>OY776676.1:27245378-28553890 GCA_963675555.1 Leptura quadrifasciata
TGCCGTACATCTAAAATTTTGTCTGTATGATGATGTGAAAAATATTTTAGGTGATATACCATTTTTGGGAAGATTAGCTGTGATTGACCGATTTCATATCCATTCTACTATAGACTACGGCAAACGGCAAATTTATGCAAGGGAGTAGAAAAAAATTTAAATAGACTTTCTTCATCTTTCATTACATTTTATGGATATTTCTTTCATGAATTCGTACTTCGTACGATTCGGGGAATGTCGTTTCAATATTTTATAACGTATACGAACTTAAAATATATGTTCGGTTAATATTGACAAATGAAATACTGAAAAATGAAAAACTGAAGAATGAAAAACTGAGATGAAATGCTGAAAAATGAAATATTGGAAAATGAAATATTGAAAAATGAAATACTGAAAAATGAAATAATGAAAAACTGAAAAATGAAAAACTGAAAAATGAAAAACTGAAAAATGAAAAACTGAAAATGGAAAATTGAAAAATGAAAAACTGAAAAATAAAAGTGAAAAATGGAAAACTGAAAAATAATTTTATGACGTATATTCAAAGACAATTCCTTAGAATTTTGAGGCTAATCTGAGGACCGATCCTAGAATTTTGAACATATCTCCGACTTTCATGCGTCCTCAACTGAGGGGATGCGACTGGAGGGAGCATCCCCGTGTGGCGCCGCCATGAGCGCGAATGCCTCCGGCGGAGATAGAAATGGCCTCAGGCCATTTCTAGTTCATAAAATATAAAATTCTACCAATTTCATCATTGTATATTTTCTATTTAGTATTAGAAATACATAAAAATAAGCACTCATACTTTATTCAGTCCGAGTTGCATAACTATCCTACAAGGTCAGGTGATATCTTGAGAGCACCTAGACTTAGACTCGCAATTTCTGAACGAAACTCGCTAAATTTAAACCTATACAATAAACTGCCTGAAAATCTAAATCTCTAAATTACAATATCTTAAAAACAAGAATAAAACAGTTTTTATTGTCACATTGTTTTTACTCCTCTCAAGAGTATATAGAAAAGCTGACCAGCTGTTCAGTTGACATGTGATGTGCTGACCAATTGGCCAACAGTCTATTTTATATTATTCTCCTTTTATACTACTGTTTACTGTTTGTGCTATAAGTGTAATGTGTTTTATATACATTCATATACTATATTTTATTGCATACTTTTATTTTATTTTTTTTACTCTTCTTTTGCTATGTTGACTTGCTACAAATATGTTTTCGTTATGTACGTAGTTAAATAAAGATATTATTATTATTATAATGAACAAAAAAAGTTCCATCAAATGTCTTTACTCTTTAGGGGTTCACTTCCAAAGAAACTAGCAATGCATATTTTTCGTATTTTCCTTGAAAACCGTTAATTCTCATAAAAATTATCAGGCATAATAATTTTAATACTTTAAAACCTCTATCTTTTGAGACCTTAAACATTTTTAGTGAAGAAATAAGCAAGATAAATTCGTATTTTGACATTATCCTCTACCCCTATTTTTAAGCTAATAACTTATTAAAATCATTGTATCGGCATGCTATTATTGTCCAGATATTTTCATCACAAAATACATGTCTTTTGCATACGTTGACATGCCAATGTGTGTCATTCTATGTGACCTTGAGATGATTTGATTTGGAAATTAAAGGATGACGACGTGAACGACAAACATGATTTGAACTGTATGTATATAACAGTTAATAAAATGACGTTTTTAGGCTTGTTTGAAAAGTTTTTAATCAAGGTTTACTAAAAAAATATAAAAATAATATGTAGAATTATGTTGTTTAAATGTTTGAAATAGTGATTTCTAACAAATTATTCATTTTTACATAAAAAATTGTTATTTTAAGGAACATAAATTTCAACAAACCAACTTGACTGTCGCATGAACCGTTGAAAAAGTAATAATCTTCTATACACTTTTTCAATGAAACGTATTGTTTATAAGTTACTTAAACAGTTTGAAAGTGTATAAATATTTCCGGTTTTTTTTGGCCATAGTTTATCTAATTTTGATTGTACGGAGATTAAAAAAAAAAAACAAATTGTGGATAATCAAATTTTCTATCGAAAAGACAGAACAACGCTTTTTACAGAAGATGTTGAGTAAATCGCAAAAAAACAATTCAAAAAGTGCACATCTTTTCAAAGGGATGAAAAATCGCTAAATTTTTTCGCTTTAATTCAATATATAAGGTATCAAAATGTCGGGCTTCAAAAGTACTAAGAATCAGTATACTTTCTTAATAGTTTTCACAAAAATTAACGACCTTCAAGAACACAAAAAACATGTTCACGTCTGTTTATAAGAACCTATAAAGTGCGATCGATCATTTAAGGAAAAAAAATCGAAGTTCTCCAAAAAACTGTTTACAAATGTGTTTATTTTAATGAGCTGAGAACATATTTTCAAATAACTATAAGATAAAGATTGCAAAGGTCTCAATACTATTATATAAAAATGCACTTACAGCTTTGCTCTTGAGTTTATCGCTTTGAACAGTGAATTGTTGAGTTCGATTTCTGTTAGTGTTGACTATCCATCCATCATCAGATACATTGCGTCCCCTCCCTTTCCTGTCAGAGTTGGGTCCAGAGTTGCCTCGGTCGTCCTTCCTGGGCGTTATGGGAACAGAATTCATCATCTGGATATTCAACTGCTCGCTGTCCGCCTCCTTTTTAATTTGATCTATCGTTTTAGGATTCAAATCCTGCCTACGTGGTATCCACCTGGAGTTCCTCAGGTCTATAACATCTTGAAGCATAAATCTAATCCTACTAGTAACTTTGCCCTCCTTCTTGTCCACGATATTTTTCATGGTATCGAAAATCGAATTGAGGTTGACGTGCTTCGTTTCAAGTTCCTTCCCCACCGTCGTTAGCAACTTACACAGGCACTCTAAACTTTCTTCGTCTTTATTCTCCAGGAGGTTCTTCAGGCACCTTTGCATGATGTTGACAGTCAACATATTCTGCTTAAAAAGTTCACCTGAAATAAAAGACAAAAAAGTTTTCAATTACCTGCGCATACTTTTCCCACAAATACTTGTGGCAAATAACGGTTCATCAGTTGTTAGTTTTGTCCTCAATAGTGTATCAGGCCACTACTTTCATATAAGCATCATGTGAATAGTTCGAGAAAAAAAAAAATTAACTCGATACTTATTAATAGACCAGGGTCAAACCGTTTAAAATATTGTAATAGACGATAAATTCTTAGCAGTATACGAATGGTCGGAAAATGTAGTTAATAGTGTAAATAATTAAGGAAAGATCGTCCAGACTGAGTAAAAGTTCGGGAAGGGGGGTTGGGGTGGTAATATATACATTTTTAGGGGTTGGTACTCGTTTTTTGCGATTTGCGGCTAAACTATGCATCCTATCGAAAAATGTTGAATGTAGAAGTTGTATACTGCTAAGAATTTTTATTGCCTTAAACAGGATTGGCCCTGGTCTATAATGGGAACAATTCATCTAGATTAGCATAAAATACCTATCACCAATGACAACAATTTTGTACGTTACACCTACCTATAAATCTAATATTCCCTACAGATTTCATTCGCAACCGTCTATCGTACTCTTCCAATTCGAATTGGAGATCTTTCTTCTTTTCAGGATCTGCGGTTGCTTCGATCTCCTTCACTTTTTCGTTTCTAACGGACTCATCTATAGATTGCTTCTCAAATTCTACCTGGCACCTTGTGATTAATAATTTGCGAAAATTGACGAAATCTTGTTTTTCCTCGGCACTATTACCCGTTGGTACCTGAAATAAATGTTATGTAAAAACAAACAAAAAAAATTTCCAACACATACAAAGGAATATTTAATATACCTGCATAAGGGCCAATTCGCTGCACATAAGCGCATATGCTACCGAAAAATTTGGTTCATCAACGGCCTTCTCAAACACCAAGTCTATAACACCTTGCAACCTCTCGGCGGTGTCGATGTGCAAAGACTTAATTTGGGAGAGAAGGGTTTCAAATTTCTGAGGCGTCAACTTATTGAGCACACCTCTAACTTTTTTGTACAGCTCCTCTGTTTTCTTATCGTCGTCTGTCGCAAATTCCCCCTTGTTGAGGCGCGCTGGGCGCCACGCATTCTTGGTCTCGTGCAGTTTTACGTCTTCCCGCACGGATATCGAAACTATTACAGGCCTTTGACTTTTAGCGCCGCCCCCACCCATCTTACCAGATTGGCTGTTGCGTTTCGGAGGTGCCTACAAAGATTCGACTCATTACAAATACTTCCAAGGACTTTTTCAACTTAATTTGATTTTATGCCGTAAATCACAGCAAGTGCAACGCAAACAAAAATATATTATACGCCTAAGCTTCAAAATAAACAAAGAAAGTTTAAAATGTAAAACATTTGCTCTCAAACTTTCAGACATTAGAAATTGCACAAAAAAAAAAACTTTACCAACAACACACGTCAGACGTCCAAATATCCTGATTTTACTTGTAATGATAATAAAAAATACTTCTAAGGCGTTGCATTTATTGTGATTTACGGTATATAAAATCCATCAGGTAAAAATTTATCAGCAGTGGCAATTCAGTTCACTACTTTCATCTATTTCTACAAGTCATCATAGGAGCACAGAAGCAGAATAAAGTTTCAACAAAAACAAACAAACACTTACCCCTCTCTGAGAACTCGACTTTCCTCCATAATTTGTGAATGGTGGATTTGTAAAATCAGTTCTTCCACCCATAGACTGCCTTCCATCACTCAGTCGCTGAAATGAATGATCATCACATTAATCGCATAATGTGTAGATATTTTAGACCAAGAATAGCTATTGCAGTATTGAAAAGTTATCTTGTTTCGTCCTCTTTCTTGTATAAGCAAAAATCCCTATGCAGGGTACAGCTCCCAAGGATGGCGGTGTTTTCGTATGAGACAAATTAATATGTTTTATTACTATTATTATTCACTTATTTCCTTTTCTACTCTTTACAGGTCATGGCATAGTCAAAACGTTTAATTTGTAAAATTGCAATTAAAAAAGTACAGCATATACATTTAGGATATAAACCAAACAAATATAATAAAATTTTTTTTAAAAATTTTATGATTATAATATTCATCAGCAGAATGTTAGTGAAACGCAATGGGACTTTCCTTTATGATTGAATTTTACTATTTCACTATGACCAAACCATAAAATAAACTGTAATATAACTTTATGTTAATTTAGTTTCTCGCAATTTTTTATGTTCTACCAAATATTTACTTTACAAAATCAGTTTTATTTAATTTAATTTGAAACGAGTTCTAAGGCGTGATGCTTGCAGCATCAGTCTGATTAGACCAATCAAAAATCGTATTTTTAAAGGGAGTTGTCTGTTGTCAGTTGTATTTATTTATTTATTTATTTAGTACAAAGCCCAACAGACTTAGTCCATTAATAGGGCCGAAATAATATTACATGCATGACACAAAAAAAACAGAAAAACAAATACAAAAGTGGCAAAATGAGAATACAAAAAATGTATACACATACATATATAAACAATATAATATGATATATAAATCCTGCGCTGCAAGAATTATTTAAGTGTTAACTTAAGAATATTTAAAAATCTATTAAATGAGGAACTAAGATCATTTTCTTGGCAAATGGAATTGTAGGCTGAATAGGGATAGTGTACAATACATTGTGTTTGCTTGACCTAAGTAAAAATATGGACTATTTCTACTCTCTAACCGAGGTGCCAAAAAGCTTAGCTGACCTAATAGCAAAGGGCACCTAATTCTATTATTAATTAAATTGTACACAAAAATACACATATTTATTAACCTCCTATCATATAGAGACATCACATTAAATCTGGTTAATAGAATTTGTTCATCAATGCCTTGGGGAGGATACTCGCCATCCAACTTAAAAGCTAGATACTTTAAAAACACTCTTCGCACATGTTCAATAGAATTTATATTTTTCATATAATAAGGAGATCATATTACAGATGCATATTGAAGCTTGCTTCTTAGTAGCGAGAAATATAAATTTTTTAAAGCGTCATTACTCGTGTACCCTTTACAATTCCTAAAAATAAATCCTAACATTTGAGTTTGAATATGAATATTAAAATCCAGTTTAGGATCTAACGTAATCCCTAGGTACTTGACAGTTTCTGGCCTATTTAAGGGAATACCATTTATTTGATAGTTGTAGTGAATCTGATTAAATTTCCGTGTAAAAGATAGTGCTGAGCGTTTTGGTATATTAAGAAGCAGATCATTTACGTTACACCAACTTTCAATATTGACCAAATTGTTTTGAAGTTTGACACAATCTTTAGCAGAATTAATTCTATAATATAACTTTAAATCATCAGCAAGCAACTGACATTTAACATTCTATTACAGAAGTAATATCATTAATAAAGATTAGAATCAACATTGGTCCTAGGTTTGAGCCTTGTGGCACTCCCGATATTACCTTGAACTGTACTGACCTGTAGCCGTTGTATGGCACAAATTGTATTCTTTCATTTAGGTAGGCTTTGAAAGAGTCCTTCACTAAAATCAAATAAGTGCATTTTTTGTAAGATGATTAAGTGGCTGATTTTATCGAATGCTTTCGAGAAGTCAGTAAAAACCACATCAACATGGCCTCCTAACACCTGAGTGGTATATTGAGTGAAGCAGGCCAGGCTGGTGGTTGTTGACTGACCTCTCATAAAACTATGTTGTTCAATTGACAGGCGGGGCTGAATTTTTGGATATATATAATCAAGAATTAACATCTCAAATAATTTGGAAAATCCACAAATTAGTGACACAGGACGATAGTTGGATATATCTGACTTATCTCCTTTTTTAAAGATCGGGCAGATTTTGGCAAGTTTCCATCGAGTAGGGTAAATGCAAAGCTTCAGCGATAGATTAAAAATGTGTCTTTTTATGTGAACATCATATTTTTTCCGATATCAAATGTCTACTTTGAATAGTACATATTTTTCATTACAACGTACTCTTCGTGAACCTGATACTAAATAAAAGCAAAAATTCTATAAACTTTTCACTGTCCGAGTCCAAAATCTATATATCACGTTTATATTCTCTATTTTCGATCGTTTTGGTTCACATATGGTGTAACATCTGTGTCATCTGGCAATGCTGTACTGAAATGCTCAAATCATATTCGATAACCTCACTTTCTATTGTTTATGTTTGATACAATATTTACGTAATTTTATTTTATAATTATAAAATGCCGCTTACAAGGGATTGTTTTGTACCACTGTGTCCAAACACTAGTGAAAAAACTACCAAGTTATTTTTGCGCGTCCCAACAAATTTGGAAATTCGAAAATTGTGGTGAAAAGTTGCAAAAGTTCCTGATGTTGTTTATACTGCTGCTGGATTTTTCTGTTGTGGAGATCATTTTAACGAATGTGTTATGAACCGCGAAATCAAAGACAAATATTTGAAGGACCAGGCAAACCTTTTGTTCACCAACTTTAAATAATAATTACAAGTAAGTAAGGGGCCGTTACCCTTCGTGGCAACGAACACTCGAGAAAACGTCCAAAGATCTGGTTGCTTCACAATCACTTCTACTTCCAGGTACCTGGGGTTTGTTGATCCGAATCCAAAGGGGAGGAACACCACACAGCATAAAACGTGTATAAAACTATTAGAAAAGGGGAAGAGCGGCAAGGCGCGTCTTTCACCACAAGTTCTAAAACAATTCTCTTCAAACGCGACAAGACGCATGTTTTCACTACTAAAGTTAATTCAATTCTTCTTACTAGTTGTTTTACGTCTCTATGCCCTTTCAGCCATTTTTCGCGCATGCGTACTTAAGTCACGCGTTGATTTGAGAACAAAAGGGGTAAATACTTTTAAAAATACCGCAAGAACGGAACAGTATGTGTATATAGTTATTAACTTTCTTTTACTGGGCTTGATTTTATATTTTATTTGTCTCTTTAGATTGAAGAAGATTCATGGTTTTAAAAGAATATTAACACTACACAAAAACAAACAAAATCACAATTTTTAGGCAATGTCAATCGGGATCATAAACGGATGTTCTCAATTAAGTGTTAGCATTTTACGAGATTCTGTTGGTGGTTCCTCATAAATGTACTTCAAGCACCAATAAAATTACAAGATATGGAAAGCAGAACGCAAGTGATATTGTTTGGGAATGCACCTTTATAGCCTCGTTTATAGCTAATTCTGGCAGAGGTTTAAGATTTATACTGATTGGTGTAGTTTACGATGATGTCACATTGCCACTCGAATGCTATCGTTTAAATCTGCTGTTGATTTAGGGAATATTTGAATATTTTCTGTAGTATTTTATGCGTTCAGAAAAAAAAATTCATTTTTAGTAATATTGTGATAGGATCTTTCCAATAGCACAATAAAAAATTGCGGGAAAGGCCCATTGACAAACTATATCTGCAAATTATTTGACGTATAGGTGGTAGAATTTCTTGTAGCTAATCTGTGGTTAAAAATACATGGTCGTAGTTAAGGAGAGACAATTACCTCAAACCAATGTTGGCCGCAAGATGGAAAAATGCTATTTAGGATGCTAAATTTAACCTAATTCCCCATTTCTGGTTTTGTTATATAGGTTCTGTTAAGAGATATTTTTATTCCATCAGTTATCCCACCCTCTATACTGTTTTTTTGCTTTATATTTTTTAAATTTATGTTCATTAAATTTTTTATTTCGTTGATAAAACTATTATATTATATCTATGTTAATATGATTCAATTGTTAACATAGAACAATCTAGTGTTTTCAGCTCCTGTTCATACTGCCCTGCTAAGCAAAACCCCCGTAAAATTAATTTCTGTTAAAAATGAGTTGGAAACTATTTCACATAAATCATTTTAAGATGTATCTTCTTACTAAGCAAAATACCTTGTAAAACGTTTCTAGATATGTGAAAATGATAAATTTTAAACCCCATATTTTAAAAACTGTATGATGGTACTAAATAAAAACACAGTACAGAACGCGTGCTACAGTAAAACATGGCAAATAAGACAAGCCGTGCGAAATTTGCGGTTTTTTACTTAGCTGCTGTTATTAAGCACCGCGTTTTTGTCTAGTACGACACCAGTAAATTAGCTGTGTGTAATATGTTATGTTAGTGACCAAGTTGCTACTGGAAGGGATAAATTTAATATTATAAATTATCTTAATATCTTAAAATACCTAACGTTTCACTATTAAAATATTTATAAGCATTTTACTTGGTAAAAAGTCAGTATAAGCAGTATATACCGTCATTTTATTTAGCAAGGTAATTTTGTATATTGTTTATGGTATTAAGCAAAAACACAATTTAAATAACTATGCATATAATGAAAAAATTTGTATTTCAAATTTATTTATTTAAAATATATAATAAACCTACATACTGCATGCTTTAAAAAATATAAACTGTTCTAAGTGTGCTGGCAGAAACAAAGTTCCCTAAATTTATATCAGTTTAGCTCTTTGACCAATTACGGGGGTTCTGTTTAGCAGGGCAGTAAATTGCACCAATTTATTTTTTGAGAAAACTCTTTTACTGCAATACTCTTAACCTCCAATTTTTCAATTTTATAGCAAACTAATTGAACATAGTGATCAGATAATGCAGATTTTAAAACTTCACTACCTAAACTTTTAAAATTCATGATAGAGTTGTAAATGAATCTTGGATCTCATACGAAAACCTTCTAAACTAGGCCCTTTAGACAAAAGCACCATACACATTCTGTGGCAAATTCTCAAAACTTCGGTAGCTCTTCGCCTACTTAATGATGTTTTAAATTCTCATTTACTTACCCCTCTATCATCGATCAAGACTTCGGGTATATTGTCAGGTTTCCTCAGACTTGCCGGCGATGCTCTAAGGGCCATCAACAACTCCTTGTGATAGACCTTGTCTCCGCCAGGATTAGATGGAGACCACTGGCCTAAATATAATAAAAATATTAGTACTGAATGTCCATGGATTACAAAAATCTTAATCATATCATAATAACAAAAATATCGCATTTGGGTCTTGGGGGTCTTCAAGACTATGAAACGGAATTATCTAATATCTAATTTTTCTTAACCTCAACAATAATGAAAATATGAATTAAAAGTTTCCGTCCTTGATTAAATTAATACTGATTAAGACAGATAGGTTTTTATATAAATCATTTTTAAACATCAGTGCTTGGCTATTTGGCAAAATTATAAAAATTCTACTTTATTTTGCAAAACTTACCGTCTCTGTAATTGTATTTTATAGCATCGTTGCCATTATTTTCACTATTAACTTTGGTATTGGCTTCGTTCTTAGCCTGCACCAGTTTGTCTGTGGAAATTGCCGCCCTGTCTATTTCATCGTGGCTTTCCATTGACGTGAACGGTTTGATAGGTTTTGGCTTCTCCTTAACTATATCGGTTATATCTATTTTAGTCTTTAGAGGTTTTACAGGTTCTGTTTTGATTGTCACAGCTTCATTGCTTCTAACGTTTAATTCAATATTTATATTAATGTCCCTAGTATTGGCGGTTGCATTGTTTGTCGTGGGACCTGAGTTCGCGTTGATAATATCGTTATCGGTAGTGATGGTTACATTCGCATTAACTTCTTCCTTTTCACCGCCATTATCATTAAAGGCATCCATATCGGTGCCTTCTTTGTTGGCACCCTTCAAGTTAAGTTCATTCTTTTTATGCGACTTGTTATTCGCTTTTGCGGGTTGAGGCGGAGGTACAATAGCCTGAGCGGGTTTCTGGCTATTTTGTGGAACATTTTGCTTCTGGGCGACTCTTTGTAAGTTCTGCTTTGATTTAGCTGAAAAAAAAAAGAACAACTGAGTATTCAGTTACAACTAAAATGTAGAGGTTGCTACTTAAATTTACAAAAAAATGAAATAAGATAAAAAGCTTGGAAATCTGAGCAGTCGCTATATGGTTAATTAGCCAACAAGTTGTATAACCTATCATCTTATAGCCCTACACTGCCAGCACAACCTTGAAAAAATATGGTCATGTGGGGTAGAGCGCATGTCACGACCTCGCTATGAGGTCTTTGGTTAAGATTTTAATTTCTGCTATAATAAAAATTTAAATTACATTTCAAATTTTTCACTAATAACAAAAACCAACCTCACTTGCCTCAACATGAAAAAAATATAGATTTAGTAATAGCAGTCAAACTATATTACATTAAAACTTGTATTTGAATAGGAATTTCATTGTTAAAACATGTTCTTGACATCCAGAGAAATAAAGAAAAAAAAAAAGAAATAAAACAGGTTTCATATAAAAATCGATTTCGGGTAGATGCACCTCGGAAGTTCTTTCTCATCATCTCATATTCCCAGTTTTTGGAGACGTTCTTAGTGCACCGATTTTACTACAATGGCGTTTTACTTTAAATAGTTTAAATCTACTTCCATTAAACCTTGTTTTAAAAATTAAGCCATATTCGAGTAAAAAGTATCATCCACAGGGAGATGGAGCAAAGGGGTATACCGACTTGGGATATAAAGCAAATTAAAGTGTTAAAACGAAAATTGTTTTAAGAGGCATATCGATTTGAATACATTTATTATTTTTGAGCTTCAAAACGAATTTTTAAGTATTGTCGTTAATTTATCTTGCAAAAAAACACTCTAGTTTTTCTTTTACGGATAAATTTCTTTTTAACTCAAAATTTTGCCAATCAGTAATTGTAAATCACTGATTGGCAAAATTATTTCGTACAAGGAGAAATTTATCAGATAAAAAAAAGCTCGTTATTTTTGATAAAACAGTTATGTAGGAAAATTGAATGAAATCTGGTAGAAATTGTTTATCGCCATTAATAAACAATAAAGTTAGGATCCACTGAATTTCAGCGAGGCCACCGAATTTCGCGCATTGCAATTTTTTTTTTCAACTCATTTTCTGCTTGAGAATTTGCCGTTCGACTTGTATGAATTAATCTTGGAGAGCAAAATGTTTTCAGAAATTGTTTATCGCCGCCATTAATAAATAATAAAGCTCGAATCCACGGAATCTCAGTGAGGCAACCGAGTTTTGCCCATTGGAAATTGTTTTTTCGACTCGCTTTCTGCCTAGGAATTTGACGTTCGACTTGCTTCATTTATTCGTGCATAGTATGATTTTTTCGGAAAATTTTTTATTGACAAAAATTAACAATCCACGGAATCTAAGCGACGCAAGCCCTTCATTCCCTAGCATAACTAAATTTCAGTTTGGCCAACTCTAATTCTGAAGTTTCAACGACGAAATACGTTATCTTACTTTTTTACAGTATACAACTCTATCTCAACGTTCTTTACCGCTTCCGGGAATTTATGATAAAAAAAATAAGTTTTCCGATTATAAATCGAGTCCTACAATATTTTGCTTATAGCCACTCTTCAATGGCAAATTTTAAGCTACTTCAATTTTTTATACATATATGACCTGCTAACTTCATATGAAAGTTAGGAGGACATCTCATATTTTTTTAAAAAACAAAAGCGGCAAAATGTTTTCTTTCACGGCTAATTAACAGCAAATGTTTATGCCATATTGAGGCCGATTCGCAAAAGTTGACTTGCTAACTTAACATACATAGTCAATTTACATTAGAGTACCCCCGGGGGCCCTACCCCCGCCCGCAATAGCAATATCTCAAAAAAATAAGAAAATGCGGACTCGACAAGATTTTTATGGGTTTTCGAGGGCAAGGATCATGATAGAGGTTGTTATTTTTCACCCTACCCCCCCGCAACTATCCCCAACGTACGAAACCGGTCCTAGGCATGTGCGGATTCGACAGCAGACCGAAGTTTTTGTGGGAATATCAGGAACTAACTATTACTCAACGACAGTTGACCTAAGCAAGCCTTTTAGAGAGAGAGAGAGATAGAGGGGGGAGGCAGAGGGAGGGGGGAGGGGGGAGGGGGGAGGCAGAGGGAGGGGGGAGAGAGAGGGGGAGAGAGAGAGGGGGGAGAGAGAGGGGGAGAGAGAGAGGGGGGGAGAGAGAGGGGGAGAGAGAGGGGGGGGAGAGAGAGGGGGGAGAGAGAGGGGGAGATGTTCGTTACTTCACTACGTACAATCACACTTGTGTCATTGCTTCTGTTCTTTTTCGATTTTGGACCATGTTTTTCAGTATCCTTAGTTAGAATTTATTTCATTTACTTAACTTTAGTGTAGTATTTTAAAACGCTGAATGTGAAAAGTGAATTTTGGACATTATGGCAGAAAATTAAACTTATCCAGAGCTCGCGGGTATGCACTTATTGCATGGACAATATTGTGGAAATGCAGCTGCTGCAGAACGTCTTTATGCTCAAAGATTCCCCAACCGACGTCATCTTTGTCCACGGACATTTGTTAATATTGCCCAGTGCCTTCGGGAAAACGTCTTGTGTTTTTCTGATAAGTCATGTTTAAGTTCAAACATACGCATTATTGGTCAGATGAAAACCCGCACGTAATAGGAAGGTCTCACTTTCAACGACGTTTCTCTGTTAAAACAATTTATAACCGTTTAATAGTAATGGAATCACGCCGTATTGTGAAAATTCGACGGGAATACTTGCGCAAAACAAAAGAGTATCAAATAGGACAGTAATATATCTTGACGAGACGTGGTTTGATACGCATGATACTGTTAATTGCGGTTGGGTAGACACGACTCAAAATTGTACTTTAAATGCGCCATGTTCACGGGGAAAATGTATTATAATTGTGCATGTCGAAAGTAAAAATGGGTTCGTACACGACGCACTACTCTTGTCAGCCAAAAATATAAAATAGTGTTCTGCCGACTATCACGAAGATATGACTGTGGATTTGTTTGAAAAATGGTTCGCTGAACAGCTGTTACCTAATATTAGCCCAAATTCAGTTATTGTTATGGATAAGGCTTCTTATCATTGGCGACTATTAAATAAAGTACCAAATAATAATACGAAAAAGGACGATATAAAAAAGTTTATGAGATCTAAAATAAATATTCCTGAAAAAATTTAAGTAAAAAATGATTTATTAAAAACTACCAAAGAAAATAATTTTTAAAAAGAATATGTTGTAGACCATATCTGCAAAACATACGGTCATAGTTTGTTACGTTTACCGCCATATTACTACTGCATATTTAATCCAATAAAATAAATAGGGTCGTTTCCTTCAACAAAATTTATAAAATATTGTTAAATGATCAAAAAGTATATTAAATATACATTTTATATATCATACTAAAAAAAGTCCTAATCATCACATACAAGAACAAATTCGCTTTGAAAATAAAGGGGCGGTAAATAATGACCTATATAATGAGATTTCAATTTTGTTGTTTACATTGTGTTGTATTTGACAATCGTTTTATATCTTTCTTATAATGGAACTTGATTTTGTGAAAACTACTTTAGAAAACTTACCTATAATGGATTTTTATATGATTCACGAGCTTTATGTAATCAATTTGAAGTATTTGAACTTAAGTGCTGAATCCTGGAGTGTTAAACATTTGGGGTTAGAATTTCTTACTCACGCCGATACTAACAGTAAACCATAGAAGTCTATGCAGTAAACGAATAACGCCCGTCGATTATTCTTTATCTGTTAACTGCGCATGCTCTCACATTTGACGTCACCATAGGCGCCAATTCAAACTTTCTTAACTTAAATAATTTCACTGATAAAATGAGTTTAGAATGTAAAATAAAAAATCGGCAGCTACTGGAAGCGGCTAGAACCTCCCCAACTCGGTGGATCTTTGAAGCCGAAAAGAGCATTAAAAAACGGCACTAAACGTAATCCGATCTCGTCCAAAACCTTTTCAATCTTCTGTGAATTTATAATAATCTATGCGAGTTATTACCTACATTATCGCTCGTTGAATAATATACTATTAGGATATTAACAACTTTAACATCACTTGAACGACTAAGAAAGTCTAGTTATCCTAAATACTACAGATTTGTAAAGCAACAAACTGAAAATTGGTAAAGTGATAATCTATAATAAATTCACCAACGAAGGTACAGAAAGCATACGATATTGATATTGTTACATTTACCTTAAAAGTTTGTGACAATCCAATAAAAGTTACAAATATGCCGAAATCTTATTAACATGACATGACACCAATGTTATCGGATGACAAACGATGACAATGACAATCGTCAAAATTTGCTCATTGCAATCCGATCGCTCGCGGCATTAGCATTTCAATAATTTTACTAGATTTTAGAGGAGTATTTGTAGTTTAATTCTTCGATTTGTCTGTATATACATATAAAAACGGCACTAAACGTAATCCGCTCTACTTCAAGAGCAGTGAAGAAACCCTCACACGTGATGTGACGAGTTTCACGACGTAACGGCTACGCGCATCGATCATGTCATGCGAAATGCGATCTATGGTTCATATTTGCTTTGTTTTTAATTTTTTTCACGGGAACCAAATCGAAAGGGTGGAAGTGTGATATATCGTTGAAATCAGAATCTGAAACTGCTTTTCAATGGTTCCATTGCAAATTGAAAATAATTATAAAATAAACAATTTGTTGCGCCAAAATGGCACTAAACGTAATCCGATCTCAACCAAAACCTTTTCAGTTCTTCTGGGGCACTAAAGGAACGCACATGCAATGTTTCATTCAAATCCGTTCAGTAGTTTCGGCGCTATCGTACTAACACACATACACACACACAGACATTTTTCAAAAACCACTTTTTTGGATTCCTAGGACCTTAAAAACGTAAAGATTTTTTTGTTTTTGAACCAATTTTAGTAACCTCTCACAATTTTATTGTGAAGAGGTTAAAATACGGGTCAAATAAAATTTAATAAAGTATTTGAATATACATTGTTTAAAAAATGGTCAACGACCCTATTAATTTGGGGGAGTGTAAAACACGAGTTGAGAAATTGCAATCTGAATCCGTCTTTAAGTGCGGTAATTCTAGTTAATATAGAAACCGTAATATCCGATTTAGACACAACCGACATATGGAAAAAAATCCGTGAATCACGTTATAAATCATAATAAATAAATAAACACCACAGAAATTAGACAACCCCCAATTCCAGAAGCCAGGGCTTGTGCGGAAGAGGGTTACACATTGAAAAAACGCGGACATACAACCATTTCCTCCGACAGTGCCAGGATTCGAATCCGGTGGTGCGATGTCCGTGTGATTAATCGCGATTGCCACCTTGCGCCTTAACCCACTCGGCTATCGACCAGACAGAAACAAAGAAAAAGTATTCCATTTTGCCGCCCGTAAAGTCTATTGTTATTCAGGTAGGGAATGATTCTTGTAGTGAGATTACTAATAACTCCGTTACCATGTGATCATTTATTTGTTTTTCTCTTGAAACTATGAGAATTTTTTTTATTATTATTTAAACTTTCTTACTGTTTTTAACAAGACTTAAATATTATAATTATTATGTTATTAATGTTATCATCACTGATATCAGGTTTATTAAGTTTATTCTAACGTAATGCCTTACTAACATTTATTCCTCTCCCCTTCCCATCCTGGCAAAAACTACTCACACCTCCCCGGTGGTTTTTGCTGGACGGTGACATTACTCAAAATTTTTCTAGTTCCCTACATTAAAAGTCAAAGAAATTTTTACGCTCTGTAGAAAATGTCACGGTGGACTAAGTGAGTAAAGTTGTTGTTAGTTTACTTAAAAGTATACAGGTATTATTATTATATAAGGGTTATTCCAGCCAAATAGTAAAATGTGCTGTAACCAGAGAATATATTAAAACCCAAATAATCAATTGCAGATTTAAAAATTGTAATAAATCAGAACCACCCTATCTCTTGATGCTGCTAACAATTATTTTTGAAAAAAAGTTTCTTAGAAAAAAAAATTTACCCCTATTTATCATCACCATGGACTGTAACCCACACAAGTTCACTGCATTCACAAGCACAAAAAATACAATTTAAGTTTAAATTATTCCGGCCTTTGATATAATATATGTTAGGCAATTTCTGGATATAAAACTATTTTTAATTAAAACAGAAATTAGCAAGTATGTGCCACTTTTAATCCGTTACCAAAAATGCCGTCATCACCATGGACCATCCTGGTTTTTGCCATAGATCCATTAAAAGAGCCACAGAAGTATACTAATATTAGACATAGATTTGCCATACACCTCAATTCTCCATCAGCATTAGAGGTCGGCGTGTGCTTCGCATTGTTTAGACTTTTTCGAGTGAAACAAGTCTTTAACGAGGTACGTATTTTTTTAAAACATCAACTCCATGTATCTCCCTTGCAAGTAGTTTTTTGGTATAAATGGATAGTAAAGGAAAATTAAGATAATATTAGGTTCCAGAAGACCTTCCATACGTCAGATTCATTTTAGAAAATTTTATTTACTTGAAAAATCCTAAAAATACTATGTTTCATCATCTAAATGGAGTTGACCAAAATTATTAAATGAAGAGATTATTTTTTGTCTTTAATATTTTTATTTTGCTCAGTGATCTATGTTGAGTTCTTAAGTAGAATGTCAAAGACCATTTCGTATTATTGGATATTTAAAAATATCTATGATTTCTTACATGTACAAGTTGTTTTTTATTAAATAATAAAACATTTTTACTTTTCTAAGCAGACCTTATGTTTTTGGCAACAATGTTTTACAAAATTTAAACCAATTATAACTCCATGGACAATTGATCATCTCCATGGACACGCGTTTTTAATTTTTTTAAATAAAAACCTTAAAACCTAAAAACGATCTCAATTTTAGGTGTAGACCAGGGCCAATCCTGTTAAAGGCAATAAAAATTCTTAGCAGTATACGAATGGTCGGAAAATGTAGTTAATGGTGTAAATAATTAAGGAAAAATCGTCCAGACTGAGTAAAAGTTCGGGAAGGGGGGTTGGGGTGGTAATATATACATTTTTAGGGGTTGGTACTCGTTTTTTGCGATTTGCGGCTAAACTATGCATCCTATCGAAAAAATGTTAAATGTAAAAGTTGTAGATAATGAAAAAATCTAAAACTTTATAATTGACCATTATTGACCATAACCTCAAAATTATCGAGAAAAATGCAAAAAACCGTTTTTTCGGTTTTTAATTTATAACTATCGCAAAAATGTTTATATTTTCATGAAAATTGGTGAAAATGTTCTCTTTTGTGTTTCAAACAAGCGTTTCAAAGCGAAATATTTAATTTTCGATGTTTTATGAAGACAATAAAGAAAAAAGACCTAATTTTCAATCGAAAAATTTGGTTAGCAAATTCTCGATTAATGAACTTTGCTAGTGCTCATTTTTTTCGTTGAAATCTCAACTTTAATATAGAATTAAAATATAATATTGTTTATATACAAAAATATCGTTAAAAAAGCGAAAAACTGAAAAACTACTTTTTAAAAATCGAGTTTTCGGTGAAAATCATGAATTTCTTTTTCTTTATTGTAAATAAACGTTTACATTCATAAAAAGCGTTAATTCTCATACAATACTATGTTATACAAGTAATGTACATGTACCTAACTATTCTCGGTTTTCAAAGTCCTGAAACATTATTTAAACTGCAATTAAATAGGTAAAAATTCAAAAAACACAAAGGCTGTGAACTGAGAAAATTTGTTAATTATTTCTTGTGATTCGTAAGTATTTACAAATTTTCACGTCAGTCTTATATTTGATTATAAAATACAAAAATTAAAAGTAAAATAATTTTATTGAAATCTTTTTTTCTTCGTGGGCAATTCTTCATCGCCAAAATTCAGTATCATTATTTTTATTATTATTTATTAGACAGTGGGTACTGTCTTCGTCTTCGATGTCCTCGAGACTACAATTTTATTCGTACAACGATTTTTCGGTATTAGAACATTTATCAGAACCGTGACAATTTGAGCACAAATTTGTGCACTTTAAGCCATGCTTGCGACACCCACATTTGCTATTACCGCATTCTGTTTCGCAGCTGCAGCAGATAATTTTCAATAAATTTTCAGGAATTAATTCTTGTTCTGTAAATATAGGTACGATGCCATTAACGTGATGTTTCCATCCCCAATCTGTAGCTGTTAATTGATTACCAAGCCAACTTTGTATTTGAAAATACACCTTGTAACAATGTTGCTTAGCTGCCCCTTCAGTTGGAGGTAATTTTTTCAAATGAAATGAGGATTTAACAGTAGCCGTTCGGTAGAGTTCAAATCTTTTGTAAATAGAAGCTATTATTTTTAATCCATTTTCGGTAATCGTTTGTTTGTCTGCATTTGTATTGTAAAAAATTTCTGAAAGATTAGGTAAATGTTTATCGGCCAATAATGATTTTATAATTGTTTTTTTTCCTTTCCCAGCAAAACTGAAAGTTGTATCGCAGCCAGAAAAACAATGCAAGAATGCTACAATATGTTTATGTGATTTATGTTTAAAACTATTAGAGGTGTAATAAGTATCATTAATATTTCCTGCATCAGGTTTGTGGAAATAGATATTCAATTCATGTGAGCTGAATTGATTTAAAAGAACTAAAAGATCTATGTCTTGACCAACAACTACCACTATTTTATCGGAGTTTTTTGCTACTTCAAGGGATGTATTGATAATTAGAGAATCTGCATCGTCTTCATATAACTATTTTTTGCGTAGTTGTTTTGTACATAATGTAAATATTTATGTGTTATTTCATTAATTGTATCGTTTTTTTGCCAAATTACTTTGTGTAAGAGAAACCCGCCATCAACAACGTGTACAATATTGCTCGAAGATGGTAACGAATCGATGCTCGCAAATTCTGTATATAGATGTGACTTAAACATTTTTTCTGAAGCCATTCTCTGTAAACAACGACACAGGAAATGGAGCAAGCTCGCACTGTAAATAATTTTTCATATCATCTGTGCCGCTGATATTTCGCGAAATTCTCTGAAATAATAGTAATGGATCAATTGTAACAGTCTCGCCTCAGTTAGGTACATGTACATTTACTTGTATAACATAGTATTGTATGAGAATTAACGCTTTTTATGAATGTAAACGTTTATTTACAATAAAGAAAAAGAAATTCATGACTTTCACCGAAAACTCGATTTTTAAAAAGTAGTTTTTCAGTTTTTCGCTTTTTTAACGATATTTTTGTATATAAACAATATTATATTTTAATTCTATATTAAAGTTGAGATTTCAACGAAAAAAATGAGCACTAGTAAAGTTCATTAATCGAGAATTTGCTAACCAAATTTTTCGATTGAAAATTAGGTCTTTTTTCTTTATTGTCTTCATAAAACATCGAAAATTAAATATTTCGCTTTGAAAAAATTTGGGCTTGTTTGAAACACAAAAGAGAACATTTTCACCAATTTTCATGAAAATATAAACATTTTTGCAATAGTTATAAATTAAAAACCGAAAAAACGGTTTTTTGCATTTTTCTCGATAATTTTGAGGTTATGGTCAATAATGATCAATTAGAAAGTTTTAGATTTTTTTCATTATCTACAACTTTTACGTTCAACATTTTTCGATAGGATGCATAGTTTAGCCGCAAATCGCAAAAAACGAGTACCAACCCCTAAAAATGTATATATTACCACCCCAACAACCCCCCTTCCCGAACTTTTACTCAGTCTGGACGATTTTTCCTTAATTATTTACACCATTAACTACATTTTCCGACCATTCGTATACTGCTAAGAATTCATCGTCTATTACGATATTTTAAACGGTTTGGCCCTGGTCTAGTGAGAATCAAACATATCTTATCCCTAGAGAATGATGCTATAATAAATAATTTAATCAATTTTCTAATTTTATTTTTTAAATTTTATATACGTATTTTTTTACAATTCTTTATAGAAACGAACATACAATATACATATATAGTAAACACGTCAGCACTTGGACACTCAAAAAACGTAACAAAAACTTCATGACATAATTATTATCGTCGCGGGCCATGCGGCATGCCTGTCATCAAACAACCCGACGCACATTAAAAATCTATAGAAGTAAGCGAGTCAATTTGCGGTCAAGAGTGAAGAGTGATGGTATTTCAATGAGATCGTACAGTTTTTGTTGCATTTTTTATGTGCCGAGAACTGCTAATCTCAATTATACCTACCTACCATTTCACCACTTTCCATCATAATTTATTAGTGAATAAGTCCGCGAAATAGTATTACGTGTATAATAAATGATTTTTAAAATACCTGTTTAGAATATGTATTGCCTTGAAAAGTAAGTTACGTGCGCCTATGGATGGCACGCGTCTAGGTCGATTTACCTACATGTTATGTGTAAATCAGATGAATTACTATAATTTGCAATGAGTTCATTATCTCCAAACGCGTAACCTCAACCTATATCCATAATGATCAGTTTTTTTTTCATTAAAGCATATATTCCAACTTACAACTGATTCTTGGTACGTTACATTAATATCATTAAATTAATTAACAATAACGAATGCTGTATGGCAAACCCAAAAGCGAAACAAATTTATTAGATCACTCTCTCATTATAGACAGTTGGCAAGTGAACAAGAATTTTTGTGCTGCCAGACTGATTCGATCCAACTCCACAATTTATAGATAACTCGTATTCTTAATGCAGAACTATAACCGGACGAAAGAACCCGACGGTGTATAATTATTCGCGATTAATTGGAAAGAAACAATAGGGCAACAGACTAATAATTTCAATGCACAGCTAATTAAAAATATAAAGAGCGGACAATTCATTAATTATAACAAGCTTGTCTGATAAAAGTAATATCGATATAAACTTATTATCTGCGTTGTTTATTCAAATACCATGACACCGCACATTTATTTCCTAATTTTAAAATTTTCTGTTTGGAGCGTTAAACGAGAAAATGAAAATAAACACTATTTGGATCCCGTCCATGATCAATGTTTCCGCCTGACGAAAAATTTCGACACAAAAACAAAGCTATAAAAAACACGGCAATTATCAAATATGTTTAGAGCTCGATTTTATAAAAATATGTTTTTTCCTTGCAACGATAATGCGTAAAAATATTCCCATTTTATCACCTCACTATCTGCATAAACATCATTAAGAAATGGGCAAGTAGACAATTTTTTAATTATTATTTTAATAACATCTACGTATAAAAACAGTTGACCCGTATTTTTTATTTTATTTTTTTAATAATGCCTTATAGTAAAAAAAAATCATGAAGTTTAAACTATGTTTAAATGGTTAGATATTGCCGCAAATGTTCTAGCTATTCTATTGGCTATGACGTAATAGCATAATCAGCAGAGAAACGAGCGCTAGTGGAAAGGCGGAGCTAACAAAGTTGTGCAAAACGTATGTGCGGCTCTGTCGAGGTTATATTAAATGCGCGAGTTTGTGACACTATTACGTCACGAGATAACCGGCAAACTGCCGTATTTTAAATACGCTCTAATCGTAAGCCTATTCGTTTTACAATAAAACCAATAATAGTCGGTAAAACTACCTTCAAATTATATTTATAACATATTGAAGAGTCATACTGTAATGCTATATTATTACCTTTGTCATTTTCGTTATTGTCTACTAGCCCATTGATTTGCTCGAAGTCCGGCTAGTAAATACGACTCACCAATTAAATTAATATATTTAAACTTCTAGAATAATTTTATTTAAAAATCGTTGACCTATATACAGGGTGTCCCAATAGTGCGTTAAAGTCCAAAATCGGCCTTATTAGAAGACTTTGCAAAATTATTTTTTTTATGTAAGTGGTAGTGTCAAAAGGCTCACATTTTAAAAATATTTTGACTCGCTACAGCTGGGCAACTTCGAGGTCATTTTTTTTTAAATGGAACACCCTATAGGTATATTTTTAAATTTATGAATTCAGTGTAAAATTACCTTTCCAACGACCTCCAGATTTTTGGTTTTTGACGTGGCGTTGCCGAGTTCTTCGAAAAAATATGAAAATTTTGGTCGGATCAAGGTTTAACAAATTAATTCACTGTGTGTGTATTATTATTAATTAAGAAAATTTATTTTGCAATTATATAGAAAAGGGATGTACTACAACGACAACCACCAAATATTGATTATAAGTAATTATACAGGGTGTATTTTATATTAGCGCTAATTAGGACATTTCAAAGTGAATTTTATCATTTTTTTCAAATGGAACACTATGTATATTATTGTATTTTTGAATTGGCACGAGTAGTTATAATAGGCCGGTACGGGACCAACTTTCAAGGTCAACCGCTCCGGTTATAATGACGTCATGAACTGCATGGTATATATCCATCAGGAGTCATTGTGAGTTAAGACCTGTTTTTATCTGTTTAAAACCTGTTTATTTTTTGTACAGAACTGTTTGTAGTTGTTCGAGACCTGTTTAAAGCTGTTTAAAATCCGTTTTATATCCTGATGGACACATACCATCTAGTTCATGACGTCATTGTAACCGGAGCGATTGACCTTGAAAGTGGTCCCGTACCGGCCTATTATTACTACTGGCACGTTAATTCTCTACGATTATTGTGTATAATATCTTAGACTTACAATCGATATTTTTACTTTTCATTAAAAACCGTAAAATTATAATACTTTTAATTTCGAACTAATCTAGTAGTCATGATTTTGACATGAAGTGAGAATAATTGAAAGTTATCTTATTGACGTTTAATTATTAACTATTGTGATAAAGTATATTTACACTCTTTTCAAGTTATAAATTAATTTAAAATTTGCACTTTCCGATAATGAATTTTTCGAGAGAAGAAATAGTCGATGTGGTTTATGTTCCGAGTGCGAGTGATAAAAATTGTTTGCTATCAACTTGAATTTATAAGGAGAGATATCCGGAAAGAAGAGAGCCCTCTAAAAAAACATTTGAGAGGTTGATGGAAGGATTTGACAATACGGAGAAAGTGAAATATGAGACAAAGGAACAAACAAAAAATGTAAATGAAGAAAACAAAACATATTTTTGAGTGTAATTGAAGATACTCATCGCAGTATAAGAGAATTGGCAAGATAAAACGATATAAGCCGATCTTCAGTCTATCGAATCCTATAAACAAACAAATTTCATCCTTACATGTCACGAACGGTCGTTGAATGTTTGGGGAGAAATTGTTGGGGATTATGTGATAGGACATTTTCTTGATGGACATGTGAATGGTCAAATTTATTTGGAAATTTTACAAGACAGCTTGGAAGAATTACTGGACGATGTCCCCAGGGATATTAGGGAGAGAATATGGTACATCCATAATGGAGCACCTGTGCACCACACTGCAGCTATTCACGAACATTTAAACGACGCTTTTTCAAATGGCAGATAGGAAGAGGAGGACCCCATAGTTGTCCTGCCAGAAGCCCTGATCTGACCAATATAGACTTCTTTTTGTGGGGCTATGTTAAGAAGCAAGTGTACAAAGCTCCTATAGCTACAAAAGAAAATATGAAAGAAAGAATAAGGAAAGTTTTTCGGGAATTGTAGATATTTTAAGAAATATCGGTAGATCATTAGAGAATTGTCTACAGAAATGCATAGACGTAGTGGGAGGCCACTTTGAACAGTTCCTATAAACACTAGGTATTATTTATTTCATTGAATTAGGTTCAAAATTACTTTGAATTTTTAAAATAGTGCCAATTTGTGTATTACCTAATACCGTATTTTTTATTTTATTATTTATGTCAACTTTTTTGTAATATTAAAAGATTATTTATAATAGATAAGGCTCAAATGTGATTTAATCAAACTGTGAAAAAATACTACCGAGGCAACCAAGACGCATCCAGAAAAAAAAAATTAATACTACTTTCAATTATTCTCAGTTTATGTCAAAATCATGGCTACTAGATCAGTTCGAAATGAATGAAAAATATCATAATTTAACGGTTTTTAATGAAAAAGTAAAAATATCTTTAGTGGCTTTATGTATTTTTGGCAACATATTGTAGGCATTAAGAAAAAAATATAATAAAACGGATAAAAAATAGATATTTCTCCAATCACTCACTCCACACCTCAATATCTGTATTTTCTTAGTTGTAGACAGGTTGAAATACACAGATATGAAGGTTCTACGCTAGATGCATTTTTTTCGGCTTCAGTTTGTTTACCATAACTCCAGTTTGTCAAAAGAAAAAATTAAATATAATTGTATTTTACGTGGGTGATAGTTCAGTACTTAGCGCGTCTAGATTTGTCCTTAATTATGCCTAACGAAGTAATTTTCAATTATAAATTACCCTCAAGAAGTGGTTCGAACCCCACCATAAACTATATGACCCCCGTCTCAGTCTTTAGACGATTCTAGATCTCCTAGAAGACTTAAGTGGATCAGTCAGATGACCTGGAAGGCAAAACATTTTCTAAACAAACATTTGCTGGGTAGCTACTACCTCCCTGCCTATAATCGCAAATATAGTACTTAGATAAGTACGTATTTACCAAATCGCGCAAATATTTAAGACGAAATTATCCAATTTTCTGCGTGTTATTGTCCCAATTTGGAAAAAATCTACCACTTTTATCGTTCTTAGATATATATTTCTCATCGAATCGAGTATTCGGAGGGCGGTAAACACGAATACGACCGCTGTGTGTTGACTGGAAAGTTTTTTCGTCTGTAAAGATTACATTGTTCCAAAAATTTACATCATGCGCTAAAAATTCAAGCGCAAATCCTACTCGAGCTTCTTTATGTTCAGCTTTAAGTAAGTATTTATGTGCTGCTGTATAACAGCACAGCGTAGCTCCGATTCTCTTACTCGCCGGCGACCAGTACTATACTCGATCCAGGAAAATTCGTTTCTTCAGAAGCCTGAATAACCGAGTAAAATGGATTTTCTACTAAAGCATTTACCAATTGCAAATCTTGTTGTTGAGTTGATATCCTTCGTCGCCCTGATCCAGGATTTCTACTAATCGTACCGTTTATTCATCACTTTCTTAAAATGTTACACACCGAATTTTTGTCAATATTATAACGCAGTGCAATTTGTCTCATTGACCATCCATCTTCTGCTTTAACAATAACCCCAGATTTAACTAAATCGCTTATATGAGGCATATTAGTTTTTTGTGCACTTGCAATAAATTATGACAACTGACAATGTCACAAAAATTAAAGTACACAGTACACAACTAGATTTTAGCAAAATACCGTTATAAGACGTCCTATTTTTTTTTGCTCACGACTGTACCTATATTTTCAGTTAAATAAAGTTGAACGTATCCTTTTTTCGCAAGAAACAGTTAGAAGTGAAGTAATTTACTTTTAACTTAACTATGGATGATACCAAGTTAACGATAATGCGTCTAAAAACCGAATCGCCAGATTTTCAAAAACATCTGGTAATTCCTTAGTTCAGGCATTAAAAGCATGCCATGACTTAGGTACCTATGTCTTTCGAATGCCGTGTTTGGCCCATAACTTGCACATAATAGTTCCTCACACTGGGCTTTCTCTATGGGCATGGAAATGACAAAATCAAGAGCGAATGCGACCTCATTTTTCGTCCTGTTGACGAAATTCAAAACACTGACACTACCTTTACATATGCAAGTCCTTACTCACTAATGCAATAAATTAAAATACCCAAAAAAACAAGACGATTCTATTTTTAAACAACCGGTTAGAACATTGATAAAAACCACGTGATTGGGTCCCTAGTCTACTCTACTATTTAATACCACTCGACTCGACAATCTCGACATTGACCTGTGCGGCCAGATATTGTGAAGTGCGGTTGATGATAAGGCAAAAGATGTGCGGCGAAGCCTGTAGCTTGAGCTTGGATTGCTAGCATAAATTTAAATGAATGCGGAGGCCGACGTCTTTTGCATGTTAATACAAAAAAAAATGCCCGAAGCCGGCGAGAAGGCCATGATATTTCACAACTAACGCCAACTAGATATGCAACTTTCTAAATGTGGCACATACGTCTACATAAAACGAAGGAATTATATTTATATGGAACAGATGATAACGTGTGACATGTGTACAAAAATTTTCGCAAAATTTACCCCTGTTTACTGGCGTCCATTCGTCATCCATGGCGACTAAAATTCACTGATCTATTCTTGGATATGACTGCGAGGAGAGAGTACATGTGTGGGAGACGTGCACATAAAACTCCCTTAAACGGGAACAGACAGTCTTTTGTTTCAATAATACGTATATAAAAATCACAATCGATCACAATTCACTGTATAATAAAAAAGTAGAAAAATACCAGACAATTATTAATAAATTATTTAAACCCATTTGAAATTCGAGTACATTTAGGTATCGTATGGTGGCAAGGTCAGACTGAAAACTAATATTAAAACGGGTTAAATCGATGCACTTTACACTATTAATATTATAAAACTATCACGGCACTTGGTTTCTTAACAAATTTGAGTATTTAATGTTTGGATTAATTTAAAAAATACGATTTCTAGAAAGCTTAACCACGTTGCGTACGACCCATGTGGTCGACGCTTAATAAGAGGTTGTCTGCCATCTTACATTTACTCGTTAATCTTCGATAGCGCCGAGGGCAAACGAACGCTAAAGTGCAATTTTGGAATGAACGAATGGTGCACGAGAAAATGGATACTAGACAGGGACTATTATGGACTTTTGAGGTCACCTCTCCTTGAATTACGTACACCGACCATTTACGATTTAGAATATTTATACCGCTCAATTTCAGTTTGCGTTTGGTCTGAAATTTTACCAATAAATTACAAGAGTAATGTTAAAGTCCTTTTCATCAGTACATTCCAGACTTTGTTTTCGCTAGTCAGGGTGGGGTTACCTAATAGCGACCAATAAAACTATCGGCTTTTTAAATCACGCCTACATTACACTAAAAAACAAAACTGAATGCCTAGGTATATAAAAAATGGAACTATTTAGGTAATTTGATTATGGGCATTGTTAATATTTTATAATAAATCTCTCATTACATAGTTTGAACTATGGTATAGGCATCTAATTAACAAACTATAGAAACACAAACGGCACGACACAAAGAATTCGGCGAAGATCAGCTCGTCTTAGAGGTTAAGAATTAAGAACTTACATTTTTTCTTTCGACCCATATTTAACACTGTAACATCACAACTGATATAGTACACAAAATACGTAGTTATACCTATTACATTTACACAAACTTATCAATAAAACGAGCATTCCACTTTGACAAAAAACTGAAAATCTTAACACTGCTAAAACGGTGATCGAGATTTACGATTAACGTTGAACTAATCGGTAAAGCACGTGTCCGCGTATACCGACAACTTTGCTATTTTTTGTCACTCTATTTGAAATGCCTACATTTTTTGCGTTTATACGTCGGGTGATCGCCTAACTTTATATTTTAAGATTTCGATGGATGCAAACCTAACTCTTATTTTATTTTACTTTTTTGCCTATTCGACTAATAACATACCGCGCTGTACTTACATTTCTGTAGATAATTCGTGTAATATGATGCACCGAGGGCATCAAAATCAGTGAGAAAATCGATTAATATTAGATGTTTAGGTTGTGCCCAATAAAACGTCATACGGTTAGTTCTCATAGCTGCGGATTGCGAATTTCCGCTTGCGGATTTTTTTTTTAAATTCGACATATGCGTTCCAGGAGAAGATAATTTGCTAATTTAACTTCAAGTTAAAAGTGAACGAATTGTCTTACGAACATTTCGTTGCACCTGCAAGAAAATTAGACTGTTTTAGAACAAATTTTATAAAAATCCGCATTCTGCAACTATCTGAACGGGGCTTTATTGTAGTGTTAATAGATTACTTTGAAACGCCTCTAAGGGAAGTAAATAAATATATAATCCTAGGTAATTTAAATCTAATCTCAAAAGGTAAGGTCGTGAGCAAACAAAAATAGAGCAAGTCTTATAACGGTATTTTGCTAAAATCTATTTGTATACATCTAACTTTAATTTTTGTGACATTGTCAGTTAGTTGTCATAATTTATTGCAAGTGTGTAAAAAATATGCGTCATATAAGCGATTTAGTGAAATCTGGAGTTATTGCTAAAGCAGAAGATGGATGTCATGGTCAATGAGACAAATTGCACTGCGTTATAATATTGACAAAAATTCGATGTGTATAACATTTTAAGAAAGTGGAGAATATACGGTACGATTATTAGAAATCCTGGATCAGGGCGACGAAGGATATCAATTCAACGACAAGATTTGCAATTGGTAAATGCTTTAGTAGAAAATCCATTTTACTGTTATTCAGGCGGCTAAAGAAACGAATTTTCCTGGATTGAGTAGTACTGGTCGCAGGCGAGTAAGAGAATCGGAGCTACGCTGTCATGCAGCAGCACAGAAATACTTACTTAAAGCTGAACATAAAGAAGCTCGAGTAGGATTTGCGCTTGAATTTTTAGCGCATGATGTAAATTTTCGGAACAATGTAATCTTTACAGACGAAAAAACTTTCCAGTCAGCACACAGCGGTCGTGTTCGTGTTTACCGCCCTCTGAATACTCGATTCGATGAGAAACATATATCTAACTGATAAAAGTGGTAGATTTTCCGTCAATATGTGGGCTTGGATATCGGCACGTGGTCCTGCTGTTTTGTGGCATATTGAGGAATGATTTAATAGTGAAACGTATATTAGGATTTTAGACAATATTATGCTCCCTTCTGTATCAATTATTTCCTAATAATGAGTTCATATTTCAACAAGAAAATTGTTCCATTCATACTGCTTATACCGTAAGTAACTGGTTTCATGATAACAACATCAATGTTCTTAACTGGCCCAGTCATAGTCCAGATCTTAACCCTGTGGAAGAAGTATTGGGACTACTCGTAAGAAGTATCCAAAAACGAAATGTGAGACCACGGAATGCCAAAGAATTAATGATTATTGTATAAGGTTATTAATTCTATGCCAAACAGACTTATAGAAGTTATAAATAGGAATGGTGCAATAACGAAATAGTTAGTTTCTTGTTAAGTGTAGGATATCTTCTGTCCTTTGATCCAGGATTTCTACTAATCGTACCGTTTATTCTCCACTTTCTTAAAATGTTACACACCAAATTTTTGTTAATGTTATAAGGCAGTGCAATTTGTCTCATTAACCATCCATCATTATACTATAACAATAACTACAGCATTAAAACAAAAAATAAATTAAAAGTGATATCTGTTTTATTTCGGCTACTCATTACGTATTCAAATAGAGACAGATTTACATTAGAAAAAAAAAGTTGTCCTATTTTTTTCTGCTCACGACAGTACCTATGTTTGTTAAAGCAAAGGGAAGTAAAAAAGTATGTTTTCTTAAAATAAAATACTGTACACTTTTTCAAATTTGGTTTACTCGTACAAAAACAAATGCATCGAACACATTTTTGGAACAACATATCAAACAGTTATGGACTGGGACTGCCCACTTTGATATTTGAGGAAAATAGATGTAAAATAATAACTTCAAATATTTTGGATGAATATGGAGTAGGCTTTAAAATTTATTATGAAATGCATTTTAGAGGAGTGTCAGGAATTCTTCTAACTTGACTCCAACAACGGATATTTTGGGTGCCAGATGCCCTTTGTCAATAGAGCAAAAACAAGATTTTGTGACAGTATCTCGAAAAATATGGAAAAATTCGATTTTTGGGCCAAAAGTGGCAAAAAGTACTTTTTGGGAAAGCATAATGCGACTGATTACGAAATTTTTTGGAGAAAATGTTGAAAATGGTAATTTGCTCGTAATTACCTACAGAAAAAAGTGGAAAAACCGACTGATAAATTGAGGTGATTTTCAGTGATTGGAAATCGAAACAACCGAGTGAAATTCTGAAATTTTCCAATCGCCGAATTAACAAAAGAATGGTGAGAAAAATCCACTTGTTTCTTTCTGGAAAGGAGTATTTTAGGAATTGTTAGATGTAGACCATTATTTTTTTTGTTAGGCTTTCTATTCCTAAAGGAACTATTTTTAGTGTAGGATGAACGAGAACAGAACAGATTTCCTGCACCTGTTACGTGCTTACATCCTTTAATAAGCACCCCAAGTGTGGATTTAATAATTGCAACACAAGTAACACTAACTACTGATTTATTTAACAGCTACATAACTTACAATAATTAGTATTTAAAATAACAAAACTAATTTCTATTTTTAGCCACTATAATTCGCTACTTAACACTATACCTTTCACTAGTCCTAGTCACTTGGTCCTATGTTCCTTTCCTGTTGGCCTGCGCGCTTTACTACCCAATATTGAAGTACTCCAGTGTCTTGTTTTTTTTTATACATCGTGACTCTAATTCCAGATCTTTCCCTATTATTCTGTTTCATGATTCTAGTATAAAACCAGTAGCTTTCTTAAAGTCTCCATTTATTATCCCAAAAGCGTCAACTCTGGGATGACTGGCGAACTATCATTTTATTGGTAGCCAATTAGGCAGGCTTCTTTCTTTTCTACTATAAAGGACTAACTCTTTGTCCTTAAAGGAGCTTGCACATAACACAACTTTTCAAAAACTTTTCTGGATCCCGCCCAGTTAGAATTCTTAACAAGTTATAAGCCCCACTTACCCACCGGTAGGCATTTGAATGTTCTTCCTTGGGACTAAATCTATATTTTAGTTGTTGTTCCATATCATTGATTTAGTAAGTTATAATACAATAAAATTAATCTACCGCTTGGATTTTATTTCTCAGGGGATAATTCTATGATCTATCGTTGGGGAAAAATGTCAGGAGTAACATATTAAAATGTTTAAGACTTCGGTGCTGTAGCAATTTTGTAAATAAATAAAAACTATCAACAAATTGACCTCCCTCGACTTTGAACACGGTACGGCGGCCATAAAATGCTTCTAATGATTAAAAAATATATATCACATTGTAGAGCAAGAAATTTTACATAATTTTGATACGGGAAATACTCCTCTACGATGCTTAAATTTTTTTTTAATCAATTTTTTAAGATATTTTTGCCAAGTGCAGCACGCGCCGTTCCCCCATGTCGCCGTGGCGATAAAGGTCAGCTGACCAAACGAAAACAACTTGGCAAAAAAATCTTAAAAAATTGATTTAAAAAAAATTAAGCATCGTAGAGGGGTATTTCCCGTATCAAAATTGTAGAGAATTTCGTCCTCTACTACGTGATATTTATTTTTTAATTATTAGAAGTATTTTATGGCCGTCGTACCGCGTTAAAATCGACCAAGGCCAATTTCTTGATAGTTTTTATTTATTTACAAAATTGCTACAACACTCAAGTATTAAACATTTTAATGTTATTCCTGACATTTTCCCCCATCGATTGATCACAAAATTATCCCCTGAGAAATAAAATTACAAAGATGTGACTAATTGGCCTAGATTTATTCTACTATTAGAAGGTTTGTTGAAACATGTTATATTGATTTTTGCTACTTTTGTCAATTTTTTTGCCGTGACTCATCAGTGGTACTTTTAAGTTAAATATGAAAAAAGATTTAAGAATATAGTTTTTAATGTTATGTTTTATTGCATATTTAATGTGTTTTATTTATGATTTTGTCTTTTCGTTTGGATGTTTATGTTAAACTTCCCGGTCCAACATTTTTTTTCCGCTTCCTGGGATCAAACAATCGTTTGGTATATGCAAAATTAATGTAATACATGTACACAGGTGGGCACATGCGAGTTTTAAATGTATACTGCTTCATGGCCACCGGTGGATATGTGGTCCTGGTAAGTAGAACAGAAATACCCACTGGTGGGCACGTGGGGCTCAACGTGTTAAACTTAGGATCTTTTTCGGCTACCTAAATAGAGGGTTGTTCTAACGTTTCGTTGCCGCAAAGTTCCATGCCTTAACAGTGCCCAACTGTTCCGAGTAATCAAAAATGAAAGATTTATACAAGTCTTTTTTGTAATTAAGAAGCAAAAAAATTAACCAATTTTGCGACTACACAAATAATACACTCATTTGCCAAATAATGTATATGAAATAAAGGAATAAACCTTGTTTTTTATTTTACAAACAAGAAATACTTCACCTGGAATTGACCATACATCACACAACATTATAAAACAACTAAGATACGAAATACGCGAATATATTATATAGATCTACAACTACTGCCTATAAAACATGTCTGATCCTCTCAAGACCAAAAACTAAAACTACACATAATACACCTGAAAACTATGGACCAATTACCTTGTTATGGATATTAGGAAGACTATTTCAGATAATAATAAAACAGCTCAAGAATCTATAGGAAATAAGTTTCCAGTATCTCTGTTTGGATTTAACAAAAAATCTTTAGTGTTACACCAACTTACCATATTTGCGCCAACTGTACAAACAACAAAATTAAAGGATAAAAAGCAGCAGTTCCATTTCTAGACATAAGTATGTATTTTGTATAAGCTAAAGAGACAAGTGTGTCCAGATTATATAATAACACTTAAAAAATTAAACTAGGAACAGAAATTCAAATTCAAGCTGCGAGAAGCATTTTGTATAACAATTTGGCAACTGGTGCTATCAGAGGTTTTCGGCCCCTCTGAATTTGAAAATGCCTGTTGCCAGATCGATAAATAAACCAGAAATCCGTTATTCAAGATGGCGGAAATTTTTGAAACATTACTAATATGAATTTTAAAAGGACTCCAGTGCCTATCTGGGGGTTGTCGACATCGCTAAATCCAAAATTGATAATACCATAGTTATATGGCTCACCAGAAATCCGGTGGTGGCCAATATGGCGGCTATTCTTAAAATGTTGCAAATATGTACTTATAGAGGGATTTCAGGGTGTATCGGGGGTTTTCGACACTGTTGAAACTAAATATGACAATAATTCATGATTGTGGTCAGTATCAAAGGTTTAAATGCCATAAAATTAAAGTATTTTTTCACATCTGACGTGAGCGCCTTCCAGTTATCCTTCTTTATTTAGTAAGCCTACGAAAAGCATTACGTTACTAAATACTTGTAGATCTGAGTACAAACTAATAGACTGTATAGAGTTCCAGGGATGCCGAATGCATTTTGTTTTGCGAAACAGATGTGTTCTAACCAGCGCAGTGCGTCATTTCAGGCCTGTGTGCCCAGGACCCACCAGAATCATAAAAACATAAAATAAATGTTGAGAGAATTACACACAATTGGTGATTATCGAGTACAAACATTCACGACAAATTAAAATCGAATTAATGATAATATCTCACAAAAGGAAATACATATATTTTATATAGTTACAATTTCAGTAGTACTCTGTTCACAATGTAGAGAGAAAATATTTTAGCTTTCCATGCAATCACCGGTTCGGACACACATCCAAACTTGTCAGTCAGTAAACCGGCTGCATGGGCGTGCTACTTAAAGTAATCTGACCTGCTCTCCGGACTAGGAGCCAACTGTTTCTTATATGGAGAAATTCTTTGTCCAACTCTACGAGGTCAACACTTATATATCAAACTAAAACTTCGCTACTGCTTCCCAGTATTAAAATTTTCTAAAATCATTCTTCTTAATCTTGCAGGTGCCACCGCAAACTTCCACGGGTGATGAAGCACGACACATTCTATTTGGGACAGTTAAGCCTGAGGGACTCCCCCCCCCACAAATGATGCTTTAAGACTACACATACCACGGTGTAGTATATTAGGTGGTCCGACACACGGCACTTGCCATGTTAATCGACGGCTTTATAAGTGCTCGGTTTCTATTTAATTCAGTAGATGGCGCCCGGAATATACCCCTGCAATTACCCAGGCATAGATAGACGGAATTCCTTTGATGCACGTAGCGTTGCATATATAAACAACTAAATGGCAAAACTAAGGCAAAAAGAACAAACTAAAAGACTCTTTAATTATAAATAAAACAAATCTACAGAGCATTAACTATTGTTTGTATGTAAACTGTATTTCTAATATTTCTATGCATAAGTAACGATGAGACTTTATTTGTCCTGCCATCTATTATATTATACACAACTAAACACTTACAAAGCCATTCGTACGGGTATTGTCGCATCACCTAATATACTACACCGCGACATATACTGAGAAGTCATAATCAAGTAAGTATTCTTTTAAAGACCAAGCATATCTAGCACTTAATACACACCATTTATTACATTTTTTGCTTGCAGTGCTGCGTTTGGAAAAACACCCACTTGCCAGACCCTCCCTTACCAGGAATCAGTTCCGAAAGCCTGCAAGGGCATCCTAACTTGTGGGTGCAAGACGGGATGTACCACCCGGACCTGTGGTTACCGGAAAAGTAATTTGCCTTGTCTAAAGTCATACACCTGCAGTGCCTCTGACGTGCGATGTGTAAACAGTCTCAAATATTATAAAACTTGTATCTGTATTGTATCCTAAGTGCCACTTGATTAGAGACATGCAATTAGTCTTAGAGTTTTTGTTTCAGCGTTATTTCTAACGTGCCATGAACAAGATAATGTGACCCGTTATTTAATTTATAACAGTTTAAATTAGTACATTTTTTTACTGTCTTTCTTCCTAGATAAATAATAAATCTGATAGTTTTTCTTGAACGTGTTGACTTTTTCTCTTGAGCGCAAGCAATGCCAGTAGTATACATAACAATCCTTAAGAATAGCCGCCATCTTAAGGAAATTATTAAATTTGGTTTTAGCAGTGTCCACAACCCCCCTGATACATGTTCTTTTTATAAGTTTATATTAGGAATAGTTCAAAAATAGCCGCCATCTTGAATAACGGACTTCCGGTCCATTTTTCGATCTGGCAACAGGCATTTTCGGATTCAGCAGGATCAAAAACCCCTAAAAGCACCGCTTGCCAAATTGTTTTATAAAATGCTTCTTACAAGCTTAAAAACGCTTTTACTCAAAAATGTTCCTAGTCTAAATTCATTATTAATACCTTGAGAAATACAAATAAAAATTGATAGCTACCTTTCTGGCAAATTTACACCTGAGCCTCTGTCACCATTATTTTATAATGCTTGTTGCTATGATATCTAAAGCCACACCCCAGAAATTAATCAGCAATCATAATATTACAGTTTATGTTAAAGAAATCATCCGAAGAACTACCCAATCGAATGTACAAAATAGATTACTTAAATTGAGGAGATTGCAAGCTAATCTAATAAAACCTCAGCTGTTCTTATATTTAATCATCTCTCCCAAGCATCACTGACAATGAACTTGATGATTCAGTTGGTTCATCATAAAACATTTCGGAACACATCTAGACCACAGACTGAATTTCAACAATCACACAAACATTTTTAAGAAGAAACAACAAGAACCAAACACATTAACCTACAAAAATCAATGAATTTACATATGTAAATATGATATAATGATCTACAACAAAAATTTACAAAACAGCATGCCAACCAATTCTAGAGTATGTACATCTGCTACTTCCCAACTCTGTCACCATGGTAAAGAACAATATTGAGTTGTAGAATGAAAAACAATCTATTATCGAAATTTGTCATTCACAAAATCCATTATAAATCGCTCCAACAATCTTATTTATTACATAACCCAAGTAGAATCGATGAATCCCAGGCTTCCAAAACTACAAAAATTTACCAATTTGAGATACTCTGAAAAATTAAACTCTTATAAGAGATCACACAACACAAAGATGAGCAATAAATTTAAATGTTACACCATGGGAACAAAATCAATCCCAAGAATTAACCCCCACTTTCATATTCTTTTTTAATTTCTTTTATCTATAACTATCCTTTTCTTTATACCCAGAAAAACTGCTATTGTATTTCCGACAATCCAAGGGCTTTTCTTCTAAATTAATATTAATTAGCATTGACCTAAAGCAGTGTTATCTAAACAATCAAAATTTGTTTTAAGAACAGATTCTTAGTTGAAAATCAAACATATGAATACATATGAATCCTTGTTGTTCCCAATAGGAACTATATAACAAGATTCCTTTCGAAATTACATCAAAAGTGATTTTTTGTTTGTTAACTACTTACATCAAAAAATAATGTACTTCCAAAATAATTTTTTTAAATGAAGTTTTGTAGTACTGTAACTTACAAAGATACCTGTTATGAGGATAGATGATTTGTAGTTCTTCAAGTTCCTGGAGAGAGATTTTCTAACGACGTTGAAATTTCAAGGTCAGGCTTTCAAAAATTTATATTGAATTTCGGCGGGAAACTATCAGGTTTTTGCCATACAATTTACATTTCTGAAACGATTCAATACAAGTATATACTTATTTAGTACTACGAAATCTCTTTCATTTATATTTAAAAATTCTATTTTTAGGAAGTAACATAAAGAATTGTTAGATATAGAAAGTGTTGTTGAGCAAAAATCGAAATATAAATGTTGTATTTTGTCCATCTGAGTTGGACAAACCTAAACAAAAGGTGACATCTTTTTCTTTTTTGGGTGGGGAGAACATTCACAAATTTTTAATTAGTAAAAATTCCTTCAGTTGCCCATAAGCTGGATTGTTCACAATAGCATGGCACACATAAGAGATCTTACATATGATTATGAATAAAAACGAGTAACATTTGTTTTATCTAAAATGAAGTTTGTAAGCTGTGATGCGATATTAGCTTTCTTGGTGGCAAATATGTTATTTGAAGTTATATCTGTTTTAAAGTGCCTTTGACTAGTTTCTGCAAACATCAACACACTTCAACATTACAATCGAATACACTACTTGAGGCATGTTTTTCTAACTATGTTAGTTAGCATCATCAGGAGACGATTAAAACTTTTGTCTCCCAATGATGCCAACACTATTGGCAGACGCGCTTCTAGAGTTATGTATATTTGAGCGCAGTTGAGTGTTTTGGTGTTTGTGGAAAAATCGTCAGAGGTAGCGTCACAGCAGAGGTTCCAACTTTCTCCCCTCTCTCGGCTAAGTAATCCAGGATCCCAGATCTGCTTATTAACTTGATTATAAAGCATTTTATTGTCCAAAAAATTTGTATAAGATATAATATAGACATATTGTAAATTCTTCCCAAAGTGTCTCGACTTAATGCACTTTTATTTAGTAGATCATAAACGGTATGTACAACTTAATAGAGAGAAGTCATATCACTACCAAACACCATTTATGGGGTACCACAAGGTTTCGTTTTGGGACAAGTGTTGTTTTTATTTTATATTAATATCACTGACTGTAATCCCAACACGGACTCTGATCTCATCAGTGTTTCTTTATGATAAAACAATTACTTTAGTATTTATATTTAAAGTCCTTAGTACTTAAGTATTTAATACTTAAATAAGCCACGATTTTAAGTACAAGTACTTTAAGTGTCGAATTTAAATTACTTTGTCACAAAAAGCCGTCTTTATCAATTATTATATATTATTTTCGATGTGGTAAGTAAAACAACTTTCCGCAAATATGAAAAAAAAATCCGCTTGTAAGCTAGATATGATTGTATAATATGTTTTGTTTCCTGCAACCTGTAACTGAGTCTTAGGTCTATAGCTCTTAAAGAAAACGGACATATGTAAAGTCTATTTTAAAAGAAATTACATATATTACAATCTTCCCTCAAACTTAAAAAAAAAAATTAAACGATTTTTCTATACTAATAAAAAAATCGTATGTTGCTTTAAAGCTGTTGTAAAATAATATCTCCATATTGAATTTCAAATTAAGAAAAAATTTTTATGTGAGTCTCTTGCTGTCCCGATATCAACGTATTGTAACACTGTCTACTTCTCATGCCTAGATAAAGCAACAAAATATCGCCTACAAAAAATTCAAAATAGCTGTTGTAGATTTATTTATAGAATTAGGAAGTATGATCATGTTTCACACAAGATAAAAAATCTCAACTGGCTCACTATGGAAAATCTTTATAAATATAAATAACTTAACAGTATTCACACACAAGGTTCTCGCCACATCTACACCTCATTACCTCCGAGAAAAATTTACTTTCAGACATGATATGCACAATTCAAAATTAAGGTTTGCAGACAAATTAGCGCTGTCGCAATATCACACAGCTATGTTTCAGCGGTTCTTCACTTATAACTCCGTGTCACTATATAACTCTCTTCATAGTCGATTGAAAAATCTACCTGTAAATAGATTTCGTAAAAACACAAAGGCTTACTTTTTGTTTTGTCAGTAGTTACGTTTTTAATTGTGTTTACGACTCGCAATATAAAGATCTTATGTTTATTTTGGTGTCAGTATATTATACTTTTAATATTTTTATATTGTATTTTGTACATTTTTTTTTTATCTAATTTATTTTATATAGCTTACTTTTGTTATCTTATACAAGTTTTGTAATTTTTAAATGTTACCTTCAAACTTATTATAAATTAGTGCAAATTTATCATTTGCTGATGTATTGTAAGGGTTGAGTTGCTTAGGCTAGACTTCGCCCATCTGGAAATAATTGAATTGTTCAATTTTTTTCTAAATAAAGTCATTTATTATTATTATTGTTATTATTTGGCAGTGACTAGTTATTAATTAAGTCAAATGCAGCTATATTTATTGTGAAAAGTCCCTTAGATCAAACGAAACATTTATTTACATTATACTATTGTTACGTGCTTACACAATTTTCAGTAAACACTCCGTGGATTCGAATAACTTGCAACAAGAATTTTCACAAACCACTGATTTATTTAATCACTAAAATTACACTAGTAAATACTTAAAAATCACACAACTAATAATAACTTAATCTAATATGAATTCACTACTTTTAAAACACTATGTACTTTTCTTCCTAAACTTGACAACTTTATCTAACCTAAAAACTCTGTATTGCCTACTTCACTCAACTGAACTCTTCTTCTACAAACTGTCTCTATAACCAGAACCACAGATTACCCAGAACTGTACTGGATACTAAACTGAACTGTTCCTTATCCTTCACTAAACTGTACTGTTCTCCCATCTGCTGGCTTCACCTCTTTATATACCCACTTGGAATGTCCAGAATATCATTGTAGAACTTTCCAGAAATATACTGGAATTCTCTATAATTTTCTTAGGCACTACTAAATGGTGGTTCGCCAGTTGGCCCACAGATGGCGCCACCCTTCTGGCCAGGGAGTAATTACAACTCTCCTCTCTGTTAGAGGGCAGCACATAACACTATTATACTTTCTTTAAATAATTTACACATTTCATAAAAAACAGCTCTACCAATTAAAGAAACCAGAAACATTTAAACCAAGAGGTAAATCAATAAAGTATACTGTATAATAATGTAATATAATAATACAATATTAATATTTATTATGATTGGCTTCAAGGACAACCAATTTTTCAAAATTGTTGTGGTTCAAAGCATTCCTTCATGGGACGTTAACTATTTGAGCAAAGGAAAAAAGACACTCGACAGCAGCTGAAGATGGGAGTATCGTATTATATAATAAAAACTAATTTGATATATTCCTAATCATCCAACAAGATCCAGCATGTCCAAATTAACTCTTAATATTGTTATGTGCTGCCCTCTAACAGAGAGGAGAGTTGTAATTACTCCCTGGCCAGAAGGGCGGCGCCATCTGTGGGCCAACTGGCGAACCACCATTTAGTAGTGCCTAAGAAAATTCTAGAGAATTCCAGTATATTTGTGGAAAGTTCTACAATGATATTCTGGACATTCCAAGTGGGTATATAAAGAGGTGAAGCCAGCAGATAGAAGAACAGTACAGTACAGTTTAGTGAAGGATAAACAGTTCAGTTTAGTATCCAGTACAGTTCTGGGTAATCTGTGGTTCTGGTTACAGAAACAGTTTGTAGAAGAAGAGTTCAGTTGAGTGAAGTATGCAGTTTAATGAAGTAAACAGACAAGAGAGTTTTTAGGTTAGACAAGAGTTGACAAGTTTAAGAAGAAAAGTAAAGTGCTAAGTGTTTTAAAAGTAGTGAAATTATATTAGATTAAGTTATTATTAGTTGTGTGATTTTTAAGTATTTGCTAGTGTAATTTTAGTGATTAAATAAATCAGTGGTTTGTGAAAATTCTTGTTGCAAGTTATTCGAATCCACGGAGTGTTTACTGAAAATTGTAAGCACGTAACAATTGGTGTCAGAAGCGGAATTGCAACAGAATTTCTGAAGAATTCGACGAAGTTCCATAGTGTTCTATTTGGAAACCACTGGAGATAGCGAAGTGAGTCGAACTGGAAAGTGATATAGACATTAGACGAGACTTATTTGTGCTACTGTGAAGAAATTTCTGCAACATTCTGTTTAGAAATTAGTGTAGTTTTATTTAAGTGCTTTCAACTGAGAAGTGATATAGACTTTAGAAAATATTTGACTTGTACCTGGCATAGACTTTAAATAAGGCTTGTTAGTGTTGTTTGTTAGTTTTTGAATGGAAACAAGAAGCATGGCTGCTGAAAAACAAATGCAAGACATGTTCGCCGCATTTAGAAAAATGATGCTAGAGGAAAAAGAGGAACAAGAGAAACGACGTCAAGAAGAAAAGGAAGAGCAAGAGAAACGACGCCAAGAGGAGAAAGAAGAACAAGAAAGGCGTCAAGAAGAACAAGAAAGACGACGTCAGAAAGAAAAACTAGAAGAAAAAGAAGAACAAGAAAGACGCCGTCAGGAGGAAAAAGAAGAACAAGAAAGACGACGTCTGGAAGAAAAAGAAGAACAAGAAAGACAACGTCGGGAAGAAAAAGAAGAACAAGAAAAACGACGTCTAGAAGAGAAAGAAGAATTAAGGAAAATTATACAAGGGCAACAAGATGCTATCCTGTCAGCCACTAATGAGGTCAAGGAAAAAGTAGATAAAGTTGAACAAAAAGTGACTGGCGTCGAAGGAAAAGTGACTGCTGTCGAAGAAGAAGTGAGTGATGTCAAAGGGAAAGTAAATAAGGTTGAAGAGGAAGTAACTGAAGTCAAAGGAAAAGTTACTGGCGTCGAAGGGAAAGTTACCGATATAGAAGGAAAATTTCGTGCAGTTGAAGGAGAGGTAGAGCGACTTAAGCGACTGTTAAGAGAACAAGGAGGCCAGCTGGTATTATCATCGTCAGGTCCTCGATTACAACCGCCTTCCTTTGATGGTCAAACTTCTTGGTCAACCTATAAAAGACAATTTGAGGCAGCGGCATACGCAAACAATTGGAGTAATGAAGACAAAGCTATGGCATTGGTGCTAGCATTAAGGGGCCAAGCCTCAGAGTTGCTCCAGAGTATCCCAGTGACGCAGCAACGGGATTTTAAAGTTTTGGAAGCTGCACTAGATCTAAGATATGGCGACCAACACCTCGCCCAAGTATACAGGACTCAGCTCAAATCACGCACACAAAAGGTTGGGGAAAGTTTACAAGATTTTGAAGCAGCTGTTGAGCGACTGACGTACCTGGCTTACCCGGATGCACCCAAAGAATTCCAGGAACAGTTAACAGTTGATACTTTCATTGATGGCATAAGAGACGAGGAGATCAGGCGAGTCCTTAGATTATCTCGAGCTAAGACTGGTAGCGAAGCCTTGATCCATGCCCTCGAAGTTGAAGCCGCTTATGAAGAGACTCTATATCCGAGAGTACGAGCCATGAAAGTAGAAGAAGGGAACCATTTAGAAAAATCAAATATGGAATCTTTGATGGCTGACATGCACAAAATGATAAGCCAGTTGATGACCAAACCAGATGCTCCAAGGAAGCAGGAAAGAGAACAGAGCGAAGGACAGCCAAGGAAGGTGATTCGGTGTTATCAGTGCAGCAAACCAGGACATATGATGCGGCAGTGTCGAGAATGGAATCCTGGAGAAGTAAACACTGCAAAGAAAGAGGAAGTCCGCTCTGATAAGATGAGATTGATTGTTATGTTAACAGACATACAGAAAATGGTCGCACAAGTACTAAACGAATTAAGTTCGCGACCGGAGCTGAAACAGGAACCGCAACCGCCGAAACAGGAGCCGAAGCAGCAGCGAAGTGCTGGAGGTCCGACAAAAGTAATCCGCTGTTATAATTGCGGCAAATTGGGGCATGTCAAGAGGTACTGTCGCCAGAGGAGCCCTAAGGAAGTGAATGCCGAGAATGTAAAGAAGCAGCAGGATATAGCAGAAGTGAAGGCAGTTAAGATAGAGGTTCCGAAGGACTGGTCAAAGAAAGTTCTAAGAGAGGAACAACTGAACGACGATGAAATTGGACCAATGTTGAAGGCGAAAGAAAAAGGAATCCGCCCGGAATGGAAGGACGTTTCCAGTAAAAGTGTTGGACTGAAGGCTTTATGGGCGCAATGGGATTCACTTAGGGTTATAGATGGACTATTACGGAGAGCATGGGAGAGCCCGGATGGGAAAGAAGTTACCATGCGGTTGCTGATACCTAGGTGCCGAGTACCAAAAGTACTTCGGGAAGTGCACGAGGGAATATCCAGAGAGCACTTTAGCAGAAATAAGACTTTGGCTAGAGTACGGGAGCGATTTTACTGGGTAAATAGCTGTCAGGATGTGGAGGCTTGGTGTCGCAGTTGCAAGGGTTGTGCGAATGTGGCTGCCAAGAGGTCACCTACAGGGAGTGGTGATCGAATGAAGGCTAGATATGACCGCAATGCCAGTTCAGCAGGATTCAAGGTGGGGGACTCGGTTTGGCTGTATAACCCACAGCGGAGTGAAGAAGGATTCTCGAAGCCTCGCTCACCTTGGGAAGGACCGTATTCTGTCATCACTCGGATCAACGACGTTGTTTATAGGATTCAACGTAGAAAGAAGTCCAAGATGAAGATCGTGCACCTGGACAGGTTGGCAAAGTATACTAGGGTATCTGAAATGCCTGACCGGGACGTTCAGGCTTAAGGAGGGGGCAGTGTTATGTGCTGCCCTCTAACAGAGAGGAGAGTTGTAATTACTCCCTGGCCAGAAGGGCGGCGCCATCTGTGGGCCAACTGGCGAACCACCATTTAGTAGTGCCTAAGAAAATTCTAGAGAATTCCAGTATATTTGTGGAAAGTTCTACAATGATATTCTGGACATTCCAAGTGGGTATATAAAGAGGTGAAGCCAGCAGATAGAAGAACAGTACAGTACAGTTTAGTGAAGGATAAACAGTTCAGTTTAGTATCCAGTACAGTTCTGGGTAATCTGTGGTTCTGGTTACAGAAACAGTTTGTAGAAGAAGAGTTCAGTTGAGTGAAGTATGCAGTTTAATGAAGTAAACAGACAAGAGAGTTTTTAGGTTAGACAAGAGTTGACAAGTTTAAGAAGAAAAGTAAAGTGCTAAGTGTTTTAAAAGTAGTGAAATTATATTAGATTAAGTTATTATTAGTTGTGTGATTTTTAAGTATTTGCTAGTGTAATTTTAGTGATTAAATAAATCAGTGGTTTGTGAAAATTCTTGTTGCAAGTTATTCGAATCCACGGAGTGTTTACTGAAAATTGTAAGCACGTAACAATATTTTAAAACTTCTAGTTAACCCGTACCTGAATTTTTGTTGGGACTTATACTCAAGCACTTTTTATACTTAAGTACAAATTTTAAGTAGGCGGGTACTTCAGTATCGCAGCTCTGACTGTACACAGACAACACCAAATTATCTACAAACACCACCAAAAAGGATCCAATAAAAGAGAAATTAAAGGAAGCCCAGTGAATAAACCTTCTGGTTGCCAAAAATCAACTTTGTCTCGACAAAGAAAAAACTACTTCAATGTATTTCACCCTTTCAATGAATTCTTTAAATATTTTTAAAAACTTTGACACGTTAGATTAGACTCAATATATTTCCACCCCAACGTGCTTGAATTTCGTGTTGAATTTTGTGTCATTGTTTGTAAAATTTCTTTGTAATATTTGTTTTATAGCCCTATTACGACCGAAAAAATGTAATTGACTGATTTCACCGTTGTAAATATGGTTCTCACCAATAACACATTAACCATAATAAATTTTTTTATTTTTATTAGTGTCAATGTCATTGACATAACTTATATAAAAATCCCTATTTGCAACATTAAAAAAAACATACTACTCGATAAATCGATTACTTTAATTTGGCCGCATTAGTACATATTGTTATGTGCTGCCCTCAACGAGGAAAGATGTGATTAAGTCCCTGTTCAAGGTGAAAGGAAACCTGTTATTCTGTTACTCCCTGACTAGTAGGGTGGCGCCGTCCATGAGCCAATTGACGAACGGTCATCTATCACATGGTAGAAAACTCTGTAGGATTCCAGAATATTGTGGAATACTGTTCTGGTACATTTCTATGGGTGTATATAAGGAGGTGAATCCAGCAGATGGGGGAACAGTTCAGTTTAGTATCCAGTACAGTTCTGGTTACAGAGACAGTTTGTAGGTTAGAACAGTTCAGTTGAGTGAAGTATGCAGTACAGTTCAGTTCAGTGAAGTAAACAGACACAGAGCTTTTAGGTTAGACAAGAGTTGACAAGTTTAGGAAGAAAAGTACATAGTGTTTTAAAAGTAGTGAATTTATATTAGATTAAGTTATTATTAGTTGTGTGATTGTTAAGTATTTACTAGTGTAATTTTAGTGATAAATAAAATAGTGGTTAGTGAAAATTCTTGTTGCAAGTTATTTGAATCCACAAAGTGTTTACTGAAAACTGTAAACACGTAACAATATTGTATTTCTTATACTTCATATTCAACAGCTGTCTTGTCCTTTTAGTTTTACAAATTTTCAGATATACATTGACACTGCCAAGATTAAAATAGAATTCCATGCTTCCTCTCAACTATGGAACTCATTATTCTGTTTTGATTTGCAATTGGGTAAAAATGTCTGGTTATTGCAACTAATTAAATATTGGTTGAAGAAATTACGAATTAGAAATTTACATTTTCATGACAGCAGAATTTGGCAATTTTTTGAAGAAAATACACTTGAAAATTTAAAAAAAACATATTTCTAGTCTGATAATTTTCTTTCAAAAAAATCTACAATATTAATATTAAATCATCGTGTACAGTCGTGAGCAAAAAAAAATAGGACAAGTCTTATAACGGTATTTTGCTAAAATATAGTTGTGTACATCTAAATTTAATTTTTGTGACATTGTCAGCTAGTTATCATAATTTTTTGCAAGTGTGCAAAAAACTAATATGCCTCATTAAGCGATTTAGTGAAATCTGGAGTTATTGCTAAAGCAGAAGATGGATGGTCAATGAGACAAATTGCACTGCGTTATAATATTGACAAAAATTCGGTGTGTAACATTTTAAGAAAGTGGAGAATAAACGGTACGATTAATAGAAATCCTGGAACAAGGAGACGAAGGATATCAATTCAACAACGAGATTTGCAATTGGTAAATGCTTTAGTAGAAAATCAATTTTACTCAATTATTCAGGCTGCTGAAGAAACGAATTTTTCTGGATAGAGTAGTACTGGTCACCGGCGAGTAAAAGAAGCGGAGCTACGCTGTCATGCAGCAGCACAGAAATACTTACTTAAAGCTGAACATAAAGAAGCTCGAGTAGGATTTGCGCTTGAATTTTTAGCGCATGATGTAAATTTTTGGAACAATGTAATCTTTACAGATGAAAAAACTTTCCAGTCAACACACAGCGGTCATATTCATGTTTACCGCCCTCCGAATACTCGATTCGATGAGAAATATATATCTAACAATGATAAAAGTGGTAGATTTTCCGTCAATATGTGGGCTTGGATATCGGCACGTGGTCATGGTGTTTTGTGGCATATTGAGGAACGATTTAATAGTGAAACGTATATTAGGATTTTAGACAATATTATACTCCCTTCCATGTCACAATTATTTCCTAATAATGAGTTCATATTTCAACAAGACAATTGTTCCGTTCATACTCCTCATACCGTAACTAACTGATTTCAAGATAGCAACATCAATGTTCTTAACTGGCCCAGTCATAGTCCAGATCTTAACCCTGTGGAAGAAGTATGGGGACTACTCGTAAGAAGTATCCAAAAACGAAATGTGAGACCACGGAATGCCGAAGAATTACTGGAAATAGTAAATAATGCATGGGAAAATATTATTACTAATGATTATTGTATAAGGTTATTTAATTCTATGCCAAACAGACTTATAGAAGTTATAAATAGAAATGGTACGATAACGAAATATTAATAGTTAGTTTCTTGTTCAGTATGATATCCTTTGTCCTTTGATCCAGGATTTCTACTAATCGTACCGTTTATTCTCCACTTTCTTAAAATGTTACACACCAAATTCTTCTTAATATTACAACGCAGTGCAATTTGTCTCATTAACCATCCATCATTTACTATAGCAATAACTACAGCATTAAAATAAAAAATAAATTAAGTGATATCTGTTTTATTTCGGATTACATATTCAAATAGACAGATTTACATTATAAAAAAAAAGTCCTATTTTTTTCTGCTCACGACAGTACATGCAATGTATTTTAACACCATATTAAACTACTTAGTGCTAGAATCCTAAATTTTGTATTCTTTTTGCAGGATTTCACCCATAGATCCAATACCCTTACACAGAGATTGCGCAAGAACTGGAACGGATTTTTAAATCTCTTTGTTTTTCTAACCTTTTGTGCATTTTCTTCTTACCGTGTGATTCTTTTGCATCCAAAAACACCTCCCAAATTGATCAGAACACATCCTGTTGCTTCAAACTATCTTACCAAATTCATTACAGAATTTCAAAACGGTATGCTAAGGGGTCTGCCATAACTCCGTAATGCTCCCCTCATGGAAATTACGTAACACCAAAATTAACAAATCGACGATTTCTTGCATCTATTAATTCAAAACATATTTGTTGGGAAAATAAATAGTTGATCAGGAAAGTTTGTGTGCGTCTTGTATTGTAACATCCCCTACACCTTCAGTAATGCTTATAACACTACTAGCTGCCCCTTCTCACATAACTGCATTGCATAATTTATGAAAGCCACACAACTTTAAAATTTCATCGAGAATTTCTTTGCGCACGTTACATTTTGAAACTTTTGAATCTTTTCCAAAAGATAAACTCTAAATATGTTTGATCATGATAATAGCAACAAACTCAAAAAAATGCATATCAACATGATTAATACTCTAAGATAGTCGGTTCCATGTAAATTCTGCCTACAAGGACATTTAAAAAGCACTTGACCAAATCGACCATTTTATATTCAGCTGAAACCTTGGGATTGGGTTAACTCTCAAAGTCATTCAAGTTGTATCTTAAAGCTAACTTCAATACTCGTTTGATTTCACATTTATAGTTCATAACCTAATCTTTCTTTCTCTAACCAAATTTTCATTCTTTTTAAATTGTTTAAACCATGGGTTTATGTTTTGTTCCTGAATGTGATCATAGATTCATAGATGTAAAACGTTTAATTTTCCAAAGGATGCCAAGTTAACAGAAAAGCAGGGCCGGGACTTATTAGGTAGGTTAGGGTAAAATGTTAATTTGTTATAAGAGCATAGCAGTACAAGTTATTGAAATTTATGAAACAATTTCCTGTTTGTAGTAGGTATTATTCCCGTGCCGATTTGCATAAAAAATTACGTTAATTTTACTATTTACATTAATTCTATACAAGATTATTATAAACTGTGTACCTAGTCAATTTTATTTGTTCTATTTTCAGAAGAGGCAATAGGAAATCTAATAAGTTTTCATTGACTTGTTCTTGCCACTTTAAAGATGGTGACAAAAATAATTTATCAGCGACATTTAAACGGAATGTTGGAAAAATGTTTACATATTCACCTATACCTACCTCAACTTTATACATTTTTTCTTTTATACTTGCTTGAACCTCTCCACGTATAATATGCAGCTCATTATCATAATGCATTTCTTTAACATATCAAGCTACAGAATTTAAATATGATTTTAGTTTCTTCGCAGAAGTCAAAAATTGCACCCCTACTTACAACTGTTTTTAGACACATTAATTAGGTATACTTACATATACCAAACTACTTATCCATAAAATACTAAATTAGACATCAACAAGTTTTGAGAGATGTACCTATTAGCTGTACGAGATTATAAACTTTTTAGAGAACTGACAGAGCAAAATGTAAACTAACTTGAAGTTAGCAGTAAAGTAAATAACAGTAAGTGATTCGTGAACCAAATGACACAATTTTTGTATTCTTAGATAAAAAAGTCTATAACTGGAAATTCTTTTTCTAACATACAGGGCGAGCAAAGACGAAATTACAAGACCAAATGTCTTTTTTTAAGTGGAATGTTATGTATATCAGTTCAGTACATTTTTTTAAGCCTCTTTCTAGGCTCTATTCATTCCTATATTAGCATGAATATCTCCCAACCACTTGGATGTTTAAAAAATCACCACAGTCACAATTATGGGTTTTAAGAAAAACTTATGTGAATACCAGTTTTAATGTTTTTGAATCAATTTCATTTCCTAAAAACGTACAGGGTGGCCAAAAATTACATTACATTTTCAATTGAATTTTCTCAATTTTTTCAAATGGAACACCCTGTATATTTTTCGACGTGATGTAGAAATGAAAAACGAACATTTTTTGTAAGTACTTCCCTAGGGCTAATTGCAACCAATTTCGTTTTATTGAGCAATAATTACAAAATTCAAAAATAAACTTAAAAAGAGGTTTCTTCAAATAACTAGAAAAAATTATAATAAATGTTCCATATGTTGCCCATGTTGACTGACACACATCTCTATGCGCTTTTGAAATGAGATTCCCACTGTTCCTAAAACTGCCGGTGTGATAGACATAAAGGCAGTTATTATTTTTTCCTTCATATTTTGTACTGTTGTTGGTGTGGCTCTATTTTCCTTCACATATACCCATAAAAAAAATCCATTTTTGTAAGATCTGGGGATCTAGCAGGCCATTTAGTGGGTCAATTTTTTTCAACCCATTGATTTGGGTAGGTATTATTTAAGTGGCCTCTAACTGCATTTAAATAATGTGGTGGAGCACCATCTTGCTGAAACCACATCCTATTTCGAATTTTTTCAGGGAGATTTACCAATAATTGTGGCAGATAGTTTTCCAAAACATGAAAATAAATAGCTTCAGTTAATGTACCTACCACCAAAGAAATGTGGCCCTATTACATGTTCTCCAATAATTCCTACCCAAACGTTTATAGACCATATGTGTTGGTTATCAACTTGCATAAGAAAGTGGAGATTTTCCAAAGCATAATAATGAAAATTGTGCCAAAATTTTTTTTTTAGACGTTTCGTTCTTGTATACACACTAAATTACATTTTAATTTTTTTTACCCCCTTTAATAATAGGGCGGGCGTGGCAATAGGGTTGGTAGAAGGGGTAGACAATGGTAAAAAAACTTTTTTAGGCGTTTCGTTTTTATATATACACTAAATCACGGACTGATGCCAAACAAATTTTTGAAACCTTAACTTTTCGTACATACCCAAAATTGCAATTTTATGGACTCTTACTTGCTTGTTTTGCCTATTTACCCCCGAACCCTTCAACGGAATTAGATCAAAATATAATCTAGTTCCAGATCTCGTTACAATACATAAGTGTACCAAATTTCAAGTCAATATCACAAACGGTTCCAGAGTAAACGTGCGTACAAAAAAAAATACAGACAGACACAGAGACCGACGGACAGATAGGACATTTTTTTCGCTCAAATTTAAAATCTTGACGTTTCATGACACTTTAAGCCTATTTCAAAAAAAATTAAAAAATTATTTTTTTTTGCATTACTATACTTCCACTGGATGTGGAAGTAAAATTCATTATATCCAAGTGGTTGGGAGATATTCAATGGGAATGAATAGAGCCTAAAAAGAGGCTTCAAAAAATGTACTGACATACATAGCATTCCATTTAAAAAAAAAGGCACTTGGTCCTGTAATTTTGTCGTGGCTCCCCCGTATGTTTGAAAATAATTTCCAGTTATAGACTTTTTATCTAGTTTACCTGCAATTTTAAAAAAAATTTCTAGCCATCGTAGAACTCGAGATATCGAGGTCCGACGCACGCGCGCAATATTGGCACTTTCAATTGAAGTTGAGGTTAACATTGAATTACTACTATATATTTTATATTGCATCCATAATCTATTCAACAAATTGTGATACGTCATACATTAAGTACGAAATCCAACTCCTGTCAGGTTAAAGTTAAATATTTCCAATGTATCCGAGGCAAGTGTAGGTATTTTTGGTTCTATAATGTTGTCTCCCGCAAAGTCAGATTTAGTTTAGACAAACACTTCAAGCCAAGCTGATATAAAACTTGGTGCAAATCAAGTTGGCAATTCCAACGATTAGAAATTGGTCTCCAAAGTTGAGGAAATCTTATTTCATTGACCAAAGTGTTGGACATATTATTCATCTCAAAATGTAGACCATATTCATTGTTGAGTGAAAAGAAGAGAGTGAATATGTTGTTTATTATTTTTATACAGGGTGTAATTAGTTCCCAGATATTAGAAACGGTTATGGAAAACGCAGTTCAATCATCAACTCTTTTTAGATTTTAGAGGATTGTTGGAAATTGATGTTCCTATAGATTTTGAGGTGATCTTTTTGAACATTAACTTAACATTAATTTTTTTTTTTAAAACCGCTATGTTAGAAAAATAGCGCCAAAATGAATTTTTGGCAAATATCTCTATTCCAGCTCACTTTATAAAAAAATTGTTATGCAATAAATTAAACTGGACAAAATTCCTTACAATTTTCGTTCCTATTTTTTCACACAACAAACAGTTTCAGCATGCCAGAGCCGCAAAGTCTCTTTCCATCAAGTGTACTGGCGGGACATAAACTCATTTAGAGTATGTGGCACGGTATTTTTCAAGTCTTCCAGCAGGGCTAATCCACATTGCCTGATAAAATTTAGCACAATTTCTCTCGTTTTATCCCTGATGGCCCAGGTTCTACGAATTCTGCTTCTGTTTCCTCTGTAAGTGGCTCTAGAAGTGGTTCCATTTCTTCTTCTGCGTTGATGTCTTCTGCTGAATTCTGAATGTTGTCGCAGGCGCCATGAAAGTTTGATTAAATAGTCAACCAATTCAGTCCAGCCTTTCTGCATGCACAACCTCTCTACATCCCTTCTTGTATATGCGAAATAAGTTGTAAAAGAGTTGTTGGAGCAGGAGGTTGAAGTGCGGAACTAGGAATATGTCTTCCAATGCAAGCACTTTTGTAGACTAATTCATTCCTTTGTTGAATCCACTTTCACATCTACAATTTTTTTCTTAGTTTTGACTAATTGCGTCGTTTTCAGAAGCTATAATTTCACTTCACTAGATGCCATATTTTGAGAAAACTAAACACGACATTATTTTGCGCCAAAATCTCTGCTAGATTCGTACTGGCTATCTACACATAATATTTGTACTGTGTACTGACAAATGTTTGGTAGAAGTACCTACAGGGCCAAGGGGAAGAGTCATTGTTATACGATATCATACCAAAACCATCCCCAACACATTTGGCCACATTTAAACCAAATACATGCACCACAAATATAATGTTAAGGTCATGTCATAAAATACGATAACTTAAAAGTAACAACTGTGATATTGATTTTTCCAAAAAGAAGTGCAATTCAATAAAATTGATAGATAATGATGTCCTCGATGTCATATTTCAAGTAGGACGTCAAACTGACCATTATGGAAATTTGTCTAACTGTAAGAGTGTACGATCCTAGTTTGGCAAATGAAAACATAGAGAATGAAGAAATATCCTCACTTTACAGAATGAGCTCAGCAAGATGGCGCAGTTTCAGTTTACTGCGTAAACTCATCTGCCAAGCTAGGATCATGACTAGTAAATACTATTTTATCTACTTCCCCTTATCCTCTTAATTGAATAAACTAATTTAGGAACATATCTTTGGTTTAATTAATTTAATATGTGAATTTTAAACACATCTAAATAATAAAAATTTGTGACCTCATGCTTTTTTTGGTACTATTAGAATACTAGACCAAATAATAATTAGACCAGGGCCAAACCGTTTAAAATATCGTAATAGACGATAAATTCTTAGCAGTATACGAATGGCCGGAAAATGTAGTTAATGGTGTAAATAATTAAGGAAAAATCGTCCAGACTGAGTAAAAGTTCGGGAAGGGGGGTTGGGGTGGTAATATATATGCTTTTAGGGGTTGGTACTCGTTTTTTGCGATTTGCGGCTAACTATGCATCCTATCGAAAAATGTTGAATGTAAAAGTTGTAGATAATGAAAAAATTTAAAACTTTCTAATTAATCATTATTGACCATAACCTCAAAATTATCGAGAAAAATGCAAAAAACCGTCTTTTCGGTTTTTAATTTATAACTATCGCAAAAATGTTTTTATTTTCATGAAAATTAGTGAAAATGTTCTTTATTGTGTTTCAAACAAGCCCAAATTTTTTCAAAGCGAAATATTTAATTTACAATGTTTTATGAAGAAAATAAAAAAAAGAAGACCTAATTTCAATCGAAAAATTTGGTTAGCAAATTTTCGATTAATGAACTTTACTAGGGCTTATTTTTTTCGTTGAAATCTTAACTTTAATATAGAATTAAAATATAATATTGTTTATATACAAAAATATCGTTAAAAAAGCGAAAAACCGAAAAAACTACTTTTTAAAAATCGAGTTTTTGGTGAAAACATGAATTTCTTTTTCTCTATTATAAATAAACGTTTACATTCATAAAAAGCATTAATTCTGATACTATATACTATGTTATACAAGTAATGTATATGTACCTAACTGAGGCGAGACTGTTACAATTAATAGATCCATTACTATTATTTCAGAGAATTTTGCGAAATATCAGCAGCACAGATGACATGAAAAATTATTTACAGTACGAGCTTGCTCTATTTCCTGTGTCGTTGTTTACAGAGAATGGCTTCAGAAAAAATGTTAAGTCACATTTATATACAGAATTTGCGAGCATCGATTCGTTACCAACTTCGAGCAATATTGTACACGTTGTTGATGGCGGGTTTCCTTACACAAAGTAATCTGGCAAAAAAACGATACAATTAATGAAATAACACAAAAATATTCACATTATGTACAAAACAACTACGCAAAAAATAGTTATATGAAGAAGATGCAGATTCCCTAATTATCAATACATCCCTTGAAGTAGCAAAAAACTCCGATAAAATAGTGGTACTTGTTGGCCAAGACATAGATCTTTTAGTTCTTTTAAATCAATTCAGTTCAAATGAATTGAATATCTATTTCCACAAACCTAATGCAGGAAATATTAATGATACTTATTACACCTCTAATAGTTTTAAACATAAATCACATAAACATATTGTAGCATTTTTGCATTGTTTTTCTGGCTGCGATACAACTTCCAGTTTTGCTGGGAAAGGAAAAAAAACAATTATAAAATCATTATTGGCCGATAAACATTTACCTAATCTTGCAGAAATTTTTTACAACACAAATGCAGACAAACAAACGATTACCGAAAATGGATTAAAAATAATAGCTTCTATTTACAAAAGATTTGAACTCTACCAAACGACTACTGTTAAATCCTCATTTCATTTGAAAAAATTACCTCCAACTGAAGGGGCAACTAAGCAACATTGTGACAGGGTGTATTTTCAAATACAAAGTTGGCTTGGTAATCAATTAACAGCTACAGATTGGGGATGGAAACATGACGTTAATGGCATCGTACCTATATTTACAGAACAAGAATTAATTCCTGAAAATTTATTGAAAATTATCTGCTGCAGCTGCGAAACAGGATGTGGTAATAACAAATGTGGGTGTCGCAAGCATGGCTTAAAGTGCACAAATTTGTGCTCAAATTGTCACGGTTCTGATAAATGTTCTAATGCCGAAAAATCGTTGTACGAATAAAATTGTAATCTCGAGGGCATCGAAGACGAAGACAGTACCCACTGACTAATAAATAATAATAAAAATAATGATACTGAACTGGACAATCCAGAATAACTCCAAGAATTGAAGATATAGAAAATGAACATGAAGAAATCGAAAGTTTGATCGATTCTGGCGATGAAGAATTGCCCACGAAGAAAAAAAGATTTCAATAAAATTATTTTACTTTTAATTTTTGTATTTTGAAATCAAATATAAGACTTTGACGTGATAATTTGTAAATACTTACGAATCACAAGAAATAATTAACAAATTTTCTCAGTTCACAGCCTTTGTTTTTTGAATTTTTACCTATTTAATTGCAGTTTAAATAATGTTTTCGGGACTTTGAAAGCTGAGAATAGTTAAGTACATGTACATTACTTGTATAACATAGTATTGTATGAGAATTTACGCTTTTTATGAATGTAAACGTTTATTTACAATAAAGAAAAAGAAATTCATGATTTTCACCGAAAACTCGATTTTTAAAAAGTAGTTTTCAGTTTTTCGCTTTTTTAATGATATTTTTGTATATAAACAATATTATATTTTAATTCTATATTAAAGTTGAGATTTCAGCGAAAAAAATGAGCATGAGTAAAGTTCATTAATCGAAAATTTGCTAACCAAATTTTTCGATTGAAAATTAGGTCTTCTTTTTTTATTTTCTTCATAAAACATCGAAAATTAAATATTTCGCTTTGAAAAAATTTGGGCTTGTTTGAAACACAAAAGAGAACATTTTCACCAATTTTCATGAAAATATAAACATTTTTGCGATAGTTATAAATTAAAAACCGAAAAAACGGTTTTTTGCATTTTTCTCGATAATTTTGAGGTTATGGTCAATAATGATCAATTATAAAGTTTTAAATTTTTTCATTATCTACAACTTTTATATTCAACATTTTTCGATAGGATGAATAGTTTAGCCGCAAATCGCAAAAAACGAGTACCAACCCCTAAAAACGTATATATTACCACCCCAACCCCCCTTCCCGAACTTTTACTCAGTCTGGACGATTTTTCCTTAATTATTCACACCATTAACTACATTTTCTGACCATTCGTATACTGCTAAGAATTTTTATTGCCTTAAACAGGATTGGCCCTGGTCTAAATGTATACTGGCGACCCATTGATAAATAAAAAACAAGAAAAATCACTCACCATTCACACTGACATCTTGAGCTGGGGGGATGGGTTGAACGGGAGCAGGTGCTACGGAGACACACTCACTCGATTCAACGCTAGGCACCTTTGTTTCAATTTTATTCTCTTTCTTTTGGCTCTTCTTTTCTTGAGCTACATTTTCCTTACTACTATCTTTAATGGGGGCAGGTTGTACCTGCGGTACGTTCGTTGTAATAATTGGAGGCGTCGTCTCCTCTTTTGCCTCAACGTCCTTAACTATGGAAGATTGCTTATCACTAATATCCTTGTTCAAACTGGACTCCTTGACAGAGTCCTTGTGTTCCCTGACGGTCTGCTCCCGTTGCTTGCGACCTTTTACCGGACTCTCCCTATCTTTGGGAGATTTATTGGGTAACGTTACTTCGACAGCATCACAGTTTGCCGACACGATAGGCGTATCTTTGGCAGTACTCGGCAAAAAAAACTCTTTCGCCTGAACCTTAAACCAAACAGAAAATTTTAAATATCATCATCAGAGATGTTCCGCTAGAATAATCCAACAAAAAAAATTGAACCTCAGGATTATCAACTTTCTGTAAGCATATTTACCTTTAAATTACTCGATTGTACTATATGTTCTAACCTATTAGAACTACTCTGCACAGCCTGAAGTGGGGGCGGATACGTCGATTGCTCTATGTGGTCCGCTGACTGTTCGTGATGATCCGAGTCATCTATATGTACTTGTTCTATATCTGTATTTATAGCTTGCATAACTTGTTTCGCGAAAGCAGCCTGAACTTCTTTGTTATGGCTGTGCGGGGCTGGCTGGGGGGTCTGTCTCGCCGATGATTCCCCCGATGGAGGATGAGAATTATCTTCATAAATTTCATTTAGTCGATCGGCTCCTGTAAACAAAATCACACGTATATAATACTCAGAGATGAATACCTGTCATTTCAACATCTAGTAATGCATTAGTATCTCGAGAGTCGAGCTTAAATACAATTTTAAAAAAATACAATATGGATGGATGCTGCTCTTAACTTCGATAACATTCACAGCAAACAAAGTGATAACACAGAACCATATAACAAAATTTAACGAGGAGTTTTCAAAAGCTGTTCTAGAAAATACTCCGTGTTATAAAATTGCATACTGCATCCATTCATTTCCACCATTTAATATAGAGAAAATATTTATTGAAATATAAAAATACATTTCAAAGGGCCATCGATCGAAGTCTTTCAGCCATAGAGATATTATTTTTTTCCCCTTTTTTTGAATTTTATGGCAAAGCCAATACAACATTGATATATTTGAATTTCATACAATATGTGAAGCAAAAAAAAAATAATCAAATATTGACATTTAAAATATCTATATCATGTTCCGGGTATTTTCTTCTGGTTTGTGCTCCTTGTGGTTTTTTATAAAGTAAATTCTGGAGTATTCTTTGGTTTCCTCTTTTTCTGCGAATTTAGTCGTGAGAGATTGTAGGCGTGGAGAAATAGGTATTATTTGTGTTATGTTATAGAGATATTCGTTGGAGGGGTTGTGCAATTGGTTATGGGGGTGCCTAATTTTTGTTAGGACTCTTAGACCAGCTCTTTCGGAAACTTCTATGTTGTGTCTTGCCTATTTGTTTAAATTCGAGAAAATCACATGTCCGTACTCCAGCATTGGTCTACATATCATTTTATGTATGTTAGTGGAAGTTTCCAGGCTCACTCCCTCCTTTTTATAAGTTAAAGATCGAAAATGTCTACTTCGTGCAATTACTTTTTTCTTCATATTTAAGGTGTGTGTTTTGAAACTAAGTTTATTGTCAAGTTCGACTCCTAGGTATTTAGTATGTCTGTGTGGATATTCTCGTATTCATTATTTTTACTTTTGGTGAGTGGTTGTTGATTTTGTGGTTGAATATTATGAGGGAAGACTTCTGTGGATTTATACTTATTCTCCATTTGTTCATCCAAGCTATCGTAGTTTAGTCTAGTTTGCAGTTGTCCAGTTGTTGTTGCAATCGAAGCATTAGCGTTTTGATGGTAATATGCAATTATTACACTTAACGCGCCAGACTTGTAACTTGTAATTCAGCGCTCGGCGGGGCACATAGCCCGGAGAGTAGCTGTTGGTTGCAGTCTGGTTACGTCCCTTATAGTAATATAAGGATTTTATAGAGGAGTTTGCGACTAAAAATATTATGTTTTAATATTCCACCCTCTAAAAGCACATTTGAATTGTCTTCAATGTTTGGATTGTTGTTACAAAATAAAATGGTTTTTTTGTGACTATTGTCCTAATGATAATACATGTATTAAAACAATTTCTGTCTTCTTTCAACTTTAACTTTCTGAAAATACCAACTAAATAAATGATAATGATTTAATTTCAATCAAATGAAATCTGACAATAAACTTTAACGATAGAATTCACAGTGCAATCTTGAGTAACAAAATCGAAGATAAATAAAATACATGATTAACTAGTTTTCTCAATTAATAAACAGTGTGTTAACATTCACAAGGCATTTAAATTTAAAGAGTGATTAATTTTCTCAGGTAAATAGTATCAGATGGTAAACCATAATATTAAACTTTACAGACAGAACTTGGGTAAATATAAAATCCATAAATAAAAGTCCATTTTATAAAACTAGATGATCATGTAAATGGCCAATTTGCTTATTTATCTTGATATAAAATTAAGATAAATAACTGCTGGGTGGGATTAAATATGTGCTTGATTGCTTAAAGATCAAGGACTTTTCATATTAATTAACAGGGGACAATAGGACCGCTTAGCTATTAGTTCAATAACCCAGGCCATTATAGCAGAAATTTTACATTCCCTCAATATGCTGATGATATAGCACTAACATCTCAATCTTAGAAATACATGGCACATCTACAAGAACTTATAAATTCCGCCTCTACATGGCATAAATTGTGGAGACAAAACAACAATTCCTCTAAATAACAACTGATTATCTTTAATCACACTCCAAACGATGCAACGCCCACAACATCCTTCAATAATAAACGTTATTTACCACTACTAGTGCTAAATATTTTGGGAGTTCAATTAGATCATAAACTTTAATTTAAATACTCACTCAACTCTTCCAACAAAAGGAATTATAAGAAGAGCTATTTTTGGAGTTAACATACCAAAAGGAGAGTAAATCAACATGCAGACCCATTCTTGAAGTACGGAGAGCAAATACTTTTAAACTGCAACCTGGTGTAAACACTGTACAAATTGGAGAAAGTTCAGCTTTAAGAAAAATTACTAAAATTCGTCACCGAATTACCCCTCTACAACCCCCTCCAAAATCTTCTATATCAGTCAACAACAATGGTCACAATCAACTCCAGATTAAAAACTCTGAAAAAGACCCACAAGTCTAATTTTAACTTCCGACTTTCTAAACAAATTTTGCCTAATACAAGAGCCAGGCATTCAGCATAATGTAAATACCCAAGCGTTTCTTTTAATGTCTGTAATCTGTATTGTATACCTATTAGTATGTACGTTGAGGCATATTGTTTTTCTATTTCCAGTTCTTCAATTACTACTAAAATATCGCAGGTTGCCTGCTGAAAATTTTTTATCTATTCAATATAAACATAAATAACAAATGTGGAAAGACATTACTGTCAAACTATTTATCATTTTACTGGATAGTTTGAGGCGTTTTCTTTCATTTATCTTGCACAATCTCTGCACCAGCTTATCAGAATTGAATAAGGCGGTTATAAGCTTATTGTGCGTGTTTCTTTTTTATTTTTTGAAATTTCATTTGTCTTACCTGTGTCTGGATCTATTATAGATATTGCTTTAGGCCTCCGCTTGTTCGGATGCCTTTGGAAGGGCTGGTGTTGCGGGGTATTAGTTACTAAGGGTACGTTTTGGATAGTAGCTTGTGCGGGATTCGGATTTGCAGGCTGAGCTTGCGGAAGAGGACCCGTCCTTGGCAACATCGATTGATTGTAATAGTCTGAAAAAGAAATTGTATCATAACTAACAATGCACTCTTTTTTTCTGTAAAATGTAAATTTAAAAAAGATAAGAAGTTTTAGGAAAAATCACACAATTATTCATAATCTCCCACATAACAATATATATTATATAAAAATAATTAAGTAACCCACAGCTAATAAAAGTATATAAGACGTCATTATGAGAACACTTTTAATGCAACTAAAACTGACCAACAATTAAAATTGCAAACCGTCTTAAAATTTTGAATCTTCATGTGGATATATGGACTTTTTGTCAAATAAAGCAAAACAAAAAGTTTGGTATGTTTTCTTGAATTTCATCATGGTCCCTGTTACATCAGATGCTTTAAAGAATTTTCGGTCCAATACTTGGAAATCAAGGAGTAGGGAGAACATTATAATAATAAACAATTTGAATATATTCATAGAGATTTTTTAGAAATATGCAATTTTACATTTAAACCTTTCAAGCATACCCACACAACTGTTTCCTAAAAGTTTCACATATACCTATAAAAGGGTGAGAAAAAATATTTTTGGGATATTGCCTATGGAACATCAAACTCTAACATGAAAAATTTCATATTTCTAGCTATGCTATATTAGTTTAAAAGATAAACCACTACGGCAGGCAGACAAATAAATGGATAGATGTTTTAAATACCCAATTTCCCTACAGATCATTAGGATGAAATAGACCGATATTGTGGCCTGCCAGATCTAAAGAGTTGACTCCCATCGATTATCATGTCCGATGGAATATAAAAAGGATCTAGTTTATAATGAACAAATACGAGATTAAGACCATCTTATTACAAAAATTAATAGGCAGCTGAAATAATGATGACAGAAAGGACATTGAGTATATCCACCACCAAGATGTAATGAAGAGCTTGAACTTGTATTAGAAGAAACGAAGATTCTCATTTTGATAAAAATTAATATAAATATCTTTATGAATAGAATAGAATAAATTTTATTTACCATAAATCATTGTTACAAGAACAATATCGATTTTGTCACATCATGTATAAAAAATAAACAGTAAACAGACGTAAAAGAGTGTATAAAACCAAACAGAAACAATTAAATATTGTTATGTGCTGCCCTCTAACGAGGAAAGATGTGATTAAGGGAAACCTGTATTGTGTTCATGGCCAGTAGGTGGGGTGGCGCCATCTATGAGCCAATTGACGAACAGTCATCTATCACATGGTAGAAAACTGTAGGATTCCAGAAAATTGTGGAATACTGTTCTGGTACATTTCTATGGGTGTATATAAGGAGGTGAATCCAGCAGATGGGGGAACAGTACAGTTTAGTGAAGTATAAGGAAGAGTTCAGTTCAGTGAAGTAAACAGTTCAGTTGAAAGAATTTTTAGGTTAGACAAGAGTTGACAAGTTTAAGAAGAAAAGTAAAGTACTTAGTGAGTAATAAAAGTAGTGAGTTTATATTAGATTAAGTTCTTATTAGTTGTGTGACTTTTAAGTATTTATTAGTGTTGTAATTTTAGTGATTAATAAAATAGTGGTTAGTGAAAATTCTTGTTGCAAGTTATTTAAACCCAAAGAGTATTTACTGAAGACTGTAAACACGTAACAATATAAAAAATAAGAAAGGTGTATAACAATATATGTTAGCGAACCCTACTTGACTCCATTGTAATGGACCGTGCGTGCAAGTCACAAGATAGCCGAGTAAGGTATTAAATGGATCATGCGCAAAGTCAAGGAGATGGGGGTCGAGCGACAGTAGACCCGTGACAATAAAACTGAGAACTGCGAACTTTGAACAATAAATAAGTCGTGTCCTAATTTTTGGTTTTATTAAGGGTTAACAACCCTCAATTTAACATAGATAAGAAAGTGCTTAAAAATAGTATACTAATAATATGGGCATATAACCAACTATATATTTATGACACGCAAATTCAGAAATATATAGATAGAATAATGTTGCTAGTAGTGATTGTTTCTTTATCGATTGAGAAACTCTGTCATGTTGTAAAAGCAATGCTCAGTCAAAAATATTCAATATTCATATTAAGTTCATTTCTAAACAGTTTGAAAGAATCTGCTAATTTTATTTATAAAGGGAATTTATTAAATATATAACTGCCAGCGTTATATGGAGATTTCTTGTACTTACTTAAATTACAACTTTTAATATGTAATTCTTGCGCTCTCCCAGTAAGGTAATTATGAATGCTGTTATTCGCATTTACTTTATTCAGATTTGTATATATGAAACGAGATTTAAAATTGTATAGTCCAGCAGTTCATTTATTATCAGCACTCAAAAAACGCAACAAAAATTTATGACATAATTATTATCGCCGTGGGCCAAGCAACTTACTTTCATTACACAAGCCGACGCACATTAAAAACTTATAACGCCGGCTCCACACATGCGTCCACAAATATTTGCGTACTTTTACTAATATTCGTGTACACATATTCATTTATGAATATTTGGCGAACATACTCTCCACACATAACATCATTGTTACCGATTATTTAACCCAGCGAAATGTTTGGGTGTTACATTAGACAGTAAGCTATCTTGGGAGCCACACATAAACTCTCTTTCTAAAAAACTAACTAGCTGTGTGTACCTTCTAAAAAGCCTAACCATATCAATAAAAGAAGATGTCATTTTAATGGCTTATCATGCCCTATTTCACAGTGTGATGTGTTATGGAATATTACTCTGGGGAGGCTCTGCGCACGCAATGAAAATCTTACGTATTCAAAAACGTGCTATCCGAGTAATCACAAACTCAAATAATAGAGATTCTTGTAGACCCCTCTTTAAAAGTCTAGGAATTCTAACATCCACAAATCAATATATTTACGAATGCATAATGTATGTCAAAATATATACTATCAAAATGAAAATAAATATGACACGTTTGATTGTCCCATATTTTCGGCTTTCGAGAGATATCTCCTCATTTAGATATATTTCTATCAAACTATATAACCGACTACCTCATAAATGGAAAAATCTTGGTAAATTTAAATAAAAAAAAAATAATTAAGAGTTTTCTGAAAGAACATGTCTATTATGAATTGCAGGATTTTTTTGAGTATTTTAGATCTTAAACTTTAATATCTGTATGTATTGTTTTTGTAACTTTTAATCATATGTAATTTCAAATAATTTTAGTTCTATATAATTGTAATCTCTGCTTGCATTAGGCTGTAAATGTTCTTAAGTTGTGATTGTAATTATTTTATTTTGTATAATTTATATTTTATTGTATCGTGCTCTATGACGTGTGTATACAAATGTCTCACATGAATAAAATTCTCTCTCTCTCTCTCTCTCTATTTGTATACAGCATTCGTGGCGTGGCGTTCCCTTTGATGTGCGTGTATTTACCGACTCGAAACGGCAACGCGTTCGTGTTCAGACCAAATATCAAATATTTGTGCACGAACACGAACATTAAATCCACACTTGCGTACATTTCTACAAATAGCAAACATTTGTATATGAATAACGCATGTGTGGAGCCAGAATGGTAGCTCAGTGTGTTAAAGCGACTGGCTAGCAAACTGAGTTGCCCAGCGAAGTGGGTTCGATTCCCGCAAGGCGAAACAATTTTTCATTAAAAAAATTGCCCCAAGAGTGGTTCGGAGTCCACATTAAACTGTAGGGCCTCGTCTCTCTTTGCCTAGCACAAGATCCTTGAGATCTTCCAGGGGGTTACTTCGGTAACTTGAGAGGCGATTAAGAAAACAAAAACACAAAAACAGTTAAGAGTAAAGGTAAGAGAGTCAATTTGCTGTCGATATAGCACAAAGAGTATTTTAATGAGGTCGTAAGGTTTTCGTTGTTTTTTGAGTGCTAATAATAGATGAACTCGACTATAAATACATGTTACCGTCATTAGCTTTTTTGTTTTAAACATATCTCTACATGACTCTCTATAGCTTAAGTTGAACAATATGCGAATGATTCTTTTTTGCATCATAAGAACTCTGTTTGCCTCGACTCATTGTGATTTTACTTTATTTTCTATTTATTCCCTTCTTGTTTTATCCGGCTTACTAAGACACACAATGTACTTACAATTTACAGACGCAGGTGCTTGTGTGGGCGGCGGGTTATATTGGTACGACGTTATATGTTGACCAGCATACATTGGTATGGTTGGTTGTACAAAGCCAGGCGGCCGTTGTCCATAATACGGCACCGTGTTAGCTGCGGGAATATACATTGGCTGGAGCTGAACATACTGAGTCTGAGTCCCAAACATGGTTTGTGGTGGCTGAAAATGATAGAAGATTAATAATGATTAATGGTCAAAGTACGATGTTTTAGGACAATTTCTCTTAAACAACTAATGATCATACACACTGCGATCTTCAATTGAATTTTGTTTGCTATATGTATTTTATAAGGGTGTAATTAGTTTCCTGTGATTAAAGGAAATTAGTAATAGGGAATGGCCAAATACACCTTATATAATACATACAGATATATATATATATAAAATTTTATTATATATTATTATTTGACATCTATCATGTTTGGATAGACTTTTTAGTACCTGACATTCTCGCTTGGTACTTGGTTAAAGACAATCTGGAAATCTAAGCAGGGTGGGGCAATACTTAAAAAAATTAAAAATCATTGATTTCAACAAAAAATCATGATTTTTTTTCTTAGTGTACGATAGGCGTAAATTTTTAAAGGTAACGTTCATATCTATTTTTTTTAATCATTTTAATTTTACATATTTCACGAATTTGAATATGATAAAATTAAAATAAAACAGAATTCACAAAAACGCCATTCTCAGCAGGATATTGCATGTCGACACTGTCGTCTGACATGTCTATGTTTCTAGCAATGTTTACCGTTCGTATAAAAGTTATTTAATACATTCTGACTTGTCCTATACTTGTATTTGAACAGGTCTAAAGGAAATAAAGTTAATCAACTACCAAAATGTAGTGATATAAATAACTATAACACCCGAACCGGCGAAAACGTCTATTTACCAGCATGTAGATTAACCCAAGTAAATAAAGGTCCTTTTATTACATCAATCAAGATGTATAATCCTTTACCTAAAAAATTAAAAGATGCTACCAGCTTCAATTGCTTTAAAAGTGCAGTTCGGGACTTCCTTAATAAGGAATGTTTTTACACCTACCCACGAATTTGTCATCTTCTGTACCACTACATGTAATCTGACTTAAGCATGATAAGAATGATAATAATTATGTGTATTTTTATGCAATTAATTAATATGGTGTTTGTCAAACATCCCGTTTGTTGTTTGTTATTTATTAAATTTATATTGTCCATGTTATATATTATTTTGAATGTATTTTATTTATTTATTTGTTTTTGTATATGACTATGTAAAAGCAACGATTTTTATGTATATAATTATTATGACCATCTATTCTATTTTATTATTTATTAGTATATATCATTTCTTTTTTATTGTTAATGTATTCACATTCTGACTTGTCCTATACTTGTATTTCAACAGGTCTAAAGGAAATAAAGTTATTATTATTATTATTAATATGTCTGGAAGAATAGACCATATCTGGCAGTTTTACATAAAAAAAAGTATACAAAAAATTTTGGATGCAGAAAAGTTTGCAAAAAACGTAAGAAAGAAGTACAAGGAATTGTTCAAAGGCTCAAATTTGCGAAGAACAAGTACATTGACAAGTAGTGAAACTGAAAATAGCTATGGGGTATATTCTTTAGATTTCTGGGGTAAAAAATCTTAACTTTTTATAGTTTAATTTTTTTTATAAACATCTATTGGGGTAGGTTGAAGGGGCAAAAAGGAAAGGGGTCAAATAAGAAAGTGTATGGCATTTTACATTTTAGAACTTCAGGTATTTTTGTAGTCTGAAGTCTTAGAATGTTTATCGTCCTGTTTAATGTTTTTTTAAATCAATAACTTTTTTTCAGAAACAGAAAGACAACCTATCTTGACAAGTTTTGCGTCGACTTCTACGCTCGACTCCATATCAAGCTGTGCAAAATCCCAACTAGGAGTATCAACAGAGTCACAGTCCAGGTCAATTGGTAAGAAAAGGAAAGCCAAGAATCTTACTGTGACTAGTTTTATAGTTAGAACATCATCAGCCGATAAACAGAATGTTGACAAACAGATTGCGAAAGTAATTTTTGCTACGAACTCCAGCTTCCAATGAATAGAAAATGTGCAAGTCAAAGAGCTATAAAAGCATTGAGACCTGGCTATACCCCGCATGCTGCAAAACCATAGAGACAACACTTCTAGATGAGGTTTACGCTGAAGAAAAAGAAAAATGTTCTTCTTTCCTTAGGACGTACTGTAAATATGTCAATTGACGGATGGTCAAACGTTCACAACAAGTCAATTGTGTGCGCTACAATTACAACCGAAGAAGGATGAGCCTTTCTTACGAAATTATAGATACGTCAGGTCAACCTCATACCTCAAAATATTTGACAGAGATTTGTTGTGACTTGATTTCATCATGTGAATCACAATATGAAGTCTTTTGTTACTGACAACACTGCAAATATGATGGGTATGAGAAATAATATTTATTGAAGAAAAAATTGAATCTAAAATTATAACCTATGGCTGTTCAGCTCATATTTTAAATCTATTGTGTAAGGATCTGGCAATCAAGAGTATCAAAGCAAATATAGTCCAGGTGGTAAACTACTTTCGCAACAATCATTTAGCAAACTCAAAATTTAAGCAGGCAGGTGGTAAGATGCTAGTGATGCCAAGTGATGTGTGGCAGAATAGTGTTACGGATTGCTTATACTTTATACAAGCACAATTGAAACTGGTCAGTGTTAAAGCACAGGATCGTGCGCACTGAACTTGATATTTTGTCCTATATATATCTAGCAATGGTATCGAGATTCGAATGGTAGTTGAAACTGTGCAGGCGAGTCCGAGACTGCCCAACTAACAAAGTTGTTTTATACGTTTAACATAATATGATAATTTTATTTCATTATTATTGCATTACTGTTCTGCAAAAGCTATTTTGTTTTATTAAAATCGCCGAGGTGATTATTTAGTTTTCACAACTAAATAAGTGTATCACTACAATAGATACTCTAAAAAGAAAAAGAAACACACATACAAGCTAAAGCAATCCATACACGTTACTGAACAATACTAGAAATATTATATGTGCTGGCATTTATCGGTCGCTAATAAACAAAATCATCACTAACTAGATATGTCAATTACGAATGAAGACATATATAAATTACTAAATGATGTTGCCAAATCTAATAATGAAATAAAAGAAGAAATAAAGGACCTTAAAAATAAAACGGGCATTGAGATTGAAGATCTAAAAATAAAAAATAGTGAATTAGAAAACGAGATAAAGTATCTTAAATCTAAACTAGAAATAACAGAGAAAAAGCAAAAAAAATACAACTTAATTGTTTATGGGTTAAAGGAAACTGAAACACAAACAAATGAAGAGGTGATAAAACTAATAAATAATTTATTAAAAGTTAGTTGCGATATAAACAACTTCCGAGATATCAATAGAATTGGAAAGAAAGTAGAAGAAAAAATTCGACCAATAGTGATAGAAACTTTAAATTACCAATTGAAACGGATATCTTGAAGAATACCAAAAATGAATATAAATCTCTAATGGAAAAAGGAATATTTATATCTCAGGACTATACAACAGAAGAGTACGAGAAACGAAAATTTTTGTATGCTCAACTTAAATTGGCAAAAGAGAAAAATTATGATGCAAAAATCAAAAATAATTTATTAATAGTAAATGGAGAAAAATACTCATACGAAAAACTAAAAGAAAATTCTGAAGAAGCAGAAAACCCTCAGCATAATAAAGAAATAAAAGAAAAATCTCAACCGCAATCTGAACATAGACAAAGAGAATCCTTACAAAGTACAAGCTCCAGTGCGCCTACAACACCCATTACACTATTTAACGTAATAGACCTCCCCGAAGTGCTGACAGAAGAAAAAAAGAGAAAACTAGTACACTCATCCAGCAAACCAACAGGATCCAAATCGAAAATGAACACAAGGACAGCGTCAAAAAAGGCACCGAGTGACAAATAATTCAAATAAATAATAGTGATTCTTAATATAATAAATATTTTCTCTTGTTATCAAACATAATATAATCAACATAGCATTTAAAATTCCAATATATGTAATTTTACTAAAAAATAAATAAATAAAAATTAAAAAAAATAAAAATGGAAACATATATTAAAGATTTCCAGCTTGCAAAAATTGAAACAAATAAAGTTCAAAAACTTATAGACTGCAAAAATTTTTTTTAGATTACTAACTTGTATAATTTAAAAATTTTTCAAATGAATATACGCAGTATAAACAAAAATATGGATGAATTTAAAATTTTAATTAGCCAACTAGATTTCAATTTTGATGTTCTTGTACTAACTGAAACGTGGAAGATACAAGATTTGTCTTTCTTTACTCTTAATGGTTACAATGTGATTTATAATGAAGGGGACATAAATCAAAATGATGGTCTTATAATGTACATTAAAGATGATATAAAATTTTCAAAGAATATTGTAAACCTTGATAACAACAAAATTCTACAAGTATCACTTAACTTAAATAATAACGGTAGATGCCTACGTTTTTATTATTATATATGTATTTTTATCGTTTTCTGTATGTCTATAATAATTAGTTTTTATTAATAAGTATATGTAAAAAGTATTTACAATATGTATATATCGATATAATTACAATATTACATTGTCCTTTTCGCTCTAAATTGAACGGAATAAATATAAAATGCTTAACGTTACTTCTATATTACCTTAAATGATTCTTACACATTTAGTGCAAGTCTTTGACTTATGTTTTTGTGTGGTATTGTTTGAGGTTCTAGTAATCACATGCACATCCACAAATAAAGGCTAAAATTGCATTTTGTGTTTATTTGTTTTTAATTTTGAAGTAATATAATAAATGTAATTTTTTACACAACTACTAACAAGCGCTTGCTTTATGTAGAATCTGTATTTATTTCAAGCAAATTTATTGTCGTATTATTATATAATTAATGTTAATTGTGTATATTATATTGAAATAAATATTATTATTATTATTATAAGTGCTAAGAATGTTCTTACAGCTAAATTATAAAACATTTTGTAGAATTTGTTTTTCGTCGTTTTATAATCGTTTATAAAGCAATTATTATAAGATGTTTTAGCTCACGGAACAAAACTGATTTATAATAATGACCCCTAGCACTTATTGGCCAATTGACGAATGCCTATAAAGCTATTCTGTAAAAGTTTAGCTAAGCAATAATAAAACAATTTTATTAGGATTCTTCATAACACATATTATTTCAGGGAACATATTGTATTCTGCTGTAACTGCTAAACAAGTGTTATATAAAGGAAGCACGCATCGCTGCCATAAAACATTTATAAACTAAACATTGTCTTTAAAGACTATAATATGTTCGTTACAATTTTTATAAAACATGGGTAGGTGTTTATGCGCCCATCAACAAATGTCTCACATCTAAGGTTAAAACTATATATGTCGGTACACAATATTACATACCTGGATTAAAGACAAACACAAAATTATTATATTTATTTCCACTGTTAAGAAACAAGTGCATAAGATCCCTGAGATACTAATTGCCAATTATTTAGCTTGACTAAGAAACACTTCAAAATGTATTGCTCTATAAGTATTGCAAATAGAGTTTTTGTAAAACACTAAAACATCTGCTGTATATGTTTTATAAAATGCTCTTTCGGAGCAAACATATTTTTTTAAACTTCCATAAGTACTGCGTCGGAGACTGTCAGTTTATTGATATATAATAGTTCTTCGGAAAATAACTTGTAAGTGTTTTCATAATTATAAATATGCTTTATAAGATGGATGCCATAATGTTATTATGTTTGAACTCTTTGTATAGCGGCCATTTTGGACTTTAAAATAAAAATACTTCAAAAATAAAAATTATTGTGATATAAGCATTTTAGCAATAATCTATTATTGCGAAACACGTTATCTGCGAAACACAATTGGTGCAACACCACAAAAAGATAAAATACAAAAAATTCATTTTCCCTTAATTTTTTTTAATTTTGATAAATATTCGTTATTTTTAGGGCGCTCAAAAATTTAATTGTATACATTCCACATATTTCACAGAAAAATTTCCTTTGCAGTCCAAAATCGCTTTGCTGTTGGCGAAACGAAGCCTTAATCAGTAAACTTTTATTTCATGTTCCACTAAATATATTGTTAGTTACGCCGCCACATATAGTCACATAGAACCTAGCTGCCTTTGTAATATTTTAAAACTATTTTGAGAATTATTATTGTCTGCAAAAACATTTAAAAAATAAATAACATATGTTGTTGTTACTGCAAATAATAAAAAAGTAGCAATGAAGATAATAACACAATGATTATAAACTTCTATAATTGATATATTACAAAAACAGGTTTAAATTTTAACTGTTTGCTATAAAACTATTTTATAATTATGGTTTACCATTTTTTTCAAATTCCGTGTAAACGTTTATACAATTATTTTATAACACATGAGAGTCACAATAAAATAAATTAGAGAACCGCATTGTTTTAAAAACTGTGCCCATTTCGCGTCTATAAGGGTTGTATAAACATTTTAGAAATGTTTATATCAACAATCTTGTTTTATAAAAAATGTTCCACAAATATTCTTTCAGCTTCTACAAAACATCAAATTGCTAGTTGGGTGGCAATGTAATCAGCCTGAATGAACCATCTACGACTACACTGGTTTAAAGATAATAAAACGGACAGGCCTACTAGCATAAAGAAAATTGGTAAATCGTTTCTCAGAAGTAACATGGACTTGTGAGATGTGTTGTCAATGTGCCAGTGCAGTGCATAAATACCTCTTATAATATCAAGCGTAGGAGTTTAGTTAGTTACTGTTCATATTTATAAATATTTACTACGGTATAAAAGGTAAAATATTTTAATTATTTACTAATTTACCATGACTTTCTGGAGACCATTTGAAACAGAGGATAATATAATAACGTCCGAAAATCTTATCATTTTCTTATGACAAGCATTTCTATTTACCTCCGCCCATCTAAATAAAGAGATGTCGAATGTTTTTGCCGGCTTTTAGTTTTTATACGGTTTCAATTAAGTTCGTATACACTTTACAATTATGTATATCGTTTGTTGGAACATAGCTGCAGATATGCGATGAAAACAAAGAGGAAATTGATAATGCAATCTTCCAAAAATTTTCAAACATTGGTCTAAAACACAGTGCAGAAAATACTTCCAAGATCTTAAAACCAATATCAATTGCTCTGGATACTTTACAGGGGAAAGGTGCTATTCTTTCGAACGTCGTGGAACAATGGAAAAAGTTAGAAAATATCTTTGAAGATGATTTAGAACCAGCAATTCAATAACATCAACAATTTCAGCGCCGATATGAACAAGCACTGACACCTCACCACTTTATAGCTTATATGATGGGCCCGTCTAAGCAAAAATACAAGTTGACTACCGATGAAAAAAATTTGGCTTTAGAAGCTACAAATGCAATGTACGGTAATAGTGGATTATCACCAATAATAATTAAATTTAATGCTCGTTCTCTGCCCTTCAAAAACATCATGATATCTGAAGAAGCCACAAAAAACCTTGGTCGAATTCAGTGGTGGCTCTCACAAGCTGATGATGATCCAGAAATCAAAAAACAGATATCTGTGTTGAAACAATTTCTCTGTGCAATTGCTTCTACAGCCTCAGTGGAACGAGTTTTCAGTATACCTTTGGGCTAGTACATTCCGATATAAGAAATAGACTGGAGATTAAAAAAACAGGAAAAGTAGTATTTTTGTTCAAGTATTATAATGAGAATTAAAATTAAATGTTTCAGTTTAATATTTTTTATTTTCCACTGGAGCATTTGCATTTCTTGTTTTTGTGACTAAAAAAGACTAAGTTATTGATTTTCGTTCAATAAATCTCCTCAAAATTATCATTTGATTTAAATCAGTCCGACTCTGCATCTAAGGCATAGACGATGCCGCCTGGCATTAATTTCGTTTGTAAAGTAAAATACCTCTGAGTAACTATACTGGTCGAATAATATATGCTGCCTTTCATAATGAATCAATAGTGTTATGTGTTGCCATCTAACGGGGAGATACGTGATTAAGTCCCTGGTTAAAGTGAAGGGAAACCTGTTATTCTATTGATGGCTAGTAGGGTGGCGCCATCTATGAGCCACCGACGAACAGTCATCTATCACATAGTAGAAAACTCTGTAGGATTCCAGAATGTTATGGAATAGGATTCTGGTACATTCTATGGGTGGATATAAAGAGGTGAATCCAGCAGATGGGGGAAGAGTACAGTTCAGTGAAGTATACAGTACAGTTCTAGTATACAGACGGAGTTTTTAGGTTAGACAAGAGTTGACAAGTTTAAGAAGAAAAGTAAATAGTGTTTTAAAAGTAGTGAATTTATATTAGATTAAGTTATTATTAGTTGTGTGATTTTAAAGTATTTACTAGTGTAATTTTAGTGATTAATAAAATAGTGGTTAGTGAAGATTCTTGTTGCAAGTTATTTGAACCCACAGAGTGTTTACTGAAGACTGTAAACATGTAACAATAGTTCACATATGCAGAAATTCACGAACTTGTCAATTTGTTCCCCTAGTGGAAAAATATATACATTTTTTGCCTGGTTGTTCCAATTACCAGTTTTTTTAATGACTTCAAACTAATTACACCCTGTATACAGACTTTTCTTAAGAGTTAATTGAAAACGTTCGTTATTATTCTTCGGTTTTTTGCCTATTAATAGTTTTAAGTGCCTATTTTTTAGTTTATTACACTGAGAGATACATTATTTTTAACAATTAGTACAGAAAATATGTATCGGTATTATATTACAGGGGTAAAATGACATCTCACTATCATCGCACCATTTTCAATTTTATTTTCTAGAACATTAGGGTTATTACTCTAAATAGCATCATTCGTAATCAGCAAGAAAACATTTTTTACTTACCCGATTGTTATGATTAGGCATTCTTTGCGTCTGGTTCGCAGGCCCAGCGGTTCTGGCGTAGTATGTTCCCTGGCTGGATCTCACCTGCTGCTGCACATACTAAAAACCAAAGGATATAATAAACACCACACTCAACACAATCAAGTTAAATCAACTTAAAAGCCAAATTACTCGTAATGAATCAAATAATCTTTCTTATCAACAACAATTACAGTAGATAACAACATAATTTTTACCTTCACATAATCAGCGACATTCTGAATAGAAAATAGTTTGCAAAACTGCCAGCGAACGGATTAAAATTTTATAAGGAGTGTATCGTAATCGAAGAGGAAAGTAAACAACATAATAAATAATATACTGATAAGGAATGCACAGAAAAATTACTCATAGAATATATTATCAAGGAATTCATTTAACAACAATTTACCACATTATATCTAAAATAATTTGTGTATATAAAGTCAAATGTAAAATTTGGGATCGAGTTCCATTTTACAAAAAAACTACATAAAATTGGAAAGATTACATCAGACCGTCAAGTCTACAATGTTAAGGTTCAAAGTTGTGATTGATTTTTTCAAGATCCGACACCATTATTACTTTCTGTACATCACATTTTAGGAAAGGATATGAACGCAGAGAATCTATTTTCGTTGCATGGAGGCAGGTACAGGTGCAAATTAATTGTATCAACCAAATTGCTTTAAGGCGGGCATGTCCAAGAGAGAGAGAGAGAGATCCAATAAGGAAATATTTATTATTTATGGCAATAAATTTTTTAATACATATACCGTCTGTCTATTTTACGAGGGTCACACCAAATATATCGCTTAATATCTATTGCAGAAGAATAAAGTTTTATAAACACCATTTTTTTGAGATATATTTCATTCAGTAAAAGAAATTTCAAATACATAGCCTACTTTGTGAGATATATTACAAAAACTTGAAAAATAGGAAAACCACAAACGGTTATAGTTTCCTTATCTGAGGATACGAAAAAAGTTAAAGGGATGAAAGTTTGACGGCAAAGACAATTTAATGTAACTCCAAGGGAGTAATATCTGGTGATCGAGCTGGCCATAGAATCGGGCCCATAGGTGCCTATCCAGCTATCTGGCATAACTTGATTTAAATAATTTGTACATATTACAGCAGTGTAAGGTGGAGCCCCGTCTTGTTGAAAATATGAATATTTAATCTTTCTGCCACTGTTAATTCATAAAGAAAATCTTGAAATTCGTTTTGCAGGAAATTAAGGTTTCTACAATTGGTTAATTTGCCATCATAAAAATAAGGTCCAATTACATTAGTCACTAAAAGACCCACCCAAACATTCGTAGAAAATCTTTCTTGGAAAGCAGTCTCCCTGCACCAATGTGTATTTTCTCATATCCACTTATAATGTTTATTTCTATTGAAAAATCCATTATTAGAAAAATTTGATTTGTCCGACCAAAAAATGTTGCAAATCTATAGTAATTTAAGTTAAGTTGTTATTACCCCCTACTTTTGTCATCTGATACCTGTTCATTAAACATTTAATATTCATTAAACAAAACCTTACTTTTCTCTGCTTATTTCCCTCATTTAAATGTTGAACTTTCTTCATTTTGTAGCATCGAAATCCGTTTTGTTTTTTAATATTTTTCTTGCACTGTCTTTTTTTATGCGACAGTTTGTCTGAACTTGTCTCAAAGAGGTCTTTCCATTTTGGTTAACATAACTCAATACTCTATTCACTTTTCTTACATTATCCGCAACACGCCCTCGCCTTACTACTTTTTTTTGAAAATGAACCGTGCGTTTTTAGATTTTGAACTAACTTCCTAAACATAGTTTGATTCGGCTGCGGAGCATCTGGAAATCTATCTCCGTAAACCGTGACTGCCATCTCAGTATCAAAATTGCACTGACAATGAATGCTAATCATACCGAATTTGTTATTATTGGTGTACACCATAATTACTGATATAAAACTTGGCTTAGAACTTGACAATGCAACATACAACACACAACACTGACAATCTGTCAAATTTGTTAATAACTGTATAACATTGTTTTTCACTAATCATGGCATAGCTGGTTTTTACAATTCAATGATATAAATTGTAGTTTTCGTAAAATATTAAATATTGACACTATCAGTTAAAATTTTTGTGACATGTTTTATATCGTTGGAAAGAGAAAAAATAAACGGAATTAATGGAGTCATGGCCTACTTTGAGATTTGTTCTTTTCATTTTTGCACAAGAGCGTATGTCAAAACCAACTGCGTTTTTAGAATTTTTTGATACACATTATTATTCTTATTGTCTTTGCCGTCAACTTTCATCCCTTTAACTTTTTTCGTATCTCCTGAAACAAGGAAGCTATAACCGTTTGTGGTTTTCCTATTTTTCAGGTTTTTGTAATATATCTCATAAAAAATGGGATAACTGTTTCTAAAACTTCTACAATAGATATTAAGCGAGATATTTGGTGCGGCCCTCGTAAAATAGACAGTCTGTATATTTATGTTTGTTTTTACTCATGTGAACGTCATATTATTCTATTTGTTCTGTGTATAAATTTTATTAAGAATTTTATACAATGTATATTTGCCATATATAAATTTGGACTTAAAATGGTTAATAAATATTATTATTATTATTATTAATTATTCATAAATGCTAAAAACTATACCACTTAATTAAAATTTTATGAACACCTGATGTCAACGGTTTGAGGAGTTTTTGTTGTTGTTATAGCTCTACTGCTCTAACATTTAACTTTTGCAAATTGGAATGAAGAAATTGATAAAGATAAATACATTGTTGCAGTGTTTTTAGATTTCAGGTGTGCTTTTGAAACGATTGACAGAAAGATGCTTTTAGATAAATTAAAATATTATTGTATTGGGGGATCGGTTCTTGACTGGTTCAAAAGTTATTTGCACAATAGATCTCAACGTACAAAAATAAACAATGCCATATCTCTCTTGGAAATAAATGACACCGGTGTACCACAAGGAAGTATCTTGGGCCCATTGTTATTCATAATTTATTTAAATGACATAAGTTATTCTCTGTCGTGTGACTTTGTGAATTTATTTGCAGATGATACACTTATTGCAATATGTCATAGTGATGTTGATGTAGCAATTAAAAGGATGAACGAAGAACTAGTAAAATTATTAGCATACCTTAATACTAACAAATTTAAATAAAACTAAAGGCATGATTATCACTAAACCATATAACCACTCTAAGATAAATATTGATAATATTAATTTAAACGTTGAAAATTTAAAAATAGAAATAGTTACTGAAATAAAATATCTAGGCTTTATTATTGACAATAATCTCTCACTGAAATATCATTTTATTTATATGCAAAAGAAAATATTTAAAAAATTTTTCTTTTTCTCTAAAGTGGCTAACTTTCTATCAATTAATACTAATATTATAGTTTTTAAAACAATTATTCAGCCTCACTTTGACTATTGCTCAAGCATTCTATATTTTTTAGATAATAACAGTGTAGCTGCATTACAGAAGTTACAAAATAGCGGCATGTGAATTATATTAAAATGTAGTAGAGTAACATCAATTGCTGTAATGTTGGAGGTGTTAAATTGGTTTAATGTCAGAACTCGTTTGAGATATCTTATGTTGATTTTTGTTTTCAAAATTATAAAAGGATTACTCCCATCATATTTTAATCAGTATGTAGTGTTCAATAACCAAGTTCACAATTATTTAACAAGAAGACGCGACGCGATGATCTACATGTACAAAATAGAAACTACAGGAAATATATGAATACACTATTTATACAAGGTCTACGGGAAGTTAATAATTTGCTAAATAGTTTAAAAGAATGTAGCAATATTAATACATTTAAAGCTGCTTTAAATGCCTATTTAAAATAACTAAACTTGTTATATAATCATAGTTTACTTGTTTTTATGCCACTTGGGCCACATGTACTTAAGTATGAGTAGTTGTTTGTATTTGTGTATATATATTATATGTCTTATTTTTATTTGTTATTAATGTATTTATAAGAAGAAACATCTTTAATATGTATATTAGGTTTGTCATATTCAATAAAAACTTACTCTCCTCAGCTTATTTTCCTCATTTAAATGTTAAACTTTCTTCATTTTGTAGCATCGCAATCCGTTTTCTTTTTTAATATTTTTCTTGCACTGTCTTTTTTTATGCGACAGTTTGTCTGAATTTGTCTTAAAGAGGTCTTTCCATTTTGGTTAACATAATTCAATACTCTATTCACTTTTCTTACATTATCCGCAACACGCCCTCGCCTTACTACTTTTTATTAATATGAACCGTGCATTTTTAGATTTTGAACTAACTTCCTAAACATAGTTTGATTTGGCTGCGGAGCATCTGGAAATCTATCTCCGTAAACCGTGACTGCCATCTCAGTATCAAAATTGCACTGACAATAAATGTTAATCATACCGAATTTGTTATTATTGGTGTACACCATAATTACTGATATAAAACTTGTCTTAGAACTTGACAACGCAACATACAACACACAACACTGACAATCTGTCAAATTTCTAATAACTGTATAACATTGTTTTTCACTAATCATGGCATAGCTAGTTTTTACAATTCAATGATATAAATGGTGGTTTTCGTAAAATATTAAATATTGACCCTATCAGTTCAAATTTTTGTGACATGTTTTATATCGTTGGAAAGAGAAAAAAACGGAATTAATGGTGTCATGGCCTACTTTGAGATTTGTTCTTTTCATTTTTGCACAAGAGCGTATGTCAAAGCCAACTGCGTTTTTAGAATTTTTTGATACACATTATTATTCTTATTGTCTTTGCCGTCAACTTTCATTCCTTCAACTTTTTTCGTATCTTCTCAAATAAGGAAGCTGTAACCGCTGTAACGGTTTTTTATTTTTCAAATTTTTGTAATATATCTCATAAAAAATGAGATAACTCTTTCTAAAACTTCTTCTACAATAGATATTAAGCGAGATATTTGGTGTAGCCCTCATAAAATAGACAATCTGTATATTTATGTTTGTTTTTACTCATGTGAACGTCATATTATTCTATTTGTTCTGTGTATAAATTTTATTAAGAATATTATACAATGTATATTTGCCATATATAAATTTTGTACTTAAAATGGTTAATAAATATTATTATTATTAATTATTCATAAATGCTAAAAACTATACCACTTACTTAAAATTTTATGAACACCTGATGTCAACGGTTTGAGGAGTTTTTATTGTTGTTATAGCTCTACTGCTCTAACAATTAACTTTTGCAAATTGGAATGAAGAAATTGATAAAGATAAATACATTGTTGCAGTGTTTTCAGATTTCAGGCGTGCTTTTGAAACGATTGACAGAAATATGCTTTTAGATAAATTAAAATATTATGGTATTGAGGGATCAGTTCTTGACTGGTTCGAAAGTTACTTGCACAATAGATCTCAACGTACAAAAATAAACAATGCCATATCTCCCTTGGAAATAAATGACACCGGTGTACCGCAAGGAAATGTCTTGGGCCCATTGTTATTCATAATTTATTTAAATGACATAAGTTATTCTCTGTCGTGTGACTTTGTGAATTTATTTGCAGATGATACACTTATTGCAATATGTCATAGTGATGTTGATGTAGCAATTAAAAGGATGAACGAAGAACTAGTAAAATTATCAGCATACCTTAATACTAACAAATTTAAATAAAACTAAAGGCATGATTATCACTAAACCATATAACCACTCTAAGATAAATATTGATAATATTAATTTAAACGTTGAAAATTTAAAAATAGAAATAGTTACTGAAATAAAATATCTAGGCATTATTATTGACAATAATCTCTCACTGAAATATCATTTTATTTATATGCAAAAGAAAATATCAAAAAAAAATTTCTTTTTCTCTAAAGTGGCTAACTTTCTATCAATTAATACTAATATTATAGTTTTTAAAACAATTATTCAGCCTCACTTTGACTATTGCTCAAGCATTCTATATTTTTTAGATAATAACAGTGTAGCTGCATTACAGAAGTTACAAAATAGCGGCATGTGAATTATATTAAAATGTAGTAGAGTAACATCAATTGCTGTAATGTTGGAGGTGTTAAATTGGTTTAATGTCAGAACTCGTTTGAGATATCTTATGTTGATTTTTGTTTTCAAAATTATAAAAGGATTACTCCCATCATATTTTAATCAGTATGTAGTGTTCAATAACCAAGTTCACAATCATTTAACAAGAAGACGCGATGATCTACATGTACAAAATAGAAACTACAGGAAATATATGAATACACTATTTATACAAGGTCTACGGGAATTTAATAATTTGCTAAATAGTTTAAAAGAATGTAGCAATATTAATACATTTAAAGTTGCTTTAAATGAATATTTAAAATAACTAAACTTGTTATATAATCATAGTTTACTTATTTTTATGCCACTTGGGCAACATGTACTTAAGTATGAGTAGTTGTTTGTATTTGTGTATATATATTATTGTGTATATATATTATGTATTTATAAGAAGAAACATCTTTAATATTAGGTTTGTCCTATTCAATAAAACCTACTATAGTTTGCTACCCTGTCGAAGGAAGAAGGAAATCGTGTTGTGTAATCTTGATCTAGGTTAGTGTTAACTTTACTGAAGTTTTGTGTAAAATTGTGTTATTTTTAATTATGGCAATAAATTCTGTTAAAACTAGTAGTGAAAATTTGTCTGAAGTGAATTATATTATTATCCACAAATCCAGTTAAATTTATTAAGCCCCCCAAGTTATTCTTAATTTAGTGAATATTAATTTAGTAATGTATATAGAGCATACTATTTGTTTCTGTCTGAAGGCTTGTGCAAAATATTTTGCCTTGGTAAAGTTATAGTTTTAAAATTATTTTGAGTAGCTTCCGTTTGTCAAAAACATATCTATTGTATTTTCTTACATTTTATCGTACTTTGGCCACATCAAAGATGCATGGCCCAACAAAGCCACCTATGAAACTCACTTTGCAATGTTATAGCGATGTACCACTAGATGGCATTACTTATTTAGAAAGACTACTTTTTCAAAGTGCAAAAATTAAATAAATCTAAAAACTAATAATCTGATATTAGCAACATTTTCTGTTGACAATTTGTCAAGTGACTTTGTCTTTCAGGCGTTTACTCAAGAAGGGCACCACCACCCTAAAAGTAGAGAATAAATACTGAAACATGAAAAGATATGTTACCCACTTCATAGTATACAGGGTGAACCATTAACAATGGGCCATAATTCAGGGGTAGATTCTTGTCCCAAAATATGAGGATATAACAACCAAATATGCTATATATGTAATATCCAAATAGAATACATAAAATTTTCAAAGATCTGTTTCATCGTTTGGTAGAAACGGGTTCACTTTGCAATAAGAACGATGCAGGACGACCGAAACGAATTATTCCAGATCAAGAACTAGAAATTTAAGTTCGTTTGGATGAAGATCCTCAAGTCAGCTCAAGTCGTTTAGCAGCGGCAACAGGGGTGAGTAAACAATCTGTCCTAAGAGTGTTATGTAAAGAACACTTCTACCCAAATCATCTCACTCCTGTATAAAAACTTACTTCGAAGGGATCTTCCACAAAGGCTACAATTTTGTCAATTTGCTCTAAATAAACACAACAGGGTGGCTATTCTTGAGCGCAAGAGAAATCGTTACTCCCTGGAGAATTAATTCCCTCGCCTTTCACTTGAAATTCCCTTATTCGAAAAACATGTATTCTTAAACAAAAGGAAAAACGAGGGAGCGATGAAAGTTTGAGGGAGAAGTCGACAGTGTTGTCATATTGTTCTTCACGATATAACCAATCAGAGCTCTCCTATATCTGACTTTTTCAGCTGTCAACTCGTGGCGGCGTGATAGTTGACGTTGACAGAGGTTAATTACCTGATTCTTAATCTCTCCAATTCTGCAATATCTCTGGGAAACTGCACCCAAGTATTAAAAATATTTGGCGAAGTTAATGCAGTACAAACTTCTGTTATACAGCGACTTACACTGGCTTGGCTTTCTGCAGTATAGTGATTGCTACCTTCTTGGTAACTGCCAGTAGCCAAAAAACGTAAGGTAACAAATATCTAAAAATATGGTTTAGTTTTAAATAAAGTAGGTAGGTACTCTATTTCATATACCTAACCTACAAAACTAAGCAATATGTAATGCACTTTAATCTAATTTACCTTTGTCTGCACAACAAAGCAATGGGTTTAAAATATCTATAAGATCCATCACTAATGGTTTGGACAACCTAAATAAACGAACAAAAATTTGATCCGACAATTCAAAAGGATCAGTTTTTTCTAAAATTCGAATCTTTTTCCCATTTTCAAACTGTTCCTCCGCATCTTCTAAATCATCCAAAAGTTGTATAGCCACTAAATCTTCAATGTCCATTATTTAAATAAAACCGAATTAATAAGGTGTACGTCTCCACAGGAACAATCATAACCTATAAAATACTTAAAAAATGTTTCTTTTGCTTTCACTCGACTTTCTCTCACTAAAAATAAGGGAATTAGTAGGGAGTGTTTTCGTCTATCTGGCTGAGGGAAAATAATTCAGGAATACAAATTTTACATGAGGGAGTAGAAAAAGATTAATTTCTCTTACTCTTTCTACTCCCACAAGCTCAAGAATAGCCACCCAGGGATCGAACACTTTATTTACTGACTTTTACTCGCCAAGGCGTTTTTAACTGGAGAAATACCCATTACTGTGAAGTAGAAAATCCTCATGCCGTTAAAGAAAGGCATTTCCAGCAAGAATTTACGATTAACGTTTGGTGTGGTATCATCGGCGATCCATTATAACTATTGTCCTTCCTCAATATTTAAATGGACAGACTTATCTATTTTTTCTTCAAACAGGGTGGCTATTTATTGGGAATATTGCTATTCCCTGACTCTTCCAGGTTTTCCAGTACTTTTCAATTAAAATTTCAGTCTTTTTTGTCATTGTCAAAAAAGTGTTGAGTTAAAAAATTAGGTACATATAAAAAATACTTCATATACTAAACATATAATAAGTAACTCTTAATTACATTAATTATATAACTAAAGTTCAATTGAAGAGAGTTGATCTCTTCATTGATTAGATTAGTCTCTGTATTAAGTTTTCTTTTCCTCAAGTTCCTTCAATTTTATAGTATTCATTCCTTTCCTGTTTATCTCTTTACCCTCTGCTCAATTGCTGCTTTTTATTCAAGTTCTCTATGTATTTAGAATGCGCGTCTCTAAAATACTGAATCATTTTTTATTGATTTCAATTTTTTCAATTCGCCCAGAATCCAGCACAGCATCATAAACTAGTTGACCAACCAATGATGATTCCAACACATTTTCAATCAAAAATTGATTGTTGATCGAAAATTCTCTTTCAACACTTGCATTCCTATGGGATACTTCGAACGACGTTATTAGCAAAAATACGTTTACATATTTATCTTTTAATAGACTTCTTGAGTAAAATTTAAATATGAACTGCTAAAATAAAGCAAATTTCCCTGACTTTTCTTCAAAATTATCAAATTCCCTGACTTTTCCAGGTTTTCCAGAAAATGGTCGCCCTGTTGAAAATACTCTTGCTGATATATTACATGCTTTCATGCTAGAAATACGGAACAGAATGTGGTTGATGCAAGATGAAGCTCCGTTTCTCCATTAAAATAAGGAATTATCTCGATGAGACTTCCCACGCAGATGGATCGGTCGAGGAAGTGAGTTTGCTTGGCCACCAAGGAGTCCTGATTACAATCCTTTGGATTATTTTGTGTGGGGACGTATGAAGTCCTTAGTCTATGCAAATACAGGGGTCGGAGTAAATAATAACAAGAATATGTAAATAGCAACCAATTTTTTTGTAAAATATGTACTTTATAGCAACTTTTTGTAGTGAATATGCACTAAATAAGTACCCAATTTTGTTTATGAATATAATTATTAATATAAATAAAAATACTTATCGGCACCAATAAACATTTATTCATTATAGAATTCATTATTATCTCATAAAAAAATAAAACTTTTAATCTAATCTAACTTTTTTTAAAAATAATAAGTCCGATTTTCTTTTATTTGCATCCTTTTGAGCATCTTGGTTTATTCCATTAATTCCACGTTTCACACAAATCTTTTTTTCGCGCACACAACAGTACATTGCATAAATATCATTAGTGCAAGATTCCCCCACGATTTTATTAATGTTCCAGTGATATCCTTTTCATTTAACCACATTAAATTTACAGGGCGCCATTTCATTTATTAATTATAAAAACGTAAACATCAATAAACATTACATTTATTTCAAAACAATAGAACACGTACCAAAACCCAAAACAACATAAAATTAAATGGTCTAAAAAGTAGAAAATATGCTTTGAAGTAAATCAAATCCATCATCTTGTTACACTATATAATTTTTTTTATGATATAAAAGCTTATCGCGACAAGCTCTTATATCATAAAAAAAAATTATATAATGTAACAAAATGATGGGTTTGATTCAAAGTTTATTTTGAGAGCATTTAAATAAAACCTTTTTTTTTAATATTTTTTTTAATTCGCAAAATTTCAAAGCTCTATAGTCTGTTTTTAAACTGTCTTTCGAATTTGCCGCGCTAAATCATACATATGTGATTGGCTGCGCGTTCGCCAGTTTTACACTAGCCCAAATCGTAAATTTTGACATACATGTCAGTTGAATATTTTTAACAAAATTTCAAAATGTTTTCATTACTTATTTATCATCACTCATTCTCGTTTGTAGAAATTTGGGAGCAAAAGGAAACAGTTCTGTACAGAATTAATTATATGTTATTTATATTTATTATATATATATTCTGGAAGTTTTTCAATATGGATATTGTGGCAAATTCAAGTTTAGTGGAAGTTTCACCAGTAAAGAAACGCAAACGATTAGATTTGGGTGCTTTAGCATTATCTGAGAAGCAAAGTGTAATAAATATGTATAAACAGATGTTGAGTGGAAAAACAAAGGTCAAAATGTGTGAAATCGTATCTAATTATGAATGCAGTGAGTGAGATATTAAAAAATGTAAGATTTGTACACTTTTACTGTTAGGAATTGCAAGATCAACTGTATTCCGTACGAGAAGGGAATATAGAAAGACTGGAAATATACGCAGGCCAAAAAAACTTGGAAGAAGACCAGGAATTATTACCAGATTTGATGAAACAATCAAAAACTCTATTCGACAAATAATACATAGTTTCTTATACAAAAATGAAATGCCTACCCTAAACAAAATTCTACATAAAATAAATAGTCGCCCAGATTCCTATTTAGTAAACATAGTATGTCCTCAGTCTCATTTTTGATCGACGAAAACATTCAGAAATAAGGAGTATACGTGTTACAACATGTACTTACCATATGGTTCATTGGTGCCTGCTGTGGCAACGTCTGAACCTTAATGTCAGTGTTCGGCGGAGTTGATGCTTGGTTTGGAGGTACCGAAGGTGCTATACCCCTCAAACCAGGGCCTTGATTCCCCCCCTGATTAGGCGGCTGCGGCACATATGTCCCCGTAGGGGTGGAGACCGGGAACCCGTCTGTTCCTTAAAGAAAAAACAAGCATTAAAAATAAGCCAAAAAAATACATGAAACTTTTAAGACAGTAAATGGCATCCCTTAATAAAGTTGTTAAAAACAACGATAACAGTGTACTTATTGCCGATTTAAGGTATTGTACCTTATTTACCACTCTTGGGCCAAGTGGCATAATTTCAAAGGTGATATTTTTTCTCCATAGGATCGTAGGGCGTAGGTATAGTAACGGTGAAGCATATAACAAACGGACAAAGTGAGAAAAATGAGACAAATTATATCGTTCACTTCTGCAGAACAATTAGAATGAGAGATGTTGAGATTATATTCAGAACCGATAACATTGGATTAGCATAGTTGCAGTTTGCAACTTCGTTGCATTTTACAGTCTTGTGCAAATTATGCGAACAAAACGATAAACTTAGTTCTCTAAGGTTTGTCACACAGCTGTTGTTTGTCTTTATTCAGTTGAATGTTCATTGTATAAATTTTCACAACCGGTTCAAGATTTTCACAGTACAAAACAACATTGAATGTTTGGAAAGTCCCTGAAATCCACCTGATCTCAATCCAACAAACAATCTTTGGGCAAATTGCAAAAAACGAACCAAGGAATATCTAATTTATTCTTGTTCTTCAAAAAGGCGACCTAATAAGCCAAAACACGTTTAGAGTTACAATAAAACTTTCTGAAACATTAAAAATCACGTTTATATTTAAAATATTGAATAATGTTTAGCAAGCAACCAACTTCAGAATAATACAATGTGCCCATTATATCATCTGCATGAATCGTAACATCAATTTTTGGTGTTGCTTTTCTAGTCCGATTTTTTCGATTTTTCTTGCTTTGCTATTATTGTCTGCAATTAAATGGCAGGAGTGATATTTATTTGAAGTAGCATCACTTACTGGTTTTCTATTTTGTTTTTGAAGACGAAAAATTTTTTAAACGCCTCCCTCCAAAGTCTAAGAAACCTAGATTTCTCTAGTAAAAGAGGCGGTACCCTACAGTTTGTGGTGGAATCCGAACCAGTTCTTGAGGGTGATGCGTAATTAAAAACTAATTCATGGTGTTATAACCACCACATTTTGCATTGGAAGTAAGAGCCTATCTCAATCAAGTTTTTCCCAATAGGTGGATCGGTAGACCCGGTGAAATTGAGTGGCCTGCCCGTTCTCTCGATTTGAGGGCCCAAATTTTAAAAAAATTGTTATCCACAGTTCTTGCAGGAAAATCTTAATTTATAATAAAAAAGAAATTTTTGCTCATAGCTTTAAACAGCTGTAACTCATGAACCAACCATCGTATAAAGGTCACTTGGAGCTCATTTTACAAATAATTTAATTCTCTTCAAAAAACCTTTAGTTTCATTATTGCCTAAAACCAATAAAAAAACAGCTATTTGTCTAAATGCACTTGAAAATCACAATCTCATGTTTTTCCCTTTTATCACCATTCACTCGTTATCAAAACGATTTTGTACATATATACACCAACATATTCAAAATTTTATTCTCTTTAACTTTCATTAGATACATTAACACTATATATGCGCACGATCTATTGTTTTCGAGTTTTTATCGATTTTATCATGAAACAAGTGTTCTGATAGTGCGCTATAAAGATTTAAAAAATTCATATCTCTAACAATATTGATCGAATAGAAATGAAACATAAAAGGAAATTGTTCGTAATCGAATTCTCTACAAATTTCGTTTGCGATCCCAACGACGATTTTTGAGATTTTAGCAAAGAAAACGTGCGCGTTTCCGTTGTGTCGCAACACTGTCAAAATTTCAAAAAAACTATCTCGGCTCCAATAGGTCGTACGAAGTTAAGAAAAAAACGAAATCGTGCGGATTTTTATTACCTATAATTTTCATGTGTATATATTTTACAGTAAAAGTGACACTTTCAGAGTTTTTGCGAAAAACCGATTTCCGCTCCACTAAATTAAAAATTGGTATGTTTTAGAATTTTACTCATAAGTAAATTGTGAATTACGTAGATAACAAATTTATCCCTTACTTATGGACCTTACTGTATAATTCTGTGGTGCAGGTACTTCTTTGACGCGTCGCCGCTTTGTGGGATAGGAAACGTGCTAGCATGCAAAAGTACACTAGTACACAGACTCACGGTAATTTAGCAAGATAAGCGGCGGCAAGGCACCAGCGAGCCATAGTAAACGACAAAACAACCAAATACCCTATCTATTCCTCATTTCCTTAATTAAATTGTGATTAATATGAGACAGGGCGGTCTCGAAGATAAGTAGAAATTTTATATTATTTACATTCCAAAGTAAATTCCCCAGTGAACAAAAGAACATAATTACAACTATATCTGTCGTCTGAATTTTTATTCGATATATAAGTATATGTTATTTACCGTTTACGGAAATAAGATAGTTATGTAAACAAATCAAAAAACAAACCACCAAAACGGTGTAGATACATTAAATAAATAGCATATACCTTCAAATAATACAAAGCAAAATAAAGAGTAAAATTTAAATACGACTATGCAGTCAATTTTCTTGGTATTACCATTTTGTGAAAAGTAAACAATCGTTGTAACCGCGCTAATAGATTTCTTTGATAAAAGAATGTCTCAAGAGATACATCTATAGAAAAGTAAAGTATGGTTTGCAGAAGAGTTATTATTAGATAGGTATATCCCGGAAACAGTGGGCACTGCGCGAATCAACATTGAAGTAAATGAAAACTCGTTACTGCGCATTTACCTCATTTTTCAAACGTCATAAACTAATGTAGGTATAGGAAACGTTTAAAATAATATCCACAACCACTAAAGTACATAAAAACTAAACGAACAAAAATAGGTTGTAGTTTTAAAAAATGTACCTAACTATACACAGGTTGTCCAACAAAAATGCGCGATCAGGACGTGGTTAGTAGAAGTCTCCTGTTCTGGTGGTATTCGAAAATCTTAATAAACGCTGACTTTATAGACACGTCTCTGAATGCGTGATATTTAACTACTACAGTCTACAGATTTATAATAAATACCTCTTTTTCTATTAAACATATCCACATGTATTTCCAACAAATCTGAAAGAACGCACTTATCACAAATACACTGGCACAGATGTTCCCCAAAAGGTCGACGGTCCCGGACTGAATTTGAAATGTCCAGAAGACAAAACTAGGAATGTCTCCCACCCCCTAAAGGTAGTGGTCAACACCCTTTCCCAAATAAATGCTAATCCTAGGGGTGCAATAAACAAGTGAGAGGTACTTACTACTGCTTGTCTGGGTGATCGGCTGGTACCTATAAACTATGTTAAGGCGAATACACAGACATAAATTGAAAATAAATCGTGGTAAAGTAAAGAAATTACAGTCATCTGTCACTTAACAAATACATCAGTTTGATAATCCAAAATTATTCGTTGAACAGAAAACTCTAAGATTTGTATAGAAACAGGTTGCGCAACCGGCAGATAACAGGAAACTGTCACTGCATATCTAAATCTTATTTAGCAAAAATGACACATCCGTTGTTTAAACTTACTGATAACTTTCATCGATTATCGATATCGATAACCACTTACGTAGGCCACGCTATAACATCGTTTTAGAATGCTACTATGTCATCTGTAATGCAAATATTTAAAGGCAGAATAGTGTAAACTCTTTTTCACTCTAAGTGTAACCCCCTTTCGCGCAGCCTTGGTTTTGGATTTTGGGGTTTTTATTAATATACAGGGTGGACCGTTAATAATAGGCCATAGTTCAAGGGTAGATTCTTTGGGCCAAAATGTGACGATATAACCAAATATGCTTTAGTAAAATGTTGCTGCGGAAAGAGACACAGGGTGTCAAAGTTCAAATTATTTTTTTTGTTTTTTTTTGCAATAACTCAACAGTCTCTTGACTGATCTTCCTTTTTTTTGTTCTAAGAAACAATATTTTATGTATTACATGACAATAGATCATAGAGAGCGCCGCAGGACTTGTAGCTGATGATGGATTTTTTTCATATATTTTCTTTTGACGAAACGTTGTGGTACTTCTGACCAGAAAATCTGATGAGGGTGTCATTTCCACGTATAAAAGGTACACTTGGTAGAACTTGATAACTCCAACCGTTTTCGATGAAAGTGCCGTTAAACATTTTAATAATTTTTTGAAAGACAAATTCAAATTTAATGAAACAAAGTGTATTTATTGAAAAAAGTACAAAACATAAGGGAAAACAAAATCGTAATAACAGCGTAAACTCTTTCTCACTTTCTTATGAACTAATGGATTATTTTCACGGTATTGAGATAAATACATAAATCAAAAGATTGTAAAATAAGGATTTAATCTTATTAGAAGACCAAAAAATAACGTAACTTTCCCCCAGTGCAAAAAACCCCATTGCTGTTAACTTATAGTAAATGTTCGATATGGTCTCCACCCACTTATATGCCTTTTCTAATTCTAAAGATTCTCTTACACTGAAAAATATATTTTCTTTTCCTCTAATAAAATTCGCTGCGTTTTGTATTTTATCGAACAGTTATTCTCTTGAGTTGATAGATAGTTGATTTGCATAGACTAAGGACTTCATATGTCCATACACATAATAATTCAAAGGATTATAATCAGGAGTCCTTGGTGGCCAAGCAAACTCACTTCCTCGACCGATCCACCTGCGTGGGAAAGTCTCATCAAGATAATTCCTAACTTCAATGGAGAAATAAGAGGGAGCTCCATCTTGTATGAACCACATTCTGTTCCGTATGTCTAGCATGTAATATATCAGCAAGAGTATTTTGAAGAAAAAACAGATAAGACTCTCCATTTAAATTTGGAGGAATGACAAATAGTCCCCAATAATTGATCGCCGATAATACCACACCAAACGTTAATCTTAAATTCTTGCTGAAAATGCCTTTAAGGTATTTGTACTTCCCAGTAATGAGAACTTATTTCTCCAGTTAAAAACGCCTCGGCGAGTAAAAGTTGCTTCGTCGGTAAATAAAGTGTTCTTAACAAAATTTCGATCCCTCTTGTATTTATTTAGAACAAATTGACAACATTGTAGCTTTTGTGGAAGATCCCTTCGAAGTAAGTTTTGTACAGGAGTGAGATGATATGGGTAGAAGCGTTCTTTACATAAGACTTTTCAGATTGTTTACTCGCCCCTGTAGCCGCTGCTAAACAACTTGAGCTGACTTGAGGATCTTCATCCACACGAACTAAAATTTCTAATTTTTGATCTGGAGTAATTCGTTTCGGTCGTCCTACATCGTTTTTATGGCGAAATGCACCCGTTTCTCCCAAACGACGAAACAGATCCTTGAAAATCTTATGGTCTGGCTGTATTCTATTTGGATATTGCAATGAGTATCTCCTCGTCAATTCGTCTTTCAAAAAATTATTGAAATGTTTAACGGCATTTTCCTCGAAAACGGTTGGAGTTATCAAGTTCTACCAAGTGTAGCTTTTATACTTGGAAATGACGCCCTCATCAGATTTTCTAGTCAGAAGTACCACAACGTTTCGTAAAAAAAATATGAAAAAAAATTCATCTTCAGATACAGGTCCTGCGGCGCCCTCTATGATCTAAAGTGATGTAATACATAAATTATTGTTTATTAGAATAAAAAAAGTTCCTCTAGCAAATTTGATGAAGATCAGTCAAGAGGCTGTCGAGTTATTGCAAAAAAACGAAAAAAAAAAATTGAACTTTGATACCCTGTATCTTCTGCACAGCAACATTTTACTAAAGCATATTTGGTTATATCCTCATATCCCTGAACTATGACCTATTATTAATGCTACACCCTGTATATCTGGTGTATTTACGTTGTGTTTATTAATTTTAGAATTGTCCCATAACCGAACAATTACGCCGAAACTATGCCTTCTATATTTACTGGAAATGAGATAGTCGGTAAGTAAGGGCTTTTATTTTAATGTAATGTATAAGTTATAAATTTATATTGCAAAAAAATTATTTACATTTACTTATTATTTGCATGTTCTTTTCGCACACGAGAATTTTAATAGTTCCAACCACAAAAAACCAGCAAAAAGTCTGCAAAACTACAGAAGCATTACAACGGAAACATAATGACGGAAAAGTCAAGCGGTTTGCGTATTCTCCAAAAATACAGAACCATCATAACGAGGTAAATTTCTCAAATTATGTAGAAATTGCAAATTTCATTATTCAAATGATATAAAGGGTTGTTTAATGTCTATAGTATACCTGGTTCAAGAAACTCGTTTCAGGTAGGTACAGCCATAAAATAGGCACACTTTAGGAAAATAATCTGTATACATTTTCGAATATTAGGTATAGATCAAGAGCTAGGTACTACTAAAGTTTAGAAAATGTCTTAGAACCTCCTTCAACTGTTCAACTCTTTACTCTGGTTTATAAGAGTAAATAGTAGAGCCAGGGGCGTGCGGATTTACGAATTTGGTAAATTAAATCATATTTCGAAAAAATGAAGGCCTTCGGATTATGTTAATTATTATGCATGAGCTACCATGTCTTAAATTAAAATATTATGGATTCTGTATATAGTAAAAAAAATGTTGAGCCATTTTGCTTAAATCTGGCAACATGTTACTTGGTATTTCTTTCCACGTATCGTATTATAACAGCGCAACTGCAAATACTTGTCCTTTGGCGTTGTAGCCAGTAATAATTTCAGTTTACAATCAGTGGTCTTTGTGTACCTATAGTCTGTTGTTTATGAATTGGGCGGTATTAATTCGTTGTAGATAAATTACGTATTTGTTGTATCATAGTGCTTTAAAATTTTATGTTGCAAGTGCTTTAGTGAAAATAGGTATATTATGTGTATAATAATTGTGCGATATCGCAATATGTTTAAATGTAAAAAATGGAAGCGGGTCCCGGTTGTTCAAAAGTGGTAAAAGTTCATATCCCTAAAAATTCTCCATCGAGCTACAAGGAGAAGAAAATTATTTTGAATGTATATCATGCATTGAAGAAAGCTTATTATGGACTTCGTGCCGAAAAAAAGTGGCGATTATCTTAAGGATATGATGCGGATGTTTTCGAGAAATGGTTTGCAAACATTCTCGCAAAGATAGAACCCTGATCTGTCGTTATTATGGATAAAGCCCCGTACCACAGCCGATTACTGGAAAAATTACCAACCAGTTGGCGAAAAGTGCAAATTCAAGAATAGTTAGATGGTAAAGGTATCCCATTCGATCGTGCTTCGGTTAATTCATAGGTGTTTGCGCGTTCTGCCACAGAATACCTATACCTGAATGGACACATGTAGCTTCCCACCAAAATTAAATTTTTGAGGCGGCCATTATTCTGTAGGTTTTATTGTCAACCTAAAAATGATTACTACTTCGTTGTAATCGAAAGTTTTTCACTGTGCTGGATTCAAAGTTATAAATCATCCACACCTTACAAGACATATGTTATAATACTGACTCTATACAAAAACAACAAACCGTTTTGGAAGTATCGCATTATATGCCAGTCATTAGAGTAAAAAAGGTATGAAATATTGCAAAAGTTTTCAAATTTTGAGACATTGGAGAAGGTAAAAAAATAACAAATCCGGTTTTGCACACTTTTCTGACCCCCGGAACATCGTTAAATTAACAAAAAATGTGAATTTGTACTAACTTTTGAAAAAAGTTTCCGAAGTTTATGCAAACCTTGGAGAACATTTTAATAATTATTAGACATCTTATATCAAGTTCAAATGTGCTTTTAGAGGGCGGAATATTAAAACATAATATTTTTAGTTGCAAACTCCTCTATAAAGTCCTTATTTTACTATAAGGAACGTAACCAGACTGCAACCAACGGTTACTCTCCGGGCTATGTGCCCCGCCGAGCGCTGAATTACAAGTTACAAGCCTGGCGCATTAAGTGTAATAAGTGCATATTACAATCAAAACGCTAATGTTTCGATTGCAACAAACACCAGCCGAAAGACTGATCCTACTTAAAGGAGCTCTCGTACCAGTCGTCACACACCACTTGCAGCTGCAGTTTCGAGCTGTTGGCTCTCGTCAATACAATGTAGGAATGTGACGACCGACACGAGGATCACTTGACTTAATTAGTACATTTTGGTATCTTTGGGATAGCGACATGTAAAATAGTCAGCACGCGCCATCTAGCGATCAGTGTCTGTTGCTATCGAAAAATAAATAGCCTGACTGGGTTTAGCATAGTTCAAATGTGCTTTTAGAGGACGGGATATTAAAACCTAATATTTTTAGTCGCAAACTCCTCTATAAAATCCTTATTTTACTATAAGGAACGTAACCAGACTGCAACCAACATGATGGTAATATGTAATTATTACACTTAACGCGCCAGGGTACATAGCCCGGAGAATAGCTGTTGGTTGCAGTCTGGTTACGTTCCTTTTTTCCCGTCGTTTTCTGTACGAATCGCCTGCAAAGAGATGGATAAAGTCCCTCTCGTTACCAATGAAGCATCAAAAGATCAATACTTTGTTTCATTTAAGTGTAACCATGCTCAAATTCCTAATTGTTGGTGATCAACTTGAACCAAACAGTATTGACGTAGATCACGGTTCATATTCAAGCGATGATGAAATGCCATACCCACGAAAATGAGTAAACCCTGTGCCCACACATTATTTTGAGCATCATATGAAGATATTGCAGGAACTGGTTCCAACTGCAAAAGATCGCCAAAGAATTCAAAGGATGGTTCTCAGGAACTATTGTTAAACATTTTTAATAGAGAAGTTAAGGATTATATGGCTCTGTCAATTATTTCTCGAACAGAAAATCGTTTTATATGGTGAGATAAACACAACCACATTTCCAAATTTGTATGTCCACGTGAAAACTATCTTGTCTACGCCAGCAGCAAGCGTTTACACTGAAGAGTTGTTTTCAAAAGCTGGAAATATATGTGAACCACACCGTAGCCGACTGAGAGCCTGATAGAACCGAAACTCTAATTTTCCTTCACTACAATTTACCAGAACTAAATTTTCGATTAGTAATTTTGAATCTTCATTTGTTTGTGTGTAGGAATTTATTTTGCTAAGTTTTGCCTTCACAGTCTCTTTCTATATGCCTACTGTATTTTGTACTTTGAATTTTACAAGAATTTTCGATTAGTAATTTTGAATCTTCATTTGTTTGTGTGTAGGAATTTATTTTGCTAAGTTTTGCCTTCACAGTCTCTTTCTATATGCCTACTGTATTTTGTAATTTGAATTTTACAAGAATAAAAGATACACAACCATATCGGCAAATGTTTGCCGATAACCGATGTATATCGGTATCGGTCGATCCCTAATATATAAGAAATATATTGTGGATGAAATGGCTAAAGCTGGAGGTATTGAGGTATTACGACTGCCGCCTTACCACTGTGAACTGACCCCTATTGGGCTTACTTGGGTTGAATGAAGTAAAGAGGAATGTTGCACGAGAAAATAGAACCTTTAAATTAGAACACGTAAAAGGTCTTCTATTTAGTGCATTAAAAAGAGTTACAGATGATTATTGACGAAAATGCATAGAGCATGTTAAAGAAGTCGAAAAAAAAAGTGGAATATTCATATTCAATATCAGGATAAAATAAAATAAAAAAAATTACTAATTTATTGCCGAAAACTAAAAAACACGCTTTAATAGCAACCCGAACTAAAAAGTAAAAAATAAAATATTTAAAATATGTAAACATTATTTTTTACTTTTTAGTTTGGTTTGCTATTAAAGCGTGTTTTTTAGTTTTTTAAACAATAATTTCTTTATACACGTCAAACATTCTACAGTTTTGACGTCAGATTTCGTAGATATTCCACTCATAAACAAAATTATGCCTGCCATTAAACATTTTCTTAAAAGAACTCCAGTTTTTCTTTTTAGCTGAGTTGGGTGTAAAAACAAATTTAATTATATTTATTTTTTGTTTTCTTTTATAAAATACGAACAATATTATTATTTTATGTATACCTATATAAATATGTGTGGCGCCACTGGATGACGAGCTACCCGAATATTTCACCTTTGTATATAAAAGCTCCGCCCATTTCACAACAGTCAACAAAATATTAGGTATAAATGCGGCACGTTCACACATTCAACCCATTTGGTCGCTTATGGCAATTACACAGAATCTCCTGGTCGTGGTTTTCATCTGGTGGGAGGCAAAAACGGATAAAATTTGATATATTTTTATGGTAGAACGAGGTACTGCTTCAGTATTAAATAACAGCTAAATCTTTTGACTAGAATGCTGCTGATTTTCTGCTCTAGTATGTACTCTTTTTGACTCCACTATACGCTGGGTCCGGGTCCTAGCGGTGGGGACGTTTCCGTACACTGATTATTTTTCTGTTTTGTATACTGATTGTTTTTGTTTTGTGAAGTACTGTTAAACCTTTTAAATAGGTTTTTATTAGGGTCTGCGTAGCCTCATCTAACAATATTTGTTCATGTTACTTTCATTTCTATTTATTATTCACCAGTATTTAAGTATTTATATTATTTACAGTCCTCTACTTAGATTTATAATAATTTAGGAGAAATTTGTAATATAGCTATTATCCCATTGCAATTAGGGAAAACCAATGTTCATATTGCTACCCCATGTCTAGGTAGGGGTATTAGAAACGAATTATTATTTTACTTTACATTCTGAGAGTCCAATTTTAGATTCCGAACGAGAAACACCATCTAGATACAACTTAAACTTGTAAATTACCAGTGTCTGTATATATTGTAAATATACGTGTAAATATTAAACACCAATTTGGAATAAACTATCAAAGAAATAACAAATCTCAGGTGTGGTGCAGCAACACAACCAGAGTGATTTAACCAACAATCATCACAAATATACATGGTCTTTCGAGCCGGATAGATAAAATACCACAAATATACGCAGTCTTTGGTGCCTGAAAACCATGTTTACAAAGGACCAACACATTTGAACGCTACACTCGAATAACTCGACGCACGTCTCGCTAACCATGTGAGCATCATTAGGAGATGATTACAGCTAAAAATCAGTCTTATTCGTCTCTTGATGTGTCGACATGATTAAGAAGTGTTCATTGTTCACGATGGTCACACACATAGAAGTACTGTAAATACCATAGATCTTTGATAACCTGGCTCAACGCTTACGTTGTTAGGCTTGCAACCAAGGAGTCCCGGGTTCGAATCCTGGCTAAGGTATGGATGTTTAGTGGTGTTTTTCATGTGTTACCAAGTAGGTAGAAATGGACTAGACGAGGTTGTGTGCGAGACAATACGGTTAGTTGCTGTACCACTCCTGAGTTAGAGTCTCAGCTGCAGCAGATGGCAATGTCGTAGGGAATGGTCGTTGTATAATTGTCTAATGTGTATGTGTCCTGGTTAATTGGTGGAATAGGTTGCCTACTCCGCCAGGACGTTAATCTAAGCAATGCGATAAAATAAAAAATATATTTGAAGTTTTTTGATAGACATGTATTTCATATTGAAAAATCTACAGAAGTAGAAAAACTACATACACCGTCCAAATATGAAAAAAGTATTTTAAAAGTTCAATGTGATCAAATGTGAATCATCGTTAGCGCAACTTATTAAGCGTGATTTTTTATCCAATTAAACGCGAAAAATGCCATATATAGGTTAAACTTTCACTTACTATTATATTTCTCTGTATTTAGAACCGGCCGGTGAAGTAATCGAATCAGATACGCAAAACATGTTTTAATTTAATAAATAATATTGATTTTAGATTTTATATTCAGTACTTCGTTAACTAACATATACTCAGCAAATATGGAGACATATTTCAGTAATAATGGAGGAAATGAATGAAAAAAAAAAGGGTATAAAGTTCTTAGTCATTATTTTTATGACGGCATTGTCGAAATCCTAATATACAAATAAAAATGTGAAAACAAAAAACACTCGATCTACAGCAGTCACACAAATCTCGTTCAAAACATAATTAGGAATTACTAAGTAAACACGGACGATAATGATTCCCAAGAAAACTCCCACCATAATTCCAACTTATGACAACAATTTGTTTTGAATTAAATGCCGTCCTGTTTATCATATTACAAATATTGTTTTTAGACTGAACTATCAACGAGGGTCATGAAACTTTGAAAAATTAAGATAATAACCAAAACAACAATTTAAAAACCATCAAGGCTTCCTTTCGTGCTGAAAAATAAATCTACTCTACAAGATTTGCTTAATTAGCAATACCAAACTATTGTCCACGGCTTAAACATCTGGCGTTTATTTAGTCGGTAAAAACAAATTGTTTGCCACATTTTAGGATACCGTACGGAATATTTAACAGTTTTAAATATTAATAGCCTGGCAAAAGTATAATTTTAATATTTCGAAGTAAATTATTTTTATAGAAATAATTTTTAAGAATTGGATTACAAGTGTTGTTCACTCCATCACTCGGTATATTGCATTAATTTATATTTTATTTACAAAAATATTTATTCTCCATACCTAGAATTATAATATTTAAAATGAGCGAGTAACCGTATGCATCTATCTGCACTGTATAATAATAAAATAAAATTAAGATATTACTTTTCCCTGGTAAAATTACTATTTTTATTATTTATCTTAAGAAACTAAAACGGTCGATTTCCCCAGTAGTAGGTAGGTACCTATCTACGATAAAATAATCGATATATTGTACAACGTGTAACCACCAATTTCAGTGACCCACATTTTGGTGCATCCTCCTCTTGCAATTCTGTGGGTCTCCCGCCTGCGGCCTGCATTGAATCTATTGATTTACTCCACCTTCCTTGACTTTAACCGGGCACCGCTCCCCTTCCGGTAGTAAACTATGACGCAGTATATTTTACTAGAAAAATTTCACCGAACAACCAATAGCGCGAAAGTGTGCAGCAAGCACTTCGACACACGTCACGACCATTAACGTCACCATTAATCGCGCTGTCTCGCAAGCTAATAAAATTACATCAATTTTCAGACCACCTTCGGCATCTTCATGAATTTTCGACTTTTAACACAGTTGGCCACGAATAATATACACTCAAAATTTTTGTTGGCTTTTCATCGCTTCTAGCCTATTTAAATTTTTGAAATGATGTATACTATTTAATCGTTCGAAAATGTTAATAGTATTTACACAGCTTTATCGAAAAACTGTTTACTATAGATTCTAATGACGAACCTTGAAACTGAGACAACGACATTTGACTTCTTTGTATAAGAAGTATGAGAAATATAGTGTTACTTCCTGCCTTATCTCTAGCTGGAACGCTGATAGATCGGCAACATTAGGGTTTACTCTTGAGTCTTGAACAAAACAAAGTTTTGAATGGTTCCAAAGATGCTTATTTTAAATTAACATTCGCATTGACGATCATAGAGCGCTCGCGTTAGTAAAAGTCGGTTAGTTTTTGACCCCCGAGAATACCTTTCGACTCTAAAATTAAAATGTTGTTTGTCATGCCTTGTAGATTGCAAATCCACTTGCCAAAAAAATTGTCGGTTTTATAAGGGCGCAAATCAACATTGAAATAATAAGTTTCACCAGGGTTATAGTGGAGCAGATCTGGAGGAAAACGAGTCGAGTAAGGAAACGTCCGATTGTGATTTTTTAACCTCTCCACAATAAAATTGTGAGAGGTTACTAAAATTGGTTCAAAAACAAAAATTGAGATAACATCAAATCTTTACGTTTTGAGGTCCTAGGAACCCAAAAAAGTGGTTTTTGAAAAATGTCTGTGTGTGTATGTGTGTTAGCACGATAGCGCCGAAACTATTGAACGGATTTGAATGAAATTTTGCATGTCCGTTTCTTTAGTGCCCCAGATGAACTGAAAAGGTTTTGGTTGAGATCGGATTACGTTTAGTGCAATTTTGACGCAACAAGTTGTTTATTTTATAATTACTTTCAATTTGTAATGGAAGCATTCAAAAGCAGTTAAAATTCTGATTTCAACGATATATCACACTTCTACCCTTTCAATTTGTTTTCCGTGAAAAAATTAAAAACAAAGCAAATATGAAGCATAGATCGCATTTCGCATGACATGATCGATGCGCGTAGCCGTTACGTCGTGAAACTCGTCACATCACGTGTCAATTCACGTGTGAGGGTTTCTTCACTGCTCTAGAAGTAGAGCAGATTACGTTTAGTGCCGTTTTTAAATGTATATACAGACAAATCGAAGAATTAAACTACAGAATAGATAGTCCTCTAAAATCTAGTAAAATTACTGAAATGCTAATGTTTCATTTAACAAAGACAGCCGCGAGCGATCAGATTGCAATGAGCAAATTTTCACGATTGTCATTGTCATAGTTTGTCATCCGATAACGTTGGTGTCATGTCATGTTAAAGATTTCGGCATATTTGTAACTTTTAGTGGATTGTCACAAACTTTAAAGGTAGATGTTGTTCAATATCATATGCTTTCTGTATCTTCGTTGGTGAATTTATTGTAGATTATCACTTTACCAATTGTCAGTTTGTTGCTTTACAAATCTGTAGTATTTAGGATAACTAGTCTTTCTTAGTCGTCGTTCAAGTGATGTTAAAGTTGTTAATATCTTAATAGTATATTATTCAGCGAGCGATATAATGTAGGTAATAACTCGCATAGATGATTGTAAATTCATTAAGTTGAGGGTTTTTTTAGTGCCCCAGAAGATCTGAAAAGGTTTTGGATGAGATCGGATTACGTTTAGTGCCGTTTTGTCACACAATTTAATGCTCTTTTCGGCTTCAAAGATCCACCGAGTGGGGAGGTTCCAGCCGCTTCCAGTAGCTGCCGATTTTTTTACCAATAAATAGAGTTGGGTCCACCCAACATTCCGACACATTTGTGCAGCGGATGTCAAAAAGGGGGAGGGGGAAACGATATATTAAATGTATATGAAAATGTTTTTTCGAAGATAACTCGGAGGCTTGTGATCTGGCAAGAAAAAATCTTCAGACTAAAAATGAAGAGCTCATGAAAATAAGCAAATTTTGTTCCCAACCTTATCGACGTCAGACCATTGATTTTTTGTGATTGCGAAATTAGGAAGATACGTAACAGAAAACACACGACGATCCACCGTGGACAAACCAATCACGAGGAGGTACGTTCAAGTATTGACAAATAGTGAAGAAACACAGGAATCTGCTCGAAATGGACTTATCACGAGGAGTCAGAGCCGAGCGCTGACCAATCAAGGTGAACAACGGCAATCTACGGCAACGATTGGACACGAGGATGCCCAACCACCAACGAGAAGTCACGTGAAGAGTGACGTTTCAGCGATGCCACTTGTCGGGTTAGCTCAGACGCTCGCTACGCCTACCACAAGTGGTGGGGGACCAGTAACCGTAGCCAAATGCGCAGGCGCGCCCTAGACGGCAGCATATATATATATATATATATATATATATGAGCCGCACAACGCGGGGAACGTCAGTTCAGTTCGAGCAACGAGGAGAAGCAGCAGGCAGCTTTCAGTGAGAACCTGAAGATGGCAGATGAGATTGTGTCGAAACGTCGTTTAGACAACCGTGACTCCTGGAGGAGTCGACCATCAACGCGGCAGAGCACATATATATCTGTCTTTTCTTGTGTGCACGTTTCCTCTGGAACCGTTTATGATATTGACTTGACATTTGGTACACTTACGTATTATAACGAGATCTGGTACTAGATTATATTTTGATTTAATTCCGTTTAAGGCTTCGGGGGTAAATGGGGCAAATAGGCAAAGCAAGCAGGTAAGAGTCCATAAACTTGTAATTTAAGGCATGTACGAAAAGTCAAGGTCTCAAAATGTTTTTTGGCATCAGCCACCCCCCACTATCACCTCCACCCTATTATAAAAGGGAGTTTAAAATATTAAAATGTGATTTAGTGTGTATACAAGAACGAAACATCTAAAAAAAATTTTTGCGTTAGCCACCCCCTCTACCACCCCCACCCTATTATAAAATGCAGTAAAACTTAAATTGGGATTTAGTGTGCATACGAGGACCAAGGACTCTAAAATTTGTTTTGGCATTAGCCACCCCCTCTACCACCTTCATTGCCCCCACCACCCTATTATTAAAGGGAGTAAAAAATTAAATTGGGATTTAGTGTGTACGAGAACCTAAGGCCATTTATTTTGGCGTTAGCCACCCCCTTTACCACTCCCACCCTATTATTAAAGGGAATAAAAAATTAAATTGGGATTTAACGTGTATACGAGAACCAAGGGCCTCTAAAAAAATTTTGGCATTAGCCACCCCCGCCCTATTATTAAAGGGAGTAAAATATTACATTGGGATTGGATACTTGGATACAAGATTTCTTGGGCAGCGGTTTTTTATTTACTACAAGATAGCACTCGCATAAAATAATTTTTTTCGCAAACAAACGCTTGGTGGGCCAAATAAAAATTGCACGTTTATTTTCAAACAGCATTTTTGGCACGGTGGGGGAAAAATCCTCTTCGCCATTTGATAGTTTTTTAATAACGTTTAATTTCCGCCCGGTCAGATCGCGATAAAATGATTAGGAAGGGAGATACGGGACGGCAAAAAAAACCGTTTGAAAAAACGTGCAATTTTTATTTCGCTCGCCAATCGTTTGTTTGCGAAAAAAATCATTTTATGCGAGTATAAAAAAATAAAAAAATGTACGTCGATCTGATCTCGATAAGTCAATTACACGGGGATTTATCAGCATGTAAATATTTTCGTTTTCCCCCTCTCCCTCCCTTCCCAATTATTCCACCTCCCCCAACCTCTGGCCCAACAGAATGTCTGCTAATAACCTTCTATTAAATAGAAATTGAGTCCTCAACTCCACTCCTTCATAATAAAAAATGAACCTTGGATTCGCGATATCTCGCGAATCAATTGTCTGATGTCGATGAGGTTAGGAACAAAATTTGCTTATTTTCATAAGCTTTTCATTTTTGGTCTGAAAATTTTTTCTCGCCAGATCAAAAGCCACCGAGATGTGAGTTATCTTCGAAAAACCATTTTCCTATAGTTTTAATATGTCGTTTCCCCCTCCCCCGTTTGACATCCGCGGCACAAATGTGTCGGAATGTTGCCAACTTTATTTATTGGCAAAAGAAAAAATCACAATCGGACGTTTCCTTATTCCAAAGCCAGATCTGCTCCACTACGGTCCAACCAAAATTTACTATCCATGATTTTCTACAGCCCACAATTAACCCAATTTCATATATATTTTTTTTTTTAGAAATACTTAGGCATTTAATTGTTGTCGAGGCAGCTTTTGAATTTTTGTTCGTACAAACATTCCCAAAATAAAAAGTTAGCTTGCTGTTTTTTAACTTCGTGTAACTGACTAATAAATTTGACAAATGTAAATACTTAGCGTAAAAGAAAATTGCCTTTATTTAAAAAAAAAAAAAATAGAAACTCCACAGACAACATTTGGAAGACATGCTTCTTGATTTTGCTCTATCGCGTGTTATTTAGAAAATTCTGATTTGCGTCCTTATGTAGGAAGCTATTGCTCGCTCAAAAGAGGGAAGTGAATTCGTAAAAGCTAGGTCAGCAACTCTTCGACTTTGGATTGGATCCAAAATTTTCAGCAGCATCTGATATAGAGATCCCAATGTATCGAAACGCTTGGGGAAGGACATTCTAATCCAGGATTTATTTATCCTACTGGTTTCTTTCATGGAACTTCTGACTTGATTTTAATATTAATACCAGCGATCTCAAAAATAAACTTTCACTGACTAACCAGATCGACGTCCAACTATCACGTTAGACAATAAACATGCTTTTGATTAGGGGCATGGGTCATGCGAAACGAATTTCCTGTGAAAACCGCCTTTTGTGCAGTGGCGGCTCCAGCTACTTTTAAGAGGGAGTGCATTATTGTGTAAAATGACACTAAGCTAAATAGGTTGTGTGGGGAGGGGGAAAAGCGCCGCAGGCGAAAATTTTGAATTTTTCAAGGTCAAACGGCCTTAACTAAAAAGTTAGAAATTTGATTTCAAATTATATTGTTTTCAAAAAGTAGGTTTAGTGGGCACAAGTTTTTTTAAAACTAACCAATTTTAATAACCCCAAAATCATAATATTTGAACATTTGAACAATTTAACATTTTATAATTAAAATATCATACCATGAATAATAATTTTTGTATTATTTTTCAAAAATTCTAAAATCTGTTATAAATTAATGGTTTCGTCCTGTAACATACATTCCAGTAATTCATTTTGAATTATTTTCGAGGTACCTTTAAATGGTGTCGACTCATTCATTATGTGATTTTTTAATACATTGTCTAACTCGGCACTAAAGTTTATTAGTTCCCGGAATATACCTTTGTTTGTCGAATTATCTTTTTCATCGTGACCTCTCAAAATCACACACAATTAATTATTAATGTTAAAATGTGCCTATTTTTTGTCACTTCTTCATTATGAGCATGAATTGACCTTAAATATGCCGAACTTAGTTGACTTTGTATATTAGTTTTTCCCAATAAATTTAAACTTAAAATATTTTTTACGTGAAGTTTTTTGATTTTCATGCTTATATGAATTAAATCTTTTACCCCATTTTTGGTCCATGCCGGATCCCCGCCGAATAAAACACAAGGGAAACAAAAAAATGCATTGCGTTTTTCGCACCCACATATCCAATTGTTTTTATTATATGTTTCAACATTAAATTTACGAAGTACTTCTTTTCCTTTATCGGATTCTTTATGAACTAAATTCAAACTCGGCGTTGGCCTCTTAAGATTTTTAATTGTTCCTTTTTCATCATAAGTATGTCGAGAAAATGGATTTTGCAATAAGAAGTCAATTGTATTGGCCATAACAATATTTTACAAAAACGAATAGGAATAAATAAATGCACTAGTTGCAGATAACACCTAATCATTGCGTACTGAACAGTACTAAACGTAAACTCTCAGATCTCGCATATACATAATTACATACGAGCATACGACTATGGCCGATCAGTGCCGACTTTAGCGAAGAATGATATGAGCACTAACTACGTTTTGCTCCAAGCTTTGCTAATTTAAGTGAACAAAATTGCAGTGCGCGCATCGAGGAATATACAATATCTGCGATTGTAAGTGTTAAGTATATGAGCAGCGGTAAAAGTTGCTCTGATTTATTAGACGGGCGGTGCTCGGACTGCTCGGTGCCGATTTAAGTTGCAACTGGGTCTACTGGAGGGCACAAGAAACAAAGGACAGCGGCAATAAACGTTTGTTGCACCAACACCAAGCTACCAAATTAAATTTTCTAAAGTGTTCACGCTTTTCACCAAGCTACCAAAATTAAGTGTTTAAAATCATTTAAAAAATAACTGAGCCCAGGGAGTACATATGCTCACATGCTCCTTATGTAGAGCCGCCACTGCTTTTGTGTAAGGTTAACCTCGAAACCTCGGTAGAACTGAGGAAAAATTAACTGGATACACAATTATAAAACATCTGATTTCTTAACACCCAATTATTTTTCAGATTGTTACCGCAACGCTCTCGATCGGCCTTGCGTGTGATAAATATGTCGCAGACCCTGAGTTTACCTTGTCGTTTTCACTTTTATATTCGAGCTCAACGTCAAGCTCCTTTATGGAAATCGTTTTATGCCAAACCAAATAATTTTGAATTAACAATAATTTTTACATTAGAATACCTTGGAAGTGTCAAATATAACGAGCAAATAACTGCATAGATCACGTATTTTTATTGCTTTCGCTAATAGACAAATATTTTGCAAAACAATAACCAATATTTGCTATGTATACCGGGTGGCCGTGAGACTTGATTCAGGCTTCTGTGTTTATGAATCAATTATTTTCAAATTTGGAATATAACAATAATATGTCTGTATTAAGGGTGAAGTTAACCTTACACTTATGGTTCTGTTACATTATATAGGTATACAATATACAGTATTGGCAGGTAAAAGTATTAAATCGATGCCTATGTGAAATAGAGATGAGAAATGGCACCATGATATGTGAAAAGGACTGCGTACATATTTTTGTATTTTGTTAGTTGATAAAAATATTTCCATGTTTGCAGCGTTCCAATTAAATTCTAACAACTTACGCCGTTGATTAGGCATTACATTTTTCTTTTTCTCTATTTAAAATTTTGTAAAAGTGAAAGAACTGTACATAACCTTATGCATACAGTTCAATTCAAGTAACTCATAAGAAAATTTAAATATGAAATATGTATCAATAGAACTAAAACAGGCATCTTATGTTCCGCTGAACATAAATATTAACCTTTATGTGAAAGAACTGTACATAACCTTATGCATACAGTTCAATTCAAGTAACTCATAAGAAAATTTAAATATGAAATATGTATCAATAGAACTAAAACAGGCATCTTATGTTCCGCTGAACATAAATATTAACCTTTATGTAATAGATTTTTCCCGCTGAGATAATCCTCCAATTTCAAATGAAGGTTATATACTTATTAAGGTTACGTAAATTCAATATAAAATGATCGTTTCCATTTGACTTTCTTTTATTAAGCAATACATTTTTCAACTTTGTGAGTTAATACCACACGATTTTTACGTAGCTCATGAAATTTTTGCTTTACTTTTTCCTGTTTAGCCAGGCTTCATTTGTCTTTCACTTTTCGTTTTCTCTTTCTTTTCCCACTTTTATATCACTAGCCTCTTTAACACGTCGTTCTCGATGCGTACGACAAACTACAGTGATGTGGTGGGTTCCAAATACTAAAATACATATTTGCATCTACAATTCAAATAATGTTCAAAATTTCTCTCAATTAGATTATGCCGTAAAAGACTGCTTAAAATCGTGGGGTTAACCGCTATGCAATATAACGTATAATAACTCCATGAAAAAGTTGCAAAAAAAGGCTTAAAACATAAAAGTTCTGTTACAGGGATGAAACATGGGTCCCCTCCCCCATTTTCGAGGGCGTTGAATACGGTGATGATATTTTTACGGTCCCCACACTTAAACTCGAAAAAAAAACCCAAATCTTTGTTGTTTCCCATCGTAGGCATGTGGATCGGTTTTTTGGACAGGATTCGGGTAAACCGTATGAAATTTAACCATACATCTTATAGTCTAGTATAATTTAACTTGGCGTGTGTATGCATGGGTTAATATTTCCGTACGATTTCATTTTCTCTTGTATAGTGTATATGACCAGAATTGAAATCGTATAAAAACTAAAAGCCGGCAAAAACAGTCGGCATATCTTGCGGAAAATGAAATTGTACGGAAATATTAACTCATACATACACACGCCAAGTTAAAGTATACTAGACTATATCCATCTCAGGTATTGAAACTACCACCACCCCTAATATTAAAATATCCCCAAAAAAATGAAATGAAAATTTGTTTATTCCCGCTTTCGAGGGTGCTCAGCACGATGGAAATATTCATTTCTCCCACACCCTCCACCAGCCACCCCTAAAACCACGCCCTTTTCCATAACACATTCCATAAATCCCGGGGTTGAAACTACCACCACCCCTAACATTGAAATTCACCGAAAAATACAAAATAGTGGAAAATGTTTTCTCTCCGTTTTCGAGGGCGCTAAACACGATATCAATACTATTTCATCCCTCATTATCCATCAACCACTCCCAAGTCCCCAAAATCACCCCCTTTTCACATTTAGAGATACTAGGCGCGCGAGCACTTGTCGGATCGGATTTTATTATGGAACTCTGCATATTCTATGGGTATAAATTTTGGATACACATATATATCATGTAATAATATATTCAATTCCCCTTAAAAACCATGATCCAACGAGTCCCCACATGCCCAGTATCAAGAAATATGAAAGGTAGAGGTGGTTGGTGGAGTGTGCGGGAGAAATGAATATTACCGTCGTGTTGAGCACCCTCGAAACGGGGATAAACAAATTTTTCGTACATTTTGATTTTTTTGGGGATATTTTAATATTAGGAGTGGTGGTAATTTCAACCTCGGGGATGGATAAGATATTGTATGGTTAAATTTCATACAGTCTACCCGAATCCTGCCCAAAAAACTGATCCACATGCCTACGATGGAAAATAACGCAAAATTGGGGTGTTTTTTCGAGTTTAGGACTAGTTGCTGAGGGGCGGGAGCCTTAAAAATATCACTATCGTATTCAGCACCCCCGAAAACGGGGTGGGGCGAGGGCGGGCATGTTCCATCCCTGTAATACAACTTTTGGGGTTTTTTCAACTTTTTCATGGACTATAATAGGTAATGTAAGGTATTCGCGAAAAAGAATATAACAGTTATCGATTAGATTTCATCCAATTTGTGTTTTTAAAAACACATTTTTATTGAAATATCGTCATTGGTTGTCTTTGGAATGTCAAAAGTATGTATGCAAATTTTATGGAAATCGCTTGTCATTAAATAAATATGATCAAAAACGACACAGCAGACTAATTAGTGAGCAAACTTTTCTAAAAATTAGTGGGTCAGCTATTTGGAGCAACTAATTAAAAATGAAAACCTCAAAATGAATGGAAATAGAATGTAAACGCAAAGGGCATGTATTTAAGCTGAAACACCCTGTATGAGAACAGGAAATATATTCATAAAACTATTGTAATCGAACATTTGACATTAAGCGCGAAGTTACTATCATTATTTCCACATTATAATTTTATGTAGTTGACATAATGATATTAAAACATATTTTTTTAAAGTAGATAGCCTTGTATAGCTCATATTTTAAAACATTATTTGCAATTTAAATTAGAAGTATGCAGTTTTTCATTAACATACAATATCGCACAACCAATTAACCTTATGCTCGACATTTAGTAATTTATCTCCAAATTTTGCAAATTCACAAGAGAAAATTAGTTTCGCCTACTAAGTATAATGAGAGCTAGTACTTTGAAGGGCCAAATGGTCAGCTCTAATCGGAGTAGAACAACGCAAATATCTACTTCGTTATACTTAAGTGATAAGATGGTAATGATATACAGTATTGGTAGATAAAAATATCGAATCGATACCTTAGGTCATTCAATGTGCCGCTTACCCCTATAATGGACTGCTCATTCGTACACCTTCCAATGTGATGAAAATATTATAACATTAGACGAAGCACACGATATTGCTTGTTCTTTCTTCTTGCGGAAATGTATACTGAGTTGCGCCTGAAATTTAGAGGATATTTTTAAATGGCGGCATATTTGAAAGTGACAGGACAGCGGTTCGCACTATTACCTCATTGCATTACAATTAATTATTTGAAACAGCAGAATAAAGCTTGTTAATTAATGATGAAATTATTATTAAGACTATAGTTATCGTTGATTGTCAATAAATTACCATTACCAAAATACATTATTTCTGTGTTTATTCCGATTTATATTATTTGCAAAACATAACCTCTGACTTTTCCTTTGGCGTAAACGTCACGGGCGCAGAGGTTTTTTTTTCCAATAATTCTATTATTTTGTAGATTCGGTGATTTGTTTTGAAGAGGATAATAGTACATGTGGTAGAAAACCCAAATAGTAGGAAGGAAATTACCATTTTATTAACTAACTTAAATAACCTTCAACGGTCTTCCATTCAATTAATCTTTTTCCCCAACTAAAGGTCCAGTTTATCAATGTAGGGTTAACCACTTATAGTTAGATGACAATATGCGCTTGAGTTCGCTGGTGGGGAATAAAGTGTTCCTACATGGGAGCTCAGCTCCCCACTACAAAATTGTCTTGTGGAATTGCGCTTTGCAGTAGTCGGCAGACGGGGCCATCAGAGGGTCTCTAGTCGTTTTCGGACAAAACACGTTTAGTTTGATTCAAATCGAAAAACTGTATCGGGATAAAATGAAGGGCTCGCGAATGCGCGTAAACTGAATTTTGATTCGCCGAAATCGGTCCAGCGGTTCCCGAGATATTGCGATTTGAAAGTACGGATTTGTATATATGGATTTTTCGCTGCGGCGGGAACATACCGAGAGCCGTTTTCGCGTTTTTTTCGGGGAAGAAAGTGATTTGGAGACTTTTTTTTCTTCCCCCGATAGACACTCAGGACCTAAGTACTGGGTCCAAATTTCAAGTCGCTAGGTTGATTAAGGGCGGAGGGAGAAAGGTAAACGTAAATGAAATTAAAACTGCTGTAACTTCCGCAAATCGCGCAGCAAACGTGACATTATGTACTAATGTGCCTACTTTGAGTTCCGCTCAAGTATTTTCAATGTTCGGCATAAATAAACAAGAACGCGGTTTCCGTTGGAACGGTCACCCATCCAAGTACTAACTGCGCCTGTCGTTGCTTTACATCGCATACCGAAGTATGTACATAGTAAAGACGCACCTACGCTCGCCCCATTTACCACCTGTAGCTAAGTAAAATATTAGCCAGAAATGTCATAATACAATAATTATTTCAATGTTGCAAATTCAAGAGTTAAATAGGCCATGCCAGCGGTCAACCGATGATTAAACTACCTAATTACGATTACGACATACCGACTTCAGTACGTCCCATGCGAATTTTTAATGAGCTCTTTATCAAAGAGATACCAAAAACAACATTCCTTACCAGTACATTAAGATAGTGGTGCACAACGGCGAAGTAGGTAACAGAACAACTAATACAAAACCAATTTGTACGAACAAGTTTTTATCACTGGGGAAATACCCACTGTTAAAGAAAGATACGAAGAGGTGTTTAGTTGTTGAGCCTATCGACACAACAGAAATAAAAACTACTCTTGGAAAACAAAATTACTATTACCAGATATTTAAATTAAAAATTTAAATGTTCCTAGATCTGGCCAATCTTTCTTTACACTGGAAAAATAAATGCATTGGCCAAATTCCAATCCTGTCCGCCTTCGAATTCACTTTACGAGTCTACATTGCCATCGTCGTCGTGGTAATGGTTGTGAGATAGATTCGAGAAAGCGATCGAAATGCGGATATATTAACATACTTACTTGCGGCCTTGAGAATGTCCAAGAAAAGTGCTCCTTTGGAAAAACAGTTAGATAATAACTATCAAGTTGTGTAATTTCTTCGCTGTCAATTTGGCCGGCGACCGCAAGTAAGCGTTCGTAAGACACTGTGCCATTTATTTGACAATGTATAAAATTCCAAGTATGCGAAGGTATCGTGTACACGTAGGCTAACTCATATAATATACTCGCATATCGGATATTTGGTACGCCGACACAGAAACTACACACGACTTCCGCCCAATAACTCTACAAAATTATAACACAACAGCGCATTACGATATTATGAATGAATTTAATTTGCTATAAAATGGGGAACTAATTATACGATTTCCTGTTTTTTTTTACCCCGCCACAATTTTATCAAAAAACACCTAATGTGATTTTAAATGAATAAATACACAACTTCAAGCCTCGGTTATCTGACTAGATATAAAAACCTTTATTACCCCAGTCTGTATAAAAAAAACAGTTGATTTAATTTATTACAGGTATCTGAAGGTTGTAAGTCATAGGGGGGAGTTAGAAAATGATAAATACGTATAGACTACAGCTAGGTTTGCCCTATTTTTTTATAAACAACGATCAAAGTCGGAAAATTCAGTTTTCGGGCTGTAGAATTTTCCAGTTACGTTTTAGAGAAAAGTCGTGTTAGTAAAAGTTGTAGGTGTTAAAAAGACCTTTAATTTTATTTTTTATGCGTTAAAATCGATAAATAAATTACCGAGATAATGGCGAAAAAACCTCTTTTTTGCACTATTTTATAAATGTTAATAACTTTTGCAATAATGGCAGTAACTGACAAATAACATCTTGGTGACGAGGCCATTATGGGTCTTTATAAGTGTGGGAAATTTCAGCCAGATCGGTTTGATAGTTTACGAATAATTGCATTTGTTTGTCCCAGAGAGTGTCTGTTTAAACAAACGTCATAAGCAAGATAATGGATGTCTAACAAAGTGGAATGGATTATTGAAAAGTTGAACTACAAGGTAAGTTGAAAAAATAAACTATTTGTTCAAAAAATTGTTGTTAAAAAGTTAATTTAAAACGTGGGTGTTTTTCTGCTTAAACAAATAGAATAGCTTTGTTATTTTTTTTTATAAATGCTTGTAATTAGGCGCATTGAAAAGCCGTTTGAAAAACACGTGTTTTTAAAAAAATTAACCCTCTATGACCAGTAGCAGTCAAGATAGCAACTTAAAAAAAATCATATCTGTATTATTTATAAACATTTCAGTCGCAAGTATTTTTCAATTGCAACAGACACTGGACCGCTAGATGGAGCCTGCTTACTATTTTACATGTCGCTATCGTAAAGATACCGAGATGTACCAAATAATCAAGGGATCCTCGTTCGTTACATGCCTACCTTACACTGACGAGAGCCAACAGCTCGAAACTGCAGTCTGCAAGTGGTATGGGACGACTGGCACGAGAGCTCCTTTAAGTAGGATCAGCGTTTTGTTGGTAACATGCGATTATTACACTTAACGCGCCAGGCTTGTAACTTGTAATTCAGCGCTCGGCGGGGCACATAGCCCGGAGAGTAGCTGTTGGTTGCAGTCTGATTACATTCCTTATAGTAAATTAAGGATTTTATAGAAGAGCTTGCGGCTGAAATATTATGTTTTAATATTTCTCCCCTTTAGAAGCACACTTGATATATATATATATATATATATATATATACGGATTTTTCGCTGCAGCGAGAGCCGTTTTCGCGTTTTTTTGGGGGAGAAAGTGACTTGGCGACTATTTTTTTCTTCCCCCGATAGACACTCAGGACCTAAGTACTGTGTCCGAATTTCAAGTCGCTTGGTTGATCAGGGGGGGAGGGGGAAGGGTAAACGTAAAAGAAATTAAAACTGCTGTAACTTCCGCATTTTTTCCGCAAATCGCGCAGCACACGTGACATTGTGTACTAATGTGCCTACTTTGAGTTCCGCTCATGTATTTTCAATTTTCGCCATAAATGGTTGCGAAATTACCAATTTATTGTTATTATTTTTAGAAAAAGTCATTTTCCGCCAGGAAGAAAATGGGTGGGGGAGATTTTTTTTCGCCATCGAATGTGGAATTTCTTTCTCTTTGATTTAAGCTCGACTAGATTGCGATCAGATGATTAGGAGGGAAAAGGGGGGCCTGCAAATTTTTTGCCCTGTAGAAAGGCAAGAAAAAGTGTTAGGGACTTCGGGTCAGGCTCATTTTCAAGGGGAATCAGTTCTCTTTCAAGATTTATTTACCCCGAAACCGGCGCGCGTGATACATTTATAAAAACGAACGAACGGAGTGGAATGTGTATTTGTGAGGCAGAATGGAGAGAAGTGGGAGCGCTAGGCTCCTCCCTTGCTGCACGGCTGCTGAATTGCCGTACTCGTTTTTATAAATGTATCACGCGCGCGTGCAGGCCCTAATAAAGTTAGAGCTTCGGGGTAAAAACTGATTTTCCCTATCTTTACATGTAAATTTCCCCCCCTCCACATGAAAAATTCGACCGGAAAATTTTCCGGATGATAGAGGGAGTCCATAACATCACAAAAAAGAAATCCAAAAAACGAGTCCGTTTGCAAATTCAGATCGACCCCACTAATAAAGAAAATAAAAATAGTGAACAGGAAAGAATCAGTCATTTTTATGTTTAAAAATGTTAAAATGTTTTATTACGTACGAACAAATGGCTGCTTCAGTAATTTATCAAATATTTAAATTATAAAAAATAAATAATTCAGAACAAAATTGAAGCAAAAATTAAACGATTTCTTGCAAAACTTTAGCATTCACGTTGAGAATAAAGTATGGGTAATAAAACAGGTAGATTATTCCGGCACTTCCCAATTTTCCAGGGCAATGACAATTAGCCAGTTGTTAATATTTCGTCGAGTTACCCAGGATTAAAAGTCGTCGTGAGCAAAAAAAAAAATAGGACAAGTCTCATAACGGTATTTTGCTAAAATCTAGTTGTGTACATCTAACTTTAATTTTTGTGACATTGTCAGTTAGTTGTCATAATTTATTACAAGTGTGCAAAAAACTAATATGCCTTTTATAAGCGATTTAGTTAAATCTGGAGTTATTGCTAAAGCAGAAGATGGATGATCAATGAGACAAATTGCACTGCGTTATAATATTGACAAAAATTCGGTGGTTCAACATTTTAAATGTAGAATAAACGGTACGATTAGTAGAAATCCTGGATCAGGGCGACGAAGGATATCAACTCAACAACAAGATTTGCAATTGAAAAATGCTTTAGTAGAAAATCCATTTTACTCAGTTATTCAGGCTGCTGAAGAAACGAATTTTCCTGGACCGAGTAGTCTGGTCGCCGGCGAGTAAGAGAATCGGAGCTACGCTGTCATGCAGCAGCACAGAAATACTTACTTAAAGCTGAACATAAAGAAGCTTGAGTAGGATCTGCGCTTGAGTTTTTAGCGCATGATGTAAATTTTTGGAACAATGTAATCTTTACAGGCGAAGAAACTTTCCAGTCAACACACAGCGGTCGTATTCGTGTTTACCGCCCTCCGAATATTCGATTCGATGAGAAATATATATCTAACAATGATAAAAGTGGTAGATTTTCCGTCAATATGTGGGCTTGGATATCGGCACGTGGTCCTGGTGTTTTGTGGCATATTGAGGAACGATTTAATAGTGAAACGTATATTAGGATTTTAGACAATATTATGCTCCCTTCTGTGTCACAATTATTTCCTAATAATGAGTTCATATTTCAACAAGACAATTGTTCCGTTCATAGTGCTCATACCGTAACTAACTGGTTTCAAGATAACATCAATGTTCTTAACTGGCCCAGTCATAGTCCAGATCTTAACCCTGTGGAAGAAGTATGGGGACTACTCGTAAGAAGTATCCAAAAACGAAATGTGAGACCACGGAATGCCGAAGAATTACTGAAAATAGTAAATAATGCATGGGAAAATATTATTACTAATGATTATTGTATAAGGTTATTTAATTCTATGCCAAACAGACTTATAGAAGTTATAAATAGAAATGGTGCAATAACGAAATATTAATAGTTAGTTTCTTGTTAAGTAGGATATCCGTTGTCCTTTGATCCAGGATTTCTACTAATCGTACCATTTATTCCCCACTTTCTTAAAATGTTACACACCAAATTTTTGTTAATGTTATAACGCAGTGCAATTTGTCTCATTAACCATCCATCATTTACTATAGCAATAACTACAGCATTAAAATAAAAAATAAATTAAAAGTGATATCTGTTTTATTTCGGCTACTCATTACATATTCAAATAGAGACAGATTTACATTAGAAAAAAAAGTTGTCCTATTTTTTTCTGCTCACGACAGTACCTTCACTTTCAAGGGCTAGGACTTCATACTCATTGCATAAATTGTATACTTATCAATCGAATCATTAAATATAGGTCTTCATTGAAAATCTGTGAAAATTTCAACTCTTAATGTTTATAAATAATACAGATATGATTTTTTTTTTTTAAAGTTGCCATCTTGACTGCTGCTGGTCGTAGAGGATTAATTTTTTTTATAACACGTGTCTTCAAACGGTTTTTCAATGCGTCTAATTACAAGCGTTTATCCAAAAAAAAAAAATAACAAAGTTATTCTATTTGTTTAAGCAAAAAACACCCACCTTTTAAAGGAACTTTTTAACAACAATTTTTTGAACAAATGGTTTATTTTTTTCAACTTACCTTATAGTTCAACCTTTCAAAAATTCATTCCACTTTGTTAAACATCTCTAGATCCATTATCTTCCTTATGACGATTGTTTAAACAGACGGTCTCTGAGAATAAACAAATGCAATTATTCATAAACTATCAAACCGATCTGGCTGAAATTTCGCACATTTATAAAGACCCATAATGGCCTCGTCACTAAGATGTTATGTGTCACTTACTGCCATTATTGCAAAAGTTATTAACATTTATAAAATAGTGCAAAAAAGAGGTTTTTTCGTCATTATCTCGATAATTTATTTATCGATTTTAACGCATAAAAAATGAAATTAAATGTCTTTTTAATACCCACAACTTTTACTAATACAACTTTTCTCTAAATCATAACTGGAAAATTATAGGGCCCGAAAACTGAATTTTCCGACTTGGTCGTTGTTTATAGAAAAATAGGGCAAATCTGGCTGTACGACTATACGTATTTATATCATTTACTAACTCCCCCCTATGACCTATAACCTTCAGATAACCTGTATTATTTTTTTGCGTGAAATCGATCAATTTTCTATACACAGACTGGATTATATCCGTTTTCTAAACTTTTAACGCAACGTTTCAGGGCAATGGTATTTTTGATAAAAAGAATAAATTACCTTCTTTTTAAATTTTTGTTGCCGATGCACATTGCACATATTAAATTTTCGCAGGACCTTAACTGGGCAAAGTTGTTGACAGCAACTACAAGATCTTCAAGGCCATCTACTTTAAATTTGCCAGCAGCATTAACAAAACAGAGACCTTATCATATTATAACAAAGGATTATGAATTGCAATGGTAGGCACAAAACGATAAAACACAGGAATAACAGATTGCAGGTGGATAAAACAATCGACACATAAGTCAGAGTGGCATGCTCAGGGTCGGACTGGCCCGGTCGGCAACCGGCGACGCGGCCAAACACTTTTGTGGGCCAAACCGAAGCAATATTAATAACGCTTGTTTACATTTTTTTAGAAAACTAGAATTAATATTCTAGAAGTAAAAAATGAACTCTTAGACTTTTTATAACTATTTCTTCTCAAAGAAGATACCATAAACATACATAAATGTATCTGAAAATACATATTTGGGCTCATAACACAATTTTTAGATTTGTATACATTTATTAAGGTATATATACTACATAACTTTTCTCACGACTCCAATAGGAAATTCAATTTTTGTGGTCCTTTTTCGGTCTTCAGATTAAAAAAATCCGGATTACAGCCAATTTTCTCGCAACAGAAAGACCACGGAAGGAATATCTAAGCAGTAAAATTTTACAGGCTGACTATATGTTTGCAGAGTAATGTAAAAATTTTTTGGGAAGTAATAACTCGTTTTCTGTAACTTGAAATGCCATCAATTTTTATCTTAAATAAAAATTTATGGTTATAAAATTATTGAAAAAGTTTCTTTAAAATGAAAGTCTCTATTATTCCCGTCAATTGAATCATTGAATATCATCTCGTCAGTGCAAGTTAGGTCGTCACATGCCTACCTTGCACTGCACTGACGAGAGCCAACACCTCGAAACTGTAGTCTGCAAGTGGTGTGGGACGACTGGCACGAGAGCTCCTTTAAGTAGGATCAGTCTTTCGGCTGGTGTTTGTTGCAATCGAAGCATTAACGTTCTGTTGGTAATATGCAATTATTACACTTAATGCGCCAGGCTTGTAACTTGTAATTCAGCGCTCGGCGAGGCACATAGCCCGGAGAGTAGCTGTTGGTTGCAGTCTGGTTACGTTCCTTATAGTAAAATAAGGATTTTTAGAGGAGTTTGCGACTAAAAAATCATTTTAAATAGAATATCTCTTTGGCGATGCAGTATCGAAATGCTGACAAAAGCATCTGATAGCTGACATTTTTTCGCGAATTAAAAAAAAAAGTCTACGACCAATAGAAGCTGAGATTATTTTTTTTTAAAGCCGGAAAAATTTGTATTTTCTCGGCAAATATTGAACCTAGAACCTTCATTTTTTTGAAATTGGGGTATCTCGACGAAATATGAATGGAATGTATATTTTCTTTAAAGAAATATTTTTACACTTAGTAATTTAACGAAAATTCGCATTTTCGTATATTTCATAAATAATAAATCATTAAGCAATGGAACGATATTTTTAATATACTCAGTGGATTTTAAACACCAGATATTGATACTATAGTTCAAGTAGGAAAATCTTGAGACATAAGAAACCCAGGAAAAACTTTACGGCCTCATTAAAATACCGGTAATCTTTTCTAGTGCTGTTCGCAAATTGACTCGCTGAGCTTTATAGGTTTTTAATGTGCGTCGGGTCTCGGGTCGTTACTTGATGTCATGCTTGGCGCCATGGCCCGCGGCGATATAATTATGTCATAAAGTTTTTGTTTAGTTTTTTCTGTCTCAGGAACTCCTTACCTGGATTATACAAACAATGAACTTTAATTTGCGCATCCGCAGATTGCTGTAGAACCACCACATCGCTGAGAAATAAGCGTTAAAAGAAAGTCAAAAAGTTATTAACAAGAAGAGCCTTCTTTTTCTGTGGTAAAAAGTATAAATATGAAACATGCTTTTCTATTGTTTATTAACAATTGAAAAAAGAGCCATTTTAGCATGTGCTTTTGCAATGACTCATAAACAAATTAACCGCTTTTGATGAAAGAAATAGGTCTCATTTTATAGGTTTTTTTCAAGGCGCACAACTTTTAAGAAACACTTTTCCTAAAATCAAGTTTTTTCTAAAACTCAAATTTCAACTTTCTACTCAATATTGCTAGTATGGCATGGATAATATTTCTAGAAATACGAAAAGTAGCTCGGTGAAACATTCTTCTCTACTTTATTGTTTCTTGGGAGACACAAAAAAAAACAAGGTGAATTATGTTCGATTTTCTCTTTGAGTGATAAATATAAATACACCGCATATATAAACAACCCCCAATCTAAACGTAAGACTGTCTCGAGTGCATTAACACTTATTTAACGCTTAACAGAGGCTTATCGCCGACGCGTCGCTTAGTGATAGGTCCTCCGAAGGATGGGATATTCACTACGCAATCCTCGCCTGACATTACATAACTTCTGCGTATAGACTGTAGAAAGAAGTTATATTTATGAAAAACGTAGACATATACATTATCCACTACCCACTAATGCCACTAGTGTAGAAGCTGGGGATCGATTCCTGCATATGTTAATCAGCTGGACCGCTGTGCTACCATATCGGCAGATACACAATATGGAAAAAAACATATTAATTTTTTTTTGTTTATTATAGTGAACCCCAGGCGTTAGGGTTTTTATTGTTATAAAAATTCCTAAGGGAGCTTTTCTTTTTCTATCGCTTCTTTTTATGTTTAGGAAGAGATTTATTGAAAATGCCACCTCCAATTCGGTCCGGAACATATTTGTTTAAACAATTGAAGGTGAAAATTTTGGCGTTTTTTTAAATATCTTCGAAAATATTATATTAATAATAGGACAAAAAATCAACAATAAGAATTTATTCTCCACTAAATTCTACATAAAAAAAGGCTCTACATTTTCTTCGATTGGTGTAATAGTTTTCAACATAGAACCGTGCGAAGGAACGAGTCGCGTGTCACATCAGCGTAAGAGAGCAAAAAGTTATAATGTGTAAAAAGAAGTGTCGATAGCAGCGTGGCACGCGAGGGGAGTCACGCTCCTTCGCACGGTTCTATCTTCAAAACTATTACACCAATCGAAAAAAATGAAGAGCTCTTTTTCACGTAGAATTTAGTGAAGAATAAATGTCTATTCTTGATTTTTTGTCCTATTATTGATATTTTGGAAGATATTTTAAAAAACGCCAAAATTCCCAGCTTCAATTGTTCAAACAAAATATGTTCCGGATCGAATTGGAGGGGGCATTTTCAATAAATCTCTTTCTAAACATAAAAAGAAGCGATAGAAAAAAAACTCCCTTGGGAATTATTCCATAGTGATATTCAACCTCTGACGCCTAGACTAAAACATGATTTTCTTATCTTGCAATTTATTGATCTTTTTTGGGAAGGTGGGTAAGGCGTGGAGGCCAAATTACATTTGATGCCGACGGGCCACTCCGACACTGGGCATGCTGTAACAGAGATATCGGTGGAAGACGCGCTCTTCTTCATTGATTTAGCAATTTCAATATCAGAACGGATTTGTTTTGTTTTATGTTTTTACCAACTACAGATGACTGTTTAAAATATGATTTATGAAGCACATCACTTCTAATCCGATTCGATTCGCTAATACTGTTTAAAAACGAACAAAAAAAATCTAAAAATTACATACGGATGTGACGATTTAATGAGAAACAAAACTGCCGCAATTACTCGCGCCATTTGATATACATAGTGATCCCATATCCCGTACTTTCTTTTCAATTGAATATGCTTCAGTTAACCTACTAATTAACATGTGCATAAATCTTCCCCAGGCGATGTCGGCATAGCTGACGAAAACGTGAGTCCACTTTAGTGTTCAATACTTTGATGTTTGCATCAGTGACATATCAACATTTACAACTTTCCCTCAAGTTTTCATGTTTCATTGGTTGTTAAAACTTATTTTCATTAGCCGAATACTGCTAATAATCCACATTTTTCTTATATATGATGGAAACAAGAAATTACTGACGTCATTGTTTCGATTGATCAACTCACCTTCCAACAGAACTGAAGTCTTAAAATGGACCCGCTAACACTGGACAATTTTCTTTCTAAAGAAGAAAGAACGACTATAATAAACGTTTATTTCATCACACTTAACCGGTTCACAGATAACTTATTTGATTTTTCTCCGCATACTTAAAACTTTTATATCACCGGTATGGGTTGTTCTCACCATCGTATTCTGTCATTTTCAATGTAAATAAATCACATATGTTAATTTCTATAACCGTATCTCTAAAATAGTAACGCTATGATTGAATTCTATTTATTTTTTATCGGCACGTCATATCGGGAAAACTTTGCCCCCAGAAACAAAATAGAATATTTGGTGACGACAGTCTCGGCAATAAGATTTACTACTTAGACAGTCTTTGACTTTGGATTTGAGGGTTTCTGTCTACCATACGTGATGTGCGTGTTTAAATAACAAATAGGCAAATTACTGTCACACATGAAAGACAGGTCGAATATCGGGAAGTTCCTGCGTCAAAGGACGATGGAATTGATCGACCACAGAAACAGACAAATTAAAGGACCTATATTTTCGTCATCTGAAAATTTTTTTAAGACTATCTTTTAATTGAAGAATAGTGAATGTCTTAGAAATGAATTATCTCGAAAGACAAGGGATATCGTATATCGTAGATGACAAAGACAACAAAATATATGAGGATGAGAATGTGTACTCGGAATGTGTAAGAAAGGATATATAAATGACGGATGAAATTTTGGTTTTCCGACTTTCTGAGAATGAATGAGAACGAAAAAAGTAGGAATCCCCAATCATGCAGACTGTAGAGTTCGGGAAAAGGAATTTCTAAAAGAAGATGGTATAGGACGGCAAGAGGCTATAGTCCATTTAAAGAGTCAGGATTTATGATGAAATTACCAAATATTTGCGACTGGGACTAGACACGTTTTCGAGGGTGCTGAATCCATTCCCGGAGTCAAACCAATTTCCCCACCTCGGCAACCCCCTCAAATTGGCCAAAAACCAACCCCAAAGTCTCCTTTTCCGTGAACACGTTTATTTTCACCAGTTTTTCGACTAAATGTTGTTCCCTCGAATAGAACGGAAGGTCCCTCGAGGGATTTGACCTCAGCCAACCCTACTCCAGGCTTCCAACAAAATTGATATTTGTCTTTGTGAGAAGAAAATCTATGTATTGTAGGTGTTTTTTTGGGGAAGGTGGCAGGTTACCAGGGTTGTGTAACTACCTCCGGGGGTTGTTTTCACCCTTCAAGTGGGTGAAATTTTTTTTTCTGGAGAAAAAATTTATATTTTGTAGGAGGCGTTTCTTTGAGGAAGACGCTCCCGGGGAATTTTTTCACCCTTCAAAGAGGTGGAAAATCAATGTGTAAAAACACTTTAATCAACATATATTTTGTACTATTTTTCAATTACAGATGGAAAAAAATTCCACCCACACACAATTCCAATTCACCCCATGAAGGGTGAAAACAACCCCCGGGGGTGGCTAGACAATCTTGGTCACCTACCACCTTCCTCAAAGAGACGCTTCCTACAAAACGTTAATATTTCCACAAAAAAAAATCTCGCTCTCTTTGAAGAGTGGAAACAACCTCCAGGGGTGGCTACACAACCCTTGTCACCTACCATCTTATTCAAAGAAACACCTGTAAAATATCTTTTTTTTTCTCATAAAAAAATATAAATTTTTTCAACCCCTACAGGGGTGGAAGCCTGGAGTAGGGGTGGCTGAGGTCAAATCCTTCGAGGGACTTTCCGTTCTACTCGAGGGAACAACAATTAGTATTAAATTTAAAACCGTTGAATGGCTGTTTTTAAGTAAATGAATTTGTACTTTATTATTTTCCATTCTTTCGTAGAATTTCTTAGAAATCACGAAAATAAATATTTTTGCGATTACACCGTCATCTGTCACGAATCGAAAAATGTTTCAGACAAACTTGACGTAATTTTTGTCGTAGAATCCGATTCTACAATAAAAAATAGGGGTACCCATTTAATATTTAAAAGTTGCCCCCCGCCCCTATCATTGGATAGCGCTTTTAAATTTGTTAAGGACCTGTTTTTTTCTTTTTTGTATCCAATGTGTATTTCTCGAAATATTTGACCGTTTCCAGACTTTTTGGACACCCGGTATAAAACCTAATAAGAAATATGAATAGAACAATTTTGCAGACAAAATAGCCAGTATAAATTTTGTTATTTCATTGTCAGTACTTTAGAAGTATATGTGCAAATATATTTTTAACTTTGCCAGATTTGGAGATTAGCAGTATTGGAGGTCAATGGCTCGATAAATCAAGCAAGGACGGACTTCAAGTCAACGCTACAAGGCTATAAAGATTTTAGTATATAAAAAAATTAACAAGCTTTCATTGAAATGAAAACTATTTGTGCATCATATTTTTATTTTTAGTATTTTTTTTAAACATCTTATGCATATTAGCGTCTTAGCGGAATTTACCCACACCTATCCCATACCTCAACCAGAACACACGCGAAGACAATTACACAACAACCATTCTCAGCAGTATTGCCATCTGCCACAGCTGGGATTCGAACTCAGGAGTAAAACAGCGACTAGCCATGTTGCCTCTCACACATTAACTAAGCCACTAAACATATACCTTAACCAGTGAACCCGGGAATCCGTGGTCTCAAGCTGAACAAATAAACGTTGAGCCTCTGAACCGGTTTCATATGAACGGACACCCGTATGTTTTACAAAAAATATTATTCTCTTTACATGTACACGTACATTTTAACTTTCCATAGATACCCATCAGAACACCGTAGGTATAATTTATTGTCATCGATATGAAAATTAAGCTTGTTGGGGGATGAAAGGGCGTTACATTCAAAATAATGTCTATTTCCGATCTGGAACTTGAGAATTAGAAATTCTTGAAATCAGAATCTAACCCTTCTATATTTTAGCGGAATGTTGTAGGAAAAAGTACGTTGAATTTCCAGCAGAAATGGTCGGCAACTAATCTCAAACTGCCTATGTGGTTTGTAAGTCGTCTAATAATGTAATAATGCTTCCTTAGTCGCCGAAAAGGCAAGATATAAGCCCGACACAAAATATTTGGGGTTACATAGTAAAGAAAAATACAAATATGAATTTAGGCACAGAGAGTTAATCAATGCAATGCAAAATTAGTTCCATGCCTAGAAGATTGCAAAGTGTTCTAGAAAAAAATGGTGGATCTATCAAATATTACTTTATTTATTATTTTATTTAATCGCCTTTTCTCTATTACCGTCCTGGCGAAGTTTAGCATTAGCTCAACCAGACACATACACACAGGCAATTGCACACGACCAACCCTTACGACATTGCTATCTGTCGCAGCTAAGACTCGAGCTCACGAGTGGTACAATGACTAGCCGTGTTGTCTTTCACACAACCCCATCTAGTCTACTGCTACCAACTCGGTAACACACGAAAAACGCCACCAAACATACCCCAGCCAGGATTCGAACCCAGAAAGCTTAACACCTAGACGTTGAGCCACCGAGCCGGTCAAGTTCTTTTTAATATTTTTTTTTATTCGAAATTTACTTTCTTAGTCTTCACGGATACTGGGAATCTGGTTCCTCTTTGGATTCGTTGAAGTTGGGTAATGAATTTTGCGCGAGGTAAACCGCGAAGGAAGTTTGGTGTACACGTCAGAGGAAGTGTTGAGGAAGTCCGGGGATGTTCGAGGAAATCTTGAAGTGAGAAATAATCTGTGCATGCAAATTGCCTGCTGTAATACTGCACGACAGTCATTATTCTCAAGTTACGTAATCCGTCAACCTTGATTATCTATCTTTATTGAATTGGTCCAGTGAGTAAATACAAACTATAGGACAAGTCAAAGAACAAATACGTAATTACATAATATGATACATAATTAAGCAGGCATAGGTATATACATTTATACAGACATACATATATAAATAATTTAATTCGCAAAGAAATCTTGCAGTGTGTAACAACATTAGTAGTAAATACTCCTTTAGGTACTTCTTAAATGTAGGCAATATCCTACTTCGATAGTTTCATAAAATATTGGTAATGAGTTAATCCCAAATTATCCGGAGCATTCATGGATAAATCAGAAGGAGGAATGCGGAGTGAACGATATATTTAAACAATAAGTGGAATTAGCAGTTGAAATTTATAAATCAGATGGGGAACGTGCAGTCACAGTAGAGAATAGATCAGTACTCCCACTCGGCCGGAACAGTGGGATAAGATTTTCAGTGCGCAAGCATACTCCTGGGCTTAAATTATCTGATGCGCAGTGGACAGCAGTGATGTTATTGGGTTGATGTTTATTGTTTACTCGAGTAGTGTACATGCAAATGCGCGTGGGATGGAAATAGTGGATGCGCAGTGGAATAAAAAAAAAAAAATCGAGTACAACAAACATCAAAGGGACCGCCGAGGAGTGAAAGAGATACATACACATAAATATGTGCAGTCTTTAGGGAGTCACGCTGTAGTTATAGCGCAGTATAGTCTAGTATACTTTAACTTGGCGTGTGTATGTATGAGTTAATATTTCCGTACGATTTCATTTCTCCCATATTGTGCACAAAGTTAAAGCAACAGTCCAGAAACATTGTCTACGTGGACAATATTTCTGGACCTCTGTGTACAAGAGAAAATGAAATCGTTCGGAAATATTAACTCATACATACACACGCCAAGTTAAAGTATACTAGACTATATGTAGAACTTGGCCTTAATATCTTAACAACTGGACGGGTATGCGCAATAGTTAGGGAATGGTGCTATATCTGTGCAGTAAGCGTGATTGGCTGTAAAAGCGCAGCAATTAGAGGCGAAATTCGCAGTGGTCGAGGATGCGCAGTCATTACGGAACGATGCAATATCTGCGTCTACGTCTAGGGGGTAGGTTGAAAAGGAACACCCTGTATATTTTGTTTTATAGTATATAGTATATAGTATATTTTGTTTATATATTTATAGGTACTGTTATTAAATAAAATCATTTGTTCAGTTACTGCTGTATTTTTATTTAATACCACTAGTTTCTGTTTTCCAGTAAAAACATTACATATTAAATTTTGTTTTCTCATCCCTTAACTAAGAAGGGTATGCATTCGTGACAGATTTTTCAACTGCATTTTTGAACGAATGTTGACGAATTAAGACAAAAAAACTTGATTTAAATAAGGCAGAATTTCTACATTCAACAGGTCAAGGAAATGACTCGGAATTTTTTAACTTAATAAAAAATTTGTGAATTTATGGGAGACTAAAACACCTGCAGAGATGATCTTTATTCTAGATGAGATTTTCTATCAACCAAGAGAAAGATACCCTTCTACAATGTTACTAACATTTATATTACTATGAAAATTTAGGCTGGGGAATTTCAATGAAGTTTGGGGAAGACTGAGGAAGTCTCTTCCGTAAAGGAAGTCTAATGTATAAAATTTTGACCGCGGTTCACCCCTTGGATTTTTGTCTCATATTCTACAAGGCTATTGCTGTTCAATGTTAAGGTGGACATATCCAAGAGAGAGATCCGATAAGCAAATATTTATTATTTTTGGCCATAACTTTCAACTTTCTTTTTAATAAAACAGAGTATAAGATTACCTATGTAGAACTATGACAGATGTAATGATATGAATTTTCACTCAATAATTTCAGTTGTTTGCAAAATAAGTTATAGTGGAGTCGATCTGGATTTGCAAACGGATTCGTTTTTCTCGATTTTTTTTGTGATGTTATGAAGTCGGACTCCCTCTACCATCCGGAAAATTTTCCGGTCGAACTTTTCACGAGGAGGGGGGGGGGAGGATTTACTTGTAAACGTAGGTAAAAACAGTTTTCCGGACATAACTCGTTTAGTTTGATTCGGATCGAAGAAGTGTATTGAAATTCGGATCGAAAACAAGTACGGCAATTCAGCAGCCGTACAGCGAGATGCCGGGGGAGGAGCTCCCACTTCTGTAAATACAGCGACTGCCGATACAATTGTCGAGACTGCCGACTAGACTGCCTAGAATTTGTATTTCGATATTGATAACGCGCATAAAGAATATCTTATCAATATTGTGAACCAAATTAATTCCAATCCAAATCACTTCTGATCATATGTAAACAGCAGAAAAAAATGTATCCAGTATTCCTAGCGTTATGACCTATGACTCCATATTAAACGAACCACAAGTAATAGTTGACGCATTTGCTAATTACTTTCAAGAGTCATATTCCGCATCTTCAAACTTTGCTTATGATAAATAGCACTCATTGTAATACTAACAATTTATGAGTTCCCTATATACCGAAAATGACGTACTCAAGGCACTTAAGAAAATTAAACCCAAAACCATTACATGTCCTGATGGTATTTCGGCCTTTCTCCTTAAAGATTGTGCCATTCTATTTGCAAAACCGCTGGCTAGTATTTTTAATTTGTCTATTAAAACTGCTACTTTTCCAGAAGTCTGGAAAATATCTAGGATCTGTCCGGTATTCAAAAAAAATGATAGATGTGCTATTGAAAACTGGCCAATAGTAATATTGTGCAATTTTAGTAAATTATTTGAAAACATAATATACGATATTCTCTTTAATCACGTCAAATCTCAAATTTGCCCCGATCAACACGGATTCATGCCAAATCGCTCTACCACCAGCAATCTGGTGTGCATCACTCAGTTCATAGCTGAACGGTTGGATGCTGGAGGCCAAGTAGATGCCATTTATACAGATTTTTCTAAAGCTTTCGACAGACTGGATCACGGAATTTTGCTGAACAAATTATCCGAATTTGGACTAACTGAGCACTTCCTAAACTTTTTTGAATCCTACTTGGTAAATAGACGACTAAATGTACAATACCGTGGATTTTGGTCTATGGATATCTCAGCGACATCAGGTGTTCCCCAAGGTTCTGTGCTTGGGCCATTGCTCTTTAACATTTTTATAAATGATATCGTCATTGGCTTACACTGCAAAACATTACTCTATGCCGATGACCTAAAAATTTTTACATCTATCACTAGTGCAGAAGACTGTGTTCATTTGCAAAACGATCTTGTACAACTATGGTCTTCGTGTAGCGTAAACAATTTACAGTTAAATATCTCAAAGTGTAGCTTTATGACATACACTCGTGCACAAAATCCAACAAAATTTATCTATACAATTAATGATGAAGAACTGAAGAGCTGTGGTCATTTCAAAGATCTAGGAGTAATATTCGATAAAAAGTTATCTTTTATTAGCCATATCAATCAAATCACCGCTAATTCCTTCAAAAATTTAGGCTATATTATCCGTAATTGTAAATAATTTAACGAAAATACACTGAAACTTCTCTTTAATTCATTTGTGAGGTCAAGACTTGAATATGCTTCAATAGTCTGGAGTCCTGGTTATGAAAATCATAAATATAGCATTGAAAAACCTCAGAGGCGTTTTCTTAAATACCTCTGGTTCAAAAGTTCTGGAAATTATCCAGAGAGAGGCTTTCCACATTGTGACTTATTACATAGATTCAACACCAGTGATCTTCAACTACGTCGGACGTATCACTCTCTTGTATTCCTTTTTAAGATTTTAAATTGACTAAATTCTTAGTTGCATTAGATTTCATGTTCCTAATTTGCAGACTCGCTCGCATTCGTCTCTATTCTATTTGCCTGCACCAAGAACAAATTTGCTGTTATTTTCTCCCCTGCACCGTATGTGTTCCAACTATGATTCTTTATATAATAATAGATATTTTTAATTCTAGCATATCCAAAATGCGAAATGTGGTTCTCAATTCTGCACAACAACTGTAGCTTTTAACTATTGGATTACAACTCTTAGGACTATACTAATCATAGACTTATTTTGTTAATTTTTATTATCATTTAATTGTTTACCTTTAGTTAAGTAATTTAGTTTTAGTTTTTATTTAGTTTTCTTTTTATGTTTGTAAAATTCCTGCCCTATAATTGGATTTCTGTCTGGGCAGTAGTAACCAAAATAAATAAATAAATAAATTTGTACAGCGACTGCCCGTGGTGGTTGACCCCTCGGACGTTTATTTGTGAGAGAGAGCTGCACGGCTGCTGAATTGCCGCACTCGTTTTCGATCCGAATCCCTATACACTTTTTTGATCCGAATCAAACTAAACGAGTTATGTCCGAAACACTAATTTTCCCTATCTTTACATCTTAATACCTCCCCCCCCCCCCTCGCGAAAAGTTCGACCGGAAAATTTTCCTGATCATAGAGGGGGTCCGACTTCAAAACATCACAAAAAAAAAATTGGAAAAAAATGAGTCCGTTTCAAGCCATTTTTAATGGCAGATCGACTCCATTTTAAAACTGCAAGATATGAAGATTAGCGCTCTTTTTTAATTTAAATGAACTAATTTTGCAAACAACTGAAATCATTGATTGAAAATTAATATCACTACATCTGTCATAGTTCTACTTAGGTGGTCTTATACTTTTTGCCAATACATGGATTAAAAAAAAGTTATAGCCAAAAATGGTAAATATTTCCTTATCGGATCTCTATCTCTTGGACATGCCCACACCCTCGTGCCTAGCTTAAGAGTTGTCCGGAGTGTATTAGTCATCCATGCTTCCAATTTTAATTGTAAATGACTTCACGTCAATAAAATGACGCAGCTGAATGCACGGTGTGCTTGGAAAGAGAGAGGTAGAGATGTAATAGAATATGACATTGGACAAATTTATTATACCTAATCTTTAAATTTCTCGGTACACTTGAGGACATTAGAGCTAATTTTATTTTAGTTCTACAAAAGGGAAAATGTTTATTTTAATAATACCTATGTGGGATGATAAGAATTATTTTTGCAAATCGAAAATAGAAGAAAAAAAAATATTTTTTTATATATACTTTCTTTTTCTCTCATCATCCCACATTGTAACATGTTTTTAATGTCTTTTAGTGAAAGCCGTTTTTTAAAATAATGATTTATATGAGAGCAAATTAATTAATGTAGGTATTTTTCTTGGATGCTCATAACTCACTGTCCTGCTCAGTTTTCTATCCAATGCATTAGCCTCTCCCCATGGACACGAACTTTGTAACTAACGATTACCAATTATTAAGATCTCTCTACCATAAATTTACTTTCAACAGATCACTGGATCACGGCATTGGGATACTTGAAAATTTTCGCCTCACGATCCCCTTGCGGCCGACGCTACGTGTACACAGTTGTACTGCCTATCATTGATGCCCACCCATGTCGAAATTTTTCAAAAATACTTAATTTCTCGTCAAAATAATATGATCGACATAACTAATGTGAAAACAGCCATTTAAAATATCTACATTTTCCGAAAAGCATACTACTTAGGGCCGGTTTATCAATGCAAGGTTAACTCGTAACCAAAGGATAAATGTCAAACGAAACAATAGATAACCATTGTTCCGTTTGACATTTATCCTATAGTTAAATGTTAACCCGGCCCTTAATAAAAAATCGATGTAATTAAGTATTTTCTCGGTCGCAATAGTATCTAGCTAGCATTTCCAATGTTACCGCTCGAACGCTAAACTGTTATAATCAGCAACTACTGGGCACCTAATATTAATTTTAAATGTATTGTTTTATTAAGTTCTTTTTTTATCTTATAATATAAAACTTTTACCAACTAATCGCATTTACACTGTATCTAATTAAATAACATTTTGAATCACACACCATAAAGCAAACAATTTTAAAGGCCAATGACCTCGTGCCGCCAGCCACCGAATTTGCGCGGTCGGACATTATTTTTTTTTAATCTAATACTAATAGCAATATAATAAACAACGTACAAGTCTGAAGAGGACTTTCATATGTAAACAAGTAGATAGCCTTAATGCACCCACAATTATGGAATTGCTAAATTGGCAGAAACATTATTTAAATAGAGTACGATACCTGTAAAACGATGTCTGATCTAAATCCGCACCCAAGAGAGATGTCATTTCGTGATTAGCGTTTTTAAAAAACATTTCGTACCCACTATTGAACGTATTTACTCCAAGGTCACTTTGGTTTGTGATGACACGAAAATAAAATTAGCCCGAGCAAATAAGACCTTCTATCAGGCCGCCCACCTTTAAAACTCCCATCATTATAGGAATTAATGCAACAATTAATTTTACACAAAATACAAAAATGAGTAGATGGAAAATTACAGTAATACTCTAGTGTTTACGGAGCCACGTGACAAAAACACGGGTTTTCAAATTGAATAAATAAATGAGAAGGCGTATGTACACCCATATTTTTAATTTCTTTTGGTTGATTAATTCACTTTTACTGTATTGAACCAATCACCGGGAATTGCATCAAAATCAAGTAAAATTAGAACCAAAGACAGCAGTCTTAAGAAAAGTGTAAGACTGACTAAATTTAAACTTTCTTGAAGATATATTTATACAGTAAGGTCCATAAATAACGGATAAATAATGAGTAGATAAATGTATGAGTAAAATTCTAAAATACGTCAATTTTTAATTCTAAAATGACATTTTTTGGGCATACTTATACCTCCTCTTCAACCCACTTGGAGTGATAGCTCATTTGAAAAGGTTTTTAATTCTCCATTAAAAGTCTCCACCCTTAAAAGCCGCCGGATGGGGGTAGAAAATAGGGGGGAAAACGGTTTTGTTCTTTTTTAACTTCGTACGACCTATTGGAGCCGAGATAGATTTTTTTGAAAATTTGAGTTTTGCGACGCAACGGAAACGCGTTCGTTTTGTTAATCGTATTATAAATATTATTTAAAAATCAAAAAAAATTGTAAAAAAATGTTTTCATAAATTTTTTGCTGTCATGAAACCGACAACTTTGACGCGACAGACTGGGAAATCGGAAAATAATTTTCGTCAGACATTACGGAAACTTGTTTTTGTATGTTTTAATAAATTAATACAGCGAAAATCAGCTGGTTATTAATAAATTTTCTTATAGTCGTTTTTCCGACATGTTCGAGATAGCGGACACGCCCAATGACCCACATTTATTGTCAGACAATTATTTTTTCACGTTTCAATTCACGTTTTTAAAGCTATTCTACTTGGAAAAATAACAGTATCTATACATTTTTTATATGCCGTTAAAATGACATGTTTCGGAAAATCTAGCGGGAAAACGCCCCAAAAACAAAACAAATGATAGAGGAAATGCTGTCAGACTAGGTCCAATGAAGCCATACACGAAGTTTGGGGAGAGTATGTATGAGCAAAATTTTTCCCGACGGGCACCTTAACCAACATTTCTGTTTTATTTAAATGTCTATAAATTTTGACCAATTTTGAAACCTTTTCAGCTCCAAGCTTATTACTCAGTTTATTCCAAATGTGACCAAATGTTGAAAATATTCTCTCTACTGCCGCGCTAGATGCGGGACAGCTATGAAATTTTGAAAAAAAATCGCTCATATTAACTAAATTTTCATAACGTATCTCTGATGTAGAAGATATTACATCTTTTTTTTTTTTAATTCATTCAATTTGTACATAATTTTTTCTCTGACAAATGTCCACCATTTATACCCATTAAGGCTTATTAAAATTTCGTTTTGAAATATAGTTCTAGGATACACATCATAATCTGTCAATTGGAAACTTAGGAAACCGGGAATAAATTCTGTATAATGGCTACTTAGCCAATCCACAGCTTTCTGTGCATCGTAATAGTTTAGAGCATTAGTATTATAGCTTCCTGGAAAAAATAAATTATAAATATTGCAAAAAAGTGTTGTCAATTATTTAATATTAAATATTTTCATTTCCTTTCCCAAACAAATTCAGCTTCGTTTTTGGACTAGTCAAATAGGTCAAGTGAAAAAGTTCCATTGCATGACAAAATCCTAATCACGATCTAATCATGATTGTTTCCTTGTAGAATTCAAGTTTCTTTGTCCGAAATTAAATTTAACCAAGTTTCTATCGCGTCTGAGAGCCCTACTCGACATGTGCCTACTGACTTCTTCGACTTGAATTCATGTCCTGAATTATCAGTATCAATATGACTATTATCAGATGATTTGTTGGTATTTACTTCTTTCAATTCAGAAATTTTGGAATTCTATTTCACTATCAACATTTTCTGAGGTGGTTTTGAAGCCTTTCTACTTTAGCACTAACTTGCCATTTGCAATATTTGCATTTATACGAAACGCCAGTTTTATAAAACGTATTCCAAATGGTTGATTTTCCTCGACCTTCACCTCTATTGGTACCTACCGGGCACATTTTTCTTTTTTGTAAATTTCGAATGTTTTACATTGCACCAGATAATGATTATTTCTAGACTGCGACTAATTAACTAAGTATATTTCCAACACAGGTATGCATGTTGCAACATGCGAGGGGTCATCCACTCCGGGAATAAGTGTACATCTGGTTCGGAATACCGGAATATTTTCGGAATATCAGGAATATTTCCGGAATACCGAGAAAACTGTCGGAATACCGAGAATACTCGGAATATTTTTGGAATACCCGGAATACTCGGAATATTTTTTGGAATACCCGGAATATATGCGGAATATCTGGATGGTTCTACGAAACGGCAATACAGAGTATAAATAAAAACTTATCACCTTTCAACAAAATGAACAAAACAAGTTATAGTCGAGCTCAGATTTACAGTGCACTCAAAAAAGGCAACAAAAACCTTACGACCTCATTATTATCGCCGTTGGACCATGCGGCACGGTGTCATCAAACAAGCTGACGAACATTACAAACTTATAAAGTTAAACGAGTCAATTTGCGAACGAAATAGTACAGAGCCGAGCTTAAAATTCGTATGTATTAGAATGTAGGTACATATTAATAATACCAGACCATCATAACGGGCTGTTAAAATTGAAAGACTGAGTTGCTGATCTAAATATTTCAAGTGCGTGCCTGAGCGCAATTACTTTTGCGATTAGTTTAACGGTATTTTGAAGAGGTCGGAAAGTTTTTATTAAAAGGGAATAAAAATAATTAAAACTTAAAACTATTAAACATTGATTTAATTTGGGTAATTAACATGTGAAAAAGCTGAACGAAAAAACGTCCGAGATAACTACCATGGAGACAGCATCATCAGCTGCCAGATTTTGGTTTTAAGTTTTGATTTTAATATAGGTGTGGGAGGTTTATTAAAAAAGAATTTAGAAAACAACAATAAATAAATGAAAACGAAAGGAGGGACAGGAAAGAATTAAAAATTCGAGATTTACAGAAAACGATATCGAGATCACAACTTACGCATTAAGCCGGCACCACACATTGGATATATGATATGGCAAGCGTCACTTAGTCAGTGTGTGAATGGAGAAGTTGGCGCTTGTGAAGGCGCTGGCAGACGTTGGCATTTGCAATTGCCACCTGCCGTAGGGTTGTCGGTTTTTATTCCGGTTCAAAGGAACTGATGCATGCTCTCTCATGTGCCAAGCTCCCCCTCCACACATTGGCCATATTTTGCTTCGTTTTTCAGTGCTGTGTCAATCTGTATTGTTAATATTTTTTTAAGTATAATTTTAAAATTCTAAGCATGATCTGGTTTATTCTGACTTGCTAAGTTTTCTGCATAATTATATGCAGCAACCATTACACAGAAAGCACCAATCGCTGGTTGCAGGTCATCAGGCACAGACATTTTGACGTTGGCTTAGTCACTTGTAAACTGAGCATGTGACAAATGTGTAACCAATATGTGGATGCCCATTTGTAATGTATGAAAGAACAGACAATGTTGGAACAAACATTGGCCTGGCCATGTGAGCCAATGTGTGGAGTTGCATACATTGCCGTGACATCAACGAGGATGAAAATGACCCGGAAAATGGGCATTTTGAACGTTTTGGCGTATCGTCTGTGGGTTTTTCTTGAATACGGTTCAACGTGAAAACCCTGCAATTTGAAACATGAAATCTGGGAGGTACAAGGAAGAACACTTTTAATAATTTTCAAAAAATGAACGGGTATATTTTAGATTTTTTAAATATTTCCGAGGATATTTCGTAAAAAAATTGTAACAAACTAAGCTTAATTCCATTGAAATAGCCTTAAGATTAAAACTGATTTTTTTGTAACAAATTCACGTTTTAGCCTCGATTTTGAGCTGTTATTTACAATTCGTGTCTTTCTATTATGGTCGTGGCCACCTTTCTGAAACTAACTGTGTAAAAAAACTAAAATAATTTATTTTAGCTCACATATTATCATATAATAGAAATATTTTTTGAAATATTTAATGTGTTTTGGTAGTGTTCATGATAAATTCAAACTTATGTACCTACATTCCTGTAATCAGCCTTTCTAGATAAAAAGATCAGAGACCGTCTTTTAATTATCAAAAGATACAGGCACATAAAATTATATCAAAAACAGATATACTTTCTTTTAAATGATGTACTAGTACATTTTTTTCGGAATACCTGGAATAACGGGAATATTTTCGGAATTACCGGAATATTTTCGGAGTACCCGGAATATTCTCGGAATACTCGGAATATTCTCGGAATGCCGGGAATAAATAGGAATATTTCTAAATACTCTGGAATACCCGGAATTTCAATCAAGTACTCCGAAAATGGGAATAAGTGTACATTTTTCGGGTAGTGGATGAACCCTCGGCAACATGTCATGTTACCAAAGCAACGTCGAATGAAAGGCGGGAAATTTGTATTTTACAAAAACCAGAATAAACCAGAATTACCCACAAAAACCCACCAAAAACCCAGTGGGTCGTCTTTTTCTAAAGAAGGTGGGTTTTTGCACAACCCTGGCATATAGTGTATCTAATGAAAGTTACAGAGAATCAAATTTTGAATGTGTTGGTGTATGTACAAAATCGTTTTGATAACGAGTGAATGGAGATAAAAGGGAAATAGGGAAAAATATGAAAAATTGTCAAGTGCATTTAGACAAATCGCTATTTTTTTTATTGGCTTTAGGCAATAATGACATTAAAGGTTTTTTGAAGATAATTAAATTAGGTTATGTAAAATGAGCTCCAAGTGACCTTCATACGATGAATGGTTCAAGAGTTACAGCTGTTTAAAGCTATGAGAAAAAATTTCTTTTTTAATTATAAATTAAGATGTTCCTGCAAGAACTGTGCATAACAATTTTTTAAAAAATATGGGCCCAGTATGAAACGACTCGGAAATACCCACATAATAACTTCTGATACTTCAAAAAGTGAAAAAATATTATTAAATGTACTTTTTTGTACTTCAAACGTAACGAAAATTGCCTGTTTGCTAAAAATTAAAAATCAACTGCATTTTCAATCGTCAATTCCTTGTCACTACTTATTGAAAATCATACACGAAAAAGTGTTTTTTGTGGGAAATTTTGTAAGCTTTCATTTAGGTCTTATGAAATTTTGTCGTAAAGTCAAAAGAAACGATGATATGTATATACAAAAAAAGGAATAAAAAAATAATTGGTTCAATTTATCTGAACAAAGACAGTTTTCGAGCACCTTTTTTTAAAAGAAAATATACCTTACGAACGACTTATGCTATTGCATTATTTTCATGTGTATAAACTAATAAAAATAGGTCAAAACTAATTTTTAAAAAATTGTTATGTACAGTTCTTGCAGGAAAATCTTAATTTATAATAAAAAAGAAATTTTTGCTCATAGCTTTAAACAGCTGTAACTCGTGAACCACTCATCGTATGAATGTCACTTGGAGCTCATTTTATAGATAATTTAATTATCTTCAAGAAACCAATAAACAATTAGTTACTTGTCAAAATGCCTTAAAAATGACAATTTTTCATGTTTTTCCCTAGTTTCCTTTTATCTTCATTCGCTCGTTATCAAAACGATTTTGTACATACCCCAACATATTCAAAATTTGATTCTCTTTAAGAGTTGTTCGGAGTGTATTAGTCATCCATGCTTCCAATTTTAATTGTAAATGACTTCACGTCAATAAAATGACGCAGCCTAATGTACGGTGTGCTTGGAAAGAGAGTGATAGAGATGTAATAGAATATGACATTGGACAAATTTATTATACCTAATCTTTAAATTTCTCGGTGCATTTGAGGACATTAGGGCTAATTTTATTTTACTTCTACAAAAGGGAAAATGTTTATTTTAATAATACCTATGCGGGATGATAAGAATTATTTTTGCAAATCGAAAATAGAAGAAAAACAAAATATTTTTTTATATATACTTTTTTTCTCTCATCGTCCCACATTGTAACATGTTTTTAATGTCTTTTAGTGAAGGCCATTTTTTAAAATAATGATTTATATGAGAGTAAATTGAACCGTCTTTCCGGCTTATATCCGGAGCGCTCTTAACTTTCATTAAATACACTATATGCGTACGATCTATCGTTTTCGAGTTCTTATCGATTTTATCAAAAGTGTTCTTTCTGATAGCGCGCTATAAAGATGTTTAAAAATTCATATCTCTGCCAATATTGATCGAATGCAAATGGGAAAAGAAAAAGAAATTGTTCGTAATCGAATTCTCGAAACATTTTGCGATCCGAACGATCATTTTTGAGATTTTAGCGAAAAACGCGCGCGTTTCCGTTGCGTCGCAAAACTGACAATATTTCAAAAAAATCTATCTCGGCTCCAATAGGTCGTATGAAGTTAAAAAAAAATAAAATTGTGCGGATTTTTATTACCTATAATTTTGATGTGTACATGTTTTACAGTAAAATTGATACTTTCTGAGTTATTTGCAGAAAACTGATTTTTTTTCCTATTTTCTCCCCCCCTCCTCTCCCCCCGCGTCTACGGGTGGGGAGAGGAGGGACTTTTGATATGTTAAAAGTACCACAAAATCAGCCTGTTCCCAAAATTTCAGCCCGTGGGATCTGAATTAATTATTTCATCCAAATCGACAAATTTCTTCTCAATTCTCGACAAATCTTAGGCTTTTGTAGACTATCTAAAGAATGCTTGTAGATACGCCCCTGAATATTAGTCAATTATCACTGGAATGCTATCCGTTGTGCTCTATTAAATTTTACAATTTTTAAAACGAAAATCATACTTATTTACTTTTAACTTTTTGGCGTCGATTTAACTTTAAATAGTTTTTAATTACTTACTACGCGCTCTTGCCTCGCACGAACGTAATCATTGTTGAAATAAAATAATGTAGTTATCAAATCGGTTATGGACAATAAAAACGCTGCGTGATTAAAGATTATTTTTAACAAATAAATTTCCCTGTTAAAACGCTGGACGCAAACTTCAATCGAATAATTAACAATTTACGTGAGAATTTACGTTTACGTGGGTATCTTGGAGAAAGTGTTACTTGTCAAGTTTGTTAATAATTGCTACCGGAATTCCCCAAAAAGAACATAAATGGATCAGTAAAATATAACGAATTTAAAAATTTCTCTGCAAAACTGGCGGTACTTAACTTAGGTACAAAAATACCATTCGTAAATACACTGTAATATTTCATAAATAATCTGAAACAAAATTGTTCCAACAAAATTTCCTTATGCCTGGTGACAGCAAACAAACGAATTTATGTGAACTTAGCAGAACAACTTTGCAGAATTAAGAAAACTATGGGCCTATTATTTACCGCTAATTAATCGTGAAAGTAACAATTTTACCGTTGTTAATTTTGAAAACATTTTCGGGTGTTCTGCTAACTTCACATGGAAGTTAGCAGAACATCTACCAAAAATCTATTTTCATTAAACGTAGTTAAGTAGCTCAGAATTTGCCGTTTTTTAACCGTAAACGAATGGTGAAAATGAAATTTAAAAGAAATAAAAATTAAGGCGGTAAAACAAAAAAAATCATTTTTTAAAATCAGCAAAAACTTTCAGAATGAAAAACCCATAGGCCTATTATTTGCCGCTAATTAATCGTGAAAGTAACAATTTCATCGTTGTTAATTTTTTTAAAATTTTCGGATGTTCTGCTAACTTCACATGGAAGTTAGCAGAACATCTACCATTTTTTTTTTAAATTAAAAGTAAGTAGCTCAGAATGTGCCGTTTTTTAACCGTAAACCAATGGTGCAAATGAAATTTTAAAAAAATAAAAATTAAGGCGTCAAAACCAAAAAAAATAATTTTTTAGAATCAGCAAACTAATTCAGAATTGAAAGAGAGAAAAATGATAATCAAAGTCTCCGCAACAGACTCGAGGGCGAAATAAAAGATTTTTAAAGGAAAAACATTAATGAGACAGGCGAAACATCGCGAAATCAGAAGCAAATGATTGAATGGGACAAAACTGAATAACATGCAGAGTAAAGAAATTTTTCGAGCGATACTTGAAAAACGAGAAATAGTCTTAAAAATGTTTAGTACATACTTAGGAAAAAAAATTAACTGCTTAATTAATAAAAAATTGGTAGATCATCTCGGCAAATTTTAAAACGTCAATTATAACTAGGGTGAAGGAAAATTGACTCCCAAAAGCCATTTTCAAACGAGCTTAATGGCCTTTCTATTGAATTTCGGGGAAAGAAAAATCAATTAATGTCCAAAAAAATTGCAAAATTATCACGGCACGATTAATTAAAGACCGGAATCGGTAAATTTCTGAAGGAATACTGAGCGCCAAAAGCCATTATCAAACGAGCTTAATGGCTGTTCTGCTGAGTTCCAGAGAAAACAATTCAAAAAAATGTCAAAAGAAATTGTAAAGACATCACGGCAAATTCGAGAACGACTCGATTAATTATAGAAAGGGGAACGGTAAATTCTTGAAGGAAAACTGAGTCCTAAAAGGCATTTTCAAACGAGCTTAATGGCTGTTCTGCCGAGTTTCGGGGAAAAAAATTTAAAACTCTTAATAAAAAATTGCAAAATTCGCAAGACAAATTCGAAAATGTTATGATTAATTATAAAAGCGGAAATAGAAAATTCCTGAAGGAATAGTCAAATTTAATTCCCTTTTTTGGTTTTACCGCCTTAATTTTTATTTTTTTTAAATTTCATTTTCACCATTCGTTTACTTTAGTTAGCAGAACACTCGAAATTTTTTTAAAAATTAAGAACGGTAAAATTGTTTACGATTAATTAGCGGAAAATAATAGGCCTATAGTTTTTTAATTCTGCAAATTTTTTGCTTATTCTAAAAAATGATTTTTTGGTTTTACCGCCTTAATTTTTATTTTTTTTTAAATTTCATTTGCACCATTTATTTACGGTTAAAAAACGACAAATTCTGAGCTACCTACTTTTAATTAAAAAAAATTATTTGTTTTTTTTTCACATGGAAGTTAGCAGAGCACTCGAAATTTTTTTAAAAAATAACGGTAAAATTGATACTTTCACGATTAATTAGCGGCTAATTAACGGCAAATAATAGGCTTATGGGTTTTATAAATCTGCAAAATTTTTGCTGATTCTAAAAAATGATTTCTTTGGTTTTACCGCCTTAATTTTTATTTTTTTTTTAATTCATTTTCACCATTCGTTTACGGTTAAAAAACGGCAAATTCTGAGCTATCTACTTTCAATTTAAAAAAAAAATTGGTAGATGTTCTGCTAACTTCCATGTGAAGTTAGCAGAACACACGAAAATTTTTAAAAAATTACCAACGGTAAAATTGTTACTTTCACTATTAATTAACGGCTAATTAGCGGCAAATAATAGACCCATTGATTTTTTTATTCCGCAAAGTTGTTCTGCTAAGTTCACACAAATAACAAACGAATACATTGTGAACTAAGCCTCCTGCGGTAAAAACCAATTCTGTTAAATTATAATTTCCTAATAAGCTGGTGAGAAACCGGATTTTGAAGGCTAAAAAAGAAAATTAGGCAAGGATCAGCCGGAACGTTTAGTTAAGGTTATAATTAAGAAAAAGAAAAAACTAAAATTAAACACGAGATAAAATGAAATTGTAAAATGGGGGTGCTATTTAGGGGTTGAAAGTGGTTTTTTGCGATTTTCGGAGAAACGTGACCTCCTAGCGGAAAATATCCTGTACAAAAGTTGTAGATAATAAAAAAGTGTAAAACTTTCGTACGTCATTTTCCAACATAACCTCACATTTTTCGATAAAACGACAGAGAACCGGTTTTTCAGTTTTTTTATATTTTCTCGTAAAAATAATTCAATTTACATGAAATTATGTGAAAATATACCTTTTTTGGATTGAATAAGCATCGTTTTTTCGGAATCTGGGAAACAAGTAGTTTCCGAGATATTTACATTTTTTGAAAAAGAATCAAATTTTTCAATATTTTTTATCATTTTCGATTTTTTTTTAATTATTTATGTAAATAATGGATTAAATTTCAAAGTAATATGACTAAAGTTGGACGAATTTAATTGAAGAAAATGGCGGAAACCATCCTGAAACCTTTAAATAAATAACAAATGATTTAAAAAATCTTTAAAGTTATGCATATAAACGTGGTTGAAAAATATACAAAATTGTGATTTGGGAAATTTATATTAGAAAAGTACTTGGAATAGGTGTTTATAAAAGGTTCTAGCTCGCCTAAAGTGGACAGATGGAAGGGGAAATAAGAGGGGCCGGGCCAAAAGGGCAGCCAAGCTCGTTTTGGAGTAGTAATATCTATTCAGTCATCTAGTTGTGTAGAAGCATTTGGGATAACGTTTTTTAGATGATGAAGAAGAAGAAGAACCACAATGCTAAAATTCATTAGAATTCTATAATTTTTTATGTTTATAAAAACATGACAAAACAATATTTTTCTGAAGAAGAAGCGAGTCAAAATTTGTAAAAAAATCATCAATCCCAAATTAATTGTTTTACTTATAAAAATGCACACTGGGCCAGTGTGTCTTTAACTCTAGCTTACGACTTTCAGTACGATACGGTGCATTACCATGAAAACTTAAGTTTTAGAATGATTCCCCCCCCCACTTTCTTTATTTACATTCATTCAACTTTAGTAATATTAAATTTAAGTAATTGTCACTGAAATTGAATCCATTTTTTACATAATAAAAAAAATTAAAATAAAAAAATACTGAAAAATTCGTGATTCGAAGTCGTTTTTTGGTTTTTGTCAATTTTATGTGGACTCATGAAAAATAAACCATCATCATATAGAGCATTTTAAAGTAGACATTTCAACGGTTAAAATGAGCCTGAGAATACTTAAATTAAAAAAAAAACAACGTCCGTCAAGTTAGCATTACCATATCGAAATTCTGCAATGCCGTGCCTTATTTAAAAATAAAAAACCATGGTAATGCCAACTTGATAGTCAAGTTAGCATTACCACGTTCCGAAATGGACTAAAATGGTGAAAAAATACAAAAAAGGGCTCTGAGTAACAAAATAATTTGTCGTGAGCAAATAATATGCGAAAAACCACCCCTTGATGATTTAGTGGTAGTGGCTCAGTACAGAGAAACACGTATTAACTCTCTTATTTCTGCGTAATGGAAATTCGCGACAAACTGTTTTCTGACACGACAAATTCGTAGGCTTCTTATGACAAATTCCTACTGATTCTTTAATCAGTACATAAAAACCACCCCTTGATGATTTATTTACGGGGGTGTAGTGCGGAGTACAAACAAAAAATGTAATGATTACCCTATTTCTGTGTAATATAAATTTGCGACAAATTCCTGAAAAACAATCGATCCAAAAAACTACCCCTTGATTATTTACAAGGGTGGTAGTGAGTACGGAGAAAAATGTACTAATTCTTCTATTTCTGCGTAATGAAAATTCGCGACAAACGGTTTTTTGGCACGACAAATTCGTAGGCCACTCACGAGAAATTCCTAAAAAAAGAATCAGTACAAAAAAACCACACCTTGATAATTTACGGGGGTGGTAGTGCTGAGTACAGAGAAAATGGGTTGTGTATGACGACTTCGTCCGAAAGGCCATCAATTTAAACAAGAAACGTGCAATACGCACAACAGTTTTATTTTACGTCATGACTGAAGAGAACGTGCAAGATTAATATGTTAATGAAAAGTGTATAATTACAAGTGTGTAATCAATATGTAATAATATTTTATTAAAAATATAAATTAAGTTGCAATAAAATGCTTAGTTAAGAATGTATCATATTACCGACCATATTACCAAGTCCACTTATACATTTTTATCTCGATTTTTATTAACCCAGTTGCCATAACGGGTGTGAAGTTATCCACATCCACATTTTCAAGTGGGACTATAATCGATAAAGTCGTGGGTACAGAGAATATTTTTTATTTTGAGAACAGTTTCTCTAATTACCCTCGTGTTTTAATTAAAAGACAGATTATGAACAGGAAAAATACATAGGGAAATATATATCAATATATGCCGGGTAGTGTGGCAGGGTGCAGAGGGTAGAATATTTTTAAAAAATTATTCATTTTAGTAATCCCTGTCGAGTTTTAAATCTAACGCGGCTTCATTAAGAATAACGAAATACATCAGGGAAATGTATCGAAATTATTTTGCAGTCCGTCTAAGAGGGTGAGATAGGGGTTGAAATATTTTAAAAATTTATTATTTTAGTAACAATTGCTGACGAGTTTTAATTTTAACAGTGATTCATTCGGAATCTCAAAGTGAACTCACAAAATGTAAAGTGAAATCATAACTCGTTTCTAATACCCCTACCTAGACATGGGGTAGCAATATGTACATGGGTTTTCCCTAATTGCAATGGTATAATAGCTATATTTTAAATTTCTCCTAAATTGTTAGCTATCTTAATAGAGGGCTGTAAATAATACTTGTGAATAATAAATAGAAATGAAATATTGTTAGAGAGGGTACGCAGACCCTAATAAAAAATTATTTAGAAGGTTTAACATTCACGAATATTTGCAGGTATTATTAATTAGTACTCAGGTCAGTACTTCACAAATTGCATAAAAATTATAGATTTTTTATATTATACATATTCAGCGCGAACAAATACAACAGAAAAATGAATTGAAATCATTTTCCAGCCCATCTAGGAGGGTGAGACAGGGGTTGAAATATTTTAAAAATTAATGATAAAAGTAAATACGGTCGAGTTTTAATTTCAACTTGGTTTCATTAAGAACAACGAAACAAATCAGACAATGTATTGGAATTATTTTCCAGCCCGTCTAGTAGGGGAAGATGGGGTTGAAATACTCTAAAAATTACTTAATAAGTAAATGCTGTTTATTTTTAATTTCAACGTGGATTCGTTAAGAACGAAGTACATCAGAAAAATGGAAAATGTATTTTCCAGCCCGTCTCCTCGACGGACTGGAAAATGATTTCAATACATTTTTCTGTATTTCGTTGTTCTTAACGAAACCATGTTAAAATTAAAACTCGACAGGAACTGAGTAAAATAATAAATGTTTAAAATATTTCATCCCCCATATCACCCTCCTAGACGGCTGGAAAATTATTTCAATACATTTTTCTGATGTATTTCATTGTTCTTAATGATTCCTCGTTAAAATTAAAACTCGACAGTAATTGTTGCTAAAATAATGAATTTTTAAAATATTTCAACCCCCATCTCACCCTCCTAGACGGGCTGGAAAATGATTTCAATACATATTTCTGATGTATTTCATTGTCCTTAATGAATCCCCATTAAAATTAAAACTCGACGGTAATTGTTGCTAAAATAATAAATTTTTAAAATATGTGAACCCCTATCTCACCCTCTTAGACGAGCTGGAAAATGATTTCAATACATTTTTCTGATGTATTTCATTGTACTTAATGAATCCCCGTTAAAACTAAAACTCGACAGTAATTGTTGCTAAAATAATAAATTTTTAAAATATGTCAACCCCTATCTCACCCTCTTAGACGGGCTGGAAAATGATTTCAATACATTTTTCTGATGTATTTCATTGTCCTTAATGAATCCCCGTTAAAATTATAACTCGACAGTAATTGTTGCTAAAATAATGAATTTTTAAAACAATTCAACCCCTATCTCACCCTCTTAGAGGGGCTGGAAAATGATTTCAATACATTTTTCTGATGTATTTCATTGTCCTTAATGAATCCCCGTTAAAATTATAACTCGACAGTAATTGTTACTAAAATAATAAATTTTTAAAATATTTCAACCCCTATCTCACCCTCCGAGACGGACTGGAACATAATTTCAATATATTACCCTGATGTATTTCGTTGTTTTTAATAAAACCACGTTAGAATTAAAACTCGACAGGGATTACTAAAATGAACAATTTTTAAAAAATATTCTACCCTCCTCTGCACCCTGCCACACCACCCGGCATGTATTGATATATATTTTTCCGGCTCCTAATCTGTCTTTTAATTAAAACACGAGGGTAATTAGAGAAACTGTTCTCAAAATAAAAAATATTCTCTATACCCACAACTGTCTCGATTATAGTCCCACCTGAAAATGTGGATGTGGATAACTTCACACCCGTGTATTTTCACTCGCCTTTATACACCCCGCACTACTAGTCCCTTCATTTTCGTCGATTTCTTCGACTATTAAACATTTGCGCAACGTTTCATTAGTTACAAAAGCTTCATATACCTCTCTTATTAATGTATCTACAAAAAAAGAACTCAAAAATCAAGAAGTGAAACTGCAGAATTACCAACATTATTTGTAGGTACGAATCAAAATTTTAAATTCGATTTGGTTTACTTTCCGATTATGCCAAAATTCGAGCCAAAATTAATTATTTACCCATTTTTAAAACATAAGCAAGCCTAAACACCCATAAGTATACCTAAGCATAGAATAAAGCAATTTTTTTTGTTATAAATTTAGCAAGTTATAGTAACCCGCGGATTTACGGTGCAGATAAAACAGACAATAAAAACTTTACGAGCTCATTATTAACGCCGGTGAACCAAACAAGCCGACGTACCTTACAAACCGATAAAGGTAAGTGATTCAATTTGCGGGCGAAATAGTATATAGAGTAACGGTATTTTATGAGGTCGTCAAGTTTTCGTTGCTTTTTTATCTGCAGAGTAAAATTGAAAAACGACTATACCTGGTGAGTCATATAAAATTTTTAAGGCACACATTTAAGTAGGTAAGAAGGTAGTAAGGCAATTAAAAATGCACGCATTTTCAACATTCGATGTAGGTACCTGTAAGATAATCACACCAATAAATTACATGCCAAAATGTTTACCAAAGTTTTAACCTCGGTTTTAATTAAACACAAATTATTGTAGGGAATCATTCAGTTCAGTTACATCATAATAAAGTAGGTACTTAAATATATAGCTAATTATTTTATACGCAATATTTTCAAACTCGATGTCTTTGTAAAAATTGTGTCTGGAATTTGGCGCAGTGAAACCTTTTCAGCTTTTTACAGGTATAGTCCGTTGACACGAACAATAAACGAACGATTTATGGTGGGTGGATGGTAGGTAGTCGAGATAAACTCAAATGGTCAGGGTCTTCCCTAACAAAGTCGACCTTAAAATGCAGCATGCGAAAGCGGCATTATTGTAAGGGGAATAACCAAGAATTCAACGCTCCGAAGGCAGTATTGATTTTTGCCGAGCGCAGCATGGAAGAACACACGTGCGCTCACTATTACGAATTTTTGGAAAACTTACTTTGCGGTGGCATCATCCTGTAGTGCGGAGGCGGCAGTAGACAAATGCCTTCTTGTTTGACAGGGCCATTAGTTACGTATCTGGAGACCATTTTTGCGAAAAGAAATTTTGAACGCTGGCAAACGAGCTTACATTAAATACAAAATTCAGATTTTTAGCCTTTTCTAGATATAAAGCATTTAATAATTTTATGAAGTCATCGTAGAAAGTCGATTATAAAATGAATATGTATAAAATTGGAGTTTATATTAGTGGTATTTGTTAAAGAATCGTCGGAGTTCTTTCTCGACATTTCGTGAGTCACCTCTGATTTTTGCAACCACCACTAGCAAGCACTACACTGATGTCAAAATATAGCTTAAATATGCAATGTCACCCGCGGAATAAAGCCTTGAGAGTTGAAAATTCACAATGAACACAATTTGGTGATTTTGAAAAAGAGTTTTCATCAACCCCAAAAGGATTCGACTACAGTTAGAACATGCCGAGCACGTCTCGCTGCACCTAACAGCAAAAATCGATAAGGGCGTTTTACAATAATTACTACACTAGACACCAACTTATCACATGGCCACGATTTTTCTCGTGAAATATCACTTAAACAACTAATTGTTGTTCTTGCACAACCGTTTGAAAATTGTCCTTTTTATAACTTAAGCAATTTAAAATTTAGTTTTTAACTTTTATCAGTCAAAATATTTTTTCGGCGACAAACGCCATTGTATCGACTGTACAAATTGGTTCTCAATTTGTCCACCAGAAAACCCTAACGCATGCGTGATGGTTTTTAACCAATCAACGAATCAACTGGTAACTTTTAAAATTTCGCAAGCGCTTATCGTAAGCAAACATGTTTGGATTATAAAATTCTTTGGAAGTGCTGCTGTCGATTCAGATTTCAGTTAGTTGATGACAAAATGCCAGTCTTTATAATCACGGCTTACATAGGTATAACAACTAGCATTTTATTATAAAAATTAAACACTAACGTTGCTGAACAAAAAAGCAATACGTACCTACAATCGTAAAAAATAACCTGGACTTAAAATTTAACAATCCACCAACGTGGCATAATATACCATTTTGCAGTTTATGTAATAACTAAATTGCTAAGTGTATTATCAGTGCAATATGAAAATTACTTACAATTAAACATTTCTACCCTCAGGTCATATGATGTAATACATAGGTATACATCCCACAACAAAACGTCACAGACGAGGAAACCGAGCATAAATATTGTCGCGATATTAAAAATTAACAGGTGTATGTCCTGCAGAATAGTCAAAACAATCATTCATGAAATACATGGGTTCTCACTGTACCATATGGACAACTAACGACGACAATGATGCATGAACAGGTGAATGTATACTGAATAATGAAAGTTAACCAGTCACCACTTGACACAGCAAAACAAGGAACTGCAAAACATTCACATTCTATTAAAATTTTCAAATGAAATTTTTATTTATTTTCTTTTTTTGCTTGTGTATTGGCAGCAGAAAATGAATCAGGAATTCGGAAAAGTTTGGATTTTAACATTTAAAACAATTAGACCACTGACGTTTGTTGTTAAGTGACAGATGGGCGTAACTAACTACTAAATAAAAAAAAGGATACGGTGAATTCGAGAATCGTTGAGTTTGTGGCCCTCCTGTGGCCGTCTGCTTCTGATTGCCGCTCATTTCAGCCTCGGGCACTAGGTCCCTTACAGCAGCCGCCACGGATCTGCTCTTATCTGCATATGTTCAAGATTGACACATCACAACACTAGCACAGAAGTACATAATCGATTTCTTGGCATTTTCACGATTAATGTTTTCGTTTAAATACCGATGTCTATGGATTCTAAAAATCTACCACTTATCTAACAGTTTGAACTCTTTTTAATCAAAGGTTAAGATATTTCCAAGATGGCGGAATGTTAACCCAAAAACATGTTTTGTATAGAGTCCTCCAACGTCTTCTTCCACTAGTTATCTTATGGGAATAAAGGATAAACACTTCAAGAATGTTTCTTCACTTATGTTAATAAAATGTCACTTTATATTACATAAATTAAAGTTACAACTTTATTAAAAATGACACGCGGCTTTCACGTTTCGACAAAAGCACACCTAACGGAATGTTACTAAACTATAATCACCAAATAGATTCTCATTGGAAATAGTTTTTTGAAATAAATTTCACATGATTCGCGTTTATTATCTTTTTCTTACACTTGCAAAAATGTATCTTTCATCGTACGTCTATTATGAAACCACACGCGACTACATCGGCTGAGAGCTCTCCCATGTGTCAAAATAAACGGTCTAACCTCAAATTTAACAGAATGTGAAGAATTTTAACAACAAAAATCAATTTAAAAAAATGTCATCGTATGGGAAAGTAGAAACTGAAAGGCTTAAACAAAATCTGGAAGGTCAATTGGACAGATTGGTGGAACAATTACAGGATTTAGAGAATTGCAGGTAAACTGGCCCACTGTGGTGAACTCAATACCCACTTTTATGCCACCAATCTGGCTACTTATTGCAAATATTCAATAATGTGATTATTCCCTCTCTCCACAAATGTCGTTTCCTCTAATGCTTACAGTGCCATACTGCCAGCCTGTCAATCATAGAATTTAACTGAAAATAACAACATAGGATAAGAGTAAAAGCAACGTGCAATGATAATATATACTTGCATTTTAGTAAAATTAAACACACTCTTTCATAGCTTCTAGAATTATGTAAATGTCTTTGATTATCTCTCAATTTACCGAAATGTTCCATAGTGTGCTGGTATGCCTTTATTTTTTTTTGTATATAGGTACATTTCTTTTTAACATTGAGCATGCAGAAAGTGGTATTAGTAAAATTGCGATAAGAGAAATATATCTTTGAAATTTTTTTTTTCTTTTATATAAATAGGTTTTAACTTTTCTTCATTAAATTTAAATAGTAAATGCATATACCCAATAGGCTTAAACATTTATTATTTTTACCTCTCATGATGCACAAATTACTTGGAGGGCACCTTGAAAATAAAATTAAGAACATAAGTTCTTTATTAATTAATGTCGTTGACAACATCTCTCAGTTACGTATTGTGCTTACAGTTGTTAATACCAGCAGCGCTATTCTTGACTGTTCGCATTTTTAAAGTTACTCCCATACCACTATAATGCGAACGAAAACTCATACTAGATATTCTTGATCATTCGCAAGACATTCGAGTATTCGCATTAAACAGCGAGAGGATTTTGACAATCGGTAAATATGCGAATGATGACATAACCTAAGTTTTTATTTCAAAATCTTTAAATTTATTACGTTCGTGATATGGTATAAATCAAAAAGTAAATCAAAGGAGAGCTATCGATTTGATAAATTCCAGTATTAACCGCTTTTGTTCAGTAGAAGCATTAACAGTTCTGCGTGGAGTCTCCATTACACAATAAATTATTCGCAAAGAAATATTTTTGTTTGTGAATACAAATATAACCTACAACAAACTAACAATCAAGAAATGTCAGCCGACAAACTGTCATCCCAAACAGCGTGAAATTGAATATTTTTCGAAACTGCGATGTTGCCGAGTGTTATTTTACGTGCGATTGATTTCGTTCGTATACATATGCGAAGTACCATTGAGAATACCATTTGTTGGAAGTGTTCGCAAATACACCGCTCGCATTAACACGTATACGCGCAACTGCGAAGGATGTCAAGAATAGCGCTGCAGGGTAGCTGCCACAATTTAAAATAAAAATATTTGTGCGTTTTCTATGCTAAGATTTGGAAAATACACATTCTGTGGCAAACTATTAAAGATTACAAGAACTCTTAGTCGCAAACTTTAAAGATAAAATAAACTACATCCAAGATCGGAGAAAGGTGATATTTCACCATCAGTCTGAAACAAAATTTATCTTCAATTTGAAAAAAGTAATATTCATCTTTAATTTTAGAAATGAACTAGAACCCGATGAATATGAAGAAACTAAAGAAGAAACGATGGAGCAACTAAAGGAACTTAACAACAGCCTTTGTAAATTAGTCAATGGTGATATTTCCCTAATTAGTGCATTGGGTGCTGTGCAATTAGTAAGTTAGGATGTTATGTTTCTGCCATTATAAAATCTTACAGATTTTTGTCACGTAAAACATTACCATTTATTTAGTGACTGTGAGGTAACAGCAGAGCCGGTCCTAATGCTGGTCTAGGCCCTTTTGCCCCTCAGGAGCACTGTGAAGAGAATTTTTTTTAAATCGGTGCTTAGTGTTTCTAGCACTTCACCCAAGGGTTTAGTGCAATACATAATAGACTGAATGGTCGCAGTGAAGAGTCTGGTATAGACCCATCCACGTTTTAACCTAATCAACCTAAGGATTTAGTGCTTAGTAATCCCGCAAAGTTCCTGTAAGAGGCGCAAGCAAAGTAGAGAATTTGAATTTTTTTTCATTCGTGACTTTTTTCAAGATAGTATCTAATAATTTCAAATTTTCATACCCAATTTCAATTTAAAAATTGGGCCTGAATTCAAATATTTAATGATAATTGATAATTATCAAATTTATTCATACATAATCATCATACAGTACGGGGATTGCTAAATTAATATTTTGGGATGACACATGTTAATTAGTAAATTCCTTATATGACGACCGGTCACCTACAACTTCCACTTCAAATACTGTCACGTGTTTACAGTCTTCAGTAAACACTCTGTGGATTCAACTTGCAACAAGAATCTTCACTAACCACTATTTTATTAATCACTAAAATTACACTAGTAAATACTTAAAATCACACAACTAATAATAACTTAATCTAATATAAATTCACTACTTTTAAAACACTATCTACTTTACTTTTCTTCTTAAACTTGCCAACTCTTGTCTAACCTAAAAACTCTCTCTGTATACTTCACTGAACTGTACTGTCATCTGCTGGATTCACCTCCTTATATCCACCCATAGAATGTACCAGAATCCTATTCCATAACATTCTAGAATCCTACAGAGTTTTCTACTATGTGCTAGGTGACTTTTCGTCAATTGGCTCATAGATGGCGCCACCCTACTAGCCAGGGAGTAATTACACTCTCCTCTCTGTTAGAGGGCAGCACATAACACTACATTTACATTTCTAATTGCAGCAGATCGAGCAACTGTCATGTCTATGCTCCACCATCCATGCCATATCAGCCCATGATAAATAAATAAATAACACCACAGGTAATTACGACCCCCTTTATCCCGGAAGGCTCTAGAAGAGCCTTGTGTGGGAGGGGGCTACACATTTAGAGACAAGGGACACACACCCAATATTCGTGTATAGTGGACCAATCCCTCTCACAGTATTTTCCACCACTGTCACGACCGTGGATCGAATCCGGAACTTTTGGGTGAGGGGCAAGTGCGCTCACCTCTCGACCACCAGTCATACAATTCTAATCCATATTGCACATGTACATAAGTGTATAGGATTTCCCTACATACCTAGGAGCGATCCCCATACTGTATATATTATAAGCATAAACATATCACTTTGGCATAAAAATCATACCTTTCATCATATTAATTCAAGTGTATTTGGAAAATTGGAGCATTGTTATCCTAAGTCGTTTTTGTTGGGATTTGCCTTTTTTTTTATAAAACTTAAATTTAATGAACTTCCATCCTTTTTAATTATTTAAATTTTTTTAAAATGCTATTTTTCTTTAGGGTGCTTATAGTAACTGCTAACAACCATATAAAAAGTAAAAGCCGGCAAAAACAGTCGGCATCTCTTATGGAGGTAAATAGAAATGCTTGTCATAATAAAAACAATAAAGAGATGCCGACTGTTTTTACCGGCTTTTAGTTTTTATGCGGTTTCAATTCTGGTCATATACACTATACTTTACTATTAACAGTACAAAACAATTTAATAATTTTTTTGTGCTTAATGCTTGCAGTAATTTTTTGTCAGTGCTTAAGTAAAAATCACGTTAATGTCATGGAGATGTGTTCTTTTTTTTTCTTTTTTTTTTCAGGCCACTCAAGCGGCTATATCACAGGCATTCAAAACTCCTGAAGTAATACGTCTCTTTGGCAGAAGGGAACCAAAGCAATTGCGTGAAAGGCTGTCGACTATCGAACAAGATTTAAAACTGAATAAACTTAATACAGAATCGAGAGATCGACAAAAGGTATATATGCTATTATCAATCGTCAAATGCAGCACACACAAAAAGGAACACTTTTAAATTGTAGCCAATAGTAACACATATTCTATAATTTAAACTTTCGAAGTTTATTACACATTTGTTAACTTGAAATAACTATTTTTTCCCTTTACTTTTTAAACATGAGTAAATATTTTGTACTTTTATTTCATGGACATTGCTCAGTAGTGGGAACGTAGACCATTTCTGGACTACGCAGCACTTAGTTCCATCTTACAGCTTATTGCCCTTAAACTTCAAAAGTTTTGAGTAGTGCAACTTTGGCGAAAACAATGTGCTTATTATGTGTACCTGAGAAGACAGAAATAGTAGATTTGAGACTCGTCATTTAAAAAATCTTTCATAAAAAATTATGTTTTCCTGTGAATTTCTTTTTGTGTGTTGCCATTTGGTATTATTTAGAGTATAAAATTTGAAATCAAGTAAATATTTGGGCAACTTGAACTTTAGGACGATTTCTCTAAATTTACGTTATTTAATCATTTTGTCAACTAACCTTGTGGGATATCCATTGCTTTCAGCTACTTAAAGATTTTTCCATTGTAGTCCCTTCGTGCTGCTCTAAGAAAGTTTTATTGAATTGAAAGCAATTTAGCTTTGTGCAAATTTAAGTAAGATCAATTCTTTAACTACTTGATTAAAATTATTTAATTTAAGAAACCAATAAGATAATTTAAGGTTTGTTTAATTGATACATTTGGAAACAGAGAACAAACATCAAACGAGATCAAAATTTCATCGCGTTGCAATTGTATATTGTTAACCTCATTGATAAAATCATTGGTATTAATTACTGCAAAGCAATGATACTGACCCAAAATAGACACTGCGATTTTTTTCTTTGTTAAAACATTGATGAAATTTCTAAATTGAAACACTGTATTCATTAATTAAACTATAAAGAATTAACAGTTCAAATATTCACTTGAATTTTAAATTGATCCTGTGTTGACTGCTAAAAAATATATTAAATTTTCAGGCTGAAATATTAACCGCCTTACGACAACTAAATGAACAGTTAACGAGAGAGGAATTGCAATTCTTAGAGAAGCACAATGATATCTCGAATGCATTTAAAAATGTAGAATTTGTTGAGGTTAAAGATGATTAGTAAATAATCTTTTAATATGCAGTTTTAATAAATATTCTAATCTATGTAGGTACCTTTATTTTAAACCAGCATAGCAATACATAGCATAATACACAAGAACTGAAAGTACTTGTTAAACTTGTCAAAACAGCACTATTGATAAGTTGCAGGCCCTGGCAAGTCCAACCCCACGACACGGTCCACATTCATGTAGGAGTTGTTGAAATTTCCTGACAAGCCAGAAGTAGAGAAGCTACAGATGAAATTTTTATATAAACCTTTTCAGAAAATAGTTGGTTTCTTAGAACAATCTCTTTTTCAGCAGTTCAACTGCTGTTAACAGTTAATTTATTACAGTTATTATAATTTTAAAAACAGATTTTTCAGGTGAAATTTAAGTATCCTGGTATCACATTCAGAATCTTAATAAAGTGAATATGTGGATGGGGTAGTTGATGAAAAAATTCTGCATCCTTGTTCCTGTAATGAGGTATTCGCATTTTCTTCAAAACATCCTCATTCTCGCACTAGTAACTTTCTATACAAATCCAATTTTCCTAGAAACAACTTCTCCTTTCAACAAGATGGACCATCTCCCCATGACACATTCCCTGCCTGAGTGTATTTAAATGAAGTATTTCCAAATCATTAGCAAGTAAGGGAGGCAATTGAGTGGCCAGCCAGATCGCTGGATCTGATGCCGTTTGATTATTCTATGGGGATACCTTAAGAGCAAATAAGTATGTGAATAGCCCAGTGAATGTGGAAGATTAAACGGGAATAATGCGTCAAGAAATGTGGCGCTTATCACCGGAAATTATAGATAACGTCCAAAAAGTGTTTATTAACTATCTTGGATATTCTTAGATTGCAAATGGAGCGCAATTTGAATATTTAATTTAATTGTTTTTGAAATTCCTTCAATTCATAACTTTGCGAACATTTCAAAAATATATCAAAATATGACATGTCTGAGCAATTTTCCCAACAAAATCTGTACACTTTTTATAAAATTTATCCACTACTTTACAAAAGCACCGTACACTATTACTTAAGTAGCGATTACAAAACTTAAATATCAATTGCAGAAGAAAAGGAAATTCGGAAATCTATAACGAAAAATAAATAAAAGAGTTAAAAAAATGAGGACGTGGATTGCGGGAGCTGGTAATTTATCATGTAGAAATAAATAAAACACTTATGTTTTCACAACTATGTACGTAGCGACAAAAAATAGTGTCTCTTAGAAAACGAAAAATTGAATGTAAAAATAGTGTGGAATATTTAAAAAAAAAAATAATAATCCCTTCACAGAAATTCGATACAAATTTCAAAATTGTTTTAACAAAAGTGGACTCTAGTAAAAAGATTAGCGAATATGAGTAAAAGGAAGCCTGCCTAATAGACTCCAGCAAAACAATAGTTCACCAGTCGGCCCAATGTGGCACTGCCTCATAGAAATACACGACTCTGGAATACACTGGAAGGAGTAGACATGTCTTGAAGGACAGACTGGATTGATCGAGAATAATCACCACAGATATATAAGTTGCAGAGCCAACACCCTGGAGTTAAGTTCAGTACAAACAGTTCTGAATGAGTTACGAGGGTGTTTCATGAGGAACTGTGCATACTTCCAGGGGCAGTAGAGGACCACTTGGGTATTCAGGAACGGCCATTGAAATTTTCCTGTCGCTCTTAATTTCTGAGATACAAAGTGATAAACTGATTTTGGTCTAAATTTATTTTGGCCAGAACGTCCTTACTATTGATCGGATTTTGTTTAAATTTTAGACAGTTGGTAGATTGCTATTATAATTTTTTTTTTTTAATTCCAGGGCCGGACTTTAATTTGTTTTTTCCTATTCCTGTAAAAAAGATCATTCTGTATATGTTTTTTTTTAACATTCAGTTACCAATTATAAAAGCCACATCACTAAACAAAACCATGTAATTAGATTTTTTTCGCACCTTTATTGATTATTTTACAAGCAATTGAATTTGACAAAATGGGGAATTTGAAGAAAAACAGCTTCATTTGCTTATAGCCCAGTTGCCAGAGACTAATTTTGATGAAAAGTTAGAATTAATTGTTACCTCGCTAATTTTTTCATGAAAGACTAGTTTTTTGCTAGAAAGTGGCTCAAATAATAAAAAAACGGATAGCACCACGTGAAAGAGCGGGAAATTTTACATAAAATTGTATAAAAGTTTTTTTTTTAATAAATTTTTCCCTTAGCATGAGAAATTATTACAGTTTGCTCAATATTTCAAGCGCTTCACACAGGCAAATGAAGCATTTCTCGGCCGCCGTTACATAATAGACAATTTGTACCCATTAAAAACGGGGAAAAAACGGTGGCATTTTAAAGAGGAAGAATTCAGCTTTCCAACGGTATACTTACGTTTAATTTTTAAAATTTTTATTTCTTATAATAAATTTTTTTTTACTGGATTACTTGTGCAATATTATAAATACCCGTTTGGAATGAAAAATATCTGGAAACATTTCGATCATGTAAACATCTGAAATAAAAACTTTAAAAAATTTTTTTTTAAATCAGCTATGAAATTTACCTATTAGGTTTTTTCAAAAAAATATTAACGTAACACGCGTATAAATTATTATAAAAACTGCCTTATTTCAATAGCTATCTAACAAGGTACAAATGTTCAATGTACCCTTAATAGTTCTAAGAAAATACTAGTAAAAATAACACAAGTAGTACGAATTTTATTTTTAGATAAACAGTAAAAAACATTTTAAAAGTAGAATTTAATTCTTCATTAATTTCAAAGTTGTACTTTATTTTTTATATGTCTTGCTCAAAATGGGAGCCCCTATTCCGTATACAGACACGGCAGCATCTTCTTATTTCCGTCCTTGTCACTCTGGTTGTCAGATTATGCCTTATGTGTTGGGCAGCATCGACTATCCTTTGTCTAAGGTTTTCTATAGTATTGACTGGTGTGGCATAGACCATCTCCTTCATATGACCCCATACGTAATAATCAAGGGGTGTTAAGTCAGGGCTTCGCGCTGGCCAAGGTATTGGGCCCGCTCTTCCAATCCAACGGTTAGGGAAACGTTGATCAAGTAACTGTCGTACTGTCAGCCGATAATGTGCTGGACAACCGTCGTTCTGAAACATCATTCGCTGTCTGACGGCGAGAGGAACATCTTCTAAAATCACCGCCAGATCATTTCTTAAAAAATTTCCATAGATTTCCCCGTTTAAATTTTGAGGAAGAAAGTGTGGCCCTATTAAATAGTGGCCAATGACTCCCATCCACGCATTAATAGAAAACTTCATTTGGAAACTAGTTTCACGTGTTAACTTGGGATTTTCCTCTGCCCAATAATGTAGGTTGTGGAAATTTGTTATACCCTCACGATTAAATTTCGACTCGTCCGTCCATAAAATACTTGTTAAAAAATTTGCACTTTCTGCATCTGAATTTACCATAAAGCGGCAGAATTCCACTCTCCTTCCAGGATCACCTTCCTCCAAGCCTTGGACAGGGGCATAGTGGTAAGGATAACATCCAACTCTACGTATCGTAGACCAAACTTTCCATTGTGACGCTCCGGTTAGTCTTGCGACTTTATTAGTTGAAATAGTTGGGTCTTCCTCAAAATACCTCAATATTTCTTCCTCATCATCTGGTTCATAAACGGGAGGAGCACCAGCGTCACTTAATATTTCGATATGCCGTACTGAATACACGTGCATTTGATAAGCGGCGGTTAGGGTACCAAAGACCATATTCTCGGCGAGCTTCAGCAGCGTTGCCGTCACAGTATCCATAGACAAACAAGATATCAGCGTATTCTGCGTTAGTATACGCGGCCATGGCACAGAAAATACAATAACAACAACTAATAACAACAACTACGAGCAAAATCAAAATCTTCGATAACTAATTTAACAAGACCAACAAACTTAAGGGACACGGAGATAAGAAGGTCAGTTAATGACATATATGCACAAACGTCAAAGTCAAGGACTGACTGACTTAAATGAAATTGAACGACTAGTCGTTTAATAAATTCCGCCACCAGCATTATCTTTACTAATTTTTTATTAGAACTATCAAAGGTACATTAAACATTTCTACCTAGTTAGATAGCTATTGAAATAAGGAAGTTTTTATAATAATTTGTACGCGTACTACATTAATATTTTTTTGAAAAAACCTAATAGGTAAATTTCATGATTTAAAAAAAAGTTTTTATTTTAAATGTTCACATGATCGAAATGTTTCCAGATATTTTTCATTCCAAACGGATATCTATAATATTGGACAAGTAATCCAGTAAAAAAAAATTTAAAAATGTCAAGTAGATTTTTCGGAAATTAACTTTTAAGACATTAAGATCTACTTTTTTGAGAAAAACAAAAAAATTGAAATATCTCAAAAACTATTGAGTTTTGCATAATGTATGTTAGGGCTAGATTTACTCCTTAGCTCATGCCCCATCACATCTCCAAAGGAATGTATCGAATTACCAGTAACCCTGTATATTAAAACATAAATATTAAATAAAATACTAATTTAAAAAAAGATCCCTGTAGATATAGCTTGTTTATACCTTAAACTTCAATCTAAGGTTAATTTTTATTTTTCCATTTTTTAAGGTTAGGAAATTTCCACTTGAAAACTTGTCTAAAACGGTCAAAAAAGGCTGGTAGGTAAAAAAACCTACCTTTTTTTACCTACAAGCCAAATGCTTCATTTGCCTTTGCTTGAAATATTGAGCAAACTGTAATAATTTCTCATAAGGGAAAAATTTATTTAAAAAAACTTTTATACTATTTTTATGCAAAATTTCCCACTCTTTCACGTGGTGCTATCTGTTTATTATTATTATTATATTTCAAGATATTAGCAAAAAACTGAATTTTTCCGTCTCAGAGGGTTGTTTTTAAGGGTTCGCGGGGGTAGATTTTGGTAAACTTTTTTTAACCACTTTCTACCAGCAAAAAAATAGCCTATCATGAAAAAATTAGCGAGGTAATAATTAATTCTAACATTTCATCAAAATTAGTCTGACAACTGGGCTGTAAGCAAATGAAGCTGTTTTTCTTCAAATTCCCCATTTTGCAAAATTCAATCACTTGTAAAAAAAATCAATAAAGGTGCAAAAAAATCTAATTACATGGTTTTGTTTAATGATGTATGGGCTTTTATAATTCGTAACTGAATGTTAAAAAAAAAACATATACAGGATGATCTTTTTACCGGAATCGGAAAAACAAATTAAAAATGTCCGGCCCTGGAATTTAAAAAAAAATTATAATAGCAATCTATCAACTGTGATAAGTGTCTAAAATTTAAACAAAATCTGGCCAAAATAATTTTAATCAAAATCGGTTTATCACCCTGTATCTCGGAAATTAAGAGCGACAAGAAAATTTCAATGGCCATTCCTGAATACCCAAGTGGTCCTCTACCGCCCCTGGAAGTGATCTGATTAAAGTTATAACTAGTGTGTTATTATAAGGACTAATTAATTATTGTAATTTAGTAATTAATAAATCGGTGATTAGTGAAAATTCGTGTTGAATTGAACCTACATTTGGAAGTGTTTATTACAGGGTGTAAACATGTAACAATATATTAGATTCAGGCCATTTATCCTAATAGGATGACCCTGTAAGAATTGTTATGTTTCACAATACTCTCATGCAATTTTGGCAAGACTGAATTGTGATATTGCGTCATGATGACAAAGAAATAATACACAATTTATTGACAAAAAGACCACTACTGAGGTAATTCGGCCTATCTGTCTGTTACAAGTATTGACATTACAAATTTTAAAAAATTTAAAAGGCGAAATAACATTATGGCAAAAAATTGTACTATAGGAACTTGAAAAATGAAAATAAAACATGTTTTCAGCCGTAACCTGAATTTCTTTACAAATAAGATTGAACTGTGGACGTTTGAATTTTGATCGCTGGCAATGGTCTTGCTCTTTAATATACAGAGTGAAATCTGTCAATTGTACTCGATTAACTTTAACATAAAAACATCTTATATGTGCTTACCTTTGTTTACTCCTAGCCATTTTCCATTATTCAAATCTACTACAATGTACACTGTGATGTACTAACCTGTCAATAAAATTATATGGGACACATCTAAGGAAAGAGACATCAAAAGACAAACAAATAGTTCATAATGTTTATTTCAATAAAAATAATTGTTCCCATTTAAAGATTATATTTAAACAATCATTATGATAACGTACTTGTACATTCATAAAATATGTTTCAATTTACTCTCTAAAATTTTAAAAACAAAAACAATTGTACGAAAATAAAGTTTAATTGGACGTCCAAAAATCTATTGAAAATAAATCAATATAATATGATACACTGTTTCTTCTTTAATCCTTAAACTAACGCTTACGCCTACATACCTTCTTGTGTTCTGCCTGCCAGTGTTGCTGCTGACAGGTCTGTGAACAATACGCCGTATTCCAACAGCAATGGTAAATCGCATCTTGCTCGCAATTGTAACACTGAAATAAAAATGGGTCCGGTTACTACCAATAATGTGGAGATATGCAAAAACTTAAAGAAAAAGGATGTATTTTCATTCAATATCGAGGCAAAATAAAACAACTTGTTTATCGCAACTCTTCTTGTTCTATATTTATTTACAAATGGAAAAGACAAATATTTTATCCTAATAGACTGTGAAACACACAGAGACAAATCTAACGATTGCTTTGTGTGTGCTACTCGATTCCACTTAACACTCAATATGCACTTGTTGCATATCATCTAGGATTGAAAATGGGGGTTAGGTGGAAAGTTGTATAGGATTTTTGAAAATTTGTGTTCTTACAGATTTTGAGGTGCTCTTCAAATTTCAACTCGAATTTTTTCGGAAAATCCGCCATATTGGAAAAATGGCATCAAAAACAAGTTTTTCACCAATATCTTTTTCCAGCGCACTTTATGGAAAATAATAGTTATATAATCAATAAAACTAGACAATATTTACTACCATTTATGTCCTTTCCATTTTTTTACACAACGACAGCATACTGTTATGTGCTGCCCTCTAACGGGGAAAGATGTGATTAAGTCCCTGTTCAAGGTGAACGGAAACCTGTTATTCTGTTACTCCCTGACTAGTAGGGTGGCGCCGTCTATGAGCCAATTGACGAACAATCATCTAGTACATAGTAGAAAACTATGGAGGATTCCAGAATATTATGGAATAGGGTTCTGGTACATTTCAAGTGTGTATATAAAGAGGTGAATCCAGCAGATGGGGGAACAGTACAGTTTAGTGAAGTATAAAGAACAGTTCAGTTCAGTGAAGTATACAAAGAAAGTTTTTAGGTTAGACAAGAGTTGACAAGTTTAAGAAGAAAAGTAAAGTACATAGTGTTTTAAAAGTAGTGAATTTATATTAAATTAAGTTATTATTAGTTGTGTGATTTTTAAGTATTTACTAGTGTAATTTTAGTGATTAATAAAATAGTGGTTAGTGAAAATTCTTGTTGCAAGTTATTTGAATCCACAAAGTGTTTACTGAAGACTGTAAACACGTAACAATACCAATTCTGCAGAGTCTTTTCCTTTTCGGAAAATATTTTTATAATAGCTATCGGCCAAGATGTAACATACATAAGTAAAACACATACAAATCTATAACAGACATAACAAAAATCTGAATAGACTAGAAGTCAGATAGATAATGAATTGCAATAATAATATTAATAATAAATATAAAGTAAAATATTGGAAGTATTCTTCATCACCATAATAGTTACTTAAGATACAAGTGTGTCTTACAACGTTTTATCTTTGATCGTTCCAATTATTGTAAGATAAAGGCGGCACATTAAATCATTTACTCTATGCGGTCGACTAGGTCATTAAAATTGTTTGTGGCAGTCGTTGTTTCCATTTCTAGTAGGCGGATAAAACTTAATATATTTCTCTCAATTCAATGGGATTATATGGTAGAACGAAGTGCTTTAGTATCAAATAAGAGCTACTATCCTTTGACGAGGGTGCCGCTTATTTTTTGCATTACTGATTCGAGTTTTCGGCCGAAGTATAGTGTAATCTCTCGTATACCATAGTACTCAAGTTTAGTCAATAAAATATTATGGTCAGTATCAAAACATTTGACAAGTCATAGAATTTTGCTATACAAAAGAACACCATTTTTGTAACGGATTTTCATAAAATTCAATACCATTTTTTTAATATTTCATTTGAAGATTTAGTGTGATTGTATTGGCAGAAAAGCAGCCAAAGTCATCTTGGAAAAAAGCAGACCGTCCAATGGCTGCAAGATAACAATATACCTGTGGACAGTAATAAGTTCAAGGCAGAATTATTAGCGCTAGCCACTCAACTCTATTACAGTAAATGGAATGCCAATGCCCACAAAAATGTCTACGTACAATTGAATATCGCGCAAGTATGGCGGCCACATAGTAACGCGCAATCGCACTATGAAATACATCAGAGCCGGCCTTATTTTTATTGCGTGTTTCATATTTTTAACTTTTTTTAGAAATCAATAAATAAATATAACAATTTATTTGCCTTGATAGTTATAAAAGAAAATCAAAGTTATCGTTATTCCCAAAACAATCATTTTATTTTCAATTTCTTGTAGCAAATGTCGAATATGTATGATCATAAGTTCAATATATAGTTCACAAAAAACAGTCATATGTTTTCTATCTCTGGGGTCAAAATATGATTTTAAAATTAATAAAAGCTAAAATTGAGGCCTGAAAAAAACCTATACTTTTTTTCTACGATCAATCAGTAAATATATGAGTAGGTACTAGTGAATTTTTATTGAAAACTAAAATCATGCATTTTATATTCTCATGTTTGAATTGACAAATGAAATGAAGAAAAGGTAATAATTAACTATTTTCAAATACTTGGTGTGGTATTATTATTTGAATTTCAAGATAACTTAGCTTTTTTGTTTAAGATCAAATGCCTTGATATATAAGTGATAGATTGTTTTACTCGTTTGTTTATAAAAATATGACATACCCATGAGACAATGAATTGTAAAAGAATATGTAAAGGTGTTTACGTAAAACTTCCTTCTCTATTTGCAAGAGAAAATTAAAGTATAATGTCCATTTATATTTTGACTAAAAGTATGTGGTTTCATCCCCGGTAGTAGTGTACATATACCAAATGTTTACTTGCTACATTAAATAATTTTTCAGACAAAGTAATTGAATAACTAAAATTCGTAATATACTTTGTCTGAAACGTGGAAAATCTGATAAAACCTTGTACTGTACTTTTGACAAATACATAAACATGAACCAAGGGAAGCAACAATTTTCTTACTTTTTATTAAGTATTTTGCACTGAACTCTATTGCTTTATTTTCCTTGATTTTTTTAACATAGGTCTATATCCGCTACCAAGGGCAAGAACCAATACCAGGAGACAAACCCTCAAACTGAAAATTTTGCCAAACCTCTATCAAAGAGTAGGAATTTTTTTTTACTTGCCTAGTATTTAATGGACAGGGGATTAACTGTTTTACATACCCTCCCAAAGATGGTATATCCACTACACAATCCCCATCTAGAATTAAATAGCATTTGTGAATACACTGAAATACAAGCCGCTAGAATGTGAGTCAAGATTGCTGCGTTTCTCTGAAAGTCACCCATTCAAGCACTAACTGCGGCTCCTCTTGCTTTATGTTTAGTATCGCAGTACAATGCCATAAAGACAGAGCTGAGCTCGTCCTTAACTGTTTTGCTATAATAGATTTCAGTGGTATCTTGCCATGGTGCGCAAAAAATATTTAAAAATTTTAATGAATGAAACTTCTGCTTAAAAATAGCAAAACTTGGTTTTTGAATATTACAAAATGTCTCGCTAGTAAAGTACATAAATTAAAACAAAATTTTTAAATAAATTATTACATAATAAAAGTATAAATTAACACAGTTATAAAATTTGCAGGAAATTCTCTTTTTATTCACAAAACGCTTTGTTATATGTCAAACATTGTCATTCTGTTTGTATTGCCATAAACATTTGGCACATATTTGCATTATTTTTAACCGACTGCCCTAAGCAAAGGAGGGTAAAGTGTTCCTTATTTATTTCGCATAATACACAAATAATTGAGATGCCTTGCTGCCGCACTCTATTAAACTTACTAGTAATATACTTGAGTGTTCCTATTGTCAACTTTACCACGTTGACTGACTGGACTCACATTTCACAGTTTGAACTTGCTTGTTTCATAAAATTGTAATATTAATTTATAAAAAGTATGATAACGTTATGTTTTCAAAAAGATCTTGGAATCAGTATTATTATCCCGAATATGTTGGATACGTATTTATATTAATACTATTTAGGTAGCAATTCACAAATAATAAACTTAAAAATCGCAGCAATGAAAAAATGTGAGGTTAGAATATTTTGCATCCTGATATCTCGGAAAGTATATACAGCCTATTATTAATAAAAATTCGTGTTTAAGTAGGCAAAAGTACTCATTTTAAAAGAAAAAAAAAATCCAAAATCGGACTGTCTTGCCAATATTTAGATGGTAGCTTATTTTAATACAACAGACAAAAATTGAGTAGGTATACTTACTTAAAATATAACAAACCCCGGGATTTCATCCCGGTTCTTACAAAACAGTACCATACAAGTGCACCTATTGTCTTAATTAAGATACACACTGTTTATAAGTCACAAAATTATATACACAATAACCAATATCTCACAACTTTTCGCAAACAAAAGGATAAAATCACGAAGACCGACTCTGTAATTCGCATTCAATTTAAGACCTACCCTACGCTTTAGAAACAAATAAAACACAAACTTGCGTCAGCGCATAACTTCTGTACACAACTGTTTGAGTCAAGCTCCGACATACTTTTAACCTTAGATTTCCTACTGCGTCGGCGCTTGTCTATGCATTTTAAATCACATGATTATTACATTTTGTTTACACGCATATGTCTATAATGGCGTTCCATTTACTGTAATAGAGTTCAGTGGCGCTAGCCAAAACACATAACCTAATAGATATGTTGTCGATGAATATCTGAGGGAACATGGCCATGAGGTATTGTGACTGCCACCGCATCACTGCCAATTTAATGTCATAGAGCTAATCTGGGCACAGACACAATGATTCTACGACGAGCATATAGGTAAAGAAGGATATAATGATGACAAAATGCTGGCTATGTAGGAAAAATCTCTAAAAGATATGTACTGTGGAAAGATGGGTTTCTGTTATCAAACATACAGAATCTTTAATTGACATATGGTTCAAGAGAGTACATATTCTGGAAAATGTCCCACGAATTATTATTAACGTTGGGGACGATTTCACAGAGAGCGATTCTGACTAATTTGTTATATTTGCCACTTAACAATGTTTTGTGGCCTATTCACTGTTCATTGCATTTTAGCTGTATTAAAAAATAATTCATTTATAATCAGTACTTCATTTTATGAATATTAAATAGCGAATTCTTTTCAGAACACTAAATATGTTTTTCAAAATGAAAAACTAATTGACTCCAGATTATTTCAAAATTTAAATTAAATCTGTTGAGAGATGTACACACATATAATACGTGAAATATAGATGACTTTTTTATAAACTACTCAGACAAACTGATTAGCCATATTTTGCTTTATAAAAGTTTCATTGTATTCTTGTTTCACTGTAACTTCCTGAAAATATAAAACAATGCAATTATTTGAAATGTAAAAAACAAAGAATTAACTGCATATGTTTTCGAAAGTGAAAAATCATTAAAATTGTGTAATATGTAAAAGAGTTTTACACGTTCCTGTAAATAGTACTAAAACCAAATATACTTTATCTTTAGTATAATGTTCCAATAGTCAATAGGGTAATTTATTATTAATAAGGTATTTTATACTCTGTGTTATATTTAATCATCAATATGAAGTATGCTCTACAAATGTATGTATGTTTCTAATTAATTAATAAATTGCTCCCTGAATAAAGTGATACTTTTACTAGAAAACAAGATATTGAATGGGGAACAAACATATTAAAATTTGTTGTGCTTTTAAACTTTCTCAAAAAAATACTCTTTCTCTAACTCTCATTTTTATATATTTGACAAAAACAAAGGTAAATAAACACTGCTAAAATTCATTGAATTGCATGTTTATGTCCATATATTTTCATCACAAAATACTCCCCTTTCGTGTTTATTGATACACCCATGCGTGACATCCTGTATGAGTTAATTTGGTTCAGAAATTAAAGGACAATGACGTGAACGACAACATTCGTGATTCATTTGCCTTCTTCATGCAACCGAACTTCCTTTAAGGCAGCTGTTCCAACATCTGAATGACGCTACTACTGGACCTCGGGAATATTCGGGACACATATAGGAGAAATGATTGAACATTATGAAAATTTGCCCATTGCTAAATATAAATTAATTTTATGTGCTTTACCAAATATAAATAATATCCTTGATCTAAGCACTGACCAAAGATACTTTTATAAAATATGCCAGGCTATTTCTACAGGAGGAGAGTTTTCCGTGGATTTGTCTAAACTTGATCCAGGAAAACCATCTCAAAAACTGAAAATATTGACAGAGTTTGTTTTAAAAGTTTAGCACCATTGTGGTTTCTTATTAAATATAATCCTTCTTGTAAATTTGGTGCCAAACGTGTTTGAGAAATCATTAAGAAAAGCCGTTATTTACCCAATGATTTAAGGAGTGTTATAGATGAAGTTACACAACGTAATGCATACTTTCTTCACCCAGAAAATTTGCTTCTTTGCATGTTAGGGGATAAACGTTGCCATATTAAGGAACTAGCTTTGCGAAGAATTTTGAATGTGAAAGAAAAAGGAACTGGAAAAATTAAATGATTTGTAGTTCCAAAAATAAATTTCTCTGCTGAAGACTATATCGATCTAATTGACTGGCAGGAATGTGAGGTAACAATACCACCAATATTACATGACTTAAAAACAAAAGAAATTAAAATGTTAATCACATCACAAGGTGACATTTATCACTCACTTGATCAAGCCTATTTTTCATTCCCATGTCATACCTAGGTGGTCGAAAGATGTGTGAAGTTAGTACTGAAGCCTCTTCTTCAGTTATGGGTCCAGTGGCAAGAGTTGGCTTTATTCGGGCTATAATAAGTCTGAGAAAACTCATGCCTTGTTTTGAAACCAAGAGAGACTTTCAACAGTAGCTTCAACAGATAAGATATAAAGTATGTGTCTGAATAAAGTCTTATTTAATAATTTCTATTACTTTTAATCCTGAGTAAGTAGGTACATTTGCCTATCAACCTGGCAAATCAACAATAAATGCTCTACATTGCCTGGTTCAAGGCATTGAAAAGACATTTACAGCAAAAGAAGTGGCTATGTGTGCTTTCGTAGATATAGAGGGTGCTTTTGACAACACCTCTTATGAATCCATACAAAAAGCCGCGGAAAAAAGGGGAATACAGTCACCTACAATTAAATAGATACAATCCATGCTCAAAAGCAGAATTATTACTACAAGTGTGGGGGATGAGTCGTCGGCTGCGGTGACTGTAGTCAGGCGTTGTCCACAAGGTGTAGTCCTATCACCCTTGCTGTGGACAATGGTGGTCGATGATCTCCTACATAAAATGAGTAATTCAGGCTTTAACGTCCAAGGATATGCAGATGACCTAGTCATTACTGTGAGAGGCAATGAGGTCATGATTTCCAACCTCATACAAATTGCCTTAAATATAATATCCAAATGGTGCTCGTCAGAGGGGCTCAATGTCAATCCGAGCAAAACAACTATTGTCCCGTTCACTAAAAGGAGAAGATTCAATCTTAGAACTCCTGTACTGAATGGAACGATAATAAATCTTTCCAGTGAAGTCAAGTATCTAGGAGTAATCCTGGATCAAAAACTTATCTGGAACTCACATCTGGAACGGACTCTTACTAAAGCAACAGCGGCAAAATGGACTTGCCGTAGGTTATTTGGTAACTTGGGGTCTAAGACCGAAAATGACACATTGGTTTTATCTTTCGGTTGTCAGACCTATGGTAACCGACGCACCATGCATATGGTGGCAAAAACATAGGAAAAAACAGCACAGGGAAAATTGCAGAAACTGCAACGCCTTGCCATTTAGGGACTACAGGAGCAATGCACTCGTGTCCCACAGCAGCTATGGAGGCTATGCTTGACCTACTTCCCTTGCACTTACATGTAAGGAAGGAAGCGGCACTCAGTGTCTTAAGACTGCACCAGGCACATAAATTCAAACCAGGCGATCTGGTTGGTCACTTAAGGATTCTGGAGGTAATCCATTTGAAGTCCATGACCAAATCCACTGACTCAATGCCAGTCAAACAAGACTTTGACTGCCCGTTTGACATGCTAATTGAAAGTCGTCAGACGAGCAAGATGGAATCACTGCGATTGGCACAGGGGTCAATTATCTGGTATACAGATGGATCCAAGATGGCTGAAGGGGTAGGAGTGGGAGTAGCAGCGCCGAATTGTAGGCTATACAAAGCCCTCGATAACACCCCAACCATCTTTCAGGCAGAAATTTATGCCATAGAGCTGTGTGCCCAGGTATGCCTAAATAAAGGGATCCGAAGGGTAAAGATCTATATACTATCAGATAGCCAGGTAGCACTAAAGGCTCTAAGGTCCTATACCTTTGAATCTAAAATTGCCTGGGAATGTAGACAATCCCTGAAGCAACTGGCTAATAACAACAAGGTTACCTTGATGTGGGTGCCAGGGCATGAGGGAGTACAGGAAATGAACTTGCTGATAGCCTTGCAAAAAAAGGAGCTGAAGCACCGTTCATTGGACCCGAACCGTTTTGTGGCCTAGCCAAGGAACATATAGCGGAGGAGATCCAAGAATGGGAAAAGGATCAGAAAAAGTCCTACTGGAGGAATACTCCAGGCCAAAGACAAGCGAAAAATTTATAACTTATTTGACAAAGAATGCCAAAAGGCTTCTCGAACTGGAAAAGTCCGAATTAAGGCTAATCACAGGCCTTCTAACTGGCCACTGCTCCTTGAGATACCATCTCAAGAATATGGGCAAGGCGGTAGATAATAAATGCAGATATGGCGATACTGCAATTGAAACTGCGGAACACGTACATTGTGAATGCAAGGTGTTAGTCCGCACTAGGCTAAAATTCCTAGAACAGGCAGAATTAACGCCTGAAGACATAGGGAAATTAGCTCCCAGGAAAATCACAAGCTTTGTAAAAAGTCTTGGAATCCTGGGATAACCACTAGATGTAGGGTAAATCACAAAAGATCTTTTAAGTCGAAGTGAAGTAAGGCTGTTCAAAGCCAAACGACCCCGTAAAACAATCTACAAGTAGGTACGTTTCGTTTCACCATTTTGTAGGTATGGTGGGGGGTAAAAAATATCTTAAAACCAATTATGAGTTTGGAAGTGTACTTTTATACATAAAATACAATAATTTTGTTTAATTGATAGTGAATCCGAATTTTAATTTTCAACTTTGTTTAAGGGATGGTAGAGGGTGAAAGATATTTTTAAGATTAAATAATATTTTAACAGTACATTATTATGAATACGACAAATGTATTGAGTGCTATTAGAAAACAAAATATATTTTTTTACTTTTAAGGATTGGTAGAAGGTGGAAGGTGTTGAAATAAAATTTTGAAAAGATTGTTTCTGAATTTCAGGCTATAAAAGGCAACTTTTCCGTACTATTAGAAATTGTAAATTGAAAATGTTTATTTTCACTCCATCCTGCTGTACAATATCTTAATAAAGTAGGCCTAATAAAGCATTGGAGAATTTTATAGTGTTCCTCATTTCTGCGCCAATTAGGCGTATTGCATTTTATTATCATAACTGTAACTTTAATGTATTTGTTTGTATATGTAGTATTTATTATGTTTTATGCATTTATTGGTTGGTAGTTAAAAAAGTTATCACAGCAACAACGATTGAGTGGGCTATTAAATCTTTCCAACCACTCAAATCGCCTGGTGAAGACGGTATTTTTCCAGCGCTGTTGCAAAACGGACTAGAGATACTACTGCCATTCCTCATCAGACTTTACAGAGTTAGTCTGGTGTGGAATCATATACCATCCAGTTGGGCGGCGGTAAAGTGGTATATATACCAAAAATGGGGCGGACAGAACCGGACCCTAAATCGCTAAGACCCATTAGCCTGACATCATTTCTGTTGAAAGGCCTGGAAAAAGTGCTGGATGGATACATTCATCCCCTTAATGCCCACCAGTATGCTTACCAGCCAGGCAAATCAACAGAACTAGCACTTAATAACCTAGTCGGGATAATCACTCAATCCCTTCAGGAAAAAGAGATTGCAGTGGCTGCTTTTCTCGACATTGAAGGAGCATTCAATAATGCACTGCCGGATTCCTTATACACAGCGGCAGCTGCTAGAGGAATCGAGCTAACATAACTGACTAGATCCGAGCTATGCTGGAAAACAGAATCATAACGACAACCTTACAGGGGGAAACGGTCAGCTTCAGGGCCGCGAGAGGGTGCCCACAAGTTGGGGGTTCTTCCCCCCTTGTGTGTTCACTACTTGTGGATGACCTGCTGGCCATTTTATCTCTGTGGGAAGCCGAGATTCTGGCATATGCAGACGACCTAGTCATCATGGTTAAAGGTAAATCTGAAGAGGTACTCTCTCATACCCTTCAAGAGGTACTAGATACAGTGCACATCTGGTGTGAGAGGGAACAGATGTCTGTCAATCCCCGCAAAACTGTAATAGTACCCTTCATCAGGAAAAGGAAGCTGGATAACTTAGAACCGCCTTCCTTACTAGGTAAAACCATTCCATTTTCGGATGAGGTGAAATATCTAGGCATTACCCTGGATAGATCACTCAACTGGAATTTCCACCTGGAAAAGGTAATCCACAAAGCAAGGCTGTCCCTGTGGACATGCCGTAGAATTTGTGGAAAATCCTGGGGTATGGGTCCCCAACAAATATATTGGATATACGTTACGGTCATTAGACCAATGATAACATATGGCTCCATAGTTTGGTGGTCGAAAGGGCCACAACAAGTTGGCCAAAGCCAAACTCTCTGGTTTATAGAGACTAGCATGTCAGGCAATAGCTGGTGCTATAAGCACCACACCATCAGCTGCTTTGGAAATCCTCCTAGACTTACCACCTCTCCATATTTACTTGGAGAGAGAAGCTAGGTGAGCAACATATAGACTCCAACAATCGGAAATCAATATGCCGCAGGCTATCATCATGGAATGCAATGGATTGATTGATGACCTAAACAGTCACAGCATCCTAGGTATGCCTTCTGATGTGATGCCTACCAGAACCAACCATGAGCTGCCTTTCAACATCCTATTTCCTGAAAGAGATGAGTGGGATTGGAATAAAACCGACCTACAGAAGGCAGACAGCTGTTGGTATACAGATGGTTCCAAAACTCCTGAAGGAACAGGAGCTGGAGTTTACAGTCGCTGCCCTAAGGTAAGAATAACTTCGAGCCTGGGTGATATCGCGACAATTTTTCAGGCTGAAATATATGCCATTGAACTGTGTGTATGGAGGCTGGAATCAACCCACCCTAGACACAGATCAATAAAAAATCTTCTCAGACAGCCAAGCAGCCCTCAAAGCTCTTGAATCCTATCACTGTAATTATAAAACAGTGTGGAACTACCAAAAAGTTCTAACCCAATTGGGTAAGAACAACAAACTGACTCTGGTCTGGGTGCCTGGCCACTTTGGGCTGGAGGGCAATGAAATTGCCGATTGCCTAGCTAGAGAGGGTGCGGCATCAAAATTTATAGGACCAGAACCAGTTCTTGGCATATCTTCAAGCACTGCCAAAACAAATATCCTAGACTGGGCCGAGAGCAAGACTGTCTACCACTGGCAGGAACTACCAGGATTAGCTCATTCGAAGGAGTTCATTACAAATCCTTTGAAATCAAGAGCTAAAAAACTGCTAGAGTTGAATAGGTTACACCTAAGCACTCTAATCGGCCTATATACTGGGAACTGCAGATTAAATCATCATTTACACAGACTTGGACTGGTGGAAAACACAGAATGCCCTCTGTGCCTAGAGGAAGATGAAACGGCAAGGCATGTCCTGTGCATTTGTCCCGCTGCAGAAAAAACCCTGTTCTCATTATTTGACAAAGGTCAGCTTTTGCCTGAGGACTTAGACAATCTCTCACCCAACAAAGTTATCAGCTTTATTAAAAGGCTGAACCTATTGGGTGAAATATAAATTAGGAGTGAGTCACAATAGACCGATTGGTCGCGGTGGAGGGTCTGGTATAAACTCACTCACATTTCAACCTAACCTAACCTATGCATTTATTATGTTTTATACATTTATTACGCTTCATACATTATTATGTTTTATATTTGTAAATGTTAGACGTCTTCTACACCCTAAGGGTATTTTTTCGAGAATTAATAAATATCTATCTATCTTTTTACCGGTCCGCAAATCTATCAATCAATGGAATCTGCCTCCTTGCGGTCGAAGCCTTAGGGAACAGTACGTGGTCGAGGCCTTATTGAACAAAACATACTCTTCCACCACTTTCACCAAGTTAATTACTGTCCAGTCACAAATTCACACTTACCCATTGTTTCTTTTTAGTTTCCGAAATCTGCTGATTATGAGATTCGAAAAGCCTTTTCAGATGGTCATTGTGATCATTTGTTATTTTATCAATTTCCACCTGCATACAATCCATGGCACACTTGATAATCTCCTTTTTATTCGACAGGCACTCCAGTTTTCTTCGCATCTAAACAAGACAATTTTAATTTAGAACCTCATCTTAGAAAATGTTTTCTTAACCGCCTCTCAAGTTACCGAAGTAACCCCCTGGAAGATCTCAAGGATCTTGTGCTAGGTAAAGAGAAACGAGGCCTTACAGTTTAATGTTGACTCCGTACCACTCTTGGGGCAATTTTTTTAATGAAAAATTGTTTCGCCTTGCGGGAATCGAACCCACTTCGCTAGGCAACTCAGTTTGCTGGCCAGTCGCTTTAAGACACTGAGCTACCATTCCCCTAATCTGATAATTTGCTAATCTGATAATTTGCTTCTTATTTCTAAATTTAATGAAAAATATTACCTTTTCAACAGAATCGCTGTAGGGTTGATCCAGCGGTTGCATGCCAGATTCCCGCCTCGGTGAAATCTGTTTACTAAAGTTCTCAGTAGAACTTGTCACTTGCTCGTAAGTCTCATCAAAGCTAAAAAGAAAATGAAAGAATTTGAACATGTTCAGAGTAACTGCGATTAAAGTAACCTTAGGATTTTTTGTATAATATACAGGGTGTCTCACCGGGAACTGAACACCCTATATATTTTAGGGTTTTCGAAAAGAGCATAAAATTCTGAGTCAAAAATATATAGCATATCCTATACCTAAACCTACCCGTTTCAGAGATATTTGACATTTTATAGAAAATTTGACAGGTGCAACGGTTTGCAAGAACCGTTATAACTTTCTTCATGTAAAAGATCCTCATTTGCTTCTTGTCACATAAAAAGAACACAAGGAGAACTACGGTCTACAATTGGAATAAATTCAATAACATCATACCAAGTGTTCCGTTTTGTGGGGGTTAAAGTTACAACTTTTTGAAATATTTGCGATTTTATTAGAAATTCATGAATTGTTGTAATCATTTCATCAAAATAGCCATGATTAGAAACAATTAGTCATTATCTTATGTCAAAAAATGCCAGCACGTTTAAATTACACCCACGAAGACTTTTTAAATTTGTTTATTATTTATGGAGAATGTGATAAAGTAATATCAAGAGCTTGCAGCATATTTGCTACTCGATATCCAGAAAAATGGAAACCGTCACCAAACACTGTAAAACGCATACTGGAAAATTTTAAAAATTATGGCTCTGTCAAGGCAAAAATGCAAAGAAGAAAGCCTATTGTTGGTGACGAATACATTGAAATAGTCATTCTGGGATATTTTCATGCATTTCCAAGGATGTCATTAAGACAAGCTGCTCTGGAATCGGGACTATGTAAGGATTCAATTCACAGAATCTTATTAAAACATAAGTTTCACCCGTTTTCATTCCATATTAAGATTAGGATTAAAAGAAACAGATTTCCTAAGAAGACAGAATTTTTGTGAGTTTATTCTAATAAGGTCTGAGAGTCACGATTCTTATTTGGGAAATATTATATGGACAGATGAAGCAAAATTTACTAAAAATGGACTTTTTAATAGACACAATTCGCATTATTGGAGTGACTCAAATCCTCATATGTTCAGAGAGCGAAACTTTCAGGAAAGTTGGCAGTTCAATGTTTACTGTGCCATAAGAAACGATAGAGTGGTGGCATTACAATTTTATCAGGAAAATTTAAACGGTAAATTAAATTTTCTCTTCTGCTGATATGTATAGGTAAATTTTTGTATTTTTTTTAGGTGAAAGATATCTGAATATCTTACAAAATTTGAATAATAACTATTTAGAAAATTTACCTCTCGCCGAACATAGAAACATTTTTTATCCCCCACATAACGCATATTTAATTAATAATTATTTACAAGAAACTTTTTATGATCAATGGATTGCCAATAATGGACCTTTCTTATGGCCTCCTCGCTCGCCTGATTTATCAGTTCTGGAGTATTTCTATTAAAAATAAAGCTTATCAGAGCCCATTAACAACCATTGAAGATTGTATGTAAAGAGTAAGAAATGCATTTCAAAACATATCACAGGACCCATGAGGAACTAATCCGAAGGTGCGAAAAATGTGTTGAGGTTCGAGGGCGGAATTTTGAGCAATTATTAAATTAAAATGAAATCATATTTTAAATTGATCATATCTCTGCTATTTTAGTTCATGCCATATTTTCAATTCGATTAATACGCATGTTACAGTGTTAGTGTTATTTTGCGTTTTTGTGGATATCGAGTAGCAAAAGTGCTGCAAGTTCTTGATATTACTTTATCACATTCTCCATAAATAATAAACAAATTTAAAAAGTCCTCGTGGGTGTAATTTAAACGTGCTGGCATTTTTTGACATAAGATAATGACTGATTGTTTCTAATCATGGCTATTTTGATGAAATGATTACAACAATTCATTGAATTTCTAATAAAATGAGAATATTTCAAAAAGTTGTAACTTTAACCCCCACAATGCTAATATCAGAAAAAAGAGAATTCAATTATACACAACTTGACGTAAAAAATACAGGGTGTTCCATTTGACCTAATCAAGTTTTCATGGTTTGAAGTTGATAAAATGTAACGCGAAAAACGGAACACTTGGTATGATATTATTGAATTTATTTCAGTTGTAAAACGTAGTTCTCCTTGTGTTCTTTTATGTGACAAGAAGCAAATGAGGATCTTTTACACGAAGAAAGTTATAACGGTTCTTGCAAATCATTGCACCTGTCAAATTTTTTATAAAATGTCAAATATCTATGAAACGGATAGGTTTAGGTATATTTTCAACTCAGAATTTTATGCTCTTTTCGAAAACCCTTAAATTATATGGGGTGTTCCACTTGCAATAAGCAAGTTGTTATCGACTTCCGGTATAAGCGGAAGAGCCAGCTGCTTGTAATTATTTTAGTTGGATTGGCCACACCGACATGTGTACTTTTCTTTATATCAATCGATTCAGTTCCCAGTGAGACACCCTGTATAGTTGAAATCACGAATGTTGTCGTTTACATCATCAATTTATATACTTATCAACGACGTGAAATTTTTCTTTGTCAATATAAAGCACATAGGATGTAAATAACAGAAATTCACGTTTTTTGAGGCTACGACAGAAGTTCCAAGTGTAATGGTACGTTCTACAAATGAATAATACTATCGCTAGTTATAGCCGCAACCACGTTCAGTGGATATGCATATACCAAATTTATTGATTGTCTATTTCTTTTCTTTTCATTTTTTATGAGTTTTTAGAGATTCTTACTGTCATATTTTAAGTTTCCTGTAATTAGGTAAATAGTTTGTATTTTTACTCTTTGTGAAGAAACTAACCACAAAATCGAAGACTGAATGCAGTTAGATGAGTACCTCAATCAGGAAAACATAACAAAGCTCCCCTTTTGCCTTTGCAAGAAGTTTATAGTTAATTGTAATATTAAATGCGGCAGCAGATGTTAAAATTCATTGTGTTTTATGCTACTGTTGTCCATATATTTTCATTGCGAAATACCTGTCTTTTACAAACATTGATACGCCCATGCGTACCATTCTGTGTGATCTTGAGTTTATTTGATTAGGAAATTAAAGATTGATGATTTGAACGACGATATTCATGATTTGGACTATATGAGACATTCTATGTTAATTCGCATATCTGAGTCCTTGGTAATTCAGTATTGTTTTTTTTATAAGTCAGTGGATCTCTTAGATCATTCAATGTGCCGCTACGCTCTAATGAACTGCCAATACATTAGCGAAAATTATTCTTATGTTATAAGAGATTGAAAATCGCAACTATCTCTGTTCATGAGAAAACAGTATGTCATAAACTTCGGTCAGTCGTAACCACGTTGCCAAATTTACGCATATTCCTCAACTGACCATTGACATTCATATTTTAATGATATTTGGATAAATAATCAGCAGCTTTAATGGTACTTATTTACAGATTTATAGATTGAAAATGAAAAAATAATAGGGATGTTAGAGTTTCGACAATCATTTTAATAATATCCAAATGACATGTTTTAAAATGTCCCCAAAAAAACGAATTGTTATGGCTTTCGGCATCAAATGTTATTGTAACTTCAGTTTACGGTCCGTCATGATTGAAATCAAGAAGTCGTCGTATGATGATATTTCTAACACGTTGATGTATTTTTTTCTGTATTATAATTTGGTACTGTTGAGGTCATTACTGCCCCATTAAAATAAATATATAAAATTGGTAGATTCCTAAGGGACAGTAATGATATCTAATATTTAGTAAAAAGGAGACAATATGGACAAGCCAAACCCGAATGGCATTCAGAACCACGACAGAGATTGGAACGTTTCTCAAAATGAGATAAGACTAATTGAAAATAATTAATGCCCCAGTAAAATAAGCATTTTATTAATCTTAAAAAAAGCTTTTTGAAGGTTTGTTTAAACATGGGCCGCTCTAGCTCTTTTGCCACCCTGGGCGAAATGGCATTTTGCCTCCCCCCCTCCCTGCACTATAAGCAATATACGTATACCGCACAACAAGCTCCGCCTTTTGCGCATTTCACAGCTCATGAGGTTTTGAAATTACTTCCCCAATCTACAGTGTCATTCACTTTTGTCGTGACGATTTGCGATTCTTAAAATATTCGTATTGCTACGCCGAAAATGCCGCCCTTACAGTTCTGGCGGCCGCCCACTATGCCCACCATCTGGAGTGGCCTCTGTGCTTAAACAGCAAGAAGTTTGAGGTTCACTCTCCAATTCACCCCTAAAGAAAAACAACGCACATATTTTTCGCATTTTTCTGGAAACCAGTAGTTTTTTGTGTAAATTATCAAGTATAAACATTTTCAATACAATGACATTTTGAGCCCTCACTTGTTAAACTAGTCAAAGGGAAAGCAAGATTTGAAAATTTGAAATTGGCGATTTCTTTGTGCCTATTTTCATATGCTAATAACAAATTTTTACACAAAATTAATAAATCTAATTACCTTTAATTTAGTTGGTTTACCACAATCCCATAGCTGAGAATCATTGGACAACATGGGTTTGCGCAAAATTAGAAAACTGATATTCATGTTTTAGATAGGGAAGTAGCAGAAATTTAGGTATGATTTTTAGAAAAGCCAAGAACTGAGTAAAAATGGCACTGGTTTTTCGCAAAAATGAATGCCAATTTTATTATTATTTATTTATTTAAATATTTGTTGACACCTACCTGGCTACTTGTTTTTGATCAGCATATCATTTCTACAGTCGAGAAAACTGCTTACTGCACAAAACTAAACTGAAATGACTTACTTGAAAGATTCTTGAGAGACGTTGTTTTCTCTAAAAGAATACTCGGTACATTCTTCCTCTTCTCCATCTGATATATCTATCACATTTCCAGAAATCGTTTGACTGGAATTCTGTTCATCCTCAACGGTTCTATTCTTTTTATCTTTCGGTTCATCCGATTCTAAAATGAAATTTTTTTGAAATACACCATCAAAACATAAGTTTGTTCGAGGGCTTACCAGGGTGACTATTATTCTTTCTTTTTCCAGTAGGTTTCGTTACAATGTCGACCACTTCCTCCAGTGTATCATCAGCAGATGGCACAGAAGAATTTGCTTTACTCTTTCTGTTTTTCGGCGAGTTGTTCGTAGAATTGTTAAGCAAGGAATTTTTCTGTTTGAACATTGTGCTACGCTTAGGCTTCGATGTAGCTTTTAATTTTTCTAGTTCTAAGGGATCGCTTAAGAGTAATTGATAAAATTTCAGCTCTTCGTAGGATTTGTTGAAAGCTGCCGAGTTTCTAATCTGACAATGAAAATAAAGTAAATAGATATGTGGTAGTTCAAACTCAAAAAATCAATTTACATCATCATTTACATTTACTGCAATAAGCAAAGGAAGTAAGTTCTAAAATTCACAATGTTTGAGTTAAAAAATAGGAATTAAAAGAAACGGTCATTTCACCAAAACATGCATAATTTGCTTAATGCAGATGAATATAAAAGATGATGTAATTTGGTTATTTTCTGATTTGTACTGAAATATACCGGGTGCAGCATTTAACTTGAGACAAAGATTTATCTGAAGACCAGAAAAAAATATTTCAAATGAAATGTTTTTGATGTCAAAGAGGAAATAAAATAATGGCATTGATTTTTGATGATTTGAAGGTCATTATGGGGTCAACTTTGTTTTTTTAAATGAAAACCAATATTTTTAATTGCAGGGTCTTATTTTTCAGAAAAATATAAGTAACTTTTATCTGAAAATTTTTTTTACTCGACCTCAACCTTGTAAGATATTTGAAACATTATTTTCTAAAATGCTAACTGTATCTTTTGAAAAAAATCAAGGCTATGAGTAATGTTATTGTTTTCCAGATTCCTTTGACCATTAACTATTTGCATCATGTTTCTACCATCTTTTGGTCTTCAGCTTTTCTTCAGAAGTTGTCATAAGGTAGTAGAAACTTGAGAATGTAAAGTAATCAATGTGAAAGAAAATCTTGAAACCACTCCCTCATCAGTTCTTTGAAAGCCTTAAAGCTGACATTATGTTGGCTTATTTATGAGACAATCTGATGAACAATGCAGGGTAAAAATGTTTTCGTTATGTCTTTCTTTCATTGGGAATAACATTTTAACTCAAATTACATTTAAATTTATTTTTATTTACTTCAAATAAGGTAGTTCAAACATTAATGTATTTAAGGTAGACATTGCCTTATGAATTTGTTAAAACAAGTATATACAGGGTAGGGTGATTTATGGAAACATGTGGAAAATAAAATAGTATACAAGTCTGTTATGTGGGAAAGCCTCTGTAAAATTGTAAAGCGATCCGAGGTAATTTATTATATTTTTTTGCATTAAAACCTGCAAAGATACGCTTCTGAACGGGTGAATTATGCTATCTCGACGCGTTCATAAACGTGCCGCTTGTTTGTTTAGCAGGTAATATCAGCTGTCTTAGTTGTCTAAGTTCAGTGCGCAACGCGTTCACTGTTCAGTTCAGTGACTCTTTGACTTCCGTTTAGAGTATTTCCCATTTTTATTGAATTTTAAACTGTATTCACAAATATCGATTATGCCAGAGTTCACGTCGCAAGAGTACTGCGACATGATATTAACCTATGGTGCAATGAATGAAAGTCTTGCAGGGGCGAAAATACGGAAGAAAATTTCCCCATAGGAGCAAACCTAATGAGAGAAAATATTTAAGTGCAGTGCAACGAGTTCGTGACACCGGGTTTTGTTTACCAGGCGACAGAGAACATATAGTAAATCGTCCTGTTGAAGTAGACGAAGAAGTTCTAGAATTACTAGAACAAGACCCTTCAATAAATACCCTATAAGTGAGGATCGTTTTTACCCATACCACATAAGAAAGGAAGTGATTTCGTTGCACCGTATTACGTCAAATTGGTTAGTCATAGGCGGCGCACTTCTACAAAAAAAATAAGGTAATTTTTTTTCCAAATTTTTTTAATTTTTAATTTCTTTAACTCCTTTTGGTGGGGACAACCCACTGAATAACTTTCCGCATGTAAATCACCCTGTATACATAAAAAAAGCTTAAATCATTCCAACCAGGCTTGAATTTTGGGGGAGGAGGCCTCAAGTAATATGGAGAATAACTAATGACATGAATTATGTATCTGTTCACTTCGTTCCATTATATGTAATAACTGAGGGGGGCACAAGCCACTAGGGTACCCAGCAATTGTCATTGTCAAATTCCCTGGCTATTCCAGATTTTCCTGGATTTAAGTATTTTTATTTGAGACCTAGGTATCATATCCTTTTATGATAGAAATTAGCTAAAATATTGTCAAAGTTCCCAATAAAACAATGAATGGGGCCATTATGCAAAATATGTACCTCCTTCCATAAAAATATTAACTACTGCATTTGATATTTTCTGCAAAAATGTCGAAAAAATTTAATTATTTAAGTATTTTTCTTCAAACAGTCGCGTTGACTCCAATATATTATAACGAATTGATTTTGTATGCAAACTTTGACGTTGATTCTGTAATGTAAACATTTACTGCTACTGCTTCTATGGTTTTTAATTTCCACCTCAAATCGTTAACAAAATTAAAACTAAGTGAAAGGCAATTTTATCAGTTCTAATTTACACTAGTCACGTTTACTTGAGAATTATAAAAACTGAGTTAATAGGTGCCACTTTGACCTCGCCAAATAGGAAAATATCAAAAACCACAAAGATAAAGGATAAACAAGTCCCTTGTGCCTGCATTTAAAAAAGATGAGTAACTAGTCAAAATTTTATGGAAAATTTTTGGTGCAATAAACGATAATGGCATATAGCGACGCAGGTATAAGTAACGATAATAAAGTTGGGAAAGTTCAAATAGGTTGATCATGTGATTGAGGGTGAAGAACAATGACATGGTTAAGAGAACATTTGAAAAAGAACCATTAAGAAGTAGGAAAAGAGAGGTGCACCTCAGAGGGAAGGACAGAGTTACTCAAGATGCTCTGGAAAGCAATAGCACGAAATAGAACAGAATGGCAGAGAAAACTGCAGGAAATCAGAGTTCACAAAGGGCTGTAAGCTTATGATCTCAGGGTACAGAAATATCGGAATACATTTTCATATGGCGCATTGTTCAAAATTGTAAAATTTTGATTTTCCTTTAAAAGAATCACATATTATATTCAAATGGCTGTTTTCAAAGTTGATATTGAGATAAATGAGGCGGCACCAAAAAGAATCCTATTATTATTTTCTTTACTTGATTCATTAAAAATAAGTACGGTTGTGAGCAAAAAAAAAATAGGACAAGTCTTATGCTAAAATCTAGTTGTGTATATCTAACTTTAATTTCTGTGACATTTTCAGTTAGTTGTCATAATTTATTGCAAGTGTGCAAAAAACTAATATGCCTCATATAAGTGATTTAGTTAAATCTGGAGTTATTGCTAAAGCAGAAGATAGATGGTCAATGAGACAAATTGCACTGCGTTATTATATTGACAAAAATTCGGTGTGTAACATTTTAAGAAAGTGGAGAATAAACGGTACGATTAGTAGAAATCCTGGATCAGGGCGACGAAGGATATCAACTCAACAACAGGATTTGCAATTCCTACTGCTTATACCGAACTAACTGGTTTCAAGATAACAACATCAATATTCTTAACTGGCTCAGTCATAGTCCAGATCTTAACCCTGTGGAAGAAGTATGGGGACTACTCGTAAGAAGAATCCAAAAACGAAATGTGAGACCACAGAATGTCGAAGAATTACTGGAAATAGTAAATAATGCATGGGAAAATATTATTACTAATGATTATTGTATAAGGTTATTTAATTCTATGCCAAACAGACTTATAGAAGTTATAAATAGAAATGGTGCAATAACGAAATATTAATAGTTAATTTCTTGTTAAGTAGGATATCCTTTGTCCTTTGATCCAGGATTTCTACTAATCGTACCATTTATTCTCCACTTTCTTAAAATGTTAAAGTATATACGATTGGAATTGAAACTGGTCGGTTTTAAAGCACAGGACCGTGCGTACTGAACTTGATATTTTATCCTATATATTTGGCAATGGTATTGAGATTCGAAGGGTAGTTGAAACTGTGCAGGCGAGTCCGAGACTGGCAATGTAATCAGCCTGAATGAACCATCTACGACTGCACTGGTTTAAAGGTAATAAAACGGACAGGCCTACTATCACAAAAAACTCGTAAATCGTTTCTTTATCTTGGAACGTGGAAGTCTAATATCGTGCTGTCTATGTGCCAGTGCAGCGCATAAATACCTATTATAATATCAAGCGTAGGAGTTTAGTTAGTTACTGTTCATATTTATAAATATTTACTACTATATAAAAGGTAAAATATTTTAATTATTTACTAATTTACCATGGCTTTCTGGAGACCATTTGAAACAGAGGATAATATAATAACGCCCGAAAATCTTATCATTTTGTTATGACAAGCATTTCTATTTACCTCCGCCCATGTACAATAAAGAGATGCCGACTGTTTTTGCCGGCTTTTAGTTTTTATACGGTTTCAATTCCAATCGTATATACTTTACACACCAAATTTTTGTTAATAATACAGTGCAATTTGTCTCATTAACCATCCATCATTTACTATAGCAATAACTACAGCGTTAAAATAAAAATATGACTTTATAGAATATCTTGGATGTAGAACTAATTGTTTCTGAATAAGTAGCGAACTTAGAAAGTAAAAATCGATTTATTTAAAGCGATGAAAAAAAGTCAAGTAAAAATGAAAAATTTCATTTATCTCTTAACTTCTTTCCTTTATATTTCCCATTATCCAATAAATTAACATTCAAAAAATGTATTGAAATCACTTTTTTCCAGAATTTTAGTGAGAATTCCCAGACATTTGTTGATTTTTTGTGATTTCCCTGACTGTTTCTAATTCCCTGTCTTTTCCAGGTTTTCCATATTCTTCAGGTTGCTGGGCACCCTGACTAATGCTCCCGTTACCAAGAAACGATTAAACAGAATTTTACACAACACACTAATCACTTGCCATTTGAAACTTTCCAAGTTGCATATAATTAACGTATTAACTAATATCTATCTAAGAGACAATGGTGTAAGTTTTTCTGAGAAATGGTAAAATAACATTTTAAAAGTACCTGCAGACTTTCCTTGGACATCGTTATGGGTTTAACTAACGACTTTACCAATAAAGCCCTTTCATATTTTCCACCAAAAAATCTGACATCGAAGTGGGTAGCGGTCTCTTTCATCACCTTTAAAAACATAGTAAATAATTATCATTGCATTTAAACCCCATTAAGTGGAGCACAAATATAATGTAAGTGAATAAGGCCTTTTTTTTCTTTTTAATACAGCTAGTACTCCTCACTACAGCATTTGACGATGATTTCTACAAACATCATGTTTCGCTAACCTAGTTGGTTAAAAAAGTAATAATGTAGTGTAAAAACAGTTAAAATTGTAATATATCGGATAAAATTCAGAAAGTTTTGAAAATTGGTGAGAAATGTTAAGGATAGTATAAGAATTAATAAACTGAAAAGTTCCCACACCTAAATAGTGTGGTTCATCACCTAGGACGTCGTTTCTACCCCGATTTTGAGGTTTTCTAGATTATCTCGGAAACGGTGCACTTTTTTATAAAAATCCCTATATACAAAATTATTCCTTATAAAATTTTCTATCAAAACCGTCCATATAATTTTTTCCTAAAATGAATTGTACTGTGGGAAATAAGGCGCACAAATAAGGGTTGGTTCCGGTTAACGCAATAACTTGTAATCTTTACTATAATCTGCTTTAAAGTTCAATGCCTAACGTTAAAGAAAAAAACAACCAATTATTATATTTGCGGCAACATACTTTACAAAATTTAAAAGTTAGTACTGAACAGATTCTTACTTTGGCTGGCCAGTAAGGATAGCCCTTCTGCTTCGCCCAAACTAACTTATGAGGAACTCTGCAAGGTAAGCAAAACCATCTGCTGTTAATTTTTTCATTGCTATGTTTGTAACAGTCGACGCAATTTTTCATCTCTGTTATATCGTGAATTGTGTCACGAACCATCAACTCGGCAGCTCCATATTCTTGTGACTCAACTAGAATACAATAAAAAAAGAATAAACATATTTTAAGACAAACCAAAATCTTTCAGCAACTAAATAATTACTGATTTTTAAAAGTTTAGAAGATATACAAGAGATACAAAAAAGAATTACTTGGAACAAGAATTGAAAATGCTGTACTTACTTCCATGGAATATCGCGACGTTATGCTGTACGGTGTACACGTCTGCCAGAAATTCAGAGAATAAAGTATAAGATTCGGTGTTCAATTTAACCTCAATCACAGACATGTCTCTATGTTCAAAAAAGAACTGATTTGCTCTCCAAGTTAACTCGCTGTCCGTCAACCACTCTGGCCTGTCCTCCTGTGCCATAGTGTGTGTAATCGTATTGGGTAACTAAAATGTTATAAAATAATCGTGGATATGTTTTTAAATAAAGAAACTATTCGTCCAATATATAAAGTTATATGCAGAGTATCAAATTCACTAAATAATGATAAAATAATAATGACAATGTATATAGTTCTGTCGAAAGCTTTTAACTCAGTAAATCAAAAGCTCCTATGTAAAAAAAGCCTGAAAATTAATGAAGTACGGTCGTGAGCAAAAAAAATAGGACGTCTTACAACGGTATTTTGCTAAAATCTAGTTGTGTACATCTAACTTTAATTTTTGTGACATTGTCAGTTAGTTGTCATAATTTATTGCAAGTGTGCAAAAAACTAATATGCCTCACATAAGCGATTTAGTTAAATCTGGAGTTATTGCTAAAGCAGAAGATGGATGGTCAATGAGACAAATTGCACTGCGTTATAATATTGACAAAAATTTGGTGTGTAACATTTTAAGAAAGTGGAGAATAAATGGTACGATTAGTAGAACTCCTGGATCAGGGCGACGAAGGATATCAACTCAACAACAAGATTTGCAATTGGTACATGCTTTAGTAGAAAATCCATTTTACTCAGTTATTCAGGCTGCTGAAGAAACGAATTTTCCTGGATCGTGTAGTATTGGTCACCGGTGAGTAAGAGAATCGGAGCTACGCTGTCATACAGCAGCACAGAAATATTTACTTAAAGCTGAACATAAAGACGCTTGAGTAGGATTTGCGCTTAAATTTTTAGCACATGATGTAAATTTTTGGAACAATGTAATCTTTACAGACGAAAAAAACCTTGCCAGTCAGCACACAGCGGTTGTATTCGTGTTTATCGCCCTCCGAATACTCGATTCGATGAGAAATATATATCTAACAATGATAAAAGTGGTAGATTTTCCGTCAATATGTGGGCTTGGATATCAGCATGTGGTCCTTGTGTTTTGTGGCATATTGAGGAACAATTAATAGTGAAATGTATATTAGGATTTTAGACAATATTATGTTCTCTTCTGTGTCACAATTATTTCCTAATAATGAGTTCATATTTCAACAAGACAATTGTTCCGTTCATACTGCTCATACCGTAACTAACTGGTTTCAAGATAACAACATCAATGTTCTTAACTGGCCCAGTCATAGTCCAGATCTTAACCCTGTGGAAGAAGTATGGGGACTACTCGTAAGAAGTATTCAAAAATGAAATGTGAGACCACGGAATGCCGAAGAATTACTGGAAATAGTAAATAATGCATGGGAAAATATTATTACTAATGATTATTGTATAAGGTTATTTAATTCTATGCCAAACAGACTTATAGAAGTTATAAATAGAAATGGTGCAATTACGAAATATTAATAGTTAGTTTCTTGTTAAGTAGAATATCCTTTGTCCTTTGATCCAGGATTTCTACTAATCGTACCGTTTATTCTCCAGTTACTTAAAATGTTACAAACCAAATTTTTGTTAATGTTATAACACAGTACAATTTGTCTCATTAACCATCCATCATTTACTATAGCAATAACTACAGCATTAAAATAAAAAAATAAAGTGAAAGTGATATCTGTTTTATTTCGGCTACTCATTACATATTCAAATAGAGACAGATTTACATTAGAAAAAGTTGTCCTATTTTGTTCTGCTCGCGACAGTAAGAGGTGTTTCATTACGTCTCATAAAATTATATAGAGCAAATCGAATGCAGTATTTTGGGGAAATTAATAAATGTAGGAAATTGCTTAACCAGATAGGTTGCCATAAAAAAAAGTGTTCCACAAGGTTCAATTTTAGGACAATAGTTTTAAGTGATCGATACCAACGAATAAGCAAATTAATGTAGGGAATGATTATATGGTCTTATATGCCAATGGCACTGCTCTGTGGTTTTAGTGAACTGGATCATGATCTTTTATTGTAGAAAGTCATTGACGCAGTGGACTTTTCCATAAATGATCTTTTACTTACTGTAAACAATGTTTTAATGTGTAACGAGTGTTTTTGTTTCAGATGTGACATGTTCCACACCCTGAGAGGATTTGTATGTAACTTTTCTGTTACTGGAACTGATAAAGTATTATTGGTATTAGACAAAACCGAAATGTTAGTGTTTATTGGGCAGAGATTTTAAGGAGGCAAAATACGATATAAGATTCAATTAGAAAAAATAACTAAGGGTATTATTCACTAGTTTTACCAGGTAGACAATAGATTTCTAATATTCTAATGGTTATATTTCAAAAATAGAACAGAGTATTATGTAGATAATAGTGAATTTGTTAAAGAAATATGTTTTACACTATAACTTACCCAGGCTCTTATCCTATGTAATACAAATCTCAGCATATAATTCATTTCAGGTTTGTCCAAATCACAGTTATAATCGATCCTATTTATATTACAAACGGAACATAATGTCTCATCATAACTTAAATTACTCTTTTCTGTCCAATCAATTGGCGTGTTTTCGCTGGCCAGATCAGCTGGAATATCGCCTCCCGAGTCGGCTTCTAGAGCGGAAGAGGCACTTCCATTCGTCGGCTCACTCAGTTGTGTCTCTACTACCACATCATCAGAATCATCTGATATAACTGTTACTGCCTGGTCGGGGGATATTTTTGAGTTATCACCCTTGGATTTATTTGCACCTTCATTAGTTTTTGTGCCAGTGTCTTTAGGATAGTTGTTTGACTTTTTCTGGAATTCAAATTTTCGTTTGGCGCCGGTTATGCAATCCGAATGGAACACTCGAAAACAATTTGCACAAGGAGTCACGTCGCCTGCCAAATGGCATTCAAAGCAGTACCAATCCTTACCATCCAATTCAGGCTAAAAAAAATTATGTAATAAGTGCTAGTGAATAGCTAATACACAATGCACATACTAATCCTTGTTGGGTGATTTTATAACTCTGATGGGAGCTGTCAGCATTTTTTCTGATTGGGCTAGAAAATACATAATCAGTAACAGTATTTTTACCATCAGAAGCATTTTTTTTGCATATTATAGTATAAGAAGTATTTAACCTACTAATTTTCATTAATTTACAAATGTGATAACTATAACACGAGATCGCAAGCGTTCGGATCGCGCCCTGTGGGAAAGAGGCCTAGATGCTATTCTTCAGTTATTTAATAAAACCGTATGTACAGTAAATGCCAAGAATATTGGCGAGCGGTGGGGACTGTAGGGGAATATAGTCGGCCTATCGTAGAACGGCACAGACTGTTAGCACTATTTAGGATTTACACTACACCAATTAGGATAGCGATGCATACGCTAGGTCTATACTACCTTCTACATACAGCTTCCCCTTTGCTCGCCATCACTCGTGGCGTTTACAGTACTAATGTACGTATTCAATTTTACAAGAGTGCCATGAGAAAATGACATTTCTTTTCAAACATTTGCCTAAGTTTTTATTTGATAAAGTTTATGTGGTGCTTTTTTAATTTGCTTGTTATTTATTTACTAATATAACTATTTAAAATTTTTTAAAAAATACCCAACTGCCCAAAACGAAAAGGTGGACATGTTACTTATTTATGGGGAATCTAAAAGAAATGCATATCAAGCTGAGAGGTTATATATAGAGCAGTATCCTGGAAGGTATCTTGCAGAAAATATTTTAAGATTTTATAAGAAAAATTTAGAGCCCAACCAAATGAGAATGAACAAAATACGTTTATAATTCACGAGGTTACAGATATTAATGTTTTAGCATCCGTGGAAATTAGTAAAAATGCAAGTACGCGTGAGATTGGAAGTGCTCTTGATATTACCCGAGAATTTGTTAGAAGAATATTGAGAAAACATGCAACTTTAGTTCTTTCATTTCTTCGAATTTATGACGCCATTTGGAAAAAATTACCTAGTTGCCGATATATATATATATACATTCTATATCTTTGATTGGGTTTACTTTACTTACACAATTAATTTGTCCTTGAGGGTTTGTTTTATATACAATTCAACCTGTGTTTGGGTACAATCATCAATATTTTGCAGATATTTTGTGATCCTTGGTAGATCGGCTACTTGTCGAGCCTGATTTGCTGCTCTTATAGCATCCCATATCCTTTTCACATTTATTGGATCTGAATGTCTTCGAATAGGCATCCCTAAGAAAATAGTAATAAATAAAGCAGTCGATCCTCATAGTTTTTAATTTTTCTGTTAGGCCTACCAATCAAAATTAATAACATCAATTTATAGCGATGATATAAGATTTGGAGATATCAAATAACTTGGCACAAAATAAGCTCATACGTATATGTAATAAATAAATCTAGTGCCTTATAACTACAGTAGTGATGTTATTAGAATTATATTGTTGTATTTTTTATTTTTGTTGTTAAATTGATGTTTCATAAATTCAATAAAAACATCTATTATTATTATAACCTTTATAAACAATGTAAAATAGAAAATGTCGCAAATTAAATAATGCTATAACTTAAATATTGTGGTTTTCTTTAAAACAAATAAATTAAATTGAAACCATTATTCTTGCTCTATGGTTATTAGCAGAACATTTTTTGTATGAATATTTTAAGAAATATCAGTTTGTACGATATATAATATGCACTGTAGAGACCGATTGATGATTAAGAAATACTGAAATGCTTATATAGCACTTTGCTAGCATGGAATATATAAATTTTGCTATAACAAAAATTTTTATTTACCACATGATTAGCTTATAATCTTATTCGAAACATTCCATACATTTTCTTTCTCTATCTCTCTCTGTCTATCAATTGCAAGCCACAGTCTGTACAAGATTAACAAATACCTATTTATTAAACAAACATTATAGACATTTTTCAGATTAGATTTAAAAAAATATAAGTACTAGTGTTAAACTTCTTAAAACCATTTATTGGTTTAAAATTGATAATGAAATGTATTAATATTCCAAAGAACAATTCTTAAATATTAAACATTTACGTAACTCAATTATGTTAAACTCTTTTTACCTGACTGTGACACGCGTATGGAAGTAATGTTTGTATTGGTTGGACCAATTTGCATGAATCAAACATCAAACAACCCGTCTTAATCCTGAAAGTGTCACTAGATATATAAAAATTTGTAAAAATCAAAATTGATTTGATTTTTAATAAAATCTGTTTGTATCTGTAAATTTCTATTGTATATGCAAATCATTATTCAATAAATCGCTTTTATCAAAGCTAGGTAAGATAGGAGATCCTGAATAGAATATATAATGCAAAAACCTTTACAAATGCCTATGCTTTGACTTGAAATAACAACTGAGATAGCTGTTAAACAAGTGAGTTTAGTAAAAAGCCTAATTTTACATTCTTCTAACAAACTGTACATTATCAAAATCCACTAATCATGGAATTTTTCCATCACAACATAAATCATACAGTTAACTACTATCTTCAACAAAATTACCCACATCATAACAATACAGTTAACCATGAGGGTACCAATACCATCGCCGATGAATCTTTTATTAATATTCATACTGAATGCAAGCCAAAGTTTAGTGAGAATTCTCACCATGTTTCAAGCGTACGCGATAATTGGTGCCAGTTTATCGATACCAGGAATAATATGTACATATTATTTCATCACATTAATTTTAACATATAAAGTTGATGTCTCCTCATTAACCTCTTTATCAGAGTCATTGGTAACAGTGTTTATTGGCATTTTTTACATATATTCTGCAATAATCCTATCCAAGAGTGGCATAGTTCAAAACCCTTCATTAAATTTCACAAACAACATTGATGATATTACTATTACTAACAGCTCAGAAGATATGACTCTGGACAGCTTTGAAGAATACTACAATCAAACCGAAATTTACCAAAACAACAATCTAATTCACTATGTTACAGTCACAGAAGAACTCCCTTATTTGGAAAAAAATCATAATGTAGATATGGACAGTGTTAGTGAAGAAACTAATAACAGTGACGACGAGCAGGCAATTCAGTCCTACAGTGAAGGTTACGCAAGTGATCAGACTTCAACTGTGATAAATGAAAACGATCAGTTTCTCATTAATTATAAGAATTTTTTCAAAGACATTATAAAACAGAAATTATCAAATTCATCTATTTATAACAGAACAATATTTAGCAAGGGGACTAAATCTTTAAAAACTAAAACAAAACGAGACTTACAACTTGATCCATTAGAGATAAATAATGATGAATGCTTTAAACAAACATTTATTAATAATGCTGGGCTTTTATACTCCTTTATCCACTGTATTTTAACATTAATCAATTACACTTTAAATTGCAAAAAATGTGCTGAACATGCAGTAAAACCAGAAGAAAGCAATGACGAAAAATCTAATGCCACAGAAGATTTCGCAGACACAGACAGTGAGAAAAATGACACATCAGCACCTGTAGGGCCATCATTTGACGACTGTGAAAATATAAAAATTGACAGACGTACTATCGAACTTTTCAGAGCTAAAAATATCTCATTACAAAAACTGAGTACCAGCGATAACTCAAACGAAGAATCAACGCAAAAATTTTCTCAATGCGACAAGTTCAAGTTAGTAGTGCGTATTTTGTTATCGTGGACATTGCCCATAATTGCTATTGCAATCTTGTATGGTATATTAAGAAGCGAGACTACCGATATACATTATGAATCGAATTATATAAACTTGATGAACTTCAATACAACTCGTGCTGATCCCAATATCTTGAATATAATTAAAGAAAAACCATTCAACATCACTAGCACTGATTCAGGATCAGCAGAAATCAACAAAATAATAAAAAATATCTACACTATAGTTAATGAAGCCCGTGAAAATATTACTAAGAAATCCTACTTCACTCCTCTCATGGTGGATATTGTCTATTTTTTGAATGAGCAAAAGAGAAAGCCGAAAGATTTTGTAGAAGAATGTCCTGTATCAGAAATGCCTTTAAGAATTTACTATTTCTTCATATTTGTAGTAATTTATTTCATCGTTATTTTATACACAAAAGTTATGCAGATGTCTGTTAACTCTAAAAGTGGAAACTCAAGCACTATGCATTTGAATACCTGTATCTTAGCATTTTCTATTTTGTGGTTACCAAGTGTGCTAGATTTATTTATTAGGTTTTTCCTCACCCGAACAAACCCAAATATTATATCAGACATTTTTTTATCATTGGGAAACATAAACAGATTGTTTACAATGAGAGTGAACTACTCTGAATCTAAAAAAAATAGAAACAAACTCAATTTAGTTAAACCTGTCGTATAATAACATTTATTTATCTAATCAAAATGTAATTAGATAATTCTTTATAATTATTCATTTGTGCTTTTAATGTATCCACAATAAAACTATTTAATAAGTACCTACTGTATGTATGTTCACATTCACTACAAAAACATCACTTTAATAATCAACAAAAACTGCACCTAAATGGATTTTGGTAATTTGACAGTTCTTTCCACTGGCTTCGTAGTTCGTGGTTTGAAACTTGAATAAAATGGTGAAGTGGAAAAGGAAAGAAGCGGAGCTCACGCCCTAGTGTTGATTAAAGTTACTAAATGGGTTTGTTCATTTGTTCCATTTAACGCGGTACTAAGGGCCGGTTTATCAATGTAACGTTAACTCGTAATTTATCGATAACTGTCAAACAAAACAATAGGTACCCCAAGGATATAAGTTTATCCTTGTAGATACCCATTGTTTCGTTTGACATTTATCCTATAGTTAAGTGTCAACCGTGTGTTGATAAACCGGTCCTAAGACTAAAAGAAAGCTTCATTATATTATTATAGAAAGGGTCTATATCTCTAAATTTCGTGGCTGTATGGACTATGTCCAAAACCAATATCCTTAAAAAAAAAATTATTATAGAATAACTTAGTTGTCAGCGTGAACACGTAATTTTACGTTTTACGACCGATTTATCGATACAGGTTTAACACTTATTAACAAAGAATAAATGTCAAACGAAACAATTAATGGGTCTCTATTGTTTTGTTTGACAGTTATCTTTTGGTTAGAAGTTAACCTTCCATTGATAAACCGGCCCTTAATAGTGTTACTTATTACACTAAATTTTGAAAACAGAACGCAAGTCAATTCAGTGTAAATGGGTGCGTTTAGAAAGCTAGAGTGTCACTCTGGACGAGACGTTATAAGAATTGATGACGTCACGTCTTTTCAGTCCGGAGACTAGAAACGCACTTGTGGAGTGTTATGTTATTGAATATTTTCTCTATACATTTTTTCATTAGTTAAAGAGCTACGATTTAAATTTCTTTCTAAATGGAAAATATTAGCATTGAAAAAGTCATTTAGGGCAAGGGTAAAGAATCACGGACATAATTTTGATTGTTTAATTAGGGCATGCACAACGGGACGCGCGAGTTTTTTTTTTCCTTTATTGAAATGAATTTAACTCAAATTTTGCAAATCATCAATTTTATAGACCAACCATAATTTTCCGTCCATAGAAAAAACTAGAAGCTTTTTACATTATGCAACAAAAACCTTTTTTAAGTGTGATCCCCTAAATAATTTTTGAAGTTTTTAGTTTAACAGATGGGGAGAGCATAGGTGGTGCGTCTTTACTATGTACATACTTCGATATGCGGTATATAGCAACGTCAGACGCGGTTAGTAATTGGATGGGTGACCGTTCCAACGTAGACCGCGTCCTCGCCTAACACATCTCACAACGGCTTGCATATCAGTGTATGCGCGGAAGCTATACAACCCTAGGCGAGGGTTGTATAGCGCCGGATATACTATCCTTCGGAGGGGATGTAAAGCCGTCGGTCCCTTGTCTATTAAATGTTAGGCAAGTAAAAGATCCCTACTCTTCTTAAGGGAAGAGGTTTGGCAAAATTCCTGGTTGGGGGTAGCTCATCTACAGGCGTCGGTGTTAGGCCTCAGTAGCGGATATAGGCCGACGTTAAATAAATGTATTAAAAAAAACAGGAAATTAAACATATCGGAATCAATTGAAATTTATAAACATAGAAATAAACCAAACATTACCCTTATTAAGGACCAGTTAGAAATTGGGAATTCCACTTTGTTTGCCGCCCTGTTGTAAGAGCGGCCTAGCTACTGGTTTATTCTTAGATAATTAGTATACCCTATGTAATGTAGAAATACCTCACAATTTAATTTGTAATTTACTGGACTTGAAAATGTAGACTGGATACTGCGAAACTACAGTCGCAAACATTAAAAAAATATATTGATATTTAACAAAGAAATTTTGTGTTCGTTATTTACTATAATGGAATATCACAAAGTAACAGACAACTTAACTATTTTCGTAAGAAAAGATATCCTTACAATAGTTCGTCTAAAAAAGGCAAACATGTTAATTTTGTGTATTTATTCAAAAGATATCAAAACACAGTGCGCGCATTTCACAAAACGCCAAGTCTTTATAGTTTACAAACGGCTTTCATTTCACCTGGGCGCGCCCGGGCGTAGTTTCTAAACGCACCCCAAGCAAAACCAGTTTTGCAGCTGTGACAAAACCTCAATAAAACCAAACCACGCTATGGTTTGCAACAAAAATATTGTGTCGCCAACATAATAATTTTTCCATAAATGTAAAAGTTGCTGAACGATTTTAGAAGAACGAACAAATATCGAGCATTGTTTTGTGTAATAATTTTTGCCGTTACGGCTGTTTTTTGCTTGGTTATTTGTTATTTATAATAATATTTATTATTTTAGTTATGTTGGATAACTGCTAGAAGTGTCAAAAACACAAAAACATTTCAAGGATATTTTCAACTCGTCATCTGTCATCGTCAGACGATTGCAGTTATTTGTATTGTTTTTTAACTGCATTTATATAACACTAATTGTCCCGACATTTATATTATTCCATATTTTACTACTTAAATCTTGGACTAAGGATTATTATATTAGAATTAATGTATTTTCTAGCATAATTTTTATCAGAAATACTTAACCTCTTTTTTTTTAAAGTTTGTGCAATTATTAGAATAGAAACAAAAATATAAATGGCCTATATTAGTGATTTACGTATAGCAGTAATATGTTCAAGTAATATGAATAGAAGCATGGAAGCACATGCTTTTCTATCAAAAAAAGGTTTTGATGTAAAATCATACGGCACAGGCGATAAAGTGAAAATTCCAGGCTCTGCAGCTGACAAGCCGAACGTGTACGAATTTGGTACTTCGTATGAAGAGATCTATCTTGATTTGTTGGACAAAGACAAATCTTTGTATCCTTGATGAACATACGATAAAGTCAAATTGTGATAAGAGTGGAACGCACTTATTAATTGTGTCTAACACTTTTACAGAATGCAATGTAATAATGCCAATCTATTGCTAATTACATTCTTAGTCATTGATTAAAATTGTTGTTTTCCTTAATTAAGATTTAGGTATACCCAGAATGGTTTATTACACACTCTGGATAGAAATAGAAGGATAAAGTCTCATCCCGAGAAGTTCCAGGAGACCGAGGAAAAATTTGACATTCTTATAACGTGCGAGGAAAGAGTATATGATCAAGTATTAGAATATATGGAAAGTAAGACACCCACTGATAATTCGATAGTCCACGTGATCAATATTGATATTCAAGATAACTTAGAAGAAGCCACAATTGGAGCCTTTCTTATCAGTGATATGTGTACAATGGTATATATTTTTTTAAATTACAAACTACTTTTAAGTCTTATAATAACTGTTCAATATTAATAATTTACTAATAAAAATAATATTTCAAAAGGCAATTGACAAAAGCCCTTTTTCAACTTATTTAATAGTTGCTCATTGAAATTAACTTTTTTTAACAACCATCCTGAAAACATCAATTTTTGGGCCTGAGCAATGTTTTCTGGACTAGTTTAAAAAGCAATTACTACAGGACAAGTCAAGAAAGTGACAGGTTTTTTTGACAACCGTAGTAACCAAGTAACAACACTTAGATCTGCAGGCCCGCGCCTAGCACTTTTGGCGCCCTTGTGCAAATTTAAAATAACGCCCCAAATTTACTAATTTATTATATATTATTACTAATTTACTTCAATTAACAATGATGTTTATATAATCAAATATAAAATGATTTTTGGCTTTTAATAAATCTAAAATAAAAAATAAATTTTAGATGAACTCACCTTAATTCACAACACAAAACACATCACTATAAAGTCTGTAAAACTACAAAAAACTAAAGTTTCAAAAACAGATAGGTATCTTTTACCCCATGCACCTTTTCACTTCACTAAGTTAATTATCGGGCATCAGGCAACAAATGAAATCGTGACCGATGTAGCGCTTAAATATATAAAGTTTCATATGTTGCAAGCTCAGACAGGAAAAAAACGCTTGTTTGCTCGTTGCAAGCCAAATTTCAAGCTCAAACATGAATAAAATCAGATTTGTTTTACACGATTCATGTTATCATGTTACGTATTCAATCGAATAAATATTATTATTGCGTACTCTCATTTGGAAAATCAATGTAATAGCTAGCAATTCGTTACTGGTTTTTTTATCATTATAAATTTTGTTTTGACAATTTTGTTTGTTGCTTTATCTTTGTTTTACTTTTCAATTTTGAGGCTTTTCGGCGCCGTCGTGCACCACACGACTTTGCCCTTATGTACGGCGCGGGCCTGTAGATCTGTCGTCACTTATACGATTTCCAAATAAGTAGTTTTAAATCGAAAATAAATGCATATGCAGCCCGTGTTTTATCTAAATTATCCACTAAATATAAGTAGCATCAATAACTATCATTAATAATGAAATGTGCGAAAATTAATTTGTGTTAGTATCAGTTTGCAATATAAAAGATTTAACTAATTAATGTTTAATTTTTTTATTTCGAAATGGTTGCTGATAAAATAATAGACAAAACTCATCCAGAAAGTGTTTTTTCTGGGCGCTCAAACTTCCGGCATTCACCTATGGTCTCGTCGAATCTTGTCTACTCGTCCAGAAAAAAACACTTTCCGGAGTTGTTGACGTAAATAACAGAACTATTCTTTTGCAGATGGCGAAAGCGGAAGATCTGGACAATGATATTGAAGAGGTTCTTCACAACTTTGAGGAAAAATGCCAGCGATCCATTTTGCATAGTATCGTTTTTAACTAATTTATTATAACCTACAAGACCGTGATTATAAATGCTGTTTGTTACGTAACTTTTGGCGTGTATTATTATTTAAGGAGGGGTATTATTTAACAGAACTGCAAATTAACAAGCTGTAATATATATTGTAAGGATCTTCCAGAAGTAAAATTATTTTATAACATAGTAAATATATTTATTCAGTTTAAAAAGTAATACAATCAACGATATGTAAAATGTTAAAAAATAATCGGTTTTACATCTTGGCATATGAGCTCAAGAAGAGTACAATTGCGAACGTTTAGTCGATAAAGCACCATGTATGAGAATACATAAGCAACTAAGGCTTATTAGGCACATTTATATGGATTTTATAAAAGAAATTATAAATTATTCTTGTTACAAAATGCATAATGTCAGCACGTTGGTTGCCACTACCCCAGTAATATGTAAACATGCTATCCGATTGGCAACAGAGAGAGCTCTTACCAACACACTAACTGGCAGTCCACGGTCATTCACGTCATTACCACTTCAAAAACTGCAATGAATCAAAATTGGATTTCAAGATCCTACCCAATCAAACGGCTTCAATAAGTGGAAATGAATAAAAGCTTGCAATAAAATGGCTTATCCCCAAATTATATGTTCATTTTCAGTGATGATCACGCTAATGAGAGTGGAAAACCAAAACCTATCAATACATTTAAGACTGAACTTTTAGAAACTAATTTCTATTGTAAATAGAAGTCTATCTAAATGGTCAAACATGATATTGGATAAAATCATGTGTTGTGGGATACGTTTTCGAATATAAATAATTATTTGTTTGATGAGTTTGGTGGGTGTTGGGATCAACGTTTTGTCAAAAAACACAATTTTTAATTTATCGACGTTTCGTTTAATATTATAAACATTCTCAGGACAATTTAATTTGTGTTTTGACGTATAAAATTTTATAATATGAAACAAAACGTCAACAAATTAAAAATTGTGTTTTCTGACAAAACGTTGATCCCCCCAACACCCAGCAAACTCGTCAAATAGTTAAAAATTTTGGAACACTAAATTTAATTCATATAAATGATTATACGACAAAGAATGTCAAACAACTAATTAAAGCCAACGTTTTTAAAATATCCGAAACAGTTAATTGACAAACTTTCTATTTATAATTATGTATTCTTGAATAATAAAGTACTGTTAAAAATGTTGGCGTTAACATTTTTCATATTTTCTGCAAGTGAATAGATATAAATTAATGATTAATAGTATTTATAGAAATATATTCCACATCGAACTTTAGACAAACAAAAACTAAAAATTAATGATTGATTGAAAGATTAAGCAATTTATTTTGTTAGAGTGCAATCGAAGAGCTGCAGTGGAACAATTGTATTTTTAAACTTTGACTATTCAGATAGTTGTGGAATCACATATTGATACTTTAATTCGTAAATCCAACCAACTCTACTTTTACCCAAACTGACAATTACAAAAATTTGTAGACAAAATAGTCCATAGAAACGTTATAGTCAGGGTAGGACGCAATTTTTTTGTTTGTTGTGTAAGGGGGACGCTCTAAGTTTAAATTTGAGTTTTCGAGGTTGGTAGCTACCTTATTTGGCCGCCATCTTAAAAATAGGGGTGCAAACAGTTTTTGCCTAGTATCTCCATAACTGTGCGTCTTACAAAAAATTTGTATAAAGGTTTTTTGTTGAGAATCGAATTCTCTGCAATTTTACATGAGTAAGAAAGTTCTAAGTCAAGGAAGATAGAATTTGATTAAAAAATTATCTTTTAGGCGTTATAACGTTATAAATTCTATCTTCTTTTAACTATAGAGATCGGAATCCGGGCATCATTTCAGAGCCGTCATTAGATTCACACAAACTGCCACGGCCAATGCTTGAGAAATACTAACAGACATCAGTCCCAACAAAACAAGAAATTTAGATTATTTATATGCATTATTGCACTGCCCGTTAATTTTATGCAACAAACACCAGCCGAAAGACTGATCCTACTTAAAGGAGCTCTCGTGCCAGTCGTCACACGCCACTTGCAGACTGCAGTTTCGAGCTGTTTGCTCTCGTTGAAGTATTAGCGCTTTGATGGTAATATGCAATTATTACACTTAACGTGCCAGGCTTGTAACTTGTAATTCAGTGCCCGGCGGGGCACATAGCCCGGAGAGTAGCTGTTGGTTGCAGTGTGGTTACGTTCCTTATACTAATATAAGGATTTTATAGTTTGCGACTAAAAATATTATGTTTTAATATTCCGCCCTCTAAAAGCACATTTGAACAATTATTTTTGTCAATAAATATAATAAATATTTTCCATTTAGCGTATTTTTTTGCACTATTATCTTTACAGGGTACCCAACAATTTCCAATTGTCAAATACCCTGACTTTTCCAGGATTATTTTAAATAAAATACACATCATTTTAAGTAAAATACAACTCAGTTTCTAAAATTTCATCATAATATTGTAAATAAATTACAATTTTAACATTACACTAAACTGAGAAACCTTTATTAAATTTTTACAAGTATTCAGAAAAGGACTACTACTAGTTCCGAAGCTTCTTAAACAACAAAACTTGAGTTGTAAGCATTTGAAAACTATTCAAACTCTGCTGCATCAACTTTGTGAACAATAAAAAAGATACCTGGCAGGAGGTACCCAGCTGAGAAATGAGGTTACCCTGCAATTGGACAGCGAGCAGGTTATCACAGAAGTTGTGGAAAGAACTAGAAGGTCATCAAATATCGTTATTTTTAACTTAGAAGAATCTAAAGCTGCGGACCTAAAAACCAAAATTGATCATGATATCGGGAAAGCCAACGAAATAATTCTGGAAGCAATTGGTAAAATAATTCCAGACATTAAGGCTATTCGTTTAGGAAGAAGAGCAGACCCAAGTAAAAACAGGCCACTGAAGGTTATATTACACCCAGCGAAGTGCTCTCACGTTCCTGAAAAATAAAACCAAGCTTAGAAACAATAACATCAAACTTAACTCAGCCCAAACACCAATCCAGCAGAAACATCTAAGGGACCTTCGTGGAAACCTTAAGAACCGAGTCGAATGAGGGGTGACAAAGTAGCCGACTAAAAAGGCAGCAGGCCTAAGTACCTTTGGACTAGGCCCGACCAGTCTGTTACCGATCACGGCGATAATACAAAAAATTAAAGAGAACACCCACAATGAATTCAAGAAACTGTGGGATGAAACAAACAGCTGTCAGCTCGCTAGGGTACTACTAAAATATGCCAACAAGAGTACAGCAATGAACTACCTGGCAATGTTCAGAAGGAACCTACGCTTCATAACGGGGATCCAGACTGGACACTGTCCCATTAAGGAAACATCTCCATAATATGAGATTAAGCGAAACACCTCTCTGTAGAGATTGTGAACAAGAACTCTGTGACTGTTCTGCTGTCTCATCAATCAGAGAATCCATTTTGGGAGAACGTTGGCCTACTTTGGCCGATGTAAGGGAGATGTCCCTAGGCAGCATCATCACCTATTTCACAAGATTAGGTTGGTTGGAGGCCTAGGCGAGGATCTGCCTACAGGGCGGATGTACAAGGGGTCCAATGGGGCCTAAGTGCTGTGGTTCAATAATTTTTATTGACCACCCTCCCAACCAATTCCAGAAGTACATAAGAGGAGTGCCAATAATTGTAACAAAAAACTAGTAAAGTCTGAGGAAAACCTTAGTCGATATCCCTATCTTATACACAAACTTAGCTTCCCTCATGGCAAAATTCGACTTACTGTTAGTTGAAATAGAAAATACTAACCCTGCAATTATAATAATAACTGAAACCTGGTTACAACCAAATACACCCATTTCACATATTAACATTCCAAACTTCAGCACTTTATAGAAAGGATCGATAGCTGGGTACTCTGGGATATGAAGGAGTTGCAGTGTATATAGTTAGCGAGTACCAACCTAGGTAGCATCGTCGCTAAATGACACATATAACAACACAAATTAAACACTCTGGATTAACATCCAAATACACCCCATCAATTTACTCCTGGTTGCCGTTTACAGACCGCCTCATTCCGCCATCCAAAATGATACATTAATTTATGAAAATATCAAGGAGGCTTCCTTTACGGAAAACATACTGACTGACTTCAACCTACCACATATTATATGGCCACTTGCAAGAAATGATTACAGGAATGCTGCTGATGACTTGTTCATAGATATGTACCTGGAAAACAAATTATTGCATCTCGTAGATAGGCCTACAAGATACCGCGTTTTAAATACTCCATCCATACTAGATCTAGTTCTAAGTAACGACGAAGAAACTATTGGAAAGCAAACTACAAAGAAATTAATAGATATATTGAAGAATTTGACCTGATGGAATTATCACTGCAAACCTCTGTAGAAGGAAGATGGAGTATATTCAAAGATATGACTGCCACAGAAAAATTTGTTCCACTTTCAAAGAATAAGAGTAAAAAAACAAATTAAGAAACCATGGATTGCAAATGATATCATAGATCTCATAAATAATAAACGTATGCTCAAGAGAATATTTGAAAAAGAACCATTGGGAAGTAGGAAAAGAGGAAGAACAAATAAAGAACTGAATGATAAAGACATTATTATTATTATTTCTCAGGGTACAGGGAAAAATTCTTTCGGGCTCATATGATATACTTGAAATATCGTAATATATCTTCATATGACACATTTTTCAAAATTGTAAAATTTGATTTTTTTAAAAAGAATCACATATATTCAAATGGCTGTTTCCAGAGTTGATATTGAGATAAATGAATGCTGCAGGCAGCACCAAGAAGAATCCCATTAATTTTTTTTTCACTTGATTCATTAAAAACGAGTACCTTAACATTGAATTTTTATGATTACACATTTTTTGGAAGCTTTTTCCCATATCTCGGCATATTTATATCGGAAAGGGATATAACAGGCCTCAAATTTTAGGTAACTGTATAGCTTTATAGAATATCATTCATGTAGAACTCGTTTTTGAATAAGTTGTGAATTTAGAAAGTAGAAATTGATTTATTTAAAGTGATGAAAAACTAAGGACAGCTCAACCTCAGGATCTACTCCAGACACGGAGTGGCTATGGGAACAGGCGTACCCTGGGGTAATCCGAGCTACGAGTGAGCTGTGCCACTCATCCACTTAGCACCTCACAGTATCAATGCCTTCCTTCCAGTATCGGCCCACCGCTGGAGGGTGACAGAGATTTAGACCCAGTTCGTGGGATTTAAAATGATGGAAAACAATGAAAGCCAAAATGAAAAGGATGGAAAAATTTAGTTGATGGAAAAGGCAAAGACAATGGATATGGACGATGGAACAAAAATGTTGACAGAACAGGAGACATTTGCAAGAAGAAGCTCAATACTGAGGAGCAGGAGCTCTTCGATGGGAAATATGTGGGGCGAAGAGCAGGAGAGGAAGAGGAGACGAGTTGAGTTCCCTAAAATTAAGAAAAAGGAAGAAGATGTATGGGATAAGGCTAGCGCGGAGATGTGAAAATTGTGAGGCTAGTGAAAATTAACACCAACACCAAGGTGGGGATCAAGACGGAGGTGAGGGAACTAAGCTGGAAGAGCAAAAAGTGGGTCGAGATGACGCAAGAGCTAAGACAAGAGATGAGAATCTTCAAGGAAACGAGAAAATTCTCTACACAGACAGAAGGTTCCTGGCGTCATACAGGTAAAGAGGAGGAGGAAGTAAAGATAGCGTGGAAAAAATCGGTGGGTGGTCGAGGGAGTACAATGACTTGATCGATACCATTGAAGAGGACTGGCCGGAGAGGGCATTCCGAAAGACAAAATGTGAGGAGGCAGACAAGGACCTAACATTGGTAATCAATATCGAAGAACAGCAAAGAGAGGGAGGTATAATAAGACAGGCAAGAGTAGCCTGCCCAATAAGAAAGAACCTCCTAGAAAAAGGACTAAGAGAAAGCCAGGTGGAATACGGGGCATGTAGTATCCACCTAACCTTAAATCGTGAGGAAGAGTACAGGGACACCGCAAGAAACATGGGAAAACGAGGATATATTTGAAATGCTGAAAATGGACAGCCATATTAAAAGAACTAGGGAAAAGGAAGTGCACCCTTGCCCACAAGATGGGGTGGATAGGGCAACGTAAGGAAGCTCTGCGAATACGCATTTAGAGAAGTGGATGCAGAAATTAAAATACTCGTACCATACCCTATGGGAAGAAATGCTAAAAATAAGAGGGAGTCGCCTGTAGATACTGTAGGACAGGAAACTCGAGGAAGGAGATTAAGGGGAGAAAATGTGGGAATAATTATAAAGGCAGGAAATGAATCCTATGCAGAACTGGTAAAGGAGGTAAAGGGAGTATAAATATTGAGATTAACGTAAAAAGTGAAGAACATGAAGAAAACAGCAAAAGAGGATCTATTGGTTACGGTTGAGGGAGGTGCAGATAAGTGTAAAGCTTTGAAAGAAGCCATGGTGAAAAATCTACAACAGGTAAGGGTGGAGGAAAAAGGGAGAGCAAAACGATATTCAACAGGGATATTGACGCAGTAGCGACGGGAGATGAAATCAAGGAGACCATTGTGAAAATAGTGGCAAGTCCAGACTTCAGAGTAAAGGATATCGAAATATCCTCAATAAGGGAGACGTTGAATGGGAGGCAGACTGCAACAATGCATGTCCCAAAGGGAATTGCAGGGCTTCTTGAAAAGAGGGGAGGCAGGCGTAAGGATTGGATGGTTAAATTGCAGTCAGGGAAAGGGTTAATATCATCAGGTGCTTTAAATGCTTGCAGTTTGGGCATAGGGCAAGAATGTGTATGGGAGGATAGAAGCGAGGACTGCCTAAGATGTGGGAAAAAGAAATACAAGGTAAAGGACTGTAATAAACCCGAGTACTGTGGGAATTGTAAAGCATGGGGACACAGAAGTGTTTCTATGAAAGGCCCAAAATGCAGGGGCATGATATACGAAAGAGAAGAAAGAGAGTGAGACCTCAGCTATAAAATCGAGATAGATAAATGGATTCAAATAATGAGGACAAAGGAAGAGGATAGAAGAAATCTACCCTCAAACCCTTAATCGTTTTAATAGATGGGGAATGTAAGGGAAAACGGGAAGTTTTACTAACACCAATACATGATGAATGACCCGTGGCCTAATGGAAAGTGGAAGCAGTTCCATGTTACGTGGAAACACTGATTCAGGAGGGGTTTTAGTTGGTAGGAATCCGACACTACCCAGTGCGGTAGATCCTAGCGTCGGGTGTCCATGCAGGATTTCACTTCCACCATAAAGAAAAAAATGGACCTGGGAGTGCCACCCAAATTTCCAATCTACTTATAACTTTTTTTATTACTATAAATTTTTGACGAAACGCAAAATCGTGTCCTACCCAAAATGTTATCCTGAAGCATGTTCAGTAAAGACGCCGGACCATTATCAACCAAATTTTATCCGTTCAGAAACATCGCTCAGTAATTACCAGCGCCATATGAAATAACCACTTGGGTAATAATCGTCTGGTCGGGCGTACTTCCTGAACGTGCTCCTGACCTAAAAAATGGTACATCTCAATGGACAAAAATCATTTTAAATAAATGCGAATTAAGGAACCAAATGTTTCTTGAAGGATGTCTAAATTTTAAACTTCAACTATATTTTGACAATTTTACTAAAGACAAAAACCGGTTGTTGTCTTAGTCATTATTTTTAATATAAAAAAAAGTCATTTCCTATTGACCAATGTTAAATTTGCATGGTTTTTATGGCACCAGATTTGCCATTTTCAACAATACCTTGATTTGGCCACATAATTAATTACAATATTCAACTAACAAATTATTTTAACAATGAAAAAGTAACAACATAATCTATTTAAAACGAACTCTGGTCCGTAGATAAATTTATTATACATGATTCGTCGTAGATGTACAAAACCCTTTAACAATATTTATTTTATAGATTTTAAAATGTCACAGTGAGCAAGCAACAAGTACACTAAAGGGCAAATTTAGTGTTGGTCCAAGTGTGCATACACCCTCCTAAGCTTCTCCTTTTTCGCTTTGTTTTTATGCTTGTTAAACTGCTTCCATGGTTTTCCCACAACCTGGCTTCCTTCTGAAGAATCCTCTCTATTCGGCAAACTCGTAAGTTTACCGGGTACACCTTTAGCATGGACTTCTCGAGATCCAGATTTAAAAAATATATTGTCAATGTCTTCTGTTGTGGTACGATAAGGCTATAAACAGATAGATATCTTTATTTAATATACATTAAAATTAGGTGACAAAATACAAACCTTCGCTGCTCGAACCGCTCTAGGGGGAGCAATTCTATTTTCTGAATGTACTTTTTGCCGATCAGGCCAAGTATGATACTCATTTTGGTCTACATTAGGTGGCGCATGGCAATACAGTAATTTGCCATTCATATAATCTTTTAAAATATATCTAGCGGCCCTAGAATTATCTGGTTGTCCATTGGCAGTCATGAAACCTCGATTATCTAAAAATGGTTGCCAATTAAAACCTTAAAGTACAAATTTAGCGCAAAATCTCTTACATGCATACGTATTTAAGAGTTCCTCGGCAGTAGGGGCACGGTCAGGGTCTTCTCCTTCCATGGGAGGTGGCAGCATGATGCTATACTTATCTTCGATTACATGGCGTGGTAATAAACTTAAAACTAGGTTTGTTGGAGGGACATGATCTCTCATTTGATCTATAGGTAGGATTCCATTCAGAATCATCTCGGCTTTAGTGAAAACGAAACTGGGCATTACTAATCCCGGGCAGTCACACAACAGAATGTCTTTTGTCAAATACAAGGTTTGGAAATGCTTCGTTTTGCCTGGTGTAGCAGAGACGGACACTTTCTTACTGGAGAGGAGAGAGTTTATTGTAGAACTTTTACCAACATTGGGATAACCAACGAGACCAATTGTCGTAACATTTTTTGTGACCTAAAAAGAACCTTATCCATGTGAAGTCTCTTTATTTACTACAAAACAATCTTACCTTATGACCATTATAAATTGTCCCAAATAAATGGATTAACTCGTCACGAGTCAGGAGCTTGCTTGAATTCTCAATCGTACTTTCACTTTCATTTAAAGTTGCTCGTCCAACAATTTCCTCAATTTGATTTAAAATTTTACTCAAAACATCTGCATTTTCTTCAACTGCAAACTCCAAGTCCTCGATACTTTTCTTTACTGTTTTTATATCGCTAACCTCTATGTTATCACCTTCATTGTGAGTAATGTCTTCTTTGCTTTCTTCTCCTCCATATTCATTATCTCCTTTATCATCAGTGTTTATCTCTTTGTATTCCGTGCCTTCATTATTACTGTGACCATCTCCAGTCTCAATTTTTTCATTGACATTCCCATTTTCATTTTCTTTGTTAGTTGTATCTTCAGCGGCTAAATGAGCAGAGAAAAACACCACTCGCACTCTTATCGATGAAAAGTATTCTGCCCAATATTTCCGTTGGCGTTCAGTTAGAAAGTCGGCTTTATTAACTAATATTAAATTCATTTTATCTTCGGAAATTTCTTTTATATACTTTTCTAAATCTTCACATCGAAATAGTAATGGATTTCTGGCATCGACAATCTGAACCACAACATCACTACGCTCCACGACACGCCACAATTGCCTCCAAAATTGAAGATTTTTTTCGTAAGGTGTTAAAAGGATTCCTTGTTCTTCTTGCAAATGGGCCAAAGATCTTCGCCATTCTAAAAAGTGTATTTTTTCATTTCTGTCCAATTCTTCAGGAGTGGTATCAGAATTCCACAGTGGTCTAAAAAAGATTGTAAACATATCAAATAGTTCAGTAATACACATATACAGCTTAATTTACCTCCTAGGAATCTTTAATGATCCTTTATATTTTTCGCGAGCATTTACGGCCTCTTTGAACTCTTCGCTTGTAAGCAACCCAACGTTTGCTGTAGGATTAACAAACTTTATATCGAGTTTTTCTGCCTCGAATTCTGTTCCGGCCAATTCTGCGGTCGACAAGAATTCCTGGAAAGACGATTCTTCCGTCACTGATTGTAAATTTAGACGTCCCCAATCATATCCATCTTGAAGTTCTGTTGTGTGCAACTAAAAATGAACCAAAAAAATTAAATCAAAGTTTTCACACCATCAAAATATATTTTACTTTACCATTGAATTATCGGATACCATTTTCTTCCCATGGTTATTCCCTAAACGGTCTTTTATTAAGGAACGGCCCAAAGGGGCTCCACTAGTCGATTTCTTTTTCTTACCCATAATCAACTACAAAAAAAACAGAAAAGTAGTCTGCACAAAGCAACAAACGTCAACTACATATGAGAACATAAACGTCAAAATCGCCGGTGTATTTATATGTTCTACAACTAGTCTATTTCGATTCTTTATAGACATTTGACAGAATCATGAAAATTTCCAATCGCAGTATAACAAGCTAGAGAGAGATACAAAATGACCATCGTTACTGAATCGAAAAGACATAATGATGGAAATAAATATTTGCCAATTTCTAGAATTTTCAAGAGAGAAAAGTATCTTTCTAGAAATTAAAATGAGTATTCTAGACACTGATTCTAGAATATTTAATTCTAAAACCACATATTTTGTGGGTGATGGGTGAACATTTCATCATTATTAGAGAATCATTTTCTAATATGAATTAATGTTTTGAAAGGTATTAATTTTCCACAAGAAATTATGTTAATTTTCGTTCCAATTACATGTTTATTTATATGCTTTGATTTGTAACAACTTATGTTGGTGAAACGAGACAGAAATGAAGTTGTTCAGCGTTTATTTTAATGAACGCAAATGAACAAATCTTTTAGCGAAAATTAAACAGGGCACTTGCTGCAATAATTTTATGGCCCAGGAAAGTAAATCATAAAGGACATCAGGTTTTATTTATTTCATTAAAGCCATCAATTTTAAAATTCAGCTATGGGCTCTATAAATTAAAGCCTTTTTAGGGTTACTTTATGAGAGCCCACCAGGAAGGTCCTGTTCCTGGTGGAGGCGGTGAGCTTTGCTAGCTAGCACTGTAAGTATTTGTATTGCACGTCTTGTCATATGAAAACTCTGATACCCAACTGATGATGGTTACATTCAAATCATCAAGTTTGTCGCAAACTATAAAATCAATTAAATACCTCCTTCCTCATATCGTCTTTCTTAAATGAAATGGTAAAACAGTAAAGTATCTATATTTTCATATTTTTCATTACATCGAATATTCATCAATACATGACGTTCTTGATTTACATAGAAATTTCATTATATGTTCTCTTTTTATCTATGGCACAGAATAGATCTAAAGCACGGATAAGAAAAGTGATGATGAATGATGACGATCAAAGTCTGTGCCTGTGAGTCTTTGACCGATGTTTTGTTTTGAGTTTTGGTAATTTTTGGTTAGGACTGATTGACTGAAATACTGCATTACCGTTGTGGGTTTTAAAGTATATAATTATCGGCAAATTAATTAACAATGTATATCTTACTTTATTTAATATACTTATTTAGTATCTTCAAAAATATTTATTTAGAAATAGCCGAGGTTAACCCAAAATTAAGTAAAGTGTGGGGCCCCGGATTAACACCGGACAGGATTGTGATGCCTGCAAGATATTTTTTTATAGAAGCTATAGATAGTAATAATAAGAGGTAACTATTTTCTCAATGATTTGATTTATATATTAGGAAACGTTTTTCAGCTTAAAAAGTTCTTTAAAAGAACCATGGCAAATAGTTATCGATGGGGCTACAAAAACTAAAAAACCCTGCCGAATTTGGACAACAGTCCTTGATAGAAAGGATGGTTCATATATAGTAAGATATAAACTGTACGAAACATGTACTTATCTAAAAATTAGTATTATGTATAAAAATGAACATTTATCTGGATCTCCCTTTATAGTAAATAACTTGGTTCATCCAGATGATTGTATGTGTCCACTAAAGAACTTAAATCAGTTGCTTAGTTCCTGGAACTGTGGATTGGTCCCTACTGAAATCACCGAGAGACTAAAAGTTTTTGGTGAAATAAATTGGGATGAACATAGAAATAAAGTAAGGATAAGACTAAAAAAAATTCGTTTCCATTTCTCATGTTCACTAATTGATTCTAGTCCATTCATTATTAATTCTTGTGACTGTATGTCAAAAGATAAACATTTCCAAGAAGAATTAAAATAGTAATGGTGAACAGTAACGCTTTGTAATAATTCACAGTAGATGTAATATAAATTTCACATAATATTCATAGTTTCTCTTTGTAAGTTAAGTTGTCAAATCATTTGTTTATTGATTTCAGATTATTCATAACTTTAATAAGCCACACTCTGTTAGTTTGTGCCATTATATAGTAAAAAGTAATGAAATTTATCGGAAGTGTTATGGAAAATATGTTGGCTTTAATATGTTCATGGATAACATACTGCTTTCCTTGGCTAGGAAGGCAGTTTTACCTGATATCGAATTCTTTGCCAATCTCGGAGATTGGCCCCTATCTACTTTCGATTTACCTGAAAAGTATCCTATTTTGTCTTGGTGTGGGAGTTCCAGTAGCTACGATATTATTATGCCTACATACGACATTACCGAATCGACTCTGGAAAATATGGGAAGGTAAAGTTCTTTTTAATACTCCTAATAATTTCTTCCCCAATTTGAGTATATAAAGTGATATTTATTTATTTATCTCATACATAATCTGTAGATAATAAACCCATTTACAGATTGCTCTAACTTAAACTGTCCCTACTCTAAACTGTCCATGACCACCCACCTGGGTCCCTTCCCGGTGGGGGGAAGGACCCGGGAGGGACTATCATGAACAGCCAACTCAACCTAACCTATCTTAGATTAATAAAAACAAAAGCTTCAACGCAAAAGATTCTAAATAGGCAAGTTATCATATATGTGCTTTATAATACTATAATAATAATAATAAATTCCACAGGTAATTACGACCCGGGACTTTTGGATGAGAGGCAAGTGCGCTTACCTCTCATAATCCTAAACCTAGGCAACGAGTCATCAAATATGTCACAACAGCCCTGATGTAAATTGAAATTTGTACACATTGTGTAAACTGAAGAATTAAAAAGATAGTTCTGCCGTGGCGTTACAAACGTAAATGTCCTATTAACACGAGTATTGAGTCTAGGTACACAGAATTTAATTGAACTAAGTAACCATTCATCAGATATTTTGGAGTTGACAATTTTATATAGGCAAATGACACTGCAAAGAACACGTCTGTTCGCCAAGGAAAGCATATTGCTACGCTTCAAATTCAACAGATATTCATTATTACTGGGGTAATATTCTGTCAATATAAATTCACAGTGCTTAATGAATTTTTTCTGAATATTCTCAACTGCTTGACTATATTTGATGTAATAAGGATTCCAGACTATGCTACAATATTCAAGTTTAAATCTGACAAAGCTATTAAATAATATCAACAAAGTTTTTTTATTTTGGAATTGTCTACCATTGCGCAATATGAACCCAAGGTTACGATAGGATTTGCTAACTAAATCCTCAATATGGTGTGAAAAACTCTGTTTTGGATCAAATTTAATGCCCAAATCAGTGGTATCTTTTACATGTTGCGAGTTTTCTTTATATTCGTTGAGTAGTTATATATGATTGGATTTTTTACATATGCAAAGGTCATAGTTTTACATTTTGCCTCATTGAACTGAAGTTTATTAAAATTGGACCATTGATATAGCTTATCTAAGCTCAACTGAAGTTTTACACAATCATCAATAGATGATACTTCCTTAAATAGTTTGATATCATCAGCAAACAATAGAATCTTGCACTCATCCACAGCATCAACTACATCATTAATAAACATAAGGAATAGCAGGGGTCCGAGATTTGAACCTTGAGGAACACCAGAGGTTGCAATGTACTCAACAGATTTAAAATTATTTACTGAGATAACGAAAAGCTTGACAGCTTTGACAATATTACTTGATGGTCAAACTTATCAAAAGCCTTGGCAAAATCCGTATAAATTACATCCACCTGATGATTTCATGACAAGACTTCCAAGGTACATTGCACAAAGTTAACGAGATTTCCACACATTGATTTTCGTTGCTGAAATTCATAATTGGTCAAATACACTATATAAGATTTTATAAAACTTATCATTTACATTGTTAATTACATACAATATATTCCAGTCAATAGTAAGGAATAAATTATACAAAAGGAGAAAATTGGCGTTTTTGAACCTATAGTACCGTACAGAGCCCACAGGATACATATTAGGGCGTGGTTATACTCTCAACGGAGATATTTAAACATGGATGATGCAAATCTTCGGAGACAAATGGAAGTGGATCTCTATTAACAGTGCACTCAATATTTGAAAATACTATATCAAATTTTCTATCATTACAATTATTTACAATGTCATTATATTGTATACAGCCTGCTAGGTTCATGAAATAATTAAATCTGTTACATATATTAGGATTTGAACTATTTATATTTAAGTCACCAACAGAAAGAACGTTATCAGTCTGAAGAAAAGGTAATGTTTCCAAGGCATGAAAAAATATGTCATATTCTAACAGTGAGGAAGAATTTAAAAGATAAGCTACCATAAGATATATGGGTTTAGGCATAGTTTGCAACTTCATACATAATATTACATTTAGGTGAAATATAATTAATGGATATTTATTGACTTTGAACTGATTTTTTATTGCCAAAGCAACTCCTCTGCCATATTGTCTACAGGTTATCCAATAAAAAATGCTGCGCAATTCAAGAACTGTTTCTACACCCAAAAATAAGAGAGTTCATGTGGATAGGAGTCTGAAAATCTTTGCTATTGGGAGTTAAGCCCCCCCCCCCTAAGAACTAGTTTTTAAAATTTCTGTAAAGCCAACAGACCCCTCACCAATAAGTCACTTCTGTTTAGGCAATATAATGCAAGAAAGAACTTGTATAATTTGCATGGCTAAAATTGTCATTGTTCAGTTCTCACTTGTCCAAAATTAGTGTTTCGAACACTGAAATCTTCCATAGATGCTATATATAATAGTGAAAATCCTTCCAATAATTCTCAAGATTAATCACAACAAATACTTACATACACCCTAGCGGAAGCTTTATTATTATTATTATTATTGTTTTCTAAAAAGCATAATGTTTGCCAAGATACCAAGTGGTGAATTTTAAGGAGTTTGAAATCTTTTTTGGACCTCTGTCCATGTAATATTATTTTGGATATGGAGCAGCCCCGAATTTCCTGGCATTTATTGCTGGACAGCTTATATATGTTTAATTTAGCTGGAATATTTTTCAGGGTCATGCTAGATATTTTATCAGTGCAAGGCAACGTAGAAGGTCCTTGGGAAGATCGAATATCGAAATTATTTTGGAGAGGTAGAGATTCAAACAGACATCGTTTAGATCTCATAAGGATTTCAAGAGACCATCCTGATTTGTTTAATACTTCTCTAACCAATTTCTTTTTTTATCGAGATGAGGAACATATTTATGGACCTAAAAGTGACTATGTGTCCTTTTTTAGATTCTTCGATGTAAGTACTTACTGGTAAACAGGGGCGGACTGGGACCAGAGTTATGCTCGAGCATCTTCATGTCCACCGGCCCACTTTCATTGAGTTGATGGAATTAAAAAAATAAATAAAGCATTTTGCTTGGTAAAATGAAGACGCCGTACGGATCAGTCCGTCGGAGCATTTGCCCGAACTCTTTTATGGCCAGTCAACCCCAGCCAGAAAAATACCATTATTCTGAGTATTGTGCATGCTGCATGATTCTAGACACTAATTTCTGGTCTACTCTCAGGAAATGTTTTTTTCTTAGTACATTTCATTTTTTCTTTCAGTATAAATTTCAACTGGGTATCGACGGAACTGTGGCACCTTATAGGATGCCGTATTTGTTGGCAGGTGGTTCTTTGGTTTTTAAGCCTGACTCCAAATTTTTTGAACATTTTTATAATGACTTAATTCCTAATTTCCATTACATACCCGTTAAAAAAGATTTAACGGACTTGGTGGATAAAATAAAATGGGCGATAAATAATGATGAAAAAGCCAAAGAAGTTGCAAAAAATGGACAAAAATTTGCAAACGAAAACTTATTACCTAAAAATATTTTTTGTTATCATGTGCATCTTTTTAATGAATTATTTAAATTGATAACTAGTAAAGTTAATATCTTGGAAGAGATGGAACACGTTCCCCAATCAAAACTTCAAGAGTGTGATTGCGTCACTAAAATTAAGGATGAGCTATAGAATAAAAAACCATAAGTGATATTCAACTTTATTTTTAAATAAAAAATTATACAAATCATTTATAAAGAATCTCAAATCTCATCATTTTGTAAATATTTTTTCAACAATCAATTAAAAATCTTAATCCATACACATGTTTTTTCTTAATGGGGTATATGAGAAATAATGTTTTAATTTAGAATTTCAGCTTACCTAAGAATTATAAATCAATAAAAGGAACTATGCAACTACAACCTTGCATTAAAAACTTTTACTATATCCTGCCTTATCAACATTAATTAGAATTAATTCTAACTCGTGTAATAATTCTCGCTTCACTGCATCAGGAACCATAGATCTAGCCTTTGGTGTTATCTGCAAAATTAACTCGTCTACGGTCGGAATGTGTTTATCACCATTTTCTAAAATAGCCTTACGGCAAGCGAGTTTAACTTGATCCCTCCATCCACTTTCAATTAATCGAGTTTGAACTAATTCTGTGACTCTGGAAAATGTTATGGTTTAACATTTTTTCCAAAATCTAACCTCAAATGTTACCTGTCAAGCCCATGATTAATATCCAAGTGAAGACTCACTTTAGAATCGTAGTCTTGGGGCATTGTATCTTTTTCGGGAGTTATTTTTGTAAATTTTTCTATTTCAAAATTTTATTTACGAGAGTTGAAAATCACAACCAACACACCACAGTAGAGAACAATTTCTAGGGATGTACCAGTAAATCACAGACTAGTAAATATTACCAAAACATTTAAGCGAGATCAATCGCAAGGATGGTTAACTATCCAAGGATGGTTAACTATAACACAGACTACTGTGACTATAATAACCATCCTTGGATCAATCGTACCTTAAAACGTCATCAATAGGGAGTTTTTGCCAATTCCCTTAAAACCACTAACGTTAACCTTAAATGTCACGTGACCAAATACGATGAACAAAATAAGGGGATTGCTGTATGAGGTGCCTGCGTCAGCTACGAAATTTTGAAAAAGTGATGTGAACAAGTTTTCTAAAAAATGTGTAGTTTTAAGTGTTGTGACTGGTTCAATGATAATGAAGCTTTTATACAAGAACTTCTTGACCGCAAACATATTGCCTTCCAAAACGCTATCAACCACCCCAACGACTCATCAAAAGCAGAAGCTTTTACCCAATCTAAGTATGAAACGCAACGCGAAATCAGAAGAATAGAGAACGAGTGGTGGGCAAGCAATGCCAGAGATTTTTTTTTTTTTATACATTTATTTAACGTCGGCCTATTTCCGCTACTGAGGCCTAACACCGACGCCTGTAGACGAGCTACCCCCAACCAGGAATTTTGCCGAACCTCTTCCCTTAATAAGAGTAGGGATCTTTTACTTGCCTAACATTTAATAGACAAGGGACCGACGGCTTTACATCCCCTCCGAAGGATGGTATATCTCCTATACAACCCTCGCCTAAGGTTGTATAGCTTCCGCGCATACACTGATATACAAGCCGCTGGAAGATATGTGAGGCGAGAACGCGGTTTCCGTTGGAATGGTCACCAATCCAAGTACTAACCGCGCCTGTCGTTGCTTTACATCGCATACCGAAGTATGTACATAGTAAAGACGCACCTACGCTCGCCCCCTGCCAGAGAAATTCAAAGGTACGCTGATTCACACGACTACAGGAATTTCTTTCAAGGAGTAAAAGCGGCCCCAGTCGGAAAAATATGTGCCCTATTAAAGATTTAAATGGAAATCTCCTCAAAGAAGACCAGGAAATAAGAGCCCGATGGAAAGAACACTACTCTAACATTCTTAACCAGCAAAGTCAAGCCGATCACGATATTATAAATCTTATCCCTCAATATGACACCTTCGAAGACTTAGATAAACCACTAACAACGGAAGAGATCTTAACCGCCATTGGGCAGCTAAAAAATAACAAATCTCCCGGCGCCGACTCACTCCCAGCTGAGATCTTTAAAGCTGTGTCGTCAGAGCTCATACCCTACCTCAAAAAACTGTTTGATGTCGTGTGGGAAAGTGGTCAAGCTCCGCAGGAGTTTCGTGATACACTTTTAATCAACCTCTTCAAAAACAAAGGGAGCGCTGCGGACTGTGGAAATTACAGGGGTGTAGCTCTCCTGGCTGTTGGAGGGAAGATACTCACTAAAGCGATGGCAAATAGGCTAACACCTGTTATGGAAAAGTTACTTCCTGAAACACCGAGTGGCTTTAGATCAAACCGAGGCACATCGGATCTAATCTTCACACTTAAACAGCTTCAAGAAAAAGCACTCGAGCATCAAGGAGAAATTCACATGGCCTTCATTGATTTAACTAAGGCGTTTGACTCGGTGGACAGGGAAGTGCTCTGGAAAATTATGTTCCGCTTAGGTATCCCTAGAAAATTTGTGGAAGTATGTCGCAGTCTACATACAAACAACAACGCCCAGATTATGTATAATAATGAGGCAACCGAACATTTCCAAACCCTCACTGGAGTTAGGCAGGGATGTGTCCTGGCACCCCTACTTTTTATTTTTTTTAGCACTGCTCTAACAATTATTGTTGACAACAAACTGACAGTCAGAGGAATAGGTCTCAGATACCGTTTTGATGGCGGTCTCTTTAGCATAGGGCGCTTCAGAGCTTTCACGAAGACACGCACACGATTCATTTGTGATCTCCAGTATGCGGATGACTGCGCACTTTTAGCCTCTACGCCGGAAGAGCTTCAAGAACTTTTAGATGTGTATGCCCAGAGCTATGATTCCTTGGGACTTAAAATCAACATTGGAGAGACTAAGATTATGTCAACTCCTCATCAAGTGAACCAAATAGACATTACACTTAACGGAAATTCTCTTGAAGTGGTGGATCAGTTCAATTACTAGGCAACGTTGTTAATGACAAAGCAAACATGGACAGCGAGATTCGCAATAGAATTAACGCTGCATCTAGAGCACTCTGGGGGCTTAGAGAGAGAGTATTTGACAACCACGACCTTGCTTTGTCAACGAAAATAGCTGTCTACAGAGCAGTTGTCATTCCAACACTGCTATATGGATGTGAAAGCTGGGTCACTTACCGTCGTCATGTGAAAGAATTAGAACGTTTTCAGCAAAGACACCTCAGAAGTATGATGAAAATCCGTTGGTTCTATCACATATCAAACGTGGAAGTACTCAGGAGAGCAAACAGCCTTCCAATTGAGGTGCTTATTTCTAGAGCACGCCTAAAAAGATGGGCAGGTCACGTTCATCGTATGCATGATAACCGCCTTCCTAAATGTACACTTTATGGTGAATTGCTAAGCGGTAGAAGAAGGCGTGGCGGTCAACGAAAGAGGTTCAAATACGTTCTCCATGAAAATCTAAAATCCTGCGGTATTCCAGATGAGCAATGGGAACAACTTGCAGCGGACAGAACCGAATGGCGAGGGGTTGTGGCCAGCTATCAAGGAAATGTTGCTGCAAGAAGGCCGAATCCAAGACCTAACCAGGTCTATGTTTGTCCTGACTGCGGTCGACATGTGCTCCCCCGAATTGGCCTCTATAGCCATAGTCGTGTGCACCGTAGATGAATGGGAATTACAATAGACTACACCTTTTACTTGTTTTTTTATTACACACAATCTATCGACTGTAACATTTTTATACTCGGACTCGAGTAAAGGCTAATAATAATAATAATAATAAAATCTTTTATGTTAGATGTAAGTAATTTTAATACCTTTTTAATCTGTTTGTCTCAGAAGGAGTTTCGGTTTAAGTTTTTAATTGCTTTTTAACCGAATCAGACCCGTTCCGCCCGACCCTGCAATCCGCCATCGCGTAGCTCGGTGGATCACGGTCGGTCCAGGGATGGGTTCTAGGGAGGTACGTATTATATTATAAATGTTAATAAAGTTATGTTGAATTGAATTGAACAAAACTACGTGACCAGTGCGACCACCGCATAACTACCACAAACCTAAAACCAAATATATTAGGATTTCTGACTATTCTGAATATCTTAGGAAACACTAAGATATTTGCCGAATAGACTACTTTACATTTATCAATTATTTCTATTTTCAATTAACATTTTTGACACTATAGATAGGAAATTTCAGAACCAGTAAATACAGTTGCTTTAGTGCTTTTCGATGCGATGCGCCCCTTCTTGTGACGTCGTTTAGACATGCAAGGGCAGAACCAAAGTAATAACCGGTAAATCGCTTGAAATCGACTCATTTTGTTGAGAAACAAAAGTAACTAAATTAGTTTATCATGCCAATCTTACAAAAAAATATTTGTTGTATGGAACGGTTCCTCATCCTCAAGCCATTTTTAAGGAAAGTAAAAGCAAAAAAACTTTACAAATCTGACAGAAATGGATTTTTCGTTGTAACAAAAATTAAATATATTTATAAAGATATGACACTCTGTCAGTATCCTTTGACCCTTAGTGACGTATAGTCACGTGCCGTTTGCGTGCAATATTCATAAAGACAAATGTTCATAATTTATTCATAAAACACAACCTATAAACTTATGTCGTTTTCACATGATACAACATAATATATTATATCTTCTACTAGTGAGCCAATATGCTAGTAGCTTAGGTTGAATTATTAGCAGCTTTATATGAGCACTAGCGTTTAGGGGCCAACTATCACTTTCTATTTTTTGGCTCCTGAGACTTGCGCAGATTGTTTTGTCACAATGCTGCGTTGTGTATTGCCTATTAGCCTCTTGTTAAATAATTATTATGAAATTATATTTTAGCAAATAGAATAACACGCAGCGATTTAGTAGAAAAATAATATTTTGGTTTGCATTATTTGGCCACCTTCGATGAGAAAACGTATTGCAAAATTTGTACACACATCAGTTTTCACAATTTAAACATCAACTTTGTCAATTTGTAAAAGCCGCTTTACAATTCGCAACTTTCTTGCAAGCAAGATCTTGCAGTGGCAATTTCTTGCAGGTAATGTTTCTTGACGGTACGTTTTACAGTCGGCAATTTCTGTAATTACAATAATATTGCGCAAGATTTGTCAACTTTGTAAAAATAAATTGTACTGTGTCTAACAAATAATAATCTATTAACCTAACTTATTCTTCGTGTTTTAGTCACCCAGAATATTCATATGAATACGCTTTTGTCTACTTTTATCGTCTATAACCTCTTAATGGGGCCACGCGATATGAATTAATATTCTAGTACTTCTAGTAACTTTTTGTATGTATTGGTAACAAGGAAAACACTAAATTATCCACCAGACTTGCACGAAAGTTGCAAGAAAAATCGAGCAGAACCGATTTTCTGCAAGAAGTTGAAACCTGCAATAAAATATATAAATTCTTTGGCAATAAATTGCCAAATGTGATCAGCTGGCGCTCAACTGCGCATGCCTTTGTTCAAGATTTCTTGAATTTGCAAGAAAGTTGCCGACTATAAAGCGGCTTTTAAAGCCGCTTTACAGTTCGCAACTTTCTTGCAAGCAAGATCTTGCAGTGGCAATTTCTTGCAGGTAATGTTTCTTGACGGTACGTTTTACAGTCGGCAATTTCTGTAATTACAATAATATTGCGGAAGATTTGTCAACTTTGTAAAAATAAATTGTACTGTGTCTAACAAATAATAATCTATTAATCTAACTTATTCTTCTTGTTTTAGACACCCAGAATATTCATATGAATACGCTTTTGTCTACTTTTATCGTCTATAACCTCTTAATCGGGCCACGCGATATGAATTAATATTCTAGTACTTCTAGTAACTTTTTGTCTGTATTGGTAACAAGGAAAACACTAAATTATCCACCAGACTTGCACGAAAGTTGCAAGAAAAATCGAGCAGAACCGATTTTCTGCAAGAAGTTGAAACCTGCAATAAATTGCCAAATGTGATCAGCTGGCTCTGAACTGCGCATGCCTTTGTTCAAGATTTCTTCAATTTGCAAGAAAGTTGCCGACTGTAAAGCGGCTTTAAAAGAAACTAGTTATTGCATATCCATTATCGCTCATTTATTTTGTCCACTTTTTTTATGAATTTTCCAATTCCCCATGCAGTCTTTATACCATTTTATTTATTTTTTTGTACTTTTATACTTGTGTAAGACTACTTTTGTCATGTTTTTTCTTACACTCTTTGTTTTAATTTGTAACAATATGGGTTCGCCTATATATGTAAATAAATAAGTAAATTACTTAAACACAGAATATGTTTGTTTTTAATTAATACTGAATATATATTATTTTTAAAGAAGGAAATTACAGTTTTACAAGTAAGTATTTAATGGATATTAATCTGAAAAACTATTTTATTAATTTCTCATTTAGAGCAATTAATAAAATATAAAATACCTAGAAATTTTAAATTTGTATATGGTATGTGTATATATAATAATAAACAACCAAATGTGTTGAAATTTTAATATCGATAAAATATGCTGATTATCAAATCCGACTTTAACAGAATTTTATTTAAAAGAAAATCATCAAATGTTTATAACATAGGTATAACAAATAAATAAATTATTTTGATATTTAATTTGTTTATACATTAAATAATAGATATTCATGACAAGGGGCTAATAGGCAACACACACCGCAGCATTGTGACAAAACAATCTGCACACAAGCCTCAGGAGCCAAAAACAGAAAGTGATATTTGGCCCCTAGACGCTAGTTAGATCACCCTGGCTCGGGGTTTCAAATGCTGTACATGCGTAGTACACAGACCGTGCCCTTTAAATTCCTTTAAATTGGTAGGATATTTTTACCTCTTTGGAAAATATGTTTCTCTTTTCAAGCGTCGCATGGAATTATTCAATCTTTGGTACTAAAAAAATATTAATTTTGAATTTACAGGCTACTATTTGTTCTGTTGTAATTAATAGTAAAATAATTTAATACATAAAAGGGAAAATCTGCGTTACTCCGCTCCATATTGAGCTGAAAGCCATTTTCCACCGATTTGAAATTCCCGCCTTGTACTGGGTAAGTTCTTGGAAATTTTTCAGCGGTGGTGTTGGCACCTCTGTGTTGGCTTTACATCTTTGACGATCTTTTAAAGCTGTCTGCACGGATATATTTCTATTCCTCTCAGTTTCCGTGAAACTGAATAGCCCTTTCTCCGTCTGAAGCAAACGGTTGTTTATATGTGGTCTATATTTGCTGAAAAGTGCTTCGGTCCATTTTGTAAACGCGAACGTCAGTTAATTTGTTAAATACATTTATATATTTCCTATAATACCATTATTTTATTAGTTTAATGTACGCTTAAATTATGGGGATACATTATTATATAAAATGTAGTTTGAGGTAAGTGAATGATACAAAGAGTAGTTCCACATGTGTGATTCCTGCAATCTCTTGACAAGTCGATACTTTCTATTACAATAGTCACGTAAAAAATAAAACTATTTTTATTATAATATCTGTAACAATGAGATTACTTATTTGACAGGTAAACGTACGACGATTATTTAAAGAAGCAACGACGATACTGTGGGGATCATGGAGTTCGCTCAACCACCGCCGAACTTGTCAATGCCACCCCCTAATTTAATCGGTCCACCACCGACTATGGGGATGCAATCAGGTAAATCTAAATGTAGTAGTGTATATATATGTGGTACTATAATTTTATTGTTCTAGGGGGTTATAATAATAACAATAATAGGCCTCCGTTTAGGCCATTCATGAATATGCACAAACCCTTACCTGGACCTTTAGGAAATATGACTTTAGAAGATTTTGATGGCAAACGGCTTAGAAAATCTGTAATGAGAAAAACAGTGGATTATAATTCGGCCATAATAAAGGAATTGGAGGTAATATATTTTTTTTTGTAAGGGTTGTCTGTCATGCTAGGCTTCGGGAGCATAGCAGCCACACCAGGGTTATTATGCGAACAACTATTTCTTTATGCCTTCGATTATTATTTTTATATAGTCGATAATTATGTGATCGGCCCATATGTGATCTGGGATCCATTATTGCCTTGCATAGGAGATAACCGTTAGAACATTACATTGTATTCACTTTAGTCATAAGAAAATATTTGCTCATGAAAGGAGAATGTACTCTGATAATTTTTGCAAATTTTTCTCTTTACGTTGGAGCCACGTAAAGGAGATGTTGACTTTCTCTATATGCCTTCTTCAGTTTGGTACATTATTCTATACCTTAAAATTTTAGTTACGATAACAATTATTATTATTAACAAGAAATGGAGCTCATTGTGTTTAGAAGTTAAACAATTTCATGTATTTCGTTTCAACTATGGTGCAAATGTTAACTGCCCTCAAGGATCCTCAGCATTATTGTTAGCTCAATGTTTAGGTTACTTGCATATGTATCAGGTGAATGATATCCCTAATGCTAGAAATATATTTCTCGATTTACTCTTTTCGAATGTTTTTAATGTAAAAGTAACTGAAGCTTGTGGACTTGCTATTATCAAACAATTATCGTCATGTAGCCTATGACTTTCCATATTAGTTCCTACCAACAGCAATAATTTGCTTAACTTTATAGATTACCTATTACTAAGATTTTAGAAATACTAATTATATTGATTAGAATAATTATCTTGCTCCTATCAATTGGAATGCAATTTTCATCGGTAATGACCTCAATCAAATGGCTTGCATTTTATGAAGTTCTGTATACAGGCATAGCTTTTTTGTCCCCCCAAAAAAATATATGTCCTCCACGTCCTCAAAATATTTCAGTGCTGAATTGCGAAGGTTAATAATTGATAAAAAAAAGAGTGCATGTGCAGTACAAGACAACCAAGAGTGAGCTGATCTATTTGCAGTTTTCTCAACTTAGAGCTAAATGCAAGGAATTGTCAAAAAACTGTTATAACAATTGTCTGCTTACTGTGGATCAGTTGTTAAAGAATAACCCAAAATATTTTTGGAAATACATAAGTAATATGAGATCTTCTAGTAATTTACCAAGTATTATGTTTTATGAGAATAAAATTGGTTCCAATAGTGAGGAAATTGTGAATCTTCTAGCGGATTATTTTGGTACTGTCGATGCAAGTAATCAACCAAAAGGTCTTATTGATGCTGTTGAAAGTTTCTGTAGTTTCTATGTTCCTTGTCCAGACTTATCTATTATTAATGTCTGTGATAAAATCTTAAAAATACCCAATAAATTTTCAGTGGGGCTGGATGGCATTCCCAATAGTTTACTGAAGAACTGTACATATTCCTTAACTATGCCATTGACTATTCTCTTTGACAAGTCTTTAGTTATAGGCATCTTTGCTGATTGTTGGAAGGAGTTGCCAGTCTATAAATCAGGGGATAAGGGTAACGTTCAAAATTACCATGGTGTATGCATTCAATCATCAATTCCTAAATTATTTGACAGCCAATAAACGATTAGCTCAGTTGGTCATGTAAACCGCCGATAATTAATGAACGGTATGGTTTTTGCCACGACATATCCACAGTAACCAATTTGTTGATTTACCAAAATTTTAGAGGCTTTGGAAAATAGATGTCAAGTAGATGTGATGTATACTGATTTCTGAAAGGCCTTTGACAGGTTGTACCTTGATATACTGTTTGGCAAACTACCAAACTTGGACTTTTGTGGAAGACTTATAAAGTGGGATGGGAGTTTTTTGAGGGGGCGTACACAGAGAGTTAAGCTGGGGAACTTTTGTTCACACGAAATCGAGAGTCAGGGGTACCTCAAGGGTCTCACTATGCTCCTCTTTTATTCAGTTTGTTTGTGAATGACATTGGTGTAGCCATTAAGAGTTGTCAATATCTTTTTTTAAACACTAAGGGATTTAGTACTTCTTGCTTTATTCAAAATTCTACCTTTAAACGTGTAACAGAGGACATAAATGATGTTGAGCTACAAGTAAAGGGTTACAGTCATGTAAGATGTAATTCGGAGAATAGATATACTGGTGCTGTAATATGTTATGTAAAAAAATATGTTAATTACGAAGTTAAACAATATATATATTGATAAAGTATTGTTACGTGCTTACAAACTTCAGTAAACACTCTGTGGGTTTAAATAACTTGCAACAAGAATTTTCACTAATCACTGATTTTATTAATCACTAAAATTACACTAGCAAATACTTAAAAATCACACAACTAATAATAACTTAATCTAATATAATTTCACTACTTTTAAAACACTATGTATGTACTTTTCTTCCTAAACTTGTCAACTCTTGTCTAACCTAAAAACTCTGTCTGTTTACTTCACTGAACTAAACTGTAGTCTTCCATCTGCTGGATTCACCTCTTTATATACACACTTGGAATTTCCAGAACTCTATTTCTAGAATTCTCCATAGTTTTCTACTATGTACTAGATGACTGTTCGTCAATTGGCTCATAGATGGCGCCACCCTACTAGTCAGGGAGTAACAGAATAACAGGTACTTAATCACACCTTTCCTCGTTAGAGGGCAGCACATAACAGTATTATGGCTTTTAGCAATTGAAGTTAATAAATGTCTTATTGTTATTGTGTACAGATCTCCTAGTTATAGTATAGCAGAATTTCTTGTTCATTTTGAGAGGATTGTGGAAGATATTCAAGCATTGAATAATGAGAACATATATATAGTGGGAGATTTAAACATTGATGTAGGAGTTAATTCATTTTATGAGGATAAACTAATTAAACTAATGAAAAATATTGGATTGAGTCAAAAAGTTAAAGATTACACTCGTATAACGGAAATTTCAAAAACAATAATTGACTTGGTGTTTACAAATGATGAAGAAGCTCAAGTAGCGGTTAGAAGAACACCCAAGGACAAAAAGCAGACAAATGAATAACTCGAATAAAGAACAGTATTGTTATAAATTTAGAGATCTTAAAAAGATAAACGAAACAAATATTGTACAAATTCTGAGTGGGAAGAAATGGTTGAATGGAGAGATTGATCACATGTTGGACGTATTTAATAAAAATATATCAGCGGTTGATGAATTAGCTCTTATACAGATAAGAAAAAGTAAAAAATTAATGAACAAATGGTTTGACGAAGAAATTAAATTACTAATAGAAAGAAGAGATTTTGCATATAATCAAGCTAGTTTACAAAGTACAGAAGAAAGATGGTCAATATACAAGGAATTGAGAAATTTAGTGACTACAACAATTCGTCGAAAAAAGAAACTATATTATGAGAACCTAATAGATCAGAATAAAAATAATAGTAAGGCAATGTGGAGGGCTATAAAAGAAGTTCTAGGCAACAAGGGCAAAAATAATACTATCAGTAAAATATACATTGGAAATTCTTTGGTCACTAATGAAGAGCAAATAGCAGAGAGGTTCAACGAGTATTTTGTGACAAGTATTGATAATATAGTAAAAAATAAAAAGCAAAATAAAACATTTACTGCAAACCAATTAGAAATTGATGGAACTAACTTACAATTAGATAACTTTAGACGCATTACTCTAAATGATATTAAAAAAATAATAGGAACTTTGAAGAAAGATAACTAACTCAATAGATGGTATAGACAAAAAAATAATAAAGTTTGGTATGCCTGTAATAGGCAAGGAATTGATGAATATTATTAATAAGTCCATCAATGAGGGAATAGTACCAGATAAGTGGAAAAGATATTTAGTAATACCTGTGCCTAAAGTTATAAATACAAAAAAATGTGAGGAACATCGTCCAATTAATATGCTACCGGTTAGTGAAAAAACTATGGAGGTTTTTATAAAAGAACAAGTATTAGATCATGTGAAGGTAAATAACATTTTAATTCCAAATCAATCAGGATTACGTGATAAATACTTGTGTGAATCGTCAATCCAATTATTAGTGTCGAAATAGAAGGAATTGATAGATCAAGGAAAGACGGTACTAACTGTTTTTATTGATTTCAAACGGGCCTTTGAAACAATTAGTGTGTGTTTTCAGTGTGTGTGTTTTAGTGTTTTCTTAACCGCCTCTCAAGTTACCGAAGTAACCCCCTGGAAGATCTCACGGGTCTTGTGCTAGGTGAAGAGAGACGAGGCCCTACAGTTTAATGTGGACTCCGAACAACTCTTGGGGCAATTTTTTTTAATGAAAAATTGTTTCACATTGCAGGAACAATCGGAAAAAATTGACCAATAAATTAGCAAAATATGGAATACTGGGAAATGCAAATAAATGGGTGGATAATTATTTATCAAATCATCATCAACAAACTAAAATAGGTGAACATATATCTAGTAAGAAAGAAGTTAATTTTGGTGTACCACAAGGGACGGTACTAGGTCCTCTGTTATTCATACTATACATAAATGACATAATTACATATTTGGACAGTAGTACCATAATGAACCTATTTGCTGATGATACAACAGTACAGTATTTGGTAGCAGAGTGGAAGAAGTGATAGAAAAGATGCAAGCAGAGTTAAAGAGTTTAGAAGAATGGTTAACATCCAACAATTTATTTGCGGACATTCAAAAGACTAAAGTGATGTTATTTAGTAAGAAAAATTGTGGAAATATTAATAAATTAGAGTTATTTGGTAAACAACTTGAATATGTAGTTGAGTGTAAATATTTAGGGCTGATTATTGACAATCAATTGAAATTTAGCAACCAGAGTTTAGAAGAATGGTTAACATCCAACAATTTATTTGCGGACACTCAAATGACTAAAGTGATGTTATTTAGTAAGAAAAATTGTGGAAATATTAATAAATTAGAGTTATTTGGTAAACAACTTGAATATGTAGTTGAGTGTAAATATTTAGGGCTGATTATTGACAATCAATTGAAATTTAGCAACCATGCTAATTATATAATGGATAAAGTTAATAAAAAAATTAACTTTAGAAGATTAAGTAGTAATTTATCGATGTACGCAAAGGTAACTGTTTATAAATCTATTATTGCCTCGCACTTTGATTATTGTCCTACAATTTTATTTTATTTAAATGAGACCGAGAAAAATAGTTTACAGAAACTTCAGAACAGAGCAATGCGTGTTATATTAAAGATGAATCGCTATGTTAGAATTAGGGACATGTTAAGAGTATTTGCAATTTATGAATGTAGACCAAAGGCTTGTATACCTGAATTTCTTATTTATTTTTAAAGTGATTCACAATTGACTACCAGAATATATTTCTAAGAAAATTACTTTTGTAAATGATATTCACAATTATAATACAAGCAATGCTTGTGATATTTATGTTCCTACGACGAAAAAAACTAGTACACAAAACTCATTGTTTCATAAAGGCTTAGTTATTTATAATTCGTTGCCGCATCATATTAAAACCATTAATAGTCTAAATATATTTAAGAGAAATATTTCTCAATATGTGAAAATTAATTATTGTTATTTACTGTTTTATAATGTAGCAGTATGTACATATTTGTGTTAATTAATTGTATTAGTTTTTCATTTATTGTATTTGTAAGCAAAAAAAATGCTAATAAAGTTAATCTATCTATCTATCTTAAATCTGTAACTTCAGTGAAAGATTTGGGAGTTACTTTTGATGTTAACCTTAATTTTGTGGATCGTATCAATAAAGTGTCAGTCGTTTCCTCAAAAATGTTGGGGTTTCTTACAAGAAACTGTAATGGGTTATCTATCTCGTCAATTAAAAATGTGTATCATTCGCTCGTTAGGTCACGTTTGGACTATGCTTCCATGGTTTGATCTCCGCTGTACTCTGTACACATAAAAACCCTTGAGTGGGTTCAATACAAATTTCTCAGTTTTGCGCATTTAAAATAAATTGTCCAATAAGCAACCATGATTATAATGGTATTTTGGCACGACTCAACATGCAACATGTCTCCTCTGATAGCTCGCATAATGGTAACTGACCTCTGCTTTGTGTTTAAATTGGTAAATGTTTACATATCGTGTCCTGAGTTGTTAGCTCTTATTAAACACACTTTACAGTTTGCAATTTTTATTGCCGGCAATATTTCTTATGACTTGACTTTACACTTAGCAATTCCACGGAATAAAGTGGCAATTGTTTTAAAATATATCTTTGAAATAAACAGGTATACCATCTTAAAGAGACAGAAACTGATGTTAGGTTTGATTTTCTTTTGACAGCTATTAGGAAGAATATTTAGGTTATCTGGTGTTGTGATTTTGCAATGTTGATCTTGAATAAAACAGCAAAAGTAGCAGCAGCAAGTATATTAATAGCCTGTTCTGCAGTAAAAGCACCAACTTCTGACACTTGTGTCACCACCAATTTTCTAATTTCTATAATGTTGGCAACATAAAAATCACCAGAATTGCAACCGAAATACAATAAAATTAAGACTGGCTAAGGCTGATCAAAACACATAGTAGTGTGCAAATTATTATTGCAATAAATTGCAAACTGTAAAGTGGCTTTTAAATTTAACATTCCCGTTCATTGAGAAATGACAATGTTTTTTATATTAATTTTCATTCTACTAACTATGGAAAGCATTTGCATTTTGACAGAAATCTACAAGTTATTAATCATTACAATTTGGGTTTATTTGCCTTATCATTAAATCAATTTAAAAACAAGATTTGGTCTCTTCCATTGTGTTAATTCATATTGTTATCTATATTTGTATTTGTTGTTACTCAATTAGTTTGTAATATTTTTCGTTTGTTTATGCTTAATTGTTTCTACTGTTTATTTTGTAAATTTTTATTACCTTTGTAATGAGGTTTTTCCCATATAATAAATAAATAGAAACAAATAAAAAAATAAAAATATACTGACTGAAATGTGTTCTTCAAGTTAATTTCATTTTTGATTTAAAGGAAAATATTTGCCAGATATCACTAAAAGGACCCTGTATTAATATTATGAGAAGTTGTGTTCTGTGGCTTTAACTTCATGCTGATCTGAAGTTAACATTGCCGCAACCCAATCTTATGAATTTTCCCTGGTACAGGATTCCAAAGACAATTTGAGTACTCAGTGAAACATCACCTAGTTCACCCTGATTTGATATCATTGCAGCTACCAATTAACTCTATCCGTTTATGCTAGATATATGGAGTACTAAAAAGAAAGGACAAAATATGAACAGCAAAAATGCAAAAACCATAAACAAACAATAATGGGAGAGGAACATAAACGATGGAAGCGTAAGAAAAAAGGATGACTAGACTTTAGCAATCAAAAAATAACGTATATGTGCATATAAATATGGTGTGGGTGTGCTTGTGAGTATATATAGAAGGAAACACAGAAAAATGCTGTATTCTTCGAGAATATAGAAATCTTACCAACAGGGCAACGGCTGAAACAAATCATCAAACATTTGAAATTATATAAACGTATGTGCATATATCTGCCGGTGTGTACATAAGTTGAATATACATGTGTAGGTGTACATATATGTATATTATATAAGTAACATGCTTAGGAGAAGGAACAAATAAAATGCCTAAACATTAACGAAAAGGAACAATTTTCCTGGGCAAGCTTCCATGGAAAGACTAATGGCTGGATTTAGAAGACACTGCACCGGAAATAGACAAAGAATCAATGTAGTGCAGAGAGGGAACATAAAGGCGCAAACTGTAGAAATGGTCACCTGAGCATTGCTGGAATCACATCTATACCTACAAAATAGAACAACCATACAATTATCTGAATTACTCACAAAGCAAATAAGACTAATGGAAGAGAAACCAACATTAATAGGTCTGAAGGCAATTATAAAAGGATACAAATGTGCACAAGGACAATTAAGAAAAGTCGGTATACTGAACAGCAACAAATTAGAAATAGAGAGACATGTTACATGTAGATAGAAACAATTGAAAGGATCAAGTAAAGAAGGGCCAAGCACCTTAGAAATGAACAGCAAGAAAAAGAAAGGAATACCATATTGAAACCACAATGATATTATATATGCACAACCGAAATGAAGAAAACAGAAGCATCATAAGAGTGTCGTCAGTAATGCTGGAAAATCAAATCTTATTTTAGGAAAATAATCATGGAACTTTCACCTAAAACATTATTTTTAACTCGATCTCAATTTTTTGAAAGATATTACCAAGAAAGTTTTATTAGGTGAAAAGAACCATTTTTGACTATTTTTCTAAAATGATGACTTTCAGTAAAAATCTGTCTTCTTGGAACATATATATATTATATACATATACATACATAATATTTTTAGTCGCAAAGTCCTCTATAAAATCCTTATTTTACTATAAGGAACGTAACCAGACTGCAACCAACAGCTACCCTCCGGGACATGTACCCCACCGAGCGCTGAATTACAAGTTACAAGCCTGGCGCGTTAAGTGTAATAATTGCATATTACCATCAAAACGCTAATGCTTCGATTGCAACAAACACCAACCGAAAGACTGATCCTACATAAAGGAGCTCTTGTGCCAATTGAAGCTGTATTCTGCCCTCTAAAAGTACATTACATACAAGTCAGGCTATTTATTTTTCGATTGCAACAGACACTGGACCGCTAGATGGTACCTGCTGACTATTTTACATGTCGCTATACCAAAGATACCGAAATGTACTAAATGGTCAAGTGATCCTCCTGTCGGTCGTCACATGCTTACCTTGCACTGACGAGAGCCAACAGCTCGAAACTGCAGTCTGCAAGTGGTGTGTGACGACTAACACGAGAGCTCCTTTATGTAGGATCAGTCTTTCAGCTGGTGTTTGTTGCAATCGAAGCATTAGCGTTGTAATAGTAATATGCGATTATTACACTTAAGGCGCCAGGCTTGTAACTTGTAATTCAGCGCTCGGCGGGGCACATAGCCCGGAGAGTAGCTGTTGGTTGCAGTCTGGTTACGTTTCTTATAGTAAAATAAGGATTTTATAGAGGAGTTTGCGACTAAAAATATTATGTTTTAATATTCCGCTCTCTAAAAGCACATTTGAACTATACATACATATTATATATATTCTATATAACGAAATTTGTAAACACTCTAGAGGGCGCATTTCTCAACGGATGAAAACAAAATTTAGTAGGCATAAACTTTGGGTCCATATCTCGGTTAAGTTCGAAGATGGGCCAAATCACCTTCTTCGTTTGAAAATGGCGGCGGTGCAAAATTTAAAAAAAACTCAAAATTTCATTTCTAATCAAATATGTATATGTGATACATCATTGGATAGTACTCATCTAGCCCTATAACTTTTGTCTTAAAACATTTTTTGCTAAAACGCATAGGAAAAATTAAAAAAATGTCGTCTTAAAAAAAAATCCTCGAAATTTTATTTCGAACCAAATATGCGATACATCATTCGATAGGGCTCATCTAGACCTACATCTTTTGTCTAAAACATTTTTTGCTAAAACAGAAAAATTTAAAAAAAAAAGCGCGACATTTATATTTTGAAAACTATCGTGCTAATCATAAATTGATGACAATAAATTGAAATTGGGCAGTTCTAGTAAAGATATAATTACTTATTTACTAAAATAATAGAGACCTAAAGCAGTGAAAAACAATATAGGACGAAATCTACCTTTCCGACTGGCCCCTGCCATCGGTTTTTTTTAAACATTAATACCGTTAGTTATATCATTAATAAAGAGGTCCTAGATTTGACCCCTGAGGTGGAGGTCTTTTTTTCATTTAGGTATTGTGAAAGTTTATCAAGTTCACTATTCATTTTATCAATGGCAACGTTAACATTAATGTCAGCAACTGCAATCAAGGCATCATCAGCAAATATCATCATTATGTTATTATTAGTCTTTCCAAACTCAGTGACAATAGTAAAAGACTAATATCGACTTTGGCAGCAATGTACAGGGAAACTTACTCATAGGATTAAGCTGTGGTCATATTAAGTTTTGATCAGCATGACAAGAAGAACAAATTGACATGGTTGGTAAAGGAAATCAATTGGTATTTTAATGTTTGTCTTCTTATAACAAAACTTTTTAGTTGACTATTCGTGCTTTACTTATGTCATAATTACATTGTTATGAAATAAAGGACCCCACACATTTCTTATATGGCCCCCGGTGAAACTCTCAAAAGTCCTCATTGCCACAAGGTCGGAAAATTATAGTTTTCCACATATTGAAGTCGATTTTTCGAAATTTTTTCACTAAAGTATGGAGCCATGGTCCTTTCAATGTGGCTTAGCTAGTGTTCTAGGGGTTTTTTTCGGGTCGCTGATTTCAAATTTGATGTCAAAAGTAGCATTTGACAGTTGACAGCTGTCAGTGACGCTGTCAACTCGCTTTAGTTTTTGGAAAAGGTTTATCAGAATATATACAAGGGTTTTCTTGGGTCGCTGATTTCAAATCCGATGTTGAAGGGGGCATTTGACAGCTGTCAGTAGCAGTGTTAGCTGCATTATCTGCAAAAGATTTATTAAAGTGTTCCCAGGTTACGCAATTAGCGAGAATTGGTGAGAACGAGATAAAGTGAAACGTCGTACTGCAAACGATTTGCCAGTTACCAAAGAAAATATTAATTGGATTGTTTGCACCTACTTTTAGCATGACCCGGGAACACTGTGATAAATCTTTTCCCGATAATACAGCTAACACTGCTACTGACAGCTGTCAAATGCCGCACCTTCGACAGCGGATTTGAAATCAGCAACCCAAAAAACCCCTTGTATATATTCTGATAAATCTTTTTCGGAAAATAAGGCGATTGACAGTGCCACTGACAGCTGTCAGTTGTCAAATGCTACATTTGATATATGGAAAAAAATTTTTTAAGATGTTGTTAACAGTGTGATGAAGATTCATATTTTTCTAATTTTATATAATTCGGAAGATTATTGTATATTTTCATACAAGCCCTCAGTTTCTCAATCAATTATGTTCTATGACATCAAACGCTTCAAATCAAAATAAATCACTGCAGTTTTCTCTGTGTTGTCTAAAGCCTCGTTTATTTCATCCATTTGATTAAGTAGAGCTGTGTTTGTCGATTTTTTACCAAGAAACCTTTGTTAAGTGTCACTAAAAAGTTAAATTTCATGAAATATTTAAGAAGACATAGAGACATTGATTTTTCATAAGCCTTAGTGAATATCTTCCTCTCAAAAAAAAGCTTTTGGATCAATTTCTTACTCTTCATAATTTGCCTCATTGTAGTGATTGTCAATTTTTATTTTATGTTTTTCAAAATGTTCAGCAAACAATTCTGTTTTTCCGAGGTTGTTGTAGAATTTGCCATTTTCTTTAGGGTTGATATGGACGATGACTGTTTATACCTAGATAGTTTTCTGATTTGTTGCCAGTAATTTCTTCCTTAGTTGTTTAATTTTGTTGCAGTAGTTTATCCATTTGTATCCTTTATATTTCCTGATTAATATAGGAGACGTCAACCACCTCATAACAATACATGTGGGTCATATGCATCATGTCAAGTCACACAATAGCGTGACTAATTAGACTAGTCAGCACATTTGGAAACAAACATACAATAAATAGGAATAAAATAAAAATAATAATTAAACCTTAAACTAGAATTGCAAATATTTGTCTAAAGAATAAAATGCATTACTAACTAGATCAGAGACGGATTTACACATAGGCTGAGTAGGCGGCAAAAAATAGGGGCGGCAAATTGTAGATCATATTTTTAAATATTTAGCGGTAAAGAAATTAAGGAATCTTTTTTTATTCTATGATTCTTGATTCAAACATAATATTAAGTATTAGTCCATTAGAACATGTTGCGTGCTAGTGCCATTTTACATTACCCAACGTATGGCCGATAATTTGTGTACAACCGCGTAAACGCGGGGCTGGCACTGACTCATAAATATAAGTTGTAGTGCCACTACCCGCGTAAACGCAGGTGTTGAGTTTTTAGCTATTTCCTGGTAAGGAAATAAAAAAATATAAAAATATTATTTTTGGCACAGAAAACACAAAAAATAACTGAAAGGAAACATATAAACATATATTTGAGTTCACCACCGAATAGCACAGGTTGAAAATGCGAAAGTTCGAAACCAACAAAAATATGCTTTCCTTTAATGCCTATGCACAACAAACGCTACAGAAGCCAACGCCGCACTGAAGCAGATCAGTTAAAACAAGATAGGAGTCGCCCGCGAAAACGCGGGTAGGGCAATGGTCATGCACAGCCGAGCCCGCGTAAATCTGAGAGTGGCACGCAACGCAAATTATTTTCATTATTACTGCATCTCTTTTGACCTCGAAATGTGGTGATAGCACTACGCTGCCGCTATCTTTATCTCACTACTAATCTACTAATATCGTCGTGCTTGCTTATGTATCTTAAGAGACTTTTTCCATCAGAGGGAGCGGCGCAAATATTTACAGCCTAGGGGCGGCAAATAGTTAAATCCATCTCTGAACTAGATACTTAAAAATGCATTTTTTAAAAATACGTTAAAATTGTTAAAATAGCCATAGAGACAAGTGAACTTATTAAAACAATTGATTCCATGATAAGTATGGGAATTTTGGCCTTCACTTAGTCTAGAGAATGGGATCCGAAGTTCAGGATGTCTGCATGTGTAGTGATTGTGAATATCATTATTTTCTTGCTTTTTTATATTTCATAGGATTAAAAATATGTAAAGTGATGATAGTCTATTATTAAAACAGAGCTCAAAAAGTTTTGCAAACTGATATTTCTATAATTACATGCCTATATTCTCTCGATCTCGTTTTTTGTATATAGGTATAGATTTTAAAATTTTTAATAAATCAGGGTATTGGCCGGTAGCAAAAGATTCATTAGTTTTAAGGACGTTCCCAAAAGACAGTCGTTCCCAACCTACAAAAGGATTTCCCCTATGTAAACTATCATGCTTATATTCTTTCCTGTTATTTGGGTTTTCTATCACATGTATTATCCTCTTCAAAAACAAATCACCAAGAATAATACATGCGGTAGAAAATCCAAATAAAAGGACAATGTCATGCTTACAATGAAAACTTGTCAACAAGCACTGCTCTTCTTCGCTCCACTCCCTCTGTGCATAGGCACAGAAATAAACGTACTGCGTCGCTTGACTCAATCTGGCAATGTCTCAGTCAGTCTCATCAGAACGTGAGTTGTTGCTTTGGTTTAGAGTGCATTATGGTAAATTTTCCACAAATATCAACTTTTAATCTTACGATAATTCATATTTTCTTAATATCCGTAAAGTACACGTGTTTATTGACATAAACTGTGCGTTGACAACATTTTCAATGTTACCGCGTTATTGTAATGTTGCCAAGTCGCGAACTTCTGCTCACCAACTTATCTGAGGCAAGCCAAGAGTGACAGAAAGTGACGAATTTTAAACATTGTTACGTGTTTACACTCTGTAGGCTCAAATAACTTGCAACAAGAATCTTCACAAACCACTATTTTATATAAATTCACTACTTTTAAATCACAACTGTACTTTACTTTTCTTCAAAAACTTGTCAACTCTTATCTAACCTAAAAACTGTCTCTGTATACCAGAACTGTACTGTATACTTAACTGTACTCTGCCGTCAGTAGCAATAAGGTCGTAACTATCTTTTTTTGAGATTTTCGTTTTATTTTATTCCCATGTCGGTATTAACTGCCTACACCTTATTATGAAGCATGAAAGCTCTAATTTGGTAGGAAATATTATTTATTTGAGAAAATAATAGACCGTAAGTTTTTAACGTCACCAGTTATTGAATAAAATTGTGTGCAATTCATACAAGAGATGATGTAACTGTTTTAATTCATAATTGAACCATTTTTTATTATATGTGTTGGACCTATTTTTTTTATAAGTTTTAGCAGAAATGATGAATAGAATGAACAAAATTTGTATAAATACCCATTCTTTTAACATGTTTGCAGTGGCGGTCCCAAGGGGGGGTGGGGGGTTGGCGTAGTGCTGTAATATTCAACTTTGATATAGGTAAATTTAGTAATATCATGTATTATTGATTAATGCTTAAATTTTGATCTCTCTTCATGTACACAGCTGTGTTGCCCATCTTTGATGAACCCCCCCATGTTGAAATTCTGGAACCGCTACTGTATGTTTGCTTACTTCTGAATCTTACTTCATGTTCATGTTCTACTGATGTGATAATTACAGATTATGTGCTTGATGTTGGAGGCCTATCATGGCTGAGGACATATGAGTCTGAGGTTTCTTGATAATTATTAATTTTTTTGATAGATATAGATTCATTCGCCATTTCTGTTATTTTTTTCTCCTTATTTGTCTTTATGAGAAAACATTTCTTTGCTTGTGTTACAATTTTATCTGATTGTGGTTGCTCTGTTTATCTGTGTTTTTTGTAGTGTTGGTATTGGACCCTATTATGATATTTATATTTTCTTGCATTAACCTATTCTTTTTGTGTACATTTCCCGATGCGTCTGCTCTTGTTTTTGCTTTTGTCTCATTTTGCCCATTGCCCTGTATTTCCATTTCACAATTTTGACCGCAATTTGCATTCTCAACTGCTCAGTACAGGTCCAGAAGTAAATATTCACAGTTGCTCCCATTTTTATAATTTCAAACATTTTCGACCTTAAATAATATCTGAATAGAATATTATTTGTCTAAATATACAGGGTGATTTACCTAAACATGCGGAAAATTATTCAGTGGATTGTCTCCACAAAAAAAAAAATTACCTTATTTTTTTGTAGAAGTGCGCCACCTATGACTAACCAATCTGACGTAATATGGTGCAACAAAATCACTTCCTTTCTTATGTGGTATGGGTAAAAACGATTCTTGCGTATAGGGTACTTATTGAAGTGTCTTGTTTTAGTAATTCTAGAACTTCTTCGTCTACTTCAACAGGACGATTTACTACACGTTCTCTGTCGCCTGGTAAACAAAACCCGGTATCACAAACTCGTTGCACTGCACTTAAATTTTTTCTCCCATTAGATTTGCGCCTATGGGGAAAATTTCTCCCGTATTTTCGTACAGTCCCTGTAAGACTTTCATTCACTGCACCATAGGTTAATTGGTTAATATTATCGCAGTACTCTTGCGACGTGAATTCTAGCATAATCGATATTTGCAAATACAATTTAAAATTGAACAAAAATGGGAAATGCTCTAAATGGAAGTCCAAGAGTCACTGAACTGAACGCTTGTCGCACTGATCATAGACAACTAAATGATTTACCTGCAAGACAAATAAGCGGCACGTGTGTGAACGCGTCGAGATAGCATAACTCCCCCATTCAGAAGCGTATCTTTGGAGGGTTTAATGCAAAGAAATATAATAAATTACCTCGGATCGCTTTAAAATTTTACAGAGGGTTTCCCACATAAAAGACTAGTATACCATTTTATTTTCCGCATGTTTACATAAATCACCCTGTATAATTGCAAATTTATCGAACACAACTTTTTCTATGCCTTAAGAGAAACATTTCACAAGGAAGTGTAATGCAAAAAGATTAATATAAATTGAGTTACACTAAGTAGATAACAGACTTTTCATCCCTCTTACCACATTTTCGCATATTATTTTACAGAATCGAGTTTGGCAAAGAGATTACAGAGACAGGAGGGCCCTCCAACCAGATGCAATGTACTATCCGGATATGATGCCACCCCCAAGCTACCCTGACAATCCTATCAACTGTGTCACCACTAGATTTGTTAAAACGGCGACGAACAAGATGAGGTGTCCAATATTTTGCATGGCGTGGACACCTGAAGGTAGAAGATTGGTTACAGGTGCTAGTTCCGGTGAATTCACTCTGTGGAATGGATTGACGTTTAATTTTGAGACAATTCTACAGGTCAGTAACCATTGCATAAGTTTCTTTTCTCCAACGAATTGGTGCCAGATTACGGGATAGTAATTTGGGGTAATTGATTTTAGGCACACGATAGTCCGGTGCGAACGATGATGTGGAGTCACAACGACAGCTGGATGGTGACGGGGGACCACGCTGGATATGTGAAATATTGGCAGTCAAACATGAACAACGTAAAGATGTTCCAGGCCCATAAAGAAGCTCTGCGAGGCATAAGGTATCTACAACTTCTCTCCGTATTTATCAGATTTGTATATACGTTTATATATTATGTTTTAATAAAAACTTCCCTCCTATTCCTTACATTAGTGCAATTTTTGATAATTTGATGCTTTTAATGTTAACAGACATGAAAAATCCATATTAAAGGAATATTCTGTGATAGATTTTAAAATTACTGTGATATTATACCGTGTTGTAATTTTTCTACGATAATAAATTCATTTTACAATAAAATCCAGAGACTTTTCCAAATTTCTTTTTAAACTACTATGGTCTTAGTAGTTTTGAAAGATGTTTGGAACTGCGTTTTTATTTGTCAACCTTTCAATCGGTCTACCGGGATATTGTAGCGAAATAAAAAAAATGACAAAAACAAACTTGTTTTATTTCATCAACATTTGCAGAAGGAAAATGGTTCATTTGATATTTTGTGTAAATAAAATAAAGTGTTTCTATATGATGCCTTTTATTTACTTTTAAAATTGTCCATACTTTTTTTAACTTTATTTTGGGAAAAAAAAGACTGATTTTAATTTTGTTTTGCCTTATGTCCTCAATCAGATTATGACGTTCATGTTGTCCCGAATATAAATGTTTTTGCACTAATGATTATATTGCCGAAGAAAGTACTAGTAATTTTTGGCTTTGTTTAGTTCGTTTGACTTATAAAATAAATAAAAAGCTCGATGCCCAAGTCCCTAGGTACGTTATGGCTTAACTTAGAGAAATCAGTTTGTCGAATGAAAAGTAAGACTGACGTTTTAGGGGACGCACAAAACAATTGTCAGGGTAACTTCGGTTGACAGTTTTTTATTTAATGTTGTGAGTTTTAACGGACCCCTTGTAGTATGCTTTGAGATGATGTTGTGAATGTGTTGTTTAGCTTCAGCCCGTCGGATACGAAGTTTGTTACGTGTTCAGATGATGGTACTCTGCGTATTTGGGACTTTTTCCGTTATCAAGAAGAAAGAATACTTAGAGGTAAGTCAGTGGGATTATTTTATTAAAATTGGTTTTGCTTTTAGAATAAAATACGTGTACATCTTAGGGGTCGCCCACAAATTACGTAACGCAATTTGGGGGAAGGGGGGTCCAGCCTGGCGTTACGGTTCTGTTACATGGAGGGAGGTGGGGTCAAGGTTTGCGTTACTTAACCATTTTTGGAACCCCCAGAAATAGATAGTAGGCAGTCCTACCTTACTAATCGATTCCAATTCTTATGACGATTTGCCTCTGATAGACTACATGAAAAAATGGAACGATAATATAGCATTGCCAGAATAATTCTGTCAACCTATAAATGGATTTCCGTTGTTTAGCAAATATTGACACCACACCTTAATGTTGACTAGAAATTGCAATTAAGTGAATTGCTATTGAAAATCAAAAAAAAACTTTCTTTTCTGAATTCTAAAACTCTTACAATGCATGCGTTGCGTAACGGGATGGAAAGAGGGGGGGTCAGGCCAGGCATTACGGTCCTGGGATGAGAAAGAGGTAAAAAATTGGTGAATTTTGCGTTATGTAATTTGTGGACGACCCTTGCGAGACATTTGTGGATTGTTTTTTTATTTATTACCATGGAAAATAACTTTCACAAATTGGTACAAATCGTAGTCAGATGTGGTTGACTAATTCTTTTTTGATCATCATTTTACTTGGTTACAGCGCAGTTAGTTCACTTTTACATGGTGCTACCGAAATTAAGTACACAATCAGTATCATTATTTTTATTGCTTATGTAGGTATTCGTAGTCATCAGTACTCAACTGTCAGTTCCACTAATTTCGTAATAGTTTTGTTAAATACTTTGGAAAAATTTCAAACTAAAATTGATATATCACCAAATATACATACAGTTAGTTCATTGATAACTGGGAGACACACTAGTATTTTCTATACCTTCGTGTTTTTGTGCGCTTAATCGAAAACCTTAGTGTAGTTGGGTGTATATTTACTGGGCAGTCAAAAAACACAACAAAAACCTTACGATCTCGTTAAAATGCCATTATTCTCTGTACTATCTCGCCTGCAAATTGAATCACTTATTTTTATAGGTTTTTAATGTACATCGGCTTGTTTGATAAGACCATAACGAATGGTTCACCGGCGTTAGTAATAGCTCCTAAAGATTTTTCTGCATTTTTTGACTGCCCAGTAAATGTACACCCGACTAACACCTTGCATTAAAATTATAATATGATTATATAACTTGTGGCAGTTTATATACCTCTTGCGAACTGTTTAATGGACATTATTTCTGCTATGTTGTCTTGTACAGTGTCCCCAGATGGGGTACCGCATTCTTTTGATTTGCCAAGAAAAGCCCTTCAATATAAAAAGTTTTGCTTCTTAGGAACAGTTGTCAAACTTGAAGTTTATACAGGGTATTCTAAAAAAATCGACTTTAAACAAACTGCCTTTTCATGCATTTTTAATATGAATTTTATTTAACAACGTTTCTCAATTGTGGAAGAAAGCTTAAAAATATGAAATTTAGTTGCAAAATCAGGAAAACCTTTTTAAGATTAGAAAAACTCTTTATTTTGCGATTAAACTCCGTATTTAAGCTTTTCTTCATAACTGAAAAAACTCTGTTAAGTAAAATTTTCATTAAAAATGTAAAAAGTAGAGCTAAAATTCGATTTCATATTCTCTAATTTTTAGAATACCTTATAATTTATCTTTAGTTTGACAACTGTTTATGATTTCCTAAGACAAGCAATAGTCTTTAAAGAATGACTTTTTCTCAACAAATCAAGAATAAGAAAGTTCACAAGAGCGTGGTGCCCCCACCGGGACACACTGTATATGTACCAAATTTTAACAAAAAATTATACCGAACAAAAGCCGCCCGCCATGTTTATAAAAATGAAACTCCTTACACAATTTTTTTATAAGATGATTATTGTAATTTTGACTGAACGGTTTATTAGGCAAACTTTCCAAAATTAATTTAACGAAAATCTGAATGTATAACTAAAAATAATCACAGTTATGGACGAGCATATGTGAAACTGTATCTTTACCTACACTTGTCAAAATGATAAAAAATTATTATACATTATGGTGCGAACATTTAACACGCTTTTGTTAATTCGGCATGATATATGTAATTTTGTATTTAAACAAATCTCCCCCACCACTTCCACTTAACCAGTTCGTATGCGCATATAGTTCCAGTGGCAAAACAAAATTGATAGTTTAAAAAACTAAAATAAATCAATAGTTTCAAAGAAAACTAAAAAAACACGCTTTTGTTGCAACAAATAAAAAAATATAAAATAATTTTTAATGTAGTTGTTTGGAAATGTGGGGGTGCTCAACTTGACAAATAATTTGTCTTAAACTTTTGATAACCATAACTCTATGCAAAAGTTAGGGTATTAACAAAATAATGTAGATACATACAAAAAGCCCTCACACTTTTACATTTACAATATCAATTATCATTCTTAAACTATTAATTTTAAATTTTCACCCAAATTGTCTTCGATATACACATTTTTTTGTTTTAAGTAAGCTCAAACGAAATAAATCTGTTACTATCTCCTACTGATTACGAATAATAAATGGTACAACAGCCTATTAAAACATTAAAATTTTTGAATCAACATGGCAAAGCAATTATTTTTGTTGATAAACTAAACAATTAAAAATCTTAATGCAAATTATAATATATTACTTCAATTTATTTGATATATTTTACTAAAAATATGATCCTCTCATCATGAACACATTTGGAATTAGACATTGAAAGATATCTACTTAAGTCTAAAACATGCATTATATGTGTTTTTGTAAGTTGATGTATTGCTAAAGTAAATTTTCGAAAAATCAACTTAACAGTGTGAGAATCTTCAAATTAAATACAAATATAATTTTCAGCGCACAATTAACTTATTTTTTGTTTATTAAATAACCCGAAACTGCAGCCTAATGCAAAATTACTTTTCATTTGCGGGTAGCAACCACACAAAACAGCCCCACCTGTGCTAGTGGACATAATATAGACCCGTCAAATTCACATTTACTTTAGGTGAATCAGAAAACATGGCTGAAAAGTATTTCTAGATTGCTTATTGTCCATATCCTTGATTTTCAATTGGACTACTTTTTTGTATTTTTAATTTCACATTAGTCCTAACCATGTGGTGAGATATAGTGTTGATGAGGTTCAACAGAGTTAGAAACAGCAGGAATAATTTGGCAGTGTATTTAATTATGAATAAAATTAAGACAATATAGCTTAGAACAGAAATTTTTCGAAGAATTTTTATTATAAAATATACATACACATTACATAATTTGAAAGTAAAACTTATTACACCATGCTCTTATTTAAGATGTATCTATATGGAACATCTGAAAATAATTTGGTGTAAAAATTATTTTTGTTGAACCATTTAATCTCATACCACATTACAAGTTTTTTGATAAATTTTATAAAGATTACAAAATGGTCAGTTGGGTTGTAATATAACTTTAGAACTTCTACCAAGATATAACATGTACTGCTGGCTTTTCTTCACATTGATATTAAGTTAAAACCTGCAAAAATAGGTTTGTGGCCATAAATATGGCTTATAATTTATAACAAAATCGTTCAAATTCCGGTTTTGTTCAACTTTAAGAAAAGTTGCATATCTTTTCATTGAATAAAAATTTCGATTTCCACGTCCAAAACGAGCAATATTGTTTTCTAGAATTTTTGAACTCAATTTTTCAACCAGGCAACACATTTTGTTTTCTCAATAGCTACATATTTTTAGGCATAAGTAAAATTTGCTGACTGGTTGTTGAATTATTTATGAAAAAAATATTCTTTTTGTTCCCATTATTTGTAGCCCTTTATAGTTGGCCGCTGCATATTGTTTAATTAAAGCGAATCAATTCAATTTCAGCAACAAAATGTAAGCTAAAAGTGAATGAGAGAAAAAATGATAGATGCATTTTGGTGTATATAATAATATAGATCCCAAGAAATTGTTTTATAATGATATTAATAAGAGCTATGCCGAATTCCACATAACATACTGTGTCTCAAATACTGTTATTTGAGAATGGATTATTTACATTTAAATAACTAACATTAATACCTGCAGTAAAAATGTTGAGCAATTGTAAGATATAGAGCACTCTTCAAAACTGTACTGCGTTTTTACTTTCAAATTCCAATGGGTTTAGTTGCTTAATTTTAAGACGAGGAATTTGTGTGTTAATATAATTGTAGGTAACAGAGAATCAAGAATAATTGACCGTATTATATTTAAATGTCATTACAGGACATGGAGCAGACGTTAAGTGTGTCCATTGGCATCCCCAAAAGGGCCTTATCATTTCAGGCAGCAAGGATAACCAGCAACCGATCAAACTGTGGGATCCCAAAACGGGCCAGAGTTTGGCTACACTGTGAGTATATTGTTTAGACATAACTGTATGTATGACTGATGTTCGAGAAGTGAGCGCACTTGCCTCTCACCCAAAAGTTCCGGGTTCGATCCCCGGTCGTGGAAGTGGAAAATACTGTGAGAGGGATTTTTCCACTATACACGGATATTGGGTGTGTGTCCCTTGTCTCTAAATGTGTAGCCCCCTCCCACACAAGACTCTTATAGAGCCTTCCGGGATAAAGGGGGTCGTCATTTCCTGTGGTGTATTTATTATTATTATTAACATATGAGGTCTCGCACTGCATTTTCTGTTACTAATTGTTGCGTAATTTATCAAAGACATGCCCATAAGTCAACAGTGATGGACCTGAAATGGAACGAAAATGGTAACTGGCTAATAACAGCCTCCAGGGACCATTTACTAAAACTGTTTGATTTGAGAAACCTCAGTCAGGAAGTTCAGACATTTAGGGGACACAAAAAGGAAGCGTCCAGTGTTGCGTGGCACCCAGTTCACGAGGGCCTCTTCTGCAGTGGAGGATCCGATGGAGCCATAATGTTTTGGCATGTTGGGTAAGCAAAACAAAAATACTTGTTATCAGTATGTACGTATTCCTTAATTACATTTAGTATGGGTAATTTGCTCAAAGAATCTAGGTAAACGGATTCAAATTAATTTTATCTGTAGCTCCCAAACTATTCATCTTAAACCCCACATTTATACATTTTTGTAATACGATCTTCGAAGAGAAAGTTGTGCCCTAAAGAATGTATGGTATTCCATTTAAGAAAATTGGTCCCCTATTATTTCTTTCCAACGTATTTAGCTATTAAAATAACCCCCATGTATGTTATATTATTTGTCATTTTCGAAATATTCACATTTTAGAGGCCCTTGGTTCTTTTTATACACACCGAATCCCAATTTAATTTTTTACTCCCTTTAATATAGGGCGTGGGTGGCAAAGGGGGTGGCTAATCCCAAAAAATTTTTAGATTCCTTTGGTTCTTGTATAAACACTAAATCCCAATTTAATTTTTTACTCCCTTAATTTAATTTTTTGAGACGTTTCGTTCTTGTATACACACCAAGTCACATTTTAAATTTTTTTTACTTCCTTTCATAATAGTGTGGAGGTGGTATTGGGGTGATAGTGGGGGTGGCTGATGCCAAAAAAAATTTTGAGACATTGATTTTTCGTACATGCTCTGAATTGCAATTGTATGCACTCTTGCCTGCTTACCCTTATTTACTTCATTTACCCTCGAACCCTTCAACAGAATTAGATCAAAATATAGCTCCAGATCTGGTTATAATACATAAGTGTACCAAATTTCAAGTCAATATCATAAACGGTTCCAGATTAAACGTACGCAGAAAAAAGTTACAGACCGACAGACATACAGAAATTTTTTTTGCTTTAATGATTGCAACAGACACTGGACCGCTAGATGGCGCCTGCTGACAATTTTACATGTCGCTATTGTAAAAGTACCGGGATGTACCAAATAGTCAAAGGATCCTCGTGCCGGTCGTCACATGCCTACTTTGCACTGACGAGAGCCAACAGCTCGAAACTGCAGTCTGAAAGTGGTGTGTGACGGCTGGCAAGAGAGCACCTTTAAGTAGGATCAGTCTTTCGGCCGGTGTTTGTTGCAATCGAAGCATTAGCGTTTTGATGGTAATATGCAATTATTACACTTAACGCGCCAGACTTGTAACTTGTAATTCAGCGCTCGGCGGGGCACATAGCCCGGAGAGTAGCTGTTGGTTGCAGTCTGGTTACGGTCCTTATAGTAAAATAAGGATTTTATAGAGGAGCTTGCGACTAAAAATAGTATGTTTTAAATAAAAAGAAATAAATAATCACATATCTTATTTTTTTCTCTTAAAATTCTGTGTACCTTGTACCACAGATGTTCGAAGTGTATAGACATGAAACATCATTTCATAAGGGAAGCAGAGCTGTAGCTAATAAGTTTATTTCTGTTAAGTACTTGTCGACAAAGGAAATGCTAGCTGATGTTTTAACAAAATTTCAGAGAAACACAGCAAATTTTTAAAGTCATTGGGTATTTCTTAAAAATGCTGAGTGATGGTGTTAAAATAATCAACATTTTACAAAATATCGTATTTGTATTACCAACTTTGGGAGTTGTATGATTTGCGAAGGTGGTAGCACTGTTTTAACAGGAAATTTGTGTTAGCTTTTATAAAATATAGTTAGTTTTTCTTTGATTGTCACAGAGTTAGAACCGTTATTTTATTCTTTCCTTTTTTCCTCTATACTTTGATAATCATGTTTAAGTACTGTTTAATAAATTTGTTCTCATTCTTTTATTACATTTAACATATACTGTTACATGTTTACAATTTTCAGTAAACAGAGTACGTAGGTTCAATAAACTGCAACAACAATTTTCACAAACTACTGATGTTCTGATTTATTATTAATCACTTAAATTACAATAATTAATCCTTGAAGATAACACGACTAATAATAACTTTAATCTAACATAAATTCATTACTTTAAATCACAACTTATCACTGTTCTTTACTTCATCCGATCACTTGTCATCTCATATCTAACTCTGCTTTGCCTGCTCAACTTCACTTCTTATATATACAGATGGAAAGTATTAGAATATTCTTCTAGAATCTTCTAGAATATTGTGGCAATGTCTACAAATGGCGGTTCGTCAGTTGGTCCAGAGAGACCTTACCAGCCATCAATTAAATAACAGGTCTCCTTTCACTTTGACCAGGGACTAATTACATCTCTCCGTTGCTTGTTATTGTTCTTTATTTCATCTGATCACTTGTTCGTCTAATATAAATGTCTCTATAGTTTTGTAGGTGCTAAATGGTGGGCCGTCAGTTGCCCCACAGATGGCACTGTTTTACCGACAACCAATTAAATAACTCTGACCAGGGACTAATTACATCTCTCTCTATTAGAGGGCAGCACATAACAATACTAAATTTCACATATCAGATTCAAACATATTGTTTCATTTCTACAGATCAAAATTTAAGTTGTATAAACCATTAGTTAAGATATATAAAATTGAAACAAATCTTTATTCTGATCCATCATTTCCAATGTCTCCTCTGGTTGCATGATTGCGAAAGACTATGAATTTTTTTTTTATTTGTTTTCTTTTGACCCGTCGCTTTTTGTAAATTATTTTTTCACATATTTTCACAAACGATTTTACCCCCTTAAATTTGTTATTAGAAAAAAGTTAGTAAAGATTTTTCTAGAACTTTTACCTATAAAAGCGAACACAAGATAAGTGCAGAAAGTTTTCTCCTCTTCAATACTGTATCTCTTTATGTAGCTAACTGAAAAAAAAAATATGGTTTTTTGTTTAACATGCTAGAGTAATATGCAATTTGCATTGAAAATATTTTGTAAAGGAATACAGCAGGATAAGACACTCCTTAATTTAAAAATTACTGGTATCGAATACCTAAAAAAGTATTACAGTACATTCAAAATAATACAAAAAAAATTACTTTAAGTACTTATAATATTTTTGCTTGTACTTAAAAATATACTTGGAGTATTTAAAGGTACTCTTAAGTATTTTAAGTACATCTCATTGTTTTATGATCGAAAATATGTATACCAATAGGAAAAATTCAGATTGATATATTTAAAACACTTTTTATTTGTTTCTAGTGCTGATAAAGAAGTCGGTGCCATAGAGCAAGCACATGACAGTATAGTTTGGACACTTGCTTGGCATCCACTTGGTCACATTTTATGTTCAGGTTCTAATGATCATACCAGTAAATTTTGGACGAGGAACAGACCTGGCGATCAAATGAGAGACAAATATAATTTGAACACATTACCAGCTGGTATTGCCGGACTAGAAGATATTGATATGGGAGGTAAGCCACCTAAAAATAACAATTTTCCATTGAGCCATTTCATTATTTTATTGTATTTGGTGTTTTAAATATAGTTTCTCTAAAGCGTCTCAAAGCAAGTTATAAATTTCACTAGGAAAAACCAAAATTCTCTTGTTTCTTCAATATATTTATTGTATATCACATATTACAATTTTTTCAGATGAACCTGCATCGATTATTCCTGGTATGGGTCCAGAGGATAAGGTTGAGATAACCTCAATAATCACTGATGAAAACCAGGCCATTCCCGGCCTTGACTTGGATGGATCGGTCGTAAATGAGGAAAAACCGAAGCCTAAGAAAGTACCTTTCAGCAAACCTATACCGCGTAACTTCCAAGCACAGTGGAATGAAACTGGTGGTTCAGGTAAGAAGTCTAATCAGTATCCTTTCTGAGTCTTTTTTCTGAAAATTTATTTCCTTTCAGATGATCCAGCTGGTGCGATTAATGAGGTTATAAGTCAGATTGTCGAAAATACTCCCGGAGTTGTTCCTCTGCAGAAAATTGCTCCTAACGCAATTATTATTTATGGAAAATTGATTCCAGTAGAACGTAAGCATCTTTTAAATTTATTATTTATTAGCCGTTACTCGAGTCCGAGTATAAAAATGTTACAGTCGATAAATTGTGTACAATAAAAAACAAGTAAAAGGTGTAGTCTATTGTAATTCCCATTCATCTACGGTGCACACGACTATGGCTATAGAGGCCAATTCGGGAGGGAGAGCACATGTCGACCGCAGTCAGGACAAACATAGACCTGGTTAGGTCTTGGATTCGGCCTTCTTGCAGCAACATTTCCTTGATAGCTGGCCACAACCCCTCGCCATTCGGTTCTGTCCGCTGCAAGTTGTTCCCATTGCTCGTCTGCAATACCGCAGGATTTTAGATTTTCATGGAGAGCGTCTTTGAACCTCTTTCGTTGACCGCCATGCCTTCTTCTACCGCTTAGCAATTCACCATAAAGCGTACATTTAGGAAGGCGATTATCATGCATACGATGAACGTGACCTGCCCATCTTAGGCGTGCTCTTGAAATAAGCACCTCAATTGGAAGGCTGTTTGCTCTCCTGAGTACTTCCACGTTTGATATGTGATGGAACCAACGGATTTTCATCATACTTCTGCGGTGTCTTTGCTGAAAACGTTCTAATTCTTTCACATGACGACGGTAAGTGACCCAGCTTTCACATCCATATAGCAGTGTTGGAATGACAACTGCTCTGTAGACAGCCATTTTCGTTGACAAAGCAAGGTCGTGGTTGTCAAATACTCTCTCTCTAAGTCCCCAGAGTGCTCTAGATGCAGCGTTAATTCTATTGCGAATCTCGCTGTCCATGTTTGCTTTGTCATTAACAACGTTGCCTAAGTAATTGAACTGATCCACCACTTCAAGAGAATTTCCGTTAAGTGTAATGTCTATTTGGTTCACTTGATGAGAAGTTGACATAATCTTAGTCTTTCCGATGTTGATTTTAAGTCCCAAGGAATCATAGCTCTGGGCATACACATCTAAAAGTTCTTGAAGCTCTTCCGGCGTAGAGGCTAAAAGTGCACAGTCATCCGCATACTGGAGATCACAAATGAATCGTGTGCGTGTCTTCGTGAAAGCTCTAAAGCGCCCTATGTTAAAGAGACCGCCATCAAAACGGTATCTGAGACCTATTCCTCTGACTGTCAGTTTGTTGTCAACAATAATTGTTAGAGCAGTGGTAAACAAATTAAAGAGTAGGGGTGCCAGGACACATCCCTGCCTAACTCCAGTGAGGGTTTGGAAAGGTTCGGTTGCCTCATTATTATACATAACCTGGGCGTTGTTGTTTGTATGTAGACTGCGACATACTTCCACAAATTTTCGAGGGATACCTAAGCGGAACATGATTTTCCAGAGCACTTCCCTGTCCACCGAGTCAAACGCCTTGGTTAAATCAATGAAGGCCATGTGAATTTCTCCTTGATGTTCAAGTGCTTTTTCTTGAAGCTGTTTAAGTGTGAAGATTAAATCCGATGTGCCTCGGTTTGGTCTAAAGCCACTCTGTGTTTCAGGAAGTAGCTTTTCCATAACAGGTGTTAGCCTATTTGCCATCGCTTTAGTGAGTATCTTCCCTCCAACAGCCAGGAGAGCTATACCCCTGTAATTTCCACAGTCCGCAGCGCTCCCTTTGTTTTTGAAGAGGTTGATTAAAAGTGTATCACGAAACTCCTGCGGAGCTTGACCACTTTCCCACACGACATCAAACAGTTTTTTGAGGTAGGGTATGAGCTCTGACGACACAGCTTTAAAGATCTCAGCTGGGAGTGAGTCGGCGCCGGGAGATTTGTTATTTTTTAGCTGCCCAATGGCGGTTAAGATCTCTTCCATTGTTAGTGGTTTATCTAAGTCTTCGAAGGTGTCATATTGAGGGATAAGATTTATAATATCGTGATCGGCTTCACTTTGCTGGTTAAGAATGTTAGAGTAGAGTTCTTTCCATCGGGCTCTTATTTCCTGGTCTTTTTTGAGGAGATTTCCATTTAAATCTTTAATAGGGCACATATTTTTCCGACTGGGGCCGTACACTGCTTTTACTCCTTGAAAGAAATTCCTGTAGTCGTGTGAATCGGCGTACTTTTGAATTTCTCTGGCCTTGCTTGCCCACCACTCGTTCTTTATTCTTCTGATTTCGCGTTGCGTTTCATACTTAGATTGGGTAAAAGCTTCTGCTTTTGATGAGTCGTTGGGGTGGTTGATAGCGTTTTGGAAGGCAATATGTTTGTGGTCAAGAAGTTCTTGTATAAAAGCTTCATTGTCATTGAACCAGTCCTCCTGTTTTTTACTTGCTGCAGTGCCAAGAATTTCCTCACTCGCACTTTTTAAACTGTCTTTAATTTGTGTCCAGGTAGCAGCGACATCTACAGAATTGGTTTCTTCTAGTGCACTCAAATTCTCATGAACCTTTAGCTGTTCGACGGTTTGTTGGTCACGCAATTTACTAATACAGAGACGGAGTCTACGTTTTACTTGAGTTCTTCGGTGTTTGGGTCTCATAACAATTTTCATTTTAGAGACAACAGGACGATGATCGGTCCAACATTCGCTATCAATGCGCGCCTTTGTAATTTGGACGTCCTTGAATGCTTCCTACATACGATAACATAGTCCAGTAGATGCCAGTGACCTGATCTGAGGTGACGCCAGATGCCTTTAAATTTATCCTTTTGTCGGAAAATGGTGTTTGTTATAACTAGATCATGTTCGGCGCATTTAGTTAGGAGTAGTTGACCGTTAGCGCTCATGTTGCCCAAACCGTTCTTGCCTATGATGCCTGGCCAGGTGTCAGCATCTCTCCCTACTCTAGCGTTAAAATCGTTCGTTAAAATCTTTTAAATATATTCAATATAGAGGGTGTGTCAGTTAAATGGGATAAACAATGAAACTCATATCTGTATTGCTTATTGGAACACACCTAACTGGTCCTCTCTCTAACAGTGAATTTAGAAAAATTAAAAAATATCAAGACCGGCCTCGAAAAATAGTGTATTTAGATATATTTTTAAGAACTAGAGCACATTTGTCAAAACTTCCTTATATTATACGAATCAGAGCATGAGTTAAATATCACAAAATACTGTTATGTGTTTGCAATCTTCAGTAAACACTCTGTAGGTTCAAATAACTTCACAAACCACTATTTTATTAATCACTTAAATTACAATAGGTAATCCTTAAAAATCACACAACTAATAATAACTTTAATCTAATATAAATTCACTACTTTTAAATCACTTGTCAACTCTTATCTAACCAAAAACTGTCTCTGTATACCAGAACTGTACTGTATACTCAACGGAACTGTACCTCCATCTGCTGGATTCACCTCTTTATATACACACTTGGAATGTCTAGAATCTCATTGTAGAACCTTCTAGAATGCACTGGAATCCTTTACAGTTTTCTTAGGCACTACTAAATGGCGGTTAGCCAATGGCCCACAGATGGCGCCACCCTACTGGCCAGGGAGCAATTACAACTCTCCTCTATTGTTAGAGGGCAGCACATAACAATACATTAATATCATTTACAGAACAGGAATGATAATCACACATTTGCATCATCTCACCAACTATGATTATGGATAACTGAACACAGGCTGCTTTGTTTTCTATTAGTTCCTGTGTTCCTGTAAATTCATGATGAGACTTGTCTAGAAGAATTTGAAAAAGAGCTTGCAAGTACTTTAGAAATACTACAAGTAGAAAGTACTTCAAAAGAAGTTCAATTACTTTTCAAAGGGTCTTTTGGGAACGTCCTTAACATGTGCATTTAACACAATCCATAGCATATCCAGTAAGTATGGTGTTAGAGGTCCTCTTCTAACCTGGTTAAAAACTTACTTGACAGGTCGACATCAAAAAGTAAATGTTAGTCATCATGGAAAAAACTGGAGTTCCCCAAGGGAGTGTGTTGGGCCCATTATTATTTATTGTATTTTTTAATGATGTTGTCTCCTCTATGCACAATACTTTTGTCTTTTTATTTGTCAGTAATTTCGATCAATTATCTTCAAAAGCAAATACAGTTTTTCTGATGGACAATTATTACTCAATTAATGGCCTAGCTTTAAATAATTTAAAAACTAAGCTGATGGTATTCTCCACAAAGCAGTTAGATATAAACTTACTAGTGAGAGCAAGTAATCGTACAAGGCAATGCTCTATAATACCTTGGCATACATATTGACTCCCATCTAACAGAATAATCACATCGACGCGGTACTGTGCAAATTATCCAAACATTGCTTTCTTATTTGGCAAATGACAAAATTTGCCAACATAAATATACTAAAAATGTATTTTATGCTTATGTACAATCTAGCCTTGACTGTTGCATTATCGGCTGGAGTAACTGCTGTCGCATAAATGAGGTCCTTATATCCCAAAAAAAGATTTTACAAACCATGACTTTTAAAAACCTACGTTATTCCTGCAGAACTTTATTTAGAGAACTAAGTATATTAATGATAATTTTTTGACGAAATAGAAATCCAATAGAATCCGTCCATTTCTAGTCACATGTCAAAGTTCATCCAATTGTTAAAGGACTACACTAATAATCTCCCTAGAGAGATTATCACTTATGTTGCTATGCAACGAAAAATTATTGACGGTTTTATAATTTATTTAAAATGTCACATTCACGATTTGACATTATTAGAATTTCAAAAAATTATCTCACGAAATTTACCGCATACACCGATAAATCCTTATAATTTTCTCTAATAATGAACCGAAAGCTTGTTACTTAGTAATTACCCGAAGCCGTAAGGCAGACGTTAATTACTAAGCAACAAGCTTTCGGTTCATTATTAGAGAAAATTATTGCGTGATTATCAGCGCCCTTGGTAAATTACAGCTGATAACATCCCTTTATATACTCAGATGTGTGTCCTATGTTAAGTCTCATTATAATAATTATATAACTTTACTGACCATAACTTAAGGATCCATCATAATCTGACCGCTAATGGTCCTAATGTCATGTCCATCAAGCTTTATAATAAACTCCTGATAAACATAAAAAAAATAATATTCATCTCTTTAAAAGCACCACGCCAATATCCATTGGCTGGATGTCGGTCTCGATAACTAGGGCCGAGTAGGACTACTACTCTTTGCTCCTAGATTATCTCTGTAGACCTGGACCGGCCTTCGTGATAGGTGGGCCCGCTTACTTCTACCAGACCCAGCTCGCAAATGCGAGATGTGTCGTGGTATTTTCTGCAGACCTCCCCTGGTCCTGGCTGTTGAACCTCGCTGGCTGAGTTCTCTTCTGGCGCTCTTCTTGTCTTGATATTTTCTTTCTTCGCCAGCTTGTCACCCCCGGGGGTAGTCATCGGTCGAGTTGGGTTTAGGAAGTTTTGGCTGGGACTGACTGCCGGTACGTAGGATATCAATTGATATCCTACCCCGGATCATCGGAAAGGTAAGGATATGAGCTGTGTAGCTCGGGAGTGTGGAGACCCTAAGTGCTTATTTTAGCACTTTCGGACTCCACGGAGCAGGTGGGACAACGGGCGTTGGACGGTATGTTGTCCGACGCCCGCAAGGAGGTTGGGTTAGGGTAGAAAAACGTCATGTCTCTGGTAGTGGTGGTCCGTCCTGGGGTATCTGAAACAGATCGGTTAGCGGGAAATATAAGTTATACTCACCCGTTGTCCAGTAGCTGTACCCTCGGCCGTTTATGCCTCGGGGCGTCGGCAGGGTCATAATCAGTGGCCTGTCTGATCAGCGGGTTCCCATGCTCCTCGGCTTGGGCGTACAGCTTCTTCGCTTGTTCCCGGATGACTTCAGTGACCGTGGTGTACTCCAGGTCTCTGACGATATCTGCGGTTCTCACGTACCATGGGGCGTCGACTGCCGTCCTGAGGGCGATGTTTTCCACTGCCTGGGTTTTCTTCATGTAGGACTTTGCCTGGTAGCCCCACGCTACCGAGGCGTACGTCAGCTGAGGCCTGATGAGGGTCTTGATAAGCGTGAGCTTATTCCTCAAGTTGAGACGGCTCCCGTTTCCCATCATCGGGTAGATGAGGGCTCTTGTGCGCCGGGCCTTGGCTGTGATAGCGTCCGTGTTCTGTCTCCACGTTAGGCTTCTGTCCATGACCACGCCAAGGTACTTGACGGTGTCGTGCCATTGGATGTCCTCGCCGTTCATGGAGACGTGTCCTGTGGGAATTTCTTTCCGCACTCGTCTGAAGAGAATGGCTTGGCTTTTGTCGGCGTTGACGGCGACTTTCCACTTCGTGCACCATTCTTCCAGGAGTGTGGCCGTTTCCTGGAGTTTTATGGTTGCGTTCCTGGCTTTCCAGGATTTAAAAGCACCGTTCGAGCCACTTTATTGAACATATTTTCTATTCTTTGAATGAATATTTTAGTTGCACTAGCTTTCATATTTGTACTTAGTGTATTGTTATTATTTTATTGTACTGCATTTTGTTTACTCATTCTTTGACATGTATACTCATTGTATTTTTATCTTACTTTACATTGTTTTATTAGTTGAGCAAATTTTGACTATATTTCTATACATGTAACAGGTTCCTGACATCATTATTTTTGTTACAGCCGGATCGAAGCTAGAGCAAGCCATCGCCGAAGGACCAGATGCGCTACAGAAGTACATAGATTCGGGTGATATTGAGGAACTACACGATGTAATGCCTATAAATGACGATGAAGACTACTTGAATGATGACTACGATGATGACAAAAACTCCAACATTCCACAAAATGCATCAAATCTGGGACTCAATGCTAGTTTGGATTCTGATTTGAGAAATAAAGATCAAGATATGCGTTCATTTAATAATACAGGTAGAGACAGTGATATGAGAAACATGGGTGATGTCGACTTTAGGAAAATCCATAGTAACGATTTAGACTTCCGCAATGCGAATCACAGAGACTTTGATATGCGTAATCAGCGTGGGGATGAGGATTTCCGATACAATAATCATGGAGATGAGGATTTTAGAAGTACCCAGTTTGATAATGATGATTACGATGATTTCTATGAAGAAAACGACAGGAACTGGCTAAGGAACGGTAACTTTAATAATAACTTCAGAGGTGCTGCACGAAATAACACCGGCGGGTTTAATAATCAGAACTTCAGGGGGCCGCCTCCAGGAAGTAGCTTCAGCCAAAGCAGCAGTAATCAAAATGATAGTAACTGGAACGGCCCATCTTCTAATAATGAATTCAGAGGAAGGGGAAACAGTAGAAGAGGCGGACAGCAAAGAGGGCAGAGAAGCCAGAGAAATAACAGGACAAACCAGAGGGGACGTGGAGGTGGTGGCCAGAGGAATCAAGGAGGAAGAGGAAGCAGCTCTGGCAGTAGAGGACAATCTGGCAGCCGTGGAAGATTTTCTTGAGTGGGAACGTGTACATATTTAGATATATATAATTTGACTTTAAGAGTATCATGTGCGTCCCAGCTAATTTGTGAATATTTTGTTCTGATATATTAATTTTTAAATAAATCGTGATCTACAGATTCATAAGTATAAATTGCTTATCGACCGTGCAGTTTATGCTTTGCCGTTTGCAAAGTTCGTCCACAGACATTGTGAAATTTTCAGAAAAAATTCCAAATGAAGAGCTGAAAAATTTGGTTCTTTTCGGAAGAGTACAAATTATAGCCTCGTTTACCTCGACAGTGTACTTATTTTAGATTTGAATTTTTATTATGTAGGTGCGATTTATAATTTAATAGAAGTTATTGTTAATACTTTGCCACATATGTTGAAGACACTCTTAATTTGTATGTATAGGTATCGCTTTATTATTTTCACGAAATAAAATGGGAAACTGATGGAAAAATTTGTAGCCAGCATCGTTTTTATAATAAGGAGAAACGCATCGATACATTGATCCCCAACGAACTTGGAGGTAGATAAATCTGGGCATTGTGAGGATCTTAGCAAAAGCTTGATAAGTCACCGGGAGGTGTTTATTAAGAAGAGGAAATCGTTTGTAGTAAACCTGCTCTGATCTATTCAATCTACCTTAATGATATATAAAACAATCTTTTTTTTTTTATTAATAGTCGAAAAGTTTAATCTTCCTTTTTGACTTAAAGTCATATTTTTATGAACCCCCCTCGTGCAATATTTTGTTTCTTGTAGACTTCTTATCTTTTGTATTTACTGATTGATTTTTTTATAATAATGTTCTCCCTCTAGCTAACACTAACTTAATAAGCACATTTCAATACAATCGGCCTTTTGCTTTTTCAGTTATATTTCTTTAAAATTTAAAACTTCTGAAAGGGTATTTTTGGTGTGACGCTGCCTCTGACGTGGTTTCTACATTCATTTCCTGCAAAAGCCAGTAAATAGATACTCCTAAAGAGTGTATTTTGAAGTTCAAGTAACATTCCATAGTATGAGCATCACAATGCCTAGAAATAATTTTTTTATTACAAGAGGTTTGAAACGAGGGCATTATTCCATAGCCCAGTTGCCAGAGACTAATTTTGATGAAAAGTTAGAATTAATTGTTACCTCGCTAATTTTTTCATGAAAGGCTAGTTTTTTGCTAGTAGAAAGTGACTCAAAAAAGTTTACCAAAATTGACCCCTGCGAACATTTCGTATTTGACTAACTTGTATATTGTTGAGATGAGTCAATGGTGGCGCTGTAGTATTTGTAGTATCGCTATATGATTACTAATATTACATTAGATAAATAAGACATAGATACAGAAAACAACAAATAATGTATGAAGCTCAAACCTCATATTTGTTTTTCATGCATTATTTAGGATATCTCGAGTTATGATTGACTAATTTAAATCACCCAGTCAATACAGATATTTTGATGTTGCGTGTCCTAGAGTCCTAGCATCGTGAGATGCGACATGTTCTTAGGTACGTTTAGTACGAAATATGGATACGAATCTTTTTGTATAATAATAATAATAATGGTACTTTATTCTATAAAAAGAATATTACAGGAAGCGTCAAAATACAGTAATATAAATCAAAATATAAATAACAATACAACTTAGGGCCGGTTTTATAATGTTAGATTAACTCCACGTTTATCTTAAGTTTAAACTTAAGATTAAACCATGATTTAAACTTTACAAACGCCTGTTTTATAAAAATAAACTTAAATTTATACAGTTGGCACTACCGTTCAATAGAAATTGCAATTTCACGTAGTTTGATTCTAACCTATTCGACATTTTGACATGACATTTCAAGTTATTTTTGTAAAAAATGGAGGGAAATAGAAGAATGACAAATTCGCTGAACTAATTTTATTAGTGAAACATTTTTAATTATACAAGAGGCAGTTGATTTGTGTAGGCTTCCAAAGTTTCTGGTAACAATAAACGTATAATATATGCATATAAGTGTGAGGAGATCAAACATAAATCTTTACCTTTCTGTCAGATGTAATAATAAATTTTTAATTAGCTCCAATAAAATAATAACTGGCCCAATCTAAACAGCTTATGCATTTTTCTGATTACATTCTTCCTTGTAACTATAGGTCTGATTCTAAAATTTCTAGAACTTTGAGCGTATTAATAATAATTTTCTGGCATCATCAGATTGTAAAATAATCACATATTTCGAATACATCCATCAAATATTACACCGGATTTTATTAATTCTGAAGTTATGAACATTCTGACATCTGATAATCCAGAGTTTAAACCATCCCCATCCACCGTTTGAAGTTTAACTTTACTGTGACGTAATTAATCTGCCAACTAAAGATTACTGACATTATAAAACAGACTTTTTTTGAGATCTGTAGTTTAATCTGTACTCTGAAGTTTAATCCGATATTATAAAACCGGCCCTTATTGTATTTTGTCACGACACATACATGCACATAGGTATATATAAACACAAATATATATATATATATATATATATATATATATATATAAGTAACAAATGAACAATCAGTAAAGTGTCAATGTTCTAGAAACTCTGTAAGAGAGTAAAACACTTCTGTGATCAAGTTTTTTACCCAACTGGAGAACGCCTTAAAATTTTTATTTCTTATCTCGAGAGGAATTTTATTATACAATTTTGGACCCCAGTAGTCCACTCCCTGCTGAGTTATATTCAGTCGGTGATGCGGAATTTGTAGCTGTTTCTTGTGTTATAGTGATGATTTTCAAGATTTAGACTAAATTTATCTTTATGTGAATGCACATACTTAAGGCAACTGAGTATTTATAAACTTAGCATAGTGAGAATACCTTGTTCTTTGAAGGCATCTCTGCAGCTCTCTCTATAATTCATGCCACATAATGTTCTGATGGCTTTCTTTTGTAGGATGAAGACTTTCTGAGCGTCAGATGATGTTCCCCATAGTAGTATTCCATATGCTGTGACGCTATGAAAATTTGAGTAATATGCTATTTTTGCGGATTGGTTGGTGGATACGTTTTTTAGTATTGTGTAAATAACTGCGGCAAGTTTTTTGCAGAGCTCTTCAATATGGCCTTTCCAATTTAATTTACTGTCTAATGTTAAGCCTAAGAATTTCAACGATAACCTCTCCGTTTCCCTTTTTGTAGATAAAATTATATTTTGCGTTTTTTCTCTGTTTAAAGCCAATGAGTTCGCCATGAGCCAGATATTTGCTTCGTGCAATATATTTTGTGATAGGGTTGTTAACTCTGTTTTATTTTTCCCTTTTGTTATGAATGTTGTATCATCGGCATATAAACAAGCCCCATAACTCTTAACATTAGAGAGTAAGTCGTTGATATATATTATAAATAGTACTGGCCCCAACACAGAGCCTTGTGGCACACCTCGGGTTAGTAGCATTGGGTTTGATCTTTTATCATTCCACCATACTGTTTGATATCGATCTGATAAATATGATTCGAACAATTTATGTGGAGTTCCTCTTACACCATAATAGTGTAGTTTACTAAGTAAAACTTTATGGTCAACCGTATCAAAAGCTTTACTTAAGTCACAGCAGATTATTTCTGTTTCTTCTTGTCTGTCGAGAGCCTCTATTATTTTTTCTACTGCTTCTATCAGGGCAGTGGTAGTTGATTTCCCTTTACGATACCCATGTTGACTGCTATGTTATATATTAAATTTCTCAAAAAATGTTATCAGCCTTTTTTTTTAAATAGTTTCAAATATTTTTGAAATGACTGGTAGGATAGAGATAGGTCTATAATTATTGATGTTATTGATGTCACCTTTCTTATATATCGGAATAATTTTCGCATGTTTTAAATCATTGGGAAATATTCCCTCTTGAATGCACTTATTTATTATTATTGTAATTGGTGTTACCAGAGCATCTCCAATTTTCTTTAAAATGTAAGTTGAATACCATGTATATCCTGTTTAATGCAATGTTTAATCTGATATTTGCAAAAAAGGTACTAGGAGTTGTTTGCTCCTGGTTGTTTTGTTTTTTTCTGGTTTCTGACTTAATTATTGTCTAAATTGCTTTAGATTTATTTTCACAATCGGCTATAAAATTTTGATTTGCTACCTTTTTTTGTTCATTGATCCGCTTTATGTAGTCCTCTTTGAGATTTTTATAGGCATTTAAAGAATCTTGATCTTTTCTTACATTATCCCCTGAAAAAAATCTAAAAGATGTGAAAAATTGGTTGGTTAGATTTATTGTACTAGTTCACTTACATCATCTGTAAATTGCTAAAGGCACCTTGGGCCGCTCTGTGCGTTTTGGCCCTTGTAAAGCCTAGTTCATATAGCCGCGAATTGCGAATATTGTTCTGATTGGTCAGTTTAAACATTCTCGTTTAAACTGACCAATCAGAACAATATTCGCAAATCGCAATTCTCAACTATGTGAAGTAGGCAGGCAGTACAGATTAGGTGAGCACCACCACAATGAATTTCTCTTTGTCATTATTTAATCACGTTGCTCATGCACCTAGCTAGAGCCCCTAAGCCAGAAATTGTACGTTTGTACAAGCGTATTGCAAAGAGAGCAATCTACTGCAACTTATTACAATCAGCCTAGGTGCAGCATCCAATATAGATATGTCAGTTAAATAATATTTAAAAGAGATTTTTAACAATATAATCTCAATATGAATATCCTGATATTTTAAAATTAATATTTGTTATCAATCGAAGTTTGTTGTGCAATATTACTAAAAAATTCAATACCAACTTAATAAAATATACACTTTAAAATATTGTAAAATCAATATTTATTGATATTAGAAAATATTGCCTAAACAGTATAATTTTACACATAATTGATAAATATGGGCTAAATATAAGCTTTCCAATATTTTAAAATACACCTTTATCAATCGATATTTTTTGTACAATATTATCAAAAAATGTAATAACAATGTAACGTGAATATCGACTTTTCAGTGTTGTAAAATTAATATTAATAGATATTTATCAATATTGCCTGCGTATATCCGGATTGGAATGAATTAAGACAATATACTGCCAGCATAGGCATACCAATGCAGTTATGATTTAATTGTGCTATTTTGGTATTCTCAGTGCTTCCAAATCGCCCTTAGGACTGTGCATGCTACATTCCTTCCACCAATAATGTAATAAAAGTCAAATTGCCACTGCACGGTTCCATTTTTACAGCAGAAGCAATAGGTATACCTATAGTACTGGAGGCCGTAACCAAAATTAGCTGTTATCGCCTAACGGATATGAACAAATTATATCAGTAGTTTTCAACAATACAAAAAGAAAAGTCCTCTACCAAAAAGCTTGAAAGTGGGGCGTTTCATGGGAAAATGATTTTCCATTCGTAAAAAATCAAGTCGTTTTTTTGTCATCGCCCAATGTCCGTTCTTAGTGGAATCTTGTAAAAAATATAAAAAATAATAAGAATCCACAAAGAATGGACAATTTGCATGGGGCAAAATCGCAATAAAAATGGAAGATGTAAAGAAAACGGGTGTAAAAAAGTTATTCGATAATGGCTGAACTATTTTTAAATTGAAGTATATACCTAATACATGAGAAAAAACAAAGAACAGACATTTTCCATGGGGCATATTTACAGGTGATGTAATTTGCTGGCATAGAGCTGCCCTGGATTACAGACGCCACCACACTGTATTAGAGAATACAACGCAGTGGCGTCTGTAATCCAGCTCCCAGCACATGCCACTCCACCTGGACGTCGATGCTTGTAAAGAAGCTATGCAGCCTCTACGTTTTTTTAATCAATTAAACGTCGTGACTTTCAGAGTTTACTTTGATGATAATTTATAAAAACAATAAGTGCATTAAAAGAATGTATTTTCTGTGATGAGACAAATATCCTCGAGAAAATTGTTGATCTTTTAGCCAAGGAAAGTATCAACTCAGGTGTTCCCTCAGAAACGAATATATGTCTAGCTGACTCTTACAACATTTTAAAATCCAAATTGCGAGATAGGTGGTTAAGGATATGGCGAGAGTACTGCAATTCCAACCCTACTAGATATACACTTATTCACCCTGATCTCCCATCTAGTTTTGACATAAAAATTATGTCTGCTCTAGAAAATAAGTAACAACCATAATACGTCTCGAATTTGGGCACGCTTGTTTTCCAGCACATCTATTTAAAGATATTTGTGGAGTTAAATGTGACTGACCATATTTTCTTGCAGTGCTCCAAACACAAAGCATCTTGTGACAGATATATACCAAACTTATTAATCACAAAAATAAATCACCTTTTAATATACTTTCCCCCCTCAGTCAATTTAGTAAACTAGTTTTTGATTGTAACATCTCCTATTTGAAAAAAACGAAAATTTTGCGTGAATGTCTGAATAGTTTAGCTTCGTATCCTGTTGTTTTTCCTTTGCAGCATCCTTTAATTTAACTGGTCCTCTAAAATTATTTGTTATTAAAAAATGTCCTGACAAGCGTGTGTCCCTCTTTTCTTTTCCGTTTTTGTGATCTTCAAATATTTTTCTTTTCTCTGTCATTATCAGTGGCGGCTCGTCAAGGATGGCAGGGTAGGCAGTGCCCACCCAATTACATAAGCCATAGTTGTAAAGTTATATTTATATTTTCATAAACGGTCATCTCAAAGAAGAAAAGAAACAGAGAACCAATAATATGTGGGGAAGCAGAAATTACGAAGGATGATGAAGTACACGGTTTTGTGGGAAGAGAACCGCCACAGAAAAACATTTGGCTATTTGTTTCGAGGGCAAAACATCATGTCACGGAAAGAACGGCCCAAAAATACATACAAAATAAGCTAAAATCCGAAAAAATTTCTAATATTTATGTCAGAGAAATAGATACATTCCAAAACATACAAGACAACAAATGTTTCAAAGTGGGCCTTATCTATGAACATCTGGAAATACCCTATACAAACACTTTCTGGCCAAGAGGAGTAGCAGTATACAGGTTCAACTTCAAAAAGGAAGAAAAATATTTAAACCGAATAAGAAATACAAACCAACAAGCTGAAAATTTTCCAACAGAGCCTCAGAATCAGGACTTCACATGTAGAAAATAAAACTTCTTTCAATAAAATCACAACAAAAAGAAACATAAATATATTCCATCAAAATATTCTAAGTCTAAGAAATAAAGTATTAGAAGTTGAAGCATTTTTGGAGGTAAATGGAGTCCCATATGACGTTCTCACTTTTACAGAACACTGACTCAAAACTGAAGAATTCAAATCAATTCATATTGAAGGTTATACGAATGCAGCATGTTTTCAAGATCTCAAATGAGTCATGGCGGATCCTGCATTTTCGTTAAAAATTATTACAATTTTGTGGAACTACATTTTCTGAAACAAAAAAGTCAAGAATTAGATTGTGAATGCTCAGCGGTTCTGGTGGAAGAACTGGGTATGATCATTCTCTCGGTGTACAGGTCTCCATTAGGTGATATAGAAATTTTTTTAAACATAATGGAAAATATATTAGATATCTTAATAAGTAAGCAAAAATATAACATCTTCATTTGTGGAGATTTCAATATAAATATTTTAGATATAAATCCTAGCACATACACATTTAAGGACTTAATTAATAATTTCAACTTAAATTTCACAATAACTGATCCAACCAGACAAAGTTCCCTCATTGATAATATATACAATAAAGTTAACTTAGTGAATGCAACAAATATTTCGAATTCTCTATCACTTAGCCCAAACCATCATAGCACAGTGTGATCCCAGAAATACACACGTGCGGAGTTTAAATATAAAAAACGATTCTATTCCGATCAAAACATAAGAAATTGTATAAACGAAGGAAAAAATTATAAATGGTATGAAATTTACAAGTGTCATGATGTCAATAAAGCATATAATATTTTACTAAACACCTTACAGTACCTGCAGGACAAATACTTCCCAGAAAGAACACTTAATACAAAATGCAATAGAAAAGCTTGGATAACTTTAGGAATAAGAATTTCGTGTGAACATAAAAAAATCTTTTACAGTCAATATAGAGAAGGATTTATTACAAGGGAATACTACTACAAATACACAAATGTTTTTAAAAAAGTTATAAGAAATGCGAAAATCATGCAAAATGAAAATATAATTAAAAAATCCACAAACAAAAACAAAAGTACTTGGAAGGTCATAAAAACTATAACAAATAAAAATAAGAAAAGTGAAAATTTTAATATAAATGAACTTAAAAACGAACAAGAAACTAGTATAGAGGCCTTAAACAGAATTAATGACTATTATATAAATATATGCAAAACAAACAAAACAAATATGCATATTGACATCAAGACAGTAACAGTTTCTCTCTTTTTGTGGGAAACAAGTGAGTCCGAAATCATAGAGATAATAAGTAATCTCAAAAATAGTAATGCTGTAGGGTAGAAGACAAAATACCTATAAAAATTTTAAAATATCTAAAAACATATATTGCTGCACCTTTAATGCACATAGCCAATTTAATGTTACATAACCAAGTATTTCCTGAAAGACTGAAGAGATCTGTTGTAAGATCAATATTTAAAAAATGAAATAAAAAACTACAGACCGATTTCAATTTTAAATAACAACTCAAAAATTTTTGAGAAACTATTAGCGAGAAGGCTAATAACATTTTTCAACCAAAATAATATATTCTCATTAAATCAAAATGCTTACTTAAAAGAATGATCAACAGAACGAGCTGTCTTTCAGGCAATAGATAAAATTTTAAAATCAATTAATGAAAGAAATAAAACTGAGGGTATATTTCTAGATTTATCGAAAGCTTTCGATGCATTAGATCATGGTCGATTAATGGCCAAATTAGAAAGACTTGGTATAAGAGGTGTAGTTTATAATATTATAAAATCATATTTAACGGATAGGTTGCAAAAAGTTGAAGCAGTCAATTTAAATGGACAAAATCTTAGTTCTGAATGGAGATCTGTGCATCGCGGAATCCTCAGGGCTCAGTGTTGGGGCCGCTGCTGTTTATAATCTATATAAATGACTTACCTGATGTCATTCCAGAGGCAGTGATAGCATTTGCTGATGATACCTCTGCCATTTTAGCTGCAAAAACTACTGAGGACCTAGAAAATAAAATATTACATTCTATCAACTTATTAAACATCTGGTATGATCAAAATTTACTCACCTTGAATTTGGAAAAAACTTAGGTAATGCAGTTTCATTCATCATATGAAGCGGCAGAAGAAATCAATATAAAAACATAAAATAGTACTCAAAGATGCGAAAATAGTAAAATTCCTTGGCTTACATCTTGACTCAAGATTAACTTGGAAGAAACATATTGAAGAACTAGCCCCAAAGCTAAGCTCATTATGTTACCAACTCCGCACTTTACGAGACAACATCAGTATAAATATGTGTTTAAATTGTATATATCAGTCCTATTTCCAATCAACTATAAAATATGGAATTATTTTTTGGGGAACCTCTGTGGAGGTAAAGAGAATACAAGTTCTACAAAAAAAGTGTATACGTAATGTATTTAGTCTAAATAGAACAGACTCTTGTAAACCATATTTTAAAAACTATGGCATACTAACCTTGATGTCTCTCTACATCTTTGAGTGTACAGTGTTCTACAAAAAAAACTACACATTTTTTTAACAATACAAACAAACGCATTTGCATCAAACTCGCCACAGAGATATCCTAGTGCCGTATAACACCAGTCTCACGCAAGTTCAAAAAGGTGTAACAACCTCAGTGATTAAAGTATATGATCACTTCCGGGACGCACTGAAAATACTACCTTTATATACTTTTAAAAGGGATTTTAAACAAACTTTAATAAAAAAATGTTATTATACATTGAATGAATATTTTTCTGATTATAAATTTTAATGTGTTCTTGTGTCTACTTTTTATTTTCTAAAATATTTGTTAGTTAAGGTGTTTTATATTTATTACTGCAGATTGCATTTTCTTGTTTTGACGTGTTTTATACCTTGTATGGTTTTTATTGAATAAAGCTTATTATTATTATTATTGTTCAAAAAGTACTAAAATAATGTTCTATATTATCGCTCAAATTTTTTAATTTATAATCTGTGATCTTTATCAGTATTTAGTAATTGTTACTTTAGCAGAAAAAAGTGCGATGAGTGGACAAGTGACTAATTATTATTTTTTTTTATTAGAAAATAGTTTTGCATCCCTAACTTACGATGACTATTCAATTCTATCCCATCCTGCCCACCCACAGCTAAAAGCCACGGGCCGCCACTGGTCATTATATCATTGTAGTGGTATCAAGTGCAATTTGTTTTAAGATAAACAGTACATTTTGAAATTTCCAATATTTATTCTAAAACGTTGCAGACGGTTTCTGAAAAATTGTCTGTGTAAAAGGTTTAGAACCTTCCTTCAAGATTTCCCCGTGTCAAGTTATCTATGTGTCAAAACACTACACTTATCTTGTGGTAAAAAAAATTCAATGTTATTAAACTAGGCCTTAATTTTCTGAAAATATTTATTGAATTATCTTTTCCTTTCAACATAGTTAATTATCTCGGTAAATAATTCACAATTATATATAATATGATAAATAAATTCTGCAAATAAGTATTTATAAAATTATCACTATAAAACATACATTGTCAATTATATAAAAATTACATCGAACCTACTAAACTAATCAGAATATTACACAAGCAAAATATTTATTTCTCCCGTTTCTTAAAATTACGTTTACTGGCACATCGGTTTATAATATCCGTTACGTGTACTTTATGGTCAAATATTTTCATTATTTGAGTCTTTGCCTCTATCATGCCATCGTTGATAATTTTGATTCTCTGCAAGTTACCCTAAAAAAAAAAATTATCTTAGTTTCCAAACTACTTATTTATTTTAACTTTACTAACCTTAATGAGCTCATTAATTCTGTTAACCTCCTTATCAAATTGCTTGCAACCTTCCTCAGATTCAGTACACTTTAGCAATTCTGTCAGCTGATTGTATACTGTTTGCTCTTGATCAGCCTGAAATAAAAAATTTACAATTTACCGTAAATTAAAAGATAATAAAAAGTCTTGGGGATTTTTTAAAGAATTACACGGTCATGCTATATAGTATAGTACAGCGCTTCCCTGCAGATAAAAAACGAAATAAAACCTTTATGAGCTCATTATTATCAACAAAACAAGCCGACACACATTAAAAACCTATAAAGGTAAGCAAGTCAATTAATAAATAGTAGAGCCGTACTTAAAATTCGTATGTATTAGAATGTACATATTAGTAATACTAGATCGTAACATGCTGTTATAAGATGTCTGTCCATAAAATTTAATTTTTAATTGGAAATTATAGATTTATGGGTGTTATAATCCCCTACAACATTTAAAAAAAAAATAGTCATTTACTTTCTATGTTATTTGTAACAGAAATTACCTCAACACGTTGAAACTGCTTGTGGGTACTCTATTTAATTACAAATAAAATCCTGGTAATCATGTCATCAGTTAACTTAATTACTATTTATTTATCTGAAGGATAAACAAATAAGATTGGCCATTTGCGTGATCGTCTAGTTTTGTTAGGGTAGGACCCAAATTTCGTTGTGTGCGTGTGTAGTAACCCTTTTTAATTACCCCAAGTTCTTTTATATAAAGTTTAATATTACTTGTTTCTGTCTGATACGATATACCTTAGAAAATTAATCACTCTGTTAATTGAAATACCTGGTAAACTTGCACACACTGTCTATTAATTGAAAGCCCTAGTTAATTATATATGTTATTTATGTAGTATTTTATTACTCAAGGCTGCACTGTACATTTATAGTTGAAGTTTGTTTTCTATTTTGCTTTTGAAATTAAAACATTTATTTAGTTTATTACTTATATGAAGAAAAAAGGTAAAGGTGAAAGAAAAGACAATAATTGATGGGAAAAAATACTAAAAAAAACCATTTTATTTTATATAAATTGATGCAACAACAGTCGAACATGAAATCAAAAGTAATCCAAATATTTGAGACAATGGGCTAGTAGACAATAACGAAAATGACAAAAGTAATAATATAGCATTACAGTATGACTCTTCAATATGTTATAGATATAATTTGAAGGTAGTTTTACCGACTATTATTGGTTTTATTGTAAAACGAATAGGCTTACGATTAGAGCGTATTTAAAATACGGCAGTTTGCCGGTTATCTCGTGACGTAATAGTGTCACATACGCGCGCATTTAATATAACCTCGACAGAGCCGCACATACGTTTTGCACAACTTTGTTAGCTCCGCCTTTCCACTAACGCTCGTTTCTCTGCTGATTATGTTATTACGTCATAGCCAGTAGAATAACTAGAACATTTGCGGCAATATATAACCATTTAAACATAGTTTAAACTTCATGATTTTTTTTTTACTATAAGGAATTATTAAAAAAATAAAATAAAAAATACGGGTCAACTGTTTTTATACGTAGATGTTATTAAAATAATAATTAAAAAATTGTCTACTTGCCCATTGTCTAAATATTATAATAGAAAAATCTGCGCTGCTATAGTAATGACCATACTATAGATATGCTGAGTGTTTTGATGCAATAACAAGAATTTTGTTATACAAAAGTATGCTGTGTTATTTTAATAGTAATTGAGTTGTGGCAAATGCCTGATAATGATAATCTATAATAGAGCTGTTAGCAATCGCTAGGTAATAATGGTTTATAATTAAATAAAGTTGTTAGCAATCGCTAGATAATAATGATTTATAATTAAAGTTGTTAGCAATAGCCAAATAATGAATCGAATGCAAAACAGAGGACAAGAAGCATGTCATGTTTATACATTATCAAAATTAAGTTGAGAAATGAGAATTAAATACTCATGTAAAAGATCATAGAATGTTGAGGCAAAATCCTTTGATTATAATTAAAATAAGCAGTCTGCCAAATTTTGTATGACTGTCCAACAACGTAAAAACAAGGTGGGCAGTTGTAAATCAAACAGACGAGACGTCCCGGTTCAGTACTCGACGAAAAGTAAACCCTTCTGAATACAAACAGGTCTACGGGCTAATTAACCCAGCACTGACCGATGGCCTGTACAGTTTGTGAGCGCAAGGTAATTAAATGGGTGGATCGTTATTAAACAATCATAGAAAACCAAATAAATCGCTGGTGAGAAATCTCAGATAATCATTTGAAAGATAAACATTACTATGACATTTGACATGTCCAAAATTAGGCACACAGTAGCCTTAATAAATACATCAAATGAAAAATAATGGAAGTGAAAGTTTCTTGTCATTGCATAAACGCAGAAAATATACAGTTCTTGAATATAAACTTGTTATTTTGCAAACGCAAATTTCCCTAGTAAAATATTCAGAAAGTGAAATTTTATTAATTAAATTTGTGAATGAAATCATAACTGAATAAACTGTAATGCAATATTCTTTATAGTTAAAAATCAAAGCTAGAATTTCATAAAAAAACTAATATTCTTTTAGTACCACAAATTCGTCATTTAAACCTTTTTTAAACACCCCGTAATCAGAATATGAATGCAATTGTAAATAATAAAGTAGAGTCTCGAAATAAGAAAGTAATCGCCCTTAGAAATTTATGCCAGCTGAATTTCGGTGCGCCCTTTATAACGTTATATCGCCCGTGAATGCTCTCCCTCAGGTTCTACATGCTGGACGTCCTCGTCGAGCATGTCGGTGGTTGAGAAGAATTCGTTAAAATAAAATGTAAGTTATAATATTGTTTGGCTAGTAGTTTAGACGGCTGATTTAGTGAAAAATATCCCAAATTAATTTGTTAGGCTCGGCGAGAAATTCGCGACGTAGCTTAGAATGGATTTCAAAGGCAGATATAAAAGTTCGGCGAAAATATCGCGACGTAGCTTAAAAGGTGTTGTCTTCAGATGTCGTCTATCTTCTCTTCCTTTCAATACCACGCCGTCTTCCTTTTATATTGTTCCTGATGCCACCCTTCTGCCCGGATTATGCATCTCTGCTTGTTTCTTGTGGGAATATGTTTATTTTAACGCTATTATAATATTCGACCCTCAACTTTCTATCTTTGTCTATGGTTAAGCTAGAAACGTGTAGGCGATTCCATACTATGGGAATACACGAAGTACTTGACGTTTATCTGAATATACGATAAACAAACCCTGCGACTCGACTAGATTTTATGTAAATTCTGTCTCAAAATTGTAGCGTTTAACTTTGCTTTAAAAATATAATTTTAAAATGCATTCTGTTAACTTTACTGTGTTCAATATTAGATGAGTAAATAAATGTAAAAATAAAATGAATTAACTGCAATAATCACTTGAATTTGGAAATAAATAAGAAAAAACTAAATTTATATATGGGGTATATACAGGGTTCTTCACCATCATCTATAATTATAATATTAATAACATTATTTTAGAAGCCCCTGGTACAATTCGTGATCTTGGCATCACCTTCGACAAAGACCTCACTTTTATTGAACATATTAACAATGTAACTTTTAAAGCTCTGAGACTATTAGGGTTCATTAAAAGACATACACAACCAATAAGCGCCCTATATGCTATAATGACTTCATACCACACGCTAGTGCGCAGTATGGTCCCCACAATATGCTTTTGATTCTCACGTAAGATTAGACATAACAGGTTTAAGATCGCTAGAAGATCATATGAAATTTGCCCTTCTCTATTTTCTACATAAAATAATTAATGGTTCTATTGACTGTCCATCTCTCTTGAGTAAAATTAATTTTCATGCTGCCCCCTGCAACACCCGCTACTGAAGACTAATTTTTATCAGACCTCATAGGACTAAGTATATGGACAAGCTTTTTGTGCTACAATGACAGCCAATATTAACGACAATTTTGCTGAATACGATTTGTTTGGCACCAGCTTATATAGCCTCAAAAAATAACCACAAAACAATGAATAAATGTGCTTCTTTCTCCTTGCTTCTCATCCATTTTAATATCTTCTGTATGTGTGTAAATTATAATTTTTAATTAGGTATAAGTTGTTTAGTGTATCAATTGGAATTGTACTGAATTCTGTAGTGGAATAAAAAAAGTTCCTCTAGCAAATTGGGCGAAGATCAGTCAAGAGGTTGTTGAGTTATTGCAAAAAAACGAAAAGACAATTTGAACTTTGACACCCTGTATCTTTTTTCACAGCAACATTTTACTTAAGTATATTTGGTTATACCCTCATATTTTGGCCCAAAGAATCTACCCCTGAACTATCCCCTATTATTAATGGTCCATCCTGTATAGACAATTTTTAAAAATTATTTGTCCTTTTATTTCTAAAATGTACGATCAAATTTTGAAAAACACGATAATTTCACAACCACTGTACGATAATGAGGTTTTAAGAATCTGGCAACGTGGCACTTGAGCTTTCAAGCTTGTCACTGTGTTGACAGTGCTGCACCATTAGCAGATACACACACACACACGTTTTTACTTACCAAGTCCTCCATTTGCGTTGATAAATGATGTATCTTCCACCCGTTGACCTTGTCTTGCACCCTATACTGATTGGCGAGATCCATAATAGTCGGCCTCCGTTCATCCTTTGGCCTGACATCAGAGTGTCGCAAATAGTGATTATGGGTGGCCTTCCAATTCTGCCTATAGCTGTTCAAAAGACTAGCTGAGGCAGGCTTACGCACCGTTGTTATCTGACCGGCTTCAGGCGCACCATCTCGCGGTTCATCGGAATGGTTCATGTCCGAATCTTCGTTCTCCTTTTTCACCATACTCTCAGATATGAACTGCATGTCATCGTTGTGCTCATCCAAGTCATTTCCAGTTCTAGGAATAAAAAAAATAAATATCCATTTTCAGGTTTTTTTTTTATGATCACTTACAGTTGCTGCTTTCTTGGTTTTTTCCTGGGACTCATTCCCATTGGGGGTTTAGTTTCCTCTTCCTCCTTATTGTTCATTGAGGCGTGAGGATTGCTATCTTCATTGACTTCAGCAAGTCCAGGACTAGAAGTGGCAGATATCGTTGTACTTCCACCTGAAAAGAAAATAAACAAATTGGGTGATATTTAAAAAATAGCCAAGCCGGAAATGTAATATTCAAAATGTGAATATTGAGAATAGTTTGAAAATGTTTTTTGACTTAATTACTTTGCAGTAGATAGGACTTGAATTATGCTCAGATAGAAAGCTAGACACGCTAACCATCAAGCTAACAGCCTCTCTTGTAGCTGAAGCTTATTTTTAAGATTAAACGGTCGATATTTTTCATTTTCACTAAATGATAAAAAATTTAATTCTGATTGGATTTACAAATAAAATGAAGTGGGTTTTGAGTTATGTTGGAAAATTACATATCAAAATTTCTCGCTACTAAATGTTCGTCAAACATGACCAAAAAAGATTTATACCCTGAAATGCTGAATGACCATTTACCAGTCAATTGATCTTCTCAATTTTTAGTCTCCTGTGCAATTTATCTTAAGGATCAAATAGTATAATTGATAACAGTAGAGTTGCCAATTAATTGCTCAATAAATTTGGCAAGACAAAATCGTTTACCAAAAAACTAGATTCAATGAAGCGAATTAATTATCTTATTTTTTTAATCATACTCAGAATATTTTGTTTCCAAAAATAGTCAATATTTAATACAAATAATGCCTGAAAGAAGTAACAGAATAAAAAACAACCTTAGTCATAGCAAGCCATCTTTTCATTTTCATCATTTTTCATATCATCAGACTGTTGCTTAAATACTTTCCATAAAAGTGAGACTTTTTGTACCACCTGTCTGATCACGTAAACTCACCAGAGCTGTGCCCATTTCCTCGGGAATCTGGCCTAGAAGGGGGGGATATGGGCGCCTGCGACTGCAAAGATAGATTCGACAAAACGGGGGTGATATTTTTGGCAGCCTTCAAAGGGGACCCTTCGTGATCCCTCTTCCGAAGGATACTCGGTCTCGGAGATGATGTTATTTTAGGTGTGTGTGATTGCTGCGGCTGTTCATGAGCTGCGTCTGCAGAATGGGATGATTGGAACTGTTGAGAACGATTTGGTTCCACCACCATAACTGGGTTGAATCTCATCTGCTGATTTACGATTCCTAAAGAGGAATATACGAAAAATTATTTTAAAAGGTAAATACGTCAAGTTTTAAAGAATATCGAGTTACAACCACAAAATCAGTAGCAAAACCACGAGTGGTTTATTTATTTCGACAATAATCATTTTAATTGTTATTTGTACATACCGTGCACCTGGGTGTTAATAGATGGCCTGATCTGTTGCTGGGCTGCCTGAGACAGGGCGGCGAAAGGGGTCTGCTGCTGGTTATAAGAACGGCTCACTGAATAATTTCCTGCGGTAGTATCATAGAAATAAGCACCGCTAGCGAGAGAGTACGTAGCAACAGTTGTTGTTGTTGCTGTACTGCTGGTCTGGACTGCACAAGTGGTTGGGTTAGGACCTAGACGATCAAAAAATTGTCTTTAGAAAATACCATACATCAAAGTTATTTTGGCAGGTGTCAAAATACTTGACGGTTCAATTCATGGCTTTCTACAGATGTTATTTACATACAGGGTGAACCATTTAGCACTTACTTATTATGCATTAGACATTTTTGCACCAAAGTGGGTTATAGACATTTAATGGATTTTGCTGTTTTAGTAGCTTCCAATTATCTACATTTATGCTTTATCAGTGAGTTATATGTATTTATAAGTTGATTTTAATCTCTCCTGCATAGAGATAATCGATTATCGACAATGAAAAAGAAATAAAAAAATAAAAGTGACAGTATATCTGTGATACCATTGACAATATGAATACACACTAGCAGTAGTATTAATGAGGATTGCAATGAAAATTTTGTATATTTTTTCAATGTACCCGTATATCATAAAATTAGTTACCAGTAACAAAAAACAAATTTAATTTTTCTTTAGTTCTCCTTCCAGCCATAGGCATCCATCCCTATGCTAATGATATAAATAATGTAACCTCAGTCACTCTTTGTGAATTTAAGCTGCTTAATTAGCACAAACTTCCATCTCAAATCCTGCAACCAATCTAATATTGCAGTCAACATTAGGGCAAATATAGTAATAAGTTTACACACTAATATCACCTTAATATTGATTATAGTAGATTACACAGCAATGACATAAATTTAAAGTTAGTATTGTAGCAAACCGTGTTACTTTCAATCAAGCATCCATTATCAGTATTGTACAGAGTTCTTACAATGGCATCTCTGTTTTAATTATTAACAGTATTGCCCATACAGGCTGTAGCATGTTCAATCAAGCTGTAACATTCATGTTCTTTTAGCCATATATCAACATGAATTAACTAAATAAGTATCTATATCAACCAGAAATTTTACTCAAATATAGAACGAAGTAGGATCTACTTATGGCAAAAAAAAAATTGAATTTATACAAAGATAAAGTTTACAATTTTGAATACACTCCAAATAACATAAAAAAAATTTGAAACTCATGATTCAAATAAAATTTAGAAATTCGTGAACTGATATCTTATCATTTTTAATAATTTTGTTATCAGTGATGTCTTTAAAATGAAAGATAATTTTGGTCATGGGTGGATCCCATGGAAGCTTTAATGTAAATCTCTATTTACAAATTTAACACCGATATTATTTAAAGCTTTTCATTTCTGTAATAAAAATATACCAATTTGACAGTATAAAACTTTAACAGACTTCAAAAAATCAATTTAATTGGCGATGGATCTAATATAAATATTTAAGTAAGAATAATGTAAAATAGTCTGAGCTATCAGGATATCCAAGTGTTAGCCTTTAGCATAAACACAAACCAAAGTACGTATTCAAAGTAAAGTTTAAAATGGTGATGGTGAAGTGATTTGCACGATATTTCCAAAAGCATTAGTGAAAATTATGATGCAATAGTACATTGCTTCAAAACAAATACCTCTTCCAAAATAAACAAATAAATAAAAAATAATCTGTTGCTGGAAATTAAACAACTGAGATTAAAGAAACAATAAATTAATTAAAACAAGATAAAGAGTACATAGAAATCATATTAAGAATTTAAATTTAATAAAGCTAGTGATGACAATGTAGAAAATAATAAATGAAGTAATAATAATAAAGGACATGAAAAAAAGATCAAATTTCTCTTCACAAAGCAAATGACACAAAAATAAGTAATTTAACAAATATTTGTGGAGTACTTTACAAAGGTACAGTATATTTATAATAATAATCTCTTTATTTCCAATAGGTAAGCACCCAAATACATGAAAACAAATATTTGTGAATAAAAAAGAAAAATAGTATTGATACTTAAGTTATAAACAAAGTTAAACCCACTATTCAGTATTCATTATATGACAATATACTGCCTAGACTATAAAAATTAATACCACATAGATGGGAGATTTTATTAAAATTATTACACATTACATAAACTGGAGATTTAGCCATAATATTTGTCCTGTAGTTATCGAACTAGAAGGTTATGTGATGGCGGATTTCCAGTCTAGACATGCGGAAATTGATTTTGCCCTTTCAAAAAAGGACAATCAATAGTACTGTGAATTAACTTGAATAAATATTTAATAGAAATTATTTCACGATGAATTTCTAATGAAACCATTTCAAAACGGTTCTTTAAAATGGACGTATTAATTCCTCTCGGCAGGTAAATGCTATCCTCCTTAAAAAACAAATATTTTAGGAATTTCCTCTTAACTGACTCAATATTATTCACGTAACACATACGCCATGTTTCACTTTTCATGACTCCCATATTATAGCTCCCTTATTAACCATGCGATTTTCTTAAAATTTGGGTGGCAGGTACGGTTGTGAGCAAAAAAAAAAAATAGGACAAATCTTATAACTGTGCTTTGCTAAAATCTAGTTGTGTACATCTAACTTTAATTTTTGTGACATTGTCAGTTAGTTGTCATAATTTATTGCAAGTGTGCAAAAAATATGCCTCATATAAGTGATTTAGTTAAATCTGGAGTTATTGCTAAAGCAGAAGATGGATGGTCAATGAGACAAATTGCACTGCGTTATAATATTGACAAAAATTCGGTGTGTAACATTTTAAGAAAGTGGAGAATAAAGGGTACGATTAGTAGAAATTCTGGATCAGGGCGATGAAGGATATCAACTCAACAACAAGATTTGCAGTTGGTAAATGCTTTAGTAGAAAATCCATTTTACTCATTTATTCAGGCTGCTGAAGAAACGAATTTTCCTGGATCGAGTAGTACTGGTTGCCGGCAAGTAAGAGAATCAGAGCTATCCTGTCATGCAGCAGCACAGAAATACTCACTTAAAGCTGAACATAAAGAAGCTCGAGTAGGATTTGCGCTTGAATTTTTAGCTCATGATGTAAATTTTTGGAACAATGTAACCTTTACAGACGAAAAAACTTTCCAGTCAACACACAGCGGTTGTATTCGTGTTTACTGCCCTCCAAATACTCGATTCGATGAGAAATATATATCTAACAATGATAAAAGTGGTAAATTTTCCGTCAATATGTGGGCTTGGATATTGGCACGTGGTCCTGGTGTTTTGTGGCATATTGAGGAACGATTTAATAGTGAAACGTATATTAGGATTTTAGACAATATCATGCTCCCTTCTGTGTCACAATTATTTCCTAATAATCAGTTCATATTTTAACAAGACAATTGTTCTGTTTATACTGCTCATACCTTAACTAACTGGTTTCAAAGTAACATCAATGTTCTTAACTGGCCCAGTCATAGTCCAGATCTTAACCCTGTGGAAGTATAGGGACTACTAGTAAGAAGTATCCTACTGCTCATACCGTAACTAACTGGTTTCAAGATAACAACTTTATTTATGTACCTACTGTTCATATATTGTTTTTATTATTTTATAATTGTATAATTTTATTTTTGTATTGACACTTATTCTATATTGTGTAACCACAATCTACAGAATTAATAAATTATTATGAAAGACGATCAGTCAAAGTTCAGTTGAACTTAGTTTAGAATTGCTACAATAACGGTAACCTTGGATTTTTGTGTCAAGTCCAACTGAACTCTGGTTGACTGATGACTTACTTGGAGAGGACCTTCTAGGGGCAGATTGAACTGGTGCGTGTATAAACACATTGGCGGCAGCACCTGTCGTTCCTGGATTCTCAGACTGAGGGAAAACTTTGGCAATCGATATGGCTTGTGGAGGAACAGCTGTTTGGCGCTGTTGAGTCACTATGGCTGCTGGCACACTAACTGAAAAGGGAATTGGGATTATATTCATCTTTAACAATCCTAGTATTTGACTTACTTGTTCTGGTTGTAGTCGAGACGACACTTGAAGTGGTTTTAATTGGCGAAGGAAGCGGCGTGAGATGAATTGTTCCTAGGAAAAAAATATTGTCATAGTTTTTCGCTTTTATTGAACTAATATTCACTAACAGATGAAGGTATTCCTATTTTATATGCTTTTTAAGATCCGGCACTAAATCTTGGAAACAATTTTCAGAACTTTTAAAATGTTCGTGGGAGCAAAACATTAACAAAACAACTTTCTCCGTTTGTTGTAGAGTTTCTTTTGCTTTTTTGTTCAGGCACTATTTAAACTATTCTTTCAATTTTTTGCATAATGAACAATTATAAAATATTAAGAATTGGTAGTGTAAACGTTCGATTGATTTTATCATCTATACAAGTCTTTTAGCCCAATAAAATGGGACGAAATTTGTCGATTTGGATGAAATAATTAAGAGCGGGCTGAAATTTTGGAAACAGGCTTATTTTAAAGAAAATCGGGTTTTCGCAAAAACTTGGAAAGTATCAATTTTACTGTAAAATATGTGCATATGAAAATTATAGGTAATAAAAATCCGCACAATTTCATTTTTTTTTTTTTACTTCGTACGACCTATTGGAGCCGAGATAGGTTTTTTGGAATAGTTTTGCGATGCACCGGAAACGCGCGCGTTTCATGATAAAATCGATAAAAGCTCGAAAACGATAGATCGTACGCATATAGTGTATTCAATGAAAGTTAAAGAAAATCTAATTTTAAATATGATAAAATCGTCTTTATAACACGTGAATGGAGATAAAAGCAAAAACTTGAAAAATTGTTATTTTGAAGTGCATTTTGACAAATAGCTATTTTTTAATTGGCTTTAGGCAATAATGACACTAAAGATTTTTTGAAGAGAATTAAATTATCTGTAAAATGAGCTCCAAGTGGCCTTCATACGATGAATGGTTCACGAGTTACAGCTGTTTAAATCTACGAGCAAAAATTCCTCTTTTTATTATAAATTAAGATTTTCCCTTCTTTGTGTGTAAATAGTACTACACGTTCCAAAAATATGGGCCCAGTATGAAGCGACTCAGAAATGTCCACAGAATAACTTGATACTTCAAAAAGTGAAAAAAATACCATTAAATGTACTTTTTTGTATTTCAAACGTAACGAAAATTGCCTTTTTGCTAAAAATTAAAAATCAACCACATTTTCAATTGGCAGTTCCTTGTCGCTACTTATAAAAAATCATATACGAAAAAGTGTTTTTTGTAGGAAATTTTGTAAGCTTTCATTTAGGTTTTACGGAATTTTGTTGTGAAGTCAAATGAGACTATGAGAATATACAAAAAAAGGAATTAAAAAATAATATTGGTTCAATTTTTCTGCACATAAACAGTTCTCAAGAACCTATTTTTTCAAGAAAATATACTTTGCAAACGACTTATGCTATTACAATACTTTCATATGTATATAAACTAATAAAAATAGGTCAAAACCTCCTAACTCCTCCAGTACATAGTTTTTAGTTGTTCAAGAGGTCATTTAGTTACCAAATTTGTAAAATATATATAACGGTATCAGTAACAAACTTAAAAGCAAAAGAATGTGCAATTTTAACCACAAATATAAATCTTTTATTTGAGCGTCAAATTTCTAATTTATAGCCCCCCGTATTATACCTATAGCATTATTATTATTGTTTTCAATATAAGTATGTCTTATGCCATCTCATTTAAAGCCTAAAAAGTAATTATAATAATTGCTGTTTGCTGAACTTTATACATTTTGATTCTCTTGATATTGTAATCATTTCAAATTCATAAAGAAATTATTTCACTAAGTAAGTGTAAGAGAGACACTCATAATTATTGTTAAACAGTCGTGATACATTAAACTTCGCCTTTTATATGCCACATAATAAATTTATAATATATTTCTTTTTGTAATGGTCATGGGACATAGTAAAGACGTTTATTATTACTAATCAATCAACTTCCCTTACCTTGTGCAGGCTGAGTAATAACCTTAGCACCCTGCGTTTGAATACTCCTGGGCTGTGAGGTATTCGCAACGGCAACTAAAGAGTGCAAATTTAATGTAGATATCCTAGTCTGGCCCAGCAGATTAGTACTAGAAACTGCAGAGGGACTTGCAGCTACTGATAACCGTCCGATAGTCACATTAGGTTGCGTCGAAACGATTCTAGCACCAGTAGTACCTAACACGGTTGGCTGTTGTTGTGTAGATATGGAAGATATTCTGGCACCTGAAGTAAGTACGGTGGCTTGTGGCGCTACAAGGCGTGCACTGGCTTGAGAGACTGGTACGGTCAAACGAGCTGATGTGGCTTGACCCTATAAACAAAACTGCAATTAAAATTTCCGTTAATAAGTCTGATAATACCACACATACTATAGGCCTTGATTGAGGATGCCTCTGATTCTGAGCAGTATTTGCAACAGTAATCCTGGCAGTTGGCGTAAACTGGGCATTAGTATTAGCATTGTACACCACAGCCTGGGTACGGGTAGGTAGCACTTGTGCTATAGTTACGGTATTTCCTAATGCTTGTATTCCTGTTGTTCCAGGTTTGAAGGAATGAATCTAAACAATACATTCACATTTAAAATTTGCAAATTTAGCTGAGAGAAGGAAATACTAACCTGTCCAGACTGCCCTATTGTAATAGCATTTTGTAAAATGGCTCCTGGGCGAATAGATGCGACCGACTGTGGTTGTGTTCTACCAATAATCTGAGGTTTTCCAGTAACAGTGGCTCCCCGCACTGGTGAGCTCAATACAGTCGGAGCCCCTTTTATTTGTGAGCCATTGGAAGAATTTGTTAACCATGCTGTTCCTTGAGCTGGACTTGGAGTACGAGGGGGCCGCACGAAACTATGAGGCTATTAAAAAGAAAAATTACATCTTTATCCCAAATACAGCATCCATCAAATTTACCTGTCCGCTCTGAGCAGTAACCACCATAGGTGTTCTAACAGTGGTAACATTACTTCTCGGAGCAGCTAAATTCGCCACAACAGCTGGCCCTCTAGGTACGTGATATGTCGCTCCTACTGTACTCTGAGCAAGCAATGGTGTTGTAGAAAGAGTTATTTGTGCTGGTCTTGATAGATTGCCAGAAACTTGGGGTTGAGATGTACTACTCGTTATTATATTAGTTATTTGAGATCTGTTTGGATCTGAAAAATAAAATTACAGTCGAATTACCCCAGATAAATGAATTTAAATGACCATAACGTTCCCCAAAGCAATCTCTCATTTTATGTAGCCTGGTATAATTCTACTTAAGTATTCTAAAATGTTTTTAAGGCCATATCATAAGTTTTGTACCTGATGGTTTAAGAACAGCTTGTGAAACCAGATTTGTGGTTATGATTGTTTGGCCACCAATAGAAGGAGAATTTGAACTTGAAACTCCTTGAGTTAAAACTCTCATGCCTCTTAAAGACTGACTAGTCATCACCAGTGGGGTCTTGGTTTCTATGGATCGAACAGCGGCAAGTTGACTTCGAGCCAAATCTAAAGGCACTGCTTTTTGGGAATCCTTGTCATCTTCACCATTACCACTCATTTTCACACTTTAGTTCTTATAAGAGCATCCAAAATATTATGAATCTTAATACACTATCTTATTAAAAGCATCTGTTTTCAAAAAATAAATTTTTAAACATTTTTCCACGTAGATTGTGGGAATGGAGCGGTATTTTATAACAGAACAAGTTTACGCTTCGTGAAGTAGTTTTTGCATAATACAAATAATTCCAGCATTATGAAACGGTAAGAACAATTCTCAGACACAAATAAAACTTCAAAAATTAACAGCGATGGCGATGAGACTACGAAGATATACTAAGCGCAGCAACACTGTGCGCAAATGTGAAATTTCAAAGTCATGCGCACGCAACTACGCAGTGCTACGAAAAATACATTCGATCATTTGGGAAAATTTACGAAATTGTAAATATCCTTATTTGATGATACAAAACAATTAAACGGTTTCATTTCATCGGCATTTTAATTGATTTTGTGTACAAATACCTTTCCTAGTGCTCGATATGTGCACCTATGCATTTCTTATCTTTATCTATGATCCATGCTAAGCTATATTTTTGCGCATTAGACGCGATAAGCGGTGCCATTCGAGCGAATAAGTCATGACGTCACGCTTAAAGCCACTTGCAGCGGTATCGCGCGGCTTTAGGAGTACGCTAGAAAATTACGTCACGCTTCAAGGCGCTTAAAGACATTAGTGTAAGCCGCGAGATTGCAAAAATTTAACTCTAGTAACTATCATTAGTCATTACCAGAGCTATATTTTTGCTCATTAGACGCGATAAGCGGTGCCACTCGAGCGAATAAGTCATGGCGTCACGCTTAAAAGCACTTGCAGCGGTATCACGCGGCTTCAGGAGTACGCTAGAAAATGACGTCACGCTTCAAGGCGCTTAAAGACATTAGAGTTAAATTTTTGCGATCTCGCGGCTTACACTAATGTCTTTAAGCGCTTTGATACCACTGCAAGAGCCTTTAAGCGTGACGTCATTACTTATTCGCTCGAATGGCACCGCTTATCGCATCTAATGCACAAAAAAACAGCTTGGTGTAAGCCGCGAGATCGCAAAAATATTGACTACGAACACGATAGGGAATTTTTGCCAAATTCCTCTAAGGTCGGGTTTATCAATACATAGGGTTAACTCTTAGCTAGAGGATAAATGTCAAATAAAACAATATATAGACACCTATTGTTTCATTTGACATTTATCCTCAAGTTAAGAGTTAACCTTGTATTGATAAACCGGCCATAACACCACTCATCGGGTTAACCTTAAATGTCACGTGACCAAATACGGTGAACGCTATTTGATAGATTTCGTGTGTAAAATGACAACAAACAGTTCGATTTCTACAACCTGTAAAATTGGGTATGTATGTTAACACATTTTTGAACAATAAAAGCAACCATATATAATCTTAGCAGGAAGCATACATTAAAGATATATTAACGTTAGTTGTGAATAGAGGAGAGTGAGGTGGAAGATGCGTTGATACAGACCGATTAATAAACACTTAAAGCAACACCAGCGCCGTATACTTTGGAGTAAACGCAGAAATACACGTAAATCCATGTTACGATACATTGACTTAAATTGAGACAAAGCACTGTTTGAAACGTAACGTATCTACTGAACTAAATTCCAACGAGCCTTATAATCATAACCGCTTAACCCAACACCTTTCATTGGTGTCTTTGTTTTATTTATATTGCATAGTTTTGTAAATAGACCAAAAATAAGAAAAATCGATGGTGGTTATGCGAATGTGGCATCTTTGACAGTTACAATGATACAATCGGGTGCAATCGGTGGTCCCATCGCCATTACTCGGCTCAATACAAGGCGTTTTAGGTGTACGTAGAAACATAAGTTTACGCTAGGCCTAAGTACAAACGTAGAACAATTCGCTATTGCGCGTGCGTAGCTGTAATTTTATATGTTTATGTCTACGTCCTTGTCGGTGCTTTAAGTGCCTAATACCAAATCCTCCTCGACAACACCCTTTCTTCAGATCTACTGATAGAGGTTGGACTTTTTGACTCTCAACGTCAAACAACCATTAGCAAGAACAAAACTACATGATGATCAGTATGACCATCGCATCCTACAAACCCAAAACCAAATACATTAGGATCTCTGACCGATCAGAAACCTTACGGTCCATTTAAAGGTAGGTAACCAAACGTCCCTTATCCGCAGCGAAATAAGGTGACGCGCAATTAGAATAAGGTGAACGTTATTTGTGCACACGTGCAATTATTTCATTCATTCTACGTTAGCGGTGACGGAGGTATAGCGTCAGTGGGCAAAAATCCTTAATACAAATACAGAATGTCTTTATATTTATTTCTACCAGTGATCTGGGACGTCTAACTTAGGGCCGGTTTATTAATGCAAGGATAAATGTCAAACAAAACAGTAGATACCCATTGTCTCGTTTGACATTTATCCTATAGTTAAGTGTGTTATCCCTGTATTGATAAACCGGCCCTTAGTTGGTTAGTTGCGCATTCCATCTAATCTTAATATCTTAGCTCAGTTAAATACCTCGATACCTCCCCCTACCTGTGCCAAGCCTGCCAAATTTCTTACTAAAATGTTAGATAGTGGCAATTGACTAAAATTCTTGAATCTTATCAAAGTAGATGCATAAATTTTGTGGTCCGTCTTGGTCACTCTTTCTGCAACTAGTTTAAACTTAAATTTAGGTAAACTATACAGCTAAGTTTATGGGTAGAAATCTTGTATCACGGACAATTCAAGTATTGCGCATGCGCAAACATTTAATATCTTCCTGCCAAAGAGGATCCTCTTTGCTTCCTGCAGGATCAGGCCGCAGTCGGAAGTCGGACTAGTATCCGACAAGAAGTGGGAAGATAGTTCCGCTATCGCCCCGCAGCTCCATATATTCAATTTATGTAGTATACCAAACAAGTCAAGTAGCGGCATATACGGATTATATCTCTAATCTATTCCAACTCTCTGGTTTAAAATCATTCTCAATTTGTATCATATAAATATATGATAGAAATTGAGAATGACATTAAACAACTATTTAAAAGTTATATTATAACTTTTAAATTGTTTAAATTTCCCGATTTCTGAGTTTCCCAATCTGTTTCATAGAAGTGAGGCAAATTGATAAAAAGAATTAGGAACAATCCAAGCCAGTTCCTAATATGTCCAATAGTTATTATTATTAGCCGTTACTCGAGTCCGAGTATGAAAATGTTACAGTCGATAAATTGTGTACAATAAAAAACAAGTAACAGGTGTAGTTTATTGTAATTCCCATTCATCTACGGTGCACACGACTATGGCTATAGAGGCCAATTCGGGAGAGCACATGTCGACCGCAGTCAGGACAAACATAGACCTGGTTAGGTCTTGGATTCGGCCTTCTTGCAGCAACATTTCCTTGATAGCTGGCCACAACCCCTCGCCATTCGGTTCTGTCCGCTGCAAGTTGTTCCAATTGTTGTTCCAACATGTCCAATAGAGGACGCCATGCGTACTCGGTTTATTGTCATTTTCAACTTGTATCATATATAACCATTTCTCGATTTCTAAAAGTTTTTCAATCTATTATTCGTAGAAATGACTGAAATGAGCCAAATTGATAAAAAGGATTACGGTACTTGGTAAATTTGTTTATACAGACATATTTTTTTCGTATGGGAACATTATCTTTTATTTTACCCGCCAGAGTGCATCAGCTATACTCGGTTGTTTATCCGTCAATGACAATAAGAAAAAAATATGTCTGTATAAACAAAGTTAATAATTGTGATGTAAAATGAAAACTTGTTGCTGTGTACCCAAACTGCTTTAACAGAGTAGAACATTTATTTCCTAAAATGATCGCTTCCGACAAACTATTTAAAGGTTATATATGATACAAGTTCTCTGGAAGAGCACAAGTTGAGAATGACTTTAAACCGAGTACGCATGGCGTCATCTATTGGATATATTAGGAACTGGCTTGGATTGTTCCCCCGTTGACATCTGTGACATTGACGGACAAACCAAGGATCCTTGGCACAAACAACCGAGTACAGCTGGTGCACTCTGGCGGATAAAATAAAAGAGAATGTTCCCCATTGTATGGCCCGTCGTCTTTACTGAACGTGCTCGAAGCCGTTGAAATTTTTTTGACAGAGATGTTAGTCACAGATGATGTTATTTAACCTATAAATTGCTTGAACAAACATTTTGGGATATGCACCAAAATTTTCTTTCTAAATCACTAAAACAATTAAAATATGACTGAAGAAAAATTAGTTACAGAGGTTCCCAGCAGTTTAAAACAGCTAGCCAGGCTGGTAGTTCGTGGTTTCTATTCCATAGAAGATGCTTTAATTGTGGATATGTTAGTTAGAAATCCATGTATGAAGGAGGACGATATTTGTGAACTTTTAAAATTTGAGCGAAAAATGTTGAGAGCAAGAATAGCAACTTTGAAAAACGACAAATTTATACAAGTCCGATTACGTATGGAAACTGGAATAGATGGCAAAGCACAAAAAGTAAACTATTATTTTATTAATTACAAAACATTTGTAAACGTTATTAAATATAAATTAGATTTGATGAGAAAACGTTTAGAGACTGAAGAAAGAGATGCAACCAGTAGAGCTAGTTTTAAATGCCCCGGTTGTTTGAAAACATTCACCGATTTAGAAGCCGATCAATTATTTGACTTTACTACTAGCGAGTTCCGTTGTACATATTGTAGAGAAGTTGTAGAAGAGGATTCATCTGCACTGCCAAAAAAAGACTCTCGCCTTTTACTAGCAAAATTTAATGAACAGTTAGAGCCACTGTATATACTATTGCGTGAAGTAGAAGGTATTAGGTTAGCTCCTGAATTACTAGAACCAGAACCAGTCGACATAAGCACTATTAGAGGACTCGATAAAAAATCGGCACATTCACAAAGCGGCCAAGAGTGGTCGGGCGAGGCCACTAGAAAGTCTGGTTTTGCTGTGGAGGAAGCTAGGGTTGATATAACTATTGGTGAAGAGACCAACGCTGTCGTTAACCGTAAGGAACAACCTATATGGATGACCGAGTCTACTATTATTTCCAGTATAGATTCGCAGGATACAAATAATGCTAGTGAAAGTATTCTAGACGTTGCTGCAGATACAGCAGGTATGTTAAAACAGCTTTTTGAAATAGAGGACAAAATATAAATAAGTTTTATTGTTTTATTAGATATGATGTATTTATTTATAATGTAAATATGTAAAACAGGTCATTTATAATTTAAAGCTCATAAAACCAGTAAAAAGTTGAAACAAATTCGAAATATAAAGATGGAGACAATAAAATTTCTGTATTATCAAATAACATAACACTCGCTCGTAATTTATGGAATATGCAAATAAAAAAATTTACTTTGTAGTTAAAAATTCTTTAACAATCTGCCCCTCTTAAGATATAGATAGGAAGTCTATGCTTAGTGGGTGTAGTATTTAAAATATCGGATTAATTGATTTTTATAACATTCAAAAACTAATTTTCTGTTAGCAGGCAGTACCGCCGCTAAAAATGATGATATTATGTCTGTCCTTCTGGCCCATGAGAAGAGACCAACCAATAATAGTGCCGCAAATGCAGTGAAAGGTTTGGCAAATGAATCTGATTCGAGTTCGGATGAGATGAATGAAATTAAGGACAACATTGGAGATGTTGAAACCATGGAAAGCGATGATGACGAAGACGATCATGTTCCCACCGTTACCGTTGGAAACCGCACTTACCCCATTACTGATATTAATGATACGATCATTGCTGATATGACTCAAGCGGAGAAGGAAATTTATGTACAAGTTTTCCAAGATTATTATTCTCATATGAGTTATTAATTATTTATATATATATATTAGATAAGTGTATATTAATAGAGAATAATTTCATATCCTATTTAAAATTTCATGATAATATAATTATATTTTTTTGTAAGTGCATTTATAATTTTAGGAAAGCGCTTGGACTTGTTATATGACTGATACAAACTAAGTGCATAGGGGTTACTGAAAATTTGAGCCTCTTATACAAGTTAATGACTAGTTAACACATTGCGTACGGCTGTACAAAAAAAAACCTGTCAGTCAGCCGGCTTAATAGATTTAATTTGCAGCATCACGTTGCTTCAATGCCATCTCAAGAAGTGATTTTTGTCATTGGGCCGTCGTGGGACATCCGGCTTATACAACTTGGTCACTAGGATATAGCGTGGGTCCTGATGAGGCACACACTGTCTGAGTGAAAATATTAATAAATCTCTGTCCGGCTTATGCGAATTAGTCAGTAGGCCGGCGCTTTTTCTACCATATATTTAGCATTGTAGCACGAATCCTGATTGAAGCACATGCCGTGTGAGTCTGCGGCATTACATTGATGACACGCCGGCCCAGTGGCCAAAAGAGTGCGGCATCCGCATGATCTCACACCATATACAACATGTTAAAGGGGAAACTACTCGTGGGTGGGTATGTAATATCTTAAAAAATGACATTGGTATCAATCTCCTAAACATTTTGAAATCAGCTCTGTAAGATTAGCTAAATTAGATTGACCACCCTCCCAACCAATTTCAGATTCCAGTGATGAACAATAAATGATGCATTGAGTAACTCACAAATTGTAGAGTATGGAGTGAAATTAATGATAAAAATAATATTCTTAATCAATTAAATCATTATGTTGTAATCGCAATATATCGTTCACCTAATACATTAATAATAATAACTTTATTTCATGTAAGCCTACAGGATATGAAAAGTCAATATCAAAATATAAAGACAGTCTTATATAGCATACGGCAAATATATAGAATCTTAGATGTACCATATGACTGAAATATTTTATTCTTATGAATTATTACACAATATTAAAGCTAAATACATTTAAGATAAATCGCAAAAAGTTATTTGGTATTTAAAATCTTTAGCAGAACATAACAAGTAAAATAGGGTAAATAAATAAAAAAGTTAGTATTGAATTCATAAAATTCTTTTAAGGTATAAAAACAATTGGAACAGAAAAGACTGTAATTCCCTTTTAAATTTAGTTTGACTATTAGCATTTTTAAGGATTTTGGCAGCATATTATAGATCGTACTGCAGGTATAAAGTGCACTCTTCTTATAAAGGGACAATCTGAAATTCTTTATATATATATATCTTATCAGCGGATCTTGTGTCATAGTTATGTATACTGTTGTATCTATGGAATATTTCTAAATAATTTTTTACGAATAAGCTAGGTTCATATATAATCCAGTCATTGAAGCGAAAAATAGGGTCTTACCTCCGAAATATTTTACTACAAACCGATTTACATGAAATTTTGGAATTAGGCTTATCTTACCCTTAACTTCAAAAGTGATATTGACCCGACCTCCGTTTTTTATTTTTAAGGGGTGAAAACGACCCCTTAATGAAAAAATTGACATTGAGCCATTTTATCGCTAGAAAACGTATTTAATAATATTATTATTATTATTTAATAATAAGGAGTGAAATCGTAAAGTATTCTCTAACACAATTATCTCATGTTTAACCCATTTTCAACCCCTAGAAAACGTTACAACCCCTGCAAACGACCCCTAAATTGAAAAAAATTACAAAAAAATACTTTTGTATAACTTAAAAAAATTTAAATATAGAGTAAATATTGTTTTACGTTCTCTACCTTTATTATCATATTTTTAACCCCTTTTCAACCCGTAAAAACAACCCCTCAATTAAAAATTGTATAAAAAAATTTTCTTTCGATGAACTCAAAATGATTTAAATGTTGTTCCACGTTCTCGAAAATGACTATCATATGTTTAGATTTTCAACCCTTAAAACTACCCCTAAATTAAAACATTGAAAATATGTTTATACAATTAAAAATAATTTAATTATAGAGTAAGTAATCAGACACTTTTTATTGAATAAAATATAAACTTACAAGTTATCTGGAAATGTACTAGTTTAAATTAGTAATTAATTATAAAAAAATCTGCAACAAGAGCATTACAATACATAAAAAAACTATTACACCAATCGTTCATGACTCAATATCGGAGTTGCTGCCGTAATCAAGATCTTCTTCTGGGTCAATTGGAGGGCTATTCTGGCAGTTATCTCCACCACATATATGAACGTTTGTATGTATTCGTGCGTATGTTTCCGATATATATATATGCCATATATGGACATATATATATATATATATATGACAATAGTTTTGGGTTCATATTATTCTTTACTTTCACTCTGTTCGAAATTTTTGTGCTCCGAAATTTTCATTTTACTAAATAGAAAAAAAAAGTTTAGGTTTTGGACCATAACTCCTTCAATTTTAAAGCTATCACAACTTTAAAAAAACCATTTTAAAGGTAATTAAAAGAGCTACAACTTCTTTCATTATGACATGTAGTGTAAAACCCTTCATTTTGAAACGGTGAAGGGTCAAAGGGCTCGAGAGAGACTGTGATTGCGCTACCGCGCGCTCTTTAAACAGTCATATCTCCGTCAATTTTGGTCTGACAAAAAAAAAAACAACAAAATTTTTGTCAAAAAAAGACCTACATTTTTTATCATTACAGTTTTTTACGTATGTTTCATTATTTTTGAAATATTATGAAAAAAAAGTGTTATTTTTTTAAAATGAAAAAAAAATTTTTTTCTTAAAATCGTGATTTTTTTGAAAAGTATGCATTCCAAAGCAGCCAGACGGCTGGAATCCAATAAACTCTTCATATTAAAGTTTTTTTTTTTTTTTATACATTTACTTAACGTCGGCCTAACACCGAGGCCTGTAGACGAGCTACCCCCAACCAGGAATTTTGCCGAACCTCTTCCTTTAAGAAGAGTAGGGATCTTTTACTTGCCTAACATTTAATAGACAAGGGACCGACGGCTTTACATCCCCTCCGAAGGATGGTATATCTCCTATACAACCCTCGCCTAAGGTTGTATAGCTTCCGCGCATACACTGATATACAAGCCGCTGGAAGATGTTTGAGGCGAGAACGCGGTTTCCGTTGGAATGGTCACCCATCCAAGTAGTAACTGCGCCTGTCGTTGCTTTACATCGCATACCGAAGTATGTACATAGTAAAGACGCACCTATGCTCGCCCCCTATATTAATGTTAAATTTAGACGGAATACGATTAATTTTAATTTTGGTGGAAATGGCTTATACCGGAAGTCGATACCAACTTGCTTACTTCAAATGGAACACCCTATATATTTTAGGTTTTCGAAAAGAGCATACAATTCTGAATCGAAAATATGTAGCATATCCTATACCTAAACCTAGCCGTTTCAGAGATATTTGACATTTTATAGAAAATTTGACAGGTGCAACGGTTTGCAAGAACCGTTATAACTTTCTTCGTGTAAAAGATCCTCATTTGCTTCTTGTCACATAAAAAGAACACAAGGAGAACTACGTTCTACAACTGCAATAAATTCAATAATATCATACCAAGTGTTTCGTTTTTCGCATTACATTTTGTCAACTTCAAACCGCGACAATTTGTTTAGGTCAAATGGAATACCCTGTATTTTTTTACGTCAAGTTGTGTAAAATTGAATTCCCTTTTTTCTGATATTAGCATTGTAGGGGTTAAAGTTACAACTTTTTGAAATGTTTGCGATTGTATTAGAAATTCATGAATTGTTGTAATCATTTCATCAAAATAGCCATGATTAGAAACAATCAGTCATTATCTTATGTCAAAAAATGCCAGCACGTTTAAATTACACTCACGAAAACTTTTTAAATTTGTTTATTATTTATGGAGAATGTGATAAAGTAATATCAAGAACTTGCAGCACAGTTGCTACTGGATATCCAGAAAAATGAAAACCTTCACCAAACACTGTAAAACGCATACTGGAAAATTTTAAAAATTATGGCTCTGTCAAGGCAAAAATGCAAAGAAGAAAGCCTATTGTTGATGACGAAAATATTGAAATAATCATTCTGGGATATTTTCATGCATTTCGAAGGATGTCATTAAGATAAGCTGCTCTGGATTCGGGACTATGTAAGGATTCAATTCACAGAATCTTATTAAAACATAAGTTTCATCCGTTCTCATTCCATATGGTTCAAGGATTAAAAGAAACAGATTTCCTAAAATTTACTAAAAATGGACTTTTTAATAGACACAATTCGCATTATTGGAGCGACTCAAATCCTCGTATGTTCAGAGAGTGAAACTTTCAGGAAAGTTGGCAGTTCAATGTTTACTGTGCCATAAGAAACGATAGAGTGGTAGCATTACAATTTTATCAGGAAAATTTAAACAGTAAATTAAATTTTCTCTTCTGCTAATATGTATAGATAAATTTTTGTTTTTTTTTTTTTTTTAGGTGAAAGATATCTGAATATCTTACAAAATTTGAATAATAACTATTTAGAAAATTTACCTCTCGCAGAACATAGAAACATTTTTTTCAGCATGACGGTGCTCCTCCACATAACGCATATTTAATTAATAATTATTTACAAGAAACTTTTTATGATCAATGGATTGCCAATAATGGACCTTTCTTATGGCCTTCTCACTCGCCCGATTTATCAGTTCTGGATTATTTCATTTGGGGAACTATTAAAAATAAAGTTTATGAGAGCCCATTAACAACCATTGAAGATTGTATGCAAAGAGTAAGAAATGAATTTCAAAACATATCACAGGATTCAATTAGAAGAGCTAACCATGAGGAACTAACCCGAAGGTGCGAAAAATGTGTCGAAGTTTGAGGGCGGAATTTTGAGCAATTATTAAATTAAAATGAAATCGAAATCATATTTTAAAATGATCTTATCTCTGCTATTTTAGTTCATGCCATATCTTCAATTCGATTAATACGCATGTTACAGTGTTAGTGTTATTTTGCGTTTTTGTGGATATCGAGTAGCAAATGTGCTGCAAGTTCTTGATATTACTTTATCACATTCTCCATAAATAATAAACAAATTTAAAAAGTTTTTGTTGGTATAATTTAAACGTGCTGGCATTATTTGACATAAGATAATGACTGATTGTTTCTAATCATGGCTATTTTGATGAAATGATTACAATTCATGAATTTCTAATAAAATCGCAAATATTTCAAAAAGTTGTAACTTTAACCCCCACAATACTAATATCAGAAAAAAGGGAATTCAATTTTACACAACTTGACGTAAAAAAATATAGGGTATTCCATTTGACCTAAACAAGTTTTTGCGGTTTGAATTTGACAAAATGTAACGCGAAAAACGGAACACTTGGTATGATATTATTGAATTTATTTCAGTTGTAGAACGTAGTTCTCCTTGTGTTCTTTTTACGTGACAAGAAGCAAATGAGGATCTTTTACACGAAGGAAGTTATAATGGTTCTTCCAAACCGTTGCACCTGTCAAATTTTCTATAAAATTTCAAATATCTTTGAAACGGCTAGGTTTAGGTATAGGATATGCTACATATTTTTGACTCAGAATTTTATGCTCTTTTCGAAAACCCTAAAATATATTGGGTGTTCCATTTGAAATAAGCAAGTTGGTAACGACTTCCAGTATAAGCGGAAGTGCCAGCTGCTTGTAATTATTTTAGTTGGATTGGTCACACCGACATGAGTAATTATCTAAACTTTCAAAATTTTCTGATGCATACTCTTCTCTATATCGATCGATTCAGTTCCCCGTGAGACACCCTGTATATAAGTGTACCAAATTTCAAGTCAATATCATAAACGGTTTCAGAGTAAAACGTGCGCGCAAAAAAAGTTACAGACAGAATTTTTTTTCGGTCAAATTTATAATTTCGTCTCATGACATTTTAAGCTTATTTCAGCAAAAAAAAATAATTTTTTGAAGGGATCAAAATTTCTATGACAGTAGTATGTTTAGTTGATTAGTTGTGACGTCACAGCTAATATAGTCCATTCTTTAGTGATTTATTTGCAGACAAGAAAGAAGAAACCACAGCTGAAATCGTTGACATCATAATTTCGTATATGTTTTTTTGTACTTCCTTTTAATAGACCATTCCAGAATGACGTCATTGACAGTTCGGCCATATTTGCTGGGTGGCATACAAAACCATTTGCGTATGTAAACATTACGAGTATTTCATCATTAAGTTGTTTAATCCTGGTCTAAGTGATAGAAAATGCCACATTTTTGTATTGCTGTTAAATGTTCAATGCGTGGTGAAAGAGATCATGCATTGTTTTTCCGATTTCCGCTATTTTAACCAATAGGGAGATCATCTTATGCATTGTCTATAGCAAGAAGAAATGCTCGGATTAAGGCTTTGGGACGGGGGCCACTAAGTAAAAGCCACCTAAAACACGGTCGTATTTGTTCAAAACATTTTATAACTGGTAAGTACTTAATTTTTGTACAAAAACTCCTAGGTTTTATAAGGTTAGAATTAAATGATGTGTGTAATTTTAGAAAACTGGCTGCTTTAGAGGATAAAACTACAAATACCCGCCTTTACAAAAGGCCAAACTCAGTTGTATCCTATAGATTTGGAAAATACACGAAATATTGCAACTGTACGAGTTCATGTAGAGTTGTAGGTTAGCTCAAAAAAGAATTTAAGATTTTTCATGAAACAATACCCATAAGCATATTGTCAAAATGAGGAAATTGAGTGCATTGGTATGTAGTGCAATCATAAACATGTGCCTTCTCAAATACCAAATAATATAAATAATGAATTATCTATATGTACCTGTGTTTATTAATAAAAAACAATTTTAATTATATATCCCTATTTATTTCAATATATTGCACATCAGTAATATATATCTTTTATTCAATGTAAAACAAATGTTATTTAATATTCACTTTATTCTCTTAAAATATCCAAATTCAGGTTCAGTCAAGCCAAAAAAAGATTATAAATTAGATACGGACATAAATAGACGTAAGTTCATTTTTATCTATCAAACGGAGGATGTTCCTGAGACAAACCTCTTGTTTCTACTTTTTTGGCCAATCCATATCCCGTATTCGCAACATTTCTACATTTTTCATGGAAGATGCTGGCCAAACGGAAAGTCAGTGGATGCTGGACTGTCTTCGATGGTATTTGGACAATCATGCAGGTAAAACAGAATCGCTATATGACTGCATACTTCTGATAAACATGTACATCTGATACATGTACAGTGAGCAATGGAAATGCTGGTGTTCTTTAAAATAATAATCCAAACTTGAAGGAACTTTTCCCTCTTTCGTTGAGTGTTTAACCTACAACAAAGGTTTAAAAAATGTTAATCAAGTTTAAAACCTCTGTAGCATATCACAATTATATACATTAACATATAGAATCTAATCGTAATGTAAAACTACGCATTAACTTTGATTTCTTACCTTCTCAATGACAACAAATGCCTCATCACTGATTTGTTTTGCCAAAATCCCTTGAACAGAGCCAGATTCGTAAAGCTTGTAGGCTTCCAAGCTTTTATAAGGCTTAAATTGTTGACCAGTATAATAACTATGAGTTAGTATCAAATGATTCAGGAAGTCCATCATGGTAATATTATAAACTTCAAGCCTGCTCTCTTCAGGAGGGATTGCATAGTGGTCAATATTGTCAATAATCTCCATTTTCTTACCATATCTGCACTTAATATCACCTCTAAGGGTTACATAATATTCACTTCGAGACATCTTGGCGAAAAAATTTGCAAAAAATCACAATAAACTCAATCCATAGCACCAAAAACGAATGTAAACACAGGGAAAATAATCGCTTTGTGTGCCACCCAGGCAAAATGACGGATCTGTCAAAGTCACGTGTTCTGGAATGGTCTATAGAAAATTAAGAAAATACAAAAATCCGACATTTTAAATTTTTTGGTAAAATTGGATTTTCGATCATAACTTTTTTCTTTGATGCTCAATTGTTTGTTTCAGCAGCATCAGATTCCTTGGAAAAAAACTACGTCATATTGTTTTATATTTGGAGTTACTTTAGTTTTACCACCAGTAAATTTTCAATAAGCCAGTTCGAATCATTTCCAAGGGATGTTATTTCATAAAATTCTAAACCCCCTAGATTAAGATCAGATATGGGAAATAACACGCAATTATGACAATACAAATAAATACAACTTTTATTGGATATATTATATATATTTCCTATATAAAAATGTAAACAAAAATGTATAAATAGAGATTACAACAATAAATAATACTACAAGAAATGGTTATAATAAGAATGAAAGCCTTTCTTACCACCTCAATGGAGAATTCTCAGAATATGGATACTTATGAGGGCTAAAATGGAACATTTTACCTTAAGATAACATCTGTATATTAAAATGAGGCAACATACCTGGCAGTACTAACAATCGTGATAGACTGTGGATTGACTAACGGCTGCAATTTTTCAATAAACCTTTTATAATTTCTGTCTAATTCTCTTTGGTAGTCTCTTTGGTCCGGTCCAATTAGATTCTTATTTTTCCTCAAGGCATCATAACACCTAAAAAAAATCAGTAAGGACAAACGTAGACTTCTTACAAGAATAAGAAGTGAAATTTAAATATTAAGTGATAGTATGATAATATCACTAAATGAACCATCACCTCAGAAGTAATGTTACTTCAAATAATGTTATTAAATATAATATATTATTTCTAAAATGAATGAAATATGACTAGAATAAAGAATTCACTTACTTTTTGGAAAAGTCCTTGAAACACAGCCTTAGCTTATTCTGGTGCTTGGTGAGTGCTTTGCCATCGCTGGGCAAGAAAGTAACTGCCATTTCGAGCGGTCCTTGATTGACAGTTGTTCCGATACATCCTTGGAGCACCATTTGAAGTATCTTTGGGTCTGGCGGCTCTTGTTGGGTGGCATTTGCTAATTCGGTAGTCTTTTTCTGTATATCTTCAATGGCAACCTTTAAAACATCGTTCATATAGAATCCTAACTAGAAAGGACATGCCTTACCTCAATAGGGGTCAGAGTGATTTGGGATCGGGCGACAACTTGAATCCTCGTTTTGACATATGGAAAGTGCACCGCAGTTGTGAGTATCGTTTTCCGTTTATATTGATCTCTTAATTCCCCATGCGCCTTGCCAGTCATTGTAAATGGTGTCGCATATACAAACCGCTCTAGAAGAGAAAAATAATTTCACAAATAATTTAAACAAAAGTAATTTTGACTTACTTATGTTGAAGTTTCTGTCAAAATGAGTTTGTCTGTAACGCAATTCGTACTGTTCGAAATAAGGCTCTACATAAGTAATTTGTATATATGCCTTTTCAGAATCCAGTGAATTAATGTCAACGATGTTGGAATCCTTTATGATGATGACGTTCTCTGGGCTAAATCTTTCTGCATAAAAGTTCTGTAACGATAAGGAAACAAACATTTATAGGGAGGCATAATTGGTTGACGCAATTCTAACCTCTAGTCGACTAAAAATTTCCGGCAATTTAGTTAAAGTGGGTTCTTTGTAAATAAATTCTTCTCTGTCTAGGTCACCAAACTTAGATCCATAGAATCCAACTCTGAAGTAAGTCCCAAACATCCTCTTGCCAGATAACTGATCAATTCTTGTATAAGCATCGTGTAACTTTCTAAAAATATAAATTAATAAGTACCTTGGTTCAAATGTGCTTTTAGAGGGCGGAATATTAAACATAATATTTTTAGTCGCAAACTCCTCTATAAATCCTTATTTTACTATAAGGAACCTAACCAGACTGCAACCAACAGCTACTCTCCGGGCTATGTGCCCCGCCGAGCGCTGAATTACAAGTTACAAGCCTGGCGTGTTAAGTGTAATAATTGCATATTACCATCAAAACGCTAATGCTTCGATTGCAACAAGGCAACATTGCAACATTGCAAGGGAGCTCCTTTAAGTAGGATCAGTCTTTCGGCTGGTGTTTGTTGCAATCGAAGCATTAGCGTTTTGATGGTAATATGCAATTATTACACTTAACACGCCAGGCTTGTAACTTGTAATTCAGCGCTCGGCGGGGCACATAGCCCGGAGAGTAGCTGTTGGTTGCAGTCTGGTTAGGTTCCTTATAGTAAAATAAGGATTTATAGAGGAGTTTGCGACTAAAAATATTATGTTTAATAAGTACCTTGTATGCAAAGAGGTTTGGTGGGGCCGTATGCATTTAGCTGTGAGACGTGTCATACAACTAGATGTTATTTGAATAATGCACGAGTCACAAAACGTCCATCAAGACATTGGTTAAAAAGAAGTAAAATATATTATAAGAAAGCCTTTAGAGGTGCATTCTTACTTAATATTCTGAGGAATGTTATTCATATTTTGAAAATTTTCCTCTATATACAGGATAATCCATTTTTATAGAGCAGTGCTCCAAAAATACTGTTATGTGCTGCCCTCTAACAGAGAGGAGTGTAATTACTCTCTGGCCAGTAGGGTGGCGCCATCTGTGGGCCAACTGGCGAACCGCCATTTAGTAGTGCCTAAGAAAACTATAGAGGATTCCAGTACATTCTGGAAGGTTCTCTAATGAGATTTTGGTACATCTCAAGTGTGTATATAAAGAGGTGAATCCAGCAGATGGGGGAACAGTTCAGTTAAGTATACAGTACAGTTCTGGTATACAAAGAGAGTTTTAGGTTAGATAAGAGTTGACAAGGGATTTAAAAGTAGTGAATTTATAATAATAATAATAATAATAATAATAATAATAATAATAATAATAATAATAATAATTAAAAGATGGAAGCCAAGATCCGGTCGGCGAGGCAACACGCATCCCGTATCCAATGTGTGATGGACTATATGGCGGCCAACAGGCCGTTCACGCCTAAAGTGCGTCGATTAGCCGCCAATTTAAGACGCGCCCATCACACACTTAATGAGGCAGTGCTGCGAACCACCAAACAGCACTGTCTCGACAGGATACTGATGCTAGTGACTTGCAAAAAGTCATTAGTGAGGCGGGCGAGAGGGCTTGCGGAAAATAAACTGTTCCGCGAAAAGCCCTCGCGCCTTTTCCAACCGCCTCCGCGTGTTGTAGAAAATCCGCCGACTGCAGATCAGGTGGAGAACTTCTGGAAAACGCTGTACGAGGAGAGGCTTCCACTCAACCGAGATTCTCCTGCCCTTGCACACTTTGAAGCCTTTTGTCAAAGGCTTCAGCGACCACAGGAAGTGTGCGAACCAATAACCCCAGAAGAGGTTCGTAGGGCTCTTGAGGGCTCTAAGAACTTTGCTGCTCCAGGTCCCGATGGGATAAATAACTTTTGGTGGAAAAAGTTATCGAGCACCCACCTCCATTTGGCCAGAATTTTTAATTCCTGGTTAAATGGGGAGCAGCAAATCCCTTCTTGGGTTGTTGAGGGGCGGACAGTGCTGATCCCCAAGAACGGAGATTTGTCCAACCCAAAGAATTACAGACCGATAACCTGTCTAAACGCATGTTACAAGGTGTTTACACGCATTTTGTACATGCGGGTGCTCCACGCAGTTGAACCGGTTTACGAACGGATATATGAGCAACGAGGGTCGAAGAGAGGTGTCGCTGGCTGCAAGGAGAACCTGTTGATTGACAGATGTGTCACGCAGGACTCCATGCAGTATAAGCGGAACCTCTCTATGGCCTGGATCGACTACCGCAAGGCATTCGACATGACATCGCATGAGCTCATTGTTCACTTGCTCCGATGTCTTGTGGTACCCGGTCCCGTAGTGAGATGTATTGAAGAACTGATGCCGCTCTGGAGGACTCGCTTTACCATAACATCGGGTAACGATAGAGTCCAAACAGAGTCGGTAACATTCAGAAGAGGAGTATTTCAGGGAGATTCCCTCAGCCCCCTTCTGTTTTGCATCTCACTACTGCCATTATCCGTCTCGCTCCGGAAAACCCGTGGCTACAACTGCGGTACCCCCGGCGACAGGAGGCATAAGGTCACCCATCTATTTTATATGGATGACCTTAAACTTTATGCCTCTGGAGAGAGGGATCTCCAACAGTCCCTTAGGGTGGTACAGGAGTATACGCAGGCTGTCGGTATGCAGTTCGGGTTGGACAAATGCGCACTGATCCATCTCAAGAGAGGACGATGCGGTGACTATGGAGAGGACGCGCAGCTCGTGGACGGAAGCATCTTACACCATCTAGATGCCGGAGAGTCGTACACTTACTTGGGTGTCGAGCAACGCTCCACCCAAGAAGTGAGTGTAGTGAAAAACGCTCTCCGCGGCAAGTATCAGCACCTACTCCGACAGATCTGGTCTTCAGAACTGTCGGGGAAGAACAAGGTGTCTGCTACAAATATGCTTGCCGTTCCGATCCTTCTCTACTCTTTCGGAGTAGTGAAGTGGACTAGAGAAGAGCTGCGTCAACTCGATGTAGTAACCCGCAAGAAGATGCATCTCAATAGGAGCTTGCATCCTAAATCGTCCGTTCCACGGTTATATCTCCCACGACATCGGGGAGGCCGTGGACTCTTGAGCTTGGAGAGTCTCCATAGCAGGATGGTTCTGGAGGGAGCATGTAAGGTCATCAGGAGTTCGGATCCCCTCCTCTGCATGGTCCGAGACCATGAAAATGCAAAGGTAGGAGCTTTTCTCTTTAAGGCAGCACGCAGAGCAGCCGATGAACTTGGTCTCATCTTCGACGTCGAGCGGGTAAACCCCGACTCTGTCACCGAGTTGGAACCCGTTCGACTAAAAGCCCACATTAGAGCTGCAGAACACAACATCCTTCTGCAGCTCCATAAGGATAAGCCATTGCACGGGATCTTCTATAAAAATATAGAAGACCTCGGCTTATCCGAAAGGCTGACCTTCGCCTTCTTAAGGTCAGCTGGGCTGAAGTCTGAGACCGAGGGATTCATAATGGCTTGCCAGGATGGTGTATTTAACACTCTCGTCTATCGACGTCGTGTCATGGGTATGGAGGTCCCTGATGTCAGCTGCAGGGCCTGCCGCAGGGCGCCGGAGACTGTAATGCACTTACTGTCGGCTTGCCCGACTTACGCAGTCTCGGCCTATATTCATAGACACAACGCAGCATTACGAGTGCTTTACTATCATCTAAGGCACTCGTATGGGATAGACGAAACACCAGTGCTGCCTTACGTTCCGGGGGATATTGAGTCCGTTGTGGGGAATGAGAAGTGCCTAATTTATTGGAACTACTCGTTTCCCACCGTCAGGCAAATACAAGCCAACAAGCCTGACATAGTACTCCTCGACCACCAACTCAAGACAATGTATGTCGTGGAATTCTCAGCTCCCGCTGAGAGCAACATTGTCTTGAAAGAGGAGGAAAAACGGACAAAATATCGAGATTTGCTCTTCGAACTCCGCAGGCTTTATCCAGGCCATTCTGTTAAAATAGTGGTACTGATTGTAGGAGCCCTCGGTGGAATGAGACAGACGCTGCTTTCAGAACTAAAGATCATACCGGCATGCCGAGATTCGGCAGAGATCTTAGCCGGCAGAATGCAGAAGGCTGTCATCCTCGGTTCATTACGTCTACTCAGGGCACACGATTCGCGGACCCGGTAGTCACTCACCCCACGGGCGTGGGGAGTGGCTATTGGTATTACCAGCTCCCCTCTGTGAGGATCGGAGCCACAGAGTAGGGTGACTGGTTTTTTGTAAAAAAAAAAAAAAAAAAAAAAAAAAAAAAAAAAAAAAAAATAATAATTAAAGTTATTATTAGTTGTGTGAGTTTTAAGGATTAACTATTGTAATTTTAGTGATTAATAAAATAGTGGTTAGTGGGGATTCTTGTTGCAAGTTATTTGAACCTACAGAGTGTTTACTGAAGACTGTAAACACCTAACAATACTATAACACATCAAAGCGATGCCTAACTGTTGTTACATCTATCGTCTGACAAATGTAACAACAGATCTCTATGAGATCTCTCTCTAGAGATTTCTCTAATCTACTACACATTTTTTAGGCAACAACAAAACCAGGTAATGTTAATAGTACTTTAAGGGCCAGCGTAAGTGCGCCGTTACTATGTACATATTTCGATATGCGTTGTAAAGCAACGTCAGATGCGGTTAGTACTTGGGTGGGTGACCATTTCAAAGAAGACCATGCCCTCGCCTCACATCTTCCTTGGGTTGTATAACAGTGTATGCGCAGAAGTTATACAATCTTAGGCGAGGATTGTGTAGTGAATATACCCAAAACTCAAATGGATAAACGTTGGGGGAATACATGGAACCGATGTAACGGCACAAAATATGAAGGATTTCTTGTCAGATGTGAATGATGTGGAGTCAATATGCAGAAATTCTGCCTTTAAGCTTGTAGCATTGCATATGCTACATTTTTCATAGTAATCAATTTAAAAAGTAAACTGGTGCATAGTGAGTTAGGCCACCCAGTATGTGGATAAATGTATTACTGGTTGCAGTGAAAAATCTCCTGAAAAGGAATTTATTAGACAAATATAAATATTTTTTTTATTCTTTCTTTCCTGCAAAAACATGCTCCACATGCAGTTAAATATATAAGTAAATAATAATGAAAATAATGCGACACCGTTTCAGACAATTAACACTGCAATTATAACTTGTTCAGGTTGAAAAGCACTTGACACCTCATTTTGAGTTAACACCGAAATATAGTAAACATACGACGTCTTCTCTTCCTGGCTGGTTTAACAGCCTGTTTCTTATGAACTTGTTTTATTTATTTCTTCAGAAGCACATAGTAGCACACTCTCTATTTTAAGGTTAAATTTTAGATATTTTAAATTCCTCTTCTTCTTCTTATAGTTCGATTTTGCCAAGAGCACAATTCTGTGATTTGAGTTGGTAATTAAGACCTGCGTGTAGGGATCATTAGTTTTTTTAAAATTCGCAAGACCGCGTTAGAAAGCTAAGCCATCTTAGCAGCCTTTTAAGCGTGATCCATTGAAGGAGCCGGTAGTGCTTAGGCTTGGGGCAGTAGCCTAACTAGTAAATTTGGTCAAGCCATAATTTTTATTCACGCCATAAGCTTAGGCTTATAATCGATACTGAGCCCCCACAGGTCACTTGGGGTAAGTCTTGCGAATTCGTTTGAATTTCATTTTGTAAGGTGTATTTTTTTTATATCTTAGGGTTGCCAGTATCCCTCATATGAGGCAATTTTCTTTGGTGTGATATCATTATTGGTATATCATCTTTCCGATGTAACGGCCACACACAGATGGTATTATTTTAAGAAGCAAGAGGTCAATAAGCGAAAGAATCCGAGTCGTCGATTTTTTTTTGGACCACGTAGACAGTGGAGACAATTTGAGAGTGGAGGCAGCGTGTTGTAGAGGGGTCCCTGCAGTCATACCTGATTCTGGAACAAAGTTACACCAGGGCCTTCTGTTGAGTGGTATTATTTATAACATTTTGTTTGATTTAAATTTCTACTTTTCATATATTTTTTTTACTTGTAAGAAATGGTACCATTTTAATTAAATTTTAACATTTTTCAAATATTCATACATTTTCACATAAATATTTTTACATAAAATTTTCTTAAATAATACTTGTTAAACCTTGTCATAATTTAATATTTTTTTATCAATCATTCAAATTTCAACTTAACTAAATTTTTTGCTATTGCTAAATAAATCATTCAACTGTCCCATTGTCAAATATTAAAGTCAACTTATTATTAACATGTGTGTTTCCTTTCTTCTACTCATTTAGCTGGATATATATTATTGGTGAGCTTATTACATAACTTAGGTACTCAGTATTGTTTTCCTTAGCTTTCACAATACTCATGGTTCATATAGTAAGTTAAGGTGGCGCCCTGAACATCTATTTTTTTGTTTATATATATATTCACTATTTTATATATTTTTTTTGCAAGTTAACAAATGGGTAAATATCGAACCACGACCTCGCTTTCCCATAACCCAGAGCTGCCGTTCGCATAATTGAAACACTTCCTGGTTTTAAGCCAAGGGGTGTTACAAGCTGAGTATACCAGAAAATCTGTATGACAAAATTTATAACCGACTTTTGGCCAGAGGATGTGTGTATAAGGAAATTTGACTTTGCACAGCCTTTTTTATCCAAGAAATCAGCTCAATTTTGACACCCACAGTGAAAGACAAGAAGTTACCAAGGACCTCTACAAGTTAGGTAGTACATATTAACCGCTAGTCAATGTGTAATAGGTTCTCCGATGTGAGGGATTTCATAACAACATCCAATTTTAATGTTTTTGGAATTTCCGAAAGCTGGCTCAACATAGACATGAGTTCTCTACAGTATTTTATATAGGACTTTACGATGTTTCATTCAGACAGAAATGGAAGAGGCGGGGAGGGGAGTAGCCTTCTATGTCCATGATGAATTACGGCCAAAAGAAATTTATAAATCAGAGGATAATAGTGACATTGAATATCTTTGGATAAAAATAGTATACAATAAACTAGCTATTATGCTACCTACCTGTAGACTATAAAGCCCTGCAGTGCCTCTATGAAATACTACTCAATGTGATTCAAGATTGTGATATGTGTGTATGCACAAGGGACTTTAATATAAGCCTTTTAAAAAAGAACAAACCAGAATATAAATTCCTTATGGACCTGTTAGAGAGTTTTAATCTTATCCGATGAGAGTTCAGTGTGAATCAGAGAGCATTAGTGACCTAATGATCACCAACAGTAGTGAACATATCGTCAAAAGTGGTGTTATGTGTTGCGACCCAATTAAACTGACCACGAAGCGGTTTGCTGCTGTTTAAACTCTTCCGGAGTTAAGCTGACTCACAAATATATAAATATAAGAGATTTTCAAAAGGTTGATGTTGTACAATTTAAAAGCGATCTCGCAAGTGTCGACTGGCACTCTCTCTATGTATCAAACGATATAAATGCTAAAGTAAGTATTTTCAATGATGTACTACTTAATCTATTTGCGAAGCATTGTCCTTTGAAACTAGTAAGAGTGGGTAATCAGGCTTTACCTTGGCTCGCCTACAATTTAAAGCTCATGATCAAACAAAAAAATATAGCACTTCATAGATACACACAAACTCGGCTACATGCCCACAAACAGTATTATATAGACTTAAAAAATATAGTCTCCACAGCCATTAAAAGGAAAAAGTAGACTTACTACACACACGAATTAAACCTATGTTAAAAAGATACAAAATACATGTGGAAAAAAATTAAAAATTGGAAAATCATTGGAAAACAAAATATCGAAATACCAGAAAATATCAAAGATCCGAATGTACTTCACAATCACTTCTTAATGAGTATACCTAATATACCCATAAACCTAGGAATTTTTGATAGATGTGCCACAATCAATAATAATTATGAGTTTCATACCGTTACACAATCTGAAGTTCTAACCATATAAATAGTCTCAAAAGTAACACAATGGGAGTGGATAATATCTCCACCCAAATGTTAACATATTGTATTCCATATTGTTTAAATCCACGGACTAACATTATAAACTACTCACTAGAAGTTGGTACTGTTCCCGATTTGTGCAAAATGGCCCTAGTAACCCCCATATCAAAAAAGGAAAACCCCTTACTCAGTGACTTAAGGCCCATCAGTGTGTTGCCAACGCCATCCAAGACTTTGGAAAAAGTTGTTAATGCTCAGATGGTTGAATTTCTGGAGAGCAATAACTGTAGTGCAGCCCTTCTAAAAGTAACAAATAATGTCACGTAATGCTTCGATGATGGCAAGTGTACACCATTAGTACTTATAGATATGTCCAAAGCATTTAATTCTCTGAATATACAATTCTTAAAAGCAAAACTAATTTACTATAAACTAAACTCCACTGCTATTGATTGCTTCTCTATGATTACCTTATAAATAGACAGCAAGCAGTAAAAATTAGTGATCGCTACTAGTGTACCTCAAGGCTCCATTCTAGGCCGACTGCTATTTTCGTTATTTACCACTGTTATAGCATATGTAATCAAACACTGTTCATGGCACATGTATGGTAATGACATCCAATTCTACCTACCAACCCAAATTCTTATTCTAATGTTGAATTAGCTATTGAACAGGTGAACGAAGACTTACAGAATATTGTTATGTGCTGCCCTCTAACAAGGAAAGATGTGATTAAGTTCATGTTCAAAGTTTTCCTCAGAAGCTTAGTTACTTCCCTGACTAGTAGGGTGGCGCCGTCTATGAGCCAATTGACGAACAATCATCTATTACATGGTAGAAAATTATGGAGAATTCTAGAAAAAAAGTTCTAGAAGGATTCCAAGTGTGTATATAAAGAGGTGACTCCAGCAGATGGGGAACAGTTCAGTTGAGTGAAGTATGCAGTTTAGTGAAGTAAACAGACAAGAGAGTTTTTAGGTTAGACAAGAGTTGACAAGTTTAAGAAGAAAAGTAAAGTGCATAGTGTTTTAAAAGTAGTGAAATTATATTAGATTAAGTTATTATTAGTTGTGTGATTTTTAAGTATTTGCTAGTGTAATTTTAGTGATTAATAAAATCAGTGGTTTGTGAAAATTCTTGTTGCAAGTTATTTAAACCCACGGAGTGTTTACTGAAAATTGTAAGCACGTTACAATTGGTGTCGGAAGCGGAATTGCAACAGAATTTCTGAAGAATTCGACGAAGTTCCATAGTGTTCTATTTGGAAACCACTGGAGATAGTGAAGTGAGTCGAACTGGAAAGTGATATCGATATTGGACAAGACTTATTTGTGCTAGTGTGAGGATTTTGTGGACATATTTGACTTATACCAGATATAGACTTTAAATAAGACTTGTTAGTGTTGTTTGTTAGTTTTTGAATGGAAACAAGAAGCATGGCTGCTGAAAGACAAATGCAAGATATGTTCGAGCAATTTAGAAAAATGATGCTAGACCAAAAAGAAGAACAAGAGAGACGCGAAGAAGAAAAAGAAAGGAAACGTCAGGCAGAAAAAGAAGAACAAGAGAAACGACGCCAAGAAGAAAAAGAAGAACAAGAAAGACGTCAAGAAGAAAAAGAAAGACGACGTCAGAAAGAAAAAGAAGAACAAGAAAAACGACTTCTAGAAGAGAAAGAAGAACAAGAAAAACGACGTCTAGAAGAGAAAGAAGAATTAAGGAAAATTATACAGGGGCAACAAGATGTTATCCTTTCAGCCACTGAAGACCTCAAAAGCGAAATTAAAGAGGATATAGGCAACATAAAGACTGAAGTAAGTGAAATCAAAGGAAAAGTTACTGGCGTCGAAGAAAAAGTTACTGGCGTCGAAGGGAAAGTTACCGATATAGAAGGAAAATTTCAGATAGTTAAGGGAGAGGTAGAACAACTTAAGCGACAGTTAAGAATGCAAGGAGGCCAGCTAGTATTATCATCGTCAGGTCCTCGATTACAACCGCCTTCCTTTGATGGTCAAACTTCTTGGTCAACCTATAAAAGACAATTTGAGGCAGCAGCGTACGCAAACAATTGGAGTAACGAAGACAAAGCTATGGCATTGGTTCTAGCATTAAGAGGTCAAGCCTCAGAGTTGCTTCAGACTATCCCAGTGACGCAGCAACGGGATTTTAAAGTTTTGGAGGCTGCACTAGATCTAAGATATGGCGACCAACACCTTGCCCAAGTATACCGGACTCAGCTCAAATCACGCACACAAAAGGCTGGGGAAAGTTTACAAGATTTTGAAGCAGCTGTTGAGCGACTCACATACCTGGCTTACCCGGATGCACCCAAAGAATTCCAGGAACAGTTAACAGTCGGTACTTTCATTGATGGCATAAGAGACGAGGAGATCAGGCGAGTCCTTAGATTATCTCGAGATAAGACTGGTAGTGAAGCCTTGATCCATGCCCTCGAGGTTGAAGCCGCTTACAAAGAGACTGCACGTCCGAGAGTACGAGCCATAAAGGTAGAAGAAGAGGATCATTTAGAAAAATCAAAGATGGAATCTTTGATGGCTGACATGCACAAAATGATAAGCCAGTTGATGGCAAAACCAGATGCTCCAAGGAAGCAGGAAAGAGAACAGAGCGATGAACGGTCAAGGAAGATGATTCGGTGTTATAAGTGCGGCAAACCAGGGCATATTAAGCGAAACTGTCGGCAGCGGAGCCCTGAGAGAGTAAGTGCCGCAATGACTGAAGAGCCGCAGGAAAACTAAAGATAGCCAGCACCTTGGGGGCTGTGCTGGCTGGTGAACACGGTGCCCCCAGAGAGATACGGGTTTCCCAGATTAGAAGAGTCCCGAGTAGTCTGCTTTTGGATGGCTATGTAAACAAAAGGAGATGTATCTTCACTATCGACACAGGTGCCACGTCGTCAATAGTGCGGCCCGGATTTTTATCAGGAATAAAAGTTGATAAAAGCCAAAATGGATTGGTCGTTCGAACAGCCACAGGAGACAGGGTAAGGGTTCATGGAGAAGTTGACCTAGATCTGCAGTTTGGACGCCTGTGCTTTAGTCATAGGGTTATTGTGGCTGACATCACTGATGATTTCATTTTGGGGCTGGATGTTATGGGAGTACAAGATCAATTTGTACTTGACGTGGTAGAACGAGTCCTAAAGATTGGAAATGAAGAATTTATTTTGTCAACAGCAAATGACCGATTTCAAAAAGTGAGGCTACTGACGGCTCAGACAATCAAGATTCCTGCTGGTTCTGAACAAATAATCGAGGCCATTCTGGAAGGAAACTCTGGTGGATACCGTGTTGGCCTTGTTGAAAAAGATGATTCAATTAAGACAGAAAACGTAATCTTAGCAAGAACTCTGACCCGGACAAAAGACAAAATTCCAATTAGAGTGGCTAATTTAAATTCCCACTCGGTAACTATTAAGGAAGGCGAGGCAATAGGATCCTACGAACCAGTCCAGTGGATAGCAAGGTGTGAGGAACAAGGGGAGAAATGTTCGTCAACCAGAGTAGACAGGGAAGTTGTGACTTTGTTGAGTTCCCAGTTTGAACACCTATCTGAGGATGAACGTAGAGAGGCAATCAAGTTTTTGGAAAAAGAAAATACGGTATTTGCCAAAAACACAGACATCCTCACGAAAACTGATATAGTACAGCATCGGATAGACACTGGTGATTCAGCCGCAATCCGCCAACAACCTAGGAGGTTGCCACTAGCTAAACAGGAAGAAGCGGCTGCGATGGTTCAAAAGATGCTACAAGATGGAGTAATTGAGGAATCAACCAGTCCCTGGTCATCACCGGTAGTTTTAGTTGCCAAGAAGGACGGAACTTTGAGATTTTGTGTCGACTACCGGAAGCTGAATGATGTTACGAAGAAAGACAGCTATCCACTACCACGAATTGACGATACATTAAGTACGCTGGCAGGGTCACGATGGTTTTCAACTCTAGACCTTCGAAGTGGGTATTGGCAGGTGGGACTTCACCCTGACGACAAGGAAAAGACTGCCTTCTCAACAGGTAGTGGTTTATATCAATTCACCGTGATGCCTTTTGGACTTTGCAATGCACCAGCTACTTTTGAAAGATTGATGGAATTTGTACTCCGAGGACTAACTTGGAAGACGTGCTTAGTTTATCTTGATGACGTAATGGTTATGGGACGAAACTTCAGGGAACATTTGGAAAATCTTCAAGAAGTATTTGGGAGAATCAGAAATGCACACCTAAAGTTGAATCCAAAGAAGTGTCTACTATTCCAAAAAGAAGTGAAATTCCTTGGACATGTCGTATCTTCGGAAGGAATACAGACAGACCCGGACAAGATATCTGCCGTACGTGATTGGCCAAGACCTTCAAATGTACACGAATTACGTAGCTTTCTTGGCCTCTGCACTTACTATAGACGTTTTGTGGAAGGATTTGCGGATATAGCGAAGCCACTACACCAGCTAACAGAGGAAAAGGTTAAATATCAGTGGACACCGGAGTGTGAAACATCATGGAAGAAGCTGAAAGCAGCGCTATGCAGTAGTCCTGTGCTAGCATATCCCCAACAAAAGGGCCTCTATATTCTTGACACGGATGCTAGCAACTCCGCAATTGGATGTGTACTATCTCAAGTCCAAAATGGAGAAGAAAAAGTAATCGAGTATTTCAGTAAGGTACTGTCCAAACCGGAGAGGAATTATTGTGTAACAAGGAAGGAACTATTGGCCATTGTTAAGTCCGTGGACCATTTTCACAAGTACCTCTATGGCCAACATTTCAAAATCAGGACCGACCATGCTGCATTAAAATGGCTATTGCAGCTGAAAACCCCAGAAGGTCAACTGGCTCGCTGGATAGAAAGACTGCAGCAATATGACCTCACAATCGAACACCGACCTGGAAAGTCTCATAAAAATGCAGATGCTCTGTCAAGAAGACCGTGCAAAGATGACTGCAAGCACTGCTATCGGGTTGAAAAAGCACAGGGCATGGTAATAGTAAACACAGTTCAGGTAGATGTTCCAGATGATTGGACAAAGGAAGTTCTAAGACGAGAACAAATGGATGACAGCGTAATTGGTCCTATATTAAGGGCAAAAGAAAAAGGAACGCGACCGGAATGGAAGGATGTTTCGGACAAAAGTGTGGAGCTGAAGGCATTGTGGGCACAATGGGACTCCCTTAAGGTTATAGATGGGCTATTAAAGAGAGCATGGGAAAGTCCAGATGGAAAGGAAGTTACCATGCGTCTGGTGATACCCAGCTGTCGGATCCCAAAAGTACTTCAGGAAATACACAATGGAGTGTCCGGGGGACATTTTGGTATGAATAAGACATTGGCTAAAGTACGGGAACGATTTTATTGGATAAATAGCCGTCAAGATGTGGAAGCTTGGTGCCGCAAATGCAAGGCTTGTGCAGCTACCAAAGGGCCACAGACGAAGAGCAGGGGCCAAATGAAGCAATATAACGTCGGAGCTCCTTTTGAGAGGATTGCTATAGATGTAGCGGGCCCATTCCCAGTGACAGATGATGGGAATAAATACATCCTGGTTGCTATGGACTATTTTAGTAAATGGCCGGAAGCCTATGCCATTCCGAATCAGGAAGCAGTTACTGTTGCTCGAGTTTTGGTGGATAACCTTGTATGCCGATTTGGTGTACCCCTGGAGCTACATTCCGATCAAGGGAGAAACTTTGAGTCGGGGGTATTTCAGAAAATTTGTGAGTTGCTGGGCATTCACAAGACTCGGACAACCCCTCTTCATCCCCAGTCAGATGGAATGGTGGAACGACATAATAAAACCATGAAGGAACATCTTTCTAAGGTAGTTCACAAGAACCAGCGAGATTGGGATCGACATATACCATTTTTCTTAATGGCATACAGGGCTGCCATTCATGAGACGACTAAACAGACACCGGCTCGTGTAATATTTGGGCACGAGATCAGACTGCCATGTGATTTGATGTTTGGTACAGCAGATAAGAAGCCACTGTCCGTGGATGACTACGCAGACGAAGTTAGTCAACAGCTGAGGAATGTCCACGAATTGGTTCGAAACCAAGTTAGCATAGCTAGTGACAGAATGAAGGCTCGCTATGACCGGAAGGGGACGTCAGCAGGATTCAAGGAGGGCGATCTGGTTTGGCTATATAACCCACAGCGAAAGAAGGGAAAATCTCCGAAGCTTCACCCACCCTGGGAAGGACCGTATTCAGTCATCACTCGGATCAATGACGTTGTTTACCGAATTCAACGTAGTAAGAAGTCCAAGATGAAGATCGTGCACTTGGATAGGTTGGCGAAGTATGAAGTATGTTGGGGAATCTGAATTGCCTGACCGGGACGTTCAGGCTTAAGGAGGGGGCAGTGTTATGTGCTGCCCTCTAACAAGGAAAGATGTGATTAAGTTCATGTTCAAAGTTTTCCTCAGAAGCTTAGTTACTTCCCTGACTAGTAGGGTGGCGCCGTCTATGAGCCAATTGACGAACAATCATCTATTACATGGTAGAAAATTATGGAGAATTCTAGAAAAAAAGTTCTAGAAGGATTCCAAGTGTGTATATAAAGAGGTGACTCCAGCAGATGGGGAACAGTTCAGTTGAGTGAAGTATGCAGTTTAGTGAAGTAAACAGACAAGAGAGTTTTTAGGTTAGACAAGAGTTGACAAGTTTAAGAAGAAAAGTAAAGTGCATAGTGTTTTAAAAGTAGTGAAATTATATTAGATTAAGTTATTATTAGTTGTGTGATTTTTAAGTATTTGCTAGTGTAATTTTAGTGATTAATAAAATCAGTGGTTTGTGAAAATTCTTGTTGCAAGTTATTTAAACCCACGGAGTGTTTACTGAAAATTGTAAGCACGTTACAATATTTATAATTATGCAACTGACCATCCATTAATAATAAATCCCAACAAAACAAAGGCTACAATGTTTAGTCGTATATATTTTTACACTGGAAATTTTATAATCAAATTAAATAACCAGACTATACAATGGGAGATCAACCTAGGCTTACTTGTGGACCAAAGATTAAAGTTTAATGAACACATCAATAGCATTGTAAAAAAGCATTCTTTAAATTAAAGTGCATCTCTGAATTTTGTGGTCAACTGCCCGTTTAAACAAAAAGTACCCTATCAGATTCTCTAATTTTGTCACAAGTTAATTACATGGACTGTGTTTACGGCCCATACCTAACAGAATTTAACAAATACCTCATACAAAAGATACAAAATTTCTATATACGATTTATATATAAATTGAATAATAAGGATCGTGTCAGTCAACATTTGCAAGAGGCCGAGTGGCTTAACATGGGCCAAAGACGTTATTTACACATGAGTTATTTCATACACAAAGTCATATCAACAGATACTTTTTTATATCTAAGAGAACTAATTATTAAACATAGGGACCTACACAATGTTAATGTAAGGTACGTATGAATGATGGCCGAGAGGTGAGCACACTTGCTTTTCACCCAAAAGTTCCGGGTTCGATTCCTGGTCGTGGCAGTGGAAAATACTGAGAGGGATTTTTCCACTATACACGGATATTGGGTGTGTGTCCCTTGTCTCTAAATGTGTAGCACCCTCCCACACAAGGCTCTTCTAGAGCCTTCCAGGATAAAGGGGGTCGTCATTACCTGTGGTGGTACAAAGATGCCCTATTATTCCTAAACATGGTACTTAATTCGTTGCTTTAGTTACCAGGCAGCCCATGTATTTAATATACTTAATATATCTAATTTGTTACCCACACTGGAAAATGTGAGCACTATACCATTTAGAAATAAGATAAAAGATGATATTGTGCAAATTAATTTATCTCTGTGATACGGGTGAAATATTTACCTGAATAAGTACTTTTTAACTGAATGTAATTTGGGTGTTTAACAAGTTTAATTTAATGTTTACTATGAATGTTGTATGTTTATTGTGTTATTATGGTGTTAATTAAAATACGCTCTGCAGTACCTTCCACCAATTGTATGTGTCTATGTATCTTTTTCATACAAGAAAGTTTTGCAATTATATCAAGACTGGTGTCACAGTAACACACTGATCTTGAATATTGGCAAGACTCAGTGTGCATACCTCTCGCAAAGAAGATCACCTACAGATGATCTTATCAAAGTGATACCTACTGAAAGCTTCTCAACAACTGTCAAGTTCCTTGGAACCATGATTGACAGTAGCCTCTGCTGGGAAGATCAAATTAAACATATTTGCCAAAAGTTAAATTATGCATACTTCGCACTAAGACAGTTGAAGGTTATCTTTAATATAAAATCTCTATTAAATGTTTATTATGCACTTGCATATTCACATTTATCATACAACAGCTTGGGGTGCTGCTTCTAGTATAAATCGCGTGTTTATCCTGCAGAAAAGGCTCATCAGATTATTATTTGATGTTACACCAAGAGACTCTTGTAAACCTTATTTTAAAAATAATAAAATCCTAACTATTTCCAGCATATATATATTCAACACTATTAAACTGGTCAAAAAAAAATTTAAACATGTTTGAAACCAATTCAGACAACCATTCATATAGTACTAGACATGGTAATCTACTAAAAATAAAAAATCACAACACAACCTTGTACAAGAAATCTCCATATCATGCAGGTATTAAAATGTATAACAAGTTACCGTCAGAAATTAAATCCATAAATTCGCTAAATAAATTTTATTCTTGTTTGAAAAATTTTCTTGCTACAAACGGTTTCTACTCTGCTGAGGAGTACTTGAACCTTGAGCCACAGTGATACTGAAACGTCCATACACGCTATCTGTGATGATTTAGATTAAATGTTTTAAATATTTACCTGTTACTTGTGATCATTTGATTAGTTAGTCGTAAAATGTGATGTTACATGTATTGTTAGTTATAAATTTTATTGATCCTGTACTATTTATTTGTATTACTGTTGTGACGTTCATATATATACTATGTATACCTGGCATGAGAAATAAATATACTATACTATACTATTCTGATCCTTCGGAGGGGATGTAAATCTGTCGCTATGTGGAGGGAGGGCGGGGTCAAAAATTGGTAAATTTTGCATTATGTAATTTGTGGACGACCCCCATAGTACTTTGTTTGTTATGCTCATTTTTTGCTCCGCTTTTTATCTTTTTCAAATGGATTTAAGAGACAATCCCTCACCTGATGTAGTATTTGCAACATGAGGCAATTAAAGAATTTTAGTCTATCCTCAGACATCGCGGATAAATGAAAATTCAATAGTTTCCTCCTTGCTTATTCCATATTTTTAAGATCATAAAGCATATATTATATAACACAATAAACGTCTTTCTATTTCTACAAATATCCTATTTTAAAAATTAACAGAGATTCTGTTTCATAGACCACCGATAACTTATTCTTGTAAAATTTTTGTTCCAGATCTCGTTATAATGCATAAGTGTACCAAATTTCAAGTCAATATCATAAACGGTTCCAGAGTAAACGTGTCCAAAAAAAAGTTACTGACCGACAGACAGAAATTTTTTTTTCGCTCAAATTTAAAATCTCGACGTTTCATGACATTTTAAGCCCATTTCAACAAAAAAAATAAAAGTTTTTTAGCGTTACTATACTTCCATGACATGGAAGTAAAATAATATTTTTTTTGCATTACTATAATTCCCCTTCCAGTGTCAGACTTACCCATGTATATTAGCCAATTTCTTAAAGTCCCTGTTGTTCTCTGCAATGGGAATCAGCACCCTGTAGATGTCGTTCATGGGTTCATACATTGCAGCAGCGTTAAAACTACTAGCAGCATGTTCCAATAGTCCTAATAACCCAGCTTCCGTAAAGTGAGACCCTAAACATCCTCCCTCCCTTTCAGGACTAAGAACATCATCAGAAACTGCGCTCTCCTCTAAAACGTTAGGACTAACCCTTTCCAGAGCGGCAGCTCCGGCCGGTAAATGGGGTAGTGATTCCAACATCACTAAGTACTCGGCGACTAGTGCAGCAGAATGTACAAGACACATTCCTGCCTCTGTGTGATTGCCTCTCTCCATGTGCTTCTGAGCCATGTTTGCCAACCATGTCAATCTTAAATCTGGGGAATTTTGGTAGCCTTTGGCTATGCGATACATGAGGTCCAACAACATTTCGGGGTCCTCCTGGAATTCCTTCATTTTTACAGTGTCAGAGAGAATCATGTGCAAGTTGAAAACTAAGTCTCGAACTTGTTCCGGAAAAGTGGTCTCTTGGAGTTCGGAATCCCTTTCGCCATATTCCAGAATAGTTTTAAGGGAACGTCGAAGGGAATCGTCACTGAAGGATGCCGAAGTTCCTACCAGGCTGCTCAATGACATGGTTACTTGCATTTTTACTCTCGCAAAATTCTATAAGGAATGTTCAAGACATTTAAATGAATTTTTAGGTATCAGTGTTCTTAAACAACAAAATTATTACTCTCAAAACCAAATTATAACAAGCTGAAAAGTGACATATTTTTGATTCGTCAAATTATTCAAATTAATGATGCCTTAACAAGGAGATGAGTCAATTATCAAGTTTTTATCTCGTCATAAATTATTTGAGGTATCAAAAATGCATCATCTGAAAGAAATGAGAGCAGATTCTAAAAGTAAATGGAATTGAATACGTACATTGCCAATCTGGAAGGTTTGTCTCATTAACAGATATAGAGAGGCAGCTGCTTGGGATCTCACAGATGCAATTTGTGAACCACAATGCTTCAGCAACAAGAGACATAAGTCAGCACAATGCGTGCTCTCTTCATCGAAAAGAGCGCTGTGAAACTTTAAAAAAATGACGAAAACATTAAATTACACAATATCTTTTTTTAGGAAATTCTACTCACTTTAAACACCAAGCTACGTTGCGAGGCAAACATATGTGGCAGTACAGTTGTACTTTGATTTTTCCCTAGAGCATGTAATAAGACGGTGAGGGCCAGTCCCACTAAATGCTGTTGAGAATCCCACTGAGATATAGTGGCCACACACCTCTCCAAGGTATCTAAAATAATAAAAGATGCTTCTGTGGCAAAGTGGCCCTCTAAGTGGATGTCATTTATCAGATCTTCTCTGGGTCGATCTATCTGATCCGCTCCTGGTCTGTATAGCATCTGTTCCTTTCTCCAACGAACCTTCTCAGTGGAGGCCTGCTGTGTCCCACCTAAAAGAGCATATTAATATTACATACTAATTTTAATCATACCTTAACTCATATATTATGACAATCATATTAATATGAAAAACTCAGGTAGCAACGAAACGACATACCTTTCCGCCGTTGCATCATTTCTCTTGCAGACCCCTGTCCAAGAATAACATCTTCCAATCTCGACCTCATATCCTGGGACCCCTGAGCATGTGCATAGCCTGAAGGAGGGGGTGCCCTCCTTCTAGGTTTATATTCGAAACAGCTTGTGCAGGCGTCCAGAAGGTGGAGAAGAGTAGCCAGACGTGAAGACGTCAATTCTCCTAACCATTGGGAGAGCGATTCCCTTTCTACATTCTTCAATACCCACAAGACACACGTTAATATGCCTCTCGTAACATCCGCACTAATGCCTAGCTTGCGAGAGTGCAGCTGGGAAGAAAAATCAAGAAAATCAACATTAAATCATCATTTTGATAAATAGTAGCTCATAACAAACTACAAGATGACAATAAACAGTTTCAATAAGGTCGTATTCAGATAATTGTCAAACTGAATAGAAAAATCAAGCGAATTCATCATGATGCGTTTCCCTACTAGTAGGAGAGCTGGTAGACATTTTTGGGTAGGTATTTGAGGCACCGTGAAAACTTTTATACTTCTTTTAGTAGCAGGTTTTCACGGCCGTTGTCTAATGAAGTAGTTTCTAGGATTCTAAAGACTGAGTCTTTAGAATTATTCTGAAGTCTTTAGAATCCTTCTGGAGAAGCTGACAGGACGATCAACGAAATGTCAAGTCAAGTTCGGCGACCACGGCAAGACCCGGAAGAAACTACTTCAATACTACATTTGTAATATTTGTATACAAAAATGCAGACCTGGTTGATGGGTTGTGGGGCTTAACCGACCTTTAAATTTTTAAATTAGCGAAATTTTTTTTGCAAAAAATATTCCTGAGGCATTTTGAAATTTTAATACCTTTATATTTAGTATTTAAGGAGTTAAAAAATAAAAAACCAGATCACTGTGTTGGGTCTAAAACTTTGCCAGATGTTTGCAAAATTATATTTAAAAAAAAAAATCGAACAAATATATTTGAGGCACGTTGAAATTTATACAGAATAATATTGGTAACTAAAAATAAATATTTTCAAAAAGACGGGTTTTGGTGGGACATTCTACCTGCCAAGTGATCGAGAATGCTCAAGCAAGTAAACAGCGCTATGGGTAAGTTGAAGTGTGAGAGACAGCGTATATCGGCAGTTGTCTAAGTCGAAGGATTCTGCGGTGCGATTGGCTCACGCAAGATCACGTGATTTACATCACCCATGCATCAGTTGTTAGGTAAGAATTTTGGAGTACAGTTATTGACAATATTGATTCACTATCAAATCAATATAATAAAGGCGACTTCATCCTCATATTAGGTGGTAAAAATGATTTTATTAATAAACGGTTTCCATTATTTAAATATATTTGTGAGAAAATCAAACGGTGTCGGCATACTAATATCATATTTTGCTCTGTTCCCTATACGAAGAATAATGCCTTAAACCAACGCATTTTTAAATTTAATTCAAAATTATGTGATATTATATCTAAATTAAATAGAGTCATTGAGGGAACTATATCATATTGTGAAACAAACAATGAGAGATTCGTAATAAGAAAAGACTTAATTTTTAATGAATTGGTTAGTGTTATTAACAGTACCAAAACTAATGCAGCAAATAAATCATTAACTTTTGTGCCTATCAATAAACAACTGTTTTTGGCAAACAATTCGTCATCGCCATCCCAAAGCCACCGAAGCAGCATCAACAATACCAACGTTCATGGCTCACGCATAAGTGGTAATAGTGTTATAATGAAGGAAAGTTCGGAATGTGCTATAGTGGTGCAACTTGATGTAGTGGGACATGAGCATTGCGCAATCACGGTGCCAAACAACACAGATTCTGTGCAAATTCAACAGGCAAAAGTAATCGACATCGCAGATGAGGTAGACGATGGGGACTGCAATGTGGTTGGCAGTGAAGCGATTGGATTACAGGCAAATATTAGTGGTAATAATCAAGTTGATGATATAAATAATCAAGAACATTTTTTATATCCCAGACTATCGCAGCTGAATCTAATGTCCTAGAAATTAATGTTGATGATGTTGATGTTAAAAATACCAACGCAATAACCTTAGTTTTACTGAACATTCAGTGCATCCGTAATAAAACCGATGACTTGTATATCTTTTTGCAAAGCCTTGACTTTCCTTGCCTAGTTTTAATAACTGAGCACTGGCTTAAAACCAATGAACCGGTGTATATACCGAATTACTCTGTTCTGTCAATATATAACAGAACTAATTCAAATCATGGGGGTACACTAATATTGTTAAATAATACCTTGGGGAATTCCTTGTCATTTGTTAGCATACATAAATTTGACGATGCTTTAGTAGAGAAACTGTTTGAGTTTTCAATTATATATTGTAGCATGATTAATATGTATATAGTATGCATTTATAGATCTCCCTTAACAGATGTTAATCTATTCTTAGATAAGCTTGAAACACTCTTATTCAATCTACCAACTAAATCAACTATTGTATTAGCTGGAGATTTTAACATTAATTTTAGCGACAAAGAGTCAACCGACACAATAACTCTAACAAACCTCTTAACTTGTTTCAATCTCAATATGCATGTTAAATCTTATACTCGCGTCTCTCAGCACTCGTATAGTACAATTGATTATCTCTGTAGTAATTTAGAGGACCAAAATATTTCCTGCTCAGTGATTTCACCTGGCTTGTCTGATCATGAAGCTGTCTACTGTTCTCTACAGATAGACTCAAATACTTCTAAATGTAAAGAAAAATTTGGACGATTGTACAGTAGGACAAATTACAATAGGTTTTTTCAATACTGCCTACAGTCTGATTGGAGAAGGGTCTTTATTAGAGATGAACCTTTTAATGCGTTTTATGAGTGTTTAATGCACGCTTTCAGTAGGGCTTTTCCCATTCAAAAGATTAAAATAAAAAATAAAAAACCTTGGATAACTAAAGGCATAAAAACCTCTGCAAAAAATATACGAATTTTACACTACATACGAAAGTACACAAATGAGGCATTCTTCTTTAACTATTACGCGAAATACCGTAATATTTACAAAAAAGTTATTAAAGCGGCAAAAGAAAACTATTACACTAGTAGAATGGAACAAACAAGTAATAAGTCCAAAGAGAGTTGGGCAATTATAAACGAGCTTAGAGGTAAAAACCACCGTTCAATAAAAACAACTATAAATTCGAATGACCTGAATAGCTATTATTGTTCAATTGCAGATAAATTAACTGAAAAAATAATCCCTTTAAAAGATCCTCTGAGTTATATGATGGAAATAAATAATAACCAAATACTACATTTGTACGATACTAATATAGTTGAATTGACAGAAATTATTAAGGACATAAAAAATAAAAATGCTTCCGGTATTGACGAAATGTCTATAAAAATATTTGAAAATCTACCAGAATCTGCTCTGGATGTACTGGTTTGCCTTATAAATAGCTCTTTTCAGTCAGGAGTTTTCCCATCTTTTTTAAAAACTTCTCTAGTTATCCCACTATATAAAGGCGGGGATGTAGAAAACCCATCCAACTATCGGCCCATATCATTAATTTCCACGCTAGCTAAAATTATAGAAAAACTAATAAAAAAAAGAGTTACTGAGTTTTTGTTATCTGTCAATCTGCTTAGTGACAATCAATTTGGCTTTCAACGCCAGAAAAGCACTAACGACGCAATGTTCTCCTTTCTAAATACTGTTTACACGAAACTAAATGAAGGGGAGGTCGCCGCTGCCATATTTTGCGATCTGTCAAAAGCCTTTGATTGCGTTCAACATGGAATATTGTTGCAAAAATTGAAGCGCTATGGTTTCAGAGGCATTACTCTTGAATGGTTTAAATCATATCTGTCAGGCCGTAAGCAAATTGTTCAAAATCCAAATAGGTCTGACGAACTTTACATAAACTGTGGGGTACCTCAAGGCTCTGTTCTTGGTCCAATTCTATTTTTACTGTATATTAACGACATAACTACTATTAATATCACAGGAAAGATTACCCTATTCGCCGACGATACTACAATATTATGGCATAGCAAGGAAAAAAATATTCTGTATGAAAGCATATGCAACGACATTAAGAAAATCAAAGATTGGTGTGATTCGAACTTACTGTCGTTCAATATAGAAAAAACAAACATAATAACTTTCAAATGTGATTTGCCAGATATATCCCTAGGGAACCATGTACTTGAAAACAAAACGTGCTTGAAATTTTTAGGATTAAATATTGACTGCAAATTAAAGTTTAGAGAACATATTATTGGTTTAAATAGTAAACTAGCATCTGGATGCTACGCAGTCAGGGTGGTTTCAAATGAATTAGGATATTCAGCTGCCAGAGCTGTATATTTTTCATTAATCGAATCACATCTGAGTTATGGGATTGCGTTTTGGGGCGTATGTAGTAAATTTCTCTTGCAACAAATACTTGTGTTACAAAAGCGTGCCGTTAGATATCTTTGTAAGGCTAGGGCTCGCGACTCTTGCAAAGAACTATTTGTAGCCAACAGAATTCTAACTGTGATATCTATTTTCATATTAAATACAGTAGTCTTAATTCATAAGTACAAAAATAATGTTTATACGACCTCAACATATAGCACTCGACAAGTAGGTAATATTACACTGCCAGTCCCAAGAACTACACTTGTCCGGGATTCTGTGGTTTACAATGGTCCTAAAATGTATAATCACTTACCGAGCCATATTAGGGACATCGTCTCCAATCAGGGTTTCAAAAACGCAGTGAAAAATCTACTTATTGATAAACCATATTATGAAATAAAGGAATATTTAGATGATACATTCTGATGTAGATATATATTTTGTTTTTAATATTTGACCAAAAAATGTGATTTGTAGCTTGTTTTATTGTATGATCTTATGTTTATAGTTTTATATATTTGTATTTTATATAAGTTATGTATGTATAATTTTATTTTTTTTATGCTTTGTCAACAAGATTATTCTTCTGGACAATAAAGTATATTTTGATTGATTGATTGATTGATATAAGAGTATTCAAGCTCCGATGAAGAGTTCGCTGAAGAAGACCGGACTAAGTGATCTAGCTTTTTATTTTTCAACTCCCCAGCAGATATTTTATATTACAGCCAAACTGAAATTTAGAAGCAAACAATTGCCTATCAGATGTCTCCTCCATCCAAGGCATCATCTTATTATAGTCGAGCTCAGATTTATGGTGCACTCAAAAAAAGGCAATAAAAACTTTACGACCTCATTAAAAGACCGTTAAATCAGTCGAGAAAGTAATTGCGCCCAGGCACACACTTGAAATATTTAAATTAGGTCTAGTACGTATTATTAATATGTATATTCTAAATTCTAATACATACGAATTTTAAGTTCGGCTCTGTACTATTTCTTTCGCAAATTGACTCGTTTACCTTTATAGATTTTTAATATGTGTCGGCTTGTTTGATGACACCATGCCACATGGTCTAACGGATAATAATTAGGTTGTAAAGTTTTTGTTGCCTTTTTTGAGTGCACCGTAAACCTGAGATCGACTATACCATAAATATCTCTTGTTCATGGAGGGAAATACTATCTAAAAGATTTTGCTACACCACAGAAAACTTAATATAGTGCATTTCAATAAAACTATCCACTATCCTAAAGAGAATAGTTTGAGAAATACACTGTATAACACAATACATGGCAATTTTTTTATTGGGAATTTCTGCCCAGATACCTCATTAAAAGTATAAAAAAAACATTACTTACTGTCTGGAAAGTGTCACAGGTGGTTGGTGGTAATTTACCAGCGATGGCCATGGCAACGGTTTGATTAATATTACTAGGTCCTGTGTCATCACTGTTGTACTGGGTTTTGTCGATTTTAAAATGATGCAAGAAAGGTAAAACATCCATAGCTATGGATAACAATGGTAAATACAGAGCAGCCACCCTCTGACGAGCTTCTGATGAGATATAACGGGGATCGCTATCGTGCCACGAGAGAAGAAATCTAACTGTATCAACTGCTCTACTGTGAAGAGATGACTGACTGCAAATAAAATATTTCAATTTTCCACACTAGCTAGATAAACGCAAGCTACCAATTGTGAGGCAATAAGAATAAAAATTAAATTATATATGAGAGAAAACAACAAAGGGTTTATATTATTTAGCATGAAAGGTACAAAGAATTTATATATATAGAACCCGATATAAAATGCACAAAGCTATATGGTACTGTTGTCAACATGTCCAACGTGCGTTTTTCTATCCATTTCTTCTTGGGATATGATATCGACTATACTGTCATCTCTCTTGCCGCCGGTCCTCGCCCATGGTGTGAGCTTAGCAAGGACATATGCCATGTAGGTTAATTTTGATTGGTAATTTAATATTCAGTCGTTTACAGTTTACATGTTGAAGTATGAAATAACCTCTAAATTATTCCACTGTTTATAAAACGTTTTTATTGTTTTACGTTAATTTACTCTTACAATTCACTTTTATTATTATTTTACATTATTATTATTTTAAAAAAATCGAGTTAAACATGGTGAAAAAATGTGTTGTTTGTGGTGCAATTCAGAGCAAAAATGTCCCATTGTCTTTTCACAGGTAAAATAACTACATAATTCCAAGAGATTATACAATTATCTGCTAAAATAATCTATGTCTCGGTATACAAATAAAAGTACTGAATATTTACTATTTACATAACTATACATAGTACCGTAGTATGCTTAGCACTTTGTTTGCTTTTGTTAGTTGGCTTGTGAATTGTTTTTTAACTTTTAGATTTCCTAAAAATGAAGCCCTGTGCTCTGCTTGGAAGAAAGCATGCAGTGTTGATCATGCTAACCAAAACACAGTAGTGTGTTCAAAACATTTTCTTGAGGAAGACTATGATGACAGTTATTGGCCTGTTAGGAAATTGCGTAAAACTGCCATTCCAGCCCCTACATTAAGGCGTAAACCTGAAGGTAAGAACCTTTTCTATAGCTGAAAGAGCATTAAAACGGTGGTAACTTAAATAGTAGAAATGATTGCTGTTTCAGAAATTGTAAGAGCGGGACCGTCTAAACAAGATGTGCAACATTTCGTAGGGACTGAATTACCTGGACCATCCAACACGGACGAGATATCCATCCCAGAGCAATTGCAACCAATTACTCCATCTGAAATAAAACTTTCTGTAGGTAGGTATCTAAGTGGCAATTTTAAGAAATTATTCCCTATAATTAAATTAATTTGATACCAAAAATAATAGAAAAATTTCTTTTCAGAAGAACGTACACCACCTCATGAGCATCATATTGTTCGTTATGTAGGTGATCTCCATCCAGCAGATTTTGCTACTCCATGAAAAGCTAAAAGACACCTGGCATTCTTGAAGGAGAAGTGGGAAAGCCAACGTAAAAAAATTAAGGTGCTTAGTACACAAAAAAAGAGACTAGAGGTTCGCATTGACAATGTAAGGGATCTCTTAGAGCACTTGCGAAATCAAAATTTGTTATCAGAAGAATCATCAAATGCAATAATGGTACTGCTACGTTAATTTCCTTGTTTTAATTATTATTGTTTGTACAACCCTACGTCCCTGATAATATAATTATTATAATAACTTTGTAGGAAGAAATGCCAAGTCCTTTGGAAGCGATGTTAAAAAGGCAGTTACTTGTAAAGAATAGAAAATATGACCCAAGTATACGTGCCTTTTCATTAAGTTTACATTTTTATCATATAATTATGTACGAAAACAATTTAACAATCTTCTGCCGCATCCTGATACCATAAGGAAATGGTATATGATTGTGAAAGGTGAACCAGGATTCACGAAAGAATCATTTGAAGCGCTAAGTTTAAAGCAGCAACAGCAAACCGGTCCAATAATTGTAAATATTGTCGTTGATGAAATGAGTATTCGACAACACATTCAGTATGAATGTGGCTAGTATTACGGATATGTTGATTTTGGTGCTGGATTAGAAGGTGATGGAGACACTCGGCCACAGGCTAACCATGCATTTGTTATTATGGCTGTAGCCTTAAACAGCCATTGGAAAATACCATTGGGGTATTTTTTAATTCAAGGTTTAAGTGCATGGGAACGAGCAAATTTGTTGACGACTTGTTTAGGCCTACTACATGAAACAAAAATTAAGTGTAATTCTATAACTTTTGATGGGACTTCCACTAATATTTCTATGTGTAATGAATTAGGGACTAATTACGTTTATAATAAAGATTTTCAACCATGGTTTCCTCATGTAAATACTGGAGAAAAAGTACATACTTTCTGGGATGCTTGTCATATGATAAAATTGGTTAGGAACACTCTTGCTGACTAGGGAGTTATTTACAGTCCAGAAGGAGAACCCATTAAATGGGAGTATATTGAAAAATTGTACAAACTTCAAAAACATGAAGGTTTACATGCGGCCAACAAATTGACATCGCAACATATAAATTTTCAAAATAACAAAATGAAAGTTAGATTAGCAGTGCAGGTTCTAAATGCAAGCGTAAGTTCAGCCCTGTTATTTTGTAAACGATTAACTATAAAAGAATTTGATAATTGTGAGGCAACAGCGATTTTTCTGCTTAAATATAAACAATATTTTCGATATTTTGAATTGCAAATCACTTTATTCAAAGTGGGAACTTAACAAGCCAATATCTTTAACAACTATTGATAAATTTAAAAGTCATATTGACATATATAAAAAATATTTATCTGGCTTGAAGGATTGTTCTGGCCAATTATTAATTCATACTAAGCGAAAAACAGGTTTTCTGGGACTCATTGTATGCTTATCTAGTTATTTAGAATTGTACAATGATCTGGTTGTAACTGGATATCTAAAATACATTTTAAGTTACAAATTTAGCCAAGATCACCTTGAAATGTATTTTTCTGCCATACGCCAACGGGGAGGGTGGAATAACAACCCTACTGCTCTTCAATTCAGAACTGCATACATTAGGCTTTTAGTTAAGCATCAAGTTGTTGCTGCAAGAACTAGCAACTGTAGTATACTAGATGCAACCACCATTATGCATGTCGGTGCAGGAACTATTACGAGAACCAGCGACACAATTGTCAATGAAGATGGAGAAGAAATGAAAATTTCGGACGAAGATCATGACTATTTTGCACATGTTTTTGATTTATCACCATTTGTGTCAGACGTCATTAAATACGTAAGCGGTTTTGTTGCAAGGCGAATAAATAAATCTATTTCATGTCAAATTTGTAAAGATCAGTTAGTTAACAATCGGGCTACATCTCAACTTGTTGTATTAAAGGAAAGAGGAAAGTTGATTACAGCCAGCGAAGATGTCATTGAATTGTGTATGTGTTTAGAGAGTTTAATTAGGCAGTATAAAAATGTTTTGTTCTCCAAGAGAAATATCACTGAATTTTTTATTTCTAAAATACTACCTAATTTGAGTATCTTCAATAACGATATTATGAATAATCATATTTTATCCCAAGAGATGTTAGATAATCACAAATTACAATTAATATGTATGTGTTGTAAAATGTATATGAAGGTACGTTTACATTATGAAGCTAAACTAAAAAATGATACTACTAGTTGTAGACAAAAATTTACAAAAATGATATTGTTCCGTCATGAATAAAAATAATTATATGTTACTGTTGTATTTGAAATATAGTATCTGTTGCAAATAAATGCATTTTATTTTTTTGCTCATTCTACACACCTTTGCAGATGCACAATTTCACACTCCAACTTGTTCCTATGCAGAACTTGATGTTTACAAATTCCGAAATAAGATTTTTAATTAGTAGGTAGGTACCTATTAGGTAACTACTCAATTTAGGAGGCCAATTCCAGTTTTAGTGAGGTACTGGGTTAAATAAATTACCTATAATGCTGCTTGCTTCTAAATGCACTTATGAAGGAAAAATATTCGTAGTTTAAAATTTTAAAAATGTTATTTGTGTTCAGCCATAGGTATAGAAAGTATATAAACGACAATTTTAAACTATGTTTTGTCTCTTCGAAGTACAAATGTTTATTATTCATAGTTTCAAATACAGCTATATAACAAATTAGGTTATATTTACATTATGGGTCAAATCAAAGGTATTTGACATGTCATCTCAGAATGTGCGATGGCGCAGAAAGAGTTAGGACTGCTAGCGGCTTAGAAAGAGTTGGAGCTATGGAATTTACTTCTTAAGGAACGAGATGATCATAAAATGTAGTGTCTGAACTTGAGTACTTGATGATGGCAACACACTCGTCACTATATATCGAGTTCTATATATATAAATTCTTTGGAAAGGTATGATTTTATTTTTTGCAATAATTAAATTTGCTATTGCTTTTATAATAAGGCACAAACATCTGGTTCCTTCTTCCCCTATAAACATGAAAATTCGTTGTTGAACTCTCTAACAAATGAATAAAAAGCATATCTACTGTCTAAGTCTCAATACAAGAATAATACATTAGGATTATTAAACAAGTTGCAAAAACACAAAATATGCTATGATTTTTAGGTAATATAGGAATATGCCTGTATCTGTTTAGGTATCTCTATTTCGCTACCCAAGCAATTCCTCTGGCAATTTTGCCTGCCATCGTATTATCATGAGTTATAATTTAAAAGAAAACTGACATCTTTATCACGAAGGTAAAAAAATACACTAACAAGTGACCATCATTGTTCCTCGTTACCCAGAAACTTCCCGACTGAATTACAGAGAAATGGCATAATAGTTTATCAGAAAAAATATGTGAAAACTTACTGCATTTCTAGGAGCACCGTTGCTAGATCGGTAAGGACCATTCCCGTAAGAAAGTGATGCTGCCTGTACTCCGGAGACAACTCGGCAAAAGTGCTGGCTCTCTCTTGGCTGGCAGGAGGACCTGACAAAAACGAATTCTGACTAGTGGAACTGGTTACGCTGGGACTTGGGGAAACGTTTGCTCCTGTCGACATAAACGGCGAAGCAAATGGTAAATTCAGTGCCACATAATGTTCGTGGCTGCAAATAATTCTTGCAAACTCCAACTTCAATTCGACCAGAACCGAGTCCTGTATCGAAGCAATCTTCGCCTGCAATTGCTTATTGTACGATCTTAGCAACTGCAGAACCCAACCTCTGTCCGCTATAGAGAGCAAATCAAAAAAGAAGAAAGCCAATGCGGCGTTCAGCTTGTGGGCTTTCCGAGTCTCGCCAGTAGAGTGAGAAATAATCTCTGCAGTAACCGTATGGACCAGAGTGGAGATATCGTCCAAGAACTGCTCTGAGAATCTCAGTTTTCTAGGTGCATCCAAGCTTCTGGTATGCGCCAAGTGTTCCACCATACTTTTGATGATCAATTCAAACAGAAACCAAGCATTCTGCATGGCCAAATCCTTGCATCTGCCGCTGGAAACAACCCACTGTAACGCTAGTTCTTGATGAACAATTCGTTGGCAGGTGATGGCGTTAGGACTAATGAGTTCGTTGTTAGAGACCCTCATGCTTGCTGCTCGATCAAGGCCTCTCGAATACTGCACGTGGGCCACCTCCAGATCAGGATTGGAACTGCTACGTGTCAAGTTTGAGCCCTCGAAGTCAGGTGAATTTTGGTTGCTCGTAAATAGGGGGTGAGGTATATTGCATTGGTATTGAATGTAGGTCGCTAGCAAGGCGTTACGAGAGTGTTGGTCAACAGGCAGCTCTTGTAGATTCTGCAATAAATATGAACATCACATCATCATTCTAAATATGATACAGTGCATTTCAATGAAAACTATCCAAATCTATTTATGTAAAAATTACATGCGTACTGATAGTTTCTCCAATAAAGAGCATAGAGCTTCAAAACAAGTATGTCCAACATTCAATGTGTGCCCGGAGAGCCTGGGTGGCTGTACTAAGAGTTCAACAATATTGTCAAATATTAATGGCAGATGTCTGACGATTGTTTCAGGCCTTGCCCCGGATAAGCCTAACATAGCAGCCCTAAAACATTATTTGAAAGTAAATTTTTGTAAAAGTGACAGAGTAATAGAAATATACAGCAATTAAAAACCATAGTAAAAGCTTACACTCCATCAAATTCTTCTCTTCTTACCTTAACTCATTTTCAGATCCAACTTCTCCCAACCTTGCCGGAATGATGCCAGTGTGGACAAAATCATAGGCCGCAAAAAATCTCTCGACTGGAGGGTCATGCGTATGAACTGAAGATGCAGTGTCTAAAGTTACTGTAAATAATCCCTTGTGGTTGTCCAGCCATTTTGTGCCTGGTAGACATACATCTGGAGGTATGTAACTGTAGTTAAGAGGGGGAGGTTCTAACATTACTGGCAGGCAAAATTCTCCGGACACGAGGCGACCGTCTCTTAATAGTGGGAGCCACTAAAGAAAAAATCTAGATAACAAGTGTCATTGAATTATTTTAAATTAAGATGTCTCTTATTTACAGATTGAATTAGCTAACTTAAAACTTATTTTGTCATATATACAACACAAATAAATACAGTTATAAGGACAAAGAATGACATATTACAGTGTAAGAGTCAAACTAATAAAAAAAGCCAATTACCGTGTACCCAACTGGTGTGTCCACCGTATTCTGTTCGATTTTCCTCTGACAGGAAATGTGGTAGAAAGTGAAAAGTAAATGGTGGTTATCTGCCAGTGCCGCCGGTAATTTGATTTTTATTTCGTCGTAGAAAACAGGGCTCTTATAATGATAGGTGACAGCTGAGTAAACCTCGTTGGCCATTTCTGGACAACTAGATTTACCATAAATGTTAAACAATGCATGTTTCTCATCCTCGCCAGCCATCAACTGAACTCGAACTGCCAAGTTCCTTGCTGACCCAGTACGGTTTGAGAAATTCAACTCCTTTGGACTAACAAACAACAAATTCCTATAAGTATAATGAGGTACCAATAACTCTTTTACAGGAAACTCCAAAAGTTCTTTTATGGGTCTAGCTTTATCGTCTGGATATGGATATATCTTGACCAACTCGGTCGATAAACAATTCTTTGTTTCAGCAGGGCAAGGCGATATTTCTAATTTCAGTGTGGCTGGGATGCATTTTAATTTTTTCAGAACCATCGTAGGCCTTTTCAGCTCCTGAAGGCACTTATAGAGGTCGTCGTCCTTCAATTTTTCACTTTCTTGTTTAAAGAAGGAAGACATCGTTAGTGTGATTGGCCTGAAGGAGTCCAGGCTCGTTGCCAAGTGATCCGGCGACCAAGAACGCCTTTTATCCCGTCTCTCAAGTGAACCTCTTCTTGTTAGGGTACCCATATCAGTAGCTCGACGTCTCAGTTGTTCTAGGCCGCTACTGGACGATTTACGATCTGGTTCAACAAAAGCATTAAACGATTGATAAATTCTTGTGTTCTAAATTTTGTCATATTCTATATAGGGTGATTCCTTTAAGGAGGCCATTAGAATATTTTGGTTGTTTTTGTATTAAATTTGGTTTTTGGTACACATAAATTAGACAATAATGAACAGGAATAAAAATATCACTTCCAGTTGAATCGGAAGTGACATCAACTTTTTCTTCTTAAATGGAATGACTGTATTTTTTTTTATGGTTTCTCACTAAGCATAAATTTCTATGTGCAACAGTTTTTTCAGATGTAAAAAATTCCAAAAAATAAATGAAATACGAACAATTTTTTAATTTTTTCAAAATGGCAGCGTCAGATGAATGCGAAGAAAATTACTAAGTAGGCTATGGAAATTATTAGTAAGGTTGTAGACTTGTCTGTAAAGAAGAAAACAGTTGTTTGAATTACTGATAGGTAGGTACCAGTATTTTTAGGTTTTTTCAAAAAACGGAATTTAATTTATGCAAATTTTTTTAATGGAACTGTGCTATTTTTTTATTAATTAGAAATAATGATTCATAAACTATAATTTTTTCACCATTAATCATTTCATAACGATATCCTTCGTAATAATAGAAGTATTCTTAAAAAGTAAACACAAATCAAACAAGAAATAATTTTAATAACACGTTACAACCATGAATAAATAGAATAACAAAACTATTTAAAACCTAAATTATAATAAACCATTATAAAAATTGTTCAAACTGTTCACCGTTATGATTAATCCACAGAGTAATGTGATGTTGCACATCTAACATTCTGTAATTGTTGAGGTGTTATTTGTGCAGTTTCGTGTCAAACTCTTTCTTCCAGATCTTGCCTTGTGGTTGAAGCAGTCATGTAGACTCTATTTTTCAAATATGCCCAAATAAATAAATAAAATCGAGTGGGGTTAAGTCAGACGACCTTGCAGGCCATCTGACTGAACCATAGGTCCCTATCCAACGATCTGGAAATAATTGATTTAAGTAATCCTAACGATAATAGCATTGTGTGGTCCAGTCCCCGTCTTGTTGGAAGTACACTTCGTCAATATTGATATTGGGAATTTGATTACTTTGAATTGCAATATCAAAATAATTGTTTGTGCTTAGAGTAAGGTTAAGTAGAATGGCCTCTGCTAGGTTTCTCTCGTAATAATATATTGTCGGCGAAAAGTGTTAAACAGCTATCTCAATTTGTACCAATTTTGCAGGAGAGCATTAAAACCATATAGGTAAATTATTACACCTGTTAGAGATGAAAATTTGCGTTATATTATTTATTTATTTATTACACCGTCCAACAGATACATGACCCAGTTAACGGACAGGGGAGTACAGTATACAAAAAATTTATTTTTATTTTATTTTTGTTTATTTTTTATTAAATATTAAGTAATAATCATACTTATTGAAAAACAAAAAAATGTATATCGTACTGATAGAACAGTTTCTTCTCTTTCCAATAATACTGAAAACCCATTTTGACGATAAATAGAGTTAGCTGGTTAACACATTTCACCGTCGATATACAGGGTGTCCCACGACGAACTGCGGCGATCGATATCTCGAAAAGTAGACATCGGAAAATTTTGAAAATTTGGTAGTAAACTAATGTCGATGGGGGCAACTCGGCTAAAATACTTTCAACATTGTGGCACTTCTGGCTATACCGGAAGTCGATACCAACTTGCTTATTTTAAATGGGACACCCTATATATTATTACATTTTTGGATTGTACGCAAAATTCTAAAAGAATTATCAATTTTTCCTATAAGGAAGCCTTTATTATCTAATTTGGGTTCGATTCTTTATTGCAAAAGACCTACTTTAATAGAGTTTTTATAATATTTTGATAAGTATTAATACAGAGTGTTCAAAAAATAAGAATAAAGATGAAATTGAGAAAACTGTCAAAACTCAATTTTTTCAAATGGAAACCCCCAATTTTTATAATTTTATCTTATTCGCCATTAAAAATAAGGGTAAGTTTGTATATGGATGTCTATTCCGAAAATTTTTAGTTTTCGAGATATTCCCAATTCAATATTTCTATATGGGTATTTTGTTATGGATATTAAGTTAAATTACTCTTAGTTGGCTATGACGGCGTTAAGTGCTAAGCAAATGTATGTAGCTGTCACTTACCATTTGACAAATATCAATTATCATGCCGGGGCGCTTAAATTATACGCACGAGGATTACTTAAATTTGTTTATAATCTATGGAGTGTAACAAAGTTTTATCAAGAACGTGTGAAATATTTGCTAATAGATATCCAGATAAACAAAAACCGTCTCCGAACAGTATTAAACGAATAATGGAGAATTTCAAAAATGTTGGCACCGTTAAGGCAACAGTTCATAAAATAAAACCAATTGTCGATGATGGAAATATCCAAATTGCTATTTTGGGATATTTTGCGGTACATCCTATGACATCCTTAAGACAAGTGACCTTACAAACAGGAATCTCCAAGAACTCTATTCATAGAATTCTTTTGAAACACAAATTCCATCCCTATTCCATTTCTATGGTTCAACACCTAAAGAACACCGATTTGACCAGAAGGGTTCACTTTTGCGAATTTATTTTAACAATGTTACAAGGCGACTTTCGATTTTTGGACAACATAATTTGGACTGATGAGGCAAAATTTACGAAAAATTGACTTTTCAACAGATATAATTCCCGCTTTTGGTGTGTTCAAATCCCCATGCCGTGAGATTGCGAAATTATCAAGAAACCTGGCAATTTAATGTGTACTGTGCTGTGAGAAATGATGGAGTCGTAAAACTTAATTTTTATGAAGAAAACTTAAATGGTAATGAATTAATACTTAAATAGTTTCTGTTTTTCAAATTATGTATCAACTTTTTTTTTAGGTGAAAGATATTTGAATATATTACAAGATTTAGATAACGAATATTTGAACAATTTACCGCTAGCTGAACATAGGCAAATATTTTACTAACACGATGGCACGCCAACACACAGCAGCTTCATAGTTAACAACTTCTTGGAAGAAACTTTTTACGATAAGTGGATTGCTAACAATGGACCTTTTCTGTTGCCTCCCCGTTCTCCTGATCTGTCTGTCTTAGACTATTTTATATGGGGAACAATAAAAGATATGGTTTATTTTAATCCAGTCACAACAATGGAAGATTGTCAGGCAAGAGTAAGGAATGCTTTTGAAAGATTATCTCCAGGTTCTGTTAGAGCGGCCACCCATGACGAACTAATCAAGAGGTGCGAAAAATGTTTGGAAGTTCAGGGTGGACACTTTGAATGCTTATTAAAATAAAATATTTTCCTGCGTATAAGTAGTTATACTGTTAGTATTTTAAGTAAGAACCTTTTGTATCTAAGTTACATTTGTTTAATTATTTTATGAACTGTTGCAGTGCCAAATTTTTTGAAATTCTCCATTATTCATTAAATACTGTTCGGAGGCGGGTTTTGTTTCTCTGGATATCTATTAGCAAATATTTCACATGTTTTTGATAAAACTTTGTAACATTCTTCATACATTATAAACAAATTTAAGTAATCCTCGCGTGCATAATTTAAGCGCCCCAGCATGATAATTAATACTTGTCAAAGTGACAGCTACATACATTTGTTTAGCACTCAACGCCGTCATAGCCAACTAAGAGTAATTTAACTTAATATCCATAACAAAATACCCATATAGAAATATTGAATTGGGAATATCTCGAAAACTAAAAATTTTCGGAATAGACATCCATATACAAACTTACTCTTATTTTTAATGGCGAATAAGATAAGATTATAAAAATTGGGGGTTTCCATTTGAAAAAATTGATTTTTTACAGTTTTCTCAATGTCATCTTTATTCTTATTTTTTGAACTTATCAAAATATTATAAAAACTATTAAAATAGGTCTTTTTCAACAAAGAATCGAACCCAAATTACAAAATAAAGGCTTCCTTATAGGAAAAATTGATAATTCTTTTAGGGCCCGCAAACGTCATTTTTGACATAAAAATTGAAATATCTCAAAAACGAAGAGACCTAGGTATAGGACATGATACACAAAATCGGCCTAGAATTTTGCGTACAATCCAAAAATGTAATAATATATAAGGTGTCCCATTTAAAATAAGCAAGTTGCTATCGACTTCCGGTATAACCGGAAGTGCCGCCATCTTGAAAATATTTAAGCCGAGTTACCCCCATCGACATTAGTTTACTGCCAAGTTTTCAACATTTTCCGATGTCTACTTTTCGAGATGTCGATCGCCGCAGTTCGTCGTGGGACACCCTGTATATCACAGAGCAGCATAAATTCTATTTTATATTATTATTATAACGATAAAATAACTTGATTATAAAATATATTCATGTACTGACCTAAACTATTTGTATTCGAGCCTGACCCTACCGAATCTCTGTCAGAATCTCTCTCCAGTGAGTTTCCCCCATTTATAACGTTTACCAAATTAATTGCGGTCCAGGCAAAGGCTTGCCTATATTTACCCAGTCTCTCACATACGGACACAGCTACAGATTTCAACTTATCACGATTCTAAAACACAGAGAGATAAAAAATACATGTAGCATGCTGAAGTGAACCAAGTTTACCTTGTCTTCTTTCAAATATGGTTCCACACATTCGCTAAGGTCACCTTGCAGGACTTTCTCTAAACGAACCACAATAAATAGGTCCGAAGAAGGATGAGAGACATTAAAAATGCAGCCCCTTGCAAGTGTGCTCATATCCGAGTAGGGTACGTGGCCACCTAACATTCTTTTCAGCCCTTCGGGGTTCAGATCAAAGTAAAACGTTTCCGATACCTTTTTCCGTTCTTTGCAGTCATATAATGCCATCGATGCAAATAAAGGTTCAACCTCAATATCCATTCTAAAACAATATATTATGCGATTCTCAAAAGAAATCTTATCAGCAATTTAAGAATGGTAAAGAAGTAAATTGTGTGCAACTTTAAACTTTAAGTGAAAAGGAAAATAAACTGAGGATCAATGTTGACCAATAACCAGCATCTTACGTTAGCTGTTGACATTTGACCAGGACTCTGTGGCCTAAATATTCATAAGGTGCAGTAGCTGGTAGTCTCTTCTCAACAGGTTCATTAACTTCATGTAGAATTTCTGTTGGAGTAAGGGCAAACAGAGTGTCTTGCCTCTCTGTTTGCCTTCTATTCTCGTTAAGTTGGTCTAACGCCTCTGGAGCAGTATGCTCCAATATCTCCGGTATTAATGGATCTCCAGCACTGTGCCTTAAGTCCAAAGATGCCCATGAATTTCTTGGTGTAAGAGTGTCGCCACATGATGAAACCGATGCTATGGAAACAACACTTTGACGACCACTACTCTGTGAGGTTAAATCTAAAAATAAGACAAAAATGATTATACATTATATATTAACATAAATTACCGCTTATCAACTGATCTAAAACTTACTAGTTACCTAATTCACTGTTAGCTTCTGAAGGTACAACCTGAAAATCCACTTCAAACTCCTGTTTAGGAGCTGGTTCCAATGTTTTGGAAAGATTTGATCTGGTCGAGACACTGCTGCTCAGTGAACGATGATTATATCGAACAACTTTCCAGAATGCCTTGTAGCACTCAACACAAGCTTGAACATGTGGTGGCAATGTTTCTCTAAAATAAATAATTAAAGGTTAACTAGACATGTTGATTCTTACAGAGTATTAGTGTAATACATTTTTTCTTCAGGAACAATAGGTTGCAGAGTGCGAATGGGTCTTTCAATAACTTCCACTTCTACATCTCCTGGAGGAACATCCAGAATAAGTCTCAGGGGATCTCGGTCAATTAAATTTTGATATACATTTACAAATTCCTCAAAATCCAAAGGTTCCACCACATCATTGGTCCAACTCTTAAAATGAACAAATTACACATAAAAATATGTACATTTATTGCTTTATTACAAAAAAAAAGTTTTATGAAAATAATATTAACTTGTGTGTGGCTTTCCATTTTCATTAATGTGGATGGCTTTATTCATCACCGCATAGTATAAAAGGAAGTGGTGCCATGTTTGTCTCTTTGTAGAAATGTACTAATTTAGTGACCATTGGACTAAGTTTGATATGAATTTAACTATTCTATAACTCATTCTTTGAGGAGCGTTTAGATGTATGAAAATTTAAGCTGAGTCTTTGACATACTGAGCTGTAAATACGAAGGTGTTGTAAGCCGGAGAAAAATTGTTGACAATGCGAAACACTCGATACACATTGCAAAAACTATAGAAGTATCGAAATGATCTTTGAGACATGTTGCTCTTAAACAAAAAATTGTGGCAGTATATATCATCTATAGATAATTTACAATTAATTTTTTGATCATCGAGGAAAACCATCAGTTACTTATTAAAATATATCTGTAAAAGTTATATGTTACATAGCCAGGATATAAGGAAGGCGCTAGTGTTGGAATAAATTAATGTTATAGCATATTTCAATTTATCTCATTATTTTGGGTCACTTATAATTTTTAACCCACATAATAAGGGACAATGCAGAGGTTGCTTAGATTCAAGTTACAATTTTTGTAAGAGAAATTTGCGGGATTGTTTTTGGTGCTTCACATTTACAATAAAAAAATTAATTTAGAAGCTGTGAATTTCTTTATGGCATTGAAGTTTGATCACGTCTCTTTGCGTTTTTCCAAATGTGCAAAGTACTAGAAATGATTTATAATTCATTCCAGTAGACACAAAAAAAATTGTATATACAGCAGAAAATATATGAAGCTGTAAATTTTTTTACGGCCTACTAGATCGGTCGCCATTTTCTCATAATGGCGGAGTCATCTAATTTTTTTTTAATCAATAGAGATGTTTTACTTGCCTAAATTAATACATTAGTATATACTACTATATTAACAAGTTAAAAATGGTACCTATCGATTTATTTCATGTGCCAAATCATATTTTCATTACATATTATTATACTTTCTACATACTACAGCACGTTATGTATTCCTAGGTACTTACAGAACCTGAGGATGGTGATACGAGCCCACTTTTGTTGCAAGCAACGTTTCTACGTACGTCTGCTGCATGCTGTCTGAAAAAATGAGTTTAAGGTGATATAAGTACGTTATATATTTATAGTAAAGCATTTCACACATACTTGGACAGTTTTTGGGTAAACGCCCTTTGTGTGGACGCCATTGTACTTCTTTCTTTACATATTTTGCATTTAGTTCCTTTGTCGAATTCGGTGATAGTAGATAGATGGTGAGTAGGTAGAATCAACAAATTAGTAGTTCAAATGGTTCTGAATGAGGTTCATTGAAATCCGTGTTTCAAGTTGACGTTGACCAGGTTCAAGGTTTGTAAAGTAAGATAGGTAGCATGGTAACTTTCGACCAATCAGAGATCACTATTTAAAATGCGGGAACGCGTCACTCTGCCTGCCCATTCGAATTTCTGGCATTCAAACCATTAGTATAGAAGTATAATTAGTTATGATTTTTTGATTAATGATTATTAACATCGATAACGTTTTCCTTGGAATTTAAAATTGACATTACTATATATCAAATTTATAACTAATTAATGTATGCAGTTAAAGAAGTACATTTTATATCAAGGGACTGAAGTAGGTTCTTTTAATCTTGTGTGCAATTTCTTGCCCGAGACTTCAGTCTTGATTTCATTGCTTTATATAATTCTTAGCGAATTTAATAAGTTATAAGATAGATGAAGAAACATACATGATACTAATTTTCGCCCTAATGAAAAGAGTTACTTAGAAAAGTTTCTTATTTTATGACGTACTGAGTAGAAATTTTTCCCCAGGCCAACCTTTACAATTACGTAGTATTAAAAAAATTTAATGCAAATTTTTTATTAGAATTAGATGTGCATACAATAATTTATTAATAAAATTTAACAAGAGAGCCATTAAATTTTATCATGTCATATTAGACACAGCAATTAATAAGAGGGTCTTTAGGGAAGGAAAAAGACATCAACATCTCACCACTCTCTTTTGCCTTTTTTGAGTTGTTTTTGCAAACAGCTACACTACAAACCTTTCCTCCAGTCATCTAATAATTGTATGTAACATTGTTATTTGTTATTATTATGAACGGAAAATAATAAAAACTGTTTACCTTAAAATTATTCCTGTAAATACACAGGTTACAAACTTCTCTATACTATGAGTCTTTTCTCTTTAACAGTAATTGTCAATTAGATTATACACTAAATAACTACATATAACTGCACGATTATAAACACAAAAATAACAAATATTTCGAAATAACTCAACAAATAAGTGCAACGTCTCAAAAAATGCATACGTACAATTAAGTTTCGGCAGGCACGATGACGCGCAAGATGGCCGCCTTCATCGTACCCCTCCATTCCGTTCAAGTTACCATGCTACCTATCTTACTTTACAAACCTTGGACCAGGTTGACCTTAGACAACAGTTGACACACAGGTTGACATACATATAAGTATCTTTAATCTGTGCAGTTGACACTGTGAAATTTCAGGTTTGTTCAACACTTTTTAAATACATTAAAATTTTGCAATATTACTTGTTTGTACCGATACGTTATATATGTCGGGTGAGTGTAATGTTATCCAGGCTGTTCAAAACTGAAGCGGATATTCGTAAACACCAAATAAACACATTAAAAATATTCAATGACAAGTACGTTTAAACAATATTTTTACATCTCAAAATATAATAAACTATTATTTTAGTGTGGCCGAACTTAGTGAAGGTGAAGAGTATGAAATTTGTTTTAACTCTGGAGGAAATAATCTTTGCTTAAAAGTTTCTCTAAGCAAAGAGTTTCCGAAGGAAAAACCAACGTTAAAAATTGTTCCCGCTGTCGTACATCATTGGGTCGGTGCTGATGGTGAAATAACTTCTGCTCCAGGTCTTTTAAATGTATGATGATTTGTTGATATTTTACCTTTGTACTGTATTTTTATTTTTTTAGTTTACCATTCATTCAGACTTAGGTCGAGTGGTCCAAGCAATAATAAGAGAATTTCAACGTACACCACCTCCTCTAGTTGGAAATCATTCTAGTAGTAGAGTGTCTCCCACTGTTCCCATTTTAGGTAGGTAGACACTTAAATATATCGATAAATAATAAATAAAATAAAATTTTAATGACCATATATTGTTTCAGATGGTGAGAAACATGCTAGTCCCTTAAATTATCAATCTTTTTCAAATATAAAAAGTTTTTCCCCACCATCACACATGTCACAATCAAGTATTCTACAAAAGACTGTCGCATTTCCCGAATTGTCTCAGTTATCACTTGAGGAATTGCATCTATTAAATGATAATATTGACTGTCAGGATGAATTTATAGATGAGCTTCCACAAATAAAAGAACAAAATAAGTTTTTGGATGAACTCATTTTACAAATTGAAGAATTAGCAGGTATACTTTTCCTCATCTATATAACGTGCATAAAAACATTGGGGGGAAGAAACATGCGTCTTGAAAGACACCCACATATTTTATGCTGTTTATATTGACGTAGTAAACTTTAATTAGTTACCTTTTTCTTTTATGTAATGAACTGTGCATGATCATTAAAACGGTGTCCGATTTCTTGAACTTTTATATGGCAAGTTATGGAAAAAGTATAAAGTGCGAAAAAACGTGCCATTATTATTTCATTCTAACATAAATTTGCATTTGTACCTATTGTAATGGACGGGTAACAATTATGTGTATATAGGCTGGTGGTGCCAAAGCGGATTGTGATTATTGTGAAATTTAAAAAAATATATATTAACAAGCAAGGACCAGCCGGAAAATTTGATTAAGGTTATAATTAAGAGAACAAAAACAATATTAAACACGTATTAAAGTGAAATTGTAAAATGGGGGTGCTGTTTAAGGGTTGAAAGTGTTTTTTTACGATCTCCGGTGAAACGTGACCTATCGGAAAACGTCCGTCACAAAAGTTGTAGATTATAAAAAAATCTAAAGCTTTCATATAAAGCAGTTTTCAACATAATCTCACATTTTCCGAGAAAATGGAGGAAAACCGATTTTTCGTTTTTTTTATTCCATGGCAAACTTTATTGGTGTTTTTTAAATTTAAATATGCTCTCCGGGCTCATTTTAACCGTCTACTTTAAAATGGTCTATATATGTTGAGGTTTATTTTTCATGAAACCGCTTAAAATTGAGAAAAACTAAAAAAATTACTTTTCGAATCATGAATTTTTCAATATTATTTATTTTCAATTTTTTTAATTTATGTAAATAATGGATTAAATTTCAATGACAGAATTTACTTCAATGTAATATTACTGAAACTGCTGTAGGGTATACCGTTTAATTATTGAAAGAAAGTACCTACTGGTAATTATGTCACCAGTATATTTAATTACTATTTATTTATCTGAAGGATAAACAAATAAGATTGGCCATTTGCGTGATCGTCTAGTTTTGTTAGTGTAGGACCCAAATTTCGTTGTGTGTGTAGTAACCCTTTTTAATTATCCCAGGTTCTTTTATATAATGTTTAATATTACTTGTTTCTGTCTGATACTATATCACTTAGAAAATTAATCACTCTGTTAATTTAAATACCTGGTAAACTTGAACACACTGTCTATTAATTGAGAGACTTAGTTAATTATAGATGTTATTTATGTAGTATTTTATTACTCAAGGTTGCACTGTACATTTATAATTGAAGTTTGTTTTGTATTTTGCTTTGAAACAAAACCATTTATTTAGTTTATTACTTATATGAAGAAAAAGGTAAAGGTGAAAGAAAAGACAATAATTGATGGGAAAAAATAGTAAAAAAACGCATTTTATTTTATATAAATTGATGCAACAATAGTCGAACATGAAATCAAAAGTAATCTAAATATTTGAGACAATGGTCTAAATATTATAATAGGAAAATTTGCTTCGCTATATAATGACCATATTATAGATATGCTGAGTGTTTTGATGCAATAACAAGAACTTTATTATTATTATTATACCACATAGGAGGCAGGCAGCCTAGGGCTGTTTATGCCTCATAGTAAGAACATGTGCATGTGTTTAAAAATAGGACTAACAACAATAACATATACAGATAAATATGATATATAAAATACATATAAATATAGAAATAAAAAAGAAAACAAGTAAATATATATGTAAACATGTAGAGTGGAGATGCGTGAATATCTATTATTGTGCAATATTAGTGTTCAGGTATGAGTCGAGTCTATTTTTGAATTGATTAACACTTGTCGATTCGATTACTTCATTGGGTAGCCTATTCCAGAGATCTACGACACGGTTGCCAATAAAATGTTTATTAGGATTATATGAAAATTGAGTTTTGGACAATTTCATTTGATGTCCTCGGAGATGCACATTTGCACTAAGGGTAAATACGTCATTTATACGTGGACAGCTATATATGTTGTTTAATATTTTATACGTTTCTATAAGGTCACCCCTTATTCTTCGTTGAAACAGTGTTGGTAATTTTAACTTTCTCAGTCGTTCTTCATATGGTATGCTGTAAAACCTATGGGGGAGAATTTTGGTTGCTCTTCGTTGTGTTTTCTCAAGTAGATCTATATCTTTTTGAAAATAAGGTGACCATATTTGAAAACCAAACTCAAGGATAGGACGAATAAATGACTTGTAGATTTTTATGAATAGTTCTGGAGATATATGGTGAAATGATTTCCTAACGAGATATATCATGGAGTTCGCTTTTTTGGTAATGTTCATATTGTGGTTGTCCCATTTGAGATTATACTTTATCGTGATACCGAGATCAGTCTGGGATTCTGTGGATAATATGGTGCTGTCGTTGAGTTGATATTCTAGTTGCGGATTATGTTTACCGATATGCAGCACAGTACATTTATTGATGTTTAAGTTTATTAGCCACTAACTTTGTTATATAAAAGTATGCTGTGTTATTTTAGTAATTAATTAGGGTTGTGGCAATGGCCTGATAATGATAATCTATAATAGAGCTGTTAGTAATCGCTAGGTAATGATGGTTTATGATTAAAGAAAGTTGTTAGCAATCGCTAGATAATAATAATTTATATTCTTTCCTATTATTTGGGTTTTCTACCACATGTACTATTATCCTCTTCAAAACAAATCACCGAATCTACAAAATAATAGAATTATTGGAAAAAAAACCTCTGCGCCCGTGACGTTTACGCCAAAGGAAAAGTCAGAGGTTATGTTTTGCAAATAATATAAATCGGAATAAACACAAAAATAATGTATTTTGCTGACGTTTCGGAAAGTAATCTCTTTCCGTTTTCAAAGCTATTTTTTGAAGAACTCTTATTTTGCTGTGTATGTCAAATACACAGCTTTAAGATTCTGTTTATGTTATTTCCATAGATACTTACTACTTACATAGAACATAGAACTGATGATATTTTTTAGATAATGTTGAGTTTGTTAAGTTCTTCTTTTAACATTGGTAGCCAGGTTGTACAAATATCTACAGAACAATTCGATACGCACTTATCTTCATTTAATAAGATTATTGCTGATTCTTATTAAATGAAGATAAGCGCGTATCGAATTGTTCTGTAGATATTTGTACAACCTGGCTACCAATGTTAAAAGAAGAACTTAACAAACTCAACATTATCTAAAAAATATCATCAGTTCTATGTTCTGTGTAAGTAGTAAGTATCTATGGAAATAACATAAACAGAATCTTAAAGCTGTGTATTTGACATACACAGCAAAATAAGAGTTCTTCAAAAAATAGCTTTGAAAACGGAAAGAGATTACTTTCCGAAACGTCAGCAAAATACATTATTTTTGTGTTTATTCCGATTTATATTATTTGCAAAACATAACCTCTGACTTTTCCTTTGGCGTAAACGTCACGGGCGCAGAGGTTTTTTTCCAATAATTCTATTATTTTGTAGATTCGGTGATTTGTTTTGAAGAGGATAATAGTACATGTGGTAGAAAACCCAAATAATAGGAAAGAATATTCGTAGAATGCCACAAATAACTTTCAGACAATAATAATTTATAATTAAAGTTGTTAGCAATAGCCAAATAATGAATCGAATTCAAAACAGAGGACAAGAATCATGTCATGTTTATACATTATCAAAACTAATTTGAAAAACGAGCGTTAAATACTCGTGTAAAATACCATAAAGTGTTGAGGAAATGTCCTGTAATTATACACTGTTTATTGATTGAAATTAGAGTAGGAACAATCGTTCAGATAATCATATTAATCTTGCTGAGGTAAAAAATCTTTTAGAATGCTGGGGAAATCTCCCTATAATAATTAAATAGAAAAGCAACCAGATGATTGCCTATGATTGTCAAACATACGAAGCCGCGAATCCGCGAAGGTAAGAAAGTGGTGTTGCATCACCCTTCAATCGACCAGACAACTGCCTGAAATATTGACATCCCTCGTTGTAACTGAACCCAATTGACAACAGAACCAGCCAATTGGCCGTAGTCAATGTTTCAAAACTTTATTAACGGAAAGTACGTCGAATTCATGTAACTATAATATTTTATTGTAGGTAAATGTGCAACAATCAGACAAACTTGTGGTTACAGTAGGAAAATATTCCTAGTGTACTTTAAACATAAAGCATTCTTGAAAAACCTTACATGAGATGTGGTGGAAGCGATAGTCCACTATTTGTTTTATAAAAACTGTGACTAGTCTGTGATGAAGTACCTTGTTATTGCATAGCTCTAAATATATAGTTCTTGAATATAAACTTGTTACTTTGCAAACGCAAATTTCCCTAGTAAAATATTCAGAAAGTGAAATTTTATGAATTAAAATCGCGAGTGAAATCATAACTGAATAAATTGCAATATAATCTTAAAATATTTTCATGTTAAAAATCAAAGCTAATATATAAAATAAATCTAATATTCTTTTAGTACCACAAATGCGTCAATTTAAATAAACCCTTTCTAAACACCCCATAACCAGAATTCAGATTCACTTGACCTGAAATGTCTACCTTCCCTTAAATTTAAAAGAAAGTTAAAAGGGTATCTTTCCTCAAACTGTTTTTACACCATTGATGAGTTCGTCCAGGCCTCAATGGAACCTCTACACTGTCTCACTAATTAATGAACCCAACTATTTTTTATCCCTTGTTGATGTTATTTTATTATTAAATGTGTTTTATCATTTAATGTATTTTATTATTTAATATTGGATTTTATTATTGTATCTATTCATACCCTTTTGTATTGTACCTGCTTATCTTATCTGCACTCGATATAGCTTAAAAGATGAATAAAAAATGTAATGTAATGTAATGCAATAATAAGCTGAGAATTAATCAAGTAAAAATACTTATCAAATTATGATGGCATGGTGTAATTTCGTGTTAAACAGTCAGCTAAGTTGGTGTAGACGTAGAGTGCATTTTTGTGTGTAATTACTTGGCAAACTGACCACCAAATAATCCAGCGAGTAAAGTTCTGTAACTTATCTGCACTCGATATAGCTTGAAAGATGAATAAAAAATGTAATGTAATGTAATGCAATAATAAGCTGAGAATTAATCAAGTAAAAATACTTATCAAATTATGATGGCATGGTGTAATTTCGTGTTAAACAGTCAGCTAAGTTGGTGTAGACGTAGAATGCATTTTTGTGTGTAATTACTTGGCAAACTGACCACCAAATAATCCAGCGAGTAAAGTTCTGTAACGTAGCTCAAAATAGTACAAATTCTCTTTCCGGTGAATAGTTAAATTCTGTCACGGAATTAAAGAGTATTTACAAGTAATTTGCAAGAAAGCAAGCCTGGTGAATAGTGAAATTCTGCCAAGGATTTAAAGAGTATTTCAAAGTAACTTACAAAGAGCAAAACCGGCAAATAGTTAAATTCTACCACGGGCTCAGGTGTGGTTCATCAAATGACCCCCATATGAACGCTGTGGTTTCTTTTTATATGGTACGCGACATCACCCTTCTCCTCGAATCTCACGTTTCATGTGGGAACTATTTACATCAACAAAATTAATAACGTTAGCTCTGCACAGACTTTTAGGATGATACCCAAATCTCTATCTTTTTCTATGGTTAAGGTAGAAAAGTGTAGGCGATTTCATACTCTGGAAATAAATGAAGTAGAATAGAATAAAATTTATTGCGTAAAATGTACAATAGAATTTACACAAAAGGGCAAGAGTTCGGCGATGCCGTTCTTCCACTCTTCCTAAAAAACAAACAAAACATTTTCAAAATAGCAAGTCGTAACTAACTTACAAAGGAGTATACACAATTAAAGCTAAATTTACAACACATTAAAATATTGACTAACATATTTTTCATATGGTATAACTTAGTATTTGTTCACTTAAAAAATAGCTTTTACAATTTAGACGAAATTGATTAAAATTTGGTTTGCTAAACACATCCATTAATTTGTTAATTAATATACATGCATGATATTCAAAACAGCACTCGAATTTTCTTGTTCTATGTTGAGGAATTGAGTATAACTCGGCATTTCGTACGTTCACAGAATGGGCACTGGATCTTTTAACTAGTAATGAGTATAAGCAAATAGGAGATTTAGAGTCTATGATTTTATATAGTAAACACGCATAATATAGTTCAAACCTATTTTTTATTTTGAGTATACTCATATCATTTTAGAAAGGAGTTATATGCTCTCTTTTGCTGATGTACGTATATGAGTACCTTAGACAGGAGTTTTGGAGTTTTTGAATTTTGTTTTTATATGCCTCGTTTAAATAATTCTAGTACACAGAGCTTCCATAATCCATATAACTTAATATTACAGCATTCACAAGAGTCCATTTAGTTTTCTCAGGTAGAACATACTTATACTTCCATAAAGATTTGAACTTGAAGTAGCACACACTTAACTTTTTTGTAACATGATTTTCGAAGGAGAGATTCTGATCAAAGATAACACCCAAGTTTACTTCAGTGCTTAGATTTATTACACTATTATTCAAAACAATATCAGTTGTTTGGCAATTTTTTGCTCTACTGGTTAATGTGTTGGTACCAATGCACACTGCAACGGATTTGGATGCATTTAGTTTTAATCCATTGCCACTCGACCATTCACATAGTATAGTCGAGGCAAGAATTCAAGCGATGCACGTCACAGATCGATTCTAGAAATAAAACAATATTGCTAAGAATCATGAATCCCCATTAAACTGTACCCATTTCTGAAAACAGCTTAATAACTGGGTGTCAAGAATTACTCTTTTTAACGTAATTAATGATAACAAATTTTGTTAGTATTAAAATTTCTTTAATGAGATCACTCGTGACGTGCATCGCTTGAATTCTTGCCCCGACTTTAACTGCAGATTTATATTCAGCTCACTTACGAGGTGATTAACGTTTTCAGGAGGACATGATTTGTATAACTGGCTGTCATCTGCATACAGGTGTAGGTTCCAGTCATGTCCTGATATGAGGTAGATCTGCAGTAAATATAATAAAGAGTATGGGGCCCAGTATGCTCCCTTGTGGTACTCCATAGCATTTTTTTCATCTGATATGTTACCGTTTAATTTAACAGTCTGGTCTCTGTTACTAAGATAATTTCTAAACCAGTTTAGGAAGGTGGAGCTAATGCCATAGTAATTCAATTTAGCTAAGAGAAGAGGGTGGTTAATGTTATCAAATGCTTTACTGAAATCCAATAGAATGAGATATGTTACATGAGAGTTATCAATACCTGTAGTTAAATCATTTGATATTTTCATTAACGCAGAACTAGTACTATGGTGTTTTCTAAATCCTGATTGAATTTCTGGTAGTACATGGTTTGCTTCTAGGTGGTAGATAAGTTCTTGCGATACAATTTTTTCGAGCAATTTTGACATTGTAGGGAGAATATTGATTGGACGAAGTTCTTTGAGTTCAGTAGCTTTTGGAACTTTTGGTAATGGTAGAACAATTGCTTTTTTCCATATTGTTGGAACAACACCAGTTTCCAGGGAAATATTTATAATATGTGCCAAAGCTTGCTTGCAATATGGAATATGACACTTATCTCATAACTGATAAACAAACCCTGTGACTTGACTCGATTTTATGTAACTTTTTAGTTAAAACTGTAGCTTTTAACTTTGCTTTAAAAGAATATAATTTTAAAGATGCATTTCTGGTAACTTTGTCGTGTTCAATATTAAATGACTAAATAAATGTAAAAATGAAATAAAACGAATTAACTGCAATAATTATTTGAATTTGGAAAATAAATAAGAAAAAACTAAATTTATATATGGGGTATATACAGGGTGCTTCATTACTAACGATGTATGAATTTAAATGAAGTGGGAGAAATCATTCTGAAATTTAAGTTTTTCATGGTAATGCACCGTACCATTCTGAAAGTCGTAAGCTAGAGTTAAGACTCACTGGCCCAGTGTGCATTTTTATTAATGTATGTGTATTTTACTATTTTTTCACTAAATAAACGGTATAATGATGAGTAAACCGTTTTAGGTATATTTGAATAAATAATTATTAAGTAAAACAATTAATTTATTGATATTTTTTTACAAATTTTGACTCGCTTTGTCTTCAGCAAAATATTGTTTTGTCATTTTTTTATTTAAATAAAAAATTTATGAAAAATTATAACATCTTTTGCATTGTGGTTGTTCTTCTTCTTCATCAATAAAACTTTCAAATTCCGAAGGATCTTCGAGCTCTTCAATTTCAATATTGAAACTCTTTGTTGGCTCCTCATAGATAATTTCTTCTAAATCACTTAAGTTTTCAAATATTTCTTTATCTCTAGTTGAGCAGTTTTCATGACAATTACTGCATAAATTGGTACATTTTAAGCCATGTTTTCGGCAGCCACATCTTTGTTTATTACAACCACTGTCACAGCTGCAGCTAATAATTTTTCGGGAATTAAATCTGAACTGTCTGGGATAAATTTGGGCATGAGTCTACCTAGACGTTCGTTCGAACCCCATTGCTTAGCTTTTTTTGTTATCGGGCTTGTTGCCCAAATAACCAAGCCAAGTTTGCAATCGGTAATAAATTCTATAGGAGTGTTGTGCAGTTGCTCCTTCAGTTGGGGGAAGTTTTTCCAATTTAAAAGTAGATCTGAATTGATTTAATGATATATCCACTTTTTTTACTTTTGTAAATACCAACTATAAATTGAGATTCATTTTTTGCAATGGTTATTTGGTCTGCATCTTTTTTTTTAAATACCAGCTAGGCTTGATAAATTTTAGTTGCTCAATAACGCATAATTTAAAATATTTTTTATTAATTTATTATTTATTTAAAAGTTTTAGGATGGTTTCTGCCCCTTTCTTCACTTAAATTCATTCAACTTTAGTAATATTATATCGAAGTAAATTCTATCATTTAAATTTAATCCATTATTTATATAAATAATAAAAAAAATTGAAAATAATAAAAAATATTGAAAAATTACGAGAAAAAAATTATAATAAACCGAAAAATCGGTTTTCCGCCGTTTTTGCGAAAAATTTGGGGTTATGTTGAAAAACGGCTGATTGAAAGTCTTAGGTTTTTTTATTATCTACAACTTCTGTAAAGGACATTTTCCGCTGGGAGGTCACGTTTCGCCAAAAATCGCAAAAAAACCGCTTTTAACCCCTAAACAGCACCCCCATTTTACAATTTCACTTTATCTCGTGTTTAATTTCTGTTTTATCTGTTAGTTATAACTTTAACAAAATGTTACGGCTGGCCCTTGCCTGTTAATATATTATTTTTTTTTTCAAAAATGTATTGGCGCCAGCCTAATATTCAATGATGTATTCTATATTCAATATTTTCTTTTCTTTTCATATATAATTATATTTTATGCACTATTTGACATGTTCTACAACTATATTATGGTTAAAGGAACAAATGAACTACTATCTATCTATAGCCATCATAAGCATGCATTGAACATAATTGAAATTGCCTCATTTAAAATAAATTAAATAAGTAAATGACTTTATTGTTCAACAGAGTATAAACCAGTAATGGACAATACAATGCCCATGATAATCAGAGTCAAGATATCGTTAAAGCCCTTTTTGAATTTGTGTTTTTTAGAGGTAAAAATATCAATTTCTTTATTATACAAATATAATAAAGATCATTTTAAGTAAAGGTGAATTTAGTTGCACATTTAAATTATAAAATCAATGGAATCCTAAAGTATATAAATTTCATGCAATTTTCAACTCAGAAAATTTATTTAAGTTGTTTTCTTTTTAGAATCAAACCTCTCGAAGCAAGATAAATTGGAGGAACTCAGGGAAGGTATCGATTCAAGGATAGAAGATGTTACAAAACTGGCATTCGAAAATGAAAGATTGCACGTGATATATCAAACACTGTCTGATAAATTTTCCCCCAGAAATATAAAAGTAAATATCCCAATTCAATTAAATTTAGAGAAAAGCGTAATAATCCAATTTTGCCGATAGTGCCACTCGGTAAACAGGCCTGAGTAAGAAAACTTTAAGGGGAAAAGTGCAATTGTCAAAAAATGCTTATTTAATTCAGTGGCGGCTCGTCGGGGGAGGCTGAGCCTCCTCTACAATTTTGGGAGAAGCAGAATATTTCCAAACTAATATTTTTTACAGGTAGAAATATCTATGTAGCTTTATCTTAATTAGCAATGTTGTTAATTTATTAATTAATTTTCAGTGTATGAAAAAATTTTGAAATTTCTTTTCCATAAACATGTAACGTAGTAACGTTACAGTGTGGATAGTCCGTGTATGCATATTTCCCGGCCTCCCATTGCGGATCGCGTTTGGTCAGATGAACCGAAGGCTAAGAGAAGCTTAGCTTCCATTTCAATACGTTATTCTCATGGGATAAGCGACCTTGAATGCTTGACGCATTCTCTAGATACACATGTTGGATATGACAATACCGTAGCTAGCCTCTGGCATCCCATCTCTTTCTAACGCATATACACTTCATATTTCAGTGTCTTCAGTTGAGCATCTCTTTCACAAGAGAATGAACAGTTATTAGTATTAGAATAGTGAAAACACAATGACCTTGAATTTTCTGAAAATTTTCACGAGGCGCGCGATCCTCCCGCCCGCCCTCCTTGCTCCTCACTTTCAAAAGTTAGGAGCCGCCACTGATTTAATTAAAATAAAGCTTGGAGAATTGTTTATAATATCTGCCTCCCCCCCCCCAATTGGAAGCCAAGATGTTTTCAACACCTCTATCACCTGTTGAGTTTTTGTTCAAATCACCTTAATCCTTAGTCCTTATTTATTTTCAAAAATATATTCTAAAAATGACGAATTTTTATTGCTTTAAGCTTTAATGTTAATCGTATCACCTAATTTAAAACATATTCCAGGAGCAGTTGAGATTGGAAGCAGCAAAGGCAGATTTGGACAGCGAACAAGTGGCTGAATCTTTCTTAAGTGGTGAAATTGATGTGGATAAGTTTGTCACAGACTTTATTAAAACAAGAACCTTATGTCAAACTCGAAAGACCAAGGAAGAGAAACTGTCACATCAACTAGATAAATTAGACAGAGCCGGTTTCTAAAAATCGTTTTATTAGGTTTATGTCATGTAATACGTTCCTTATTTTAATAATATTTGTATTCTGTGAACTTGTGATAGACTATACTTAGGTAATAGAGTTATTTAAAGTACTCACCGATTCTTTGCTTTGCTACCCCCAACTAGAAATTTTGCCGAATTTCTTCTCTTTCAAAGAATAAGGATTTTTTACTTGCCTAACATTTAATAGACAAGGGACCGACGGCTTTACATCCCATCCGAAGGATGGTATATCCTTTACACAATCCTCGCCTAAGATTGCATAGCTTCCGTGCATACGCTGATTTACAAGCTGCTGGAAGATGTGAAGCACCATAACATGGAACAGAAGAATTACCCGACATTCTAAAGTAATTTATGTGTTGTTAACGGTTGGTGTCAATGTTTGGTTAAATTATCTTATTTGACAGGTAATGACTATCTAGAGGTTAACCTGCTTGTGAAATGGTATTCAGAATGTTGTTCAAAATCGACAACGAATTAACCAGGAAAATTAGTAACAGTAATCTATTTACAGCGCAAAAATACAAAAAGAAAAATATAAAGTAGAAAATACAAAAATAGAAAAATTTAAATGAACATTGACACACGCATTTGTTAATAATAGTTCAAATACATTATGCTTTTATTCTTTCCTATTATTTGGGTTTTCTACCACATGTACTATTATCCTCTTCAAAACAAATCACCGAATCTACAAAATAATAGAATTATTGGAAAAAAGGCCTCTGCGCCCGTGACGTTTACGCCAAAGGAAAAGTCAGAGGTTATGTTTTGCAAATAATATAAATCGGAATAAACACAAAAATAATATATTTTGCTGACGTTTCGGAAAGTAATCTCTTTCCGTTTTCAAAGCTATTTTTTGAAGAACTCTTATTTTGCTGTGTATGTCAAATACACAGCTTTAAGATTCATATTGTATTTGACATACACAGCAAAATAAGAGTTCTTCAAAAAATAGCTTTGAAAACGGAAAGAGATTACTTTCCGAAACGTCAGCAAAATATATTATTTTTGTGTTTATTCCGATTTATATTATTTGCAAAACATAACCTCTGACTTTTCCTTTGGCGTAAACGTCACGGGCGCAGAGGCCTTTTTTCCAATAATTCTATTATTTTGTAGATTCGGTGATTTGTTTTGAAGAGGATAATAGTACATGTGGTAGAAAACCCAAATAATAGGAAAGAATATTCATAGAATGCCACAAATAACTTTCAGACAATACATTATGCTTATAAATTGTAATGTAATGCAGCTATCTGTAAAAGTTCCTTTAAACTACAAAAATGTATATCACGCATAAGTGACACGGTTTATTAAAATTGCTACACATAACATAAATAGGAGATTTAAGCAACATGTTTGTTCTAGGTGTGTTGCAGTAAAATGTTACATTATGCCTGTTAAATAATCTTGGCACGGAAAAATTTAATTGACCTAACAGTTCAGGTGAATCAATTTTGTTCTGTAAGAGTTTATACAGAAAAGTAAAGAAAGCACATTTTCTTCTTATGTTTAAACTAACCAAATTGAATCTATTAAGGAGAGGGATGTAAGGTACATCTCTGGCAGGGTAAACCTCATCAATTTTATATGATAAAAACTTTATTTATTTGCAGTATACCAAACTTCTGAACAATCAAGATCAGATTGCAAGGCAACGCAATTCTCAGTACAGTTAATGTCAGTAAACAGTTTTAAGTCATCAGCAAAGAACAGTTTATGGCACATAATAATTTCGCTTAAATCATTAATAAAAAGGAGAAATAGTAATGGTCCAAGATTAGACCCTTGCGGTATTCCGGATGTTGATATAATGTATGTGAAAGAAGAGTTATAGCCATTGTAACAGACATATTGCTTCCTTTGACTTAAGTAAGAAATAAGAAATGTTTGTGCTGAAATAGTAAAACCAAAGCTGCCTAGTTTATTTAAAAGAACACAATGGCCAATCTTGTCAAGCGCTTATACAAAGTCAGTGTGTTTACATCCACCTGCACCTGAATATCTAACAATTTCACATATAAATTGAATGTTGCTAAATTGGCCATAGCAGATCTATTATTTAGAAAGCCTTGCTGGGATGGTGATATTTGATCCCGTACGGACAAGTATATACAGTTATATAAAGCGATTTCTAACAATTACGCAAAGTTCGACAGGACAGAAATCGGCCTGTAATTTTTAATTAAGACTTTATCACCATCTTTAAATATTGCGCAAACTAACAGTTTTCCATGCTTCCGGAAAAGTTTTACAATAAACGAAGGTATATTATCTGGCCCAGAAGTAAGTTTGATGTTTTTAAGCTTATTGGCCGCAACCAGTATTTCTTGTATTAATTAAAAACAAAAAAATAATAAATAGCATACATATTCCTTGAAATCAAAATGATGTTATCATGAGCATACATAAAATGTGGATTTTTATAGAATGCCACACACAAGCTGTGAGCGATGCATAAAGGTTGTCACCGAGGCATCAGGCAAAGTCTGTGGTGCTGAGAATTGAGATGGCTACATCAGATCAACTCTGCTATCAAGATCCATAATGTCAGAGTTTTCTAATATAGCTAAATTCAAACTAGCCATTCAGAAAAAGTAACTGTCAGATAGAATGTAACCTCTTTTTACATATACAAATAAAAACCATATTTTACAAAAAATATTTTTTTAAAGCGCATGCGCGAACGGAAGATGTTGGCAGGTTTCTAAAAAAAATTGAGTGTTCTACCTTTAATATGAATCACTTTCCCCGCTATAGTGACCTTGTAAGTATTCTTTCAGTCACCTAAAAAAAATTCAGAGTAATTGGTTGATTTTATCGATTTTTCATTTTTTTTGAGATCCTGCGTGAACGGAAGATACCAACCGAATTAAAAAAAAATTTTCCTCGTCTTCTCTCTACCAAACCCAATTTTTTTTTACTATAGCGCTCCGCTTTGACAACTTTGTTGTTTTTCGGCCCACCCTACTCCACACTCCAATATTTCATAATAATATTTTTTGTTTATTTATATTTAAGATTAAAATATATTTTTAGTCGCAAACTCTTCTATAAAATCCTTATTTTACTATAAGAAACGTAACCAGACTGCAACCAACAGCTACTCTCCGGGCTATGTGCCCCGCCGAGCGCTGAATTACAAGTTACAAGCCTGGCGTGTTAAGTGTAATAATTGCATATTACCATCAAAACGCTAATGCTTCTATTGCAACAAACACCAGCCGAAAGGCTGATTCTACTTAAAGGAGCTCTCTTGCCAGTCGTCACATACCATTTGCAGACTGCAGTGACGACCGACACGAGGATCACTTGAGACTTGAGAGTAGCTGTTGGTTGCAGTCTGGTTACGCTCCTTATAGTAAAATAAGTTTGCGACTAAAAATATTATATTTTAATATTCTGTCCTCTAAAAGCACATTTGAACTATGCTAAGCCCAGTAAGGCTATAATTTTTTTGATTGCAACAGACACTGGACCGCTGGATGGTGCCTGCTGACTATTTTACATGTCGCTATTCCAAAGATACCGAAATGTACTAAATAGTCAAGTGATCCTCGTGTCGGTCGTCACATGCCTACCTTGCACTGACAAGAGCCAACAGCTGGAAACTGCAGTCTGCAGGTGGTGTGGCGCGACTGGCACGAGAGCTTCTTTAAGTAGGATCAGTCTTTCGGCTGGTGTTTGTTGCAATCGAAGCATTAGCGTTTTGATGGTAATATGCAATTATTACACTTGAACAACGTGCCAGGCTTGTAACTTGTAATTCAGCGCTCAGGGGGCACACCCGGGGAGTAGCTGTTGGTTGCAGTCTGGTTACGTTCCTTATAGTAAAATAAGGATTTTATAGAGGAGTTTGCGACTGAAATATTATGTTTTAATATTCTGATGTTTATTATTTACGTCTAAGTTGTACAATTTTCCATACCCTCTCCCCTCAAGCTTGTTTCAAAAAGAAGATGGACCCTTCTTTTGACCTTTATATGAGGGTCCAGAAATTCTAGCTTCATCACTGAGTAAATGTAAACATTATATTAACTTAAAATAAAAATTTTCTTTGAAGATGGTTAATAAAACCAAAGACAATAATTTTTATTTAATTACTGAAATCCCAGAAACATGCTCATCAGGAAAAAAATTAACATTCATTAAATGGCAGAGCTGGGTCAAATCCTCTGAAAATGGATTCGAATCACAGATACTAGTTTCGGATCCTTTTTGTAGAAAAAAAATGATTCAAATCCTCTTTTCGGATCATAGATCTGAATCTTCAAGTTAATTTAAGAATTATTGGGTCAGTTACACTTATTATTTTCTATTTTAATATTATGGTGAATAGATTAGTACTGTACTCGATTATGTCATATATTTATGATTGATTGACTATATAAAAAGAAAGTAATAAATTGCACTTTATTTTAATGTTAAGCCGTAGTAAAAAGATCAATAAAATTAATTTTTAAATAGTCAATGTTGGGTTTTTATTTTAAGACATTCTCAGGACTATCTAATTTATGTTCTTGTAAAATTTAATTTTTTTGTGTCATAAATAAAACACATAGAAGTCAGCAGTATTTTAGGCATTAAACCTTCAATATCGGCTAGAATTTAATGAATAGGTATTAGATTCTAGTCAATGTTGGAAGTTGAATGCCTAAAATACGGCTGCCTTTTATGCATTCCATTTCCATTATGTGTTCCATATTTCTTACAACTTTTAAAACTAAGTTTTACAAGGAAAACCTAAATAGTCTTGAGGATATCTTAAAATAACAACGAAACGTCGACTTTTTAAAAAATTTATTTTCTCCTTTTCTATTTCACTACACTTCAACCAATGCAGTAACGATATATACAGAAAAAGGTGACAAAACATTTTCGAAACATTAGTTTACACTACATAAAACAAAATGCAATGAAAATCAAAATAAGGAAATAAGAAGTTATTTTTTGTTAGCTTTTGACAGAACTAAAATTTCAAAATTTTCGCCAGTTAAAGTGTTTCTTTGTGGGTCATCTATAATTGTGGCAAATAAAAAAAGTCTTTCAACGAAGGGAGGCAGGCATTGAATTGTATAGTATCTAAGCAACTCAAGGTCAATTTTTTGGAGTCTTAGTTTTAACTATGTCAGTGGTATCCATATTTAAGTCTGACTTATCCTCGATGCTAAGGCAAGATCTTGACTCCATGCGGCTTCACTCTCCCTACACTTAGCATAATGCACAACACTTGCGTAAAAAATATTGGAACCACAAAAAAGGATTTGATTCCTTTTTTATTTGTCTTACGAATCTGGACTTTTGGATGTTTTAGCGCTTGCTCTAATTATTTATATTTTAATTCAATGTCTTGACATTTTTTGTGTCAAGGATGTACTAACGGACAAGCGAAGTAAGCCCAGCAAGAACAGCCGAGACACAAAATCACTTTGCTCCTCATAAAACATGCTATTTTTTCTTCAAACGTCAAATATGAACTAAATAAATCCTCTTATTGTTTCTTCAACTATTTTTAACACAGTTTAAGTTCACAAAACTTGTCATTAAAGTCATATTCTTCTGACGTTTGAGGAAAAAATTGTTTTATTAATTTTCACCAATTAAATTTTTCAAAATCAAACAAAATTTATGTTTCATAACTTTATTAAACAATTTCATATCAAAATATAAACATTCAGGCCAAAGGACCTATGTCCCATTCCTATGAATTTATAGATATAATTATTAGTGTAGATATATTGTTCTTAAAAATAAATAAAATCTACATTTCAACTTTTTTTAAACTAAGTGTAAAATTAAAAATATACAAACACAGGCCCTATTTATTTTCAGCTTCAATTAATTATAATACATTACTTTTTAACCATTTATGGTCATTGGCAAAACCTTATCTGCAGTTCATTTTATAAACTCATTAATTTTAGATAAGTGCAAAAGTGTTATAGTTTAACATTCTTCATTAATCTTGACGAAATAACAGTTCTTTTTTTAGTGGCTAATTCTTTGTTAGCAGTTTATATCAACAGACTTTAACGCGGCACAAGCGTAAAATTAGAATTAACTGAGAACTTAAATCATTCACAACAGAAAAATTTGTATTTTTTTCTATTAATATAACATGTACGACTAAAAATCTTGGACAGTTACAAATATAAATCAATTTGAAAACATCCACGACACATTCTAAAACTTCTGCACCTTCACGAATCACATAAAATTAGTAATAAATACGTAAAATTAAACAAATTAAAAGCCCGCTTCATAACAGTTAAAATGATACTAATTCGTGCTAAAGTAAATGTTATTTTAAAAATCACCTTCCACTGTAAAGGAACTTACTGCGGTCTTTTCTGCTACACCTTCCTTTTGGTACTCACCAACTTTCTTTTCAAAGAAGTTTGTCTTGCCGTCAGTAGTAATAATAGACATAAAGTCAAAAGGATTTTTGGCATGATATATTTCTTCAAAACCAAGCTCTTTAATGAGTCTATCGGCCACGTATTCAATGTACTGGCACATAAGTTCGCAATTCATACCGATCAGACTCACAGGCAATGCTTCAGATAAGAACTCTTGTTCAATCAAAACGGCATCTCGAATTATACTTACAACCCGTTCTTTAGAAGGTTTTTGTACCAAGTAGGAAAAGAGGAGACAAGCAAAATCACAATGCAAGCCTTCATCTCGTGAAATCAATTCATTGGAGAATGTCAGACCAGGCATTACGCCTCGCTTTTTTAACCAAAAAATAGAAGCAAAACTACCAGAAAAAAATATACCTTCTACAGCCGCAAAAGCAACGATACGTTCGCCAAATGTCGAACTCTTGGAATTTATCCAGTTAAGAGCCCAATCAGCCTTTTTGCGAACACAAGGCATTGTTTCTATGGCATTGAACAAAAATTCTTTTTCCTTGGGATCTTTAATGTAAGTCTCAATCAATGTACTGTACATTTCAGAATGAATGTTTTCAATAGCTATTTGAAAGCCATAAAAACAGCGAGCTTCCGTTACCTGAACTTCCTGGCTGAATCTTTCAACCAAATTTTCATTTACTATACCATCGGAGGCTGCGAAGAATGCAAGCACATGTGAAATGAAATGCCTCTCATCATCTGTAAGTTGCGTCCACTGGTCTACGTCGGCTACTACATTCACTTCTTCAGTAGTCCAGAAGGAGGCCTCGGCTTCCTTATATTTTGCCCAAATGTCTGGATACTGGATCGGAAATACGACGAACCGCCTTGGATTTTCTCGAAGCAGGGGCTCTAACTCCGGATCAAATTCAACAACGTCTACTTCGTCCTGAATCTTAATTTTTTCCAAATCCTCCGTGATTGGGCGTATAATGTTGGCTTTGCTTGGAGACAAAACCGATTTGTCGGTCTTTTTAACGATTGAGGTTACGTTCATATTTTCCTTGTCGTAGGACGGCATTTTAAATCTAATAATAGTATCAATTAGTACATTGTATAAAAAAATTATAAATTAGACTTACCAAAATATAAAAGGAACAAAATACAGGAACAACTCCTACCTACGAAAGATAAACTGGGAATAAAAGGGCGCCAAATTCTCATTTGATATATAAGGGTCCAATTTGGCGCGAAATAACAGTCGGTCTCCCTCTCCGATTCTTCCTTAATGATGGCGCCAACCGATTTAATTACTATTTTCTTTTCAGAAATATATTTTAAAGTAATATAATAAGTGAAATAGAAATATTCAATTACAAATTAATACGCATTATTTTTAATTATTTTATGTAATAAATAAATCCTCTCTTTCATTTTCCACTTCTGTTACGTAGTTAAAAATACCATTATGAAACGTTACGCAATTCATTCGTAATGTAAAGACTGTCTTACATTTATCAGTTTTATAACATAAGTCTGTGAGTATAACATGACAGTATAATCTATGCATTATTATCACACAGTAGAGAATGCTGTGGTATTATACCTATAATCTGTGTTGTCCTCAGACAATGAGGTGTGCAGGCCAGAGTTCAGTGGGCCAGACCCATAGATTGCCACAGGCCACGCACCAAACAACGCATGTGCTCTCGCCATATTTGTCTTGTTCTGCTTGAGTGAGACACACATTGTATGGCATTTACATAGGATATGTTCCGTTAATCACCTTGATCGGTTTGGTTACACTTTATGCGTTCCGTAAATGTCTAATTCTTGAAATTAAGTTGATTAACGGAACGTGGTTCCTGAAAAATTGGTAAATTATTTGCTACCAAAATGACCAACGTATTTGAGTAGGTGAATGCGGTAAATGGGTGGGAATCTGTCAAAAGTAAACTGTCAAGTTAAGCATCGAGTTTGCTTGCAAGATAAACAAATGTTTGTGGACATAAAAAGATTTAAGTGTTTAAATGTAGGTTATCTTCTTCCAAGGTTTGTAAAGTAGATAGGTAGCATGGTAACTTGAACGGAATGGCGGGGTTACGATGAAGGCGGCCATCTTGCGCGTCATCGTGCCTACTGAAACTTAATTGTACATGCATTTCTTGAGACGTTGCGCTTATTTGTTGAGTTATTTCGAAATATTTGTTCTTTTTGTGTTTATAATCGTGCAGTTATAGTTATTTAGCGTATAATCTAATTGACAATTACTGAGAGAAAAGACTCATAATATATAGAAGTTTGTAACCTGTGTAGTTACAGAAATAATTTTAAGGTAAACAGTTTTTATTATTTTCTGTTCATAATAATAACAAATAACAATGTTACATACAATTATTAGATGACTGGAGGAAAGGTTAGTAATGTAGCTGTTTGCAAAAACAACTCAAAAAAGGCAAAAGAAAGTGGTGAGATGTTGATGTTTTTTTCTTTCCTTAAAAAAATTACTTAATACCGGAAATAAAATTTATTTTCATATGATACAAAGAAATATTAGAAAAAACCAATGAGTGATTTTTTCTTATTAATTGCTGTGTCTAATATGACATGATAAAATTTAATGGCCCTCTTGTTAAATTTTTTTAATAAATTACTGTATGCACATCTAATTCTAATAAAAAATTTGCATTAAAATTTTTTAATACTACATAATTGTAAAGGTTGGCCTGGGGAAAAATTTCTACTCAGTACGTCATAAAATAAGAAACTTTTCTAAGTAACTCTTTTCGTTAGGGCGAAAATTAGTATCATGTATGTTTCTTCATCTATCTTATAACTTATTAAATTCGCTAAGAATTATATAAAGCAATGAAATCAAGACTGAAGTCTCGGGCAAGAAATTGCACACAAGATTAAAAGAACCTACTTCAGTCCCTTGATATGAAATGTACTTCTTTAACTACATACATTAATTAGTTATAAATTTGATATATAGTAATGTCAATTTTAAATTCCAAGGAAAACGTTATCGATGTTAATAATCATTAATCAAAAAAGTCAATTTATTAATTTGTGCTTGTACATTAAAAAATACAAAATACGGAATTCAAATTCATAACTAATTATACTTCTATACTAATGGTTTGAATGCCAGAAATTCGAATGAGCAGGCAGAGTGACGCATTCCCGCATTTTAAATAGTGATCTCTGATTGGTGGAAAGTTACCATGCTACCTATCTTACTTTATAAACCTTGATCTTCTTCCACGTTTATGGCCTTTAGTCTGTGCCTTTACCTACCCTACAAGATAGTTGGCCATAAAATTTAGGTTATGTTGTTCTATTAACTACTGGGAATTCGTCATACCTACCATTTGTGTGTTCTTTTGCGTTCCGTTAAAAAACCATAACCGGGTTCAAGGATTGTAAACCGGGCTCACCAAAAGAGAACCGCTGTCAAATTTTCAGTTACCGATTCTGTTATTGAAGTTTGTTAACGGAACATATCCATAATATGCACACTGAACTCGCACCATATTTGTTGAGATTTTCATTTGCAATCACAATCATATCGTTCTGGTTGTCGTCCGACGAACATTTATCGAATGTTAAAGACCGTATACATTACAAATAATAATTGTTAGATTTAGTTAGACCATCTATCACAATAAAACAGACAGAATAAACTTTTTCCTATTTTTTTTTTTGTATTTATTAAGACCAATATAAGTATAATACATATAATACTTTTGAAAAGTAGGACGAGGTAAGGTGAGATGCGAGAACTTACTTCAACTTCACCCTTGTACGGTGGGTCTCTCAAGAGGATGGGGACGTTTTTTGTTTCTTGTGGGGATTATTTATGTATAAAAGTAATATACTTATCCATATATGAGAAAAATATACCTTTTTCTTATAAACACGAATGCGAGAAGTACCTACCTTATTTCCGCAAGGTGTAAGAATTATTTATAATTAGACGTCTTCAAATGGACAATATGAAACTGTCGTTTAGGGAATATACCGCACCTCAGGCTCCTATCGCATCATTTATGTAAGCTCAAAGGTATCCTATATCTAGGACCAAGGCACAACCAAGGATTGTAAACAAAGATCTAGGATTAGGAATCAAGTGACTGGGACAAACCTTGGACTAGGACCACCATAGATCAACAAAATCCATGACCACTATGGCCGCTTTCTGTGAGTTTCAAAATGAATACTGTGATTGGTGCATAATTGACAGTTGTCAGTTTCCAACTTTCATCAACCAATCAGCATTCTTGTTTTTAAAAACTCAGGGCTCCAATCCAAAAACAACTTGAAAAGTAAGCGGTCTTTGTTTACTCGTTACAAAGTGCCGACTGTATAAAAGTGGTAAAAGTAACAAGTAGTTTCGATACCTCAGATAAACTAGGGATTGTTAACTTGTTGTTAACAATCCTTGTAGAGAAACAAGATATCTTTGTTTACCATTTGTTTACCCTTCGAGCATAATAATATAAGTGCTTGAAGTGTTTACCAACCTTAAAATAATGCACACCAGCGTCCTGTCATCTGTCACATTAGAAAATAGAAAATTATATAAATATATGTATTTACTATGCTTGCTTGTCCCTTGTCATCGGTTTGAAATAGTTGTCAGCACGCCATTTATTTTGATTTTTTAATTAAATTTGTTAAATGTTTGTGTAGGAATTCACCACAAAGAAATCTAATGTTTCTTATGGATAGGTAATTTCGAGCGTCTTAACGAAAATGGACTCGGACCGGGGGCAAGAATATCAACCTTTATGTTTGACAAATCATGAAGCAATTTTGATTCAAAACTTAACTGAATTCTTTATTAAAAAAGCATATGTAAATGTGACATTGGTGTGCAAAGGAGAAGAAATTATGGCACATCAAACAATATTAGCATCTTGTAGTCCAGTGTTCGACACACTTTTGAGAGGAAAATCTGAACGTCATCCCATTATTATTTTCAATGATGTGTCGAAAGAAGAAATGATGTTGCTATTGGAATTTATGTATAAAGGAAGAGTGAATGTTCCAAAAAATACACTGGCTTCTTTATTGAAAATAGCAAGAAATTTTAAAATAAGGGGCTTTGAATGTGTAAGTAGATACCTAACGATTCTTGGGATATTATATTTTACTATTTGACACGTTTATTATCTGTTTATCAACTCTTTGTGGAGTCATAAATGATCTGAGAGAATCACAGTATTCAGAGCTGTATTGTTATGTGCTGCTAGACATATTATTGCATTGCACAAATACACTGATCCCAAAACTAAAATGATTGCTAGTAACTGGTATACCTAAAACTATATTCTTGTTTCTTTTCATGTTTTACCTTTGCGATGCGTCATTCATTAAAATAATTATTTCTCTCCGTCATACTGACAAGCACTTTCATTACCTAAATTTCATTTGACCAGAGGATTTTCTTAAAATAACTACAGAAAGAAAACTTTTTATTTCCAAATATAAATGTCTCACACATTTAATTTTATCTGTTGGTTTAAGCTCTATCTTTTTTAATATATTTATTTATTTATGGGCCTAAGTCCATTTCTAAAATGCAATTTAAAAAAAGAAAATTTACAATTCACAATTAATAGTGCATATAACATATAAGAAAATAGCGTAAATACTAGTACATTCCTAGGGTAAACATACACAAAATAAATATAACTAAATATACATGTATACGTATAAGTAAGGATGTCAGTCATAAAATAAAAGAAAATATGAGAATATGGTATGGTTAATGTTGAGTTTAAAAAGGACAGTTTGCTAATTGCAGTGAGAATGTTGGTGTATTCGTAAAGAAGTCAAGATAATCATTGTGGTTGTTGGCTAGCCTAGAGGACCTTGCAACAAATAAGTTGAACCCATAGTTGGTTCGATGAACTGGTTCATGAAACATAATAGCTGAATGGGTAGTTCTTGATGGAACCTGAATGCCAAATCTTTCCAGCAAATATGGGCAGGAAGCGTTAGAATTCATTATGTTGAATAATAATTTAAAATCTCTGTGTTTCCGGCGAACTCCAAGAGAATTGATATGAAGATCATTTTCAAGACTTGCATAATCAAGATTTTTATTCAATTTAAAAGCGGTGTAACGTAAAAATTTATGTTGTACTTGTTCTAAATTCTGGATGTGTATATTATAGTATGGACTCCAAACACATTAAGCATATTCTAAGTGTGGCCTTACAAGCGAACAGTAAAGTAGCTTAATAGAAGTAATATTAGTAAAATCGTGTGAAGTTCGTTTAATGAAACCTAACGTTTTTAATGATTTGGTGACAATTTAAGAAATATGAGTTATGAAGGTTAATGATGGGTCGAGTATTACATCCATGTCTTTAATAACAGAAACATTATCAAGGGATGTGTTATTAATGTAATAGATATATTGAAGAGGATCCCTGTTGCAATAGAATGACATAGTATGGCACTTATTTACATTAAGTTCCATACCATTACGGTGACACCATGCAATAAGGCTATTCAAGTCTGTTTGTAATTTATTGCAATCTTCAGTGGTGGTTATTTTAGAAAACAATTTAAGATCATCGGCAAATAAGAGGAAACTACCATTAGTAAAACACTCGTAAATGTCATTTATAAATAAATTAAAGAGCAAGGGTCCCAAGTGAGAACCTTGTGGCACACCTGACGTGACTTGAATTTCTTTTGATCTGAAATTGTTTACGCGAACGATCTGTATATGGTCAAGTAGGTAACTTTCGAACTATTTCAAAAATGAACCATTTATGCCTACCAATTTCAACTTGTCCAGTTGAAATTGGTGGTTAACTCTATCGAAGGCCTTTGCAAAGTCTGTATAGATGGCATGAACCTGATATTCATTCTCAAGAACAAGTGACAGGAAGTTAGTGTGAGTAAATTTAATTCTGTGGATCTCCTGAACGAAAACCAAATTGATTGTCGATGATGGCAATGTCAATTTGTGGTGTCAAAAAATCAGTAACAAGACTTCGAATAGTTTTACAATAGCACTCAAAATGCAGATGGGTCTGTAATTAGTTACGTCTCCTGTATCTCCAGATATAAGTATCTATATATTTTAAATTGGTAACAACAGACAATTGTTCAGATTACATCTATGATTACATTTTCTCGATAAAACTTAATTTTATTTAAAAAAAAACATCCTTTTGATAATGGAAATTATTTGTAGAGAATAGTTTCTCACTATATTTACCAAAATTTGTTTAGTTTTATTTTTGAAATTAATATTTTTATAGTGGTACCTTGTTTGCAAAATGATCTATTTACAAAAAGCCTCCCCCCCCCTCTGCCCTTTTTCTGCAACATATGTGGATAGCAACATGCTTTGTTATTCTTTTAGGCACTTATTTGTAATTGTTGTTTCTAGTTTTTATTACCACCATAAGCCTCATCTTGGAAATTGTTAAATGACATACTAGAGATGCCTTATCTATGGCTGTATACAGGGTGTCTCACCGGGAACTGAATCGATCGATATAGAGAAAAGTACGCATCAGAAAATTTTGAAAACTTAGATAATTACTAATGCCGGTGTGTCCAATCCAACTAAAATAATTACAAGCAGCTGGCACTTCCGCTTATACCGGAAATCGATATCAACTTGCTTATTTCAAATGGAACACCCTATATATTTTAGGGTTTTCGAAAAGTGCATAAAATTCTGAGTCGAAAATATGTAGCATATCCTATACCTAAACCTAGCCGTTTCAGAGATATTTGACATTTTATAAAAAATTTGACAGGTGCAACAGTTTGCAAGAACCGTTATAACTTTCTTCCTGTAAAAGATCCTCATTTGCTTCTTGTCACGTAAAAAGAACACAAGGAGAACTACGTTCTACAACTGAAATAAATTCAATAATATCATACCAAGTGTTCCGTTTTTCGCGTTAATTTTGTCAACTTCAAACTGCGAAAACTTGTTTAGGTCAAATGGAACACCCTGTATTTTTTTACGTCAAGTTGTGTAATATTGAATTCCCTTTTTCCTGATATTAGCATTGTGGGGGTTAAAGTTACAACTTTTTGAAATATTTGCGATTTTATTAGAAATTCATGAATTGTTGTAATCATTTCATCAAAATAGCCATAATTAGAAACAATCAGTTATCTTATTATCTTATGTCAAAAAATGCCAGCACATTTAAATTATACCAATGAAAACTTTTTAAATTTGTTTATTACTTATGGAGAATGTGATAAAGTAATATCAAGAACTTGCAGCACATTTGCTACTCGATATCCACAAAAACGCAAAATAACACTAACACTGTAACATGAATATTAATCGAATTGAACATATGGCATGAACTAAAATAACAGAGATAAGATCAATTTAAAATATTATTTCATTTTAATTTAATAATTGCTCAAAATGCTGCCCTCGAACCTCGACACATTTTTCGCACCTTCGGATTAATTCCTTATGGGTAGCGCTTCTAATTGAATTCTGTTTTGAAATGCATTTCTTACTCTTTGCATACAATCTTCAATGGTTGTTAATGGGCTCTCATAAACTTTATTTTTAATAGTTCCCCCAAATGAAATAATCCAGAATTGATAAATCGGGCGAGCGAGGAGGCCATAAGAAAGGTCCATTATTGGCAATCCATTGATCATAAAAAGTTTCTTGTAAACAATTATTAATTAAATATGCGTTATGTGGGGGAGCACCGTCGTGCTGATAAAAAATGTTTCTATGTTCGGCGAGAGGTAAATTTTCTAAATAGTTATTATTCAAATTTTGTAAGATATTCAGATATCTTTCACCTAAAAAAAAAAAAAAAACTAAAATTTACCTATATATATTAGCAGAAGAGAAAATTTAATTTACCAGTTAAATTTTCCTGATAAAATTGTAATGCCACCGCTCTATCGTTTCTTATGGCACAGTAAACATTGAACTGCCAACTTTCCTGAAAGTTTCGCTCTCTGAACATATGAGGATTTGAGTCACTCGCGAATTGTGTCTATTAAAAAGTCCATTTTTAGTAAATTTTGCTTCATCTGTCCATATAATATTTTCCAAATAAGAATCGTGACCCTCAGACCTTATTAGAATAAACACACAAAAATTCTGTCTTCTTAGGAAATCTGTTTCTTTTAATCCTTGAACCATATGGAATGAACACGGGTGAAACTTATGTTTAATAAAATTCTGTGAATTGAATCCTTGCATAGTCCCGATTCCAGAGCAGCTTGTCTTAATGACATCCTTGGAAATGCATGAAAATATCCCAGAATGACTATTTCAATGTTTTCTTCATCAACAATAGGCTTTCTTCTTTGCATTTTTGCCTTGACAGAGCCATAATTTTTAAAATTTTCCAGTATGCGTTTTACAGTGTTTGGTGACGGTTTCCGTTTTTCTGGATATCGAGTAGCAAATGTGTTGCAAGTTCTTGATATTACTTTATCGCATTCTCCATAAATAATAAACAAATTTAAAAAGTCTTCGTGGGTGTAATTTAAATGTGCTGGCATGACTGATTGTTTCTAATCATGGCTATTTTGATGAAATGATTATAACAATTCATGAATTTCTAATAAAATCGCAAATATTTCAAAAAGTTGTAACTTTAACCCCCACAATGCTAATATCAGAAAAAAGGGAATTAAATTTTACACAACTTGACGTAAAATAATACAGGGTGTTCCATTTGACCTGAACAAGTTTTCGCGGTTTGAAGTTGACAAAATGTAACGCGAAAAACGGAACACTTGGTATGATACGATTGAATTTATTTCAGTTGTAGAATGTAGTTCTCCTTGTGTTTTTTTTACGTGACAAGAAACAAATGAGGATCTTTTACACGAAGAAAGTTATAATGGTTCTTGCAAACCGTTGCACCTGTCAAATTTTTCCTAAAATGTCAAATATCTCTGAAATGGGTAGGTTTAGGTATACGATATGCTACATAGTAGAATGCAGGTTTTCACGGCCGTTGTCTAATGATATGCTAACGATATGCTACATATTTTCGACTCAGAATTTTATGCTCTTTTCGAAAACCCTAAAATATATAGGGTATTCCATTTGAAATAAGCAAGTTGGTATCGACTTCCGGTATAAGCGGAAGTGCCAGCTGCTTGTAATTATTTTAGTTGGAATGGCCACACCGACATTAGTAATTATATAAATTTTCAAAATTTTCTGGTGCATACTTTTCTCTATATCGATCGATTCAGTTCCCAGTGAGACACCCTGTATATGTTGTTATTTATTTATTCTTGTTTCTTTCAAGGATATCTCAAGAACAAATGGTCCTGCATCATCGGAATTAAACGAACAATTGGCAGAAGATTCAGGAGTCAGACGGGAATCCTTCGGGACATCAACACCAAACAGAGTAAAAATTGTAAGTTATACTTTTAAAATATGAATAACAATATAGGTGCACAAAGCCTTAATTTACATAAATTTTGATACTATATAGTCATCAAGTCATCCTCCCTGACTCCACTCCATTTCATTTCACAGAGATGATAAGCCTAAAGACCTTTATAGACCCCTAAGCCTTCTTCAAAAAAATATGCATTAAAATCGGTTGAGTGTTTATCGAGGTTAGCTCTTTCATTCTATGTCTATATTATACAGTGTCTCCGAATGGGGCACCGCACTCGTGTAAACCTTCTTATGTTCGATTTGCCAAGAAAAAGTAATTTTTTATAAAACGTTTTGCTTGCGTATTCATTAGACCATTTGTTCCGCGTGAGTACTGAACGAACACGGAATGAACAAGTGCGAATAGCTCGGCATTCACATTATCCGTTCACTTGCTCATTCAGTGCTCATGCAGAATAAATGATCTAATGTCCATTAGATGCAGTTTTAGGAAGCCAAACTTAAGATAAATTATACAGGGCATTCTAAAAATTAGAAAATATGAAATAGACTTTAAGCAGACTATCTTTTTTTTTTACATTTTTCGTGAAAATTTTAGTAGTAGTAAACATATTTATTGAAAAGTATAAAAGGCTATTGACCGCGCGTGGTCTTTCTGCCTAATTAACATAGATTTTGATTTTTTTTTAAATTTTTGCACATTTTATGTTAAGTAGGGTATTCAATTCTACAAAAAAAGCATATTTATATATATGGTATAGAATTATCATAAAAATAACTAATTCTGTAGATACTAAAAAATGGTATAAGGATAATACATTCTGGTTAATGAGCATTATCTTGGTTCTCGTGTATAATTTCACCAAGTGTTTGAACCGGGTGTCGTCTTTTTATTTCTATAGTTTCATTTCTTGTTTTCAATAATGGGCTAATCATGACGATGTTGACTAGATTGGATGCAAATTTGGATGACAATACTTCTATTCGTTCTAATATTGGTATTACTTTAGTTTTTCATACAGCAATGTATTAGAGGGGTTATGGATTGGGTTATGAGGATGTCTTATTTTCGTTATAATTCTTGTAGATTCTTAGGCAGCTTCTTTCTGCAATCTCAATGCTGTTTTTTGCTGGGTTCTTGCAGTTTAGAAACAGTATACTCGTGTATTGTATCATTGGTCCTGCATATCGATGTATATAATTATCTTGGTTGAGTTTGTTATATTGATACCTTCGTTTTAGTATGTTAGTCCTCTGAAGTGTTTTGCTCTCGCCATAGCTTTTGCTATTATCATTTGGGTGTGTAAGTTGAAATTTAATTTGTTGTCCACAGTAAGTCCTAAATGTTTTGTGTGAGGAGAAGGTGTGATGATATGTTTTTGTACCGTTATTGAAGGTGAGTCAGGTTTTATTTTATGATTGAATATTACCAGTTTTGATTTTGTTGGATTAAGAGTTATTCTCCATTTCATCATCCATTCTATAGTTTTATTCATATTTGTTTGAATATTTTGAATGCAGGACTTTAGCAACTTTTGGTGCTCGACTATTGCAGTGTCATGAGCAAATTGAAACATAGGAGTTAGGATTGGGGTTTATCGGGTTATGAATATTGAGGTTGCAAATATCATGGCAATATATATATTATACAGGAAGGGAGATAATGGTGAGCCCTGTGGTACTCCTTGGGAAGCTATGAATTTTTCTGATGTGCTATTAACAAGGTTCTGTTATTTAAAAATTCTTTAATAAAGAGTAGTAAATATGATGGGCAGTTTATTCGGTGACGTTTGTACAGTAACCCTATATGCCATGTGCTGTCAAATGCCTTTTTGATGTCTAAGAATACCGCTGCACTTTTATTGCTCTCAATGCTATTCATCTGAATGTTTGAAACAAGCATTGTAAGAGGATGTATAGTTGACGATTTACATCTGAAACCAAATTGATGGTTAGGAATGTTTTCTCCAAGGTTTGCTTCTAGCCGACCTTTCAATATTTTTTTCAAATATCTTTCCTATAACTGGGAGAAGGGTAATTGGACAATAGCTGTTTGTTTTAGAGTTGTCTTGGTTGGGCTTTGGTATAGTTATTATAAATTCTTCTGGGTAGTAAGAGTGTACTAAGCAGAAATTCAATATTTTAATGTATTCATGTACTTCTGATGTAAGCTTTTTCAGTATTTTCCTTGGTATGTTGTCATAGCCTGGAGCAGTATTTTTCCCACTGTTTAGTACGTTCTAATATTCTTCCTCATCAATTGCTATTATATTGTCTTGGTATTGTCGGTTCATTGGATAATTATCATACCAGCTTTTAACAGTATTATAATGCTCGTTGTTGAATTCATCATTTTCCGTTTCTTTGTATATTTCCTTAAAATGTTCAGCGAATATTTCATTTTTTTCTAGATCGGTTGTGTGGGTTTTGTTATTTTCTACTATATGGGGCATTAGATTATTTTTTTTGTATCTTGACAGACTTCTAACCAGTTGCTTGCTCTGAATTGTTGTATTAACTTATGGATGTGTTTATTAACTTTGTTAAAGTTTCTTTTAATTTCACGATCTTCAAACTCTGTTTTATTTCTCTGAGTAAGCTTCTTTTCTGTTTTATTAGTCTTATTATGAATGGCGGAAGTTTCTGACAATAATAGTTCGTTTTGTGTCGTGGTGAGTTTTTTTTATAGATGTAGAAACTAAATTCAGCACTATTTTACATGTAGATCTTCCGCTAGTACATATTTTTCTAATTAAGTAATTTTCCTCTGAGTTATTCATGCACAGATGAGATATCACATCTTTGTTTATGGTTGTAAGTTGCAACAGCTTCCACAATTTTTTACTTTAATAAAGCTAAGGGGTTTTCGAAATGGATTCAGTATACTTTTTGTTTTAAATGTCTCCATAAGAAATAATCGTGGAATTACTTGATATGAGGTCTGGTCGATAGCCGAGTGGGTTAAGGCGCGAGGTGGCAATCGCGATTAATCTCACACGGACATCGCACCACCGGGTTCGAATCCTGGCTCCGGTACTGGCACTGTCGGAGGAAATGGTTGTATGTCCGCGTTTTTTCAATGTGTAACCCCCTTCCGCACAAGCCCTGGCTTCTGGAATTGGGGGTTGTCTAATTTCTGTGGTGTTATTTATTATTATTATTATTATTATAGGGTGAGGTTTTACCAAGGTCAAATTTTGGTATTCTGATAGATCATGACCTGGTCTCTCACCAGTTTAAGGATTATCCATGATTTACCGGACACCTTGTATGTATTTTTATGTGATACGAAGGTACAGGGTTGTTCATTATCAATTACCCATCCCTTATCATCGTTATTATTGCCTATAAAAAAATTTTTTTAAATAAAAGGGTTTATATTAAAGTGAGCTATGCAAATGACGACTATTATGTTTGATGACATTTCTTTAATGAAATAATCAAAATGGTTTACAGTGAGGAAGAAAAAGCCCAAATATTTACTTGTTATATACAAAATAGCAAAAATAAACGTGCAGCAAAAAGAGCATATAGGGTGGTGTATCTAAATCGTCCAACACCATCAGAAAGTACATTCAAAAATATTTACTAAAAAGTGAATAATACCTCCAGTTTTAGTAGAAGAAAACGTGAAGTTCTAGCAAGCCACAAAGAATAGCTAGATATACTGCTTCATTTTGAAGGTAAGCCCATCCATATTTATTCGCGAATGGATTTTTTTGAAACATTGTATTATTTTTTAGAAAATTCCGAATGTAGTATAAATAATGCCGATGTCGATCAATTAGGTAAGAGTTATTCCAAAATCCAAAGTGCGTTAAAAAATAATAACTACAGACCATATAAAATTTTGCCCATACAAGTTTTAATAGAGGCTCATAAAAGAAAAAGGCTGACCCGTTCGAGATCATTTGAATAATGTATTCCCAATATGGATAGGGAATGATGGAACAAATAAATGGCCACCTAACAGTCCGGATTTAACCCCCATTGATTTTTTTTAAAATGCCTTGTTTATATTTACGTCCTGGCGGAGTTTAGCTACAGTTACTCTTCCACTCAACCAGGACGGCGAAATGAGATGCCGTTCACCCATCCAAGTGACGGACTCGACCGACGCTGCTTAACTTCGCTCATCGAGGTCTCAGCGCTTAAACCGATGACGGTACCTCACTTCATTCATTCATTCATTCATTTTTTTAAAAGACATTGTCAATAATAATAATAATAGTATTCTAGTCATTAAAGACAGATTTCAACTTGAAATAAACAATGTAAATAATGAAGCCATTTCCATTGCAATTATAAATATAAGAAGATGTTATCAATTATGCATTGACAATAATGGTGGACACATCGAACATCTTTTATGAGTTATCATTTATTTATATTTAGATTTCCTAAATAAATCTTTGTTATCTATTTTGTATAAATATTTGGTTTTTCTCTTCCTCACTGTAAACCATTTTGATTATTTCATTAAAGAAATGCCACTTGTCAAACATAATAGTTGTCATTTTCATAGCTCGCTTTATTATTGGGTAACATATGGTATATTTTAGTACATAAGTTTCCTATCCACAAAGCGAATGTACAGCAGGTCTTTCGTCAGTAATTGGATTAAAAAAAGAGCAAACCTTATTTCCTCTTTAGAGTCGACCTTCCAACAGTCTTTATTGTCTTCCTCAGAACTAATGATGCGGAAAGTTATCAATCAGTCATTAAAATCAGAAGTAATATCATCGTTATCAATTTAACAAAAAACATAAATGTATATCCAACTAGCTGACCCGACAGACGTTGTCCTGTCACAAAAAGCACTTTCAGTGTTTCCAGAATTTTCCAATTTTCCGGAAAACTTTTTCAATCTTTCTTTCCCTAAAAACCTTCTTCGGGCCATTACGAACAATTGTTAAACAATTTAAATCCCAATACTACTGCAGAAAAATTTCATTTTTTAGCAGTAACTAATAACGAAGTTGCTGACATAATCAGTAGACTTAAAACGACAAATAGTAAAGACCCTTTAAATATAAACATGAAAATTCTAGTCACAATCAAAGTTCTAGTTCCTTTAAGAAATCTTATTATATTCTCTGCACCTGAGATTGTCTCTTGTTCCACTTATTTCTAACAAAATATATTTAGCATTTGTATTGTAAAAATTAGTTTTTTCTATTTTAAAATTAAATAACAGCCTGAAAAACCTTTGTCAATTGCTTATTGATGGTTCGTTCAGGCTAACCTCGAAAACCACTGCATGAATTTTGATACGGCTTTAGCATAACAAGCCTATGAAGAAATGGTCATGCCGGTGCTTTATTAAAGCCGCGTTACAGTCTGCAATTTTCTTGCAAGCAAGATGTTGCAGTGGCAATTTCTTGCAGGCAATGTTTCTTGTCGATTCATTTTACAGCTGACAATTTCTGTAATTGCAATAATATTGTGCAAGATTTGCCAACTCTATAGACATAAATTGTACTGTATCAAACAAAGTAAATAATAATTCTAATACATAAACCTAACTTATTCTGCTCATTGTAGTCGCCGAGAATATTCATATGAATACGCTTCTGTCTACCTTTATCATCTATAAACCTCTTAATCGGGCCACGCGACATGAAGTAATATTCTAGTACTTCTAGTAACTTTTTGCCTGTATTGGTAACATGGAAAACACTAAATTATCCACCAGAATTGCACATAAGTTGCAAGAAAATTGAGCAGAACCGATTATCTGCAAGTTTTTGGAATGTGCAAGTAAATTACCAAAGGTGATCAGCTGGCTCTCAAGTGCGCATGCCTTTGATCAAGATTTCTTGCATTTGTAAGAAAATTGCAGACTGTAAAGCGGCTTTTAAAGCCACTTTACAGTTTGCAATTTCTTGCCGGCAATAAATACTCTTGCGAGTTTGCGCACTACTGCGTGTTTTGATCAGTTGTGGCAATGTTCCTTGCATTGCAGAAATTAGAACCTGTCCTAATTTTATTGTATTGCGGTTGCAATTCTGGTGATATTTTTGGTGATTTTTATGTTGCCAACATTATAGAAATTAGAAAATTTGTAGAGACACGTGACAGAAGTTGGTACTTTTATTGCAAAACAGGCTATTAATATACTTGCTGCTGCTGCTACTTTTGCTGTTTTATTCAAGATCAACATTGCAAAATCACAACACCAGATAACCTAAATATTCTTCCTAACAGCTGTGAAAAGAAAATCAAACCTAACATCAGTTTCTGTCTCTTAAGATGGTATACCTGTTTATTTCAAAGATATATTTTAAAACAATTGCCACTTTATTCCGTGGAATTGCTAAGTGTAAAGTCAAGTCACAAGAAACATTGCCCGCAATAAAAATTGCAAACTGTAAAGTGTGCTTTATTATACACTATGTGAGGTGGGGTGGAGGGACTGTGACTCTAGTTATTATTACATCTAGTAAATCTTGCATAAATGGATTCTGTTCATTGCCAAAAATACCCATTAATAACACAAGTCTAACTGATTACTTACATTTTATTTATGTTCCTGTGCTACTAAATTAAAATAACTTTTTTTTATGAATGTGAAGGAGCCAAACTCTGCAGTAAATCATTCAATGTCCCCAAGAAAGAAATTTAAGAGCGGTAAGTTGTTTTTACATTTATTATTTTATAAGAATAAACGTAAGAAGCATTACCTTCTTAAGGCGAATAAAAACATGTTTGGTAATGGAGAGAAATGTGAAGGGAGACAGCGAATGAGAATTAAATAAAAGTTTCTACTTAAAATAAAATTCCTAACGGAACTTGTAAAACCACCTAAAAGAAACAAAACGATAGTCAGCTGATCATTACCCGCCTTACATGATGTGGTGATTTTAGGTCTCAGCAGAGCTGGTAAAGTACTCTGACAAAGTGCTTCGAGTACCAAACATTTAGAGTGCTTTAAAGCATCAAGTACTTCTATTTACAGAAGTGCTTCAATTACCAAATGTACATGTTACAATGTGGGACGATGAGAGAAAAAAAAGTATATATAAAAAAATAATTTTCTTTTCTTCTATTATCGATTTGCAAAAATAATTTTTATCGTCCTGCATAGGTATCATTAAAATAAACATTTTCCCTTTTGTAGAACTAAAATAAAATTAGCCCTAATTTCCTCAAATGCACAGAGAAATTTAAAGATTAGGTATAATAAATTTGTCCATGGATGACTAATACACTCCGACCAACTCTTAAGTAATAACTCCAATCTGTTTATTATCCAATTTGTACATATTCCTTTATTGAAATGGGGAATATAATACCTATGAATCAGCGGTAATATGAGATTAAAAAACAAAGGCAATATTATTTTCACACCCACACCATTCACACCTTTATGATATAACAATCATGAAACTTTAAGGAAAAATAAAGGCTCTAAAAGAAAATTATGTGTTTGCGGGAGACACACATTATATGAAAAACAAAAAGATTTCCGTCAAATTAGCCGAGTTTTTGATATGTTGTAGTTCAAATCATTCTGAACAAAAAGTTCCTCTGGCAAAACTTCAAATTATGGACAGACTCGATCCCTCAATACTGTATCAATGATTTCTCAAAACGTAATGATGGTATTTAAATGGTAACTGCTGGAAATAGATAACCGAGTTATATGGGACAATTACCTCACTAAAAATGTACCAAATTTTGTACAAATAATGCACAGGCCACAGATAACGAAATAACACAAATCTGATGTATGTTACTTCAAATTCACTTTTACATTTATTGCAATACAGTTTATTGGGCGAAAATACATTAACTATCTCATCAGTCCTCAATTATTCTAAAACTTACCCTTTTTTTTATTTCACAATACGATTCACAATAACAGGAATGGTAATCACACACTTGCATCACCTCACCAAGTATGACTATGGATAACTAAACACTGAACACAAGCTGCTTTGTTTTTCTATTAGTCCCTGTGTTCCTGATAATTCATGATGAGACTTGTCTAGAAGGGCTTTCAATGAATTTTTGAAAGGGCTTGCAAGTACTTTAGAAATACTTCAAGCACTTCAAAAGGACTTCAATTACGTTTCAAAGTAATTGAAGTACTAAAAAGGAACTCAATTATTTTAAAAGTAACTGAAGCACTTTTGAAGGTAATTGAAGCACCTTTGAAAGTAATTGAAGCCCTCTGAAAGGGCTTTAAAGCCCCAAGTACTTATCCAAAGTAATTCAAATATCAAGTATCGAATACTTTCTCTTTAAAGTAATTGAAGCACAGTGCTTGAAGCCCTAAAAGTGCTTCAAGTACTACTCAAAGCACTTTACCAGAGTACTTTACCCAGCTCTGGTTGTCAGTAGATTCTAAAAAACAGTGGTTGTTAGTTTATTGACGTGTTAAAGTACACAGTGATGATTGATATGAAATCTGTGAAAAACGTTCTTAGGAAACGTGCAGGATTAAGATGGTTAATATTTGCATCATCAATGATTTGAAATTAATGAATACAACAGCTTAATAATGTTACATGTTTACATCCTTTTGTAAACATCCCAAACGTGAATTCCTTAATTGCAACGCGAGTAACACTGTATTTTTCACTAGTTGATCACTTGCTCCCTTTCTGATCTGTTCACATTACAATCCAATTTGAACTACTTCGAGTGCACTCTCTGCTTCTTTTATACTTGTATATAGGCGCTCTGGACTATTCTAAAGGTTTCTGGATCGATGTATCAATAATTCTTCACATGTTAACGGTTTTCAGTATCAATAGGGGCCGACTACTCAACCGCCGTTATAGAGAGGCTACTTTCGTACTGGATAGTTTTGAATCAAAAGAAAAACAGCTAGCATATTCTTCCATTTAAGTCGTGCATTTGACACGATAAACCATAGTTTGTTAACCGAAAAGCTTTTCAAATACAGAGTAAGAGGTTCTTCTTTATTCTGGATTAAATCATACTTAAAAGATAAATCACAGGCGGTTCAGTTAAAATACAAAGGGAAATTATTTCAATCTTCTTTTAGGCTTACTCACACTGGGGTTCCCCAAGGTAGTGTGCTGGGTCCCCTTTTTTTATTATATTTATAAATGACGTTGTTTTGGCCGATATGATTAATGGATCATGCATTACAATATTTGCAGATGATAACACATCGTCTGTTTCAGGTAAACATTTTCATGACATTAAAGATCAAGTAAATTCAACAATATTTTCTATTCAAAATTATTACATTGACAATGGGCTTGCACTTAATAAATTGAAAACAGATTTCCTTTTATTCTCACCAAAAAACCATAATATCTATCTTCTTCTGCAAGTGTCGAAACGTTGTTTTAAACTCGAAAAAGAGGTAAGTTAACCCTGTTCTGGGGCAATTTTCGATTTGAATTTTTTTTGGGCCCCTTAAACTATAAATTAAGCAATGAAAATATGGTCCTTTTATTATCAATGTTCAAGGAACCTCCACTCAAATCTTTGTGATGTTACGCCCCCCGCTGTTATAATTGCGGCAAATTGGGGCATGTCGAGGTACTGTCGTCAGAGGAACCCTAAGGAAGTGAATGCCGAGGATGTAAAGAAGCAGCAGGATGTAGCAGTAGTGAAGGCAGTTAAGATAGAGGTTCCGAAGGACTGGACAAAGGAAGTTCTAAGAGACTAACAACTGGACGACGATGAAATAGGACCAATGTTGAAGGTGAAAGAAAAAGGAATCCGCCAGGGAATGGAAGGACGTTTCCAGTAAAACTGTTGGACTGAAGGCTTTATGGGCGCAATGGGATTTCCTTAGGGTTATAGATGGACTATTACGGAGAGCATGGGAGAACCCGGATGGGAAAGAAGTTACCATGCGGTTGCTGATACCCATGTGCCGAGTACCAAAAGTACTTCGGGAAGTGCACGAAGGAATATCCAGAGATCACTTTAGCAGAAATAAGACCTTGTCTAGAGTACGGGAACGATTCTACTGGATAAATAGCTGTCAGGATGTAGAGGCTTGGTGGCGCAGTTGCAAGATTTGTGCGAATGTGTGCTGCCAAGAGGTCACCTACAGGGAGTAGTGACCGAATGAAGGCTAGATATGACCGCAATGTCAGTTCGGCAGGATTCAAGGTAGGGGACTCGGTTTGGCTGTGTAACCCACAGCGGAGTGAAGAAGGATTCTCGAAGCCTCACTCACCTTGGGAATGACCGTATTCTGTCATTACCCGGATCAACAACGTTGTAGGATTCAACGTAGAAGGAAGTCCAACATGAAGATCGTGCACCTAGGCAGGTTAGCAAAGTATGCTGGGGTGTCTGAATTGCCTGACCGGGACGTTCAGGCTTAAGAAGGGAGCAGTGTTATGTGCTGCCCTCTAACAGAGAGCAGAGTTGTAATTGCTCCCTGGCCAGTAGAGTGGCGCCATCTGTGGGCCAACTGGCGAACCGCCATTTAGTAGTGCCTAAGAAAACTGTTCTGGAAGGTTCTACAATGAGATTCTAGACATTCCAAGCGTGTATATAAAGAGGTGAATCCAGCAGATGGGGGACAGTTTAGTTGAGTATACAGTACAGTTCTGAGAGACAGTTTTTTGGTTAGATAAGAGTTGACAATATCACGAAAATTTAAGTGGAGGTTCCTTGAACATTGAAAATAAAAGGACCAGATTTTCGTTGCTTAATTTACAGTTTAAGGGGTCCCAAAAAATTTAAGATAGAAAATTGCCCCAAAAGAGGGTTAATTTACCCCTTTTTCGAGTTTAAAACAACGTTCCCACACTTGCAGAAGGTAGATATTCCAGTAATATCTTATTTCTCAGACAGCTAATAACTACCCAAAGTTTGGAATCTCTACGAAAAATTGTATAACGCTTCGATTACCGTACTCCACTATTAATGAAAGCCTACTCATTAGAAATGATGGGCAAAGTGTTAAACAAAGTGACAGTGTCACATATTTTATTTACATCGATTCTCACCTATCTTGGGGGAATCACATTGATTTCTCAATAAGCAAAATTAAAATCGCTTGTTTCACCATAATATGGCAATTAAGAAGTCATATTATATTACATTAGATATTCTTAAAATGTATTATTTTGGATACATTCAATCAAGGTTGAATTATTGTATAATGTGTTGGGGAAATTGCAATAAAATTAATGAACTGTTCAGTGTTCATCTTGCAGAAGAAAATAATACGTATGTTGTTATTTAAAAATTCACGTTACACATGCAGGAATTTATTTGCAGAAGAAAATAATACGTACGTTGTTATTTAAAAATTCACGTTACTCATGCAGGAATTTATTTTCAGAACTAGGAATTTTAACAATTTCTTGTTTATATATTTTAAACTGTGTTTGTTATTTAAGGAGTAGCGCACATAAGTTCATGACCAACAGATATGACAATCATAATTATTCCTTACGGTCTACATACAATGTTGATGTACCACAACATAGACAGACTATCATTAATGATTAATGGACCAGTAGCGGCCCGTCACTTTTAGCTGTGGGTGGGCAGAATAGGATAGAATTGAATAGTAATTACAGCTTTCTACGGAAATTTAGGGGTATAAAAAATCAATAAGCAAGAAGCCTCTAATTTCTTAAGTTTATTTTTGAATTTTGTACTTATTGCTCAATAAATCGAAATAGTTTCAAAATAAATGGAGATAGAGATGTACATACACAAAAATGCTGGTTTTTCATTCCTACATCATATGGTGATAAAGTGCCTCACGTACCCATTTTGATTGACACACAATGTATGAGTCTTTGAAATGACGTTTCTACTGTTCTACAATCCAAAATATGAATGAGAGAACAATAATATAACTGCTTTTCGATTGATCACACAGCAATTTTAGAAACACTAGAGACTTCATTTCATAGACCTTCAAGGCCTTCTTTAAAATTACCTGGATACTGGATAAAATTCAGTGAAGTTTGAATATATGGTTGCCGAATAATTTATATTTTAAACTAGAAACGCTATAATCTTTCAATATATTTTATTTTTCAATCGCTTAGTGTAACATTTTTACATTACTTATCTATCCTTTTTGAATTCCACGGATTTTTACTATTTCTACTGGATAACATGCAAGGCCAGCAGTAAAGTTTATTTTTTATTTCACTTCCAGAATCATTTATGTCGCTCCAATTTAGTTATAAAAATTTGGTCATCGTGACTTAGGGATGCAAAACTATTTTCTAACAAAAAAAAAAAAATATTAATAATTAGTCCCGTGTCCACTCATCGCACTTTTTTCTACTAAAGTAAACAATTACTAAATACCGATAAAGATCACAGATTATAAATTAAAAATTTGAGCGAACATAGAAACATTATAAAAACATAACCAAGATTTTCCAATTCCAAGACAATGATTTCCAAGTTCTGAGATTTGCGCATAGTGATCCGTAATCCACGCGGCTGAAAATGAAGCGATACTTGGCGAGATATTATGACTACAGGAAGGGATGTGATGGAGCTGGCATGCCAGCCTCATCCCTGACAGCTAATGTCAGTGTCCACATTCCACCGAGCGCAAAGTCGCATATTTGAATTTGCATTTATTTCATTTACATATTATATTATTATATTTTCACATCTAAAACTGAAAAAATAAAATAAACATTATTTTAGCACTTTTTTGATAATATAGGCATATGTGTACTAATGCATTGCATTTATTTCATTTACATATTAATATTTAATTTCATAATTTCGCATTTAGAACTGCTAAAATAAAATTAAACATTATTTTAGTACTTTTTGAACAATATAAAGGCACATGCATACTAATAAATTACACCTTAATACACAAAGGAAAAATTATATGTGTAGGTATAATAACTATATGGCACCATTAATACGTATTTTAACTTCTTTTTGTTCCTATTTATCAAATTGGAAACTAATGTCCTATTTGATATTCATAAGAAACATTGATTAATCAATTTTAACACATTAGTTATTTTTTCTGTTTAATATCTGAACATATTCCATTCAATATTCTTATTGTTTATTACAAGTTTTGCATGTGGGGTGGTTTGCCCACTCTGGGTTGTAAATTGCTTAAACGCGCAAGACATACGTCTCGTTTTGATGTATATTACAGGCGTAAGATCAAAGTGAAAGATTGACATATGCGTAGACGTAGTATAATTGAAATCACGATTTCAGAGAGAGGCTAGCCTGCCCTGGCTTGGTGCATGACATTCCTAACTTGAATTCGACAGTATTACCCCCGGTATTAAGCGGATTCATATGTGGACTTATATAAGGCGGATTAATATGTGGTAAAAATAATATCATAAATAAAATTAACTTTTTGAATTTCAATGTTACAATTAATTAACCGCAAAATTATATTTGATAATTTAACTAGAGATATATATATATAAATATAACTTTAGAACTACGGCTTATGTAATTGGGTGGGCACTGCCTACCCTGCCATCCTTGACGAGCCGCCACTGTAATGGACCACTAATTATGTCGATCAAATTATTTAATAAGCTACCATTAAGTTATTGAATGACAGTAAAATTTTTAAATGTAAAATAAAAATCATGCTATTAAAATACAACTCTTATTGTTTGTGAACACTTGGAATGCCCCAATGTAGAAGAGTAACTGTCAAATGTATTAATTTGTTTATTTTATTATTTAATATGTCTGTTTGTGTCTCATTATTATATTATATAGTTGTATACAATACATATATTATTGTCTACTTTTTAAAATTGTTTTATGTTTGTTTTTTTACTCATACTTCCGGTTTGTATCTTTATTCATATTTGCCATGTACTATTTTGACTATATTCTATGCTTAACTTGTAAGTCTAATGAAAACAAAGAATTATTATTATATTTTTATTATCAAACAGGCTTGCTTGTGCTAAACAGGAATAACTACAGAGACCTCTATCCGTAAGGGAGATAACAATAATTAGAGATTGAAGAATGAATCAAAAATATTTGATTTGATTAGATGTATGAATATGTGTGAGAAATGTGTACAAAGTGAGAAATTGTTAATGTTTGTGTGTAAATAATATATTAAAATAAAACACTTTACAGATTCGTCATTGAAAATAAATCCATGGGCCAAACGACAACGGAGAATCCATGACGACAGTGACTCGACATTTTGTGAAGAAGATCTAGCTAAGCCAGGTCCTTCCAAGCCAGAAGTTATTTCACCACCAACTAACAATTATGATAGTGACATAGAAATTATTGACAGTAATCCATTAGTAGTGATCAATGAAACTCAGCCAGACGTTGATAGTAGCCCAGAATGGTTTCGTAAAACTCAACCAAAGAACAAGAAAAAGACAACAAGAAATGATGGTGATATATTATGTAATGTGTCGAAAAAGGAAAACAATACTGCAAATCAAGATTCTGAAGAGAGTGCGGAAGAGAAAGAAGTGAGAGTAAGTTCATTAGCCTTGACAAATAAAAATAGTAACCGAAAATCAAATTCACAGAATTTGTCTGCGGCAACAGCAGTAGATGGTACGTCACTACCTGTTAAGCTCCTAAAGAAAAAGTTCAAGGGACGTTACACCGCGAAGGAAAATATAGAACTTCTTAAATTGCCATTTAGTGAAATAGGCAATTATTGTCTTTTGTGTTTTAGATTTCATAAAGATATAATTACCCATATAAAAAGAGATCATAACGTATCCCCTAGGCGTAAAGCTCCATGCAAAATATGTTCAAAAGCCTATCACCGAGAAGAATTTTTGATGTTTCATAAATGCAGGCCCCTGTAATAATCATTTATGTGAATGTGTCGTCTCATTCCAAAGCAGTGACCCAGATAAACAGCTCATGATACTGATTATAACTGTGAATAAAACAAGACTAAGTTAATTTTTAAATTCTGCCTGTTAGATTGTGCTGGTTATCATGATATTCTCAATTTTGTCATATTTTATAAATTTTTTAAATAAGTATATTTTTTAATGTTATTCTTTATACTTATTAATATTACTAATTACTTATTTTATATTGATTTTTATTTCTTAACACATAATTTAAACTTTGCCCGGGTAAATTATAATATTAATTATAATACCTAAGCAATATACAGTGAGGTCCGTAAGGGATAAATTGTATAGCAGGTGTACAATACGATCATCCTTGCAAGGAACTGTTTAAAACATTTAAAATTCCACCTCTACCTTGTATTGTTATTATTGAAATACTAACTTATATTTTTAAGCATAAAAATATCTTAATCACAAATAATTCACTTTATACCTACAACACTAGGACCGCCAATAACTTCCACATTGCCCCTAGGACATTGAGTCTGACCTACGATAAATCACCTCTACATGTTGGTTTAAATCTCTACAATAGACTCCCAAAGACCATCAAGGATGAGGGAGAGTTAACAGTTTCAGGAAAAACTAAACTCTCTGCTATTAGATAATTGTTTCTACTCCGTCAGTGATTTCATGCAATTTTTATAAACAAACATATATACAACTTATTTGTGAATTAGATACACCCATAATATTTTTAGTCGCAAACTCCTCTATAAAATCCTTATTTTACTCTAAGGAACGTAACCAGACTGCAACCAACAGCTACCCTCCGGGCTATGTGCCCCGCCGAGCACTGAATTACAAGTTACAAGTCTGGCGTGTTAAGTGTAATAATTGCATATTACCATCTAATGCTTCGATTGCAACAAATACCAGCCAAAAGACTGATCCTACTTAAAGGAGCTCTCTTGCCAGCCGCCCCATACCACTTGCAGACTGTAGTTTCGAGCTGTTGGCTCTCGTCAGTGCAAGGTAGGCATGTGACGACCGGCACGAGGATCACTTGACTATTTAGTACCGGTACCCGGTATTTTTACAATAGCAACATGTAAAATAGTCAGCAGAGCTCCTTTAAGTAGGATCAGTCTTTCGGCTGGTGTTTGTTGCAATCGAAGCATTAGCGTTTTGATGGTAATATGCAATTATTACACTTAACGTGCCAGACTTGTAACTTGTAATTCAGCGCTCGGCGGGGCACATAGCCCGGAGAGTAGCTGTTGGTTGCAGTCTGATTACGTTCCTTATAGTAAAATAAGGATTTTATAGAGGAGTTTGCGACTAAAAATATTATGTATTAATATTCCGCCCTCTAAAAGCACATTTGAACTAGATACACCCAGACTGTTTTAGTTGTATCTCTATTTTATTTTATTCTATTTTATTCCATTTTTTTTTATTTGATGTTGTACTTCAGGTCTATTTTATAGACCCTAAATTTAGTGTTGTGCTGTTTAAATTATATTATAAATTTAAATAATGTTCTTATCACATCATGTATATGTATATTACTATATTTTAGAACTGGTAATATGCCCTGCATAGCTATTTTTGACAACTTCTATAATACTTATTGTATTCAAAGGAAATGCTTAATAAACTAAACTAAATTCATTATCTACGTAATTAACAATTTATGAGTAAAATCATAAAACTAGTCAATTTTTAATTCTAAAATGACATTTTTTTGAGCATAATTTTACCCCTCCCCCTTCAACTGAACACCTATAGGCCTCCTTGGTTTGAAAAAATAATAGGTTTTTTGTTGGACAGCTTAGATTGAGACTCCTGAGCCCACATGTGCACTTTATTTTTTGATTTGAGAGAAGGTTCGGAGGAATTGCTCTTAAAATGTTGAACAGGGTCAAACACTACACTCTGTATATAGCCGAGAGCTTTAGTACACTGTATTTAATCAAAAGAGTTTATTTATCACTTTAGTTTAATTTACTGTCTGTAGCAGGGTCAAAGGCTACACCCTGTATATGCTTCACCTTGAAATAACGACACTTTAGAACGAAATTAGATTATTTATTCATTTAAATTAACAAGAGTTCTTGAATTTGAATTAACTAAAAATGTTTATTATTTGCAGCTCAAAAATGTATAAACCAAAAGAGTTACTAGTATATCACTTATTTACAAACTAAATCACTTTAAATTAACTACTAAAACTTGAACATTGGAAACTAACTTAATAACACACTGAAATCTGACTTACTTTGGTACCGAAAACTGTCTTAGCCTGAGCTCGTGGTGCTCAACTTTTTATATGGTCCGTCGGCGACGGTGCGTGCAGAGATCTGGAAATGTCCCCCGCCATTCCGTGCGGGCACGATTGCGCAATATTTCACAATGTTGCATCATCCAATGTAAAAATGGAAAATTCTGAGATGAAAATTATATTATATTATATTTTTGATATATGATTGAAGTTCGAACCAACTTTAGTTCGGAAGTTATATATGATATGAAATTGTGCTGATACGTCTACGGTGAATGAAAGGAAGTAAATTTTGATAACAAAAGGGAACCGGTTGTAAATAAGTATTAATATTAATGGGGACGGTAGTACCGCGGTACGTTATTGAAGGATACGAATGAAGATTGATTGGATTTGGAAATTAGAGATGCGAAACGGATTGAGAGTCGAATTTGAAGGGAAGATTATTCAATAGAAAATTAACGGGGGTGAATTGAAATGTCTCAATCGAGGGGCAGAAAGTAGTTTTGATGTTAATGAAGTTCATTTGGGCCGGTATTTTTTAGGACGATATTTTGTAATGTTGGATCCGTAAAATTAGTAATTTGAATATTTTATGATATTTGCTGACGGATTGAGGTTAGTTATGAATTATCGATGAATCATGAATGTTTTTCGGAATTCATTTTTGAAAATTGTAGTTTTTTTGACTAAATTAAGTGTTTTGACAAGTTGATATGAAAAGATTGAATTATTTGGCAAATTTTAAAATTTTTTAATTTTTTTCTATAGGTCATGTATGGGACGTACTATAACACAACCCCCTCGGAGTGACAGCTACCCTTCAAAATTTTTAAATGGAATGAGGGTGCGTGTGATAGCTCATTTGAAAGGGTTTTTAATTCTTTGTCCAGCAATATAAGGTTTTGAATTTTGTATATTCTTCATCAAGAAAATTAAATTTGAACAAACAGAACTGTAGATACTGCGGAGTACAGAAAATCCACATTGGACGATGGAGGCCAATAAAAGGTGAACGTTTGGGCTGGAATTATAAATTCTCAAATTATCGGACCATATTACTTTGATAGCACATTAACTGGTGCACGTTACTTGAATTTCTTGCAAAATTTCTTAGTTCCAGATTTAAGAGAACTTTTCTCAGATGATGACAACTCTAATAAAATTGACAGAAATATTTGGTATAAGCAGGATGAAGCTACACTATATTTTGCATTGGAAGACCTAATCTCAATCAGGTTTTTCCTAATAGGTGGAAGAGGTGAAATTGAGTGGCCTGCTCGTTCTCCCAATTTGACCCAGCTTGACTATTTTTTATGGGGTTACTTAAAATCGAAAGTCTACTTCAACAGACCAAATATTTAAAGACAGGCAGAAGATTTAAAAGACAGAATAAGGCAAGAAATTAATCAAATCACCCCGGAAACGATACAAAATATTATAGAAGAATTTCAGCAATGCGATTATTCGTAAACATTTGATTCTTAGATTATCTTTTTTATCTGTCTAATAATATCTATGACTTGGAAACTTTCAATATCATAATATAATGAAGTCATAGAAAGAAACAATTTAGTGGTATACTTCATAAAATAAATCTCAGATTGATGTAAATATTATTACTACCACTAACATTAACAAATCAGAGAAATGAAAGACGGTCTGACAGATATATAACAGCATTTATTATAAAGTAAAGAATTGAAGTCACATTTAAACCTTAAAATATAAACTCTGATAGACTGAAATAACTCATTCCCTCACATCTTGATTGTCACTCGTATTGTCTGAAACAAATAATATAATTAACACACATATGTAAGAATAAATTGAGGGCTTTGATTGATCACAATTTAGTAATGTATAGAATGTAGTAAATTATTCACATGCTTTCAAACAAAACATTAAATAATAAATATTTAGAGAAGACTGGGAGTAGAAATTGTTTTCTCCGATGGTGTCAAAATCGTGACGCTAGTAAAGCGTTTCTCCTCTAATGAAAACTCTATTGTTTGTTAATCTATTATATGGTAGCTCAGCTGGCAGCTGTTTAATGCATACTAGACTCGATCCCCAGCTACTACACTAATGGGTAGTGGGTAATGGATATGTGTCTACGTTTTTCATTAATACAACTCCCTTCCACACACTATGCAATCTTAGGTGAGGATTGCGTAGTGGATATACCATTCTTTGAAGGAGATGTAAAGCTGTCACTTCCTTGTCTATTAAAGGTTAGGTAAGTAAAAGATTCGTACTTTTGGACAGAGAAGGGGTTTGGCAAAATAACTGATTGGGGGTTGCTTGTCTCTAAGTGTTGATGATGGGTCTCAGTTGCAAAAATAGGCAGACATTAAATAAGTGTATATAAAAAAAACTTCCAGGCAGTGTCATCCATAGGATTTGGGGGTTGTCTATTATCTATATGTAGTGTATTTATGTTTATCACTTAAAGTTAAAATTGAATATAAATTCCCTTTATTTTTTTGCTATACAACTTTTAAAAATTTCTAAATTAAGTTCGTATTATGTATAATTTTCTAATAAATCCATGTCTGGAAAACGCAAAGCAATTCGAGCTTGCGATCTCTGCGTTATTAATTTTAACTCTTCTTCGATAATACGTGGTGTTTGTACTTTTTGAAATGTAACTCATCATATCCCGAAAATTATAAATGCTACAGGAATCAAATTTTAGTTTTAATTAATTGTCTGCCAATAAATAATAAGAAATACAAGGGTATTGTATTTTGTAGAAAAAATGTAAGATCGAGTAATTTTTGTATTTCTAGAAATATTATCTGTGCTGTATGGGCAACATTCTACTAGAAAGTTCAAATTTAATTTTAGAAAAAGAATTTTACAGTACGAGTATTCTGGTAAAAGATTTAATATCAGTTAACAATGACTCTGTGCTTGATGGCAGGAGGAATGTAGTGTGAATTGTCTGAAAATTATGATAAAACACTCTCACATCGTTTGATATTGAAAATCATTCGAAGAGTATTAGAATAGTTTATTTTTCCACCAGTTTTGTATTAATTTATTTAGACGGTCGCATAGTGGGCGATTTGCAACTTTTAGGTCAACAAACACAGCCATGTATGTGCATTCTCATAACGCGCAAGCAGCGACCATGCTGCTGAAGGTGCATATGGCTATAAATTGAAGTTATATAAAAACATTAAATCAACTGAGAAGTGGACATGTACTACATCAAGCCTATATCTGTACAAAATCGGGTTGAAAGATTCACCAAATTGCATATGTGGAGAAATATGAGATACACTACACATGTAATTTTTAGATTGTCCTCTAAATCACTGTGAAATCAATAGGTTGTAGACAAAATTAAGAAAGAAATACAATTTACCTTAGACATATCACTTCTGTTAGGAAGCAATAACATGAATATATTTAACGCCCTATATGAATATTTAAGAGAAGTAGGATTTAAAACCTAGTAATAACATGTCCCTACTGTTCAACTTTTCCGTACGCCTCTCTTGTTTGTCTAAACCGCCGTGACAGCCTCCTCGGCACCTCTTTTTCCTTCTAGTATCACATGCTGTATGTTGAGTAGGGACCTAAAAGAAAATTCGAAGTGTTTGTAAATGTATATATTCATATATATTGAATAAGTCTGGCTGATTGGTACACCACCAAAGCCATCCAAACAGAATCAACCAACCAAATGTTACGATTGGGGTTCCTCAGGCCTCAACTTCAAGCCATTGTTTTTATATATACACTATGCATTCTTCATACAAAAACAATAATGTATGCAGACAATACTAACCAATTAGTAACAATACATCTGCAAAGAAATTTTATCAATAGTAGACTAATATAATGGAATGCCAGCCAAATTTGGTACGTAAAATTTTTTTATTCTTCGCAAGTCCTAATAAAATTTTTCAATATTTCACAAAGAAAAGTCAGTTTAAAACTGATGCGATTTTTATTTTAAGCAGTTACCAGCGCCCCTATAATAATTTGTTCAAAGATTTTGGGTGAAGCAAGTGCAGACTACAGAAACCTGTTTAAAATTAAAAGAAATGGGGAACAATCCAAGCCAGTTCCTAATACATCCAACAACAACAATTTATATTATAACATTTAAATTGTTTAAATTTCCCGATTTCTGAGAGTTTCCCAATCTCTTATTCGTAGAAATGAGTCAAATTGATAAAAAGAATGAGGAACGATCCAAGGCAGTTCCTAATATATCCAATAGATGACACCATGCATATTCGGTTTGTCATTCTCAACCATTGAGTTAGGATTTCTCAAATTCTCAACTTGTATCTCAGACCTGTGCTCAGACAAACAAATATTATTTGTTTATCTGAGACTTGTATCATATAACGTTTAAATATTAAAGGCCATAAACGTGGAAGAAGAAGATAACCTTTAAATAGTTTATTGGAAACGGTAATTTTTAGGAAATAAATGTCCGACTGTGTTAGAGCACTTTGGTACACAGCAAAAAGTTTTCCTTTTATACATCCTAATTATTAACCATGTTTATTCAAGGACATATTTTTTTCGTATTGACATTGACGGACAAACAACCCAGTACAGCTGGTGCACTCTGGCGAATAAAATGAAAGAGAATGTTGCCCATTGTCATTTACACCTATAATACCGCTTTACCGTGGACACGTTTTATATCTACAAAACTGGGGTAATCCCTTTCCTTTCTAATTCACTTTTTAACTTCTCGTACATCTCTGTAAATAATACTTATAATCTATAATCGTGTAGATTTGTAAATGAATTTGGTTATGATGTCGGTGTTTATTGGGTTGCATAGCTTTAAGTAACGAATCATTTCATAAATGTGATAGGCACCTTCGACCATATATATCGAAGCTAGGCACCTTGGAGCATAATGCTCGAAGATAGGCGGCACCTTCATAATCCACAGTGCTGTAATGTTAGTCACCTACCCAATATAAAGCAAAGTAATAAAAAAACCCTCTAATGAATGTTTTTACATTTGACGACTTTTAACTTAAGTAATTCCCGCTTGAAAGTCGGCCAACATTTTTCTGATATCTTTCACTTGTTGAAAAGCCTTTTATTCATAATTTTTGTCAATTACAGAACCTACCTGGTCTGTTATAAGTACAGTTTCATTTATTTTAAATTTCGTATTATATTTAGCGCATAGTGGATTGCAGGACCGGGCGGACTAGGCCTAGTTCGGCTTTAAAACAATTAAAACTTATACCTAGGCTCCTTCTACAGGATGTAAATTAAAATAGGTGATAAAATTTACAAACATCTAAAAAACAGATTCAACAAAACTTAAAACTACACATTTTATTAGGCTCACGCACTTTACTGCTTTTAATTTTGCTGTTGACGCTGGTATATCTACTTTATCCAATGTCAGTTTAAAACGATATAAAAACAAGGTCGCGGCATTCCTTTGTAAACCGACCTCGAAGCGTGCCATCTATAGGCGCGCGTTTAATTTACTTTTCAAGGCAATAATAGATGTCCTACAATATTTTAAAAACATTTATTATACACGTAACGCTGTTTTGCAGGATTCATTAATTAATAAAGTATGACTGAAAGTGGTGAAATGATAGGTCAGTATATTGTATGTTTGTCTGTATAAAGGATTATAATATAATAACACCTATATACTTTTATATAAACTGACAACAAACTTTATATTCACTTACAGCCGTATGCACCGTACATACTTAAACGAGATTAACAGGTAACTCGGTTTAACTCAAAATTTTCTTATGCACCGTCACTTACGACGTGCTTAATCCAGTGCAAAGTTGAACCTACAATTTTGGGCGTTTAAGTACTTAATCCTAGTTTTCGTACATGCGTATTGCAAATATAACCTCAAAATTCCTAGTATGTTTATCACCGTTTAGTGTTTACCTAAAATTACGAAAATTCAAAGATGGAAATAGAAGATGAAATATTTATGGATAACAATCTAGATATACTAAATATAATTGATTAGGGCTTTCCTAGACTTCGTTGTGAAAGAGCTGATTACTTTCATGATATGGATGATTTATCTTTTTTCAAGAGATTCAGGTTGACCAAACCAACAGTTTTTGCGGTGCTTGAACAAATTGATGATAATTTGGAGTTTGATAATGACTTATATGTGTTTAATTTTCTTTTAGAATCGTATAGTTATTACGAGAGGATCAATCTCTATTTTTTAGAAACGATAGTGTCTCTCCCGTGAACTAATTATTGACGACTTTACGGTTTTACGCATGTGCGTGTTTTCGTAAAACCTTTTTAAGGTTTTCCAATTACGATAAACAACCCTGCTAGATGAAGCATTGAATTCATGTTCAATTTTTTTCCACGACTTCATTCTGTCCACAACGGAAGCTCGATTCGTCTTTTTATCCTCCGAAACTGAGGTATATTTGTTTGCTGCCAAATTAAATCATATCTTTCTTCCGCAGTAAAATGTGGCGAACTTCTTCCATATTAAAAAAATAGCTATGGAATAATGGAATTATATTAAAAAGCAAATAAGACACGACTTATTAAAATGTTAAATAGAAATTGAGGTTTTTATTACTAAAACCACAAAACTTTTCTGCTACAACTACAAATCTCCCTAGATTTATCGACGTTGCCAAATCGCTGACTGGATTAACTAATCCACAAATTTGTACCAACGGTGCATAAGAAATTAAACCGATCTTTCTAATCGCGATTATTTAAACTCGTTTAAACACAAAAACGGTGCATACGGCTGTTAGTCAATGACATTTTCTACAGAACACAGCAAAAACCAACGGGGAGGCGTGAGTAGTTTTTGCCAGGCTTCGAAGGGGAAGGATACATAATGTTAGTAAGGTAGGACGTTAGAATAAACTTAACAAACCTGATAACAGTGATAACATTAGTAGATAAGCTATAAGAGTTCCGGACCAAAACCCATGTATTTTCTTATGGAGGTTCATTTTGCAGAATTTTCGTTCGGGACAATGAGAACGGGCTGGATTCGGGGCAACGAGAACGTGATGAATTCGGGATTATAAGAAATCACATACAAGCCTTTGGCCAACACCAGGGGAATGTGGACTATATTTAATGTACATTAATTACTTATAATTTGAATTAATGGGATTCGGGAAATTGCTAACGGTCATTTTAGTTTATAATGAACAAAAAAGCGGAGCGTGCATAAGGAATCGGACAACTTCAACAAGGCTTTATTAATATTAACTAATATAAACAGTTGCCTAACCAGAAACCAGAGCTTGCCCCGGAACCGACTATGCAATCACCGCACTGACGGTCACCGGTCTAAAGAAATGTTTCTATATGCTAGTAATATTATATTTCTCGCAGTAATAACTACAGCAAAAATGGTCGCCGTTGACGATGTTATAACATTATATCACCCTTAGTAATAGGTAAACTCAAAGAGGGCGCTGCATTCGCCGCCCCTTGAAGGTAGCGCCCGTCATTGGTTGTATGGCTCGCTGGCGAGATACCAAAAAACACAAAAATCAACGCAGCGAACTATATAACTAAGAGGCGGCGAATGCAGCGCCCTCTTTGAATTTACCTATTACTAAGGGCGATATAATGTTATAACATCGCCAAGGGCGACCATTTTTGCTGTAGTTATTACTGCGAGAAATATAATATTACTAGTGTTTTTGATTTGGAGCTGATTTTACATCCGAAAATAGATACATTTCTTTAGACCGGAATATCTAGGCAATAATATACAGTATGTTTTTCAAGAACTACACGGCTAAATTGGGAAAAATGGGGGTGATTAATACTAATTTGCGGAAACAAATAAGGTTATCTGTGTATTTGACATACACAGCAAAATAAGAGTTCTTCAAAAAAAAGCTTTGAAAATGGAAAGAGATTACTTTCCGAAACGTCAGCTAAATACATTATTTCTGTGTTTATTCCGATTTATATTATTTGAGGGGTCCAGCGCAAGAACCAGGTATCTCCACTTTTTAAAATTTTACAGGAGACGGAAAAAACATTGCTATACATTCATTTTTTGCAAATTTAATGATTTCAAATTTTTTTGTGGTTTTTGGCTATCACGAGAATAATTTGTGCTATGTAGACACTTTTTTAACCTTGTGAGAAAATAATAATATTAATAATAATAATGGAGATACCTGGTTGTTGCCAAGTATTTGAAAAAAAGTAAGGCAGTGGCAGCAATATTTTTATTTTTTCCTTTTAAACGAACATTTTTAGTAAAACAAAACATGAATTTCCATCAAAGATTAACGTAATTTATAAAGAAAATAAAACATTTTAAGAGTATTTTAAACTAAATAAAACTTAAATTAGATTATTATTCCGAGTCATTATATTCAGAATGATCGGAATTTGCGGTTTCGTCTGTATTTGCATCTGCTTGGCGCTGTCCTTCTTCGAGTTTTTCGTAAAACCACATGTCATGATGCGGCACATATTCTCTGGCAAGTTCCATCATGTGCTTAAATTTTAGCGGTTTCAAAAGACGGGGTTTGGTATAAAGAATGCTGTCATTTTCAGGCAGCGAAGCAGTTTCACCTTTTTTCAAAATTTCAAAACCTGAATATATTGTCATCCCAACACTTTCAGTACACAATATTTTAGGCATTTCCTGGGCATCATACTTAAATAATCTGTATCTTGATATAGTAAATCGATCTTTCTTGGTAGAAATTGTTTTGCGAAATTTGTTTAAGAAGTGATCTTTAAAGTTTAGAATCAGATCTTGAGTAACGTTTACGATTTCAATTTTTTTTCCTGATTCAGGGATAATTTTGTGATATTCTTCAGGCAAATATATTCTTGCATAAGATTTTTTTTAAGCTCTATTGTACCAAAGCTTCTATCGCATGGTAGAAAACTATGTCCTGGTTCCGGATACCTATGGACAATGGTGGTAAATTTTCCAAGTCGTATGGTGGTGAAGAGAAACTGTACCAACACATAGTTTTTATTCTGAGAACTGCAGTTATCCGAAAACAGGTACACGTGTTTTACTTCAGGCCTTATAAAATTATTTAAGAAGTGGTTTAAAAATCTGATTACTTCATTTTGCCCTTTACCGCCTACAGTTTCATCGTAAATATAAAAATAGCTTTTTCTTGAGCTCCCAACATGAATACAAAAATTATACAGCCATAACTGAATCTTGTAAAATACGTCACTGCTTGGTGTTACTGGAAGTGGCATATTTTGTTGGAAGTCAAATGAAAGTACCTCAACAGATGGATCTTCACTAGCCAACTTAGTCTTTTCTTTCAAATCTTCATAGAATGTTTCTGCTTTTGTTACATGTACCAACTTTAAAGTAGTAAGAGCATTTTTTTCTTCCTCACTGTCAGCGGCCTCTATTTTTTTCATTAAATTATCACATTTCGAACAGGTGTCTGATTTAGGTTTACCGAAAGAAAGTCTAAAATTGTCCACAAAGTATTTTCTATAAAAATCATATTTAACTTTGGGATTTACCTTGCTTTCTTGTAACAAAGCATACTGTTCTGGTTCGTGTTTTTTTAAATACATTATGTGCATCTTTGCTGTATTTAACTCTGGAGATAAATATTCATGTTTAATATTATCCTTTCTACTGTAATGCGAGATGTACTTTGGGAAGCTTTTGATGTGTTCCGCGATTTGATTTAATATTATTTCTTCGACTTTATTTGGACGATTTTGGTGACGCCCTCTTTCATCAACTGGTGCAGTACAAGAAGTTTTTAAATGACGTGATACCCTCTCAAGGCGGCTTTTGGTAACAGCAAAAATTGACAGAATTGCATTCTTACAAACCCTATAATTTTTTGTACCATCTCTTACCTAAAATAAATAACAGAAATCACACAGCGACTCTAAACAAAAATTATACAAATATTACTTACAGTGTACTCATAGGTAGTCATCTTAGGTTTGCCAGTTCCAGATCCCGGTCTGTGCCTCTGTACATTCTTAACTTTTATGAGTCCAGCCAAAAAAGAGTCCTGAAGGTCTTTTGATGGAAGCTTATAAAATGAATCCCGTACTGTCATCCTTAGTTCAGTGCTAATGGTTTGAAAACACTTAAACTTGCAAGAACAAGGATTTCCTACTTTCTTCGCAGGCACAGCATGACCAGATTTATTTAAATACTCCAAACCGTGAGTTCGATGTCTTTTTGCTATATGCCTTCTCCAACGACTTTCCATTCTGATTCTTTTTTTACCTTTCTGAACATTCACTGCGTGTTGAACTTCACTATCACTAGATGAAACAGGTTTCTCTGACGATGCGACAAAATCTGGATCATGATCGCTGCCCGTTCCTTCAAATGGATCTTCATTACTTTCTGATTCCGAATTTGACATGATTAGCAAAAAGCAACGAGGAAAACGTTTAGTTTATGTACACTGCAAAAAGTCTTAAAGCCAATAATTAAAAGCTGAGAAGAATCGTCACACACAAACACACACACCGAAGGAAAATAAAAGAAAATAATAAGTGTACAGCTCTGTAAAACATGAACAAAATCTGACGCACCATGTTCCACTTCTGCTCTCCAACAAGCACTAAATTCAATTAATTAAAGGCCGATAAAAATCAACCCGCACAATGAAACCAAACGAAAATAATACCAGTGAACAGCTGCAAAATATAAACATAACCTATGACACGCGGGTTCTTCCCAGTGCGAACTAATCATTTGTACTGTGCAAGAACAAGGCATCTCAAGGAGATATCTCATTATTCCTCAGTAAAATTTCTACGGCATCTCCGTGTTTATACATAACTATAATACGGTTGTTTGGAGATGCCATCTTCTTACTCAGGACGATGCGGAATATGAAAACGTACATGTCCAGCTAGTTAACCTAATTTCAGAAAAAAGTGGAAATACCTGGTTCTTGCACTGGACCCCTCATTTGCAAAACATAACCTCTGACTTTTCCTTTGGCGTAAACGTCACGGGCGCAGAGGTTTTTTCCCAATAATTCTATTATTTTGTAGATTCGGTAATTTGTTTTGAAGAGGATAATAATATATATGGTAGAAAACCCAAATAATGGGAAAGAATGTTATCCCCGGTATTTAATAATTATTTATTTGATGACTTACAGTGAAAATGTAAAAATGTGCACATCAAACTAGTTTTAAATTCATTTTGGGGAAAATTTGATCAGAGATGAGAATCAATCAATGACGAAAATAATGAATACCGTCCTGAAGAATTCTTTAATATGTTTATTAACCAGGCAATATTAATTAATAGTGGTCTAGATGTTAAGGATAGCATTGTCATGGTCCATATGAAGATAAAAACGAAGTATGTGGTCCTCTGACAATGATTCTGGTATTGTCGCATGTATGTTACAACTGTTGTTGAATCATAAAATTCATAAATATAATTGAATTAAATAATATTTAAGCCACTACTATGCACAAAACACATCAATGACAGCATCAAAACACGCCAGGGGTCTTCCACAACGTTTAATACTCCAGCCATCCTGTCGTCTAGACTCCCGTCCGGTTCGACTCGCCGCATCGGTCCCAACACCAAATCAAGCTAGAGGCCGTCCGCAACGTTCAATACTTCAGCCGCCCTGACGTCCAGAGCCCCGTCCTACCCGATGTCTAATTATATGCAGCATGTCATCGGCAGATGAGTGAAAAAACCTCGAAAAATCGGGACCAAAATTATTTTTTCCACATAAAACTCACTATAACTTCATAAACATTAAAATACGCGCATTCACAAAGTCATCTTCAGAATCTACAGGAAAAGACCTTTAATTTGACGTATCGTACAGCTCGGTACGATAAACACCAAAAAAGATATAGGGCAAAACAGCCCCAACACATAGCACAAAATAGCCACGCGGCGAGGCCCTGCAGCGCAACAGCTCGCGACCGGCAAAGCCCGTGCTACGTCACACCGCCGGGAAACTATAAATATGCGCACGCCCGCTAGCCCTGCATCAGTTCGTCCGCAACCATCCTCGAGTAAACATCGATCAGTTCGTCCGCAACCATCCTCGAGTAAACATCGATCAGTTCGTCCGCAACCCTCCTCGAGTACACATCATCAGTCCGCTCGCAGCCAGCATCGAGTAAACATCAATCAGTTCGCGCCTGCCTTTGACACCGTCTACCTGAAGACTGTATTATATTATAGTAAATATTTATTTTATTCCACAACCTGCCTAATTAGTAGTTTGGAGTGCACAGTAGTGGTGAAAAGTGAAGTGGGTGTTAGTGTACTATAAAAGAAATCGTTATGAACACCAGGAGTCGATCTAGGCAGAGGGACGGCGTCCCATCTAGCCGGGTAGATTCAGAACCAACACAGAGCCGTTCGCCCCAGGTCCCGGACGCTCTCTCAACTAATCAAGAGGACTCAGGTCTGGTAAGGGAAATGGTGAACCCCTTGTTGCCCAACGTCGCGGCCCGTCAATTTCTCACTGGTCAAGAGGAGTCAGGTCTGGTAAGGGAAATGGTGGACCCCTTGTCGCCCAACGTCGCGGCCCGTCAATTTCTCACTGGTCAAGAGGATTCAGGTCTGGTAAGGGAAACGGTGGACCCCTTGTCGCCCAACGTCGCGGCCCGACGATTTCTTACCGGTCAATGGGATTCAGCCCCGGCCAGCCAGGGGGCTGGCCCTAGCCCTAGCACATATCCAAACCTAGGAAGGGGACAAGAAGCACAGCCCTTCCTCACACCATCCACTAGCCAACGCCTACCTACTGCAACCACGGACTCTACAACCAGAAGCCTTCAAGGAGTACAGCCACTGCCATTAATGATGCCTGCTACCCCTGCTCTCACCCCAAGTGGGAGGAACACAAGCCAAGCTGATGCAGTAACACATGCACTCACGAAAGCGTTGCAACAGCTAACGAACACCACCGAAATACTCCTGCAGCACCTAGCCCTACAGACGAGGACAAGCCACGACCCCCCGGCTTCGCCCCGGGCCACTTCGGGCCCTATGCAACCAACCTCACAGCCACTTCCGGAATTGGAATTACAACATGACACGTCACCAATACAACCACAGCCGGCATCGTACGGGGCGGAAACGGGCCCGGCTCTCCAACAAGCCGCCGCCACCGCCGTTCGTAGACAAGCAAGGTTTTTGCAGCGGCAGTTCTTCCGCAGTTCTCGTCGCTACAATATCAACTACAACCATCAGTCCAGTGAAAGCAGATCAACAAGAAGCAACCAGTCTAGCCTACAAGTGTCGACCCGACGAACCAACCCTCAATACAACGCTTTGTCTGCCGCCAGCGCACGACCCAAGGCTTTGTTGATGTGGAGAAGTACGAACAGCGTACAGCAACAGTCGCGATAAACGTTTAATCGGTGCGTAGTAGTGCGGGGAAAATTAAAATCTGTGTTAGCTCAGTACAGTTAGGGCCTAAATGAAACAAATACCATTTTTGACAGTGCGAACGCCGTTAGAGTGGCTTTTAGTTATTTTTTTAATGGATTTTCGTATTTTATTTACTTAACCCAATTGCAACTATGGATGTTAGCACCCATAATAAAAATAGTCAACATCTCGGGAAGCTGTAATCAGTCAGTCTGGGCTCTCCCGCCATCGTAGAAGCCACTAGAAGTTTCGAGAACTCTGACGTCATAAGCAACACCATCCTACAATTGGAGTCTCATGCCATATCTATAAAAATCGACCCTGAGAGCCATTGTTCGTCCTCACCAGCTTGTCGGAATCTTTAACTACACTACTGGCGCCCTCTATCAATAAAAAAACGTAGTCTCAACCCCCATTCATGACAACACAACACAGGGTTGTCTTAAAACTCCAATCTAGAAAAAAATAGAAGATAGAGCTCTCTATTATGATACACATAGTCCATTTATGTGGCAACGCCCGGTGCATTTGATGGCTCAACCGGTGAATTTAATTGGTGACATAACAGACGAGCTGAAATGTTACACCCCTCTTTTGTGCATTATAGAATTTGCCAGCGGGGGTCCTACCAAACTCCACCCAAAGAAAGATTTGTTTATAGTTGTTTTAAAACTTACAAATACTGTTAAGAAACATCATGAAACCTCTTTGAAACTTTCGAAAATTTTACACGAAATCGTTTGTAATAAACGCTCGCAAACTCTTGTAAAGTACTTGCTCTTTTCAATTTCTCAGAATGCTCGTAAAAACTGTTATTATAAAACCTCTTCAAATCTCATCATACAAATTACGTTCATACATTCATGTGAAAACTTTTAATCACATAATTACAAAATCTTTTAAACACAATTTTTACTTATAGTACTTTTAAAACTTACAGATACTGTTAGAAAACATCATGAATTCTCTCTTTGAAATTTTCGATAATTTTACATGAAGGTACTCGTAAATGCTCGTGAACTCTTGATTGTAAATTCAAAATACTTGCTCTTTTCAATTCCTTAGAATGCTAGTAAAAACTGTGATTATAAAACCTCTACAAATCTCATAAAAACTTTATTCATAAATTCATGTGAAAACTTTAAATCTCATAACCGCAAAATCTCTCAAAAACAATATACTTAAAAATACTGTTAAGAAACATCATGGAATCTCTCTCTGAAACCTTGAAAAATTTTATACGAAAATACTTGTAAAAGCTCATAAACTCTTGACTGTAAATTCTTGTAAAATATTTGCACTCTTCAATTCCTTAGAATGCTCGTAAAAACTATGATTATAAAACTTCTACAAATTTCATACAAACTTCATTAATAAATTCATGTGAAAGCTTTTAATCACATAACTGTAAAATCTCTTAAACACAATGTTTATTTATAGTGCTTTTAAAACTTACAAATACTGTTAAGAAACATCATGGAATCTCTCTTTGAAACCTTCGAAAATTTTATACGAAAGTACTTGCAAAAGTTCATAAACTCTTGACTGTAAATTCTTGTAAAATATTTGCTCTTTTCAATTCCTTAGAATGCTCGTAAAACTGTGATTATAAAACCTCTACAAATCTCATACAAACTTCATTCATAAATTCATGTGAAAGCTTTTAAACTTATAACTGCAAAATCTCTTAAAACCAATGTTTACTTGTAGTTCTTTAAAACTTGCTAATACTGTTAAGAAATATCATGGAATCTCATCTCTTTGAAACTTACAAATACTGATCAACTAAAAACATAATGCAAATAAATGGTCAAAACGTACAAAAACTTCGTAGCTACATCCTACAGTTTTCAGTAGAGGGGAGGGGTCTCATGTTCATGTTGCCTGCATATATTGTTTCCCAAATGCCTTATACAATTTTCCGGTTCATTAAATTTAAATTGGGACTATCGCTGTTGGCTTATTGCCATCAATGAATTTATTTTGCATACTTGTTTGATGTTTATTGAAAATTATCTAATGAGTTATAAAAGTAAATATCACAATGTTTACTTTGGAAATGGTCATTGCTGCCTTCTCACTGTCTTACCATATCTTATAATACTCTTGAAAACTGTTTCAAATACACATAGACGGTTATATAAGCTCATAAAATATCTTTAGAGAATGATCGTCGAAACTCTCACTGACTGACTATATTTCATAAATGCTCGTTGATACTGCTTCAAATACACAGACAAAAGGTTATAGAAACTCATAAAATGTACTTTGGAAATGGTCGTTGAAGCTGTCATTTTCTTTCCATATCTTATAAATACTCTTGAAAACTATTTCAAATACACATAGACCGTTATATAAACTCATAAAACATATTTTGAAAATGATCACTAAAACTCTCACTGACTAACTGTATCTTATAAATACTCTTGAATAGCGCTTCAAATACACAGGTAAAGGTTATAGAAACTCACAAAATGTAATTTGGAAATGGTCTTTGAAGCTCTGACAGTCTTACCATATTTAATAAATACTCTGGGAAACTGTTTCAAATACACGTATAAAAGGTTATATAAACTCATAAAATATGTTTTGGAAGAGGTCATTAAAACTTATAAATACGGATTAATCTTATAAAAACCATTCAGAAGTAATCTGAATATTGTCACCACTGTCTGGTCGATAGCCGAGTGGATTAAGGCGCGGGGTGGCAATCACGATTAATCACACGGACATCGCACCACCGGGTTCGAATCCTGGCTCCGGCACTGTCGGAGGAAATGGTTGTATGTCCGCGGTTTTCAATGTGTAACCCCCTTCCGCACAAGCCCTGGCTTCTGGAATTGGGGGTTGTCTAATTTCTGTGGTGTTTATTATTTGAACTTCCAGCAGTATAACGCATAAAATTCTATCAAAACTTGTTGTCATCTAAGAGATATATAGTCGAGGCAAGAATTCAAGCGATGCACGTCACAGATCTATTCTATAAATAAGACAATACTGCTAAGAATCATCAAGCCCCATTAAACTGTACCTATTTCTGAAAAACGCTTAATAACTGGGTGTCAAGAATTACTCTTTTTAACGTAATTAATGATTAAAAATTATGTTAGTATTAAAATTTCTTAAATGAAATCACTCGTGACGTGCATCGCTTGAATTCTTGCCTCGACTTTATCTCTTTATTACTGTCTCAAATACACATATAGAATTTTTTAGAATCTTCTCAACTCTTTCGTATTTTTGGCTTTAGAAACTTGTCAAATCTTATATACATTTTTATGAGTTTTTATGAGACATTTTTAGCAGGGATGAACCTCCATAAGAAAATACATGGGTTTTTGGTCCAGAACTCTTATAGCTTATCTACTAACATTACTAACAAAATTATAATATTTAAGTCTTGTTAAAAACGATAAAAATAAAATAAAACTTAGTTCTCATTAAAATGACGGCGTATCTCGAACAAAATAGAATTAGAAAGTTTAAATAATAATAAAAGAAATTCTCATAGTTTCGAGAAAAAATGATCACATGGTAACGGAGTCATCAGTAAGCTCACTACTGGAATCATTCCCTACCTGAATAGGCTGCACGGGTGGCAAAATGGGATACTCTTTTTCTTTGTTTATAACATGATTCACAGGTTTTTCCATATGACGATTTTGTCTAAATCAGATATTACGGTTCTTATATTATCTTGAATTACGGCGCTTAAAGCCGGACCCTGATTGCATTTTCTCAACTCGTATTTTACACTGCCCCAAATCAATTCTATTGGATTAAATATGCAGTAACATGGCGGTGAATGTAACAGACTATGGCCGTATGTTTCGCAGATATGGTCTACAACATATTCTTTTTAAAATTGTTGTTTTGTTGTTTGATAGTTTTTAATAAATCTTTTTTTACTGATGGAATTTTCTCAGGAATATTTATATTTTTAGATCTCATAAACTATATCGTCCTTATTCGTATTATTATTATTATTTGGTACTTTATTTAATAGTCGCAAATGATAAAGAAGCGGTATTCATAACGATAACTGAATTTGGGAAATATTAGGTAACAGCCGTTCAGCTAACCATTTTTCAAACAAATTCGCGGTCATATCTTCGTCATAGTCAGCAGAACACTGCTTTATATTTTTGGCTGACAAGAGCAGTACGTTGGGCACGAACCCATTTTTAATCATGGCATGTAGAATTATAGCACGTCTTCTCCTTGAATATGGCGCATTTAAAGTACAATTTTGAGTTGTATCTACTCAATCGTAATTAACAGTATCATGCTTATCAAGCCACGTCTCGTTAAGATGTACTACCGTTTTATTTGATTCGCGGTACTCTTTACGCAAATATTCCTGTCGAATTTCTACGATACGGCGTGATTCTATACTGTTAAACAATTATCAGTTTTTTATATTTATAAATAAATAAAATAAAAATATTAACAAAATACCTCTTAAAGTTTCCAAAGATTGATGGTTATAATCAGGGTATTCGCGCAATTTATTCGAAATCATTTCCAAAGTAGGGACTTCATTTTCTTGATGAAAATTATCAACTGTTCTTCGGATAGCGTCTTTTGAAGCATCAAGTTTTCTAAATTTTTATTTTTTCCATTTTCTTTTAACTGAGTGATCTACAACAACCCCTTTTTTAATAACAAGATTAATAGTGGAAATCGGAATCTTAGTTAATTCAAATATTCTTTTTATAACCGTTATTTGATTATTTTCTCTCTTTAAGCAGTTATAAATATTTAAAAGAAAACGCTGGGTTTGCACGTGTAAGTGTAAATATTAATACAATTTTTTTTTGTTAATAATAATTAATAAATATAGAGTAAGAATCATTCAATGAATTATCGTATCGGGCACCTTAATGTATGATCTTTGTTCGCTGGCTTTCATGAATTATCAACCGGGATTTTGAGAGATTCTTATCAGTTACTGAGAGTTGGCTAAACGAGAATATAGATTCAAATGCTGTCGCTATAGTATTGTCAGGAGAGATAGGGACACAGGTGAGAGAGGAGGGGGCGTAGCACTTTACATAAAAAATGAAATTCATTATATAGTTATGGAGGAGGTTGATGGCAACCGTGGCGAGAGCAGTTATGGATTAAATTTAAGAATAAAGGTAAAATATACGGTTTTGGCATAGTATACAGGGCTCCCAAAATTAATGTCACTTCGGCCCTCCAAAGTTTGGAAAATAGTTTAACTAACATACTACCCCAAGTAGATGAAGTTATTTGTGTTGGTGATTTAAATATTAACCAGTACAATATTTCTAATTCTGATGTTATTAAATTTAATTCCTTACTAGATTCCTACGGCCTAGGTCAAATTGTCAATGCTCCAACTAGAATTACCAATATTAGCGAGGCGTTAATAGATGTAGTTATCGTCAGTGATGAGTCCATTATCAATAATTTGAGGCTTACTGACAACGAGATATCCGATCATATGCTTATTTATTGTGAATTGTCATGCGTAGTTGAAAAGAATAACCAGTTTTTTTTATACTTATCGTGATTTTAAATAACGTGCATTGGCCAAATACAAACAATCAAAGAGTCTAAGGGATTGGGAGTTCTACAAATATTTGAGAAATATTACAACCTCAGCTATTAGGCATGAAAAAAGGGATATTTAAGTTTTGTTCAAAATTCGAAGAACGCTAAAGAGTTATGGCGAACATTAGATATTATGAATGTAACCAATTCTAAGGACAGAACTGAGATACCACCACACCTCTCAGATCCAAATGAGTTAAATGAATACTTTACCTTAACTAGTAAATATACTCCTACCTGCAAGGAATTGTTGAATTATTTCGATCGGAATAACTTTCAAATTGCTGAGCAATTCTCATTTGAAGAAGTATCGAAAGAGCAAGTGTATACCGCTGCAAATAAAATCAAGTCGAATGCTTGTGGTATTGACTCTATATCCAAGAAATTACTCTTATTATGTTTTCCAGATCTACTAGTCTAACGTTCATAATAAATCAATGTATTGATCAAGGTGTGTTTCCAGACACGTGGAAAGAAGCTCTTGTGAAACCACTTAAAAAAACTAACTCTGCTGAAAATTTCACCGATTTACGTCCTATAAGCTTGTTACCAGTTATGTCAAAAATAACAGAAAGACTCATGTATGATTAGATCATTAGTTACGCGACAAAACATCAAATAATAAGATAAAAAACTCGGGCCTATTCTTTGACCATGACTTGAAATTTCAACCGCATATTAATAACCTCATGAGAAAATCCTATTCTGCATTAAAAAAATTATACTCCTGTCGTCATTTTCTAAATGAAAAATTAAAAATAATTTTAACAGAATCACTTGTTTTATAATTTTTTAATTATGGTGATATCGTCTATGGTCCTTGCTTAAATCAAATTAATGCCTACAGGATACAAAAGGTTCAAAATATGTGTGTAAGGTTCATTTTTAACTTGAAAAAGACTGATCACGTGTCCCATAAATTAAAATCCCTAAATTGGTTGAACATGGACTCTAGACGAAAGCTACATATTGCATGCTTCGTACATAAATTAATTTGTACTGAAAATCCCCCATACTTAAAAGAGCTACTGATCCCCAGATTCCTTATTCATGATCGCAACTTATGGTATACGGAATATCTAACGACTCCTCAACACTCGACCACATTCTTTAAAAAATCCTTTACATACTCTGCCGTAATCTATATAACACCATCCCTGCTAGCATCAAGAAACTCTCGGTTAACTCTTTTAAAATTAATTATAAAACATTCCTTCATGGCCAGTGAGCAAAGCTATAGAAGTAAAAAATATGTATTTATTTTTATTTTGTATTGTCAATTGCATACTATTTACATATTGTGTACATATTAATTGATTTGTCATATAATTCTGCGAAAATTTTGATGGTTGAGTATCTGAGCAGCCCCTAGGCTGGACTCCGCCATATGTTGTTAAATAAAGACACTTTATTATTATTATTATTATTATTTTTATTATGTAAATTTTCTTCTGTAACAAATGGTCTCTAAAAAGCCATTTTAAAAATATTTCTTGAAAGAAAATTACAGTTAACAATTATTATTTTATGTAAATATAACAACTTACGTTTTTCTTATTAGGAGAAAACCACCGCCCAACGTTAAATAAACATCCAAATTTCAAGATAAATTCGTTTATAAACACAGAAGCTATTATAAGCCTGAGCCGGGTCTCGTGGCCACCCGGTATATATTAAAAAAAAACAGTAAAGATAGCAAAATTTCGATATAACCGATATAATAGAGTACATTTAAAAATTAAAGAAAAGACTTAAGAACTCCATTGTAAAACAAGAGGACGATATGTATTAATCTAGTAACCGAGCGTTTGCAACATCAAATGTGATAAAAATCTAAAGAATTTGGAATAAGGTAAACCGCGCTTGCAACGATGTATGCATTTTTATTCAGCTTTTTTACTTGAAAAATGTTTCCTGTGTAAAGGATTCTGGTCATTAAAATAGGTAATAAACTTAAAATGTCGTAGAAAGGCTTACCATTAATCAGAGTAGAATTTATTAGAGCAGATATCGACGCGGTATCTATTCGGTTGGAGAGAATCTAATAAATTTTAAAATCAGTATTAACAGCGAGAAAAATCCTTTGAGAACGTGTCTATTGAAGGTGCCTTGAAATATTTAGACACACCTTTAAGCAATTCTTCTTTTTTATAGGAATTTAAGAATTTTTATGGTTTTAATCTAATCTAATGTACGGTAACAAGATGATTTTATTAGTCAAATAATTTTCTACAATTACAATTCACTAATTAAACATTCTCTATTGTTCAATACTGACTAAAATAAAATTTATGTGCCTGGTTAGTACCTATACAATTTCTGCTTAGCATAATTTATTTAGCACCATTTCAAGTCAATTTGTCGTACTCTTTTGACGAATAATAATAATAAAAAACAACATTTATTCACAAATCAAAACACATTGACAAAAGATAAGCTTATTTAAATTAATAATCAATAAATGTTAAAAGGGGTGTTGTAAAATGTTTATACCAAAATAATTTCATCTAATAATGAAATATTAAATAACGAGAAAGAATTTATCAAAGAGGTTCTAGTACAAAATCAATACCCTAAAGCATTTGTTGATAGAGTTTTCATAAATGTTGAAAATAGGGACAATCAGGTACGACAAAAACCTGAACGTCATTATACAGCAACAATTCCTTATGTATACGGACTATCGGAGAAGCTACGCCGTATAGGTGACAAATTTGATGTTAGGACGGTATTTCAAACGGGGAACACTTTGAGATCTATTTTAACAAAAACAAAACCGATAAACAGGGAGCGGAATTCAAAAAACTATTTACAATATCCCCTGCGAATGTGATAAATGTTATGTGGGTGAATCATCCAGACCTACAAGAACAAGACAGAACAGACAAGAATTACATTAGAAAGAATGAAATTCAGACATCAAAGATTTGTGAACATGCTTGGGAAAATGGACATATAGAATAAACTGGGACTCGGCAAAAATTTTAACAAAAGAGGCAGATAACAAAAAATAGAAAAATTAAAGAATCAGCAATAATCTTATTGAATTAAGATAAAAGCGTATCGAATTGTTCTGTAGATATTTGTACAGCCTGGCTACCAATGTTAAAAGAAGAACTTAACAAACTCAACATTATCTAAAAGAAAATATCATCAGTTCTGTGTAAATAGTAAGTATCTGTGGAAATAACATAAACAGAATCTTAAAGCTGTGTATTTGATATACACAACAAATAAGAGTTCTTCGAAAAAAGGTTTTGAAAATGGAAAGAGACTACTTTCCGAAATGTCAGCAAAATTAATTATTTCTGTGTTTATTCCGATTTATATTATATGTTAAAAAATAACCTCTGACTGTTCCTTTGACGTAAACGTCACGGGCGCAGAGGCTTTCTTCTAATAATTTTATTATTTTGTAGACTCGGTGATTGGTTTTGAAGAGGATAATGCATGTGGTAGAAAACCCAAATAAAAAAGAAAGAATATTCGTAGAATGCCACAATTAATTTTCAGACAATATAATATACAGGGTGTTTCAATAATGGGTCAAAGTCCAATATCGGCCTTATTAGAAGACTTTGGAAAATTATTTTTTTATGGAAGTGGTATAGTGTCAAAAGCACACATTTTAAAAATATTTTGATATATACAGGGTGACTCGCTACAGCGGGGCATGTTCGAGGTCATTTTTTTAAATGGAACACCCTATATATTTTTATATTTATGAATTCAGCGTAAAATTACCTTTCTAATGACCTCCAGATTTTTTGTTTTGACGTGGCGTTGCCGAGTTATTCGAATTATGAAAATTTTGGTCGGAACAAGGTTTAACAAATTCACTGCGGAGGCACTCGCGCTTCGTGCTCGATTTGGCTCCTTCGGCGCCATTCCGGGATCCCCTCGGTTTGGAGACGTGTGGAAGTCGGAGATATGTTCAAAATTCTAGGATCGATCTGCCAATTAGCCTCAAAATTCTAAGAAATTGTCTCTGAATGTGTCTGTTATTTTTTAATTTTTAATTTTTTCAGTATTTAATTTTTAGTTTTTCATATACCAGTTTTTCATTTTTTACCGTTTTTCATTTTTCAGTTTTTCATTTTTCAGTATTTCTTTTTCAGTATTTCATTTTTCAGTTTTTCATTTTTGAGTATTTCATTTTTCGGTACTTTATTTTTCAGTTTTTAGTTTTTCAGTTTTTCATTTTTCAGTAATTCATTTTCTCAGTATTTCATTTTTCAGTATTTCTTTTTTCAGTATTTCATTTTTCAGTATTTTATTTTTCAGTTTTTCATTTTTCGGTACTTTATTTTTCAGTTTTTCATTTTTTAGTTTTTCGTTTTTCAGTTCATCATTTTTCAGTTTTTCATTTTTCACTTTCATTTTTCACTATTCCATTTTTCACTTTTCATGTGGCTAATGTCAAAAAAATTCCAGAGGTCCTTGGTTCCCGTATACACACACTGAATCCCAATTTGATTTTTAATTCCCTTAAACATAGGGTGGGGGTGGCAGAGGGGGTAACAAATGCCAAAATAAATTTTAGAGGCACTTTTGGTTCTCGTACACACACTAAATCCCAATTTAATTTTTTTCTCTTTTTAATAATAGCGTGGGGGTGGCAATAAAGGTGGTGGAGGGGGTGGTCAATTCCAAAAAATCTCCTCCCTTGGGGGTGGCTGATACAAAAAATATTTTGAGATCTTGATTTTTAGTAAATGCCCTAAATTATAATTTTATGGACTGTTACCTGCACTTTACCCCCAAACCCTTCAACGGAATTATTATCTTGTTCCGACCAAAATTTTCATATTTGTTTGAATAACCCGGCAACGCCACGTCAAAAACAAAAAATCTGGAGGTAGTTGGAAAGGTAATTTTACGCTGAATTCATAAATGTAAAAATATATAGGGTGTTCCATTTAAAAAAAATGATCTCGAAGATGCTCCGCTGTAGCTAGTCACACTGTATATTTCAAAATATTTTTTAAATGTGCGCCTTTTGACACTATACCACTGCCATAAAAAATAATTTTCCAAAATTTTCTAATAAGGCCGATATTGGACTATGCCCCCTATTGGGACACCCTGTATAATATATTTTTTTTGCAGAATTCATGAATATATTTCTCATCGATATTTCACGCACAGAACTTTTGGTTTTCTTTTTATATTTTTTATTTCATTTATTCAATAGATTATATAACCTTATACCATTATAATCGTTCAAGAACGCTACGCAGCATCTCTAGTATTGAAATTACGATTAAGTACACAGAATAAGTGGAACTCGAAATGGAAGAAGCTTAAGCAAAACATAATGAATTACAGGCTATAAATTTATTTCTTATAGTTATAAAACTGGAACTACCAACAACGAGAATATAAATTGACAAATTGTGGCGTATTTGTACAGTTTACAAAGCATTTTCCTGAAATAGGAAATGCCTGAATATTTCATGGCGGTATTTCAAGGAACATCTCGCACAGCCACTCTAGAGCAAACTAGAAATCTTGTTTTACAATACATGTATACCATATAGTTTATGTCTACAAATACGGATTGAATTTGTGGTAAGGCACAAAAAGGCAATCTCGATCGTGAGGAGCATCATCTTTTACTGTTAAGGAAAGCAGGTATCTTTATTTTTGGACAACATATTATTTCTAATACTTATACTTGATTTTACTTTAACCGAGACGGAGAACTATTGATAAATATATACAGGATGTTTCAAAGTTAAAGGTATATATGTTGTCGATAGAGGGCACTTTGGCGGTTCCAAATTACCCGCAATAATGCATCCATCGTCCTTCCTTACTGAGATACAGGATGTTTTATTGATTTTGGCCAAATCTTTCTCTGGTCATAACTATTGAACCACCCTAATAATCGATTCATACTTAGAATATGTTTCACTTATTGTACTTGATAAAACTTCATAATAAACTGAAATAGAAATCCAGAAACTGGCAATATGTTGTATGTCAAAATCAACACCCTGTATGACAAAATTTTGTAGATCTGTTTAGATAGTCGAAAAAAGCGAAAAAAATTGATTAGAGTAGCTCACTTAATTTGTTTGCGCATTTGATTCATCAACTTTGATTACTTGCTGTTAATCCAATTTCATTAAAATGGTCGAGACAGTTGGAACTTGAATACTTATTTCAAGGTATAATTAACAAAAAAACTTAACTTGCAGCAGTGACAATTCTTACACTTCTACACTAGGTAGTGAACGTTAGCACAAATCTTCCAGGTACTATGTTGTGTAAATTTTGTATTTTAAGTGGCCCCATAAAAAAATCCACTGGAGATAAATCTGGCGATCGTTAAGGCCCTTATATAGGGCTCCTTCTTCCGGTCTATTGACCCGTCACGGAACTAATTCATTAAATTTTTAAAGTTAGAATGCTATTATTTACCGAAAGCTATTAGTGTAGGAAAATTAGCTTTTTTAGAAGAAAAAATTTATAAAGCTTTTAAATTTTGCTTATGAACTCTCAGTAGGAACCCAAATACAGATCCGAAGAGTTCCCACCTCTCCGGTGGGATCTTCATCCTCTTTTGCCCAAAAAACCACCCCCAATCGTGACCTCGCGATCTTTTTCGGCGTTTTGATCGTAAACCGCCACTTCTTCGAAAAAATGTTATAGGACTTTTTATATTTTCCATGAAATTCTCTATAAAAACGTCTCTTACTGTTTTTTGCGTATCTCCGACTCAACGCTCGTAAATGACCTTGGAAAATAAGCATAGTTCTCAGCGCGAAGAGAAAAATGAGCTCAGCGCCGTTTTTTGAGGCGATTATTTTGAAAAGTGTTAGCCTGAGCAAAAAAATGTATAGAATCGAAATTAAAGAGCAGTTTTTTCTCTACAAGGTGCAACTTCCGAAATTTGTAAGCCATGGGAACTATACGCAGCCAACAATTATGAAAAACCTGTTGTTGTTGGGCAAGATATTGATTTGCTAACACTCCTCATCGCTCTTTCTCCATCGGACAAAGACATTCGCTTTTTGAGAGATGCTCAAGGAAATATTAAGAAAAGGGCGTATAGTTCCCATGACTTACAAATTTCGGAAGTTTTAAAGGGTTGCAAAGATAATATTTTATTTGCCCATGCGTTTAGTGGCTGCGACACCACTTCTGCCTTTTTTTGGAAAGGAAAATCGCATACTATAAACTTAATAAATTCAAGAAAGGATTTACAAGAAGTGGTTGAAATATTCAATAATCCTTCATCGGCGAAAGATGACATAGCAAGAGCTGGTGAGAAATTTACGCTTGCCTTATACAAGGCACCCCGAAATGAGACATCTTTGAATCATTACCGGTTCATTTCATTTAATAAGTTAGTTGGTCAATCCAGTCACGCAGTAATTTTGCCCAGACTACCACCTACATCTGCTGCATTAGCACATTCATATCGGGTTTTTCATCAAATTCATACGTGGCGAGGAAAAACTTTAACTACAACTGAATGGGGCTGGAGAAAAACTAAAAACATTCTAATGCCAGTGGTTATTACTGAAGCGCCAGCTCCAACTCAATTCTTCAGCTTATATCCTGCGGCTGTAAAAAGGGGTGTGGAAAGCGATGTAGCTGTGTAAAAGTTGGTTTGCGCTGCTCCCCAATGTGCTCTAGTTGTCATGGGCAAAGTTGTTTCAATTCGGACGAGGAGGGCGACTTTGCAGAGGAAAATTAATGATAGATATATTTTATTAGTGGAATAGGCCTAAGGGGGAAATCACGTAAAAAAACGCGCCGAGAGCTCTACCTCAAAGGTGGTGTGGAAATGGGCTCAAAGTACAGAATGCACAAATATAAAAAAAATCATCATATGAACACTAGCACTTGTTCATAAATATCTTATTTTATATGCAGCTTGTAGAGAAAAAACTGCTCTTTAATTTCGATTATATACATTTTTTTGCTCAGACTAACACTTTTCAAAATAATCGCCTCAAAAAACGGCGCTGGGCTCATTTTTCTCTTCGCGCTGAGAACTGCTTATTTTCCAAGGTCATTTACGAGCGTTGGGTCGGAGATACGCAAAACACAGTAAGAGACGTTTTTATAGAGAATTTCATGGAGAATATAAAAAGTCCTATAACATTTTTTCGAAGAACTTTCGGTTTACGATCAAAACGCCGAAAAAGATCGCGAGGTCACGATTGGGGGTGGTTTTTTGGGCAAAAGGGGATGAAGTTCCCACCGGAGAGGTGGGAACTCTTCGGATCTGTATTTGGGTTCCTACTGAGAGTTCATAACCAAAATTTAAAAACTTTATAAATTTTTTCTTCTATTCCTTGTTTTTCTAACTAACTTGCTTACGAGTTTGAAAACGGTGTTGACCCTCTTTGTCTTTGACATTTACAATTACAGGGTGGGTTCTATCTTCTAACAACACTCAAGGGTTGAAATGGTGTGATTGAAAATACCCAAAAAAGTGCCCCCTCCCCCCTTGATAATAACGACTTATTTACAAATTTAATGGTGTTTAGAGTCAAAATTGCCGACTTCCAGTTTCGGCGGAAATAACATCAATTTGATTTTTTAAATGGAACACCAGTGTTTTCGATACAAAGCAAAAAAAAGCCCCAGTCGTATAAGTATTTGGTAACTAGCAAGGAAATTAAAATTTGCTAAAAGACTAGATACAATAGGTAGCTTTAACTTTAAGTGATTCGCAATATTCCAAATGGCTGAAGTACAAAATTATTTTTCTATAGCTGGAATATTGAAACATTTTTTTGTAAAACCACTAGTCAACCATATATCGATTGGCTTACTGTACACTAAATTTTTACATGTCTTCATAAGAATAAATCTAATAGAGTTAGTTATGTCAAGTGATTGTGCTGGCCACATGATTACTCAATTAGTTAGTATCCAACTTCCAGGATATGTCTGTCGCAAGTATCTAACTACTGTTTTTGATTTATGTGCCGATGCCGATGCGAGAAACCAGATTATGTGCCCATCATGAAGAATTTTTCTTAATAAATTTGGCAGCTCCTCTTACAGGAACCTCAGATATCTAACAGCATTTAATGTTCCATGAAATGGATAAGTGGTTAAGAAGGCAAAAGGCAAAACGACTATGTATCCGTTTAATATTCCATATCAGAGATTTACTTTAAATACTGTTTAATTACTGGTTCTTCGTACCCAACTCGGATTATCTTGAGATCAATAACAAGCCCCACAAGCCCATTATTGTGGAGCAGCTAGCAGCTCTCATCGCTTCACAACACATTTTTCGAATAATTTATATTTTCTTCATTTAATACTGATAATCCAGCAAATATCATACCACTAAACAATCTCCTTAACTTTTTTAATCTTAAACAATATAACACAATACGAAACGTAAATGACAGATTATTAGATCTAGCTTTAAGCGATGTACTACGCAATGTGTCAAAATTGCCAGATTTCATGTCAACAGTAGATGAACACCATCCACCTCTCCCTGTATTGAAACATTTCTTGAAAAGAATAAGCGGCAATTTACGCAAAAAAGTAACTCTGGGTTTACTTTTAACAAGGCCAACTTCCATGATCTCTATCAGAATTTACTACTCACCGATTGATCATTCCCACTTAGTTACAAATGCGTAAAAGGCAACTGATATTTTTTATGAAAAACTAAATGAAATTTTCAGTAAACATTACCTAAAAAAATATCCACCAATAAATATTATCCGCCGTGGTTGGACAAAGACCTTATCCATACGCTTAGACAAAAAAATAAAGCATGGAAGCAATATCGTAATGACCACACTAAAATAAACTACAATTAGTATAAAACCATAAGATATGATTTAATAAAAAATAGCCAAGCTTGTCAACGATATGTTGCCGAAACTTAACTCAATATAAAGTCAAATCGAAAAAAATGTTGGTCGTATATCCAATAAAAAAGGACAGTCGTCAGTTCCATCCATCATGACAATGAGACTAGAGTGGATACTCCCCAGCAAATTGTAGATGGATTTGCAGACTTTTTTGCTAACAATTTCCTTAATTCCCTTACATATGATACCCCAATATACATTGATAAACAGCAATACTAATGGCATTTTACATATTACGCCAGTATGTGAGGATGAAATCACAAAAGCATTAACACAAATCAAACCCAAAATGACAACCAATTCGGACGTAATTCCGGCCGGCGCGGCGTTCTTATTAACATATTTAATTTAATTTTTAAAACACAGCAATTTTCAGATGTTTGAAAAATTTGTAGGGTGTGCCCCGTATGTAAAAAAAACATGGACATAAAAAATGCAATATTATGTAATTTCAGTAAATCGTTCGAAATTCTTGTGTTTAATTACCTCTCGTTTCATGTCAGAAGTAATATAATACCTGAGACCTGAGCAACATGGCTTCATTGAAGGGCGATAAAATAATTACAAATCTGGTTTGTAAATCTCAATTCATTTGTGAAGCACTTGATGAAAGATGATAGGTAGACGTCATCTATATTGACCTCTTCAAGGTTTTTGATTGTCTGGAACATGGTTTACTACTTATGAAGTTAAATAAGATGGATCTAAGCTACAATATGTTAATGTTGTTCCAGTCATATTTACATCATCGAATCCAATATGTCCACTGCTTTGGATACAAATCGTCCAACTTCACTCAGTCCTCTGGTGTTCCTCAAGGATCAGTATTAGGGCCGTTACTGGTAATAATTTTTATCAATGACATCGTAGCTGGTCTAAACGTAAACTGTTTATTATATGCGGATGACTTAAAACTTTTCTTAAAAATTGAAACTGAAAATGATTGTATTTTATTTTAAAAAAAATTAATCACATTTAAGTGATAGTGTAAAGAGAATAAACTACTGTTTAATGCAACTAAATGCAATGTAATATCGTATTATCGTAAGGAAGAACATAACGTAATATTATATAATTATAATATTGATATTGTAATCCTTCCTCGTCCACATGCTATTAAAGATTTAGGTATAATCTCTGATAGCAAGTTTACTTTTGTCACTCATATGGATATAACATTTAAGAATTATAAGAACCTTAGATTTATCTTACGTAATAGATTCTAACAACATAGATACATTACAACTACTTTTTATTGCCTTTGTAAGGTCGCAACTTGAATATGGTTCAATAGTTTGGAATCTTATACATAATGCATTACCAATATTGAGCGAGTTCAGAGAATTTTTTTTTAAATAGCATCATATCATCTCGACAGTCAATATCCCCGAAGAGGCTTCCCGCAAGGAATTTTTTACAATAGATTTGAAATGGGTAGCTTGATTAAACGCCATGCTATGCATTCTGTCGTTTTCTTATATACAATAGTCAATAATATAACTAAATGTGAGTCGTGAACACGCAGATAAGCCTCGGTATTTAGGATTCGAGCCCCCACGTTGAGCGTCGTGGACACGCGGACAACGCAAGAGCTTTGAGCAAAAGAGAGACCCTTGAGGCTCTACGTGCACATAATTTGTAAAAAAGTTAAGTTCGGGGGGTTGCACTTAAGATGAGTTGGAACAGGATAAATGGTAAGCTTGAAGCAAAACCACTTTTGGTTAATTTGAAAGTTTTATGAGGATGACTAGTTTCTTGGAGCACCCTGTATACAGTCGTGGATTATTAAAACACTTGGCTTTAAACGGATTATAATATTTATTATTAAAACGAACACTGGTTTAAATAAACTAAAAATATTATTCTTTTTGTTACAGTTACTAATTTCGTAACTTGTCGACAGCGAATAAATTCCGTCTGGAGATATTTGATTCGATGATTTTTAAAATGTCAAAATTCACTTGGAATTAGTTGCACGGTGGCAGATTAAACTATTTAATAATGTCTGAAAAAATTCACTTAAAACTAGGGCACTAGGTGCGAATTGAATTGATGCGCGAAGGCAGATTAATTAAAATAGAAAAAATCTTTTTTAAAAGGTTTCGGCCTTGGAAGCAGCGCTGAAAACTTCCTTCAAAACTGTTGGTCACCATTTGCTGAAGGAGCGTTGAGCACCATTTTTTATACCTTTTGGCAGGGTTTCGTTTTTCGTACCCCGTAAATCGACCGGAAACGTTTTTACCCCCAATAAATTCTAGAAAGTTGGAGCCAGCCATTCAGTGCGGGCTATGATGACTCATCGATTGCACAATATTGCGTAATCTCGGTAAAAATTGGAAAATTGAAAATGAAAAGTATACGACTGTTTAAGTAATTAAAAATGAAGTTAATTGATAACTAAATAAAATTTGAATCTGCTTTGGTTTGGGAGAAATAGCACGATAAAGAAGGCTAAATATACTGAACCCGTCCTCGTACGGTCATATTTTACGTACTCACGTAATATGGCTATTGAGTTGTGGCGCGCGATGATTTTCGGGGGGGGGTGATATGGACTTGAAAGTGTGTTAGCGCGTAGGAACGAGAATAAGTCGTGACATTGTTTTGGAAATGTGTACTTAAATGATTGAAATAACAATAGCTCGGGAGCAATCCGAAAAAAGGTTAAATTTGAATGGAAAAAGAGTTGTAGAAAATTTATGAATATCAATTTAGGGTTTATACCGGAGGTACGAAAAGTATGTTGGGTGACAAATGATAGTATATAGGGGGCTGTATTTTTAAGGTGAATGTTTTGAAAGAATTATGTCGTAAACTGGACGAATGGAAACTTTTATGTATTTTTTAATTGTTTTGGGTTATTTTTGAATTATCGACGTTTCGTGAATTTTTTCAGATTTTTGACGATTGTTTTGTGGTTTTTGATTGAAATGAAAATGTGGTTGACATCGGTGTTTGGCGTTTTGGGCCGGATGATTGAATTTTTTGGCAAATTTTAACATTTGGGAATGGAACGTACTATAACAGTCGCTACTTAAAATGTTTCATGTATCGAGAATAAATGCTCGACACAAAAAGTTATTCTATATAAGAAATCATAATACTAACGTATATAAAATCTATATCATATGATTAATAATTATTCAAATTCTGGAATGATTTAGATATTTTATTCTGTAATATTGAAAGCATTAAACGTTTATATCCATAAAGATGTGATATGATATATCATAATAAAATATGTGATGTTAATTGTAATCTAGTATTAAATATTTAAATAATTTGTCTTATATTTAGTAAGTACTGTTATTATGTTTTTGTTCTTTTTTGTTCCGTTGGACGTTGTAAATAAAATTTATACGACGCTCAAAATCACCAGGTCGTAAATAATAGGCATAATGAATTTTGTAGGATTTTATTTATCTTTAAAACTCTTTGACAAGAGAAGTACAAAATATTCGTTTCTAATGGTAATTTCCGAAAAGATAAATTGGGATTATTTACAATATTGTTACAGAATGAAATCATTTTAGAAACGTTTAGAAGACTCTCTTACTTATTCGTTCGTGTTATAGCATTACCTGAAGATTATTAAAATGTTTTAAGTCAACGTGGCTGATGAAACGCGTGTAGAAAATTAGACTGTTTTGATACTTACATTTTATGTTTCAGTTCAATAACTGACTTCATCTATATGATAAGAAGAGTTTAAAAAAATCTCATAATAAGTTTATTCCAAAATCGTGAAATAATTTCCCAAGCTTCTTTAACGCCATGTGGAGTGCAATCGGCAGTGCTCTGATAGTCATCCATAATTTCCATATAATCACCTTTGCGCACTTTCCTGTTACCGATGCTTCTACCGAAGCCAGAAAGGAACAATACTTGGCAGTAATTAGAAATTCTGCGAGCAGTTGAATGGGTACATATGTTGCTGTAATGACACCATAAATCGTAGAAGCAGCTGTTCACATTAGCGCCACATTCATTCCTCCTTTAAACTACACTTATTGAGGAAGAACTATTTACATTCCGCGCATTTCTACCTTTCCTTGCAATCCTTAACAGGACATCTTAATGTTCTTGTAGCATGGCGGGTTGAAAGTTAATATCTAACATGTACTGGACTTGATTTGTTCATGACTTCGGCTTGTGATGGATTACCGCATTCGGCGCAACGGAGCTGCCAGAAGGTAGCCTTGCTATACAATGCACAAATTTAAAAAACGTCTATACACCTGCAAACAGGAGGATTAATGTAATAGTCAGCGAAGGCAATTTTGTAGCAAAATTCAAGCGAGCGACGTTTTTATTTTACCTAACTTAGGTGACATCAAGATTTCTTTATTTTTACTATGTTGGGTTTGAAATGTTTGAATTTAATTGTTTTGAAGAAACGAGTTTGTAAATTCTATTTTGTTTGACAGACGGGAAGTAGATTCTTATTAAAGCCACACCTACTAAGTATAAAGGCGACCCATATACATCAGAAATATGAAATGTGTATTGGTCTTCACCGAAAAGTGGTAAAGAATTAATATAGGGATGAATGCAAACCCGAATCGTTTTACGCTCTTCGGAAATGGATTCAGTAAAAAATATTTTATTCAGTTGAAACTAATATTATACATAGCAATAGAGAAATAAGTGAAATCTCTACTAATACGTACTACTTACTTACGTATTTTTTCAAAATTCTACCTTGGGGCGAGCGTAGGTGCGTCTTTACTATGTACATACTTCGGTATGCGATGTAAAGCAACGACAGGCGCAGTTAGTACTTGGATTGGTGACCATTCCAACGGAAACCGCGTTCTCGCCTCACACATCTTCCAGCGGCTTGTATATCAGTGTATGCGCGGAAGCTATACAACCTTAGGCGAGGGTTGTATAGGAGATATACCATCCTTCGGAGGGGATGTAAAGCCGTCGGTCCCTTGTCTATTAAATGTTAGGCAAGTAAAAGATCCCTACTCTTCTTAAGGGAAGAGGTTAGGCAAAATTCCTGGTTGGGGGTAGCTCGTCTACAGGCGTCGGTGTTAGGCCTCAGTACCGGAAATAGGCCGACGTTAAATAAATGTATAAAAAAAAAAAATTCTACCAAGTCTATTATTGCGTGTAAGTACCTAAGTAAGTTTTTCCGGAAAACTAAAGGGAAAGTTGCAAATCTAATACCATGGTCATATGGAAAATGCAATTTTAAACACTTTTATTCTTGTATTTTAAAAAAAAAAATGCTTATTTTACGAGATATTTGCATTTAAAAAATATACATACATATACAGGGTGGACCCATTAATAATAGGGCATAGTTTATGGGTAGATTCTTTGGGCCAAAATATGAGAATATAACCGAATATGCTTTAGTAACATGTTGCTGTGGAGAAAGATACAGGGTGTCAAATTTCAAATAATTTTTTTCGTTTTTTTGCAATAACTCAACAGCCTCTTGACTGATCTTCGTCAAATTTGCTAGAGGAACTTTTTTTATTCTAAGAAACAATAATTTATGTATTACATCACGTTAGATCATAGAGGGCGCCGCATATTTTTTTTACGAAACATTGTGGTACTTCTGAGCAGAAAATCTGATGAGAGCGTCATTTCCACGTATAAAAAGTGCACTTTGTAGAACTTGATAACTCCATCCGTTTTCGAGGAAAGTGCCCTTAAACATTTCAATAATTTTTTGAAAGACAAATTCAAATTTAATGAAACAAAGTGTATTTATTGAAAAAAGTACAAAACGTAAGGGAACACAAAATCGTAATAACAGCGTAAGCTCTTTCTCACTTTCTTATGAACTAATGGATTATTTTCATGGTATTGAGATAAATACATAAATCAAAACATTGTCTAAAATAAGGATCTAATCTTATTAGAAGACCAAAATAGTTATTAACCTCATAAGGCATATATGTAGCAAATAAGAGACAAGATTGAAGTTATTTTACTATCAATCACGTCTGTTATTTGCGTATTGGCCGTGTGTCATTCAGTATTTTTCATTATGCCATAAATACTCTAATATTTAACGATGATTTGTAAGCCTTGCAGAAAACCAGGGAATAATGCATAATTTTTTTCGGCCTAGGCCGATATTGGTGTCATATCAATGAAGAATAGAGTACTGATAAATCATAATATCAGAATGGTATAATGAAAAATAACATAAAAGTTGACTTAATGACATTATATACTTTCCCCCCATGCAAAAACCCCATTGCTGCAACTTGGAGTAAATGTTCGATATGGTCTCCACCTACTTCTATACATTTTCTAATTCTATTCATAAAAGATTTTCTTACATTGAAAAATACATTTTCCTGTCCTCTAATAAAATTCGTTGCATTTTGTATTTTGTTCCACAGTTCTTCTCTTGAGTTGATAGTATTTGCATAGACTAAGGACTTCATATGTCCCCACACATAATAATCCAAAGGATTATAATCAGGACTCCTTGGTGGCCAAGCAAACTCACTTCCTCGACCGATCCAACTGCGTGGGAAAGTCTCATCAAGATAATTATTCTTGACTTCAATGGAGAAATGAGGGGGAGCTCCATCTTGCATGAACCACATTTTGTTCCGTATGTCTACCATGAAAGCATGTAATATATCAGCAAGAGCATTTTGAAGAAAAAACAGATAAGACTGTCCATTTAAATTTGGAGGAAGGACAAATGGTTCCAATAATTGATCGCCGATGATACTACACCAAACGTTAATCTTAAATTCTTGCTGAAAATGCCTTTCTTTAAGGGCATGAGGATTTTCTACTTCCCAGTAATGGGCATTTCTCCAGTTAAAAACGCCTCGGCGAGTAAAAGTTGCTTCGTCGATAAATAAAGTGGACAAAATTTCGATCCCATGTTGTGTTTATTTAGAATAAATTGACAAAATTGTAGCCTTTGTGGAAGATCCCTTCGAAGTAAGTTTTGTTCAGGAGTGAGGTATTATGGGTAGAAGCGTTATTTACGTAGACTCTTAGCACATATTGTTTACTCACCCCTGTTGCCGCTACTAAACGACTTGAACTAACTTGAGGATCTTCATCCATACGAACTAAAATTTCTAGTTCTTGATCTGGAGTAATTCGTTTCGGTCGTCCTACATCGTTTTTATGGCGAAATAGACCCGTTTCTCCCAAACGACGAAACAGATCTTTGAAAATCTTATGGTATTCTATTTGGATATTGCAATGAGTATCTCCTCGGTGCAGCACGTCCGCCAAAATTATTATTTTGTGCGTAAACACATATCATATCCCTCATTGCCCTATTTGGAAAATTATCATGTCTAAGCATTGTAAATAAAGAAGTTAGCTCGAAGAACACAAGAACAAAATAAAATGATTAAATGACGTAAATGACATATTCTTTCCTATTATTTGGGTTTTCTACCACATGTATTGTCCTCTTCAAAAACAAGTCACCGAATCTACAAAATAATAGAATTATTGGAAAAAAGCCTCTGCGCTCGTGACGTTTACGCCAAAGGAATAGTCAGAGGTTATGTTTTGCAAATAATATAAATCGGAATAAACACAGAAATAATGTATTTTGCTGACGTTTCGGAAAGTAATTTCTTTTCGTTTTCAAAGCTTTTTTTTTTTTGGAAAAACTGTTATTTTGCTGTGTATGTCAAATACACAGCTTTAAGATTCTGTTTATGTTATTTCCATAGATACTTACTACTTACACAGAACATAGAACTGATGATATTTTCTTTTAGATAATGTTGAGTTTGTTAAGTTCTTCTTTTAACATTGGTAGCCAGGTTGTACAAATATCTACAGAACAATTCGATACGCACTTGTCTTCATTTAATAAGATTATTGCTGATTCTTTACTTTTTCTTTTTTTGGTATCAGCTCTTTTGTTAAAATTTTTGCCGAGTCCCAATTTATTCTATGTCCGTTTTCCCAAGCATGTTCACAAATCTTTGATTTCTGAATTTCATTTTTTCTAATGTAATTCTTGTGCTCATCCAGCCTCACACTGAAAGGTCTGGATGACTCACCCACATAACATTTATCACATTCGCACGGGATATTGTAAATACAGTTTTTTGAATTCTGCTCCCTGTTTATCGGTTTTGTTTTTGTTAAAATAGATCTTAAAGTGTTCCCCGTTTGTATAAACATTTTACAACACCCCTTTTAACATTTATTGACTGATTTGAGTTAAAATTTAGATATCTATTAGTTTGTGTTGGATTTCTATAAACGCTTGTTTCAATTGTATTATTTACCCTTCTAATTAAAACATCTAAAAACGGTAGTTCATTCCTACTTTCTACTTCTAGTGTGAATTTAATAGATGGTTCCTTACTATTTATATTTTCCAAAAAACTATCTAGTAAATCGACACCATGAGGCCAAATTGCAAAGATGTCGTCAACATATCTCCACCAGACAACCGGTTTGTTTATACAATTTTGAACATGTGTGTTCTCAAAGTTCTCCATAAATCTGTTGCTTAAAATTGGTGATAATGCAGACCCCATAGCCATACCAAAATCCTGCTGAGAGAACTCATTGCCCAATTGAAAATAGGTTGTTTTTATACACAGTGTTAAGAGTTCCATTATGCTATTTACACTTAATTTAGTTCTAGTTTCCAAATTATTATCATTTAGCAACCTGTCTTTAACTATTTTTAAAGTTTCATCTACTGGAACATTGGTAAAAAGACTAACTACATCAAAACTAACCATCAGATGTGATTCATGAATATCGTTTTCTTAAATTTTTTCTATAAAATGTTTACTATTTTTAATATATGAATCGGTATTTCCAGATAATGAATCAATAATTTTAAGTAAAAATTTTGCCAAATTATGACATGGTGAATTAATAGAACTAACAATTGGTCTTAAAGGAAAATTTTGTTTATGTGTCTTTGGTAAACCATAAAAATGAGGAGGCTTACTATGATGTGGTGTTAGTTTCCTTCGTTCAAAATCATTAAATTCATGTTTGTATTTAAACAAAGTTCTGTAAATTTTGCTCTCTATTGATTTTGTTGGATCCTTGTTTAGTTTTGTGTAGGGTCCCTCATTTACAAGAGTCATGATTTTTGTGTTATATATATCTTTATCTATAATGACTGACATTACCTTTGTCTGCTGGCAAATGACAGAACTAAAACGTAACCAAAGCACACTTTTCAATAAATACACTTTGTTTCATAAACTTGAATTTGTCTTTCAAAAAATTATTGAAATATTTAATGGCACTTTTCTCGAAAACGGTTGGAGTTGTCAAGTTCTACCGAGTGTATCTTTTATAGGTGGAAATGTCGCCCTCATCGGATTTTCTGGTCAAAAGTACCACAGCGTTTCGTCAAAAAAAAAAAAACAATAAATTCATCATCAGATACAGGTCCTGCGGCGCCCTCTATGATCTAAAGTGATGTAATGCAAAAATTATTGTTTTTTAGAATAAAAAAAGTTCCTCTAGCAAATTTGGAGAAGATCAGTCAAGAGGCTGTTGAGTTATTGCAAAAAAGCTAAAAAATAATTTGAACTTTGACACCCTGTATCTTTCTCCACAGCAACATTTTACCAAAGCATATTTGGTTATATACTTATATTTTGGCCAAAAGAATCTACCTCTGAACTATGGCCTATTATTAATGGTCCACCCTGTATAGGTACCAGGTGTCAACGGATCATGGTAGACCCCCTTTTTTCCTTATTTTTAAGAATATCGGAATAAAACTTGGTAGATGTATTATATGACCAAGAAGACACTTTGTGTAATAACTGTCATTTTTTTCCTACTTCCGGTTTCACCGAAAACCATCCCAACTTTGGATTTTTAAACGGAACACCCTATATATTATTATATTTTTGGAATCGTTGAAAAATTCTGAGTACGGTGATGCCCCATAAGTGACATTGCGACTCCACGAAAAAAATTTGAGTTAAAATTAAAAAAAAATAAATAAAACAATTAAAATAAGAAAAAATTGCTTTTGGGCATATCCACCGATTCCTTAGAACATCCGCTATTTTATGGTAGTACTCTACCATTATGGTTCCATTTGAAAAAATTAAGTGTTGGTAAAAAAACTGCTCAGGCCAAATTTGATGGCCCACAAAATACACATTCTCAAATTTTTATGCCCGATTTGATTTTTCTGACATCATACCGGTCCATTACAAGCATTTTTTTCTGCTCATGGCACTCTATATTATACTATATTAATTAGTACATGTCAAATATAGTAAATCATGGATTACTAAGGGATTGAAAATTGAAACAATTGTACCATCGGTCATTACATACAAGCAATGAAAATGATAAGGTTTTTTATATGCAATATAGACGTTTATACAACAAATTAATAAAAAAAGCTAAACAAATGGAAAACGACAGAATACTCCTAAGTTCGTCAAATATTGCAAAAACCACATGGAATATAATAAATAGTAACACTAATTCTAAGTCTAATGTAACAAGCATAAGTAGTCCAGTAGTGTGGACGGTAACCTTATAACGGACAGTAATGAAATGGTAAATTGTTTCAATGATTTCTTCGCTAATGTCGCCACAAAATATAATTCGAGTTTGACTAACGATACCTTTTGTACACTAACGAGATATATATCCGCGACATTTCTTATGGCACCGACTGATGAAATTGAAGTTAGTAATACTATTCATAATATGAAAAACTCTTACTCTATGGGCGAAGATAATCTAAGCATTAATTTATTGAAGAAATGTGTTAATTTTATTATAGCATCTTTAACATATATAATAAACTATTCATTCAATGAAGGCGTATTCCCTAACATTCTTAAAATAGCAAAGGTCATACCTGTATTTTAAAAAGGTGATAATACGTTACTAGAGAACTACAGGCCTATTTCCCTCTTATCCACGATATCTAAGATAATGGAAAACAATAAATGTATTGGCATCTTCATGGATCTTAGTAAGGCCTTTGATCTTGTTGATCATGCTCTACTTTTGGAAAAGTGTTTTCGATGTGGTTTTAGAGGTTTTAGTGGATTGAATCATATTTATCCAACAGATGTCAACACGTAGCAATCAATAATAGGAAATCAAATGCACGTAAAATGGATTGTGGTGTCCCTCAAGGATCCGTCCTTTGGCCATTATTATTTCTATTATTCATAAATCACCTACCAGAAATTGACACGCAAAACAAATTAGTAATGTTTGCTGATGATAATACCTACTTGTGTACTGGGAATAACATGAATGACTGTTTAAACTATGTAGAATATATCCTAAAAAAATTCTCAAGCTAGTTTCAAAACAACAAACTTTACCTCAATACTTCTAAAACAACATTTATTCATTTTACACCCAAAAGTGGAGTTATGAACAGCAGCCATCTTGTGAGAATAAACAATAAGTCACTCCAACAAGTTCAGTCAACGAAATTTTTAGGCATATATTTAAACAATAAGCTTAATTGGGAGACGCATGTAAATAACTTATGCCCTAAACTACAATCCAGTTGTTATGCATTATACAGACTTAAAGACCTACTAAGCCAATCTGTTCTGCTGACATTCTACCGTGCACAGTTTTGTGTCAAAAATAAAATATGGAATTATACTTTGGGGTTGTTCGCCTCATAGCGTCATAGTTTTTTGTTTGAAAAAAAAGCCGTTAGAACAATATATGGGCTATCAAATCTAACATCTTGTCGAGATACGTTTAAAGTCAAGAAATTATTAACACTATCCTCTCTCTATATAAAAGAAATTATTATGTATGTTAAAACTAATTTAAACCTATTCGTAAATAATAATGTTTATCACGATTATGAAACTCGTGGGAAAGAGGATTTATGTATACCTAAACACAAATTAACTATTTCTGAAAAAAATCCTTGTTACATAGGTATTAAAATATATAATGAGTTACCTGATTATGTAAAATGTTTAGACAATATTATGGAGTTTAAGCATAATGTAGATATATTTTTGTATTCTAATGTATTTTATAGTCTAGATGAGTATTTTAACCGCTGACTTAGATTCAACACTGCCTGTGATTTTTTAATTTTGTTTTTCATTGTATCAAAAGTCTTTATTTTGACACGTCCTATGTCTCTGTATATACTTTGTACTTGATTTCGTTTTGGACAATAAATTCTATTCTATTCTAGATGTACCAACAAATTTCGAGTAAAATTTTGTCATGGAACCGAAATGTCACTTATGGAGTATCACCGTACTCAGAATTTTTCAAGGATTTCAAAAATATAATAATATACAGGGTGTTCTATTTAAAAATCAAAAGTTGGGGTCATTTCCGATGAAACCGGAAGTGGGGAAAAATGACAGTTATGCCACAAACTGTCTTTTTGGTCATATAATGCATCCACCAAATTTCATTCTGATATTCTTAAAAATAAGAAAAAAATGGTGTCTAACCATGATCCGTTGACACCCGGTATATAACATGTTGCGACGTTTGAAATTTTTTTTTAGTATTTTTTTCGTGATCAGCGCATGTTTTTACATGAAGGATCTCAATATCCCAAACTATCCAAAATTTTCCCTGCCATTTCCTTCGTTTACTGTACTACAAGTCCAATCAATTTCTGTTGAATTTTCGCTAATGAAAAATAATGATTTGTTTCAGATGACATTTTAAATTATTTTGTTAAAGCGTACCTTCTTAATCGAATTTAATATATATTATGAGTTGGCGTAGAGAAAATGAGAAATGAAAATTAGTTCTATCGAATTAACTCCCACGACTCCTGCATTGAATGGCAATTCGTGACATTATTGTATTCGGTAAAACTTTGAATGAAAATTAATTAATCGAACGTCCTTAATATCTGACTTAATCAAAAATTCTCTTCGTGCATCGATCGCTTATTCTTACTTAGAATAAAGGTACACTTGTATCATTATTATTTACTTACTATTATAATGCATGATAAAACTAATAAATTACCGTCCTGTCGTATTTAACATATTGTCTTGTCCGTTTCCATTGCTATTATTTAATAAAATTAATGTTGCAACGATTTATGCTACAACGAGGCAAGTTAACAGTAAACTATTGCAATTATCGTTTCAATTATGACCTGAGGAAATTCTAGCAGGTCTTTCAGTAAATTGTGGTGTGTTTTGTTGAAAACGGCGACAGTTTAGTCGCCCAATGACAAAATTTGTTAGCTCGGTCAAAATAGATAAATATTTCCTGTTTACATAGGAACTTTCACTTGAATCATTTGTGCATAATACAAGTATGTGCATTTTCGTTGCCTACAATAATGTTATAACGGCCATACGTCTCAAAACCAAACGGATATTTAGAAACAGTTAAAGAACCTGTGAACGTCGGAAATCCAAATGACTAATTTAGGCATCAGAGGCTAGTTTAGAAATCTGCCTCACAAAATCAAAAATTACTTCCAATTTTGTTGAACAAAAATAATTAGGCACATCAGGTAACTGGGTATTTTTGGGATGCAGCAGCATCATGTCTTCGAAATACGGTATATTTGCTCATCGAATATTCATCGGAGAGATAAATAAGAAATCATTCAAGTTAAAATCCGAGTAGAAAACAGCTAGCTCTATCACAATTCTTCCGCGTGCTTCTGGAGATTCCGAATCTGTTAAAAACTATTATTCCTTATTCACCTGTCTTAAAAACCATAATAATTATTATTACATTTAGGGCCGGTTTTATAATATCGGATTAAACTGCAGAGTGCCGATTAAACTACGGATCTGAAAAAAAGTCCGTTTTATAATGTCAGTAATCTTTAGTTTGCGGATTAACTACGTCACAGTAAGGTTAAACTTCAAACAGTGGATGGGGATCTTTTAAACCGTGGATTATCAGATGTCAGAATATTCATAACCTCAGAATTAATAAAATTCGGTGTATATTTGATGGATGTATTCGAAATGTGTGATTCTTTACAATATGTTGATGACAAAAAATTATTAATACGCTCAAATATCAGGCATATAGTTAGTTACATGGAAGAATGTAACGAGAAAACTTTATAAGTTGATTTAGATTATCTAAGCCGTCAGTTATTTTATTGGAACCAATTGAAAATTTATTACTACATCTGACAGAAAGGTAAAGATTTATTTTTGATTGCTTCACTGTTCTATGCATGTATGCTTATTCAGAGACATTGGAAGTGTACACAAATCACAAATGTCTCTTGTATAATTACAAATGTTTCTCTAATAAAATTATCTCGTACTCAGTAAAATTTGTCGTTCTTCTATTTCCCTCCATTTCTTACAAAAATAACTTACTTACAAGGTCATGTCAAAATGTCATAATCAAACTACATGAAGTTGAAGTTTTTGGTTAACAGCAGTGCCAACTATATAAATTTAAGTATATTTTTATAAAACAGGCATTTGTAAAGTAAAGCTTAAATCATCGTTTAATCTTAAGTTTAAACTTAAGATAAACGAAGGGTTAATCTAACATTATAAAACTGGGCCTTAATGAATTAATCTCGCGTTTAGTGGTCATCAAACTGATATGAACAGTACAACACAGATTATAAGTTCATATTAAAACGTGGTTAAAAGGCACTTTACACATGTGAAAATTTAATTCACACCACCTCGCAACATATTATTTCAAACCAAAACGTTCTATCTACAACAATGTAATTCAAAGCCACCCACGGTTAGTATCGAAGCGTCATGTCATGTCAGTCGCGTATTCAGATTTTTCTCCATGGCATACTACTGTTTGCAATGCTGTTGCATTGAGACGATGAAACAAACCCAATGCAATATTTTCTTTCTACCCTCTTATGTAAATTTGCTGTTTTCCGTACAGTCTGTAGAATGGATAAGTGGGCCATTCCAGTTAACTGAACGGATCTATTTCATATACGTTCTAGGATGGATATGAAATCGACCAATCACAGTTCGTGTATTAAGTACATAGGCAACTATTCGTTTTAAAAAATTCAAGTTAGTGCGTAAGCTGTCAAAGTAATTGTCAGTGTGTATTCACGCAGTTTGAGCTAGAAAATAATTTAAAATGAGTGATTCCAGTGAAGAATCGATAAACGGTATACCACCTAAAATTTTATTGAAATTATTACATACAGACAAAATTTTAGAGATATATTATGACAAAAAAAAAAGTAGCTATATGTGGGGATTGAACTATGATCTCTTGCTTTTCGAAGCGTAGATATAACCACTAGGTACTGCCGCTTTTATAAAATGTTTTCACCTAGAGCGTAAGATTAAGCAGTAGCTAAGTTTGTATATTAAAATTTGATTAAAACTATTATTTGTAGTTTTTTCTTAATATGGCCGTAGAAAAAGTATACTGTACAACTCGAGTGGATTATCCATATCGCACTCGAAAGATTGAGGCACTCCGCCTACGGCGTCGTGCTGAATTTTCTTTCTCGTGCGATATGGCTATCATATCCACTCTTGTTGCACAAACTACTATTTTCTACTCCCTTATGTAAATTTGCTGTTTTCCGTACAGTCTGTAGAATGGATAAGTGGGCCATTCCAGTTAACTGAACGGATATATTTCATATACGTTCTAGGATGGATATGAAATCGGCCAATCACAGTTCGTGTATTAAGTACATAGGCAACTATTCGTTTTAAAAAATTCAAGTTAGTGCGTAAGCTGTCAAAGTAATTGTCAGTGTGTATTCGCGCAGTTTGAGTTAGAAAATAATTTAAAATAAGTGATTCCAGTGAAGAATCGATAAACGGTATACCACCTAAAATTTTATTGAAATTATTATATACAGACAAAATTTTAGAGATATATGAGAAAAAAACTAGCTATATGTGGGGATTGAACCTATGATCTCTTACATTTCGAAGCGTGCAAGCAAGCAAATAGACTTTATTCAAATTAATACATAATATTGCCTCCCCGGAGACTACCTTACGACCGACCGTGCAACCACCGCGTTGTTCGCGGTGGTGGGTTGCATGGCTGGGCGGGGTAGCTCCGGTTCGGCTAAAAGAAAATGGGGAGATAAGTTCTGACTCCTTTTGCTAAAAACAAATTATAAAGGACAATATAATTAAAAAACATTTTAAAAATAAAATTTAACAAAGCTTAAAAATTAAACACAAACTCGAAGCTGTCGCACTGCACTGAACTAATTTTGTAGCTGACACAGGTACCCAAATCTAAAACGGGGAACCTTCATCGAAATGAGGTACTGCAGGGATACGCCCATTATTCGTAGAATTTTTGCATCTGGCGAGTATTATGTGTAAGTATGAATAAAACACGTTTCGAATAATTAATATATTAATTAAATACTTTAAGGATTTTTTTATTTTTGTTTTAAAGAAGTTCTTTTCGTAATTGTAAGTTAAAATTAGGGAAAATGAAATGTTGAACGTTGATGCGCATTTCGTCCACTATGTTGATATCATCTAAAGGTATTTTATTTTGGGCACTACACCCGCATGCATTACTCGACGCGGGTTTCGCCAACCATGTAGGCATAATCCGGAGATGATTAAAACTGAGTTTTAATATATATAATAACACAACACTTCCATAATTTACTCGACGCGCATTTCGCCCACCGTGCTTTCATCACTGTAGATGATGAAAACTGATCTTCAATTTAAACAATACACCCGAATGCTCTATTCGACGCGCGGTTCGCCAACCATGTATGCATAATTTGGAGATGCCTAAAACTGAGCTTTCATAATATTCTCTGAATCTTCATTTCTTATAACAACTAAAATATTAAAAAAAAACCGCTGCCCAAGGAATAACTACTTCCACATCCAGATTTTGTATCCAAGCCTTATACACACAAAATCCCAATTTAATTTTTTACTCCGTTTAATAATAGGGCGGGGGTGGCAATGGGGGTGGTAGAGGTGGTGACTAATTCCAAACAAAATTTTTAGAGTCCCTTGGTTCTCGTACGCACACTAAATACCAATTTAATTTTTTACTCCCTTTAATAATAGGGAGGGAGTGGCAATGGGAGTAGTAGAGGGGGTGGCAAATGCCAAACAAAAAATTTTTAGAGGCCCTTGGATCTTTTATATACACAAAATCCCAATTTAATTTTTTACTCCCATAAATAATAGGGCGGGGGTTGCAATGGGGTTGGTAGAGGGGGTAGTTAATGCCAAAAATTTTTTTGAGACGTTTCGTTCTTGTATACCCACTAAATCACATTTTAATTTTTTTACACCCTTTCATAATAATGTGGGGGTGGTATTCGGGATGATAATAGGGGGTGACTGATGCCAAAAAATTTTTTGAGAACTTGACTTTTCGTACATGCCCTAAATTGCAATTTTATGGACTCTTACCTGCTTGCTTTGCCTATTTACCCTTACTTACCCCATTAGAATTATACCAAAATATAATCTAGTTCCAGATCTCGTTATAATAATACAGGTGTACCAAATTTCAAGTCAATATAATAAACGGTTCCAGAGTAAACGTTCGCACAAAAAAATATACAGACAGACCGACAGAATTTTTTTTTTCGCTCAAATCTAAAATCTCGACGTTTCTTGACATTTTAAGACCATTTAAAAAAAAAAATTTTTTACGTTATACTTCCACTGGACGTGGAAGTAAAAGTTGCATAATAAAATACTAAATAGAGAAATATTTATCATTTTTAGATATTTCGTAATCAGTCCTCTCATTAGAATATCGCAATGCCAATATCTGACTGCAAGTAAATGTGTAAATCGAAGTTATTAATTAAGGTTGATGTTGATTTTGATTTTATAAAATTTCTACAGCATGGCATTTTTAATGATAATGTATTAGCTAATAATACTGAAAAATATACCCTAAGTGGGCAGTAAGTATGTAAATTTACAACTTTGTTTTGAAACCGAAGACTGCAATGCGTTTTATTTGTATCGCCGATACGAATACGAGCAAATGTCAATGGTCTCCATTAAGTGCGTATATTTTGCATATTTAACTGCAAATTGAACTTTCGAAAGTGCGCGATATAATTAATTTATTATATTTCTTGCCCACTTTATTGGACTGATCATTACAAAAATTCTATAAGTGGAAGATAAACAACAGATTTGCATATTAATAGATCGAAGAGATGTAGAAACAAAAAATATACAACCGATCAAGTGCGACGAGGATTCCGGACTAGATAATATGGCTAGCGAAAAACCTGTTTTGAAACGGATTGAAATATTTAAAATATTTTCACTACCCTCTAAGCCGCGTAACTTAACTGAAGGGGGATTAAACGTCTATGTACATTGTACAATGTACAGTCTGTAATCCAGTGATCCAGTGTCTCGACTCACCTGTCCCTTTAAGTATGTAATAAATAAACCCTGTTTCACCCTAGCGATATACAGTTTATAGTTGAAGAGAAACGCGACTGTGACGATCCTGAACCCCGATCTTTACACTTGGTCGCACGCGTGTCCGAAGCCAGCCATACATCCACGACACGCATAGCTCCGTGATAATTTAAGGTTTGAACTGGGCGAGAGGGGCTATAAAGTGATTTAGAAAAAGAAGAGAAATCCGGCTTTTTCTGTCTAAGATGAATTACAAAGTTTATGTAAAATAATTATTGTCCATAAATGATTCCATCCGTGTATTCATCGGTGTATCCATGAATGAAGTCATCGTTAGATTTATCGATAGATTTACCAATAATTCTTCCATGGATCCTATCTCTGCATCCAGCCGGAATCATTTCACGATCCGTAATTTTCATCACTTTCAGTGTACTGTTAGTTCCAACTGGAACAAAAATCAATTGGTGTCATCTTCTATAAGAGAATTCAGGTTAACATTAGGACAGTTGCAGTAAAGTCCAACCTTACGGTTTCTGTTTTAAAACCACTAGAAATGGCAGCTTCTCCCTTCTTCCAATGAAAAAAAATTATTTTAATGTACTATAGACGATTACTGAGTTTTATTTATTATACTTTTATATGCCGCTTGCTGCCGTTTCAAAATGACTGTTTGCAAAGTGAGAAAATTACCTCTATAAATATGCATAGGTGAGCAAATAAAATGTATGCTCATCACAACTTACATACATTACAACTTAATAAATATTCATCACATCACACAGAAATTTCCATCTACCCATTAATCAGAACCGCTAATGTGACCAATTATGAGTTTTATGATAGGTGGCACAACTCGATAAATTTTTATAGATTGTTTACTGGTATTTATAGCGCCCTCGGATTGGTTCAAATATTAGCCACATACCACATTTATATTCATGCTATTAAATTATGTAAAGGGAAATGCTAGTCCAGTTACTTAGTGTATTTATGACCGATATGAAGGTAAGTAAACAGAAAAGAAGTTGGTTCACTCCCAAAGTTAAATAAAATACGTTTTTTGCGTCTTTCTCGGAGCCCGTTAATTTCTGTGAAAGCTATCAAGCACAACGATTTTTAGTACTTTTGAAGACCGACATTTCGATACCTCACACATTGAATTTGATCGAAAGTAATCGAGATTCGAGTATTCGAAATTGGCCAATTTTTTTGCCATTTACTCAACAACAATGCATCTTATGAAAAAACGATACTTCATCTTTTCGATAGAAAATTTGATATCTACAATTTATTTATTTTTTTAATCTCAGTAGCAACAAAATTGTAACCGCACCCTCAAAATGTTTAAACAATACGTTTAATCGAAAAAGCGTATAGAAGATTTTTATTGCATTACATTTGTTACATAATAATGTACAATACCGGGTGTTAGAAAAGTATGGTTATTATGTAACAAATGTAATGTAATAAAAATCTTCTATACGCTTTTTCGATTAAACGTATTGTTTAAACATTTTGAGGGTGCGGTTACAATTTTGTTGCTACTGAGATTAAAAAAATAAATAAATTGTAGATATCAAATTTTCTATCGAAAAGATGAAGTATCGTTTTTTCATAAGATGCATTGTTGTTGAGTAAATCGCAAAAAAATTGCCCAATTTCGAATACTCGAATCTCGATTACTTTCGATCAAATTCAATGTGTGAGGTATCGAAATGTCGGTCTTCAAAAGTACTAAAAATCGTTGTGCTTGATAGCTTTCACAGAAATTAACGGGCTCCGAGAAAGACGCAAAAAACATATTTTATTTAACTTTGGGAGTGAACCAACTTCTTTTCTGTTTACTTACCTTCATATCGGTCATAAATACACTAAGTAACTGGACTAGCATTTCCCTTTACATAATTTAATAGCATGAATATAAATGTGGTATGTGGCTAATATTTGAACCAATCCGAGGGCGCTATAAATACCAGTAAACAATCTATAAAAATTTATCGAGTTATGCCACCTATCATAAAACTCATAATTGGTCACATTAGCGGTTCTGATTAATGGGTAGATGGAAATTTCTGTGTGATGTGATGAATATTTATTAAGTTGTAATGTATGTAAGTTGTGATGAGCATACATTTTATTTGCTCACCTATGCATATTTATAGAGGTAATTTTCTCACTTTGCAAACAGTCATTTTGAAACGGCAGCAAGCGGCATATAAAAGTATAATAAATAAAACTCAGTAATCGTCTATAGTACATTAAAATAATTTTTTTTCATTGGAAGAAGGGAGAAGCTGCCATTTCTAGTGGTTTTAAAACAGAAACCGTAAGGTTGGACTTTACTGCAACTGGCCTAATGTTAACCTGAATTCTCTTATAGAAGATGACACCAATTGATTTTTGTTCCAGTTGGAACTAACAGTACACTGAAAGTGATGAAAATTACGGATCGTGAAATGATTCCGGCTGGATGCAGAGAGAGGATCCATGGAAGAATTATTGGTAAATCTATCGATAATTCTAACGATGACTTCATTCATGGATACACCGATGAATACACGGATGGAATCATTTATGGACAATAATTATTTTACATAAACTTTGTAATTCATCTTAGACAGAAAAAGCCGGATTTCTCTTCTTTTTCTAAATCACTTTATAGCCCCTCTCGCCCAGTTCAAACCTTAAATTATCACGGAGCTATGCGTGTCGTGGATATATGGCTGGCTTCTGACACGCGTGCGACCAAGTGTAAAGATCGGGGTTCAGGATCGTCACAGTCGCGTTTCTCTTCAACTATAAACTGTATATCGCTAGGGTGAAACAGGGTTTATTTATTACATACTTAAAGGGACAGGTGAGTCGAGACACTGGATCACTGGATTACAGACTGTACATTGTACAATGTACATAGACGTTTAATCCCCCTTCAGTTAAGTTACGCGGCTTAGAGGGTAGTGAAAATATTTTAAATATTTCAATCCGTTTCAAAACAGGTTTTTCGCTAGCCATATTATCTAGTCCGGAATCCTCGTCGCACTTGATCGGTTGTATATTTTTTGTTTCTACATCTCTTCGATCTATTAATATGCAAATCTGTTGTTTATCTTCCACTTATAGAATTTTTGTAATGATCAGTCCAATAAAGTGGGCAAGAAATATAATAAATTAATTATATCGCGCACTTTCGAAAGTTCAATTTGCAGTTAAATATGCAAAATATACGCACTTAATGGAGACCATTGACATTTGCTCGTATTCGTATCGGCGATACAAATAAAACGCATTGCAGTCTTCGGTTTCAAAACAAAGTTGTAAATTTACATACTTACTGCCCACTTAGGGTATATTTTTCAGTATTATTAGCTAATACATTATCATTAAAAATGCCATGCTGTAGAAATTTTATAAAATCAAAATCAACATCAACCTTAATTAATAACTTCGATAACAGATCCTTAAACAAATCAAAGGCTGCTTGGTCAATTATAAATAAAGGCGCAATCAACAACAAAGCTAAGTAAAGCACCACCGAAAGCATCCGAATTAATAATGATTTAACACGTGACACAGAAATAATAGCTGACAAGCTCAATCCATTTTCTGTTGATAATCCAAAAAGTTTAATTGAAAAATTTTCAAACGTTGAAAGCGACAATCGTATTTAACTAAATAAAACTTTTCTAAACATATTTTTTGAGGCGGTGATTGAAAGTGAAGTGTTTAATATCATTATGGAGCTAAAATCCTCCAATTCAATCGGTGTTAATAATATTAGTATTATTAGTTCGAACATGCTCAAATCCATGGTTTTTCATATTGTCCGATCATTAACATACCTGATAAACAAGTCTCTTAATGCGGGTAATTTTCCAGATATGCTTAAATTAACGAAGGTCATTCCTATATATAAAACAGGAGAACACACAAGCATTGACAATTACAGACTTATTTCACTGTTATCATCAATTTCGAAAATATTGGAAAGAGTGATCCTCAACAAAATGATTAAATTCATCTCAAAATTCAAGATCTTATCTGATACTCAACATGGCTTCCGAGAGGGTAGATCGACTCAATCGGCCATCCTTAATTCCCTTGGTAATCTATACGATAATTTAAACAATAACAAAAAATGCTTTGGAATATTTATGGATTTAAGCAAGGCATTTGATCTTGTTGATCATGAGATATTGATTAACAAATTGCATATATATGGTTTTAGGGGTAAATGTCAGTCTGGAAATCCAATATAAATGGGCTATGGATAAACGGAACTGGCAGGCATAACCATAGCTGCAAAAGAAATTGTCCGTAGACAAATTACGGGCAAAACAATCAGGATCTACACAGATTGTAGAGAAGTTACAAAATTACCACAGGAGCAGTATGGGAATGTCACCAAGCATTTGTGGGTGCCTCCAGCATGAATAACATACTGGTATGCTGAGTGAAAGGACACGCACAGTGTAGTGGCAACAGAGTAGCCGATAGACTGGCCAAGAAGGCAGCAGACCTAAGTATTTTTTAGGCCAGGCCCGGCCAGTCTGTTACCGATCACGGCAATAACACAAATAATTAAAGAGAACACCCACAATGAATTCAAGAAACTGTGGGATGAAACAGTCAGCTTGCTAGGAAACTACTAAAATATCCCAACAAGAGTACAACAATGGACTACCTGGCAATGTCGAGAAGGAACCTACGTTTTATAACGGGAATCCAGACTGGACACTGTCTGTTAAGGAAACATCTACATAATATGAGATTAAGCGAAACACCCCCCTGTAGAGGTTCTGAACAAGAAGATGAGACGGTCCAACATGTACTGTGTGACTGTTCTGCCGTCTCATCAATCAGAGAATCCATTTTGGGAGAACGTTGGCCTACTTTGGCCGATGTAAGGGAGATGCCCCTAGGCAGCATCACCACCTATTTCGCAAGATTAGGTTGGTTGGAGACCTAGGCGAAGGTCTGCCTACAGTGAGGATGTACAATAGGCCCAATGGAGCCTAAGTCTCAACCAATTCCAGATTCCAGGGGTAAATGTGGCGGCTGGTTGAAGTCATATTTAACCAATCGGACACAGCAAGTATCAATAAATGGGCATCAGTTCAGCATATTGAATATATTATATGGCGTTCCAAAAGGTTCTGTCCTATGACCGTTATTAATAAAAACCACAGAAATTTATTGACAACCCCAAATTCCAGAAGCCAGAGGTTTGTGCGGAAGGGGGTTACACATTGAAAAAACGCGGACATACAACCATTTCCTCCGACAGTGCCAGTGCCAGAGCCGAAAATCGAACCTGGTGGCGCGATACCCTTGTGATTAATAGCGATTGCCACCTCGCGCCTTAACAAACGCAGCTATCGGCCAGACAATTGTTTTTATTGTTTGCTATTGACTTGTCAGAAATTTCCAATGCTAAAAATTTAACTTCGTTTGCAGGCGATACTTCTTAAGTATTTGCAACAATATAGTAGATTTAAAGAACTCTGCGCTGAATGTACTTAAACGAGCTTGCATCTTGGTTTTACAACAACAGATTAGTAGTAAATCGAAATAATACAATGTTTATACATTTTACACCAAGATTAGTACCATGCAATGAAAGCCATCTTTGAAAAATAAACAGAAAATCTGTTGAGCAAGCTCTGTCAACAAAATTCTTAGGTATTATATATCGATAATTCTTTAAGTTGGGAATGTCACATAGACGTACATAAAAAGCTGTCTTCAGTTTGTCTTGCGTTATATCGGCTAAGAGATATTGTAAATAAATCTGAAATTTTGTCATATTACTACAGTATAAAAACCAATATTTATACTGTGATATTACTATGCTCAGTTTTATGCCAGGATTGTTTATGGCATAATTGTTTGGGGTTCTACACATCATATTGATAGGGTACTTATAATGCAAAATCGGGCAACTCGCAATATAATTGGCTTCAGTAAGTATGCTACTTGTAGAAACGTATTTAAAGAACTTAAAATTTTACCTTTGGCACGCCTTTATATTCTTGAAATTATCTCCTTTGTAAGAATTCACCATGTACCATGATGAGTTTTTAAAAACAATAATTATCACAATAGATACCTATTGTTTCATTTGACATTTATCCTGTAGTTAAAAGTTAACCCTGTATTGATAAACCGAACCTAAATCTCTTAAAAATGCTGTAAAACTTTTACTGCTTGATCATTGTTTTTATACTATAACTGACTTATTAAATCATGTGTTTTAACTGTTTTTACCCTATAATAAACATGCATTAGTTTGTACAAAAAAATTGTTCATGCTGTTTTTATTGTATTTATATTTTACTAAATATTGTCTGCAATTTACATCGTAACTTTATATTGGTATTATCTTATACACTACTGTTCGTATTTGACTTGTCCTATGTCATTTTCTTATATGATCTAATGGACAATAAAGATTAATTATTTTTTCAGCAGTTCATATGACATTTGAATTAATTTATCGAAATTTGCTACTTTACCTAACAGTGTTTTATTTAAAAACGCATACTGCCCTAAAAAATATGTCTTTTCAGAATTAGCCGGCAGTAATCAAAAACAAATAAAAAAAGAAAGATATTTGCTCGAACTTTTGTAGTACGTGGTTAAAACACGCCGTTTTTGAAAAAAAATTTTTAGCAGGGATTTTGAAGTTAATAAATATAAAAATATTCAAATTAGCTTACACCTATTTTGATACAAATTCGAAAACTTCAATGAATATTTAGCACAATGAGCTGTGAAAAGCTTGAAATTAACAAGTTAAAAAACTTTCAATAGATCTACAAAACTCATTTTTAATAATTGTAAGGTTAGTAAATACGGTCGTGAGCAAAAAAAATAGGACAAGTCTTATAACGGTATTTTGCTAAAATCTAGTTGTGTATATCTAACTTTAATTTTTGTGACATTGTCAGTTAGTTGTCATAATTTATTGCAAGTGTGCAAAAAACTAATATGCCTCATATAAGCGATTTAGTTAAATCTGGAGTTATTGCTAAAGCAGAAGATGGATGGTCAATGAGACAAATTGCACTGCATTATAATATTGACAAAAATTCGGTGTGTAACATTTTAAGAAAGCGGAGAATAAACGGTACGATTAGTAGAAATCCTGGATCAGGGCGACGAAGGATATCAAATCAACAAAAAGATTTGCAATTGGTAAATGCTTTAGTAGAAAATCCATTTTACTCAGTTATTCAGGCTGCTGAAGAAACGAATTTTCCTGGATCGGTAGTACTGGTCGCCGGCGAATAAGAGAGAATCGGAGCTACGCTGTCATGCAGCAGCACAGAAATACTTATTTAAAGCTGAACATAAAGAAGCTCGAGTAGGATTTGCGCTTGAATTTTTGCGCATGATGTAAATTTTTGGGCACGTGGTCCTGGTGTTTTGTAGCATATTGAGGAAAGATTAATATAGTAGTATAGTGAAACATATTAGGTTTTAGACAATATTATGCTCCCTTCTGTGTCACAATTATTTCCTAATACTGAGTTCATATTTCAACAAGACAATTGTTCCGTTCATACTGCTCATACTGTAACTAACTGGTTTCAAGATAACAGCATCAATGTTCTTAACTGGCCCAGTCATAGTCCAGATCTTAACCCTGTGGAAGAAGTATGGGGACTACTCGTAAGAAGTATCCAAAAACGAAATGTGAGACCACGGAATGCCGAAGAATTACTGGAAATAGTAAATAATGCATGGGAAAATACTATTACTAATGATTATTGTATAAGGTTATTTAATTCTATGCCAAACAGACTTATAGAAGTTATGAATAGAAATGGTGCAATAAAGAAATATTAATAGTTAGTTTCTTGTTAAGTAGGATATCCTTTGTTCTTTGATCCAGGATTTCTACTAATCGTACCGTTTATTCTCCACTTTCTTAAAATATTACACACTAAATTATTGTTAATGTTATAACACAGTGCAATTTGTCTCATTAACCATCCATCATTTACTTTAGCAATAACTACAGCATTAAAATAAAAAATAAATTAAAAGTGATATCTGTTTTATTTCGGCTACTCATTACATATTCAAATAGAGACAGATTTACATTAGAAAAAAAAGTTGTCCTATATTTTTCTGCTCACAACAGTACAAAAAATGTTGAAAAATTCTTCTGCCCTGCTGAAAATATCACTCTTTATACTTATAATATAAAACATCTGAGCAAATCGTATCGCAAGTAATTATTTATAAAACGCAATTTCATGAATTCTGGTGTAGACGGTTGTACTGTATACATAAACATTTTTGATGTGATCCCGTTCAAAGTTATCAAGTTAGGATTCATCCATCACCTACATTATGTCTTATTCAGAGAAAGCCTTCAAGTTTTTTATATTTGGCGAGACGCTATTGACAGTACGCTGCTCATCTGTGTTTTCTTTTTCATGTGTTTATTGACTGTAATACGAATGTGTTTTGTTATTTGTCCGCGGCTATTAAATAATGTATCTATTGCGTATGTATTTTCTCAAGGGTAATGATCTATTATTCGTTGATTCTGGATTTTTTGTATTTATTTCCATTTCCTAAAAATTACATCGAATCAAATAGCCAATGACATATGTCATTTGACGTGAAAATTTAAAAGGCACTTTTTCTTGAAACATCGAAGCAGAGATTGGCTATTGTTTTATATCCCCGGGCATAGTATTGCATTCAACTTGCATGTAATGATTGTTATCCACTAGTAGAATAGTAAAATTGGACCTAAAATATTTGGGTTAAGCTGATTTGCAGTCTTAAAAGTGTAGTTTTTAGCTGACTGCCAATGTCTAATAGTCCATCCATTAACTTACATTTTTTCAGTTTTCTGACATTTCTGACATCTTATCCTTCTCTGCAAATATAGTAGATACTTTTCTGTACGGAGCATATCGATTGATATCTGCACAGTTTGTATTAAAAAAAGTTAGAGCTATATTACACGCCTCGAATAATCTGCACAGTTTGTATTAAAAAAAGTTAGAGCTATAATACACGCCTCGAATAATATTTAATTTAATAGTAAATGTGAAATCGTCAGATATAATATGATCTACCACTTCACTATGCCCTGACACAAGTATTTTAAATACCACAGCAATATAATTATCTATTGTTTTTTACGTTAACCACAAAATTCATAATTTATCTAATTACAAGTTTACCTCAAACGGAAGATGGGTATTTCAATAGAAGACAGTACAGTACACCATAATTACTGATGATATTGTTACGTGCTTACAGTTTTCAGTAAACACTCTGTGGATTCAAATAACTTGCAACAAGAATTTTCACTAACCACTATTTTATTTATCACTAAAATTACACTAGTAAATATTTAAAAATCACAAAACTAATAGTAACTTAATCTAATATAAATTCACTACTTTTAAAACACTATGTACTTTACTTTTCTTCTGAAACTTGTCAACTCTTGTCTAACCTAAAAACTTTCACTGAACTGAACTCTTCTTTATACTTCACTAAACTGTACTGTTCCCCCATCTGCTGGATTCACCTCTTTATATACACCCATAGAAATGTACCAGAACAGTATTCCATAATTTTCTGGAACCCTACAGAGTTTTCTACTATGTAATAGATGACTGTTCGTTAATTGGCTCATAGATGGCGCCACCATACAGGTTTCCTTTCACCTTGAACAGGGACTTAATCACATCTTTCCTCGCTAGAGGGCAGCACATAACACTGCCCCCTCCTTAAGCCTGAATGTCCCGGTCAGGCAATTCAGATTCCCCAACATACTTCATACTTCGCCAACCTATCCAAGTGCAGGATCTTCATCTTGGACTTCTTACTACGTTGAATTCGGTAAACAACGTCATTGATCCGAGTGATGACTGAATACGGCCCTTCCCAGGGTGGGTGAAGCTTCGGAGATCTTCCCTTCTTTCGCTGTGGGTTATATAGCCAAACCAGATCGCCCTCCTTGAATCCTGCTGACGTTCCCTTCCGGTCATAGCGAGCCTTCATTCTGTCACTAGTTATGCTAACTTGGTTTCGAACCAATTCGTGGACATTCCTCAGCTGTTGACTAACTTCGTCTGCATAGTCATCCACGGACAGTGGCTTCTTATCTGGTGTACCAAACATCAAATCACATGGCAGTCTGATCTCGTGCCCAAATATTACACGAGCCGGTGTCTGTTTAGTAGTCTCATGAATGGCAGCCCTGTATGCCATTAAGAAAAATGATATATGTCGATCCCAATCTCGCTGGTTTTTGTGAACTACCTTAGAAAGATGTTCCTTCATGGTTTTATTATGTCGTTCCACCATTCCATCTGACTGGGGATGAAGAGGGGTTGTCCGAGTCTTGTGAATGCCCAGCAACTCACAAATTTTCTGAAATACCCCGACTCAAAGTTTCTCCCTTGATCGGAATGTAGCTCCAGGGGTACACCAAATCGGCATACAAGGTTATCCACCAGAACTCGAGCAACAGTAACTGCTTCCTGATTCGGAATGGCATAGGCTTCGGGCCATTTACTAAAATAGTCCATAGCGACCAGGATGTATTTATTCCCATCATCTGTCACTGGGAATGGGCCCGCTACATCTATAGCAATCCTCTCAAAAGGAGCTCCGACGTTATATTGCTTCATTTGGCCCCTGCTCTTCGTCTGTGGCCCTTTGGTGGCTGCAAAAGCCTTGCATTTGCGGCACCAAGCCTCCACATCTTGACGGCTATTGATCCAATAAAATCGTTCCCATACTTTAGCCACTGTCTTATTCATACCAAAATGTCCCCCGGACACTCCATCATGTATTTCCTGAAGTACTTTTGGGATCCGACAGCTGGGTATCACTAGACGCATGGTAACTTCCCCCCCATCTGGACTTTCCCATGCTCTCTTTAATAGTCCATCTACAACCTTAAGGGAGTCCCATTGTGCCCACAATTCCTTCAGCTCCACACTTTTGTCCGAAACATCCTTCCATTCCGGTCGCGTTCCTTTTTCTTTTGCCCTTAATATAGGACCAATTACGCTGTCATCCATTTGTTCTCGTCTTAGAACTTCCTTTGTCCAATCATCTGGAACATCTACCTGAACTGTGTTTACTATTACCGTGCCCTGTGCTTTTTCAACCCGATAGCAGTGCTTGCAGTCATCTTTGCACGGTCTTCTTGACAGAGCATCTGCATTTTTATGAGACTTTCCAGGTCGGTGTTCGATTGTGAGGTCATATTGCTACAGTCTTTCTATCCAGCAAGCCAGTTGACCTTCTAGGGTTTTCAGCTGCAGTAGCCAGTACCTTACTGAAATACTCGATTACTTTTTCCTCTCCATTTTGGACTTGAGATAGTACACATCCAATTGCGGAGTTGCTAGCATCCGTGTCAAGAATATAGAGGCCCTTTTGTTGGGGATATGCTAGCACAGGACTACTGCATAACGCTGCTTTCAGCTTCTTCCATGATGTTTCACACTCCGGTGTCCACTGATATTTAACTTTCTCCTCCGTTAGCTGGTGTAGTGGCTTTGCTATATCCGCAAATCCTTCCACAAAACGTCTATAGTAAGTACAGAGGCCAAGAAAACTTCGTAATTCGTGTACATTTGAAGGTCTTGGCCAATCACGCACGGCAGAGATCTTGTCCGGGTCTGTCTATATTCCCTCCGAAGATACGACATGTCCAAGGAATTTTACTTCTTTTTGGAATAGTACTAATGGAACTTTAGGTGTGCATTTCTGATTCTCCCAAATACTTCTTGAAGATTTTCCAAATGTTCCCTGAAGTTTCGTCCCATAACCATTACGTCATCAAGATAAACTAAGCACGTCTTCCAAGTTAGTCCTCGGAGTACAAATTCCATCAATCTTTCAAAAGTAGCTGGCGCATTGCAAAGTCCAAAAGGCATCACGGTGAATTGATATAAACCACTACCTGTTGAGAAGGCAGTCTTTTCCTTGTCGTCAGGGTGAAGTCCCACCTGCCAATACCCACTTCGAAGGTCTAGAGTTGAAAACCATCGTGACCCTGCCAGCGTACTTAATGTATCGTCAATTCGTGGTAGTGGATAGCTGTCTTTCTTCGTAACATCATTCAGCTTCCGATAGTCGACACAAAATCTCAAAGTTCCGTCCTTCTTGGCAACTAAAACTACCGGTGATGACCAGGGACTGGTTGATTCCTCAATTACTCCATCTTGTAGCATCTTTTGAACCATCGCAGCAGCTTCTTCTTGTTTAGCTAGTGGCAACCTCCTAGGTTGTTGGCGGATTGCGACTGAATCACCAGTGTCTATCCGATGCTGTACTATATCAGTTTTCGTGAGGATGTCTGTGTTTTTGGCAAATACCGCACTTTCTTTCTCCAAAAACTTGATTGCCTTTCTACGTTCATCCTCAGATAGGTGTTCAAACTGGGAACTCAACAAAGTCACAACTTCCCTGTCTACACTGGTTGACGAACATTTCTCCCCTTGTTCCTCGCACCTTGCTATCCACTGGACTGGTTCGTAGGATCCTATTGCCTCGCCTTCCTTGAAAGTTACCGAGTGGGAATTTAAATTAGCCACTCTAATTGGAATTTTGTCTTTTGTCCGGGTCAGAGTTCTTGCTAAGATTACGTTTTCTGTCTTAATTGAATCATCTTTTTCAACAAGGCCAACACGGTATCCACCAGAGTTTCCTTCCAGAATGGCCTCGATTATTTGTTCTGAACGGGCAGGAATCTTGATTGTCTGAGCCGTCAGTAGCCTCACTTTTTGAAATCGGTCATTTGCTGTTGATAAAATAAATTCTTCATTTCCAATCTTTAGAACTCGTTCTACCACGTCAAGTATAAATTGATCTTGTACTCCCATAACATCCAGCCCCAAAATGAAATCATCAGTGATGTCAGCCGCAATAACCCTATGACTAAAGCACAGGCGTCCAAACTGCAGATCTAGGTCAACTTCTCCATGAACCCTTACCCTGTCTCCTGTGGCTGTTCGAACGACCAATCCATTTTGGCTTTTATCAACTTTTATTCCTGATAAAAATCCGGGTCGCACTATTGATGACGTGGCACCTGTGTCGATAGTGAAGATACATCTTTTTTGTTTACATAGCCATCCAAAAGCAGACTACTCGGGACTCTTCTAATCTGGGAAACCCATATCTCTCTGGGGGCACCGTGTTCACCAGCCAGCACAGCCCCCAAGGTGCTGGCTATCTTTAGTTTTCCTGCGGCTCTTCAGTCGTTGCGGCATTTACTCTCTCAGGGCTCCGCTGCCGACAGTTTCGCTTAATATGCCCTGTTTTGCCGCACTTATAACAACGAATCAACTTCCTTGGCTGTTCATCGCTCTGTTCTCTTTCCTGCTTCCTTGGAGCATCTGATTTGGTCATCAACTGGCTTATCATTTTGTGCATGTCAGCCATCAAAGATTCCATATTTGATTTTTCTAAATGATCCTCTTCTTCTACCTTCATGGCACGTACTCTCGGACGTGCAGTCTCTTTGTAAGCGGCTTCAACCTCGAGGGCACGGATCAAGGCTTCACTACCAGTCTTATCTCGAGATAATCTAAGGACTCGCCTGATCTCCTCGTCTCTTATACCATCAAATCAATGAAAGTACCAACCGTTAATTGTTCCTGGAATTCTTTGGGCGCATCCGGGTAAGCCAGGTATGTCAGTCGCTCAACAGCTGCTTCAAAATTTTGTAAACTTTCCCCAGCCTTTTGTGTGCGTGATTTGAGCTGAGTCCGGTATACTTGGGCGAGGTGTTGGTCGCCATATCTTAGATCTAGTGCAGCCTCCAAAACTTTAAAATCCCTTTGCTGCGTCACTGGGATGGTCTGAAGCAACTCTGAGGCTTGACCTTTTAATGCTAGCACCAATGCCATAGCTTTGTCTTCGTTACTCCAATTGTTTGCGTATGCCGCTGCCTCAAATTGTCTTTTATAGGTTGACCAAGAAGTTTGACCATCAAAGGAAGGCGGTTGTAATCGAGGACCTGATGATGATAATACCAGCTGGCCTCCTTGTTCTCTTAACAGTCGCTTAAGTCGCTCTACCTCTCCTTCAACTGCACGAAATTTTCCTTCTATATCGGTAACTTTCCCTTCGACGCCAGTAACTTTCCCTTCGACACCAGTAACTTTTTCTTCAACACCAGTAACTTTTTCTTCGACGCCAATAACTTTTTCTTCAACGCCAGTAACTGTTCCTTCGACTTCAGATACTTCCTCTTCAACCTTATTTACTTTTCTTTTGACATCACATATTTCAGTCTTTATGTTGCCCATATCCTCTTTAATTTCACTTTTGAGGTCTTCAGTTGCCGAAAGGATAACATCTTGTTGCCCCTGTATAATTTTCCTTAATTCTTCTTGACGTCTCTCTTGTTCTTCTTTTTCTTCCTGACGTCGTTTTTCTTGTTCTTCTTTTTCTTCTAGACGCCGTTTTTCTTGTTCTTCTTTTTCTTTCTGACGTCGTCTTTCTTTTTCTTCTTGACGTCTCTCTTGTTCTTCTCTTTCCTCTTGGCGTCGTTTCTCTTGTTCTTCTTTTTGGTCTAGCATCATTTTTCTAAATTGTTCGAACATGTCTTGCATTTGTTTTTCAGCAGCCATGCTTCTTGTTTCCATTCAACAACTAACAAACAACACTAACAAGTCTTATTTAAAGTCTATATCTGGTATACGTCAAATATGTCCACAAAATCCTCACACTAGTACAAATAAGTCTTGTCCAATATCGATATCACTTTCCAGTTCGACTCACTTCACTATCTCCAGTGGTTTCCAAATAGAACACTATGGAACTTAGTCGAATTCTTCAGAAATTCTGTTGCAATTCCGCTTCTGACACCAATTGTTACGTGCTTACAGTTTTCAGTAAACACTCTGTGGATTTAAATAACTTGCAACAAGAATTTTCACTAACCACTATTTTATTTATCACTAAAATTACACTAGTAAATATTTAAAAATCACACAACTAATAGTAACTTAATCTAATATAAATTCACTACTTTTAAAACACTATGTACTTTACTTTTCTTCTTAAACTTGTCAACTCTTGTCTAACCTAAAAACTTTCACTGAACTGAACTCTTCTTTATACTTCACTAAACTGTACTGTTCCCCCATCTGCTGGATTCACCTCTTTATATACACCCATAGAAATGTACCAGAACAGTATTCCATAATTTTCTGGAACCCTACAGAGTTTTCTACTATGTAATAGATGACTGTTCGTCAATTGGCTCATAGATGGCGCCACCATACAGGTTTCCTTTCACCTTGAACAGGGACTTAATCACATCTTTCCTCGCTAGAGGGTAGCACATAACAATATAAAACTTGTCTTAGAACTCGACAACGCAACATACAACAGTGACAATCTGTCAAATTTGTTAATAACTGTATATATTGTTTTTCACTAATGATGGCATAGCATTTTTACGATTCAATGATACGAATTGTGGTTTTCGTAAAATATTTAATATTGGCACTATCAGTTAAAATTTTGTGACATGTTTTATATCGTTGGGAAGAGGAAAAATAAATGGAATTAATGGTGTTATGGCCTACTTTGAGATTTGTTCTTTTCATTTTTACACAAGTGCGTATGTCAAAGCCAACTGCGTTTTTCGAATTTTTTGATACACATTATTATTATTATTGTCTTTGCCGTCAACTTTCATCTCTTTAACTTTCTTCGTACTCCTCAAATATTAAGGAAGCTATAACCGTTTGTGGTTTTCCTATTTTTCAGGATTTTGTAATATATCTCACAAAATAGGCTATGGATTTCAAATTTTTTTTTACTGAAATGTAGCTCACAAAAAATGGGATAACTGTTTCTAAAGCTTTATTCTTCTACAATAGATATTAAGCGAGACAATTGGTGTGGCCCTCGCAAAATAGACAGACGGTATATTTCATCAGAATTTGAAATCGAATGTTTGTTTATAATGCTCTTTAACCGCCTTCCAGGTCGCCTGAATGACCCTCTTAAGTTTAGGAGATCTAGATTTGTCTTAGATAAGCAGATGGGGCCCTACAGTTTATAGTGAGATCCGAACCACTTCTTGGGGATAATTTATAATTGAAAATTACTTCTCAATAGGTGGGGCTCGAATCCACTTCACTAGGTATGCTTGGAGAGAAACTAATCGCGCTAATCCGCTGAGAATGAACTAATAAATAAAGAAGCTACCGGGTTGCGAAGGTGAGAAGTGAAACACAATATTGTATATCAGATTTTGAGCAAAATCGGTCTTAAGATGTTGAGACATTTGGGTAACTGTTCTCAATGCACCTATTAACAGAAGTTATACAATTTAAATAACTCCTAGATTATAAAATCTTAATAATCTTTTCCTAAAAGGTGAATTATCTTAAAACCGAACGATTTCTTTCCTAGTATTTATCAGCATTTAATAATTTTATCTCCATAGAGAATTTTAGAACTATTTCAATAATCTAGTTAATGAATAATCTTTATCCAACACTTTCATATAAAGTGATGTTCATTGATGAGATTTTAAAGTGGCCCATAAGTCACTCGTGAGCTAACGTATACTTTAGGTATACTAGTGAGGTAAAGTGAGTAATTTTAATATACAAAAATCCAAGCAGTTTATTTATTGTCTTTATTATACGAGAAATTAAGAAGAAAAAAAGAATCCACGAACAATTATTTATTTATTTATATTTATGTTAACATTTATTGTAATCATATTCGATTTTTCACAAAGAAAATAGGTTACTTTGAACTTTTCTGGATTTAAATTTGCTGTAGCTTTTTTGGCTTCTTGCAAAATATCGGTCGGAATTTTCATATTATATCTTTCACAATTTTCCATTTTGATGTTAATTACACAATGTTTATTAAACAAACCCCTGGTTACAAACAAAGAGAATTATAACCACAGCTTTCTCGGCAAATTGCACGAGGATAATAACCATCCAGCTCTGTTTATCGAAATAGATGGTCTACTCAGTACAGAAAATGAGGAATTTCCTCTGGGTAACTCGGAGAGTGACCTACCAGATTTTAATTTTAAAAAAGCTAATTTTCAAACTTTATACCAAGAGTTATCGTCAACGGACTGGTCCTGTTTATCCTCTTTCACAGATGCAAACAGTGCAGTAGATGTGTTCTATAATATGCTCAGAAACATATTTAAAAAACATATACCAGTAAAGCATAAAATGAAATATAGTAGGCAATTTCCAAAATGGTTTTCGCAACCGCTCATTGATCAGTGGAAAGCAAAAGAAAAAGCTAAAAGAAAATATAATTCCTCCAAGAGTAACAATGATTATAACGAATTTAAATGTCTTACGTGAGCAATGCCGAGGACTCAGTAAAAAATAACCCTAATAACTTTTGGACTTTTATCAATTCTAAAAAAAATACTACAGCTATTCCTTCAACTATGAATCATAATGGTAAAGATGTCGATGACCCTCAGTTGATAGTAAATACTTTTGCCCATTCTTTCTTAGAGGCTTTTGTTACCTCAGAGGACTTTACAGACGACATAAACATCTTCAGCAACTACAATGCCCTAAATATAGTCAGAATAACTGAATCTGATATTTAAGCTGCAATAAAAAAGATTAAAAATAATATGTGCATGGGCCCGGACTTAGTGCCAGCATTCCTGATTACAGACTGTGCGATAATATTTTGTAAACCATTGCTCATCTTATATAATTTGATATTAACCTCTGGGGTTTTTCCTAATGTCTGGAAACTATCTAGAATTACACCTGTTCACAAAAAAGATGCTAAGAACAACTTCACCAATTACAGACCCATAGCCATTTTATGCAATTTCTGTAAGGTATTTGAGATTATCTTGCACAGCTTTATATCGCCTCATGTTTCCAATATAATTATGCCAGAGCAACACGGCTTCATACAGGGTCGTTCTACAGTATCCAATCTTTTGTGTGTGACTCAATTTATATCTGAAGTTGTTGATGAGGGAGGTCAGGTAGACGTCATCTACACTGACTTCTCCAAAGCATTTGATAGACTTGATCATGCTCTACTTTTAAACAGTCTCAATAGAGTTGGACATTGCACAGGCCTAGTAAGTCTTTTCCAGTCATACCTTACGAAACGCTTTCAATTTGTGCAATATCGAGGGTTTAGGTCTAACTATTTCCCTCAAACTTCAGGCGATCAATTTTGGGACCCCTCTTCTTTATAATATTTATTAACCATATTGCCAAAGATATTAATGTTCACTATTTGCTATACGCCGATGACCTCAAATTATATTGTAGAATTTCTTCCGTCTCTGAGTGTGAGAACCTTCAAAATAATATCACTACACTTGATAATTGGTGCCGTAATAACAAATTGCCACTAAATCCAAACAAGTGCAATGTTATGTCCTTTTCTCGTAAAAAGGCACCACTTTTATTTGATTATGAACTTGACGGTCGTCGGTCAAATTCTCGAGAGGCCTGACTATATTAAAGATTTAGAAGTATTCTTTGACTCTGACCTCAGTTTTTCCCATCACATAGATGTATGTTTGGCTGGTGCATACAAAAGTCTTGGTTTTGTTTTACGCAATTCTAAGGATTTGAAAAACATTTCTACTCTGCGCTTGCTATTTATCCCTTTCGTAAGATCTAGACTTGAGTATGCTTCAGTAATATGGTGTCCAATGTACACAACGTACATAACAGTAATTGAAAGAGTTCGACGAAGATTCTTCAAATCAGCTGTTTTTCTTCTAGATGGTATCTATCCCGCCAGAGGGACACCTCATAATCAGTTCCTCGAGCGATTTGACATGCAAAGTCTTGTCATTAGACGCGCACTGCATTCTCTTATTTTTCTGTTTAAATTAATTCACTATAGGATAAAATGTGACTCAATTATTGCAAAGATTATATATCGAGTCCCTAGAATCAATAGTAGACATAACAGCTTATTTTTACTCCCCCAGGCGCGCACTAACCTTCTCTTAAAGTCGCCTTTATATCAAATATTAAATAAGTACTCAAATATTGAATCTAATTTGGATATTTTATCTTGTAGTCTTAATGATGTCAAAAAATGTTTTATGTAACGTGTTATTTATATAATGTCCCCGTTTTTATTTTCATGTATTTTTTTACAATATTTAATGTATGTACTACAATAGGATACTTATCCTGTAATTGGGCCCTGCCCGTTGGATATTTTATAATAATAAATAAATCCATTCAGAATCTACTTAGCAATAAGCTACTTGCATTCATATTTTTGGGAGAAACACTGTTGACTTTGACATTTGACAAAAAATCGATTACATGACATTTTAATAATTTTATTGTTTGTCACTGAAATAGCTATTTATGTATCAAACCCATAATACAAGGCTTTATTGAACGAGTCCGTAAAGAGGGCAAGTTCAATGAAACCTTATTATGGACGAGTTGCATACAAAGCTTTATGTCCGCTACTAAATTTGGCTTATTAACGAAAAAAATTAATTCAATGACATTTTTGACATTTTTATGATTGTTGTACATATTTATTTGAAAACGTCAAAATCTAACATCGGCTCATTATTAGAAACGTCTAAATCCGACATAATAGTAATATAAAGTAACTTTATTTTACTAGTACATAAAAGTAACTTTATTTTACTAGTGCAATAAAGAGGTACTTTATAGCCGCAAAACTATATCATAAACAGTCCTTTATAACGTGGTTGGACATAAAGCATTTATATGAAAGTGTTGGATAAAATGTTGTGAGTATTACATATAAGTCACTTAACTAACTTTTCTTTTGCTTGACGTATATGTAACATAATTTACTAGCCTAATAAATAACTATTTTATGAAACTATTTAATAATTATTGGGAAGAATAACTTCCAGTCTATTGACATGTTTCTTTAAAGTACTTTTTATTATTAAAGTAAACGAAAATCATTAAAAAACACCGAGCCAACATAGTCGAGTTATAAAATTATTAAATTTTGCGCAGTTAAGGCCAATATTGTTCGAGCGTAATACCATTAATCAAAAGGCGGTAAATACCCGAGTGACTACTATTTCTTGAAACATCTCTAAATTTAATTTAATTTACTAACTAGTCTTTCCATTTATACGAAATTCTAGAAAATTTATTTTCAAATAGCATTACCCTCAAATTAAGTGCTACTAAATTCTGAAATAACTGAAATAAATTTCAAGCTTTCATTCCTCCTGCCTGAAAGCAGTAAAAATCATATAAAATGTTTACTGATAGTAATCTTAATCTTGGAATTCGCTTGTTTGCTTCAAATCGAAAAGACTGAAAACACAATTTCAAAGAGTTGAACAAACCACTAACAAGTTTACAAAAATACGTTTTATTGAACGTTGAATACATTTCAGTGAAGTGGAAGACAATTTTTTATTCGGCGGAAATATAATTTTACTAATTATTCCTATGATAATTAATATTTCTTAGAGAAGCCAATCTCACTGATAGGTTTGTTATCAACTGAAATTATAATTTAGTATCGTCTGAATAAACAAACTGAATGCTTTTTATGTCAACACATAAAAATTGTAAAATCATAATGAAAAAGCCGAGGTTGGCGTTGATTTCGGCAAATGATTCTTCGGCCTGAGAATGCCTTTTTGTATTATGTTTCTGTGTCTCCCTCTTTCACCAGAAAATCCTTGTCACAGTTTTACAATTACGGAGCTAACTCAATAAAAATGATTTGACTGTTCTCTTCTTATGTTGTGATTTCCGCTGAAAAATTCGTTATTTTTATTCGTAGACCATTTCTATTTTTTTAAATGGGCGGTTAGTTTTGTTACTTCACATCATAGATACTTTTTATGGATCATGAATTGCACCGCGGTGCTTTGACATTTAAAAATAACTATAAAGGAGTTTATAAAATATAAGTAAACAATCTTATACATTTCAATAAAAACTATCCACCTTAAATAAATTTGGACAAATTGATTTTTACGAAAAACTAAAAAACACGTTGAAAAGAAATAATAATAAACATTTGTTCTTTTTTTAGATGTAACTGCTACTGTAATTTAGAAACTGGTGATGTCAGCCTGATTGGCGGAACGTTCCTCAGTATTCTATGTCGTATCCTTGTTTCTGTGGAATCTTATCAAAGACTGCAACACTTTCGTGTACTTTTTAATACGTTACTTTTTTATTTGCGTTTTTTTCCAAAATAAAGGGTTCTTTGTTCTTTCTCTAGTTAATGCTAACTCCTATTTTTGTTACTTTAGTTAATGTGCTTACAAGAAGTGTGAAATTTGTTCACTACGAGCGATATATATTGTTTTAGAAAAGTACTTAGTAAATGTTATATACAGGCTGTTCATTTTATCAGGGCCCTCGAGAATATTTCATTTAATATCGGTGATTTTTATAAGCTACAAAATGGTTTAAAGACATTTGAAATCCATGGCTTACTTTAAGAGTTCTGACGGAAAATATCGAAAATGCGGAATATGTCTAAGCCAAATATAAAAATAATATGATGGGGGTTTATGAGGCTAAATAATTAAATAAAGAAACAAGTTATTGCCTTATACCCCAAGAGAAACAACAATACAGATATGGACATGTGTTTCGAAGTTATTGCTCCTCATCAGCGTAGCGTAGCTTAGAGAATATATCGTATAAATCGAGCAAAACCAACAAAGGTCGGAAAGTACAGTGCACAGTACTCGATTTGTACTTTCATACTTCATGTGCCACAGTTAGGGCCTCAAATGAGAGCAATCAGTACGACGAGCTTGTTGATAACTTGTTTTTTATATAAAAATAATAATAATAATAAATAAACACCACAGAAATTAGACAACTCCCAATTCCAGAAGCCAGAGGCTTGTGCGGAAGGGGATTACACATTGAAAAAACGCGGACACACAACCATTTCCTCCGACAGTGCCAGTGCCGGAGCCGGGATTCGAACGGGATGCGATACCCGTATGATTAATTGCGATTGCCACCTCGCGCCTTAACCAACGCGGCTATCAGCTAGACAACAATATCTCCATTATTTGAAGAGATACGACAAAAATTTTAAGGCGACAATTTTTTGCAGAACAGAGTATTTTAACAAGGTTTTATCTAAGCGTTTTCAAAACCGTTGTATTTTGAGATTTTCTCTTCAGGGTGAGAAACAATTTCTTTCAAACGGGCGGGAAATGGCGGCATTAAATAGAATGTTTTTCTCCCTTTTCAGCAATATATCACATGCCATATTTATTTATTGTAACTAAAAACGTAATTATAAAAACAATTTTTTAAACCAATATTTTTTTTCTTAACTAGCATCATACTTGCCATGGAAAGGTATGAGTAAAAACCGCTGCGCAAGGAATTACTACTTCCACATCCAGATTTTGTATTCAAGTCTTATACACACTAAATCCCAATGTAATATTTTACTCCCTTTAACAATAGAGTAGGGTTGGCAATGGAAGTAGTAGAGGGGGTGGCTAATGCCAAAAAGAATTTTAAAGGTCCTTGGTCTCGTTCACACATCAAATCCCAATTTAATTTTTTATTCCCTTTAATAATATAGAATGGGGGTGGTAAAGGGAGTAGCTAACGCCAAAAAATTTTTTGAGGCGTTTCGTTCTTTGTATACACACTAAATCACATTTTAATTTTTTTTACTTCCTTTCATAATAGTGTGGGGGTGGTATTGGGGGTGATAGTGGGGGTCGTTGATGACAAAAAAAAATTTGAGGCCCTGACTTTTCATACATGCCCTAAATTGAAATTTTATGGACTCTTACCTGCTTGCTTTGCCTATTTACCCTTATTTACCCCATTCACTCCCTCAACGGAATTAGATCAAAATATAATCTAGTTCCAGATCTCGTCATACTACAGTGTACCAAATTTCAAGTCAATATTCTAAACGGTTCCAGAGGAAACGTGCGCACAAAAAAGTTACAGAATGAGAGACAGACCGACAGATAGAATTTTTTTTGCTCAAATTTAAAATCTCGACGTTTCATGGCATTTTAAGTCTATTTCAGCAAAAAAAAAAATTTGTGTTACTGTACTTCCACTGAATGTGGTTCATTTTTAAACTAGAAGGCAAGGATGAGCAGTGTTACTGATAATGTGAATAAGGTAAACCGAGCTATTAATTATGTAAGAAACAAAAATGCAGAAAATTACGAAATATCATTAAGAGAAATTCAATTCAATTGTCGAATAAATAAAACAAGTGTTAAAATTTTTTAGAAAAATGGTTACCGGTGTTATAGAGCTAAAAATATTCATAATTTACAAGAGGAGGACAAACCAAGAAGGTGGCTGTTGGAAGAGGAGCGTGCCGATCCATTAATATGTAGTGCAATACTTTGGTAAGACGAGGTAAATTTTCCCAGTAATGGATTTTTTAATCGTACAAATGTATTTCTGAAAATACACAATTGCATATTATACCAACTTTCAAAACCGTTTTTCAATAAATGTGTGGTTAGGTATTTTAGACACCAATTTAATAGGTCCTTATTTGTATGATGGTCACTTCATGGCCAAAGGTACGTAAACTTTTTGAGGAACGAATTTAATGGAGTCTTAGATGACCTGCCGTTGAAGAGTCGATAAAACTTTCAATAATTTCAAGAAGATGGAGCTCCTCCCCACAATTCTCGTATTTGCTTAGATTATTTAGACGAAATTTTGCCTCAACATAAGTACCAATCGATTTATCCAATGGCCTCCTCGTTCTTCAGTTGTAGCCCCAATGGATTTTTTTCTATAGAGCGTATTAAAGATAAGGCGTTTTCGACGACACCGCAAAATGTAAAGGACCTAAAAGCTGGAATTCAACAGGCATGTAATACAGTTACCTCGAAATGCTAAAGTAATGTTTTGATTGCAGTGCCTCGGCGCGCTCGATTGCGCATGAGAAATCGCAGTGGACATTTTGAACACTAGATATGATATTTTAAAAACTATTTTGAGGATTAGATAAATAGTAATATTCTGTGTGATATATTCATTTTTATTATTAATTTTTTTTTTGTCAGCTGAATTTACTTTATTCTTTTTTAATTGTGTTTTTAAAGTTTTATTATAGTCAAGATTTAAAGAACTTTTTAAATCGGTTTGTTTAATCATACTTCTCCACGGCAAGTATGATACTAGAAAAAAATATTGGTTTAAAAAATTGTTTTTATAGTTACTTGTTTAGTTAAAATGAATAAATATGGCATATGGTATATTTGTTGAAAAGGGAGGAAAATACTCTGTTTGATGCCGCCATTTCCCGCCAGTTTCAAAAAAATTTGTCACATCCTGAAAAGAAAATTTCAAAATATAGCGGTTTTGAAAACATTTAGATAAAATCTCTTTGAAATACTCTGTTTTGCAAAAAAATGTCGCCTTAGAATGTTCGTCGTATCTCTCAAATAACGGAGATATTTGGCTTAGACATATTTCTCATTTTCGATATTTTACGTCTACATCATAACTCTTAAAGTAGGCCATGGATTTCAAATGTCTTTAAACTATTTTGTAGTATAAGGATAGGTACAATTTTCGTAGAAACATTTTTTTTGCCTGACCGATAAGTGAAATATTCTCGCAGGTCCTGATAAAATGGACAGCCTGTATAATGGTTTCGTAAAGTAGTTGTTAAATTCGATAAAACGTGTACACGTTTTGTTGGGGAAAACAACCGTTACGATAAAAATTGAGAATGACCAGTTTAGACTTAATACGACCCTGTAACAAACAGCTAAGAAATTTCCATCCAATGAATGAAATCTATTTCGAGAAATACAGTTCTGAAATAATTGAAACTGGACATACTGTTTGATTTTCAGCTATCTGGAAGTCTGCAGCATGCAGGCAGAGTGAAATGAGCAGGAATACAAAGTGGTTACGGACTCAGGTTTCATGAAGTTGAAATATCGTAATCTGCATCCATAGTTTTCTAGATTAGATTGTTTGTCTAATATGTATTGCGACGGTTTGTTTTATCACATCTATTTTATATCTTTTTTTTTTGATAAAGTATAACTGTATTTATAATCGGGTACATTTTTGCTGGACAGTCAAAAAATGCAAGAAAAACTTTACGAGCTAATTATTAACGCCGGTGAACCATTCGATATGGTCTCGTCAAACAAGCCGACGTACATTATAAACCTATAAAGATAAGTGATTCAATTTGCAGTCGAGATAGTACAGAGAGTAGCGATATTTTAATGAGATCGTAAAGTTTTTGTTGCGTTTCTTGACTGTCCAGCAAAACTGTGCCCGACTATATCATACATTCAAGATATGAGTATTAATGATGAAATTATTTAAAAATATGCAATTTTCGTTAATTATGCAATCCATTATTTCGGTGTTTCAAAAGAGATAGTCAACTATTTTTAATTGCTTACTTTTATTGCTCTGTGGAATGAAGATGTGAAAACACCTTTTTGAGAAAACATGAAATATTTGGAAAATTTAACTTTGATATAAATTTGGAAAAAGTTTCCGTTTCTGATTTCCTAGAAGACAAATGGAATTTAAGGACCCGTAACTCAATACCAGAGGGTCGTAAGGAAATACTATGTTATAGCCTTGTGCAATTTTACTGTATAGATAAAAAAGGCAACAAAAACTTTACGAGCTCATTGTTAACGCTGAACCGTACATAGATAGATAGATAAATAGAGGAGCTGGTTGTTTGGCCATTTCAGGTTTCTTCAGGTCTAGTTGTGGTGCTCCTAGGATACATTCCTTATAGTTAGTACCTCATCCAGGTTTGCCTTTTGTACCAGACTCCACAGCTTTGATAAGGGCCCTTTTGTGCAGCTGTCCGTTTTTGGTTTTCTTCTCCGAGTACTTGGAATCTCAGTGTCGTTAGGCCTTTACAGTAGCACAATACGTGAATTAGAGTTTCCTCTTCCTCCGGATAGAACCTGCATGTTACGTCCTCTGCCATGCCTATTAGACTCATGTGTCTATTGAGCCGGCAGTGTTCAATTAGAAGGCCCACTATTATTCTGGTAGCCTTCCTATTCTGGCTTAGTAGATCTTCCGTGAATTTGACCGATCGTTCTTTAATGAACTCTTTGGCCTATTTCTGTTTTGGGAGGTTCCTCCACCATTCCAGAGATTTATCTTGCACCCATTCCTTAGCGGCTGCTCGTGTGCATGGCTTTGCCACGCTACAGAAGGGCTCCGGTCCTATTGGAGCTTTGAGCGCGTCTTCTTTGGCCAATTCATCTGCCTTTTCATTTCCTCTGTGTCCCTCGTGTCCTGGTACCCGTGCCAGGTCCACACTATTCTGACTTCCCAGCTCTATAAGGGTCGTCAAGCAGCGCCACACTAATCTTGAATTGATTTGCATGGAACTGATTGCTTTTATTGCCGCTTGGCTGTCAAAGAAAATGGCAATCGACTAGTTGCCAGTCATCATCATCAATCAGCCTGAATGAACCATCTACGACTGCACTGGTTTAAAGATAATAAAACAGACAGGCCTACTAGCATAAAAAAACCCGTAAAACGTTTCTCAGAAGTCGATGAGGTGTGCTGTCAATGTGCCAGTGCAGTGCATAAATACCTATTATAATATCAAGCGTAGGAATTTAATTAGTTATTGTTCATATTTATAAATATTTACTACTAAATAAAAGGTGAAATATTTTAATTATTCACTAATTTACCATGGCTTTCTGGAGACCATTTGAAACAGAGGATAATATAATAACGCCCGAAAATCTTAGTTAGCTTTTAGTTTTTATACGTTTCAATTAAGTTCGTATACACTTTACATATATGAATTTTTAATTAAATACAGTCACTTTTGTCACACTGTTTTAAAAAAATCGTAACAATACAATTTTAGTACGTAGTTTAACAATAGGCAGCTACGCGCGTACGTATGTATCATCTTGTTGCGTCTTACTTTCCATCTTTGCCACAAAAAATGTCCCATTAGTCAAGTCACCCTCACTTTAGGTGAAGTTCGACCCGAGACCCAGCCTATAAAAAACCGCAACCGCAAGTAATTTCAAGGTGTAAACTGAAAGGACACCTCACAAATTAATTTAATCTAAACCAGCTGCAGGCGAAAGCGCTTGACAAGGCGTCGGTGTCGTCGGATGAGGGTTAATTGAATCCGTCATTTCAGAAACAACATAAGTCAGTCTTTTAGCCAAAATCAGATAATTGTGAACGCTATGGACGCAGCGACATACTAAATGAATAAATAATAAATAAACACCACAGAAATTAGACAACATACTGGGTGATGTTTTTAACCTGAAACCTGAATATTTCGAATAAAAGGCCCTCTACGAAAAGAATGTCCATAATCAAAATTTAATCATTTCGCGGAGGAAATATACTAGTAGGGGGGGAGGGGGGTTGTTAATATATATATATATATATATATATATAATGCCCCTCGATTACATTCTACGGGGATATCTTAAAAGCAGAATATACATGCATCGCCTACTAAAAGTGGAAGACTTGAAGGGAACAATTCGTGAAGAAATGCGCGCATATCAACAGAAAGCGACAACATTCAAAAAGAGTTTATTAATAATCTTGGATATTATCAGGTCGAAAGTGGAGCGCAATTTGAACTTAATTTAGTTGTCTTTGAAATTTCTTTACTTCTATATTTGCCGTGTTTAATGTAAAAAATACGCCCTTTCAAATTTTGTAATAACAGATAAGAACAGTGGCGGCCCGTGGCTTTTAGCTCTGGGTGGGCAGGACGGGGGATAGAACTGTTGAATTCCACGGACTTTTACTATTTTTACTGAATAACATACAAGGCCACCAATAAAGTTTTTTTTATTTCACTTCAAGAAAGCCATAAACATTTCTGATATAACATAAAATTTTCTATTGGACGAATTTCAATTTATATTAATGAGATTTCCCATAATGGGACAAGGTCACTCTAATTTAGTTACAAAAATTTTGTCGTTGTATGTTAGAGACGCAAAACTGTTTTCTAATAAAAAATCAGAAATATCGGAATTATCGCTTACCGTTTGTCTTACGTCGGCCATGGCAAATATTTTAATATTAATAATTTGTCAGTTGTCCATTCACCACACTTTTTTCTGCTAAAGTAGACACTTACTATTCTTTCCTATTATTTGGGTTTTCTACCACATGTATTATTATCCTCTTCAAAACAAATCACCGAATCTACAAAATAATAGAATTATTGGGAAAAAACCTCTGCGCCCGTGACGTTTACGCCAAAGGAAAAGTCAGAAGTTATGTTTTGCAAATAATATAAATCGGAATAAACACAGAAATAATGTATTTAGCTGACGTTTCGGAAAGTAATCTCTTTCCGTTTTCAAAGCTTTTTTTTTTTGAAGAACTCTTATTTTGCTGTGTATGTCAAATACACAGCTTTAAGATTCTGTTTATGTTATTTCCATAGATACTTACTACTTACACAGAACATAGAACTGATGATATTTTCTTTTATATAATGTTGAGTTTGTTAAGTTCTTCTTTTAACATTGGTAGCCAGGTTGTACAAATATCTACAGAACAATTCGATACGCACTTATCTTCATTTAATAAGATTATTGCTGATTCCTTAATTTTCTTTTTTTGGTATCTGTTTCTTTTGTTAAAATTTTTGCCGAGTCCCAGTTTATTCTATGTCCATTTTCCCACGCATGTTCACAAATCTTTGATTTCTGAATTTCATTCCTTCTAATGTAATTCTTGTGCTCATCCAACCTCACACTGAAAGGTCTGGATGACTCACCCACATAACATTTATCACATTCACACGGGATATTGTAAATACAGTTTTTTGAATTCTGCTCCCTGTTTATCGGTTTTGTTTTTGTTAAAATAGATCTTAAAGTGTTGCCCGTTTGAAATACCGTCCTAACATCAAATTTGTCACCTATACGGCGTAGCTTTTCCGATAATCCGTATACATAAGGAATTATTGCTGTATAATGACGTTCAGGTTTTTGTCGTACCTGATTGTCCCTATTTTCAACATTTATGAAAACTCTATCAACAAAGGCTTCAGGATATTGATTTTGTACTATTTACTAAATGCCAACAAAGATCACAGATTACAAATTAAAAACACATAAAATTGATAAAATAAAACGTTATACAAACCTAACCAAAAACCAAAATCTTCCAATTCTAAAACAGCAGCAACAACTTCCAATGTTTGAGATTCACGAATACTGACTTGACTTGACTCCACACGTCCGAAAATGAAACGATTCTCAACGAAACATGACGACACTGTAAAAGAAAAGGAAAGGGATGAGGGTGGCAGTGTTCACATCCCACCGAGCGCGAAATTCCATATTTGAATATTATACATTTATTTCATTTACATATTATATTAATTAATTTCACATCTAAAACTGCTAAAATAAAATGAAACATTATTTTAGTACTTTTTGGATAATATAGGAGGCTATGTGTTCTAATACATTATACCTTAAAACGCAAAGAAAAATAAAATTATAGTTATATAGGTAACTTAACTATATGGCACCGCTGATATGTATTTTAACTTCTGCGTCGAGTTGGCATGATAGATATGTCAAAATAATATATAATGTCAAGTAGCGTCTGTTGACAAATTTATTCAATTTACTTTGATAATTTGTTACTGTATATGTATTTCTATCGACCACATTAAATTTGTGCAACATTGCAGAAATATTGTTATTATTTGCCGTAATCGAAGGGTTATATTATTGACGTTACGGGATCTAAAAGTCTAGATCCCACAACTTATTTTTGTCCCTATTCATCAAATTAGAAATTGCTATCATATTTGATATTCATAAGGGATTGATTAATCAATTTTAACACATTAGTTATGTTTCCTGTTTGATATCTCTTCAATTGTGAACATATTCTATTCAATATTCATATTGTTTATTACAAGTTTTGCTCAGGGATGGCATACCCACTCAAGGTTGTAAATAGCCTAAGCATGCAAGACGTACGTCTCGTTTTGATATGCATTACAGGAGTAAGATCGAAGTGAATAACCAACATGCACGTAGACGTATTATGATTGAATTCACGATTTCACGATGCTTGCCCGCCCTGGCTTCGCGCATGACACTTTCGACAATATTACGCCCGGTTTCTAAACGGATTCATAAGTGTACCTATATGAGACAGATTAATATGTAGTAAAAATAATATTATAAATAAAACTAACTACAAAAATATATAAAAATATAAATATACCTTTATAACTACCGCTTATGTAATTGGGTGGGCACTGCCTATCCTGCCATCCCTGACGAGCCGCCACTGGATAAGAGTTGCTAATCAAAAAAATATCCATGCCCTCGTAGCTTTGTGAGAATTTGCACAAACAATTCAAAAGTATAACAAAAGATGACATTCAATATGACCATTTTGACATGTCCGTGCAATTTTCTCAAAAAAATGTGCACTTTTATCAAATTTTACCATTACGTTTCGAAAGCACTGCATTAGATGCCTGGTCACACGCGTTATTCTATAATTTGCTTAAACAAATATGGACGTGTAAAGATCTTATGTGTGATATTTAGGACATATTATATATATAATACAGTCATTAGGGTTAAAGTATTTCATCAACGTTAACAACAATAATGGTTAAAAGTGGGGGCGTTCAGCATTTCCTGGTATGAATTTTTATCTTGTGAACAACCGGTATTATCTTAACGTATTCGGAACATGAACTGCATCCTATTGTTTAAAGCGAATCGATTACTGTCGGGTTTTTATTAAGCATTACTTGAAGATTGTGTTCTGTGAAAGGAATTTATTTAACATCCTGTATGCCCGGCGATAAAGGTATAACGGTATGTTGTGAGGAGAAGACAGTTACGAACCATTGGACATACTTTTAAAAATAATTTGTAGTAATAATAGTGTGGTATTCATACTAAGAACAATATAGTAGTTTTGTTTTTAACATACATCGCGATAGTTCTGAAAAATATTTATAGGGAAATGTGAAATTATTCAACTTTGCCTGATGATGAATATTTCTCGAAAAATTGCGAAAGTTTTTAAATTTTGAGACAACATTGGAGGAGGTAAAAAAAATAACAAATCCAGTTTTTGCACCCTTTTCCGCTCCCGAAACATTGTTAAATTAACAAAAAACGTAAATTTGTAATAATTTTTTGAAAAAAAATCCGAAAAGTATGCAAACCTTGAAGAACATTTTAATAATTATTAGACATCTTCTATCAAGTTTATACCCTGCTACAATGGCGGGAACATTGCAAATAGGTGTTTATTTACTTTCTTTGATATATTTTGTCGTTATGTAAATTATTGTTTATACGGCAGAATAGGGTCACATAATCCGTTTGCAGTTTTACATAACTTTTTTTACCCCGGAAAATTTTTTTCACAATTTATTTATCTGGTACTGTCGTGAGCAGGAAAAAATAGGACAACTTTTTTTTCTAATGTAAATCTGTCTCTATTTGAATATGTAATGAGTAGCCGAAATAAAACATATCTCTTTTGATTTATTTTTTATTTTAATGCTGTAGTTATTGTTATAGTAAATGATGGATGGTTAATGAGACAAATAGCACTACGTTATAACATTAACAAAAATTTGGTGTGTAACATTTTAAGAAAGTGGAGAATAAACGGTAACGATTAGTAGAAATCCTGGATCAACGGGCAAAGGATATCCTACTTAACAAGAAACTAACTATTAATATTCGTTATTGCACCATTTCTATTTATAACTTCTATAAGTCTGTTTGGCATAGAATTAAATAACCTTATACAATAGTCATTAGTAATAATATTTCCCCATGTATTATTTACTATTTCCAGTAATTCTTCGGCATTCCGTGGTCTCACATTTCGTTTTTGGATACTTCTTACGAATAGTCCCCATACTTCTTCCACAGAGTTAAGATCTGGACTATAACTGGGCCATTTAAGAACATTGATGTTGTTATCTTGAAACGAGTTAGTTACAGTATGAACGGAACAATTGCCTTGTTGAAATATGAACTCATTATTAGGAAATAATTGTGACACAGAAGGGAGCATAATATTGTCTAAAATCCTAATATACGTTTTACTATTAAATCGTTCCTCAATATGCCACAAAACACCAGGACCACGTGCCGATATCCAAGCCCACATATTGACGGAAAATCTACCACTTTTATCATTGTTAGATATATATTTCTCATTGAATCGAGTATTCGGAGGGCGGTAAACACGAATACGACCGCTGTGTGTTGACTGAAAAGTTTTTTCGTCTGTAAAGATTACATTGTTCCAAAAATTTACATCATGCGCTAAAAATTCAAGCGCAAATCCTACTCGAGCTTCTTTATGTTCAGCTTTAAGTAAGTATTTCTGTGCTGCTGCACGACAGCGTAGCTCCGATTCTCTTACTCTCCGGCGACCAGTACTACTCGATCCGGGAAAATTCGTTTCTTCAGCAGCCTGAATAACTGAATAAAATGGATTTTCTACTAAAGCATTTACCAATTGCAAATCTTGTTGTTGAGTTGATATCCTTCGTCGCCCTGATCCAGGATTTCTACTAATCGTACCATTTATTTCTTAAAATGTTACACACCGAATTTTTGTCAATATTATAACGCAGTGCAATTTGTCTCATTGACCATCCATCTTCTGCTTTAGCAATAACTCCAGATTTAACTAGATCGCTTATATGAGGCATATTAGTTTTTTGCACACTTGCAATAAATTATGACAACTAACTGACAATGTCACAAAAATTAAAGTTAGATGTACACAACTAGATTTTAGCAAAATACCGTTAGAAGACTTGTCTGTCCTATTTTTTTTTTTTTGCTCACGACCGTACGACCACGATTTTGACGGTTTAAACAATAAATGGGGTCTAAACAATTGGGAAAGTCTTAAAATCGGGTCGCGAATGTTTATGACATTAATAGCTGATATAATCTGAATTTGTAACATCGTAAATGTCCCGGAATTTAATGAAATTACCTATTATTTCAATAATAAAAATATGCTTTATTTAAAAAAATGGGAGAAGGTACAAATCTCATACAACATTCAAATAACGTACTGAAATACGCCTGTCAATTTTGAACCACGTAAAACATCCGGAATATATTTCTTCAGTTTTTGCTATCTTTCCGAAATATATTGCAGTTTATTTGAAATTTCATTCGTATATAAAGAAAATAACAATGAAATAAAAAAACTTATTTTTATTTTATTTAATAAAAGCAAAAAATAAACTAGCAATTAATACCTTATGGAAGAAGCTGTTCGAAATTATTGCCATTTTGGAGAATCTATTCAATAGCTCAACTCCGCAAATTTTAAGTAGTGTATTCTTGTTGATGGCTCCAACACTTGCATAAATTCTTTTATAATGGTCACCCATGTCTGTGATTGGCTCTTTATAAAGCTCACATTTCAGATAACCCCACAAATTGAAATCTAATGGGGTAATATCAGGAGATCTAGCTGGCTACCTGAGTACCCGATTTGTACCAATCCATATTCCTGAATATGTTTGGTTTAAATAATTTACCACAATATTTCTATTATGTGAGCTAGCGTCATCTTGGTGAAACCACATAGTATCTCATTCAACTGGTAAATTATTCAGTAGCACAGGTAAATCCTTTTGTAAGAAGTGTAAATACCGTTCCCCATTTGAATTTTCACGATAAAAATATGGACCAAAAATGTATCCATTTACATTGCCACACCAAACATTTACTCCAAATCTTGTCTGGAATCTGGTTTGTCATCCATTTAGGATTTTCTTTAGACCAGTATAGACAGTTATGACTGGTTAATACTCCGTTTGTGTGGAATCTAGATTCGTCACTCCACATAATTTGATTTAGCAAATTAGGATTTTCCTCTAAGATAATGGAATAGTACGCCAAAAAATCTAGCCTGCGCCGATTATCTTCCAGTCTTAAGTGGTGTACCAAATGAATTTTATAGGGATATTTTTTAGAACCCTTTTACGCGGAATTACAAAAATACTAGTTTGTTCATTTAACTTAATGACTTTGGGGACGAGCGTAGATGCGTCTTTACTATGTGCATACTTCGATATACGATGTTCGCATTCTCGCCTCACACATCTTCCAGCGGCTTGTATATCAGTGTATGCGCGGAGGCTATACAACCTTAGGCGAGGGTTGTATAGGGGATATACCATTCTTCGGAGGGGATGTAAAGTCATCGGTCCCTTGTCTATTAAATGTTAGGCAAGTAAAAGATCCCTACGCTTCTTAAGGGAAGAGGTTCAGCAAAATTTCTGGTTGGGGGTAGTTCGTCTACAGGCGTCGGTGTTAGACCTCAGTAACGGAAATAGGCCGACGTTAAATAAATGCATATATAAAAAAAAACTTAATGATTTATTTTTATCTGTTGTAGCTCTCTTTCTTCTAAGTGCTTTTGTTTCTTTAAAACTTCCATAATTATCTAAATTAGTAATAAACTTACAAAAGTTTTTCGATCAGGCCTTGGTCTCTCAAACGTCTTCCATATAAAACCACAGCTGCAGAAGAATTTTTACGGCATTCTCCATAAATTAAAACCATGTTTAATTTGTAATGTAATGTTTACTAACAGCGACGGCTTCGAAAAAATCTCGACAACAGATTAGTCATTTTTAAATTTTTCTTATTTTATCCTGATGGTCCTGGTAGTAAATATTTCTGTGCTGCTGCATGACAGCGTAGCTCCGATTAGACATTAGAACAAAGTTGTGAAATTATTTTATTGTCATCGGTCCTTGATAAGTGTGCAAAGTTTCTGTTTAATCTGACGTTTTGAAGTGGGTGAGAATCACGTTGAAGATTCCGTTACAAACAAACAAATAAACAAAAATACAGGTGAAGGTAATAAAAGCGTGTTAAAAATGAAAAAAAACATATTACGCATTTTTTATCCAAAAAAATTATTTGTGAAAGTTGTTCAGAATTGTCTTAAACCTTTGGTCCAAATTTTAATAAAAATAAAAAATATTAATTTTATTTAAAATAATGTCAGTCTGAAAACATCATTTTAAATAACTTACAGATTATTTGACATTGACACCTGACAGCTTGCGTTTAATTTAAAACAAAACACACTTTTCTAAGCAAGGAAACACATTACAATTATATTTTTGGGCTTGGACGTTACTTTAAACAAAATCTTAATATTTTTTAAATTTTGATGAAATTTTAGACTCAAGGTTTTTAGACAATTCTGAACAACTCTCAATAATAAAAATTTCCGATAAGAAATGTCTAATAATATTTTCTGATTTTTTTCCGTTAATTTTGGTATCGTAGGTAGCTTTACATTTGTAGAGAGCGAATGTTTTTTGGCCATAGGTAGATCCTACTTTGTTCTATATCTGAGTAAAATTTGGCTCAAATTGGAAAAAAAAGAAAAAATTAAGGGCGTTACACTCCTAAGAGCGACATGCTGTATATAAAGATTATTATTATTTTAGCAATCACTAAGTAGTCAATTTATAGCAAAGTAGTAATTTCTTAAATTTAAATAAAAAAAATAAATAAAAATACGGCCGTCTAAACAAAGTAATTTATTCTAAAGTTGAATGAAGATAATATTCCATGTAAATTCTCAGAGGGTGGACCATGCACTGTATATACATAAAGATAATCAACGCAACGTAATGTTATTTATATATTTAATAATGTTAAAGTTAAATCTAATTCGATTTCCAGTAAAAACGATCTGTAATCACCTTTGTCGTCGTTGTAACTTCCCTAAATGCTGAGATTACCGAGAGGGTAAACGCTCCGACTTGCTAAATCTCCTCGGGCGCGGGCGCCTATGACAAGAAATGTCCCAAAGTCAGTCAAGCGAATAATTCATCCTAGATGTTTCCTTATAAGATAGTAGAAACACATCTTTCGTGTACCATGAGAACAATAATTTTTTGCAAATACATTTTCGCTCTCCCTCCGTCTGTTTGATGGACAGTAATTATTATACAAGTTGGTTAATTACGTCGTAATTTTGATATTTAATAGCCATTAAATGTGAGTTGCATGCACTATTTTTTCTACAACCATGCAGTCATAATAAAATAGAAAATTAATACTTTATTTCTGAAATTGATTAATTAATAGACTACGATTTATGATAAGCCGTTTTGACTCATAACGACCGACTCAATAAAATTTAAAACGAAATTGTATGATAAAAAGGACCTGTTTCTGAAACGTTAAATAAAATGATCTATTCATAAATTAGTAACATGGTAACAATAATACTTATTTATTGTAGAAGTGTTTTAGATAGCGTTTTATAAACGCAAGAAAGTTTAAACTCGAGAACGAAGTTCGAGAGTTTAATTTTCTTGAGTGGATAAAACGCGACTAAAACACTTATACAATACAACGTTTTATCCACAATCACGGTCATTTAGAATAAGATTTCATCAAAAAATGATTTGACATTTCGCTCTGTCAGCGGCTGTAACGTCAAGAATTATTGAAATTAATTAAAAGAAACTTGGAAGGTGTTGAAACTTCGACAAGCACTATGCGTTCTGAAACCGAAGACAACTACAAGCTTGTTATTTATGGAAATGAAGTGAAATATGATAAAACAAATAAGGAAATGTATATTAATATAAATGTTAATATTAATATTAATAAAAAATAAATAAAATGTAATTGATTTAAGATTGTATTTTTCATTATTTCACTAGTGGAATAAAGTAATTTCATTATTCCATTAGTGGATAAAGTGGTACTTTATATGCTTCATAAGTGTGGATAAAGCTCCAATTATAATGTGATTGTCGTTAAAAATATTTAATAGTCATGGACAAAGTATTGTATTTTACTCGTATGGCTACTATTTGCTAGGTAAACAGTAAGTATGACTTGCCAAAATTGATAAATTTTAGATCTGCCACCTGTCATGCTTTTGGCAATATTTGGTATTGACTGAATATTGGTATGATGTTTGTTGCATTGTTATTCGTTATAAACTTGTATCATAATGAAAATTTGTATCTCAATGAATAACATTATAGTACTGGTAGTAAATATCTAATAAATCAATTAAAGTATGGAAGTAAAAAAACACTATTTTGAAGAGACTTTAAAAATAATTTAAAAAGGGGAGGTTCTCAATTTCACGCAGATGTATTTTTTATTATGTATACCAAATCAACCCCTCCTCCCACAACACTGCCAATCTATACTACAAGCTAATTTTCTATCTTCTCCGCATCTCCTGACCATCCATCATCCCTTTATCATATCCTACTCCCCTCTCCTATCACCCTTTTCCTCGATTACAGATTAAAAATCCCAATCCAAGCTGTTCTCATGTTTATCTTTTTGACTATATACTTCATAATGAGCAAACATAACCTTTGCTTAAACCAAACTGACAGACAATAACAAAAAGAGCTTTACCGTTATCGTAGTCCCCTCTGCACCTTTACTTTCTGATAGAGATTAAAATTCATGAATTGAATATGAGTGGCGCTAATTTTTTCTATTACATATGGAATGTGTTTTGTGCTACTACTTTTCTTGCATAATTCAATGGGTATCTCAGCCAGCAAAAAAGGTACCCCTACTAAGGTAGTACTGCTAGAAGTAAAGGTAAAATAGAAATTCAAGTAAAGTAATTAATTATTTCCCTACGTGTGGAAAATAAAGTTTTTCTCCAACAAGTCCTGCAGGGGCCAGTCGTCGGAAAGGTAGATTTCGTCCTATATTGTTTTTCACTGCTTTAGGTCTCTATTATTTTAGTAAATAAGCGATTAAGTAAGTAATTAAGTATATCTTTATTAGAACTGCCCAACTTCAATTTATTATCATCGATTTATGAACTATTAGCATGTAGGTAGTCTTCAAAATATAAACAAGTCACGCTTTTTTAAAAAGATTTCTATGTGTTTTAGCAAAAAATGTTTTAGACAAAAGTTGTAGGGCTAGATGAGCACTATTATTTAAGGATGTATCGCATGTACATATTTGTATATATACAAACCTCAAATTCACAAGCCTCGCCTAGCAAACGAGATTGTATTCAGGCGGATTGAGGGTTCGAAGATTGAATCCGTCTCGATACGCACGAATCCTGTTTTACTGATCTATTGGATTCAGTCTTCGAACCCTCAATCCACCTGAATATGATCTCATTTGCTGGGCAGTGGGCGGTAAACAAACATGAATTCATTTTAGATGACATGATATTTTTTAATATTCTTACATTTTCGCTTTTAATATTAATAATACACACCTCGATTCGAGTATAAAATTCCTTGCGAAATGCTTTTCTTGTATCGAAAAAAGACTTTTTCTTCGATCACAAAACACCACTAATGGATACTAAATGCACCTAGTAGAGAGTTGGAATTCCAACTCTCTGATACAGTGAGCGTCATCATGTTACATGGCCTATGTCCATTTAACAATTTTATATAATAACTAGTATTTTATTTATATTTAGCACGATCTCTATAGCATTTTGATTCAGTTTTTGTAACTGAAACGGTTTTCAACTATCAGAATTTTCCTTGTAAAACTGCTAAATCATTTCACATTGCTTTATGTACATATTTTTATATCTTAGGAACTCAGTTATGTTTTTTTACACTATTATGTATCTCTGTTCTATTACAGCACCTCAAAAATCAATTGTCGATATGGTTATTTTTTTACCTATCTCATTAACCTGTTATATACTATATCCTACAAGATGTAATAGATTTGCTGATTTCTTACACGACGGTTTGTATACGTTTTACTATTTATTACGACAGTTCGTTAGTAGGTTAAAACCTTGCAATAAATGTCATTATTTACTCATATACGCTTATATAGAGATATAGATTCCTTTTATCGATTATATGCCACTATTTTAGTTGTGAGTAAAGGAAATCTACATAAGGCGACCTCCAGGATGTGCACTTAACTCACCCATTAACAGATGGCGATACCTGTACCACTTTACGGTCTTTATTAGTAAAACTATCTTTTTCAATTTTATGTATTGGTATTATTTTGCAGAAAGTGGGATAAATAAAGTTTACCTTATTAGTAAAATAATAATAATATTAATAACAATAATAATAAGTTTATTTGCATATTGGGCACAATGCATATTAATTATTACAAATAATATGTGAAGATGAATAGAAATATGTATATACCTATATATATATAAATAAATATAAATAAATAAATAAACACCACAGAAATTAGACAACCTCCAATTCTAGAAGCCAGGGGCTTGTCCGGAAGGGGGTTACACATTGAAAAAACGCGGACATACAACGATTTCCTCCGACAGGTCCAGTGCCGGAACCAGGATTCGAACCCGGTGGTGAGATGTCCGTGTGATTAATTGCGATTGCCACCTCGCGCCTTAAACCACTCGGCTATCGACCAGAAACACAGTAGCTCCATAATTCACCAAGAAATCATTTTGCCTGCAGCTTTTGTACTGATTCAGACTTATACCAACTTAACTGTGTGACATCAGTAATTAATATTACATTTTTATATCCGCGTTAACAAGTGTTTAATAACCAGGTAAATTTCATTTATTAGTAGTTTAAAATTTCAGTAATCTTCAATTTTTGTCTTTGATGTAATTTTAATTTTTTAAAAATGAATTGAAATTCAAATTTAATTCTTATTAATTTAATAACTAATTAAAATATTATATGTACCACATGGTTATAAATTTTTTTCTTTCTTTTTCATTTTTTTCTTGGAAATTTATAGTTTGCGAATCAACTTTTTCAAACTTCTGCATATTGATAATTTGAACTTCTTCAAACTTCTTAAAATTTAAGTTTCTTCAAAATTGAAATTCAGCTGTATATTTCAAACTTGAAATTCTGCTTTATATATTTTATGCTTATGCTTTAAGCTCTATATATTTAAGCTTTATATTTTATATTGAAAACTTGAGTTTGTTACAAATTTATATCAATTATAAACTTATATTCTACGTTAAAAGGTATATTATTTCTGTAGATTGAAATCTATAACCAGTCCTTTATTGTTCACGTTATTTCTTACGTAAATTAGCACCTACATTTGCTTTAATTAAGTTTTCAAAACCATATAGTTGGACAATTTTTCCACAATTTTCAAACTTCACTTCATTGAGAGAAGTAAAATAAAGTGCCAAGAAAACCCTTAGATTCCATTTTTGCAAGAGACAATTGTGGGCCTGAATTGCTGTTCCACAACCATTCACCTCAACGATACTCAATCCCGGAATCTAGGATCCTGGTATAAATTTGTTATTGATTTTTTTTTAGTATTAATTAGTCTTTGTTTACCGATATTATTAAATAACTTAAAATTTCATATTGCACATTGCACAAATTGATTTATTTATTCATGTAATATATTTTATCATTAATTTTACACAATCTTTTTTATTTCTCTTACCAACAATTTCAGTCTAATCTATAGGAGACTGGTTATTCGAGAAAAAGAGACAACTCTACTGATTTTCACTATAGACGGTGCCCAATTAACATCAATTTCTCTTTGTCTCGTTTTCCCGAAATAAACAAGAATCTGTCATTTACTCTGTACATTCAAAAAGGGTAAGTTTCTCCACTCTTACGAATACTCCGGATCCACGACTCTTTGCTCCGGCTTAAACCAGCTAGTTGTCCGCATATGTTGCCTCAATTCTATTCCAAAAATATATAATAAGGGAATGTAGGTAACAATCATTGGCGGCTCTCCGTTCTAACAAAAGAATCACAGATGGGCTACGTATTTTTGAATTCAGCAGCTTATAATTGTATTCAAAAGTGCTACAATTTTACAAAAAGCATAAAAAACAATCATAAGTTAAATGTTACACGTAATAAACGAGTTGCATTAGCGCTGATAGTACCGCCTCTAATGAATTCTCGACGGGAAGTTAATTGATTCCTTTTTTTAGGTATTCTCTTAATATGTAATGCTAGCTGTGTTAAACATTGTTTGACTCAGTTTCAATCTTATCTACTTACTACGTATTGGTGGCGCTAGCAGTGGTCTTGTCGATGTGTAAACACCCTTAAAGGTGCATTCACAACTTATCCGGCACGTAATCCGACATGACACTCAATGTGTTTTTGCGATTAAACATTTCCATTTTTTTACATCAGATAATTACAAAAATTGAAGTGTTTATCGCAAAAATATATTGAGTGCCGATGCCGGATTACGAGCCGAATAGGTTGTAAACCCACCTAAGTGTACATGAAAATGAGGAAACTTTACTTTGACACTGACGTAAACGCAATTCTGTTTTCTAGTCTCTTCTTGACCGACGCGACGTTTATAACTCGTCATGGCCGGCAGACAATAAACAACATCGTTTCGTGCCTTTCAAACGTTATTTATTCATATTTACTTTTTTCATCACTTATTTGCATTCACTTGTATTTATTTATCCACTGTTTGAATTAAGCGGTATCCGTCGACGTCATACTTCCATTTTTGAAGGCGTACTTCCGTCTAGTACACTTTTCATAAGCAAATATAACCGGAATGACAGATATTACAATTCAAACATCAAGATGACAAGTTCACTTTTAACAGGTCGTCATTTTTTTGGTTATTTTCGCGGCTGGGCGCCAGCTTAACGCTTGGTGCGTTTGTTTATTTTCCATCTAAGAATTATAGGCCTGTCTAGGCTGGGATTACTTTCGGGTGCTTCACTTTCTGTATGTCGGTTGGCCGGGGGGCAGCCTTGACAGCACAAGAACCCCCTGACACGCTCGTGTAAATTCCCCACATCTCTATTTTTTGCGCCCTTTTCGCGATGCTCAATACCCTCTCCGCAGGCTTGTTTTTGCACAACACTGTCCGTGGATAACATCCTGGTCTGTTTTATCACAACACTCTCCGTAGATAATGTCCCGGCCTGTACTCGGAGGACGCCGACCGTCTTTCTCTCTAAAAATTGTAAGAAAACCCAATCGTACCTAGCTTCACTGTCTTTAAAAAAATTTAGGTTATGTTTGTACGAGTTTGCTTGTGTCTATATTCATGTTATTTATAAATGTCACTGTCACAGGATTAAATTAAGCGACTTAACTTCCGTGTCCGTCGACGTCATACTTCTGTTTTTGAAGGCGTACTGCGTACTTGCGTCCAGTGCAACATCTTGCTGTATATGAATCTCGGTCTCGTTTTGCTCTCGCATGAGAGAGTGAAAGAAAATTAGTTGCGAAACCTGAGGGGGTTTCTTGTCGGAAACGGTTGTGCGGGTTTGAATAATTCCTTTTTCGTAGAGTAGTGCAGGTTCCTGTGAGAAACTTTGCGCCATATCATAAGGAAGTTTGAAAGTTTAAATTTTTTTGATAACTTGCAAATCTGCTAGGATGTCGATTCACAAAAATGATATTTTTTCAAACTATTCATTCTATATCATCACAATAGGTATATTTTTTTACTATAGTGGGATATAAATAAGAAATCAGGGGCGTTTTTTAAAAATGGAATCGTTTTTTTAAAAAAAAGGTTACTAAATATTCAGCTTGTAATTGAATCTTATTATCTGAAAATGAATCAAAAAAAGGGTGTAATTTCTTAATCGTTAACATAATGATGTTAAGTTTCGACAACATATGAAATGTATATCTTTTAAAATTAGTACACCACTGATCCTCGGGGGTGCAGCCCCGATTTGACACCCCCAATTCAATAACTGGCAAAGTTTTCAACGAAATCGGCTCAAATTCATATTATGGGGGTTTTTGGGGTCGCTGATTACGAAAATTGGAAAATTCAAAATGGCGGACCTAAAATGGCGGATTTGAATAATTCTGATTTACGCCGTTTCTATTGATTTTACTGAAAATATGTAGAATAAAAAAGTGCTTAGAATACCATTTTGCATAAGAATACACCATTTTGGTAACCACATTATTTAACCCTTTCGCTTCTCCCGGTGGATAACCTCCTATGCCCGACCCTTTCTTTTGAAAAAATTGCAATAAAAACTATTTTTATTTTTCATTATAGCTTGAAAGTTGTCTGGTCGGTAGCCGCGCGGGTTAAGGCGATTAACCACACGGGCATCGCACCACCGGGTACGAATCCTGGCTCCGGCACTGGCACTGTCGGAGGAAATGGTTGTATGTCCGCGTTTTTTCAATGTGTAATCCCCTTCCGCACAAGCCCCTGGCTTCTGGAATTGGGAGTTGCCTAATTTCTGTGGTGTTTAATTATTATTGTTTATTGGACTAATAAAATTGAAATAGCAAAAAAAATAATAACCCGAATGGTTTAAACCCTTTACTGGGGGTGAACATAAAGTGACCTCCCAAAAAAATACGATTTTTCCTAAATTTTCTCTACAAACTGATATGGAAAAAATATAGAATGGATATACTATACATTTTAGAAAATACATATTTTGATAGGCAAACAAGCAAAAAACATGTTACAGGACTCCTCTAAAAACCCCGCAAGAACAGCTTGGATGGGGGCTCGCGGAAAACCTTTCGAAACCAGGCTCGTGACAGCATCACTACGCCACTGAGTAGTAAGATCGAAATGCAGTTATTTCCTCCACTAATATCGATATTGTTGATGTAAAGATGAATAAATTCCAAAACTAAAAGTATTTGTAACCGACTCAGTAGTCTATTTTACTAGGTGACTGTGTGAATTTTTTAATAACCTTTTTTGAAGAGTGGTTTAATTTTCAAAAAATTTAAATTTTTACAAAAAATCTTCAGTCCTAGGCTTTTCCTTATTACATTATTGACAACATATTATGGGAAGGACTAAACAGAACTAACAATAGTAGAAATATATATTTTATTTAGTAATAATATCAGTCATCGACCCTGAATCATGCACTGTTTGTATTTCATAGACGTATGTCATTTAAATTTTGGAGTTTTGCACACAATTGACGTTATTTTAAAATCTATTCTTTAGGACCCGGCATACAGGGTTACTGGTAATTCGATACATTCTTTTGGAGATGTGATGGGGCATGAGCTAAGGAGTAAATCTAGCCCTAACATACATTATGCAAAACTCAATAGTTTTTGAGATATTTCAATTTTTTTGTTTTTCTCAAAAAAGTAGATCTTAATGTCTTAAAAGTTAATTTCCGAAAAATCTACTTGACATTTTAAAATTCTTTTTTACTGGATTACTTGTCCAATATTATAGATATCCGTTTGGAATGAAAAATATCCGGAAACATTTCGTTCATGTGAACATTTAAAATAAAAACTTGTAAACATTTTTTTTTAAAATCAGTTATGAAATTTACCTATTAGGTTTTTTCAAAAAAATATTAATGTAGCACGCGTACAAATTATTATAAAAACTTCCTTATTTCAATAGCTATCTAACTAGGTAGAAATGTTTAATGTACCCTTGATAGTTCTAATAAAAAATTAATAAAGATAATGCTGATGGCGGAATTTATTAAACGACTAATCGTTCATTTTCATTTAAGTCAGTCAGTCCTTGACTTTGACGTTTGTGCATATATGTCATTAACTGACATTCTTATCTCCGTGTCCCTTAAGTTTGTTGGTCTTGTTAAATTAGTTATCGAAGATTTTGATTTTGCTCGTAGTTGTTGTTATTAGTTGTTGTTATTGTATTTTCTGTGCCATGGCCGCGTATGCCAACGCAGAATACGCTGATATTTTGTTTGTCTATGGATACTGTGGCGGCAACGCTGCTGAAGTTCGCCGAGAATATGGTCTTTGGTACCCTAACCGCCGCTTACCAAATGCACGTGTATTCAGTGCGGCATATCGAAATATCGCTGAAACTGGCTCCGTGAAATGTAGAAGAAGTGACGCTGGTGCTCCTCCCGTTTATGAACCAGATGATGAGGAAGAAATATTGAGGTATTTTGAGGAAGACTCAACTATTTCAACTAATAAAGTCGCAAGACTAACCGGAGCGTCACAATGGAAAGTTTGGTCCACGATGCGTAGAGTTGGATGTCATCCTTACCACTATACCCCTGTCCAAGGCTTGGAGGAAGGTGGGTGATCCTGGAAGGAGCGTGGAATTCTGCTGCTTTATGTTAAATTCAGATGCAGAAAGTGCAAATTTTTTAACAAGTATTTTATGGACGGACGAGTCGAAATTTAATCGCGAGGGTATAACAAATTTCCACAGCCTACATTATTGGACAGAGGAAAATCCCAAGTTAACACGTGAAACTAGTTTCCAAATGAAGTTTTCTATTAATGTGTGGATGGGAGTCATTGGCCACTATGTGGCCCTACACTTTCTTCCTCAAAATTTAAACGGGGAAATCTATGAAAATTTTTTAAGAAATGATCTGGCGGTGATTTTAGAAGATGTTCCCCTCGCCGTCAGACAGCGAATGATGTTTCAGAACGACGGTTGTCCAGCACATTATCGGCTGACAGTACGACAGTTACTTGATCAACGTTTCCCTAACCGTTGGATTGGAAGAGCGGGACCAATACCTTGGCCAGAGCGAAGCCCTGACTTAACACCCCTTGATTATTACGTATGGGGTCATATGAAGGAGATGGTCTATGCCACACCAGTCAATACTATAGAAAACCTTAGACAAATGATAGTCGATCCTGCCCAACACATAAGGCATAATCTGACAACCAGAGTAACAAGGGCGGAAATAAGAAGACGCTGCCGTGTCTGTATACGGAATAGGGGCTCCCATTTTGAGCAAGACGTATAAAAAATAAAGTACAACTTAGAAATTAATGAACAATTAAACTCTACTTTTAAAATGTTTTTTACTGTTTATATTTATATAAAAATAAAATTCGTACTACTTGTGTTATTTTTACTAGTATTTTCTTAGAACTATTAAAGGTACATTGAACATTTGTACCTTGTTAGATAGCTATTGAAATAAGGCAGTTTTTATAATAATTTATACGCGTGTTACGTTAATATTTTTTTGAAAAAACTTAATAGGTAAATTTCATAGCTGATTTTAAAAAAATTTTTTTACAAGTTTTTATTTTAAATGTTCACATGATCGAAATGTTTCCGGATATTTTTCATTCCAAACGGATATATTGGACAAGTAATCCAGTAAAAAAAATTTAAAAATGTCAAATAGATTTTTCGGAAATTAACTTTTAAGACATTAAGATCTACTTTTTTGAGAAAAACAAAAAAATTGAAATATCTCAAAAACTATTGAGTTTTGCATAATGTATGTTAGGGCTAGATTTACTCCTGAGCTCATGCCCCATCACATCTCCAAAGGAATGTATCGAATTACCAGTAACCCTGTATAAGTACAGAAATTATCTTCAAAGTCATTTTCAAATACGTCGTTTATTACTCGAAAAAGTAAATTACTTGCAACTTTTTTCTATCGATAGTTCTCAAGTATCGTTTAATTACAATATTACTCATGTGTTGAACGGCAAAATTCTAACTGAGTTTTATCGACGGTAGCTAATTGAAATACGCATTATTCATCGTAACATAGGCTCCAGCGGAAAAATGCAGTCTGAATTAACTAAAGCTCTTAATATATTTATACGAAAAGAATTATTATATTTCTTGGTTGCAAGTTGTGGAAGAACCGAGACATTATTTATACTTACCAAAGACTAAGGAGTACCTACATCGCGCGCGTTGGGGGCGGATCAAGAATTGTTGAGTTAAAACGAGCGCGAGTTTAGTCAGTATCACCCGGCCTCTGTACGCTGTGAGTAAATAACGGAAGTAAGTGTCCTCGCGCATCCTTGCGATAATAATTAAACGATATATAAAACGAAAATCTATCTTACTGTTGACCCAGTTTCGTATGCCTTTTTAAAAGGAAATTACATTTGGGTCGGTGGAAATAGACACTTAAAGATATTAAAATATTGCGATAATATTTTTGAGGACTGTAAATTATGAATAGTTTCTAAATATATGGAAAAATATTCTAGGATACTTTAAGACCACTTGTTATGTCTCTTCTGAATATAGGTAAATCTGTTTTAAGTCTTATCTAGCACATCTAATTAATAGGTATAGGATTTTTGTAAACATTAACAATAACTTTATTGAGTTACATTAGACCCGATTTAATAAAATTTACCAAAAATGTGGTGAAATCATTTATTATAAATTCGATAATTCGTCAAGGAAGCTTTATATTGAATGCCATATTTTGAGATATGTTTGGTTTTTTGGAAAGATTTCGGAAAGCTATGACGGCATCAATATACCGGGTGACCCAGAAAGTACCTAGCCCCCGCTTTTTTCTACAGTTTTAAAAATAAAATTCTGAAATTTTGAAATCAAGTATATGTATCATTGGCCACATTTTGACCATTCGGTAGTAAAAAAATCACTTCCGGTACGGTCGGAAATTGCCACAACTTTCTTATTTTAAATAGCACCCTGTATATTTAAGTCATTTTTCTCATAATGCTGTAATTTCTCTTTTCAATGCTTTTTTCAGATTTAAAGTCGGATGAAAAGTAACCTTGGAAATGACATTTATTAGCTATTTCTAGTTGGCTTTGGAATTCAGGAACAAATGTAAAAAAATTCGAAGTAGACTTTGAATTTGAATAAAAGGGTATTTCTCAACAAATTAAATGTAAAATTGGCCTATTTCGTTTATTTGTTTGATTTAGAAATTTTTTTTTTATTTCATGGAAATTCAGTTTGTCATATTCTTTCCTATTATTTGGGTTTTCTACCACATGTGTTATTATCCTCTTCAAAACAAATCATCGAATCTACAAAATAATAGAATTATTGGAAAAAAGCCTCTGCGCCCGTGACGTTTACGCCAAAGGAAAAGTCAGAGGTTATGTTTTGCACTTAATATAAATCGGAATAAACATAGAAATAATGTATTTAGCTGACGTTTCGGAAAGTAATCTCTTTCCGTTTTCAAGGATTTTTTTTGGAAGAACTCTTATTTTGCTGTGTATGTCAAATACACAGCTTTAAGATTCTGTTTATGTTATTTCCATAGATACTTACTACTTACACAGAACATAGAACTGATGATATTTTCTTTTATATAATGATGAGTTTGTTAAGTTCTTCTTTTAACATTGGTAGCCAGGTTGTACAAATATCTACAGAACAATTCGATACGCACTTATCTTCATTTATTAAGATTATTGCTGATTCCTTAATTTTTCTTTTTTTGGTACCTGTTTCTTTTGTTAAAATTTTTGCCGAGTCCCAGTTTATCTATGTCCGTTTTCCCAAGCATGTTCACAAATCTTTGATTTCTGAATTTCATTCTTTCTAATTTAATTCTTGTGCTCATCCAAACTCACACTGAAAGGTCTGGATGATAACCGACATAACATTTATCACATTCGCATGGGATATTGTAAATACAGTTTTTTGAATTCTGCTCCCTGTTTATCGGTTTTGTTTTTGTTAAAATAGATCTTCAAGTGTTCCCCGTTTGAAATATTGTCCTAACATCAAATTTGTCACCTATACGGCGTAGCTTTTCCGATAGTCCGTATACATAAGGAATTATTGGTGTATAATGACGTTCAGGTTTTTGTCGTACCTGATTGTCCCTATTTTCAACATTTATGAAAACTCTATCAACAAAGGCTTCAGGATATTGATTTTGTACTAGAACCTCTTTGATAAATTTTTTCTCGTTATTTAATATTTCATTATTAGATGAAATTATTTTGGCCCTATCGTATAAACATTTTACAACACCCCTTTTAACATTTATTGACTGCTTTGAGTTAAAATTTAGATATCTATTAGTATGTGTTGGTTTTCTATAAACGCTTGTTTCAATTGTATTATTTACCCTTCTAATTAAAACATCTAAAAACGGCAGTTCATTCCTACTTTTTACTTCTAATGTGAAGTTAATAGACGGTTCCTTACTATTTATATTTTCCAAAAAACTATCTAGTAAATCGACACCATGAGGCCAAATTGCAAAGGTGTCGTCAACATATCTCCACCAGACAACCGGTTTGTTTATACAATTTTGAACATGTGTGTTCTCAAAGTTCTCCATAAATATGTTGCTTAAAATTGGTGATAATGCAGACCCCATAGCCATACCAAAATCCTGCTGATAGAACTTATTGTCCAATTGAAAATAGGTTGTTTTTATACACAGTGTTAAGAATTCCATTATGCTATTTACACTTAATTTAGTTCTAGTTTCCAAATCATTATCATTTAGTAACCTATCTTTAACTATTTTTAAGGTTTCATCTACCCGAACATTGGTAAAAAGACTAACTACATCAAAACTAACCATCAGGTGTGATTCATGAATATCGTTTTCATACATTTTTTGTATAAAATGTTTACTATTTTTAATATATGAATCGGTATTTCCAGATAATGGATCAATAATTTTAAGTAAAAATGTTGTCATAACTCCAATTTTTCAAATAGTACCCTTTATGTTTTATTTTTTTTATCAGATAGAGCGGTAAATTTGCTTTAGACTGACTTCCCGATTAAAAATTGAATATAAATTAAAATAAATATTAAGCTTTTTGTAAAAGCGTTTCGAATTATGTGTCCATATCTTGCAGTAAGCTATGAAAAACAGATGAGTTATTTGTAATTAGAGAAAATTTATTTTGATAAACATAACAAAAATTTGGATAGATTATTAGCAAAAAAACAAAAAATCACACAATCAAAACCAATTTATAACTTATGATGCCTATCTGGACAGCAACTTACTAAATTTATAAATATTATAATTAGAACAATACAACACAACTAAATATCAAACCTATAACAGGTGCTCAAATTGACGCTCACCCATTTCAGATTTGTTCACTCTTCGAATAGTTTCTCTCATAACACTTTGTAACATGACTGGAGTTATGGATACAAAGGCATTTAAAATTTTATTTTGGAATTCTTCTACTGTTAAAGACGGCGTTGATAATCCTGTGTCCTTCAGATAACCCCAAAGAAAGAAATCAATTGAAGTTAGGTCTGGTAACCTAGCAGGCCACCTAATAGTTCCATTAGTAGATATTACCCGGTTGTCAAACTTTGCACTAAGGCAATTTCCCACAAAACCAGCATTATGCGGCGCATAGCGGTGCTCCATCTTGTTGGAAGTACATATTTCTGAAATCTTCCAAGGAAAGTTCATCCGGTTTGTTTTCTATTTCATTTTGCAAAAAACCGAATATTCCAACCCTCACATTCATTTCAAAGCTATCCTGATGGTTACCTTAAAACATTTCGTGTAAATTTTCTTTGGACCAATAATGTAGATTGTGCCTATTGTATATGCAATTATTCATAAAACGAGATTCATCGCTAAATAAAATTCTATTATTTAATTATACGTGTTGAGTAAACCAATTACAAAAGATCAATCTTCTGTTTCCGTCGTTTCCATGTAATTCTTGATGCAATTAGTATTTGTAGCATTTTTTTTTATACATTTATTTAACGTCGGCCTATTTCCGCTACTGAGGCCTAACACCGACGCCTGTAGACGAGCTACCCCCAACCAGGAATTTTGCCGAACCTCTTCCCTTAAGAAGAGTAGGGATCTTTTACTTGCCTAACATTTAATAGACAAGGGACCGACGGCTTTACATCCCCTCCGAAGGATGGTATATCCCCTATACAACCCTCGCCTAAGGTTGTAATAGCTTCCGCGCATACACTGATACACAAACCGCTGGAAGATGTTTGAGGCGAGGACGCGGTCTTCGTTGGAACGGTCATCCATCCAACTACTAACTGCGCCTGGCGTTGCTTTACATCGCATATCGAAGCATGTACATAGTAAAGACGCACCCACGCTCCCCCCGTTTGTAGCATTTAAAACAATGTTTTTTGAATGTACGTCTTACTGTCTCATGACCAATATCTATCTCTTTTGCCAGCTGTCTTGAAGAAATATTTGGGTACACATGTATGTAAGCCAATACGTTTGTCTCAATTTCTTCGCTTACTATAAATATGTCCTCTGCCACCTCAATATTGTCTGCATTTCCGGATGGCTTATCTAGAATTTTAAAATACTGCCGGTATGGTTGACGACGGTCGGGATATCTTTTATAATATAATCGTACGACCGCATGGGCATTCTTCTGACATTCGCCGTAAATTAAAAGTAAATCTACCTTTTCATTTTGTGTATATTGTATCGTAAATCGTATCTTATTTTGAATAAAGCACCTAATTATAAATTTGCAAATATTAAATACGCCTCTATTTCACTCAACAATAACGTTTTGACAGATGCTGTGTGCAATTTTTCATCTGTGTTTCATGGCTTACTGTAAGATATGGACACAATTCGAAACGCTTCTACAAAAAAATTAATATTTATTTTACTTTATATTCAATTGTTAATCGGGAAAAATCACTCTAAAGCAAAACCAGAATAAAACATACAGGGTATTATTTGAAAAATTGAAGTTATGACAAATTGAATTTCCATGAAATGGAAAATGGGAGAAACATTTCTAAATTCAAGTAAATGAACAAAATAGGCCAATTTTACATTTAATTTGTCGAGAAATACTCGTTTATTCCAATTGAAAGTCTACTTAGAAATTTTTTAAATTTGTTCCTGAATTCCAAGGCCAACTAGAACAGCAAATAAATGGCATTTCCAAAGTTATTTTTCATCTGATTTTAAATCTGAAAAAGCGTTGGAAAGAGAAATTACAGCTTTTTGAGAAAAGTGACTTAAATATACAGGGTGCTATTTAAAATAAGAGAGCTGTGGCAATTTCCGGCCATACCGGAAGTGATTTTTTTACCACCGAATATGTGGTCATTGATTTGATTTCCTAAATTTCAGAACTTTATTTCTAAAGCTGTAGAAAAAAGTGGGGGGTAGGTACTTTCTAGGTCATCCAGTATATATATTTTAAATAGCAACGCCTATTTTTGTTTGAGGAATTTCAAAGAACGCATTTTCACATAAAATTTGGTAAATATCGATGTAGGAAATTTTTAAAAAAATTGCTTTGAAATTTAAATATACCAACTTTACAAGAGATGAAGACATTTCAAAAACAATTAAATTTAATGTTCACTGTTTTATTTGCAATCTGACAGTAGTCAAAACGACCGAGGTTTTTTTATGCTTTCGATAATAAAAGCTGAAACCTTCATCAGAATATTTTTTTTATTTCGTTTAATGTACAAATTCCAATGTTTGCCTGACTATCAGTTTAACGGTGTAATTTGGAATGTTAAATAGTAATGATACAAGAAAACACTTTACTTCTTGTTTATCATTAATTTATTGTAACATTAACGTTACTGCAGTTTCGGTACATTAGCGTGCCATTTCTAAACGATTCAAATTACGATTTATTTAAATCGTTTGAAAATGGCACGCTAATGTGCCGAAACTGCAGTAACGTTAAGGTTACAATATGTTAGTGACAATGCGACAATATAGTTTTTACAGATAGAAAAATCTGGATCTCCATATTCCACGCATGTTTCGCTAACCAAACTAACATCATCTGGAGATTACTAATTCAAATCAAATCTAAATTCTATTAAAAAACATAAAACAAAAAATTATTTTTTTTTTGCGTTACTATACTTCCACCAGACGTGGAAGTAATTAATTGCACTTGACTTTTTACTTTCCCATATACGTAGTATATAAGAAACGTATGGTGATCGTGCAAAAATTTGAGAAAAGGCTTTACACGTTTTCAGTCCCCTAAATCCAAAAAGTGGTTTTAAAAAAATATCTGTCTGCCATCTGTGGTCGCACCTAGAACCCAAACTACTGGATCGATTTTGTTCAAATTTTACATGTGTATTCAAGATGGCCGCACCTCGAGGACAAATCGCAAAATCGATCCTAGCTCAAATGTGGAGGGAGTAAACCCCTAAAAACAAGAAAAAAAAAACAGAACATTTTTTTCTCTAAAACGGCTCTAACGATTTTGATTAAATTTGGTACATGAACGCTCCCCTAGTACCGATATAAAATGACATGACCAGTTGTTCTTATAAAATACCGGGAAGGAAGCTGTGTGGGGGTGAGTGTTAAATAATTTCATAATTTTAACATTGAAAATGTTAAACAAATCGAAGGTGTAACGGTAATACGGAGGTTCAATAGCAGTTTCTATAACGCTTGGAAATTTGGCAGTCTTTGCGAATTTTTGCAAGTTCTACGTATGCTAGGTGGATGTTTTTGGTGTCACTTTGAAGATCTCGTCAAATGCAAATTTTTGGGAGTGGTTTGGAACATTTAAGATGGGAGGGGGGGGGGTGTGCAAATACGGGGGTTAAAACGATTTTTTGGACACGAAAGCGTTTGGTGCTATTACATCGCATACTTTTTGAAATATCCAAATTTGATTTTGGTTTAGTTAGAAAGAGGATGATCCAGCGCTCACGGTGTGGGCTGGTTTTGGAGTCTATGATGCACAGGGGTGAAGTTACAATCGGAATTTGTGAAGAATTTTTGTCGTAATTATCGGAAGTAGTTGAATATGAATATTTGTGTAAAATTCGGTGTTTTGAGGCTTTCTACGAGTCAACTGTAATTTTTAAGAGAAATCGGGATGCGATTGTGGCGGTCGGGGGCGAAAATTTTTTTTGTGCTGAAGTTTTGTTGCGAATCGTTTCAAAATCGATATGTGGCGAGTTATTAGGATATGAATAATGGAAAATGAATGTTTTCGAACATGAAACTGAAAACTGAAAAAAATTCCGAAAAAGAAAAGAAACGGTCGATTGCTTCGTCGTCTTCTTCTGATAATAACGACGGCGAAGGAGAGGAGGAAGATAGTCTATATTGTCAAATTCCTCCCTCCACTTCGCTGCTTCACGAGCGTAACGTGGGGCCATACCGCGACGATTGGGTTCAAGCGGTGCCCCATTTGCGCGTATTTTCTGATGCCGAAGCGTTGCGAGAAGCACGTTTAAAAATATCGAAAAAGCCGAAGGCCGACAAGCAAAATTTTTGCAAATTTCCGTATAAAAAACTGCCAACATTATTTCTATTCACTAACGCGTACGGGTTTACGGTGAATAATGCGGAGGATTTTCAGCACCGCACTACTCTCCGTCATATCGACGAATTAGAACCAAAACACCTGGTGCGAATTTTACTGCCTACCGTGGCTCATTGGCGGCACGAGCCCAATTGATATTTGATATAAGATTTTGTCGAACGTTTCGTGCAAGATGTTAAAATAATCGCACAGAAATTTGCTATCGTCGAGGCTTGCAAATGGTTTTGTTTAGCAAATAATATGCGCCAAGTATTTCAAAATTTATGAAACAAATTGCTTACAGCGAAAGCTGCAAAACCCTTTACCCGCAATAAGCTTAACACCCGGTGTTTTTGGCGTGCGAGTATACAATTCTTTGGAGATGCCCAGCAGAATTCCAACTCTCGTTTTCGTTTATGATAAAGGAAAGAAATCTATCAAAACTTGCGAGTGGCAGAATCTCTTGTAACCTTCGTATTTGCACGCTATGCTTCTCGTGCAAATAAGAGCTTCAAAATCACTAAATCGGGCGTCTCGTTGGACATGTCCCTTGAAAGCTTCGCTTGTTCTTCAATCGAATTCGTCTGTGTGGAGCGCTGTTTGGAAACCGCTACAGCGATGAAACGGCGTTGCAAATTGTTCGATACTACAGTCCTCGCGATTCCGACAGACGATTGGTAATTTGACGACTTCACGTGATATTGCCATTTTTTTCGAAATAAAAAAAAATTGTGTGTGTGCATTTTTGTATTATTTTATATTTATACACCTCAGAAGTATGATGAAAATCCGTTGGTTCCATCACATATCAAACGTGGAAGTACTCAGGAGAGCAAACAGCCTTCCAATTGAGGTGCTTATTTCAAGAGCACGCCTAAGATGGGCAGGTCACGTTCATCGTATGCATGATAACCGCCTTCCTAAATGTACACTTTATGGTGAATTGCTAAGCGGTAGAAGAAAGCGTGGCGGTCAACGAAAGAGGTTCAAAGACGCTCTCCATGAAAATCTAAAATCCTGCGGTATTGCAGACGAGCAATGGGAACAACTTGCAGCGGACAGAACCGAATGGCGAGGGGTTGTGGCCAGCTATCAAGGAAATGTTGCTGCAAGAAGGCCGAATCCAAGACCTAACCAGGTCTATGTTTGTCCTGATTGCGGTCGACTTGTGCTCTCCCGAATTGGCCTCTATAGCCATAGTCGTGTGCACCGTAGATGAATGGAAATTACAATAGACTACACCTTTTACTTGTTTTTTATTGTACGCAATTTATCGACTGTAAAATTTCTATACTCGGACTCGAGTAACGGCTAATAATAATAATAATAATTTTATATTTTCTAACTTTAAGTTTATCATATTCCACTGTATTGGCCCGTATTACAATTATTCCGAGCTGTGTATTACTTCCACGTCCAGTGGAAGTATAGTAACGCAAAAAAATAATTTATAATTATTTTTTGTTGAAATAGGCTTAAAATGTCATGAGACGTCGATATTTTAAATTTGAGAAAAAAATCCTGTCTGTCTGTTTGTCTGTCTGTAACTTTTTTTTGTGCGCACGTTTACTCTGGAACTGTTTATGATATTGACTTGAAATTTGGTACACTGATGTACTGTAATAAGATCTAGAACTATATTATATTTTGATCTAATTCCGTTGCAGGGTTCGGGGGTAAATGGGGTAAATAAGGGTAAACAGGTAAAGCAAGCAGGTAAGAGTCCATGAAATTGCAATTTAGGGTATGTACGAAGAGTCAAGATCTCAAATTTTTTTTTGGTATCAGACACCCCCCCTCCCCACACTGTTATGGAAGGGAGTAAATAATTTAAATGTGATTTAGTGTGTATACAAGAACGAAACGTCTCAAAAAAATTATCCGGCGTTATCTATCCCTTCTACCACCCCACCCCATTAATAGAGGGAGCAAAAAATTAAATTGGGATTTAGTGTGTGTACGAGAACCAAGGACATTTAAAATTTATTTTGGCATTAGTTACCCCTTCCACCACCCCCATTGCTACCCCCCACCCTATTGTTTAAGGGAATAAAAAATAAAATTGGGATTTAGTGGATATATAAGAACCAAGGGCTTCTAATTTTTTTTTAGTTTGTTACCCCCTCTATCACCCCCACTCGATTATTAAAGGGATTAAAATATTACATTTGGATTTAATGTGTATAAGACTTGGCTACAAAATTTGGATGTGGAAGTAGTGATTCCTTCGGCAGCGGCTTTTTTCACAGTGTTCGAATATGCGTAACTTTTATACTTTTCTATCCGCAACTTAATAAAAGTGTGAAAATTTTTTAAACTTTTCTTTATTTCTATCTTGTGCATTTTTCGGATTTTGTAAAATCATGTCAGACTTGAAAGTTAGCCAGGTTCATTTTCTATGCCTTAACGAAGGTTGCTAAATTGCAACTTCTGTATTTTTTTTTTTCAAACGGATCTAACAATTTTAAACAAATTTAACACATGAATACTAACTTAGTAGTAGCATAAGGTAAAGTGTATACGACGGGAATTGAAACCGTATAAAAACTAAAAGCCGGCAAAAACAGTCGGTATCTCTTTATTGTACATAGGCGGAGGTAAATAGAAATGATTGTCATAATAAAATGTTAAAATTGTATTCATTTTTATTATTTTTTGTTTATTAGGTTCATTTCGCCAATAACATATTTTTGAGGTATTACATCAGTTTTAGATATAAAGTCTAAATATTTAAATTTATTGGTTTTGGTTTTAAAGTTAACCCATATTATATTGAAATATGTTATTGCTCAGCAAGGACCAACGAGAAGGTATGAACATACCTTGCCAGGAGGGGATGGGACAGGTTAGATTAACGAGCGGCAACGATTTGAGTCAAAAATAAAATAAAAATTTAAGTTTCTTGAACAAAGCAAAGAATTATTATATGAAAACAAAAATAAATATTTGTATATATAAAACATAAATAAAAACAAAATTAAAATATTTCTCTAGAATGACGTAACTTAAATTAAAATTTCTTGTCAACTAAATAAAATGTATTCCACGAAATATAACAATAAAAAAGTGAATGAAAAAATGAAGAAAAGTTAAATGTTAATTGACGCGTCCGAATCTTCAATTTCTGAGGAGGAATCATTATCTAGTTGAATTAAAATCGGCGCACTAGGGGGTAGCGTTGGATATCGATTTTCTTCTCCAATTACATGCTTAACGCAATTTTTCCATAAATCAATATTATTGTCAATGTCATTTATTACTTCTCTTATATGATCAACTACTATCGCGCTTAACGTTGGAGAGTTATTAGATTTTCGTAAACGTACTTTTAGTGTTCCAGAAACCATCTCGATAGGATTAAATATGCAATAGTATTGGAGGTGACCGCAAAAGTGTATGACCGTATATATTGGATAAGTTATCAATAACATATTCCTTTTTGAAATTCTGTTCTTTTATTCTTTTCAGTAATTCGCGTTTTATTGGAACTTTTACAGGAATTTCCATATTTTTTTCTCATGAATTTTAAAATGTCTTCCTTTTTTGTGCTGTTATTTGGTATTTTATTTAATGTACGCGAGTGATAAGAAGCATTATCTAATACAATTACCGAATTTGGCGGAATATTTGGTAGAAGCTGTTGAGAAAACCATTTTTCGAATAGATCGGCTGTCATGTCTTCGTCATAGTCTGCAGAAGACTGCGATATTTTTTTGGCCGGCAAGAGCAACGCATTGGGTACAAACCCATTTTCACTTCCCGCATAAAGTATGATAACGCGTTTTCCTCTAGAACACGGAGTATTTAAAACACAATTGTGCGAACTATCTACCCAACCATACTGAACAACATCATGCGTGTCAAACCGCGTCTCGTCTAGATACACTATATGCCTGTTTAGTTTACGATATTCTCTAATTTTTCCCAAATAATCTACTCGAAGTGAAACTATACGCCGCGATTCCATAATTACCATACGACTGTCAAGTTTTTTATGTTTAAAACCGCATTCTAATAAGACATTTCGTATTGTATCTAAAGACCTATAATTATAATCAGGATAATCGCTCAATTTTTCTTGAATCATTTTTAACGTAGAACTATATTTTCTTCATACGTATTATAAGTTTTACGCCGTATTACATCTCTAGTGGCCTCATTAATATTTTTTAATTTCGTATTTTTCCGTTTCCTCTTTGCGCTGTGATCTATAACATCGCCTTCTTGAATTACGCGATAAATTGTTGATTTTGATATTTTAGTTAATTCGTTAATACGTCGTATTATTTCTTTCTCACATTGTTCAGGATTTTCGCTTTTCAAACATTCATGTATATTTAAAATAATACGTTGATTTTGTACGTGTAAATCTTGGTTTTTAAACTCTAAATTTATTTCGGCTTTTTCGACAATAACCGGTTCAACTATTTCGGGATTTTCGGGCGTTATTAAATATAATCCTCTGTTTCGAATGGTCTCCAGAAAGCCATGGTAAATTAGTAAATAATTAAAATATTTTACCTTTTATACAGTAGTAAATATTTATAAATATGAACAGTAACTAACTAAACTCCTACGCTTGATATTATAATAGGTATTTATGCACTGCACTGGCACATAGACAGCACGTTGTTAGACTTCCACGTTGACTGATAAGAAACGATTTACAATTTTTTTTGTGCTAGTAGGCCTGTCCGTTTTATTACCTTTAAACCAGTGCAGTCGTAGATGGTTCATTCAGGCTGATTACATTGCCAGTCTCGGACTCGCCTGCACAGTTTCAACTACCGTTCGAATCTCGATACCATTGCCAAATATATAGGACAAAATATCAAGTTCAGTGCGCACGGTCCTGTGCTTTAAAACTGACCAGTTTCAATTTTGGCCGTATTTACTATAACATGACCAGTTGTACCTAAGAAATGCAGGGAGCGAGGTTGCGGGGGGTGGGCAAGGAATTAAATAATTTTTCCTCTAAAACAGTTCTAGCAATTTTGATTAAATTTAGCATACGGACACTGAACAGTTGCTCCTTAAAAATGCAGAGAGGGAAGTGTGGGGCGGTCTACTCCTAAATGGGAAAGTTTATCTGAATTGTCGCTGACCGATTTTTTAAAATTGTCTATACCAAATACATTATTGTTTTAGCAGCGCTTTCGCCAGTTTCTCGAATATAGTGTTTTAACATTTTTCTAGCTTCTATTTAATCTAAAAAAAATATAATTCAACCACCGGAGAGGCTGAATTTTTCTTGAAATAGGCGAGCAACTTTCTACTGTGCTCGCATTCTATCTCAGTAACCAACTATCTGTAAAATTATTATTTTATGCATTTAGTTTAAATAAACCATGTTTAGAAATCGCAGTTAGCAAAGCTCAAACAATACGCAAAACACTGACAACTATTTATTGACAACTATTTATTGCTGTCAATCGCTACGCGGTGTTTTCAATAAACCTTACAATGCCGGCTATGAAGACTTTTGATGTTTTATGTCTTCTTTTTATTTGATAATGTTGAAAAAGAACACTGAAATTTTTTTGGCTATGCTGCAAGAACAAAACGCTGTAAGTTTTTATGTTTTTCGTTTGCTGTAGCGAATTTCGTCAAGCAGACCATTGATTTTTGCAATAAATATTAAAACTATATAAATTTGTACGTTGCAGGATGTCATTTCAGAATCCAAAATAGACGTATCTCGAGATTTTTTATGAATATGCACAATAATTGAGATACTGAATTTATTCGATTTGGCTATTCCGCGCTGTATTTTTATACGTATCAACAGAATCTATCGGATAACCTTCTCTGAAGATAGTGAAACTTCCGTGATTTATTTGTTTTTGCCTTCGTTACTGATAACTATAAATAATATGAATCGTTGTCTTCTGTATCAGTAACATTCATCTTAGTTAATCCATCACAACGACAAGTCTTAGATATAATAGAAAAATAAAGCAATCTACAAAGGTACAAAAATTTTACTAATTAAAAATACCTTGATAATATTTTTAAGTAAAATTAAAACATCGCCTAATTTACGTAAAGTTCATCTAGAGACACAACATCATTTTACTGTAAAATCATAAAAAAATAGTTTATATAAAACATACAAGCTTCAGTACCACCCTGCTATTTAGCATATTTACCAATTTTGAAATTAACATTTTAAAACTAAGTATCGTGTTTACGTGAAACAGTCTACACCAAATATTCACACTTACACATATGCACATACATATTTACTTGATAGTTAAAAGTTAAAACTGACGACTACAATACCAGTCACTTCTGTTTCGAACAAATTAATAAAAATGGGAAATGAATCGATCGATATAGAGAAAAGTACGTATCAGAAAATTTTGAAAATTTAAATAATTACTAATGTCGATGTGGCCAATCCAACTAAAATAATTACAAGCAGCTGGCACTTGCGCTTATACCGGAAGTAGATACCAACTTGCTTATTTCAATTGGAACACCCTATATATTTTAGAGTTTTTGAAAAGAGCATAAAATTCTGAGTCGAAAATATGTAGCATATCCTATACGTAAACCTAGCCGTTTCAGAGATATTTGATATTTTATAGAAAATTTGACAGTTGCAACGGTTTGCAAGAACCGTTATAATTTTCTTCATGTAAAAGATCCTCACTTGCTTCTTGTCACGTAAAAAGAACACAAGGAGAACTACGTTCTACAACTGAAATAAATGCAATAATATTATACCAAGTGTTCCGTTTTTCGCGTTACATTTTGTCAACTTCAAACCGCGGAAACTTGTTTAGGTCAAATGGAATACCCTGTATTTTTTTACGTCAAGTTGTGTAAAATTGAATTCCCTTTTTTCTGGTATTAGCATTGTGGGGGTTAAAGTTACAACTTTTTGAAATATTTGCGATTTTATTAGAAATTCATGAATTGTTGTAATCATTTCATCAAAATAGCCACGATTAGAAACAATCAGTCATTATCTTGTGTCAAAAAATGCCAGCACGTTTAAATTGTACCAACGAAAACTTTTTAAATTTGTTTATTATTTATGGAGAATGTGATAAAGTAATATCAAGAACTTGCAGCACATTTGCAAGATTTACTCGATATCCACAAAAACGCAAAATAACACTAACACTGTAACATGCGTATTAATCGAATTGAAGATATAGCATGAACTATAATAGCAGAGATAAGATCAATTTAAAATATGATTTCATTTTAATTTAATAATTGCTCAAAATTCCGCCCTCGAACCTCGACACATTTTCCGCACCTTCGGATTAGTTCCTCATGAGTAGCTCTTCTAATTGAATCCTGTTTTAAAATGCATTTCTTACTCTTTGCATACAGTCTTCAATAGTTGTTAATGGGCTTTCATAAACTTTATTTTTAATAGTTCCCCAAATGAAGTAACCAGAACTGATAAATCGGGCGAGCGAGGAGGCCATAAGAAAGGTCCATTATTGGCAATCCATTGATCATAAAAAGTTTCTTGTAAATAATTATTAATTAAATATGCGTTATGTGGGGGAGCACCGTCGTGCTGATAAAAAATGTTTCTATGTTCGGCGAGAGGTAAATTTTCTAAATAGTTATTCAAATTTTATTCAGATATCTTTCACCTAAAAAAAAACCAACAAAAATTTACCTATACATATTAGCAGAAGAGAAAATTTAATTTACCGTTTAAATTCTCCTGATAAAATTGTAATGCCACCACTCTATCGTTTCTTATGGCACAGTAAACATTGAACTGTCAACTTTTCTGAAAGTTTCGCTCTCTGAACATATGAGGATTTCAGTCACTCCAATAATGCGAATTGTGTCTATTAAAAAGTCCATTTTTAGTAAATTTTGCTTCATCTGTCCATATAATATTTTCCAAATAAGAATCCTGACCCTCAGATCTTATTAGAATAAACTCACAAACATTCTGTCTTCTTAGGAAATCTGTTTCTTTTAATCCTTGAACCATATGGAATGAAAACGGGTGAAAGTTATGTTTTAATAAGATTCTGTGAATTGAATCCTTGCATAGTCCCGATTCCAGAGCAGCTTGTCTTAATGACATCCTTGGAAATGCATGAAAATATCCCAGAATGACTATTTCAATGTTTTCGTCATTAACAATAGGCTTTCTTCTTGGCATTTTTGCCTTGACAGAGCCATAATTTTTAAAATTTTCCAGTATGCATTTTACAGTGTTTCGTGACGGTTTCCGTTTTTCTGGATATCGAGTAGCAAATGTGCTGCAAGTTCTTGATATTACTTTATCACATTCTCCATAAATAATAAACTAATTTAAAAAGTCTTCGTGGGTGTAATTTAAACGTGCTGGCATTTTTTGACATAAGATAATGAGTGATTGTTTCTAATCATGGCTATTTTGATGAAATGATTACAACAATAATTCATGAATTTCTAATAAAATCGCAAATATTTCAAAAAGTTGTAACTTTAACCCCCACAATGTTAATATCAGAAAAAAGGAAATTCAATTTTACACAACTTGACGTAAAAAAATATAGGGTGTTCCATTTGACTTAAACAAGTTTTCTCGGTTTGAAGTTGACAAAATGTATCGCGAAAAACGGAACACTTGGTATGATATTATTGAATTTATTTCAGTTGTAGAACGTAGTTCTCCTTGTGCTCTTTTTATGTGATAAGAAGCAAATGAGGATCTTTCACACGAAGAAAGTTATAACGGTTCTTGCAAACCGTTGCACCTGTCAAATTTTCTATAAAATGTCAAATATCTCTGAAACGGCTAGGTTTAGGTATGCTACATATTTTCGACTCAGAATTTTATGCTCTTTTCGAAAACTCTAAAATATATAGGGTGTTCCATTTAAAATAAGCAAGTTGGTATCGACTTCCGGTATAAGCGGAAGTGCCAGCTGTTTGTAATTATTTTAGTTGGATTGACCACACCGACATTAGTAATTATCTAAATTTTCTGATGCGTAATTTTCTCTATATCGATCGATTCAGTTCCCGGTGAGATACCCTGTATAAGTACCTTGGTGTTCACAATTTATTCGCTGCATTGAATGTCGCGAGGAACAGAATACAAAAAAAGAAAAACGATTTCGATTACTATTCACATGTAAATTTTTCAATCTGGCCAAAATTTATTCATGTTGCGCCGATATCAATACCGTGACGAAGGGTATCGTCATTTTACTTATAGAGAATCAAAGTAATTAATCAAAAAGTGACCATAATAGAATAAGAGAATCCAGAAGAGTCTGTTCTACGCTTCACGACATCCATATAATAACAATAACCCAAGGCACATATCGACTCATAGAAATTAAAAATGATAATCTCATTAATATCAGCCCCCGCGGAGTTTGGCAGCACTCATTTACTTATAACATCGGCGGAACGACATAAATCGTATTTCAGGCACATCCCGCGCAGATAACTCATTCCTATATTATTAAATTATTATCTATCAGCAGAATAAATAATTCTGTTATTGAGTCTGGAAGATAGGGAGATAGAAAAAAGTCAAGGCAACTTTTTCAATAGTTTTCTGGTAGTTTCTCATTCAGGATAAAAATGACCTTACTGTAGCAGTAGCTATTATTTATTGAATTTTTATTTTAAGCAGTGCGGACCAAATCAAATCATACTTTATTCATGTTAACATATAACAAGTTTTACAAAGATGCCAAGATTGTGTATTATATAAAGTTAATACCTATATTAATAAATAAATGCAAATGGTTTGTGCACTTTAAATATATACCTAATGAGAATCAGAGAACATCTTTGTGCTGTGCATGCCCTCTATAACAATTTTTGACATGTATGTACATTATTCGTATAAATTATTAACTATTTTCGTATTTAATTAAACAATTAAAATTAATTTAATTATAAAGGAGAATATCGTAGCTTGACAGCATATATTATTTTTTTATTATTATATAATAATAATTAGAACAGGGCTATGAAAAGGTGGTAGTTAGTTTTTACAAAATTTTTATATTCTACTTTAAATTTATTTCTTTTGGTTGCAGTCTAATTTTGAGACGCAATGTATTATAAAACTGGGGGACAAACTAGGTTATATACCTTTGAGTGTGTGATTTTGTTTGAAATGGAACTTTTAGTGATTTATTAATTATCATTCTAGTTTCATAATTATGGATGACAGATTGATATAAATGTTGATTTTTAACTGTAAAAATTAAAGAACTATATTCAGAAATATTCATTATATTTGTATTCTTATATAGTTCGTTAGTGGAGTACGTTCTGTCTTTCTTAAAAAATATTTTTATTATAGTATTTTGACACACAGCAAGATTATGTAATGAATTGTTGTATAATCCACCCAGTGGCGGCCCGTGGCCTTTAGCTCTGGGTGGGCAGGATGGGGGATAAAACCGAATAATAATAACACTTCTCCGCAGAAATTTAGTAGGTGTAAAAATCACACAAAAAATATTCAATGATGCCTCTGCCCATTTCAAATGCCTTGACTAACGTTTTTAAATTATCTATCCCTGTTGAATTTCACGGATTTTTACTATTTTTACTGAATAACATGAAAGGCCAGCAATAAAGCTTATTTTTTATTTCACTTCCAGAAACATAATATCTGATACCCTGTGACACAAAATTTACATTAATGAGATATCTCATAGTGGGGCGAGGTAGCTTTAATTTAGTTACAAAAATTTTGTCGTCTTACGTTGGGGACGCAAAACTGTTTTCTAATAAAAAATGTATAATATCAGAATTAATGCTTACCATTTGTCTTACGTGGGCCATGGCAAATATTTTAATATTAATAATTAGCCAGTTGTCCATTCACTACATATTTTTCTGCTAAAGTAGACACTACTTAGTAAATACCAACAAAGATCACATATTACAAATTAAAAAAACATAAAATTGAGAGAATAGAACATTACACAAACCTAACCAAAAACCAAAATCTGCCAATTCTAAAATAGCAGTAACAATTTCCAACGTTTGAGATTCGCGAATACTGACTTGACTTGACTCCACACGCCCGAAAAAGAAACGATTCTTGGCGAAACATCACGACAGTGTTAAAGAAAAGGGAAGGGATGAGGGAGGCAGTGTCCACATCCCATCGAGCGCGAAGTCCCATATTTGAATATTATACATTTATTTCATTTACATATTATATTAACTTCACATCTAAAACTGCTAAAATAAAATTAAACATTATTTTAGTACTTTTGAATAATATAGAGGCATATATTGTGTTCTAATACATTATATCTTAAAACGCAAAGAAAATTAAAATTATAGTTATAGGTAACTTAATTATGGCACCGCTGATATGTATTTTATCTTCCTTTTGTTCCTATTTACCAAATTAGAAATTGCCATCATATTTGATATTCATAAGGGATTTATTAATCAATTTTAACACATTAGTTATTTTTCCTGTTTGATATCATTTCAATTGTGAACATATTCTATTCAATATTCACATTGATTATTACAAGTTTTGCTCAGGGATGGCATACCCACTCTAGGTTGTAAATAGCCCAAGCATGCAAGACGTACATCTCGTTTTGATATGCGTGAGGCGTAAGATTGAAGTGAATAACCAACATGCGCATAGACGTATTATGATTGAATTCACAATTTCTGAGCGATGCTTGTCCACCCTGGCTTGGCTCATGATACTTTCGACAGTATTACGCCCGGTTTCTAAATGGATTCATCATAAGTGTACCTATATGAGACAGATTATTATGTAGTAAAAATAATATTATAAATAAAACTAACTTTTTAATTTTAATATTACAATTAATTAACCGCAAAATATTACTTGATAATTTAACTACAAAAATATATAAAAATATAAATATACCTTTATAACTAACGCTTATGTAATTGGGTGGGCACTGCCTACCCTACCATCCCTGACGGGCCGCCACTGAATCCACCCCAAGTTACAATAAAGCAGTTTAATATAGATAAAAACCACACAACAACAATTTATTATTTACGACGGATCTTAACTGATAAAATTTATGAAATAGTTTATTAATTTTTGTTGCTATAAAATTACTATGTTCCATCTCAGATGCTGATCCATAATAACTCCGAAATATTTAGTAGATTTTACCTTTTTTATTTCATGGCAGTTTCAATTGATATTGCAGTATTTTTTGTGAATTTTTAGTGTATTCTGAACAGTTTGATCAACCGCTGAGGTGGAGAAAGCTATAAATGTTGTTTTTTTGATATTTAAACTAGCCAATTTTGTATCAACTGGAGATCTGCTTCAGCTGTCTTGTATAACTCTAATTTGCTCCTATAAATAAAATAACGGTGTCCTCTGCATATATGAGATTACAGTTCCATTATTTGGTATAGTCTTTTTTTTTTTTTTATACATTTATTTAACGTCGGCCTATTTCCGCTACTGAGGCCTAACACCGACGCCTGTAGACGAGCTACCCCCAACCAGGAATTTTGCCGAACCTCTTCCCTTAAGAAGAGTAGGGATCTTTTACTTGCCTAACATTTAATAGACAAGGGACCTACGGCTTTACATCCCCTCCGAAGGATGGTATATCTCCTATACAACCCTCGCCTAAGGTTGTATAGCTTCCGCGCATACACTGATATACAAGCCGCTGAAAGATGGGTGAAGCGAGGACGTGGTCTTCGTTGGAACGGTCACCAATCCAACTACTAACCACGCCTAACGTTGCTTTACATCGCATATCGAAGTATGTACATAGTAAAGACGCACCCACGCTCGCCCCCCTATTTGGTATAGTCAGAAATTTAAAAAAAAATTGCAAGTAAACTAGGTAGAAAGTCTATAACTGGAAATTATTTTCGAACATACCGGGAGCCAAGACGAAATTACAGGACCAAGTGCCTTTTTTTTAAAATGGAATGCTATGTATATCAGTACATTTTTTGAAGCCTCTTTCTAGGCTTTATTCATTCCTATATTAGCATTGAATATCTCCCAACCACTTGCATGTAATGAATTTTTTTGTTGAAATAATGCAATCTGCAGATGGATGTTAAAAAAATCACCACAGTCACAATTTTGGGTTTTAAGAAAAACTTATGTGAATACCGGTTACGAGACATCTAATTAATGTTTTTGAATAATTTTCATTTCCTAAAATGTACAGGGTGGCCAACAATTATTTGTCAATTAAGAATATTTTAAATTGAATTTTCTCAATTTTTTCAAATGGAACATGTATATTTTTCGACGAGGTGATGTAGAAATGAAAAACGAACATTTTCTGTAAGTACTTCCCTAGGGCAACCAATTTCGTTTTATTGAACAATAATTACAAAATTCAAAAATAAACTTAAAAAAAGAGGTTTCTTCAAATACTCAGTAGAAAAAATTATAATAAATGTTTCACATGTTGCCCATTTTGATTGACACACATCTCTATGCTCTTTTGAAATGAGGTTTCCACTGTTCCTAAAACTGCCGGTGTGATAGATGTAAAGGCAGTTATTATTTTTTCTTTCATATTTTGTACTGTTGTTGGCGTATCTCTATAAACAATTTCCTTCACGTATCCCCATAAAAGAAATCCATTTATGTAAGATCTGGGGATCTATCAGGCCATTTAGTGGGTCTGTTTCTTCAAATCCATTGATTAGGGTAGGTATTATTTAAGTGGTCTCTAATTTCATTTAAATAATGTGGTGGAGCACCATCTTGCTGAAACCACATCCTATTTCGAATTCTTTCAGGGAGATTTGCCAATAATTGTGGCAGATAGTTTTCTAAAAAATGGAGATAAATAGCTCCAGTCAATGTACCATCAAAAAAATGTGGCCCTATTACATGTTCTCCAATAATTCCTCCCCAGACGTTTATAGACCATCTGTGTTGGTTAGCAACTTGCATAAAAAAAATTAGGATTTTCCAAAGCATAATAATGGAAATTGTGCCCATTAATAAATCCATTTTTATGAAAAGTTGCCTCATCACTGAATAAAACAGTATTGAAAAAGTTGACATCATGTTGTATTTCACTTCTGGCCCAATTACAAAATTGTAGGCGCTTTTGAAAATCGTCATCAGATAATTCCTGGTATATTTGAATATGATATGCATGCAACTTATTTGTTTTTAAGATTCGACCCACAGACCGTCTACTTATTCCTACTAATGAGCCCACTTCTCTTTGACTAACATGGGGATTCTCAACCGTTGCCAGCACCAAAGGAAACTCATTTTCTTCGTTCACAACACGTTTTATTCTTTCACTTCTTTTTATATTAGACATTTCCAGTTTCCAAAAATCTATCGAAAAGGTTTTGGAAGCTGCTAACATCAGAAATCCTTCTTTCAGGATAACGTTGGTGATAAATTTTATTGGCAAACAATTTCTGTCTGACTCAACCAAAACAAAAGTCATGTCTACAAGTTCCGCTTTATTAAAATTCATATTGTAAAGATCCAAATATTTTAAATTCAATACAAATTGTAACGACCAATAAGTGATAAATCCTCCTTTGTACACGACAATTTATACCAAACTGAGGTTTTATTGTCGAATAAAGAAAAGCAAAAAAATTTACAAAAAAACATTACAGTAAAGGACCGGTTAAATAATATTTACTCATTTCTATGAATTGGAAGAAATGGTACTACTAAATGGCCTCATTTCAAAATTGCATAAAGACGTGTGTCAATCAAAATGGGCAACACGTCGAACAGCTATTATAAATCTTTCTAATGAATTATTTCAGGAACCTCTCTTTTTAAGTTTATTCTTGAATTTGACACTTATTTATTTATAAAACCAAAATTATAGGGAAGTACTTACAGAAAATGTTCATTTTTCATTCCTACATCACATCGTCTAAAAATATACAGGGTGTTCCATTTGAAAAACTCGAGAAAATTCAATTTAAAATATTCTTAATTGAAAAATATTTTTTGGCCACCTTGTACATTTTTAGGAAATGAAAATGATTCAAAAACATTAATTAGATGTCCCGTAACTGGTATTCACATAAGTTTTTCTTAAAGCCCATAATTGTGACTGTAGTGATTTTTTTAATATCCATCTACAGATTGCATTATTTCAGCAAAAAAATCATCACATCCAAGTCGTTGGGAGATATCCAATGCTAATATAGGAATGAATAGAGCCCATTATCTTAGAGAAAAATCCTAATTTTCTAAATCAAATTATGTGGGGTGACGAATTTGGATTCCACCACAACGGAGTAATAACCAGACATAACTGTCTATACTGGTGTAAAGAAAATCCTAAATGGATGAGACAAACCCGATTCAGACAAGATTTGAAGTAAATGTTTGGTGTGGCATTGCAAATGGATACATTGTTGGTCCATATCTTTGTTTTGTATATAATATTGTCGTAAATTATTTAAAATAGACATATCCAGGAAGATGAATTGGTATAAATGGGATACCTAGGTGGCCAGCTAGATCTCCTGATATTACCCCATTAGATTTCTATTTGTGGGATTATCTGAAAAGTAAGCTTTATAAAGAACTAATCACAGACATAGCTAACCTTTATAATATCAGTTTTTTATTTCATTATTATTTACTTTATTGCTAAACTAAGTTAAGAGCATACCTGTTTTTTATTGTATTTCTAGATTTATAGCCAAGTAAATATTGTTTGTGAATACCATTCTCAATGTAACAAGCAAAATAAAACTGTCGGTCTATTATCGCGTATATTTTACATTTTTAATGGAATTAAATTAAAATCTATGCAAATGTCGACGTTATCCCAAAGTGTATACTATACGTACACTTTGAAAAGTTTTTGTCAAGAGCTAATAAATTTTTAAAGACGTTATGCGGTTAATGTGCTGTGCATATTTGTAGACGTAAAATACATCTACTTTATGAACCCGTAAAGAGAATTTATTTCCTCGTAATCCACGTTTCTTCTTAATAGGTGAATTCATTAAATCCTCCTTAAACTATTTTAATTAAGGTAAGTTACGGAGGACAAAATAAATCAGCACCATTCCGTTTCCAACTGCCGCATCGTTTTTAAATTGTACGCCAGTAGGGGGAATGCCTAGTCCCGGTAATAAAAACTTTTTGCAAATTTAATTGAATGGGCCGTATTATGATATTCTTATACATCATAATTCTATTTCAAAATATACACAGCAACTTTCCAAAATTCAAAATCAAGTCAAAATAGATATATTAAAAATTAAATGGTTGCCTAGCCAGGACCTGCCCTAGGGCCGATCGTACAACCACCGCGCTGACGCGATGGCGAGTTGCAAGGTCGGGCGGGACAAGCCTGGGTCGGCGAAAACAATAATTGAGAACAACTAACCTAAATAATAATAAATGAACAAATAAAAAATAGGTAATACACGATTAGAAAATATCTAAATAACAGATTTAACAAAACTTAATAACTACACTACATTTAGGGAACTCTCCCACAAAACATTTTTTAATTTCGAAGTTGAAGCTAGCACCGCAAATTAAAATTAGGAGCCTTCCGCGAGGTGTGTATACTTTATACTACCACAATTGAAACGGGTCAGTGTTAAAGCACAGGACCGTGCGCACTGAACTTGATATTTTGTCCTATATATTTAGCAATGGTATCGAGATTCGAATGGTAGTTGAAACTGTGCAGGCGAGTCCGAGACTGGTAATGTAATCCTGAAGGAACTATCTACGACTGCACTGGTTTAAAGATAATAAAACAGACAGACCTACTAGCATAAAAAAGCTCGTAAATCGTTTCTCAGTAGTCAACGTGGACTTATGAGATATGCTGTCAATGTGCCAGTGCAGTGCATAAATACCTGTTATAATATCAAGCGTAGGAGTTTAGTTAGTTATTGTTCATATTTATAAATATTTACTACTATATAAAAGGTAAAATATTTTAATTATTTACTAATTTACCATGGCTTTCTGGAGACCATTTGAAACAGAGGATAATATAATAACGCCCGAAAATCTTATCATTTTCTTATGACAAGCCCGTGTACAGTAAAGAGATGCCGACTGTTTTTGCCGGCTTTTAGTTTTTATACGGTTTCAATTAAGTTCGTATACGCTTTAACGTCGGGCTGCGCATAGGGTGGCCTAAACTGTGATTTTAAAAATTTGGAAAAAGAAAACGAGAAAAAACAAACGCAGCAAAAATAATACAAACAGAAATGAAGAGGGGGACAGGACAGATTTAAAGATAGACAAAGTTATAAAATATTAGTAAAGGTAGATAGGTAAGCGGAAGTTATAGTTGGGGAAACTTAGCTACAGAGGTTGCTGGAAAATCGGTAACGTTTGGTACGGTAAGGGGTGTTTGATCCGAAATGGGGCATTATGCTGTCTAGTATGTGTTATGTGTCATGTTAGCGGATTATTTCCCAGCTTGAACGAGTAGAAGTTTTGAAAGATGCGCTGGACATAGTCTGCTATCGAAGTTATGTCATGGCAAAGTGCTTATAGATCTCTGAGGGAGGTGTCTGTACCTTCCAGAATTAGAGATGAGGCGCATAAATTTGTGTTCAAACACTTGAAGTTTTTTTTATTGTCATGACCGGTATCCTGCACCACAGCGGCGCCGCGTACGTGATAGACGGCCTGACTACCATTGTGTACAACAATTTCTTATTTTGTCTGTTAAGTTTGCTACCCCTGTCCATGAACGGATACAGGCTCCTGGACAGGGAGTAGACCATCCGTATTGTCTCATTGATGAGCGTATTAAACGTCAGTCTTTGGTCGAGTCTCACTTCCAAATACTTCAAGCATATCTTGGTTGAAATTTTGTTTCACCAGGTCGAAATGGGTATGATTTTGTTGTCAGTGAACCGATGCGTGAAGACTATGACCTCGGACTTCTCAGTGTTCAGCCGAATCTTCCACTGGTCGTAATAAGCCGTGGAACGAGCCATGTGCGCCTTCAGCAGCATATTCGCTGCTTGTGCGTTATGAGAGTGCGCGTATATGGCTGTGTCATTGCATCGGCGTACTTGGCCAACTTCGTATTCGGGAACTCTGGGAAGTCGCAGATGTACTAGTTGTACAACATTGGTGACAAGCACGATCCTTGCGGGACTCCCGCGCGAATGTCCCGCCGGCCGTGTTGACGATTTATTATTCACTCGAACCTGCAGGGATCTGCCCGTCAGGAATTAAATGAGTCGGAAAGTTATAGAGATGCATTTTGTATAGTAATCCCGAGATCCAGACGGTGTCGAACGCCTTCCCAATATCGAGGAGCACCATGGCATGGCGGTGCTTTTCCTGAGATTGTATTGCACTTTGACGTCGTTAACTATCCTAACGACCTGTTGCACCGTACTCCTGCCCCTCCTCAAGCCAAATTGGGACTCATCATTGATGTGGAACTCCTCCTGAACAGCGTCTAGTCTGATCAAGACAAGCTTCGCCACCAACTTGGAGATCACCGACAGCAACGAGATGGGCCTATGCCTACGGACGAACTTCGCGTTTTTGTTTGACTTCAAGATGGGAACGACCACAGCACACTTCCATTGGCTAGGTCAATGCTGTAATCGCAGGGTCGCGTTAACGATGTACGTCAACTGCACAATACCTTTCCTCGAGAGATATTTGAGCAGCTTGTATTCGATGCCGTCCTTCCCCAGGGCTTTGTTATTCGGTAAGTCCTTGACGATTCCTGCTACTTCCGAGCGCTTGGTCATGAGCTTCAGAAATTCTCGCCTTATTAATTGTATGCCAAGACTAATGATATCGTTAATGTCATTTTCAACGCAGTCGTGCTCTAAATTGCAACTTTCCAAATAAATTAAAATAGTATTTTATACAGTAATGACAGATTTTTTTGACATGAATGATATTCACCTGTAATTAAATGGCTTTCAGATTTAATTATCTCCCGATGATACTAACTTGATTAGCGAAATGTACCGTAAGTGGTGTTTCAGTGTTTGGGCTCAGATAATAAACATGATATTGATGAGTTGAAAATGGGTCTCATAAGAAAATGGCTCTTGCCTTGGGATCCGAACACCGCTTAAGGTTGTCTCCTTACATAAGAAAAACGCCGTGTAAAAGTTGAAGCAGTTTGTCAGACATTTTTTTTAAACTTCAGTAGCTCTTGGTCTGTAACATTATTCAGACACGAACCGTAGAATACGTGTTGGAAGTATCTGGTCATTTATATGCAAATTTTCGTTCTACGACATGAATATACCAAGCCGTACAATGTAGATATTGACGAATGTTTTATTAAAATTAAAACCAATTTTAATACAATGTGTTCTTAAAACATTTTATATACTTTTACAATAGTTGTTTGCTTGTAAATATAAAATAGTTTAATTTTATTTTATTTATTTTTAGATAGAACCACCCAACAGGTAAATAGCTACAGGGTGGGACAATTACTTTAATAATACACTAAAGGTAAAAATATTTATATTAAATGTGGAGTACATCATCGGTACATGCCTGGGTGCGTTGAGGTATTTTCTCCGCGATGGTTTAATTGATTTACATTTTGATTATTAGCAATCAATGTATTATTAACAGGATACCCCATTATTCTCGTATTAACTGGCTAAATAGTAAATTTGGAGTAATTGTATTGGCAAAATGGTCCAGTTCTATGACCACTAAGGAGTCCTGGCTTGAAAATTTTAGATTTTTATTTGTAAGTAATTTGATTACAAGAAAATCTTACCTAATATTGTGAAAATATTGAAAAATTGAATAAGAAATGATATTGCATCCTTAACAATGCAAGAAATCCCTAACATTTAAAGGAGTTACGACTTGAAATTGAATTATGTGCTAAAAGGAGTAGCGGGTTAATCGAATAATGTGAAATGTTCTTGATTTAGTTTGTATATTGTTTGCGCCATTTTTCAATTTTGAGACCACACTATTTTGATTATGATACAGATTTGCCTGTTTTAAATCAAGCGAAACTTTTTTATGCTTCTGGCAATTGTAAAATTAAAAATAAAAATATACACACTGTATATTTAGTTTTAAAGGAAAAAATTGAAAGATAGGTTAGGGATGAGTATATTTAGTTCCAGTCTAAATAGAAAATCGGTAGTATTTAAAATAGATAAATTACACAATACTACTTAAAAAGGCAAAGAATATCCGACAGTCGGAAGCTCGATCGCTTTCAAGTTGAAGCCAATCGATAGGGAATCTAGCTCACCGTGACGAAATATAGCAAATGGAGATTCCAAAATCTGGAAAATTAGCGCACCGTCATTTGTGAATGATTTCTGTATATTTTTTTTTTCTGTGATGACTGAAAATTTTTTGTCCAATTATGATACATCTATTTGATTAAATCAAATGATGAATCTATTTAAATCTATATAAACAATTTTAACATGTTGTTAATGTTGGAAACGCTGTAATGTGTTTTAATATTTTGCATTCTCATGACAAATTATTTATTTTTCACCACTCTACAGGAACGATGTTCCCAATTACAGAGTTGTATATACATATACAACGACCATTCCCTACGACATTGCCATCTGTTGCAGCTGAGACTCGAACTCAGGAATGGTGTAATGACTAAACATGTTGTCTCTCACACAACCTCGTCTAGTTCACTGCTACCAACTCGGTAATACATGAAAAACGCCAATAAACATCCATACCCGAATCAGGATTCGAACGCGGGACTCCTTGGTTGCAAGCCTAACACGTAAGCATTGAGCCACTGAACCGGTGTGTTATGTCTAATAAATCAATATACAGTGTATTTCAATGGAAAGCTATCCACTTTAAATATATTAGGATATATTGATTTCTGCAAAAAACGCAAAAATATGTCAAAAAGAAATAATAAGGGGACACACTTTCTTATGAATAGACCCCATGTACCTCTCACCCTTATATTTTTTTTGTTTTTTTTCGAGATGGGTAGTATTAAAAATTTAGCCCTTGCCGGATTATTGTTTCTATAGTATAAACCTACAAATTCAATTATTTCTTGCGGGGTGTGTATTTTGAAAATAAGCGTAATAATAACGTTAATTCATTAGGACATTAGGCAGTGTTTAACGAATTCACTTGTTAAAGAATCTCAGATATTTCGAAATACGTCTTAGCCATAGAAAGGAATAATTTCTCTTAAAGCGATATAAAAAACAAGAGGGCTGCATTCCATTGTAAATCGACCTCGAACGCGTGCCATCCATAGGCGCGCGTACCTTAGTTTCCCAAGCAATACATGCCGTACAATATTTTAAAAATCCTTTATTATACAAGTAACACTGTTTTTGCAGACTTATTAACCAATAAATTATGACTGAAAGTAGTGAAATGATAGGTAGGTATATGTATATTGTATGTTCGATTATGTAAAGGATATAATAATACTTATATACTTTTATATAAACTATCAGCAATCTTTAATCGCTTAGTAAATGACATTTTCTACAGAACGTAAAAATTGAATTTACTCTTAATATAGAGAATAAAACAGAGTTAGTTATGTTATTTTACCTCAATAAAAGTAAAACTTCTATTAAAGTAAGAAAGTTTAAATAATAATAAAAGAAATTTTCATAATTTCGAGGAAAAAACGGTCACATGGTAACGGAGTCATCAGTAAGCTCACTGCTAGAATCATTTTCTACCTGAATAGCCGCGTACGGACTGAGCGAGCAGCCTCGCGAGGCAATTACTCTGGCTGTGTGGACGTGCCTCGACTGCTCAAGCCCGCGCGATGCCGCGGTCGAGGTTGCCTCAACGTGAGCCGAGCATTGTCAGTTTTTCGTCCATGCTCAAAGGCGCCTCAGTTAACTCGTGGTCGTCACTCTGGACGCGTGTTCAGTGACTTGTTTATGCCCGTCCCCGAGCAGTAAATTTTGTTTAAAAATGGAAAAGATCAATGCTTAAAGTTAATAGAACTTTATGGGAATTATAGACAACTTTGAGATTCTCAGAATGCAAATTTTGCAAATGAAGGTGTAAGGCAAGAGAAACATAAGTCATGAAATGGGATTACCAGTTGCAAAATTTAAAAAAAAAAACGGACTCATTATTAGGCTCATACAGAAGGGAGAAATCTAGAGAGAAAGGTGGACCTAAAGGTATGCATAGTTTGTTAAACTCATCCAAAGATGTGTGTAAAATTCTGCAGGGTTTCATCAAAAGCCAACACTGCTAATAACTTATTACCATATTAATCACGGTTTTTGTATAATTTCTATACCCAGTATCGTCTTTGGCGTTTGTTTTTCTTCTTCTTAATTCGGTTTAACATTAAGAAAACTGTGACAGCTGCAGCAGCCCGTAAGTCATGATGATAATTCATACGAAACTGATCACATGCGTCGGAAAAATAATGGCTCATCAATACTCATCATGCTTCGCGTGGCTGCCTCACTGTAAATTTTTAAAGCTGCGGTCAGTCGGGGCGAGACATGCCTCGCCAGGCTGCTCGCTCAGTCTGTACGTTACTCTCTTTCTTTGTTTATAACGTAATTCACGAATTTTTGGTTTTGTCTAAATCAGGTATTGCTGTTCTTATATTAGCTAGAATTGCAGGATTCTGATTGCATTTTCTCATCTCGTGTCTTACACTGCCCCAAGTCAATTCTACAGGATTAAATATGCAGAGCAATATGGCGGTAAACGTAACAGACTATGGCCGTGTGTTTCGAAGGTATGATCTACAACATATTCTTTTTTAAGGTTATGTTCTTTGATAGTTTTTAATAAATCTTTTTTTGCTGGAATTTGTTCAGGAATATATACATTTTTCGTATTATTATTTGGTTCTTTATTTAATAGCCGCGAACGATAAGAAGCGTTATCCTTAACGATAACTGAGTTTGGGGGAATATTATGTTGCAGCTGTTCAGCGAACCATTTTTCAAACAAATTCGCGGTCATTTCTTAGTGATAGTTAGCAGAATACTGTTTTATGTTTTTGACTGACAAGAGCAGCGCGTTGGGTACGAGCCCATTTTTACTTCCGGCAAGCAGAATTATAATATATTTTCCCCTTGAACATGGCGCATTTAAAGAACAATTTTGAGTCGTGTCTATCCAACCGTAATTAACAGTATCATATGTATCAAACCACGTCTTGTCAACATATATTACCGTCCTATTTGATTCGCGGTACTCTTTTATTTTACGCAAATATTAATTCTTGTCGAATTTCCACAATACGGTGATTTCGGTACTATTAAACGGTTATTATTTTTTTATATTTAAATAAAAACCTCTTAAAGTTTCCAAAGATTCATAATTATAATCACGGTATTCGTGCAATTTATTCGGAGCCATTTCCAAACTAGGGACTTGATTTTCTTGATAAAAATTATAAACTGCTCGGATAACGTCTTTTGAATCATCGTCAATTTTTCTAAATTTTTCATTTTCCCTTTTTCTTTTAATAAAGTGATCTACAACCCCCTTTTTAATAAATAAGATTAATAGTAGAAATCGGAATCTTCGTTAAATCAAACTCTCTTGTAATACCTGTTATCGTCATTTGATTATTTTCTCTTTAAATAGTTATAAATATTTAAAAGAAGACGCTGGGTTTGCGCGTGTAAATCTTGGTTCCTAAACCCCCAACTCGATCGACTCTGTTACCTCGTCTTCAATATTTTCATTATGTAAATTTTCCAAAGAGCCATTAAATTTTTTTTTTTAAAGAATATTACAGTTAATAATAATTATTTTAAATAACAATAACACAAATAATTTGCTCTTTTTTATTAGGAAAAAACCACCGCGCAAGGTATAATGAACGTACGGCACTGCCCGGTTCCACGAAAACAGTTTCGCACAGCACTTACTTGCCTTAGAATTGGTCATTCCAAACATCAACTTGAATTCTTTATCGGCCGCCCGCATTAGCGCATTTGTACATCTGCTCGACTGCATTTCGTATACGAGGGGATAAATGATATGTATACCATTGTAGAGAGGCATAGCGACGGACATTCCTGGTAGAGTCGCTGAATTTATACTATTTCAAACTGACATTGGATAATGATGATGATTAAAAAGCAAAGCACGGGCAAAACTAATCTTTAAATAATACAGTGATTAGCTCACTGCCTCCCAACTATATTCATTCGGTAAATGTAATTTTCTATGAATTTTATATTATGAGATAAGCGATGTGGCATAATAATTAAGATTGTTGGAAAGATTGCAGAAACGGGCGTAAAGTAATAATTATTTATAATTGCCGTAAACAGCTTAATTTTATGGAAATAGTAATTATATACTAGAGAACACATATCAGTGCATTTCATGCGAGCCTTACAGAGTAATTGAAGTAAATTTAATAATAATTATTAGCAAAAATGTATTTAAATCGTTACGATAGTCTTTTAGAATGCTTGTTCGATTCAATTTTGTTATTTAAAAATAAACTAGGGAAGCGTAGATGTGCCTTTATTATATATACGTACTTCAATATGCGATGTAATGCAACGTTAAGCGCGGTTAGTACTTAGATGGGTGCCCGTTTCAAGTGTTATAATATATTTCACACATCAAAGAAAACATTAAGTTCAAAAGTACTATAATTTGTCAAATAATTCATTCTTTAAGCTCACAAAGTCAAACTACGATAAAAAAGTCTTTCAGACATCTAAATTTATTAAAAACCTGAATCTTTCGTGAATAAACCTGAGAAAATTCATACAGCCTCGATAATTCTCGAATAGTCTAAATTCATCGACAATATCATTCCAAAGTTCACATCAAAAAATTTACCTCCAAAACATTACAAACGACTGCCCTAAAAAAATACAGCCCCCTCATTGTCTCGATTCACATCAAAATCACTCTCCAAACCTCTAGTCAGAATATTTTAATTCGCTTCCGTAAATTTTCTATAAACTATTTTTCTCTTCAAATTATCTTCTAATTCAATCTCTCATTCATTCATCAAAACACACTTCATTCACATTTCCGACAGGCCATCATCGCATTCATCAAAATTTCCTTCCGATATACTGATATCAAAACTCCGTACTTCCGTACGCGTTGCCAGCATCATGTCGCTATCTTCACTGCAGTCATCAAAACTTACTTCCACTTCGTTTCAACGCCGGCGATGTCCTTATGGGAACATTCTCAATATGAAATTAATATGGCTTAAATTACGACTTCCAAAACTACTTTACGGGATTTCGTCATATATTCAGACAGTTATCGCTTATATCTTCAAAACCTATTTGGATCCAAACTTCATTTATATATCAAAATATTCTATTTTTCAATGCCGTAATTATTATATTATATTTTTCAATCTTGAATTCTTATTTTTCTACATTGTTGCGCAATATTTCATAATTTCGAGCCCCATGGGCTATCAGGGGACATTTCCAGCTCTATCCAGATCTCGGCGAGCCAAGTCCCCATCAAACTATGTAAATAGCCGAACATAACGAGCTCAGGCTAAGTCAGTTTTCAGCGTGCTTTAAGAGTGGGTGGGGAAAGTTTTAATAGGGGCGTGAAAATCAAACAACTCAATATTGTTGTTAAAAAATGAATTTTTTTCGTCAAAACTATATATAATATTAGATTCCAAGGCATAGATTCTAGATCATTTTGAAATTTATTAATATTGATAGTTTTTAGATGCATGTAAGAATTTTTTTTTTAATTCACTTTTATTGAGTTCTGACTGATTTTACAAGTAAGTTAGTGGGGTCGATCTGGAGTTTAAAACGACAATGATTTTTTCGAATTTTCTCTTTGTGTATATTATGTAGTCGGACTCCCCCCTATCATCTGATCATGTTTGCGGACTACTGGGGGGAGGCGGAGGGGTGGGGGAAATTACATGTAAAGATAGAGAAAATCAGTTTCTTGGACATACAATGTACAGAAAAAGTGAACTAATTTTCTTTTGCTTGTATGTCTGCGAATACAGTCATTAATGTGTATTTAACAGGTCTGAAATATATTAACGAGAAATGAAAAAAGAGGATCATTTTTATTCTCCTTTATCCCAAGTCCTCCGCCACTATTATGGATCTAGTTCAGGTTACCGTCGGCGTCGGTTAATGAAAGTTGGGAATTTTACTCGAATATCGCTACGAAGTAATTTTTGCGTTCGTTGAATAGACCAATAAGATTAAAGTACTTGTCCTTGGTGAGTCGATCAATTTTTACTTTCCCATATACGTAGTGTATAAGAAAAGTATGGTGATCGTGCAAAAATTCGAGTTTGAGTTTTTGATAAAATTTACACGTTCTCAAGTCCCCTGAACCCAAAAAAGTGTTTTTAAAAAATGTCTGTCTGCTGTCTGTAGTCTGTGGTCGCACCTAGAGCCCAAACTACTGGATCGATTTTGTTCAAATTGTACACGTGTATTCAAGACGGTAACATCTCGAGGTGAAATCGCAAAATCGATCCTAGCTTAAATGTGGGGGGAGTAAACTCCTAAAAACAGAAAAAAAATAGAAAGTAATTTTTTTCTCTAAAACGGCTCTAACGATTTTGATTAAATTTGACACATAAATATTCCCTTAGTACCAGCATAAGATGGCATAACCAGTTGCTTCCAGAAAATGTAGGGAGGGGTGCTACAGGGGAGGGGGTGAGCTTTAAGGAATTTAATAATTTTTTTATCTAAAACGGCTGTAACGATTTTGATCAAATTTAACATATGGTTACTTCCTTACTTTATTTAATATTTAATCTTTCTTTCAATTTCATAATGTAAAAAGAAAGTAAAAAAATGCACCTCTCCCGGTTTCGAACCCACGACATTATAAGGCAAAACGCTTAACAATCAACCGGTCAATCAATCAAAACATATTTATTTTTAATTAATACATACATATATGGCCTCGCCGGCTCACGTCCCGGGACCAGTCATTAACCGCGACGTCGCTGAGGATGAAAAACTGGACGGGGCGCGTCTGATTCGGCGGCTAAAAACATATGTAAAAGACAATACCTTTCGCCGCGCAGGACGAATTAAGATGCTTAATCTACTTTAAAATATTCCTCGAGGAGGAATTTAAAACACTAACACTATAAACACTTGTTGACAAAACAGTTTTGGTAGTTGATACGGGAAAAGAGAACTTAGCGAAAAAACCCGCTTCAGGCAATTCCCGCAGGACATTCCAGATGCCAGTATATGATTTTAAAAAATTGAGATTGAGGTAGGTAATTTTATTATTAAGTGCAATGGGTAATGAAGAGGAATTTGGAAACAAAAATAAACAAAACATAAATAATGTTGCGGGTAAGCGGACTGTCGCCCAGTGTGAATGCATAAAATTTCTGAGATATTTCCTGAACGTAGCCCGCTATTGGAGTTATGTCGTTACAGCGTTCATAGAGGTCTCTTAGGGAGGTGTATCTGCCAGAATTGGAAATGAAGCGCATACATTCGTGTTCTAAAACTTCTAGCTTCTTCAATGTCGTAACCGATGTGCTGCACCACACCGGTGCCGCGTATGTGATTGCCGGCCTGACCACCATGATATAAATTACTTTTTTGTTTTGTCTGCTTAGTCTGACCAGGAGTGGATACAGACTCCTGGACATGGAGTAGACTGCTCGTAAAGCGTAAACGAACTTAATTGAAACCGTATAAAACTAAAAGCCGGCAAAAACAGTAGGCATCTTTTTATTGTACATGGGCGGAGGTAAATAGAAAAGCTTGTCATAAGAAAATGGCAAGATTTTCAGGCGTTATTATATTATCCTCTGTTTCAAATGGTCTCCAGAAAGCCATGGTAAATTAGTAAATAATTAAAATATTTTACCTTTTATATAGTAGTAAATATTTATAAATATGAACAATAACTAACTAAACGCCTACGCTTGATATTATAACAGGTATTTATGCACTGCACTGGCACATTGACAGCACATCTCATAAATCCACCGTTGACTACTGAGAAACGATTTACGAGTTTTTTATGCTAGCAGGCCTGTCCGTTTTATTATCTTTAAACAGTGCAGTCGTAGATGGTTCATTCAGGCTGATTACATTGCCAGTCTCGGACTCGCCTGCACAGTTTCAACTACCATTCGAATATCGATACCATTGCTAAATACATAGGGCAAAATATCAAGTTCAGTGCACACGGTCCTGTGCTTTAACACTGACCAGTTTCAATTGTCCTCGTATAAAGTATACGGTCTCGTTAATGTGGCTATTGAACGCCAGTCTTGCGTCCAGTCTGACCCCCAAGTACTTCACGCACATTTTAATCGGAATTTGGTTCACCCATCAGAATTGGCGTTAAAACTCTATTTTCACTGAAGCGGCGCGTGAAGACTATTGCTTCCGATTTTCCGACATTTACCCGAATCTTCTACAGGCCGTAATATGCCGTGGCACGGGCCATGTGTGCTTTCAGAAGCATGTTTGCAGCTTGAGCATTGTGTGAGTGAGCATACATGGCCGTGTCGGCGTACTTGGCCAGCTTAGTGTTCGGGAACTCCAAAACGCTTAACACTGCGCCAACGTGCTTTAAAACCTCGAGCGGTAAAGTGATTAGAAAACATTATTTATACATTAAGTAAATCACAACCGTTTTATTTAATACGGAATTATCTATTTTCTGTGTATTGGTATCTCAATCTGGTCACGCTAATATACTAGTTAGACAAATAATTATGGCAAAGTTTGTGTTAGTTGTGTCAGACCGATTGTTTTAATAATAATTCGTATAGGCCGATAGCCGCGTTGGTTAAGGTGTGAGGTGGCAATCGCGATTAACCACGTGGGTATCGCGCCACCGGGTTCGAATCCCGTCTCCGGCACTGTCGGAGGAAATGGTTGTTTGTCCGAGTTTTTTCAATGTGTAACCCCTCCCACACAAGCCTCTGGATTCTGGAATTGGAGGTTGTGCTAATTTCTGTGGTGTTTATTATAGAAGAATTGCGCTGTTTTACATCAAACTTTTATCGTATAATCTTAAATACACGTCGAAATTCGTACCTCTTCATGCACTTCATACACAGACTCACCAAGACAGAGAAAATCACTGATAAAAGTTCTGGTTTAGCTTTTCTCCCAATCATCAAAGACAACGGCAATGAGAGGTCAAAACAACTATCAATTCCTCGTTATATTTCCCTTACAATAAAACAAATTTGTTTGTATTGTTTTAAATTGTAATAACTAACATCGTACGGTTCATGAAACAAAAACACAGAGGTTGATTCATGCTTACATAAAGCCATTTTCAAAGAATTTCTCATTAATTTGCTCTTTACGTTTGATTTAATATGTTTATGAGTGAACAAGAATTTTCATATCGGCAGCTTTGTAATAATATAGGTAATTGACTAGAAAACAATAATTAAATACTATCAAAGTACCAGAGATAATGAGAGTTTCCCATATTTTTATTTTTGTATAGTTTATCCAATGCCAGTTTAAAATATGTTAAATTCAGCGTCTCTAACAGGGATGTCCATTGCTATGCTTCTCTACAATGGTATACAGGCTGTCCATTTTATCAGGGCACTCAAGAATATCTCACTTAATATTTTTACGAAAATTGTGCCGATTTATATAACCTACAAAATGGTTTAAAGACATTTGAAATCGATGGCCTACTTTAAAAGTTATGGCGGAAAATATCGAAAATGCGGAAAACGTCTAGGCCAAATATCTCCTTGAAGAGATACGAGAAAAATTCTAGGGCGAAAATTTTTTGCAAAACAGAGTGTTTCAACGAGGTTTTATCTATTTTTTTTTCAAAATCGCTGTATTTTGAGATTTACTCTTCAGGCTGTTAAAAAAATTATTTTGCAACGGGCGGGAAATGGCGCCATTAAATAGAGTATTTTCCTCCCATTTCAACGATTTATCACATGCCATATTTATTCATTGGCAACTTTATTAAAAATCAACCGAACATATTTTTTAATGTTAGAAGATCGTTTAACAAAAGAATACAAAAATGTATTGAAGTAAATGGGGGTCACATTGAACATTTGTTATAAATTATGTTTAATTTCTGTACAATACCGGGTATTCCAGCAAAAACGTGAAGAAATCTTTGTGAATTCTAAAAGTTACTAGCGAAAGCAGCATATTAATTTTACTTCATTTAGTGAACATTCATTGTCAAATTGACTCACTTTTCGCTTGGATACCCGGTATTGCTCTGTAGTTGTGTTTATTTCAAATCGTTACCTACCTAACGTTGTAAGTATCCATTTTCATATTAGATATGTTACAAAAATTTAACTGTAAAACTTATTTCACGTAATCAATGCAATTTTATGAATAAAGATGCCGAAATGATCAATACGAATATGAAAAATAAACATAAAAATCAGAATATTGTGCAGCCTTATCTTTAACTTCAATTATCTCGAAAAATAATTACTTTATCGTTATGAAGTAAGGGTACATTATTTTCGTAAAAATGTTTTAAAATTAAAAATATATACGATTTCACCAGTGGCGTAGAATTTAGAGGGGGTAAACTACCCTTCTGTCCCTGACGTACGCCTCTGGTAATAGTGAGAAACTATCTTTTACTATGGTCTGATGTTACCTAAAATACCTAAACTTTCTGTCAAATATGAAAAAGAGATATTAAACAGTAACAAAATAATTGTCTAATGAAGTAGATTCTATTCATTTCATTCATTCATTAATCCCAGTAGAAGAACAACGCCGCCTGCTGCCAAGTGAAACCTTACCACCACGACACTACGGCCTCCCTAAGATTCATAAACCAGGTAATCCTTTAAGACCAATCGTTAGCACATGTGGATCACCAACTTATGAGTTGGCCAGATACGTCGCAGACACACTGCAACCCTATATAGGTAAGACTAGTAGCCACGTAAAGAACTCCGGACATTTCGTAGAAATTTTGGAAAATTTGAAAATGACGAGTAATGATATCATGGTTAGTTTTGACGTCGAATCTTTGTTCACCAATGTACCAATTGAGGAAACAGTTAACCTGATTCGTCAACAACTTGTACCTAAAGGATTAAGAGAAGACATACCTGATCTGGCCCGATTGTGCCTGTCCACAACATACTTTCTATGGAATGGAGACTTCTACGAGCAGAAGCAACGAGCAGCCATGGGATCACCACTTTCACCTGTGATAGCCAACCTATTCATGGAAGCTTTTGAAGAGGAAGCCATACGCTGCAGTGAGAATAAACCAAAGTGCTGGCTACGCTACGTAGACGATACGTTCATCATATGGCCACATGGAGAATCATCTTTATCTGTTTTCTTCGACCATTTGAATAAACAGCATCCAAGTATTAAATTTACAATGGAGACCGAGCAAGATGGAGCTTTACCTTTCTTAGATGTATTAGGTCACACAATGACAAGCTGGCCCCTGGTGTCTACAGAAAGAAAACGCACACCGATCGTTACCTACATGCGACATCTCACCACCATCCACAACAGAAGAGGGCGTTAATTAGAACCTTGGTCCACAAGCTAACACAATATGCGACGACGAGAACAAACCCGAGTAACTACAGAATGTCCAACAAGTTTAGAGAAGAACGGATACAGTCAAATCAATATACAACGAGTAGTAAATAATCAGAGGAGAACTACAGAAGAAGAACAGCAACAACCAACAACGTATGCGTGCCTACCCTACGTCGCTGGAGTCACAGATAGGCTGAAGAAGATTTTATTCAAAAAGAAAGTAGGTGTACGGTTTCGAACAGTGAAGAGAATACAGCAGATGCTTCCCTCAGTCAAAGACCCTGTCCCCAAACTGTTATCAAAAGGTGTTTACCAGTTGAAGTGCACATGTGGTAGGAGCTACATCGGACAAACAGGACGGAGTATCCAGTGCAGAATCAAAGAACACCAGAGTAATACCAGATTTGGATACACGGATAGGTCGGCGATAGCAGAACATGTCCATAATAACGAGAACCATAAAATCGACTACGAGGACGTCAATATATTAGACAGGAATACGCGCTATTATCCGCGAATCATTAGGGAATCACTGGAAATTATGAAAAATGTGAACAACTTTAACAGAGAGGAATGGGACTTAGTAACACGTGGAGACTGGTATTGCCAAGTACCAGCACCGTAGTAAGTCACGGTCAACCAATGATCAGCGAAGCGAAGCGGTGCCTGGGTACATAACGAGGAGTGTAACACAACAGATTCCTTCTGAAGAAGCTGACAGGATGATCAGCGAAACGTCAAGTCAAGTTCGACGACCACGACAAGACCCGAAAGAATCTACTTCATTAGACAACGGTCGTGAAAACCTGCATTCTAAAATAATTGTCAAAAATAACTTTTAAAATTTGAAGTAAAACACCCTATATCTCAGTAAGGAGGAACATTTTATCTAAGTGTTTTGGGTTACATCTTCTTATTTTGGATCAAGAATTTTTCAGTTAGCTTATGTACAATTATTAATGAAACACCCTGTATATTGTCTTGAAAATAAGTTACGCGCACCTGTGGATGGCACGTGTTCAAGGTTCGTTTATAAAGGAATGCCGCGCTCTACTTTTTTATATAGTTTTAAACTGACATTGTATAAAGTCAAAATGTTGCATTACAAAGGGATATTTCTTTCTCACACATACCACAAAAATAGTTTTCCAGATTCAACAAACCACCGAAGCAAAAAAAAAATTCAAATCGATTCACCGTTTAAGTAGAAGAATCGCGTTATTCAGATGGTGTTATTCAGTAGTGGTATTTGTTTTACAATTTACCAACTAAATCGACAATTTGTATAATAAGAAAATAGAAACCAATTAAAAGCAAATAAAATTTCAGTTACGTCATATAAATAACTAATCTTTAGTATACATCACTAAGATGTTGCAATTATCCGTACATAGTAAAACTTGTATATTAAGTAAAATACAACATACAGAACCATTAATCTCTTAAAATTTCGCGATGATACTTGACAATACACAGTCGTATAAACGTCCAGAAGTCATATATCTTGATGATATATGTACAATACATGATGTCAGTGTATTATAATAGGTTTTCTGAAAATGTATATAACCAAAGGATTTTCAACCGTTCGTTCCATTCAGCTGTTGTGAGTTGTGACCCTGGGACGCTATATTATTAATTTAATACGAGCAAACAAAAATGAGGAATGGAAATCTAAATGCTAATAATGTGTGTGGTTTATTCCATAAATATTTAAGCTGGAAATGCATTTGTTAAATAATTTTTCTTTAAATATTCGGAAAATATCGTTCAGCTTTGGATTATAGACAAGTTTTGCTACATTTCTTACAAAACGGGTGGATTTTTAAATTGAATTTATTGCGAAAATTTACTTATTGCTTCTTTTAATGGCATCCTGAAATTATGACGTGTGCCGACAAATCACATAATATTTTGATACACATTATATTTTGTTTATACAGGGTGGACCATTAATAATAGGCCATAGTTTAGGGGTAGATTCTTTGGGCCAAAATATGAGGATATAACCAAATATGCTTTAGTAAAATGTTGCTCTAGAAAAAGATACAGGGTGTCAAAGTTCAAATTATTTTTTCGTTTCTTTGCAATAACTCAACAGCTTCTTGACTGATCTTCGCTTGTAACTTGTAATTCAGCGCTCGGCGGGGCACATAGCCTGGAGAGTAGCTGTTGGTTGCAGTCTGGTTATGTTCCTTATAGTAAAATAAGGATTTTATAGAGGAGTTTGCGACTAAAAATATTGTTTTAATATTCCGCCCTCTAAAAGCACATTTGAACAATTGCAACAGACACTGGACCGCTGGATGGCACCTGCTGACTATTTTGCATGTCGCTATCCTAAAGATACCGAGATGTACATAATGGCCAAGGGATCCTCGTGTCGAGCCAACAGCTCGAAACTGCAGTCTGCAAGTGGTGTGGGGTGACTGGCACGAGAGCTCCTTTAAGTAGGATCAGTCTTTCGGCTGGCGTTTGATGCAATCCAAGCATTAACGTTTTGATGGTAATATGCAATTATTACACTTAACGCGCCAGGCTTCTAACTTGTAATTCAACTCTCGGAGGAGCACATAGCCCGGAGCTATTCTCCGGGTTATGTGCCCCTGCTATTTTATAGAGGAGTTTGCGACTAAAAATATTATGTTTTAAAATATAACTGAGTTCTTAAGAAATAATTTTCACCATAATTATGACACCAGAGGCCAGGATAAACTTCTATTACCTTTACATTCTTTTACTAATTATGAAAGAAACCCATATTACATCGGTATCCGGCTATATAATAAACTTCCCGATTCCATAGATATAAATAGCAAAATTATTCTTAAGAATAAAGTTAAAAAATTGCTGTTAGAAATTTCTACACTATAGATGAATATTTGGAATATGAAACTCAAACACCTGTTACAAATAGTTTTTAATATGTATTGTTATATTTCATATATTTTTTATGTAGTCGTGTTTCTTGTGAAAAGTATTTTTTGTATAAGAAATTATTAGTTGTAAAGTGTCTATGACACTATTTCGGTCACGTCTGTCATTTGGACAAGACTAATGCCTTGTAACTCTTGGTCTTAAAGTCAATAATTATTATTATATAATGAGTGCCAAAATGTTATGTTATCCGCCGACACAGTGAAAAGTTAAAAACTGGAAGTAAATATAGAACTCCTGTTGAAGCCGCATTCGGTACATGTACCTACACTGCCATGCTAAGGAAAACCCCGTAAAATGAATTTTCGTTAAAAATGAGTTAGAAAGTATTTCATTTAAATCATTTCAAGATGTACCTTCTTACTAAGCAAAAAACCTTTTAAAATGTTTCTAGATATGTGAAAATGAAAAATTTTAAACCCCGTATTTTAAAAACTGTATGATGGTACTAAATAAAAACACAGTACAGAACGCGTTCTATAGTAAAACACGGCAAATAAGACAAGCCGCGCGAAATTTGCGGTGTTTTTACCTAGCTGCTGACAAGCCGTGCAAATTTTGCGGTGTTTTTACTTAGCTGCTGTTAAGTACCGCGTTTTTGTCTAGTACGACACCAATAAATTAGCTGTGTGTAATATGTTATGTTAGTGACCAAGTTGCTACTGGAAGGGATAAATTTAATATTATATAATGATCTTAATATCTTAAAATACCTAACGTTTCCCTATTAAAATATTTATAAGCATTTTACTAAACAAAAAGTCGGTATGAGCACTATAAGCAGCATATACCGTGATTTTATTTAGCAAGGTAATTTTGTATATTGTTTATGGTACTAAGCAAAAATAGAATTTAAATAATTCTATGCATAAAATGAAAAAATTTTGTATTTCAAATTTATTTATTTAAAATATATAATAAACCTACATACTGCATGCTTTAAAAATATAAGCATGTTGGCAGAATAACACAAAGTTCCCTCCATTTATCTTAGTTTAGCTTTTTGACCAATTACGGGGGTTTTGCTTAGCAGGGCAGTACACACACAGCGTGTTAAATATTCGACCACGTGCAATTACTAACTTCTGTTTAAGAAGGCACCTATTTGGTGAGAACAAATCTTCTTCACTATGCAGAGAACATTAACATTCAACAAAATAGGAATGCAATTACAATAAATAATAAATTATTTGAAAAATATTTATTTTTTACCGATAATATACGAATATCAATATTTATCACGTCTTATATTCATTACAGACTCTGTAATAAACTATACAATTTGCGCCTTTAATTATAGGTTAAGTAGCAACGTTCGTAATTTACACATTTCGAAATGGTAATAATAGCGAGACATAATTTATTCCATTACATGAGTATCATGTGTAACTAATGTTCCAATATCTTAGTGGAAAGATTTGCATATTATTCTATAAAATACTTTGGTATTTTATCAGGCAGAACAAATGAACGAAAACATAAAACATGCATGCAACTCTTTACTCAGATAAAATAAAATGCATATTATTCGCAATATACAACTCGAATTGATCCGAATGTTTTCTAAAACTTAAGTACTAACTTTGCTGACTAATAATATCCTGCCTAGGCAGGAAAGTGCTCACTTTCCTGCCTAGGCAGGGAAAATGACACTTAGTTTCTATGGTAACCAACTAGTAACAACTGCGGTTTCTAATGAATTTTTATTGAATTTGTTACAACAAAAATAGAGAGATTGAGAATTGTAATAATTTTATTATTTTAGAATATATTTAAACAATCGACGAAAAAATTATATGCTCAACTCAGCAGCAAAATAGATTGACTGCCGCGGCAGTCAATCTACCATTTTGCTGCCTAGTTAAACAAATAACTATTCTTTGGCTGATCAATTAGTGGGGTCGATCTGGATTTGCAAACGGACGTTATGAAGTCGGAGCCCCTCTATCATCCGGAAAATTTTCCGGTCGAACTTTTCGCGAGAAGATGGGGAATTTAACATGTAAAGATAGCGAAAATCAATTTTTCGGACATAACTCGTTTAGTTTGATTCGGATCGAAAAAAAATGAAGGCCTCGCGAATGCGCATAAACTGAATTTTGATTTATCGAAATCGGTTCAACGGTTCCCCAGATATTTCGATTTGAAAGTGCGGATTTGTATACGGATTTTTCGCTGCGGCGGGAACGTACCGAGAGCCGTTTTCGCTTTTTTCGGGGAAGGCGATTTTATTTTTCTTCCCCCGATAGACACTCAGGACCTAAGTACTGTGTTCAAATTTCAAGCCGCTATGTTGATTAAGGGGGAGGGGGAAAGGTAAATGTAAATGAAAGTAAAACTACTGTAATTTTGTGCCTACTTTGAGTTCCGCTCATGTATTTTCAATTTTCGCCATAAATAAACAAATGGTTGCGAAATAACCAATTTAATTTGTTATTATTTTTAGAAAGTCATTTTTCGCCAGGAAGGAATGGGGGTGGGGAAAATTTTTTTTCCGCCATCGAATGTGGAATTTTTTCCTCTTTGATTTAAGCCCTACCAGATTGCGACCGGCTGATTAGGAGGGGAGAGGGGGGGGCGCAAAGTTTTTGCCCTGTAGAAGGGCAAGGGAATGAGTTAGGGACTTCGGGCCGAGCTCATTTTCAAGGGCGATCAATTATCTTTTAAAATTGTTTTACCCCGAAGTTCTAACTTCATTAGGGCCTGCACGCGCGCGTGATACATTTATAAAGACGGACAAGCCGAGTGGGACGTGTATTTGTGAGAGAGAAGGGAGAGAAGTGGGAACGCTAGGCTCCTCCCCCGGCATTGAACTGCACGGCTGGTGAATTGCGGCACTCGTTTTAGTAAACAATGTCACGTTTTCTGCGTGATTTTCGGAAAAAATTGCGGAAGCAGTTTAATTTCATTTACGTTTACCCTTCCCCTTCCTCTTTAATCAACCTAGCGACTAGAGATTTGGACACAGTACTTAGGTCCTGAGTGTCTATCGGGAGAAGAAAAAAGTCTCCAAATCGCTTTCTTCAGCGAAAAAAAAAAACACGAAGACGGCTCTTGGTACGTTCCCGCCGCGCCGCAGTGAAAAATCGAAAAAAACCCAGTCTGTTTCAAGCCATTTTTAATGCCAGATCGACCCCACTAAACAGTTTAAGTGGTTCTTAGTTGCTAAAAATATTAATTCTTACAATGGGCGTCGTACGAAAACGTGTCCATCGATTGTACCAGGCGTATGATTCATTGTCCCCTTAAGGTGAGAATATCCAGGAGCTAGAGGTCCGATAGGGAAATATTTACTGTTTTTGACTATAACTTCTTATTCTGAAACACATATTGCAAACAAACTATAAGACTATCCAAGTAGAAGTATAGCAAATGTAATGTTATAAATTTGTACTCAATAATTTCAAACATATGCGAAATAAGTAGATTTAAATTTAGGAAATACGAAAATTGACATAATTTAGAAAAGTAAATTATTTTGCAAACAACTGAACTTATTGAGTGAAACTTAATATCACTACACCTGCCATAGTATTACTTAGGTAGTCTTATACTTTATTTTACCAATATATGTATTAAAAAAAAAATTATGACCAAAAATAATAAATATTTCCTTATCGGATCTCTCTCTCTCTCTTTTGGATATGACCGCCTTAAACAGAACTACGGGCTATACAAGCTAAAGGAGGTTTCCAGATACTCATTGAAAAATTAAGTAGCTTTTGGTCTATTAAAATCATGTCATTTCTTCCAAGGAGTCTGTGTCATACACATCACTGCTGTATTTAAAAAGACAAAACATCCCATAGATCATTTTTGTTGCACGGTTTATTCAAATCCATTCAAAACATAATCGGGGAGGTGAATACTATAAGAATAATTAAATAACTTTTTAAATTATCTAGGTACCTACTAAAGATAGGTATGACTGGAATTTTAAGTATGTTGCGCGGTGTATAATTAGTTAAAATAATTTAAATAATTATACACTTGCCTATGTGTCGTTACACTGGCAACATTCATGAATAATATCACATTTTGAATCTATTGTTTTACTTTCTTAAGTGTGTCAAGCATTAATAATAAAATTATAATAGATATTTGCGAGCGCTGTACGCAATTTATTTTAATTATTTTCTATCCTTCTATGCAAAATGAAATTCGCATATCATTAATTTCCACACTAGCTAAAATGATAGAAAAACTAATAAAAAAAGGGGTTACTGAGTCAATTTGCTTAGCGACAATCAGTTTGGTTCTCAACGCAATAAAAGCACTAATGACGCAATGTTCTCCTTCCTAAATACTGTTTACACTAAACTAAATGAAGGGGAGATCGCTGCTACCATATTCTGCGATCTGTCAAAAGCCATTGACTGTGTTCGACATGGAATATTGCTGCAAAAATTGGAGCGCTATGGTTTTAGATGCATTACTCTTGAATGGTTTAAATCATATCTGTCAGGCCGTAAACAAATTTTTAAAAATCCAAATAGGTCTGATGAACTTTACATATATTGTGGGGTACTTCAAGGCTCTGTTCTTGGTCCAATTCTATTTTTACTGTATATTAACGACATAACTACAATTAATATCACAGGAAAGTTACCCTATTCGCCGACGATACTACCCATATTGTGACATAGCAAGGAAAAAGATATTCTGCATGAAAGCATATGCAACGACATTAAGAAAATAAAAGATTGGTGTGGTTCGAACTTACTGTCGTTTAATTTAAGAAAAAGAAACATATTAACTTTCAAATGTGATTTACCAGATATACCCCTAGGAAACCATATACTTGAAAACAAAACATGCTTGAAATTTTTGGGATTAAATATTGACTGCAAATTTAAGTTTAAAGAACATATTATTGGTTTAAATAGTAAACTAACATCTGGATGCTATGTAGTCAGGGTGTTTCCAATGAATTAGGATACTCAGCTGCTAAAGTTGTATATTTTTCATGACACCTGAGCTATTGGTTTGTCTTTTGGGGCGTATGTAGTAAATTTCTCTTGTAACAAATAGGGCTCGCGACTCTTGCAAGGAACTATTTGTGGCTAACAAAATTCTGCTGACTGTGATATCTATTTTTATATTAAATACAGTACCTAGTCTTAATTCATAAATACAAAAACAATGTTTATACGACCTTACATAGCACTCGACAAGTAGATAATATTACATTGCCAACCCCAAGAACTACACTTGTCCAGGATTCTGTAGTTTACAATGGTCCTAAAATGTATAATCACTTACCGAGCCATATTAGGGGCATAGACTCCAATCAGGGCTTTAAAGACACAGTGAAAAATCTACTTATTGATAAGCCATATTATGAATTAAAGGAATATTTAGACGATATATTCTGATGTAGATATATATGTTCTTAATGTTCGACTGAAAAATGTAATTTGTAGTTTGTTTTATTGTATGTTTTTATGTTTATATAAATTTATTTATAGTTTTATATAAGTATTTATATTTTCTATAAATTATATATGTATATTTCTATTTTTATGCTTTATCAACAAGACAATAGACAATAAAGTATATTTTGATTGATTTTTGATATGAATACCGCTAGATAGATATTTTTATAGTGAACATTTCGTGTCCTATATTCTCGCTATACTGTTACATATTATGGAGGTTCGTTTGATTTTCTATTTCGGAAGATATAAAACAATATTCTTTCCTATTATTTGGGTTTTCTACCACATGTACTATTATCCTCTTCAAAACAAATCACCGGATCTACAAAATAATAGAATTATTGGAAAAAAGAGCCTCTGCGCCCTTGACGTTTACGCCAAAGGAAAAGTCAGAGGTTATGTTTTGCAAATAATATAAATCGGAATAAACACAAAAATAATGTATTTTGCTGACGTTTCGGAAAGTAATCTCTTTCCGTTTTCAAAGCTATTTTTTGAAGAACTCTTATTTTGCTGTGTATGTCAAATACACAGCTTTAAGATTCTGTTTATGTTATTTCCATAGATACTTACTACTTACACAGAACATAGAACTGATGATATTTTTTTAGATAATGTTGAGTTTGTTAAGTTCTTCTTTTAACATTGGTAGCCAGGTTGTACAAATATCTACAGAACAATTCGATACGCACTTATCTTCATTTAATAAGATTATTGCTGATTCTTTAATTTTTCTTTTTTTGGTATCTGTTTCTTTTGTTAAAATTTTTGCCGAGTCCCAGTTTATTCTATGTCCGTTTTCCCAAGCATGTTCACAAATCTTTGATTTCTGAATTTCATTCTTTCTAATGTAGTTCTTGTGCTCATCCAACCTCACACTGAAAGGTCTGGATGACTCACCCACATAACATTTATCACATTCGCACGGGATATTGTAAATACAGTTTTTTGAATTCTGCTCCCTGTTTATCGGTTTTGTTTTTGTTAAAATAGATCTTAAAGTGTTCCCCGTTTGAAATATCGTCCTAACATCAAATTTGTCACCTATACGGCGTAGCTTTTCCGATAGTCCGTATACATAAGGAATTATTGCTGTATAATGACGTTCAGGTTTTTGTCGTACCTGATTGTCCCTATTTTCAACATTTATGAAAATTCTATCAACAAAGGCTTCAGGATATTGATTTTGTACTAGAACCTCTTTGATAAATTTTTTCTCGTTATTTAATATTTCATTATTAGATGAAATTATTTTGGCCCTATCGTATAAACATTTTACAACACCCCTTTTAACATTTATTGACTGATTTGAGTTAAAATGTAGATATCTATTAGTATGTGTTGGTTTTCTGTAAACGCTTGTTTCAATTGTATTATTTATCCTTCTAATTAAAACATCTAAAAACGGTAGTTCATTCCTACTTTCTACTTCTAATGTGAATTTAATAGACGGTTCCTTACTATTTATATTTTCTAAAAAACTATCTAGTAAATCAACACCATGAGGCCAAATTGCAAAGATGTCGTCAACATATCTCCACCAGACAACCGGTTTGTTTATACAATTTTGAACATGTGTGTTCTCAAAGTTCTCCATAAATATGTTGCTTAAAATTGGTGATAATGCAGACCCCATAGCCATACCAAAATCCTGCTGATAGAACTCATTGTCCAATTGAAAATAGGTTGTTTTTATACACAGTGTTAAGAGTTCCATTATGCTATTTACACTTAATTTAGTTCTAGTTTCCAAATTATTATCATTTAGCAACCTGTCTTTAACTATTTTTAATGTTTCATCTACCGGAACATTGGTAAAGAGGCTAACTACATCAAAACTAACCATCAGGTGTGATTAATGAATATCGGTTTCATAAATTTTTTTTATGAAATGTTTACTATTTTTAATATATGAATCGGTATTTCCAGATAATGGATCAATAATTTTAAGTAAAAATTTTGCCAAATTATGACATGGTGAATTAATAGAACTAACAATTGGTCTTAAAGGAATATTTTGTTTATGTGTCTTTGGTAAGCCATAAAAATGAGGGGGCTTACTATGATGTGGTGTAAGTTTCCTTCGTTCAAAATCATTAAATTCATGTTTGTATTTAAACAAAGTTCTGTAAATTTTGCTCTCTATTAGTTTTGATGTAGTTAGCCTCTTTACCAATGTTCCGGTAAATGAAACATTAAAAATAGTTAAAGACAGGTTGCTAAATGATAATAATTTGGAAACTAGAACTAAATTAAGTGTAAATAGCATAATGGAACTCTTAACACTGTGTATAAAAACAACCTATTTTCAATTGGACAATGAGTTCTATCAGCAGGATTTTGGTATGGCTATGGGGTCTGCATTATCACCAATTTTAAGCAACATATTTATGGAGAACTTTGAGAACACACATGTTCAAAATTGTATAAACAAACCGGTTGTCTGGTGGAGATATGTTGACGACATCTTTGCAATTTGGCCTCATGGTGTTGATTTACTAGATAGTTTTTTAGAAAATATAAATAGTAAGGAACCGTCTATTAAATTCACATTAGAAGTAGAAAGTAGGAATGAACTACCGTTTTTAGATGTTTTAATTAGAAGGATAAATAATACAATTGAAACAAGCGTTTACAGAAAACCAACACATACTAATAGATATCTACATTTTAACTCAAATCAGTCAATAAATGTTAAAAGGGGTGTTGTAAAATGTTTATACGATAGGGCCAAAATAATTTCATCTAATAATGAAATATTAAATAACGAGAAAAAATTTATCAAAGAGGTTCTAGTACAAAATCAATATCCTGAAGCCTTTGTTGATAGAATTTTCATAAATGTTGAAAATAGGGACAATCAGGTACGACAAAAACCTGAACGTCATTATACAGCAATAATTCCTTATGTATACGGACTATCGGAAAAGCTACGCCGTATAGGTGACAAATTTGATGTTAGGACGATATTTCAAACGGGGAACACTTTAAGATCTATTTTAACAAAAACAAAACCGATAAACAGGGAGCAGAATTCAAAAAACTGTATTTACAATATCCCGTGCGAATGTGATAAATGTTATGTGGGTGAGTCATCCAGACCTTTCAGTGTGAGGTTGGATGAGCACAAGAACTACATTAGAAAGAATGAAATTCAGAAATCAAAGATTTGTGAACATGCTTGGGAAAACGGACATAGAATAAACTGGGACTCGGCAAAAATTTTAACAAAAGAAACAGATACCAAAAAAAGAAAAATTAAAGAATCAGCAATAATCTTATTAAATGAAGATAAGTGCGTATCGAATTGTTCTGTAGATATTTGTACAACCTGGCTACCAATGTTAAAAGAAGAACTTAACAAACTCAACATTATCTAAAAAAATATCATCAGTTCTATGTTCTGTGTAAGTAGTAAGTATCTATGGAAATAACATAAACAGAATCTTAAAGCTGTGTATTTGACATACACAGCAAAATAAGAGTTCTTCAAAAAATAGCTTTGAAAACGGAAAGAGATTACTTTCCGAAACGTCAGCAAAATACATTATTTTTGTGTTTATTCCGATTTATATTATTTGCAAAACATAACCTCTGACTTTTCCTTTGGCGTAAACGTCAAGGGCGCAGAGGCTCTTTTTTCCAATAATTCTATTATTTTGTAGATCCGGTGATTTGTTTTGAAGAGGATAATAGTACATGTGGTAGAAAACCCAAATAATAGGAAAGAATATTCGTAGAATGCCACAAATAACTTTCAGACAATATATAAAACAATAAAACGCATAACGTCGATTTAAATTTTCAAATTTTCCAGATTCTCGGAGCTTTGTTCTAGTTTTAAAACATTTGAATAAGAATTTTCATAAATTATAGCAGGTATTTGAGGAAAATTTAATCTAGTTAGAGAGTTCGTTGCTCACCACTTTTATTATATAATCTTGTTGGGAATAATTTTCCGTTTCCCCCTAAAAGTAAATGAAGTAGACGCTGCGTGGAGCATTCATTTGCAAATAATACTTATTTAAGACAGAGAGTTGACATATTTCTCATTTACAGGGTGCGATTTATTTGACTGTAGTGGTCTGTTTATATATAATTGTAATTCTAATAATAATTTCTTGAATGTTGGCAGTTGCGATTGTATTTTAATTTAACGCGGTTTTTATTCGTTTGTTTTATCATACACTTAACTGGTCATTACAAAGTAATTTTATCCTGTTCTTTTCCTCTTTTGTGAAGCTGTTTTATAATATACCAATTATATTTGTATTTCCTCAATAATAACATTATTCACTACTAACACTGCTGATTAATCATTAATCACTACTAGCAGGTAAATCTTCAATTTGAGTGCAGTCTTGTAACTTTTTACTAGAGTATACGATCATATCTGGTCGATAGCCGACTGGGTTAAGGCGCGAGGTGGCAATCGCGATTAATCACACCGACATCGCACCACCGGGTTCGAATCCTGGCTCCGGTACGGGCACTGTTGGAGGAAATGGTTGTATGTCCGCGTTTTTTCAATGTGTAGCCCCCTTCCGCACAAGCCCTGGCTTCTGGAATTGGGGGTTGTCTAATTTCTGTGGCGTTTATTTATATATTTTTAAAAAAAGCTTTTATTTAAATGGTCTAAAAAATATAAAACAAACTTTGAAGTAAATCAAACCCATAATTTTGTTACATTATATAATTTTTTTATGATATAAAAGCTTGTCGCTAGATTTTCATGTGTAAAGGTGATTGCTCGCGACAAGCTTTTCATAAAAAATTATATAATATAACAAAATTATGGGTTTGATTTACTTCAAAGTTTATTTTTGTACTTTTTAGAGCACTTAAATAAAAGCTTTTTTTAAAAATATTTTTGTTTATATCATTTTTTTTTACTTTTTAGTCTTTTGATATGCTGCAATCCCCAGATATCGATTTTGAGACAAATTGGATTGGTAAAGTCGTCCGCCATCTTGAACAAAATTTTTGACCAGAAATTCGTAATCCGCGACCCCAAAAACTCTCGGATATCAATTTTGAACGATTGGGATCATAAATGACCAAAGTCGTCCGCCATATTGGCCATTTTGACCAAGAATTCATAATTGGCGATCTCGAAAACCCCCAGATATCGATTTTGATTAGAAGACTTATACACATGTGCAAAATTTCAAAGCTTAATTAGAACTAATCGAAATTTTGATTGCAAGATTTGACCTAAACAAACTAACTAATTAACTAACTAACTAACAAACATTGCAAGTTTAATAAAAGCTTTTAATAAAAAGAGCCTCTTTCTGATACGTTATATAAAATTCACAAATTCCATAGTAACAATGATAGTATTCTATATAACAAGTGTCTAAAAAAGCTCATTTTAGTCTCGAAACAATATAATTTTGCAAAATACGGCAAAAAGTGTGAAATAAAGAAGTTTATCTACTCACAGTAGATTATATATTCATTAATCAACTGCTTTTGAACAAGTAATAATATCCATAAACAAATAGCGAGAGTTATAAGCGTGAGATATTATAATTCCGATATGGTGAAATGGAATGGTCCATCATTATTATTATTGAGGGAAGGAAGGTCTTGACGTGTAACTATTGACATTTTTTGTAAATAATGTTTCTGTATACTTGCAATTTAATATTAATTGTTATAATCGTAGATAAAGTATAGTATTCAACTTGCGATAATGGTAATAACTCACTTGAATTTACAACACTCGCCTGCGGCTCGTGCTGCAAATTTCATCTGCGTTAGTTATTACCTACATTACCGCTCGTTGAATAATATACAATTTATTTCACAACCGAATAAAATCTCTTTATCTACTCATATTAAATTATATATTCATTAATGAATCGCTTTTGAACAAGTAATGGTTTCCATAGACAAATGGCGTGAGTTATAAGCGTAAGTTATAATAACCCACTCGTGAGTGTGAGTTGTAATAACTCACTTGTGAGTTATTACAACTTACTAAGTAGAGTGCCAATCTCCTTTACCTTCTGTCCACGTAAATAAACGGACACTTCTGGGCCAGGGCTAAAAGACATTTCTTCCCCCGTTTTTTAGGGCGGAGAACCCATTGCGATTGATCCGAGGGTGAAAAAAAGCCGCCTTCATCCTCTACTAGCCAAAAACTACCCCCGAAAGGTGTAGCAAGTGGAGGGGCAGTTTTTGTACGAAATTTTTCCTGTAAAAATGATTTTTGACACAGGGCCACCGTGAGGGTTGATCAAAGGGGGTGAAAAACACCCCTTTGAAGCAAATAACTGTCGTAACTGACTTTATCGCGCTATTCTGAAGGAATGTAACTAAAGAAAAAAAGGTCGAGGAGGATGAGGGAGGTAAAATACACCACCCATCCCTTATTTCTAGCCAAAGAGGTGAAAACTAAGTGGAGGAATAGCCTTTGGCTAAATTTCGCCCTTTAAATAAAGACGTTTTATTATTATTATTAACTACCTCAGGGCTAAAAGATATTTCTCCCCACGTTTTTGGGAGAAAAATCGATTACGATAGGTTCGAGGGTGAAAAAAAACCTGCCTTCATCTCCATTGACCAAAAACCACCCCCAAAAATTGTAGCAAGTGCAGGCGCAGTTTTTGTAAAAAAAATTTTTCTGCAAAAATGATTTGTGATACGGGGCCACCAAGAGGATTGATCAAAAGGGGTGAAAGTCAGCCCTTTGAAGCAATAAACGGTCGTAACTGATTTGCGAAAATAATTGCAAGAGACGCGCATCAAGCGTACAATCATACAAAGTGAGCACGCCTTGATTTTCTTCCAATTATTATTTACTTTTTAGTACGACTTTAAGAAAAACAAGTTTAAAAAAATCACATTTTTTTATTAAGTAAGTTCTATTACGAAGTAAAATATTGTCTAAGTATCAATTATTGTGACATCGTCTTAATTTTATCTTTAATTGGAATAATTATGAAAACTCTAAAAGGGCGAGATCGGTGCACACCTAGTTTTTAATTAACAATAATTATTATTATGAATCGTCATATTTTACATACCTACTTGTTTTTGTAAATAGTTAAAATATCAGAGATCTTTTCCAGAAAATAAATAACTATTTAAATGCCGGATAAGTGAAGCACAAAATATATTTTAAGCATATTATGCAGAGTATGTTTGTTAAGTGGCCATATTTACATAATAATATAATGTGCTGCAATCCAGTTGGTTTACAACAGTCAACCGTTAACTACATCGGACAACGATAAAATGAGCAAGTGCTCTACAAATAATTACCAGTTTTATACGCAAACTGTCATCCATTAGTTCGTTGGATCTAATTAAACGTCTTGTCTTATTTTCCTTCCACTTTTATTGCAGTTTTTTTGTTCGGCTGATTCTATTTAAATCTGGCCTATACGACTCGGTATCTCTGTACGCTGGAACATATTTTACGCTATTCGAAATCAAATCCTGAATTAGCCAAAACATGTTGCTCTTAATTAACCTGAAGAAATATGTCGTTAGGTGACTGGCCAACCACTAAAGCACTGTTCATTTCACTAGGTGGTACAGGTTTCACCAACCAATTTGCCGTCATCTGGAGATAATTTAAATTAAAATGTTTCCTATTTTATGCTAAACTATCGTGACCACCAGTAAAGCGGATTATTGAGGATAAACCCTTTATCATAATAATTATTCGTGCATTCTCTGTTAGAACCCTGAGCTTATAACTGTGCCAAATTACAAGTATGTGCATTGTTTTAGCCCCCATTATTTTTTTTATGCTCCATCTTATTTTTTATATATTTATTTAACGTGGACCCATTTCCGCTACTGAGGCCTAACACCGACGCCTGTAAACGAGCTACCCCCAACCAGGAATTTTGCCTAACCTCTTCCCTTAAAAAGAGTAGGGATCTTTTACTTGCTTAACATTTAGTAGACAAGGGACCGACGGCTTTACATCCCCTCCGAAGGATGGTATATCCCCTATACAACCCTCGCCTAAGGGTGTATAGCTTCCGCGCATACACTGATATACAAGCCGCTGGAAGATGTGTGAGGCGGTCTTCGTTGGAACGGCCACCCATCCAACTACTAACCGCGCCTGACGTTGCTTTACATCGCCCCTAATGCTCCATCTTCTTTATTTCAATCATTGGAATGAGAGAAACTGTATAACACTAAAATAAAGAGAGTTGAGAATGTGAAAAAAGGGATAAACCTCGGAATGAAAGATAGTAAGCTATAACTTGTATAAATCTTTGTTTTGACATTTTATAAGTTTGTTGAAAAGTCTCATAGAATCAAGAAACCCGGTCCGGTTTCGCAGCTAATTTTCTCTCTCTTTCATGCGAGAGCAAAACGGGACCGGAATTCATATACAGCAAGGTGTAGAGACCCTATAAATTAGAGACTGGCCACTCGGCCCAAGTGGATGCATAATGGCAGCAATGGTTTATGGCGAACTTGTTATCTTATAACGGCATTGCTATTGATGTTTGAAGTTTAACATCTGTTATTTCGGTTATATTTGCTTGTGAAAAGTGTACCAGACGGGAGTACGCCTTCAAAACGGAAATATGACGTCGGCGGCTACCGCTTAGTTCAAACAGTGGATAAATTTGTGGATAAATAAATACAAGTAAATGTAAATAAGTGATGAAAAAAGTAAACGTGAATAAATAACGCTTGAAAGACACGAAACGTTGTTTATTGTCTGCCGTGGTGAGTTATAAATGTCGGTGAAGAAGAGACTAGAGAACAGGATTGCGTTTACGTCAGTGTTACAGCAAAATTTCCTCATTTTTATGTACACTTAAGATGCGTTTACAACCTATTCGGCTCCTAATCCGACACCGGCACTCAATATGTTTTTGCGATTATCCAATTTTTCACATCAAATAATTACAAATTTGTTATTTCGGATATTTTTGCGTTCAAAACAATACGTATTGTCGTTTCTGAATGAGCCAATACAACTAAAACCAAAATAATACGAAGTATTAATTACATTTGTGTAGTTTTGGTTTTGGATCTTTGGCTCAATCAAATACCAAAATACGAATTCTGTTAAGTTTAAAAATATCCAAAATAACAAATTTGTAATTAACTGATATAAAAAATGGAAATGTTTAATCGCAAAAACACATTGAGTGTCGTGTCGGATTACGTGCCGGATAGATTATGGATGCACCTTTAAGGATTTTTACCCATCGACAACAACATTGCTAGCGCCACCAATACGTAGTAAGTAGATAACTGACGCAAAACATGTTTAACATAGATCGCATTATATATTGAGAGAACACCTAAAAAAGGAATCAATTAGTTTCACTTCGATACTATCAGCGCAAATGCAACTCGGGTATTACGTGTAACTTTTAACTTATGATTGTTTTCTATGCTTTTTGTCTTGAACTATACTGTACATGTATTACACTGTGCGTATTCCCGTATGTGAAGGGAACTCTTTGAAATTGTTTGTACGTGGAAAGAAATGAGTAGCGCTAATTTTTTTTATTACAAATGGAGTGTGTTTTGTGCTGCTGCTTTTCTTGCATAATTCAGTGGGTATCCCATCCAGCAAAAAAGGTACCCCTACTACGGTATCGGTAGTACTATTAGAAGGAAAGACAAACTAGAAATTCAAGTAAAGTAATTAATTATTTACCTACGTTTGGAAAATAAAGTTTTTCTCCAACAAGTCTCGTGTTAGATTCCAGCTGTGGAATCCAGCTTCACATTTTTGGTTGTATTGTTATGAAAACAATGTTGAAACATTAACTGTACAGGATTTTAACAATTTATAACCTGCAATATTTTGCTTTTGGCTATCATTATGTATTTAAAAAATGTATTTTACAATAAATCAGGTTCAAAATAAGCTCTACACGATTCTAGAAATTTCTGATCGGTAATATTTTATTTAGTGCCATCTATCAGTATATATTAATAGGAAAAATAGAAAAAAACTTAGTCTGTTAAAATGAATAAGGGTAAAAATCAGCTCTACACGATTTCATAAATTTCTGATCTGTATTTTGTTATGTAACAGTAACGCGATTTTTGTTATATTTTAGTCTCTACTATCAGGGCACATTAATAGTAGAAACTTTAGTCTGTTAAAATAGAATAGATTGGGTAAAAATGAGCTTTACACGATTTCATGGATTTTTAATCTGTATCAGAAAATAAAGGTGGTCAGAAGGTGCAGGAGACTTCGATAACGGTAAAGCGTTTTTTCTTATTGTATTCCAGTTTGGTTTAAGCAAAGGTTATGTTGCTCATCATGAAGTATAAAAAAGATGAATATGAGAATAGCTTGGATTGGGATTTTTAATCTGTAATCAAGGAATGAGGGTGGTAAGGAGGCACGAGGAAAAGGGGAGAGAGGGGTAGGATATGATAAAGGAATGATGGATGGTCAGGGGGAAGCTACATAGAAAATTAGCTTGTAATATACATGGCAATATTGGGGGGGGGTTTATACTTACGGATAAGCGCTTCCCACTCTTCACGCTCTATCACGAGAACAGTTATTTGTATAAAATATTGCCCAAGACAGAATTTATAGAGAAATTTAAGCTCTACAACTTTTCTAATAACTCCAAATGTCATGTAGAACAAAGGAGAGAAGATATTTACAAAAACCCGGTTTTGCGACTTTTTGACCTTGAAAATCTTGACTCAGGTACATAAAGTTCTATGAGCTAACTTATGAAATATCGAAACAAAGATTTATACAAGTTTATTATCTTAGGTTGAATCACTAGTTTACTGGAATATGATTATATCATTTAATCTGTCATGGAAAAGTAGGCCGTCGAATTAGGCCGTCGATATTGTATCGGTTTTGTCGTAAGATCAATAATTCTTATACACAAAACTCCCATATCCTATTGAATTGCAAATGACATAAATGCGTAATTAACTTAAACTTGTTTACAATTTTTTGATGAACCTTCAATACTACTCGTAATACGCTCGCATCAAATTTAATTTAACTCCTGCAGGTCTAACGTTAGACAAATATTATCATCACTATGACAGTTTTAATAAGAATACTTGACGTGGAAGATCTAGAACAGTTTGTTATTGTGTTGTCTTAATTTAAATTTTGTTCTTTAATCGTATTTAATATGCAATTTTTTCTTAATATTAATTTAAGTTAAAGTTAGGATGACAGACCAATATTTAATAAGTGAATAATGTTGAATAACTCGCTATTTTCTTTATCGTTAATATTAATTATAACTCCCCTTGTTTCAGATTTCGACCTCTTGTGGCTAAAGTTCTCTTCTTTAGTGAGTAATTTAATAAGTTGTTCATGAAAAATATGTTCGCCAACTTATCGAGGATGAACACGGATCAGCCTTCCACGACGTTAAATGACTTTGAAACTTGTGGAAAGTTTAAGGGGCCCTTCAAATCAAATTTAAAAGTGGCCATAAACAATATATAAAGCAGCGAATAATGAGCGGATCCCCCATCCCCGATGTGAGGCATAGTGCCCCCTTCATTGAAATTCTTCGGTCCAACTACAGTGATTTTTCGAATGCCAGTACTCTTGTGCACCCTGTGCACTTTTCATCGTTTGAAGCAAAAAACCACTCCACTTTTACAAGTACTGTTGGTAACAGTTCAAACATGCATAGTTCGAGGGAATTTAATTCTTTCTATTTTTACAAGGTAATTAATTTTAGAATTTTAGCTGTAAAGCCCGAAACGCTCTGTGATTGAAATATGTGTTTATACTAGGTGTTATATTTTAAGTCTTTGAAATTTATTCCCTATTCTCCAATTTACATTTTATCAAGCCCCTACGGTAAGACGGGGGCTATGCGTTTAACGCGTGTTTGTATACAGGGTGTCTAAATAGTCCAATATTGGCCTTATTAGAAGACTTTGGAAAATTATTTTTATAGACGTGGTATAGTGTCAAAAGGCGCACATTTTAAAAATATTTTGAAATATACAGGGCGACTCGCCACAGCGGAGCATTTCGAGGTCATTTTTTTTTAAATGGAACACCCTATATATTTTTACATTTATGAATTTAGCATAAAATTACCTTTCCAACGACCTGCAAATTTTTTGTCTTTGACGTGGCGTTGCCGAGTTATTCGAAAAAATATGAAAATGTTGATCGGAACAAGGTTTAACAAATTAATTCACTGTGTGTGTATTATTATTAATTAAGAAGATTTACTTTGCAATTATATAGGCAAGGGATGTACTACAACGATCAAATATTGATTATAATTATACATGGCGTATTTTATACTAGCGCTAATTCAGGACATTTCAAAGTGAATTTTCTCAATTTTTTCAAATAGAACACTCTGTATATTATTGTATTTTTGAATTGGCACGTTAATCCTCTACGATTTTTATGAATAATAATCTATACCTAAAATCGATATTTCCAGAGATATTTTTATTTTTCATTAAAAACCAATAAATTATAACACTTTTCATTTCAAACTGACCTAGTAGCTATGATTTTGACATAAAGTGAGAAAATTGAAAGTAGTATTACTTTTTTTCCGGATGCCTCAGTAGCATTTTTCCACAGTTTAATAAAATCACATTTGAGTCTATCTTAAAAATTTATAAATTATCGTTTAATATTACAAAAAAGTTGACATAAATAATAGGAACAGAAAATATGGTATTAGGTAATACAAAAATTGGTATTATTTTAAAAATTCAAAGTTATTTTGAACCTAATTTAATATACTAATATAGAATTGTAAATAAACTAGCTACTTCATAGAAGTGCAGAACAAGCACTGTGCATGAAGGTAGGAAACATCCTAAAACAGTATGTAATAGTCTTAAAGTTTATACTTATATAAAGCCGCGTTCTCACTATGCAACATGTTTTAAAACATTGTGTTTTAAAACAGAGTTTTATAACTTGTTACAAATTAAGAGGAAAAATGTTTTAAAACAGACACGTTTTAAAACAATTTTCGTGTTTTATAACTAGTTGCACTGTTCCCGTCTTGTGTCGGTAAACATCAAAGAAAATCTGTAACTTGTTTTAAAACATGTTGCAATTCCATTTAGAAACTGTAACATGTTATAAAACACGCACGTAGGACAGAAGAGCTAGTACTGCCACCCGTCAATTTGTCGTCTGCATTCAACCAGTGTGATTTGTTCAGTACAATGGAGTGGAGGCAGGCTGATGTGTATCGACTAATTGAAATGTATAAAGATCGTAAATTGTTGTGGGACCCGACCGAGGAAGATTATAAAAATAGAAATAAGAAGCATGATACGTGGCGTGAGTTGGACGAGGTTTTTGGAGTTGCAGTAGGCGAGACAGAAAAAAATAAGAAAGTTGATAGGGCAGTTCAATAGAGAATGTAAAAAGGTGACCAAAACAGGAAAGGGGGCAGGCGAGGAAGGAAAGTGGTTATATTTCAAACATTTGCTTTTTTTGAGAGATAAAAATCGACCACGGTTTACTATTGAAGGAGGAATCCACTCTGATCTGATCACATACTTCTGGTACGATGCCACTGATAATTGAAGGTGCCATTTTCAAAAGATAACTTAAACTTCTATATGAGTCTCCAGTAGCTAGAAATCTTAATGTTATGGCCAGTCTCTCTTTTACCGGAATGGCATCTCTAAAAGATGTGTCTCTTCTTTCAATGCGCCTACCAATGGAAGTAATCAGGTACTCAAAATTCTGACTTGTCATTCTAAGAAAGTTTTTAAAATTACCGTCAGCTCTAAGTTCTCCAGCTAACAAATCTCGATCGTCATGTCGAAGAGGTCACTGCCACTATATTTTTTTCTGGCCTGTAATGATGGACGAACCCAAAATCGTCCCTTTTTAGGAATTTTTTTGTTGTTTAATCTCAACACAACACAAATTGCAGCTGCCACAATAACATCCTCGTTTGGAGACGCCATGATGACTAAATGTTTTCAAACATAGTCTGGTACTTTTTGTGAAATGTTTTGAAACCAAATGTTATAAAACATGTTATGAAACCCTGAAGTTTCAAAACAATTGTTTTAAAACAGAAGTTTCATAAACATGTTACATAGTGAGAACGCAGCTTAACAATAGAAACAGAAAAAGGTAAAATGTTATAATTTATTATTAATCCTAAAAATTTAAACCTAAAATTTTAAACATAAAAGTAAAGCTGGCAGGTAATGCAGTTATAAATATAAATTAATAATTTTGTAGACGAAAGAATACATCATTTAATTTGACTTCTAAGATAAAACGGAGACTTAAAATAATGTATTGAGATACTGTTTGGGATTGATGATTTCATGTATTACATCCCTAGGTGTTTCTAGAATGTATTGTTTCATTTTGACCTTTGGGCTGTACAAAGAAGATATGTTCTTAATATTATTAAATATTATTAGGTATCGCGTTGTAAGCTCGTGGACTTAGGTATGTAAAACATCTTTGCCCAGATGTTAAATTCGTTTTAGGAATTCTTAGGTGATTATTTAAATTTCCTCTGGTTCTTTGAATACTTCTGTTTTCTTGTCCTTTTGGATGCAGCTGAAGTAAAACGCATTGGAAAAAGAATAACGACCTAATGTCCATTACACTGGCCTCTTTAAAAAGGCAATTTGTGGGGTAGTTGAGTTCCTTGTTTAATATAATTTTTAGTAGTCTTTTTTGCAATGTATCTAAATATTTTAAGTGAGAATCGAGTACTCCTCCCCAGCCTAGAATACCATACATTAGGTGGGATTCGACAAGTGAATGGTATATTATTTTAATTTGTTTATAATGAATAACTTCTTTTAAACATTTAAATCTGTATATTAGTTTTCTTATTTTCTTTGATACATAATTAATATATAGGTCCCACTTCATTCTACAATCTATAATTATGCCTAAGTATTTAATGTCTTTTGCTGGGTCTATTCCTAATTTGTCATTAATGACAAGTTCATTAAAAGGAGGGGCCGATTTTTCATTTAGATAAAAAGGTAAATAATTTGTTTTAGATATATTGAACTTACTATCAAAATACTCTTTAACTTTTTTCAGGTCATTTTCCACTTTAGTTTTCAGGTTGTCCCAGTTTGAATCTTTATAGAAAAAAACAGTATCATCAGCGTAGCTTATTACTGAGCCACAGGTTTGTAAATCAAATAAGGAGTTAATATATATAATGAATAGTATAGGCCCTAGCACTGTTCCTTGCGGTACACCATATTTTACACTGACAAACCTACTTCTTATTGAGTTTATTTCTGTGTATTGTACTCTATTTGTAAGGTAAGATTTTAACAGTTTTAGACTATTATTTCTAAAACCCAAGTTATTGAATGTCGCTATAAGTTGAGTATGGCATACCGTGTCAAAAGCTTTTTTTAGATCAATGAAAACAGCTAAGCTTTTATCTCTGTTGTCTAAGGAAGAGTAGATCTCGCTTACAAGGCTTGAAATTGCGTTTTGTGTACTCATACCTTTTCTGAAACCATATTGTGACCTAGACAACAAGTTATATTTTTCGAGGTAGTTTATAATTCTTGACTTAATGACCTTTTCAAAAATTTTTGCCAAGTTACTGATTAAAGATATCGGTCTATAGTTCGTTACCTCTTCTTTACAACCACTCTTAAAAATGGGCTTTATGATTGCAACTTTAAAAGCCGAGTGGCATTCACCCACCTCTATGGCTTTATTTATTATATATGATAACGGTATTGCAATAAATTCAGATATTCTTTTAAAGTGTTTGACGTAATTCCATCTATTCCCGGTGATTTTTTGTTTTTCAACTCGTTAATAATTTTCATGATTTCGCTCGCAGTGGTTGGGTTTATAAATATAGAATTTATTTGCATTTTTGTTTCAATCCGCTTATCCGACTTAACGATTTTATTTGCCAGCGATTTACCAATTTTGCTAAAGAAAGAGTTAAAAATATTGGCTTTTTCGTTGTCATTTTTTATCTTTTGGCCTTTATCATTTTTAACAGTGGTTATATTAGAATTGGTTTTTTGTACCCCACAAAATTCATTTGTTATTTCCCATAAATTTTTTGAAGATGATTTATTTTTGTTCACCTTGTTTTTAAAGTACTTAGTTTTTTCTTTTTTAATCAAGTTATTTAAGTCATTACTATATTTTTTGTATTCATTTTTTAGTTCAACATTATTAGGATATTTTTTTACTTCATTGTACATTTTATCTCTTTCATTTAAACGTTTAATCAGCGTATTTGTTATCCATCTTTTCCTTTTTACATTTTTATGTCTAATTCTTACAGTTTTTGTGCACGTCTCTACCTCGTTTTTTATTATATTAATGAACGTATTTGTTACACTCTCCAGATTTTCATTTTTTAATAATTCTTCCCATGATATGTTCCTAAATGCAATTTTTAGTTTTTGATAATTAATATACTTTATATGTTTATGTTTATCCTGAGGTGAATTATTCAATTTGTCACTTAATATTATTTGTATGATGGTAATATAGTGATCCGTTATTTTCGTTGTAAGTATACAGGGCAACATCTCATCTGTTGTGTCTTTTAAAGATTTAATGAAAATATAGTCAATGCAACTAATGCTTTCATTCACATCTCTTGTTATTTCATTTATGTAAGATTTAAAACCGTGAGAATATAATATATTCAGGTATTCCAGAGAAATGTCATCATTTAATTTATTTATATCTATGTTAATATCGCCAACTATTATATTGTAGTTTACTTTACTGTTGTTATTTTGTAGGTACTGATCCATGGAAGTAATAAATTCTATTGGGCAAGTTGAGGGAGGTCTATATATGGCTAACAAGCTTATGTTATTTTTATTTATATCGTGTATATCAAGTTTCATAATGTTTATCCCATTTATTGTTATAAGCTTATATTCGTAATTCAGGTGTTGTCTTATATATACTATAACACCATCATTTTTATTTATTTCCCCCTTATAATAGATTAACTGATACCCTTCAATATTAAACATATCTAATTCTTTGTCGGTCAGATCAAAAATTTCTGTAAAAAGAATACATTCGAACTTAAATTCAAATTGTTCCAATAATATTTTAAATTGGCCTAGGTTTTTGGAAACGCTGCGGATATTATTGTGTATTATTTTAAAATTACTTACATTATTATTTATTTTATAGACAGCATTACACTCGCTGGCAGTTGCCAATGTATAGGTTTCAATGTTACTATCATCATAGTCTCGCATATATTGATCCATGATTCAAAGACCGATGAGAATTAAAATAATCAGAAAAACCTTATAAATAAATAATGTCTAGTGTTTATAGGAACTGTTCAAAGTGGCCTCCCAGTACGTCTATGCATTTCAGTAGGCGATTTTCGAATGATCTACCGACATTTTTTAAAATATCTACAGCAATTTCTTGGAAAACTTCCCCTATTCTTTCTTTCATATTTTCTTTCGTAGTTATATGAACTTTGTACACTTGCTCCTTAACGTAGCCCCACAAAAAGAAGTCTATTTTGGTTAAATCTAGGCTTCTGACAGACCAACCATGGGGTCCTCCTCTTCCTATCCAACCATTTGGAAAAGCGTCGTTTAAATGTTCCTGAATACCTGCAGTGTGGTGCACAGTTACTCCATCATGGAGGTATCACATCCCTGGCGACAACCTCCAGTATTTCTTCCAATCTGTCTTGCAAAAATTCCAAATAAATTTGACCATTCATATGTTCATCAAAAAAATGTGATCCTATCACATAATCCCCAACAATTTCTCCACAAACATTGAACGACCATCTTGTTTGGCTATTTGTTCGTAAGATGTAAGGATTAATAATAATAATAATAAACTTTATTTTCCTTAATAGACAATAAACAATTGTATAGGAATAGTCAAAAAATTACAAATAAAAATGCTTACAATAAAATTCAATTAAATTGAATTGGTTTTAAACAGATAAACTTCCGTTAAGGTGTAAAAACAATTTTCTAACAAAAACGATTTCAACTTCCGTTTAAATAAATTTATACTTTTACTAGATTTTATACATTCCAGTAAATGGTTAAACATTCGGATACCCATGTGGGAGGGAGAATTTATGGTAATTTTGTATTTTGCAAAAGGCATATGTATTAAATCTTTCTGTCGTGTGTTGATGTCATGAATTTCTTTATTAAGCTGAAAGTTATTTTTGTTAGAAAATACATAAACAGACATCTCTAAAATATATAAGCAAGTAAGCGTTAACATTTTATACTCACAGAATAAATTTTTACAAGTATAAGTCATCGGAATATTTCCGATACATCGTAGAATACGTTTTTGTGATATAAAAACGTCTTTGACGATAGAAGAGCTGCCCCACAAGCAGACACCGTATCGCAACCTAGATTCGACCTGGGCGTAATATATACTTATCAATTGATGCTTATGTAAAACTAATCTTAAATTTCTGAACATATATGTAAGACAACTTAGCTTGGAAATCAATTGTGTACAGTGTGATTTCCAGCTTAAACATTCATCCATATACAGACCTAAAAATTTTACATCTGATTGTTGATTTGGCAGGATAGTGTTACAGACATTGAATTTTAATGGTTCAGTCATCTTGTTATAATTATGAAACCGTAGCACTTGTGTCTTATTGGTATTAAAATATAAATCATGCGAATTGAAGAAAATAGGGTAGCAGTTACAATTTGTTCACATTTAACTTTAATGTTTTCAGTATCTTCAGCAGAAATAAGTGTGACGCGTTTTTCTCCACCTCGCACGTTGACGTGGAGAAAAGGCGCGGCCATTCTTTAACACACGAGCTTCGGAAACAAGTTTTCGAATTACTCGGGCGCCAGTCCTAGTTTAAGTGATAGGACACACTACCCTCAAGCCGAGTACGCGAGGCTGAGCAGCTCAAGTGGAGAAAGTTTATTCCAGTGGGTCAATATATGGGAAATTAGACGTTCACACACAGACAATAAAACTCAGAGTATTTCAATAAAGTCAGTATATTACTATAAACCTATATGTACAAATCTACTTCAACTACTAAACTCTGTAAGTTACTTAGGCCGGGAGGAGCAAGCAAAAATCTAGTACCAAATGACTCAGGCGACAAGGATAGCAAGCGCAAAACTATTATTTAAAACTTTAGCACCAAGCAAACGGCAAAGTGTTAGCACAAAGTAAGCGGCGTTACGTGGGCAATTTACTAAAACGATACCAAGGTGCAGATTAGATACGGATACCAGGCAAATGAAGCAAGACCACAATTATATACAGTATTACAATGGAAAAAGATAAAAACTACAGTGCAACAGGTTATAGAATACTTGGCTAGTGTTTAATGTGTCCTGAAAAGATAAGGCATGATTATTACAGTTATACGGCAATTTTACAAGATGCAGTTCCGCCTGGTGGCGGCTGAAACAGACAAAGCATGATTACTAAACACAAATGCAACTTTTCAGTACCCCCGAAAACCCCAGCGGGTATTATCGCAAGTACCTACAAGATGCAGTTCCTCCTGGCAACGGCTGAAATAGGCAAAGTATGATTAGTAAACACAAATGCAACTTTTCAGTACCCCCGAAAACCCCAGCGGGTATTATCGCGAGTACCTACAAGATGCAGTTCCTCCTGGCAACGGCTGAAATAGGCAAAGTATGGTTAGTAAACACAAATGCAACTTTTCAGTACCCTCGAAAACCCCAGCGGGTATTATCGTGAGTACCTACAAGATGCAGTTTCTCCTGGCAGCGGCTGAAACAGACAAGGTATGAGTAGTAAACACAGTTCGCACTAGCCAAGTCTTCCTACTCCGTTGACTCTCTTCTCTTTGGTCTTACTTACTTCTTGGTCTGGATTCAGGCACGTCTGCTTGCGGGAACGGTCAGAGCGGACTGACACTCTTGCTTGGTGTACCGGGACTTTTCTGGAGTTTGATTTTTCGGAGGAAACACGTCTGCTTGCTTTGAGTCAATCAGGCTGACTGCCTACACGGTATGAATTTAATTACTTCCTTCAGATAGGAAGGAGTGGGAGAAACAGCAGAAAACAGATGCGTGATGGATCACGGTGACGTCAGACGGACTTGACAAAATATTTGAAAGATTTTGGGGACTTAGAAAAATAATTCAGAATTAGATTTGCCTTCAGAGATGAAGGAGTGGGAGAAACAGCGGATTATAGGTGCGCGGTAGATCACTGTGACGTCAGCTGGACTTGTAAAAATATTTGAAATGTCTTTGGGGACTTAGAAAAATAATTCCACTATGGATTTGTGGACTTCAATAATTCAAATATTGATTTTACGGACTTAGAAAAATAAATGTTACCTGATTTGTGGACTTGTAATATTTTCAGGACAGCCCTAGAGCCAACAGCAGGCACGTGTACCTCGTGGGACGGCAGCCAGAAGACTGAATGCGGAATAATTAAATTATTCCCGTGTACTGAAGGACTACGTCACATAAGTGACGTCGAACGGACTTGTAAAATATTTTAAAATATTTTCGGACTTAGAAAAATAATGAGATACAGAATTTGTGGAGAAAAATTACCTTACTCTTGTGGAAACACTCGGCGCGATCTTTTTTTTCAGGAGCGCACACAACCGTCTCGTGTGCGTGTCGACAGACTACTGCCGTGTCCGCTGGTAATTTGCGAGCTTAGACTCCTTCTATTCAACGCACTGCTTCCTTAACCTGAATGCATCTGTACCTTACAACTGAAATACCTACTCGGGGTTTCTAGAAATTAATTAATTTTAAGCGAATTTGCCTATTTATATTTACAAATATAACAGAACTATAAAATATTTTCGAGAAAATAATGGTATTTTATACATATTTCGGTAACGAAAAATACTTCGTTACAAAGTAATGAACAATCGTCTGCATACATAATGAATTGAGAATGAGATATTTCCGCCTCTAAGTGGTTTATATATAGTAAAAATAGGACCGGTCCCAAAACTGAACCTTATGGGACACCAATTCGGACCAGTTTAGTTTCTGATACAGCATTTGAGATTAGATTACCATCCTGATGCCTTATGGTTGTGTCGTAATAATGAAAATTATGACGATTAACATGTCCATTTTTATGAAACGTTGCTGCATCGGTAAACAAAGCAAAATTAAAAAAATTTCTTTGTTGTCCTATTTTTTGTTTTGCCTATTGACAAAATTGTATTCTGTTTTCATAATCCTTATCAATCAGTTCCTGTATTAGTTGAACGTGGTAGGGATGAAATTAATTTTTTTTGTATGATTCGATGCACTGAAGATCGGTTTATATCGTTTTCTATTGTCAATTCCCCTTGCAATTCTCCTATACTGCCATGAGGATCTTCAATCGCGTTCAAAAGTACGACTGTTTTGGTTTCTTCATTTGCTCAGTGGCGGCTCGTGCCTTATGTACTTGGGAGGGCGCGGTCGCGGCTCGCGTATATCAAAGTAGTAGCGTCAATAAACAAAAACATCGCAGGCGAAACATTTTTGAGATTTTAATTAAATCATTAAAAAGTTCGCAAATATAAATTAAAGCGATTAATTAAGTACTCACCATTATTTTTTGAAGTGAAATTCCATTCTTCTATTTTGGTCGGAGATAAACTTTTCAATAACTTTTTCATTAAAATTTGGTATTTCTCGTACTTGACTTTTCAATTGAAAGCATTGCAAGTGATGTTAGTCTGCCTTCACTCATAGTATTTCGTAGATATGTCTTGATTAATTTTAATGTCGAAAAACATCTTTCCGCTTCAGATGTCGTCATCGGAAGAGTAACCAAAATTTTCAAAACTTTAACAACTTCCCCGAAAACAACTAAGCGAAAGATATGACAAAGTTTAATATTTGCAAGCAACCAGAAAAACTTTGAATTTTACTGGAATTTTCTGAATCTTGTCCTGTTATTTCTTTCCTGGAGTAAAATATACTTAGTTGCATTTTCAGAATTTCCTTATCTATCATAGGGTATGCTTCACAAAATTGGTTGATATCTTCCAAAGGTGTAATTATATCACATACCTCTCTTACAGACATGTTAACATTTTCTTGATTCAGTCTACGTCGCTTTTTTGGAACTTCTGTATTCACTGGTCCATTTGTTAAGGAGGTAAATTATTTCTAACTTGTACAATTTCTTTTTCAAAATTATCTACGCATTTCTGGACTTTTATAACTTCTGTTTAAATTTTTTGCAACTGGCTAAATAAAATATCAACATGTGGCATGATTTTTGAAAAAAAATTTAACCAAAATAAAAATGAATCATCTTCTAGCCATTTAATAAATCCAGCCGCTTGAGTCACTGTTTCAGAGTTGTATTGTTTTGAAATTCCTGACATTATATTTTCAAAGCATTCAGTAAGGTTGTCTCTATTGTTGTACACACTCTGTACTATACTAGAGTTAAAATTCCATCGTGTTTGAGAAGTTCTTGGAATGCGTTTGTCACAAGCATGTTGCAAAACTGCCATTCTGTCTGGCGATTGAGAAAAAAAAGTTGATATGCCATTCAAATTTGAAAAAAATATTCGTACACGACTGATGCTTGAAACTGCTTGTTCTAGTATTTTATTAAGCTGATGACCGTAGCAATATGCAAAATGTGCATTTTTTGTACTGTTGGCGAATTTTCACGTTAACATCACCTAAATGACCACGCATAACAGCAGCTCCGTCATATGTTTGACAAATCAGTTTTTCTGGGCAATCTGGCAAAATCGGCGAAATCTGTTCTAAAATGCATTGAGATAGTCCATCTGTATCTTGATTTTTCGGATTTGCAAACTCCCAAAACCGCTCTAATATTTTTCCATTTAGTTCATAACGTAATACAACTACAGTTTGAGTTTGAGTTGATACATCTGTACTCTCATCAGCCATAAGTGCGAAATACGCAGATTCTTGAATTTCTCCAAGAATATGTTCACGACAAACCTTGAACATACATTGCAAAATTTCATTCTGAATAGATTTTGATGTGCCCTTGAACACTGTTGCTTCTTGAATGTGGTTATTAAAGGTACTATCAGCGTTTGCTAAAATATCAACCAATTCTAGAAATGCCCCTCTATTTGAAAAGACTTTTTTCTCGTTGTGACCGCGAAGGACAATATTACTCGTTCCGCACAGTTTTAATATGTCTATTATTTTTGAGAACAGTCTCATTATGCTTACGAATTTGATCCGCATAAGCCGTACTTAGAAATGTAGCAATATTAGCCTTTCCTAAAAGTTGAAAACTAACAACATTATCTAGATATTTCATACTATTTTCGTGTTTTTTAATGTTTATAGAAATGTGCTTTAAATCGTTTACCCCATTTTTTGCCCACTTATCATCGCCCACAACAACAGACATACAAAACAAAGGAACGAATTTGTTTCCTTGCAACCACAAATCCAAATAGATTTAATGTATATCTTTTTGTCAAACTTACGCATAAAAGTACTTTTATTTTTGCACTGTCGCTGCTCTTGCGCTAAATTTTTAAAACTGGCGTTGGACGGCCGTTTTGTTTTATTTCAAGTTTTTCATTTAAGCTCAAGCGGCTTAAATATAAGTTTTTTAATTTCACTCACTTTCATAATTAATTATGTCTTTTGCACTTTTGCCGTCTAGTCTAATGTTTAATAAAACTAAAAAAAATCTGTAATGTAAATTACATTACATTATATATGCAACAAATCGATAAACTTTTAAAAAAAGCGCGATTACCTCAAAACAATTTCATACGTAAAAAAGCAAAGAAAACAGAAACGACGCAGTAATTAACTCCTACACAGCCGTGGGCGGATCGACCAGAGCCCCAATAGATAATGAAACCAAGCGTAACCCCCTCCAATCCTTTCACTTATCGCCATGACGACCGCGGTACATAATTTTAGGCGGAATATCTAGAGCCCATTTCAGCGTTTTTACATGAAATTCGGAAGTTAAATTAAATTGGTCGCAAATGGAGAGTATGCCGTTTGTTTTTTATTATTTCAAAAAAAATAGTCGTAAAGCAGGTTATCGGGAGATAGGTCATTGTCTATTGTTATTGTTATTTATTGTTTTAAATTTGGCAGGGAGGGCGGCGCCCCAGAGCCCTCCCACGCCGGCTGCCACTGCATTTACTATATTTTTTTGTTCGTTCCTTTTTCTCATATTCCACTTTCCCCGTATTGTCAAATCGTTCCATCAGCCTCTCAAATGATTTTTTAGAGGGTTATCTTTTCCGGATACCGCTCCTTATAAATTCTAGTGGATAGCAAAGAATTTTTATCACTGTCACCCAGAATATAAACCATATCGACCAATTCTTCTCTCGAAAAAATCATTATTGGAAAGTGCGAATTTTAAACTAATTTATAACTTAAAATAATATAGTTAATAATTAAACGTCAATAAAATAACTTTTAATTATTCTCACTTTATGTCAAAATCATGGCTACTAGATCAGCTCGAAATGAAAAGTATTATAACAACGGATTTTAATAAAAAAGTAAAAATATCTCTGGAAATATCGATTTTAGGTATAGGATATTATTCACAAAAATCGTAGAGAATTAACGTGCCAATTCAAAAATACAATAATATACAGAGTGTTCCATTTGAAAAAATTGAGAAAATTCACTTGAAATGTCCTGAATTAGCAATTGTACAAAATACACCCTGTATTATTATACTCAATATTTGGTGGTTGTGTTGTTGTAGTACATCCCTTGTCTACAAAATTGCAAAATAAATCTTCTTAATTAATAGTAATACATACACAGTGACTTAATTTGTTAAACTTTGTTCCAATCAAAATTTTCATATTTTTTCGAATAACTCGGCAACGCTACGTCAAAAACCAAAAATCTGGAGGTCGTTGGAAAGGTAATTTCACGCTGAATTTATAAATGTAAAAATATATAGGGTGTTCCATTAAAAAAAATGACTTCGAAGATGCTCCACTGTAGCGGGTCACCCTGTAGATTTAAAAATATTTTTATAATGTGCGCCTTTTGACACTATACCACTTCCATAAAAAAATAATTTTCCAAAGTCTTCTAATAAGGCCTATATTGGACTTTGACGCACTATTAGGACACCCTGTATGTGTCGGTCGCTTCGTAACTCAAAAACGCATTGGCCGATTTTGATGCGGCTTTTAGCGAATAATAAAACACTTCCTGGTATCGATGCAGCTACGATTAATGTAGTGTTTGTTGGGCAAAAATATTAAATTCACTATTATATGAAAAGATACATTTTAAAGTCATAAGCGCTGTATATATTATCTTAGCTATATGTAAAATTGAAAAACTGAAATAACCATTTTTAACATAATAATAATAAATAATCACAACAGAAATTAGACAATCCCCAATTCCAGAAGCCAGGGCTTGTGCGGAAGGGGGTTACACATTGAAAAAATGCGGACATACAACCATTTCCTCCGACAGTGCCGGAGCTAGGATTCGAACCCGGTGGTGCGATGTCCGTGTGATTAATCGTGATTGCCACCTCGCGCCTTAACCCACTCGGCTATTGACCAGACTTCCATCTTAATAATAAATGTTATTAATAAAAGCTTTTAGTTTTGTATATAAACAATGTAATCTTACTACTGAAGCAAACATTGGCAACTCCATCAGATATTTTATATAATATATTTGAAAATCTAGTGCTTCTCTATCTAAATATAACATCAATATAGCTGCAGTAAATATTTACATTTTCCTGCTTATAGAGATGCTGTCCTATTTTCGGTTGTATTCAAAAATATCGAACAAAAGCATAAGGATGAAGGAAAGTTCTTTAAGTGTAAACAACGCGCTTCAGGAGTTGAATCCTATGCAACTAATGGTGGAACATCTAGGAATGCAATAAATCTCAAATAATCCGGTCAAAGTAGACCAAAAAATAGTGGCAAGTGAACAATAATTCGCATAGAGCTGAATATTGGTACAGGTGTTAGGTACATTATTACAAATAAAATATCAAAAATTCCCACCGATCCTACATTTGCTAAAAAAAATTATTCAAAAGTAAAAAATATCGGTTTTTTGCAATTTTCCCGTAAACGGTAAGTGTTATAAAAATGGGTCAGACAAAAGTGTAGATCATGCAATGATCTACAAAAATTGTCTTATACTTTTTTTTTCTACGAATCACCATTCCTGAGATATCACCAATTGAAATATCGAAAATACTAATATGCACGCTTACGGCGCTGCCAATGCACATCATCGGACGTTCACTGTAAGTAAAAATATTGATTTGTGTAACTTAAATACGCTCAGTATGTACATAGATATATATTGGTCATAGAGTGACTATAGTATTTGATTGTTATACTGATTATAAGAAAAACATTAAAGTTGCAGAACAACGTCGTCGAACTACAAAAACATCTTCATCTTCTGATGTAGTTCTTGATCTATTCATGATAGTTCCAACAAACCAACAACAATTTCTTGCAAATACTCACAACAAGTCTCGCTTCATTACAATATTATGTGAAAAATTTACAACTGCGAATATTTTAGTAAAATAAGCTGACAATGATGCTGATGTTCTCATCATTGAAACAGCAATAAAACAATTCAATACAACAAATACAACTACCATTTTTGGTGAAGATGTTGATTTGTTAATACTACTGACTTCACGGACTCCAATTGATAAGATTGTTTACTTTTTGAAACCTGGGAAGGCTCAACAACAAACAACAATATATTCATCGAGAAGTTTATCTGCTTAACCAAACTGTTAGAATAATATCTTATTTTTACATGCAATAACTGGCTGCGATATTACATCAGCAATTTTCCAAAGGGGTAAAACAACAGTATTTAAAATGTTTGAAAAACATTATTTAATTGATTGCGCAAAATTATTTAAATAGATTTACTCTTCTCCACAAGTCATCATCACAAACGGGATGCGCTTTCTTCTTGCTATGTATGGAGCGCAAAAAAATTGATTGTATAGACAAGTATAGATATTTAAGTTTTGTAAAAAATACACGGAACAATAAAAGAGTAGAACTATCTTATCTTCCCCCAATATCTGCTTCTGCTTATTAACACTTATATCGAGTATACCATCAAGTATGGCTAGGCAATCAACTGGACCCAGAAAACTGGGGTTGGAATTTAATAGATAATACTTTGGAGCCAATTCAAATTTTACTCCCACTTGATCCAGAAAAACTTCTTAACACCATTTTTGCAATTGCAAAAAGGGTTGTAGTGTAAACTGTGGCTGTAGAGTAGATTAGATTAGCAAAGGAGCTGATTATTTAGCCTTTACCACCGCGACCTTTTCAGATCTATTGTGATGCTCCCAGAATAGCTTCCTTATAGTACCTCATCCAGCTTTGTCCTTTGTACTCGACTCCACAGCTTTGATAAAGGCTCTTTTGTATAGCTGTCCGCCCTTGGCTTTTCTTCTCCGAGTACTTGGAATCTCAGTCTCGCCAGGCCTTCACAGTGGCACAATACGTGAACTGATGTTTCCTCTTCCTCTTGGCAGAATCTGCCACTTAGAAGGCCTACTATTACTCTGATGGCCTTCCTATTCTAGCTTAGTAGATCTTCCGTAAAATTGGCCGAACGTTCTTTAATGAACTCTTTGGCCTGTCTCTATCTTGGGAGATTCCTCCACTATTTCAGAGATTTATTTTCCACCCATTCCTTAATGGCTGCTCGTATGCATGGCTTTGCTACGCCACAAAAGGGCTCGGGTCCTATTGGTGCGCCTTCCTTGGCCAGTTGGTCAGCCTTTTCGTTTCCTCTGTGTCCCTCGTGTACCCATGCTAGGGTCACTCTGTTCTGACTTCCCAACTCTGTAAGGGCCGTCAAGCAGTCCCACACCAATCTTAAGTTGATTTGCATGGAACTGATTGCTTTTATTGCCGCTTGGCTATCAGAGAAAATGGCAATCGACTGGTTAACAGTAGCTTGTCTTGTTATCTCCCTTGCGCAACAGTGTATGGCGATCACTTCGGCCTGAAACACCGCTGCATATTTCCCTAGACTTATCGGGATACTGGCTTTTGACCTTGTCCCGTAAATCCCGGCTCCAACTCTTTGTTCTGTCTTGGAACCGTCAGTGTACCAGTCAGTGTATGTCAGTTTGTGCTGTTATGGGAGGACCATTCTTTGAGTCCTACCTGTCTGGTATAACAGTCTGAAAGTTCTTGTTGAAGTTATACCTTGGGACCATTACATCCATGGGCATGCCTAGAATGGGATCTGCCCTCATCTCCGAGTATAACTTCTGGTACTCCGTTCCGTGTTGCTGGCTAATTGGCGTTCGGCCTTGCATTACCCTGTGCACCACTGACCGAGTTTCGCCTTGTATGAATATGTGTAATGGTGGCAGGTTCAAGAGAACCTCAAGTGCAGCCGTAGGAGCAGTTTCTATAGCCCCCGTGGCGCACAGGCAAGCAAGCGTTTGTGCACCACTTAACAGCCTCATTGCTCCCGACTGCACCGTCTTAGTCCACCATACCACTGATCCATAGGTTATCATGGGTCTCACTACCCTGGTGTATAACCACAGGTTCATTTTGGGATTTAACCCCCAGTTCTTTCCCCACATTTGCCTACACCTTCCCAGGGCGATTGTGGCTTTCTGTGTGACTTTTTGGATGTGAGAGTTCCATGTTAATTTTTGGTCAAAAATTACTCCTAAATATTTTCCTCACAGGCACATGAAATTTCCACTCCGTTGAGCTTTAGGGGCTTTAGGCCTTGCAGTGCTCTTCTCCGTGTAAAATTGACGACTGTGGTTTTGTGGGAATTTATAAAGTCCTTCCTTACAACACCATTTGTCGACAACATTTAGGGCTCTTTGCGAACGCTCTGTTATTGTATTCGCGAATCGCCCCTTAACAACTATTGTTATATCATCAGCATACCCTAAGCAATAGAAGCCCTCTGTGGAAAGTTTCCGGAAGAGTTCATCAACCAGGGTTGCCCATAGTAGTGGAGATAGTACACCTCCCTGGGGGCAGCCTGTGCTCACTTTACGCCTCAATGGAGATCTCACCTAGATTGGATATTATAATCCTATTATCTAGGCTGGCTTTAATCCACCGGCAGATCGTTGTTGGGGCTCCTCTGTTTGATAATGCACTCGTTAGTGAGTGGCTGTAAAAAAGTCGGATTATTTTGTTTACCAACATGTACAAATTGTCAAGACCAGTCTTGCTCCAATGTTGAATCAAATACAACAGATGAGGATTTTTAATATATCGATGAGGAGACAACTGATGCATCTTTCTTAGAACAATTTACAGATATCCAGCAAGAATAAGAAGAAGAAGAAAGCGAAGAAGACATTACTGTTGAAGTGGCATTTGAAGATTATCAGTCAGACTAAAATTTTCCCGAAATCAACAATAATTCGTTCCACTTTAATCATTTCCAATAGTACCATTTTTTAGTTAATAGAATAGAATAAACTAAATCACAATATATCGTGAATTATGCCTACCGGGGAAACCACGTTAAAAATAATGCGCCAAGTACACTACCTCACAGGTGGTGCGGATATGTGTGCATATTATGTAGAATACCACTTCTTCAACTTTTGGAATCGCGATATCTCAGGAATGGTGATTCGTAGGAAAAAAGTATAACAATAATTTTTATAGATAATTGCACGATGTACAACTTGTCGTGTTGTTTTTATGATAACGCTTACCATTTACGAGAAAAATTAAAAAAAACAACGATATTTTTGACCTTTAACCTTGAATAATTTTTTTAGTAGGCGTAGGATCGATGAGGATTTTTGATATTTAATTTGTAATAGTGTACTTATGACTTGTATCAATATTCAGCTCTATGCGAATTATAGTAAATTAAAATGTCTACATTGGCCGGATTAATACTATTATGGCAAGCGCCTAGTACAGCGGATACTGATAAGCTTTGATCGCTCACTAAAAATATCAAAGTCTATCTTTTGTTTTTTGTGATTTATATATTTAAAAAAATTAGAGCTTGTTTATAGCTCATTACCTCATCTTTTAAAACATAAGAGTCACGAGCATTATTAGGAAAACAAGCGACATCCGCACGCTTTGTTGATGCTCTTATAAAAAAGTTCGATAAAATCAATAAGTAACGCTTTTTTGTCATGTACGATATGAGTTTTTTGACATTTACAATTATGACTAAATTTTGCTATATGCACTTCACTTTCAAACATTGTTAAGTTTTTTTAGGTATCGATTTGAGTACTGATTAATAAACGAAACCGGGAACGGACAAAATTTTGTAACCTAGAAAGGACCCGGCAGTATTCTCATGGAAAATTGGTTTATATGAACTTCGCTTTAATTGGGACATGTTGTGGTCTTTGATACAAAGTTCCAATGAGCACGAAGTTCAAACACTGAAATTCATTTCGTACAGGCAGAATTTTAATAAATTTGAGCACAAGCACTTAGAGATTGAGGTCATGTGTTTCAACCTGTTTTTTTTTCAGAATAGACAGCCCACATGTTGTAGATTAATATCCAAGTGATTGTCAGAAGTCGTTAAAATTCTGCACTTTGGCAGCTCGTACGAAAGATAGCTTTTGAGCTTCGTGTCTATTGAGACTGCAATATATCTTAATTTTAGAGAATTTCACCAAAACCTATTTTTCATAAAAATACTGTTGAGGCCTTTAAGTGGATATATTTTAAATAATTTATGCATTTTTTTCCCTCAACCCCCAGACCATTCTTGATTCTATTTGATATAAACCAATGTTGGCACGTATAAGCTTGTATAATATATAAATTTATAGGCATTGTTTAAGGAGCAAGGGAACCACCGCTGCGAAAAAGCGATCAATCAGCCTGTAATATTAAAACTGGAAAGATTACCTCTTTCATATATTAGATGTTGACACTATTTATTTGTTTGCTACATATTTATATTGTCGATAATTATTAACGCTGTATCCTTCATTTAACATTAACCTGAAAATTTAATGAAACAAGATGAGATAAATCAATAATTTCTAAGTATTGCGAATTATTAAATTACTATTACGATAATAAATTGAATGATGGGCAATTTTTCATGAAATACATCAATAATGAGGATATATATATATATATATATATATATATATAAAGGCTTAAAATCTATTAAATCAGAAGCGTGCTGAGTAGATGATATAAAAACAGAAATGATAAATATTACGTTGCCATATTTTTTAGATCTAGTAAGAAATATTTTTAATGACTATAAATCAGGGCATCTTCCACTAATTTGGAAATCTACAGAACCTTGCCTAAATTCTACATCCAACCTCATGACTTAAGACTGATATCAATACTTCCAGCATTTGCAAAACTACTGGAAAAATTGTTGCTTTTGAGGTAAAAAATTACTTAGAAACAAATCAAATTCTTCCTTTGATACAATCAGATTTCTGTCACAAATTTAGCGCTAATACAGCTTTATTAAAGATGGTTGATGATTTAGCGACGGCATTTGACAAGTCCTCCTCGACAATACTAATTCCTTTGGATAAAAGTAAAGCATTTCATTTAGTTAATTTTGATCCATTGCTTGCACAGTTGTCCTTCATAGGTTTTGATGCTACTATCTTAGCGGGAATATTTGTATGGCCGTTCGCAAGATGTGAAAATCATTAAAACAGTTCACTCTGACTTTGGTCACACTAATTCCGGTGTACCCCAAGATAGCATTCTTGGCTCATGTTATTATCGATTTGTACATATGTTCTGCCTAATGCTATAAAATATGTTCAACTTCATTTGTATGCTGATTATATACAGTTGTAACTCTTGTAACGGAGGTCAGAGCTAATGTTAATGAGGTTATAAATGTGGTAAATCTCGATTTAAAAAGCATCTTTGACTGGTGTGGTAAAAATGATCTTAAAGTAAATACAACTAAAACAGTGGCTTCCTGTTTAGGTCCTGACTGCCAACGGGATGATATTTGTAATAATCACATGGAAATTAATATCTCCACAATAGAGTAGATATCTTCAGCAAAGAATCTCGGCATTTTTATTGATAACAAATTATGTTTTAATGACCATATTAACCACACTGTCGAAGTTGCATTTCTTAAATTGAAGTCAATATACTACTTAAAATATCAGACAAATGCAAGAAAGTAAGTCGCTTTATGATTATATTACCGGTAACAACCTTAACGTAAGTAACAGGGGCTGTACACCGACATTTATTAACACTGGAAGTCAAACTCTAATAGATATAACACTAACAATGTGGCGTATATCCAGCTTAATCCAGAATTGGCATGTGTCTGATTGTGAACACTATCGAACCACCAATGGATAAACTTTGAAATTAATCTCATTAAGGCACCCAAAAAACCATTCCGAGATCCTCGGAGAACTGATAGAGATAAATATCGATGTCAACTCAGGGAGAACTTGAAAGGGGTTAATAAGAGGGTGCCCAGAACGAGTGGCAAAATAGAGCAATATGTCAAAATCTTGCAAAGAGCCACGAGACAAGCTTTTGAAACATCCTGCCCCTTGAGGTCATCTCAACAGCCCAATGAGGACACCAAGTGGTGGTGTCAAGAGTTGACTGACCTCAAGAAGAAGGCTAGGGCTTCATTCAACAAAGCAAAACTGACAAGACAGGAATCCTATTGGGAATCATACAAAACCAATTTGAAAAAGTTTAAAAAACTAGTCAGACAGAGACAAAGAGATGCGTGAAGAACCTACTGTGAGGAAATCGAAGATTACTCACAGACTGCCAGGTTATGCAGAATCCTCGCCAAAGACAAAGACCATGACCTCTGCTTATTAAAAAGGAGTAATGGTACAAGAACCAGCGACTTTCACGAAAGCCTAGAGTTACTCATAGATACTCACTTCCCGGGATCTGTGATAACAGAACGGAAGGAGTGGCCAAACGAAGTCGACATCCAACCCTCGGATTTCGATTGGCAAATGGCCAACCAAATAGTAAGTGAGGACAGAATAAGATGGGCAATACAGAGCTTCTCCTCTGTTAAGTCGCCAGGCATTGACGGTATCTATCCCGCCCTATTGCAATGAGGACTGGATGAATTACTGCCGCACCTCGTTGCAGTATTTAAGGCGTGGAGACATGGAGAGAAGTGAAAGTTGTGGTCATCCCAAAGGCAGGGCGGATGGAGAAGCTATGTGAACGATACATAAGAGATGTTGTAGTAAAAGACAACCCCTTACATCCTAACCAGCACGCATACACCCTGGGAAGATCCACCGACACCGCCCTCCATGCAGTCGCGAGTCGGATTGAGAGATCCTTGGACAATAAAGAGTCCACCCTAGGTGTCTTCATAAACATAGAAGGTGCATTCGACAGAACCACCTTTCCAAAAATTACAGCGGCCCTAGTGGAGAAGAATGTCCCCACGATCATGGGAAGCTGGATGTCCAACATGATTCGAAGAGAGCTGTACAAATCAATGTAGGAGATGCTTCTGTACGAGGAATGGTTGCGAGAGGCTATCCACAGGGAGGTGTAATATCACCACGCTATGGAACCTCGTTCTTGATAGCCTCTTGTGCCGCCTCAATTCAGGGTTCCACACAATTGCCTACGCAGATGATTTAACAATCATGCTTAGCGGAAAATTCGAAGGAGTCCCTTGTGAAAGAATGCAGGCGGTCCTAAGAATAATCGAAAAATGGTGCAGAGAACACTCCCTGTTTGTCAATCCTAGGAAGAACAGAGATGATTCTCTTTACAATGAAAAGGAAACTAGGAGCATTGAAGGCGCCTGCCGTCCTGAATACAACACTAAGTTTCGCATCAGAAGTGAAATACCTTGGGGTAACCTTCGATGCCAAACTAACATGGAATCTTCACATAGATAGAAGATTAAAGAATGCTTACAAGGCCTCTTCTGCAGGCGTGCACCGATTGCGTTTGTCCCCGGTTTGTTTTTGACAGACCCTACATAATACAGACGAATAGTGAGAACGAGGCTGCTGGCGAAGGTGTGATCAACATCTTCATAGACCGATCAAAAAAGAAGGATGGGGCAGGATGTGGAATATACTCCAGAAGTCTGCAAATCCAATATAAATGGGCTATGGCTGTGCGAGCCAGCGTATTACAAACGGAACTAGCGGGTATAACCTTAGCTGCAAAAGAAATTGTCCGTAGACAAATTACGGGCAAAACAATCAGGATCTACACAGATTGTAGACAATCATTACTAGCCCTGAGGCCTAAGTATCTTTGGACCAAGCCCGGCCAGTCTGTTACCGATTACGGCGATAATACAAATAATTAAAGATAACGCCCACAATGAGTTCAAGAACTGTGGGATGAAACAAACAGCTGTCAGCTTGCTAGGGAACTACTAAAACATCCCAACAAGAGTACAGCAATTGACTACCTGGTAATGTCCAGAAGGAACCTACGTTTTATAACGGGAATCCATACTGGACGCTGTCCGTTAAGAAACCATCTCCATAATATGAGATTAAGCGAAACACCTCTCTGTAGAGGTTGTGAACAAGAAGATGAGGCGGTTCAACATGTACTCTGTGACTGTTCTACCGTCTCATCAATCAGAGAATCCATTTTGGGAGAACATTGGCCTACTTTGGCCGATGTAAGGGAGATGCCCCTAGGCAGCATCACCACCTATTTCGCAAGATTAGGTAGGTCGGAAGCCTAGGCGAGGGTCTGCCTACAGGGAGGATGTACAAGGGGCCCAAAGGGGCCTAAGTGCTGTGGTTCAATAATTTTTATTGACACGATAGCGCCGAAACTACTGAACGGATTTGAATGAAACTTTGCATGTGCGTTTGTTTAGTGCTCCAGAAGATCTGAAAAGGTTTTAGTTGAGATCGGATTACGTTTAGTGCCATTTTGACGCAACAAGTTGTTTATTTTATAATTATTCTCAATTTGCAATAGAACCATTAAAAAGCAGTTAAAATTCTGATTTCAACGATATATCACACTTCCACCCTTTCGATTTGGTTTCCATGAAAAAAATTAAAAACAAAGCAAATATGAAGCATAGATCGCATTTTGCGTGACATGATCGATGCGCGTAGTCGTTACGTCGTGAAACTCATCACATCTCGTGTCAATTCATGTGTGAGGCTTTCTTCACTGCTTTAGAAGTAGAGCGGATTACGTTTAGTACCGTTTTTAAATATATATACAGACAAATCGAAGAATTAAACTACAAATATTCCTCTAAAATCTAGTAAAATTACTGAAATGCTAATGTTTCATTTAACAAAGACAGCTGCGAGCAATCGGATTGCAATGAGCAAATTTGACGATTGTCATTGTCATCGTTTGTCATCCGATAACGTTAGTGTCATGTCATGTTAATAAGATTTCGGCATATTTGTAACTTTTAGTGACTGCACCAGTGGATTGTTACAAATTTTAAAGGTAGATGCAACAATATCAATATCACATGCTTTCTGTACCTTCGTTGGTGAATTTATTATAGATTATCACTTTACCAATTTTCAGTTTGTTGCTTTACAAATCTGTAGTATTTAGGATAACTAGACTTTCTTAGTCGTTCAAGTGATGTTAAAGTTGTTAATATCCTAATAGTATATTATTCAACGAGCGATAATGTAGGTAATAACTCGCTAACTCACATAGATGAAATTTGCAGCACGAGCCGCAGGCGAATGTTGTAAATTCATTAAGTTGAGGGTTTTTTAGTGCCCCAGAAGATCTGAAAAGGTTTTGGATGAGATCGGATTACGTTTAGTGCCGTTTTGGCACACAATCTAATGCTCTTTTTGGCTTCAAAGATCCACCGGGTGGGGAGGTTCCAGCCGCTTCCAGTAGCTGCCGATTCTTTTACCAAATTACAATCAACAAAAGCTACAGAGAATACAGAATGCATGCATTCGATTTGCTTGTAACGTTCCTTATGGAAATCACATACTAAACCCCCAGTATTCACAGATATCAGAAATGAAAATTAATAATAGAGTAAAATATTTGTACTACATATTTACTTATTTTGCTGATTAGGAGATCTAGAGTTCATAATGTTAATGTTAGAATAAATTCTTTTACAATCCCTCAGCATAACTCCGAATTCGAATGTTTTTCGTATAATGCTCCTTGTCTATTAAACACTGTTTCAAATAGGATAAATTTGTCACACGGAGCTTTTATTAAACATGCAAAGCAGACTTATTATCTACTAATATATGTAATACTTTTCTTCTCAATCACATTGTACTTCTTACATATGATATTTATATTGAGTTTGTTTATTTATTGTATATTGTTTGAACTTTTGTGAACTTTACCTTTTTCTTATGTGGGTGGAATGGAAGTATGGCCTAGCCAAATTTTTATTCTGTGTGCTGTACATTTTTTTTGTTAGCGCAATAAAGATTTATTTATTATTTATTTAACATGGAATTAACCAACATTGATATCATTTAAAGAAAAATTAATTTTTGCACTTGCTCATCCGAATAATGAAAATAATCACTAACGAGAGCGTCTTTGTTTCGGTTTCTGTCGTGCTAGCTAGCTCCAATTCTGTAAGATCTGATGAGAATATATTTAAGCCTATAATTCTCTGTTACTCTGTTTGCATATTTCAGTCGCAATTATCTGTAAACATCGTGCGAAATGTGGCAGTTTGTGAAATAAATTAACTAATTACATTTGTACAGGTCCGAGACAATTTTATTTGCGGATTTCAAATAACTAGTTTTGGCGATCGTTTAATATACACTAAGTGTTCCGTGTATTTATTAAGTCACAAAATTAGCATATGTTTCTATTGACAAAGAAACACTATGAGAATGTGAAAGATCCGTGATCTCGGAGTCTGAAGAACTTCTCGTTGCATATTTAATGCTTCGTAAAAACTATATCACCACATACGATTTTCTTATTCTCTAATACTTTTTAAGAAAAGGAAGTAATCTTAAGAGATTACTTCCTGAAAAGTAAATCTCAGACATAAGTGAAATAAGGAAATTTAGTAAATAAATTTATATATTGGTTCTTTTAAAGATGGATACGTTACCTATAAAAGAAATGTAAATCAATTAGTGTAAAAGTCTCATACCACACATGGTGAGTAAAGAGAATCTCGTGAAGCGTTGTTTCCTGTAATGGTTATTATTCACATGTAAAAAGTGTATTTTATTTTATTATATTGGCGCGCACTCCTGTTTATTTTATGAGTTTTTATATATTTATTTATTTTATATTGACTTTACAGCGCTTGATCATGTACTTTCTGTATATGTTAAAAGACAGAATATAGTTAGTCTAAAGATGAACATTGTTTTTGAAAAAATGTAACTGTTGATAGTGATCATAAGCCCTTGACAATCATTGTAAAAAAGCCGCTGACTTCCTGTCCAGCTCGTTTTCAACGAATGTTAATTCAAATACAAAAATACGACATAAATTTAGTATATAAACCGGGTTCAAAAATGGTATTAGCAAACGCGCTGGCTCTCAAGAGCTCATAATAACAACATTCAAAGTGACACAGAAAATATAGATCTGGATAAATTGTTAGATGATAAATTAAATGCATAAATTTGTTTAATAACAAAAACTTACCGATTAGTGACAAAAAATTAACAGAAATAAAATCAGAAATTAAGAATGATAAAGAAATGTTAGAATTAATTAATGTAACAAAGAACGGTTGGCCTGAATATAAACAAAATGTAAAAGACATTATAAATAGTACAGTAAACGAAGCTCAAAATGGCAGCCAAATAAGAACATTTTGGATGGTTTGGGATATTTGAACTCTTTATGTAATAGTATGCTCTGATCACGGGAAAAATACTAAAAAAAATTCCAAACATGTTGCAACATCTTCTTATATACATAATATACATATATTTTTAGCAAAAAATGCAAATATCTTGTAAACTAAGCATTTTCTTGAAAAAAATACAAGAATAAAAAGTGTTTAAAATCCTATTCTCCATATGACCATCGCATTAGATTTGCAATTTCCCTTTAGTTTTCCGGAAAAACGGAAAACATATATTTATAGTTTTCTTTGATTATCTTGCTATCTATGCGTTTTTTCAAAAAATTTATGACAACAAAAAACGCTTAAAATTACATTTTCTATACAGCGACGCTATATAGAATATTTTTTTAATTTTTCGACAAAACTGAGAATTAACATACTATGTTAGCTTTCAGTATTTCCGGAAAACTAAAGGGAAAGTTGCAAATCGAATACCATGGTCATATGGAAAATGCGATTTTAAATACTTTTTTCCTGTACTTTTTTCAAGAAAATGCTTATTTGACGAGATATTTGCATTTTTTGCTAAAAATATACATATGTATATAAGGGTCCAAATATCCCAAACTATCGAAAATTTTCCACGCCATTTCCTTCGTTTACTGTACCTACTAAAAAATATACTTTTCATTTAGAGACGAAATTTCGTATTGTGACGGTATGTTGTTTAGAACTCCAGAATTATAATACCAAAAAAATTACGGAAAAATATTCTACTTGCATGCTAGTCACCTAGGAAAAGAAAAGACCACTTAGGGGTCGTGAGATATTATACTCGCCTGGAATGTCACGCGACATTGATAATTTGGTCTCAGATTGAAAAACATTGCCATGTATGCAAAATCAAATCAGAAAGAGCCATTGAAGCAACATGAAGTACCTTACAGAGTGTGACAAAAAATTGCATTAGATATTTTCGAACTGGAAAATAAAAATTATCTAGTTCTAGTGGATTATTTTTCAAAATTCTTTGAAATTACACAGTTAAACAGCTTGTCGTCAGAATCAATAATTAAAGAAGTAAAAAGCATATTTTCCCGTCAGGGAATTCCTGATAATGCTCCACCACTAGTCTCTAAGATATTTATATCGTTTTGCACTGAGTGAGATTTTATACACAAAACATCTAGTCCGTATCATGCACGATCTAACGGTCTTATAGAAAGAACAATCCAAACGATAAAAAATACATAAAAAATGTGCTGTAACAAAAACTGATCCTTTCATAGATTTACTGGAATTAAGAAACTCTCCATTATAGTGATATAAATTCTCATTCACAACTTTTTTTATCAAAGGTCTCTTAAAAGCATTTTACCAATTACACAAAAACAATTAAAACCAGTAAAAATTAATACAAACAAAATTAGACAAAAATTGGAAAGCAAAAACCAGAAACAAAACTTCTATTATGATCGGCATGTTAAATCTTTACCGAATTTAAAAAGAAATGAATTAGTTTTTGCTAATCCAAAATAATCCAGACAAAGTAATAAGGAAAAATGTTAGACCAAGATCTTATAATATTAAATTATGTAACTCTGCCAGGGAAGTAATCAGAAATTGTAAATATATCAATTGGAATACACGCAGTGGTAATAGAGATGAATCAAAATATTTTAAAAATAATTTTCACACCAATAATTATTATTTATCTGATCAAGAGCACTGCATTTCGAATGACATTTCCTCTGATGTTGAATCTGATGGCACTAACACACAAATTACCCATTCTGGCAGAATGAGTCGTCAACCAGACCGGTTACAAGTAGAAGGGTAATACATTTTTTTGCACATTAGTTATAGAATAAAATATTTTTTAGGAAGGGGGATGTAATGGTTGTTATTCACCTGTAGAAAGTGTATTTCATTTTATTAGATGTAGCATACGCTCCTGTTAATTTTATGAGTTTTTATATATTTATTTTATATTTTTTTACAGCGCTCGATCGCCATGTACTTCTAAAAATGAACATTGTTTTATTCAGATCATTTAGTTACCCATCCAGCAGTTCGTTAGATCAATCGACTGACACAAAAAAAAATCATTTAAAAATCTAATATTCATAATTTTAAGGCTTCTATTTGCCTGTCTATTCGTAATTATTATTATTATAGATTTCGGTTCGCCCGTCTGTAGGGCTTGAAATGCTTGAATCGCAACAAATTTTAATTTGTTCAGGCAAATGATGATGCCTATGCACGCACATGCTACTTACTCAAAGACAAGTGGACCTCCAATGACTGAGGAACCACGTATAGGCCATTACGGTATAAAGTATGATAAGTTCACTCCAAAATTCAATGTAAGTAGATTTGGAAAAATTTGACCATGATTTTTTTTTACGTCCTTGGCAAGGCTTCAGGGACTTACATGAAGAACAACAAACCCATTTTTGTAGTAGATACCTTAATAAGTTGTAATGCTACATAACTTGAAGGAATTGAGAAATTCTTTTATGAAAATTAAATTGATTTAGAAATAAAATACTTCTTGCATAAAATTAAACTAAAAGTTAAAATATTTATAAAAACATACAAATATACATATACTGATATGTATATTTCACTACACATATAGTGAAATGTGTAGTGAAATATAAGTATTGCATCATGAGAAGAACATACCTTAATTTGAGGTAGAGAACATCAGTGATAATCATAACATCCCATTTCCTTCACTACGAAGTTACAGGGTGCTTTATAATTATTGGCAAAAACTACTTTTTGTCATAATTTTGACAGGGAATGGAATAATGGATTCATATCTGGTACAACTGATACAGTAACGATCTTTCAGAAGTATATGTATGACATGAAAAGAAATCCAGGTCCGAAGTCACTAAAATTTATGTTCCTTTTGTACCTCTAAATAACATGACATAACATGTAAATTTATTCGGATGGAATATTTTTATGCCGTCTTGTTCAAAATGTGTTCCTTTATAAGAAAGTACAGTTTTTCAGATGGAAATGTGGTCAGAAATTGTTTAAACAAAGTTTCTTTAAACAAATTAGAAAAATTTTCGTTTCGGAAAAAATATTTCTTTGAAGCTTATACTACAATATACTTATAATATATGATTTGCAGGAAACAACTACTCAGCGGGCAAATACCCCGACCTGCATTGAATTACACCTTACAAATCATTAAAGAATGGTAACCAATATCATTTGTCAACTCCCTGACCAGACATAGACCGGTTTCGAACTTATTAGTTCTCATCAGTATGCCATAGGTCATGGATACGTTTTGATTACAAATATGAGAATAATATGCTTATACCTGTATTTATGACAAAAATTCATTTGCTAGATGGCTTAATAAAAACGTGTAATTGTAAAAAAATCATGTAGTACTAATACATGTACCTGTAAAAGAACAGAGTTACTTGTATATCTATATGCGGCTGTGATCTTGACCATTGTAAACATGTCTAAATTGTATAATCACTTTAATTGTATTTTAAAATAAATTAAGTAAAAAATCTTATATTACTCTAATTACCATTATTCTACTTATATTAAATATTTGTAACGTTTCGTATTTTATACAAATTATGTTATACGTCAGTCGATGCACGACGAACTAATGCAAGCGTATGTTTTATAAAAATACCCATTAATCCACGCGTTCTATACTTTTGCTGCCAAATTCATACTCTAGAATTTTTTTTGTTGCGTTTATTTGGACGTCCTGAGTAACACTTGGTAGTTGTACCACGATACACCTGGAGGAATTCGTGAAAATCGCTTCGGAAGGTCGCGGAAATCGAGGATTCGGGACTAACTCAGTTTTTATGGCCCAAAACGAGAACAACACCTATTGTGAAAATTGTACATTTGTAAATTCTCTACCTTAAAGGTCCTATACATTTTTTTCGTACGCCTAAACGTTTTGGAGATATGACGCGAAATAAGTGAAAAATGCATTTAGTTCCGCCCCAAACCTCTTTTGCACCACATATTTCGCAATTATCTTGCGAGCGCAGAATATGCCATTCCAAACGAATTAGACTATACTTTTTCGACGCCTATAAATTAGGTTTATTTGTGTCTATATGCCTATTTGTTTTACCACCGCAATGGTGAAACGTGAAAGGTTAACTGTCAATAGAAACGTCAACTGTCAACAGAAACGCAAACAGTATTACAGATTGCACTACTACTGGATGGCGCCACCTATGCTTGTTATATTCTAGAGGCATGTAATAAATATTACATATCAACTACTGGAATATAGGTCATTCCTTATTTAAAATCGACATCATAATGCTCATATTACATAATAGGCGTAGAAAAAGAACATTATAATTGTGTAGTTGTATGTGACAATAAACAAAATTATTGAAGAATTTAGTCAAAGTAAGGAGCTCTTTTAATTAAGAAATTGACTAGCTTTACAACAAATTGATTTATATCCTGGTTTGTAATAAGTATGGTGATGAACACCAATTTTAATTTCTCTTAGCATAAACTCCCATAAGAGATAAAAACTGAAATAATATAATAAAATAAATCATCTCGATACACAATAGAACGACTTTTTTAATTACAAATTTGTAATAAGGGTAACTATGTAAGAATTGCGTTATTTTTTCTTTCAGATTTTGGGATTGGAAATTATCGACCAGTTCTTTTTTGATTAAGTCCTTGTAGATCTAGAGAGACAAGAGTAGGCAGATGAACCGGGAAGGGAATTTATTAAGCGGCGTGTTTTTGTCGAGATGTAATGGGAGTAGCACAAATAGAAATTTTAAGGGCTTCTTGACAATCCATAATTGAGTAATACCCAACAAATGAAACAATATCAGCAACAGTGAATTTTTTAAATTTTATAATGGAATAGATTGACTCATCAATAAAACTCATGACAACTTAACCTGTTTAGTATTATATTTAATACAATTACATTTCATAAGAATATCCGTAACTATAGCAATATATTTGTAGACAAAAACGTGCCACATCTAAATCTGCTTCTAATTGGTCCAAATACCAGATTATAAGTGGCAACCATGTACATTTCGTTCTCACGAGAACAGGGAAACGATCGCACCAAAATGATATTTACTCAAGAATACGCATTTCGTCTGTCAAGGGAACGTCGTGATCGTACCACATCGCGTCAACTGCAAATTGATCGCATCACATGAACTCGAGAATAGCCACCCTGGTCGTCGACACCCTATCACAAAACTTTTAGTGCAGTATTCCAGTATTAAAGAGACCATGGAAAGTATCCGTATTGGAGGCGTATTGTTTCAGCATGATGCAGCCCCACCACATTTTTAACATTCAAGTAAGAGAACACTTAAATAATGAGTATCATAATAGATGGATTGATTGCGGGTGTCCACATGAATGGCCACCAAAGTCTCCTGATTGTAACCCTTGCGATAAATTTTTATGGGGCCACTTAAAAACCGAAGTTTATAGCGTCGAAATTGGTAGACAACAATTAATCCAGCGGGTTGTTACAACCTGCGACGAAATACGGAATAATCCAGCAATGGTACGTCGAGCATTTGGTGACCTAACTAAACGCACAAGGAAATTGCCCACAAATTATGGAAGGACACTTTGAAAATTTACTTGTGTAAATTATGTTTTATTTTTAAAAACATTTACCTGGATGGAAATTATTTTATTTATTTCGGTTTTAGTTTGTTCTGCTTTCCAATTTTTATTGTGTGTGAAATATTGCTTAGGCCTAAATAGTTTTATGATAATAAAAGTGACAGATACCCTACTATCATTGAATAAGTATTTTGTTAATTTATACCCGATTACTTATTAGGGCTAATTTGTTACCAAAATTGATCTTTAAAACGTGTCGCAATTAGGATTCGCCCAGACCACCTAGCCGCAATAGAATTTTTGCAAATTTAGTTTAAAAAATTCAAATAATATACAGGGTCATGTTTTTTAGATGTACAGAAGGAACATAAATTTTAGTGACTCCGGACCTGGATTTTTTTCATGTCTTACATGTACTTCTGAAGGATCGTTACTGCATTAGCTGTACCAAATATGAATCCGTTATTCCATTCCTTGTCAAAGTTACGACAAAAGGCAGTTTTTGCCAAAAATTATAAAACACCTTGTAACTTCGTAGTGAAGGCCCAATGAGAAATTTCTATGTGAGGTTCTGATTACCACTCATGTTTTCTACCTTCTATTAAGACATGCCCCTCCCATGATGCAACACCCTGTATATTACAAAAGACCGAGGACTCACTATTTCCGATGAAAAGAAATAAATTCATTTCCACCCATTAACGTGAGCAATGTGCGTTTCCAAAAGAAATGAAAATAATATTCTATAATTTACAACGTACTACGTTTTCAATCGGAAAATACAAAACAAAATCTGCTTTATTAATCATGTAGCTGCTGAAAAATTTTACGATTTCAGTCAATGCCAGACTAATTTTCTTGCACATTTCAGTGCATCGTATTAATGAAGTATTGTTGAAATTGTGCCATCCGCGTCTCCTTATCGTAGATTACCCTAAAGGAATTGTATCTGGTGCCATTTTGGGTGGGGAAGAATCTTCCTCATTTCAGTTTATTACATTTTCTGTCTTTTCTTTTGTCACTGAAGTGTGTAATATGCAACTGCCTGAGGTATATTGATGTAAACAAGGCCGACCCTTTATAATACCAGTCGTGAGGTTTCAGAGAGCGTTTCCAGTATATGGTCTGGTCAGTCTTTCTGAAATTAATGGCTATGAAATAAAAAGATCATAAATATTTTACTGTCATTTATGCCGCATTTTCTATGTAACGATATCATTTTTTCGGAAATTTCATCTAAGGTATTGTACTTACAAGTAAATATAAAAATTAACACAACAAAAATTTTACAATAATATACGGAGAAAGAAGGAAAATGTGTGACGCATTTTTCTCCACCTCGTACGATGATGTGGAGAAAAAGCGGCCACTCTTTGAAACTCGAGCTCCAGAAGGTCGGCTTGGTGGTGTGATGGACAGTGGCGCATCCTCCCACGCAGACGGCCCGGGATCAAAACCGGGTCACAGCAAATATTTACGATGTGAGCACGTTAAAGATCCCTATCCCACGACAAACTGTGGGAGTTCGGCAAAGTTTCCAGGTTAGGGGTCCTAGTGCCTACACTGACGAGCTTATCCCTTGGCGTTGGTGATTAGCTTTGGTAGCGGAAATAGGCCTACGTTAAATAAATGAATAAAAAAAGCTCCGGAAACGAGTTTTCGGTTTGCACGGGCGCCACTCTTAGTTTAAGTGATAAGACACACTACCCTCAAGCCGAGTACGCGAGGCTGAGTAGCTCAACTGGAGAAAATATGCTCCAGTGGGTCAATATATGGGAAATTAGATGTTCACACACAAACAGTCAAACTCAGTATTTTTCAATTAAATCAGTATATTCAAATAAACCTAGTATTACAATGCTACTTTTCTAACTAGTTACTTACTATCAAAAATCAACAACTACCAAGTGTCTAATTTATTGGAACTACTCGTTTCCCACCATCAGGCAAATACAAGCCAACAAGCCTGACATAGCACTCCTCGACCACCAACTCAAGACAATGTATGTCGTGGAATTCTCAGCTCCCGCTGAGAGCAACATTGTCTTGAAAGAGGAGGAAAAACGGACAAAATATCGAGATTTGCTCTTCGAACTTCGCAGGCTTTATCCAGGCCATTCTGTTAAAATAGTGGTACTGATTATCGGAGCCCTCGGTGGAATGAGACAGACGCTGCTTTCGGAACTAAGGACCATATCGGCATGCCGAGATTCAGCAGAGATTTTAGCCGGCAGAATGCAGAAGGCTGTCATCCTCGGTTCACTGCGTCTACTCAGAGCACACGATTCGCGGACCCGGTAGTCACTCACCCCACGAGCGTGGGGAGTGGCTATTGGTATTTAATAACAGCTCCTCTCTGTGAGGGTCGGAGCTACAGAGAGGGTGACTGAATTTTTGTAAAAAAAAAATTGTTTATATCAAAGATTCAAGTAAACATATATAATATCCGGCACATATTATGAATATAAATAAAAGAGAAATCGCTTAAGTTTTTTGTAAACTTGATTGCGGTTCCATGTTATAATACTGCTTGATGGGTCCTTTAATAATATAAAGAGCTTAAGAATATATACTAACAACTTTCTATCTCCTATTTACTATTTAAATATAAAATTATATATACACCTACCTACGCCCTAAAACCACATTTTTTCTAAAACACATATATGTATATATCAATACACGCACATTAATGAAGAATATAGATTCAGACCCTGCAATTTGATCCAGTTTTCGACGTTTCTTTTGAATTTTGTAATATTTCTAACATCCCTGGTACATTTATCCAACATATTAAAAAAAATTTCACCTATGTATACATAATATATTTGCCCTATACTTTTTGCCATTTTTTTGATTTTGATGTCATCCTGCTGTTTACTTGTGCTATATTTATGTGTAAAATGCTCATGGTTTTGTTTGTTATTGTACTGATAAATGAGAGTGGTATAATAATAGAGTTGTCGTATGCTAAAAAGCTCGGAGTTTTGAAATATCAATTCCGTCGGATAAAGAACAATTGACTCTACCAATGCTTGATGGCAATTAAATGTGGAGTTTTTAATATTTCTTTAATTTGTTTAAATTTATGTAGCAAACCTCTTACTTTCTGCAATATATTTTACACTTGCCATCTTAGGTGACAATCTATATAAATTCCCAGATATTTTACTATTTCTGTAGCATTAATGTGGATGGTTTTATTTTCTTGTATTATTTCCACTCTATTGAAATTTGGTAGGTTGCAATTATAAGATGTTAAAGGCAAGTAAAATGTTTTTTTTTAAATAATTTATCGTTAATTTCAAACTATCAAATAAGTATTTTATTTGCTTAAGGTCATGCTCGACAATGGTTTTAAGAATTTACCAGAGGTTGCTTCATAAAATATAACAGTATCGTTTGCAAAGGAGATTATAGTACCGGGTGTATCAAGGGAAAGTATGTCGTTTATATAGACTGAGAAAAGTATAGGTCCTAATACTGTTCCCTGTGGTACACCATATGTTACAATTTCCGGCTGACTTAAGAAATTACCAATTTTCACAAACTGTTTTTTTTCACTTAGGTAGTTTTTGAACAATTCCAGTGCAATGCCAATAGATTTTAATTCATTTATTAATCTTGTGACACCGTGTCAAAAGCCTTCGCTAGATCTAAAAAAACACATAACGAAGGCTTTGACAGACGTCAACTTAGCTATCGCGTCATGTGTAGATTTGTTTTCTTGAAATCCATATTGCTGGTTCCGATATTATTTTATGTTTTTTTAGAAATATTGTCAATCTAATCTTAAGTATTTTTTCAAATATTTTATCAAAATTGGATATGAGTGATATGGGTCTATAGTTTTCTATTAAATGTTTTTCACAATTTTGGATATATACCTGTACTTATTGACTTATTAAATATATGACATAACGGTTTTGGAATAAAATCCTTTAAATCTTTAATAATTTCCGATTTGAAACCATTCTTTCCAGGAGCTTTGTTATTCTTAAGATTACTAATACAGTTTTTAATTCTAGATTCATTTGTTGGTGTAACGAAAAAGAAATCCACTATTTTGTTTTTAGTTAGGTCAGGAAAACGTTCCTCAATTTGGTCTGCTAGTGTAGATCCTATATTTGCGTAATATTTGTTATAGATGTTTGCCTTTCTTTCTTATCTGTGACTTTTTCTGTATTTTTTGTAATAAATTTGATTTCAGTATTATTTCGTGTTTTTTTTGTTGGTAATTCTGTTTACTCCCTCCCATAAACTTTTACTAGTAACTTGTTCTCTGTATATTAAACTCTTTATATAGTTATTTTTTGCTTTTTTACCAGATTATTTATTTTATTTCTGTATGTGGTATATTTATTTTTTATTTCATAATTATTTGGGTTTTTGAGACATTCTTGAAAAAGTGTATCCCGTTTATTCATTGAATTAACTATACCGGTAGTAATTCAAGGTTTTCTTTTTCGATTTTTGTTGTTATTTTTTGAGGTCCGTGTTTAGTTGCATATAATTGAATTCAGTTTTTTTTAATGAATAGTTCTGTACAAATGTCAGGGTTTTCCTCAAGATATAAATTACTCCAATTTTCATTTTTTATATTTGTCAAAAGTGGTGCAATTAACGTCCCTTTTTTAAATTAAATTACTATATTCGTCTACATTTCGACATATGTGTGTGGTACTAGGCGGGTTGTGATAATCTCTAATGTATGGATCCATATTTACTTTTAAGTTAAGCACAGAAAGTAATGTTCCTAGTGATAAAATTTATAATAGTATTTGATAATATAAAAATGAAAATTAAACAACTCCACTAAACAGGTAGATCTTATAAGTTAAATCTTTCATTTCAATTTAAATTAACTCTGTACCTTATTCAATTCATTAAGTAGATTATAATGCGCAAAATTCAGTTATTGTTATTTGTGTATAAACAGAAGACTGAAGCTTTAATATAAAAATATTAAAAATGCGAAATATGTCTCCTCCTTGCGATAGTAATAAACGATTTACTGCTTAATAAAGTTTGCTGCTTGAAATGAAAGATCTTTTAGAGTGCCAGCCTGAATTGTGAAATAATAAAATCATAAACCAAGGTTATTAATAGTGGTAAATTCTCTCAAATGAGATGATGAAATTAAATATGCATAATTAATTTCAGAGTAATATTACGATCTAAATTATTATTTATTATTACTTCGCTATTTTTAACTCTAAAAAAGAAATAATGAAAGAGTTGGTGTTTCGAAATTATTAACCCTCACCAGCGCATGTCTGACTTTCAAAGTGCCATAGATAAGAACAAAATGTGGGATATATTGAAAGTACAGCGAACAGTACTTGGATTGGCAGTTTTATTTCTTTTTTTATTTGTTTATTTTTCCATATATAATATATATTATTGGATTCCATGAACAGTCGTATCAGTCAAACCTTCTCTTCTGCTTAAGGGGTAGTTTTAGGGGTGACTGTCAGTATTTTCCTCTTAACTTCATGCTTAAATTTTCTCTTTTCATATTTCTAAAAATTATTATAAAAAAACTAATTTTCAGATCACTAGAAATGAAAAAGTTATTCTTATTGCATTTCGATAAACTAAGTCATTTCCGAGTAATTTAAAAAACAACATGCATTCTTTATGTGTAAAAGAATTTATTAATAAAATATTGTAAATTTGATTATAATTAAACGTAGAAAATAGCTAATTATCAATTACAGAAATTGTTCGAAATGCCCGCCATTTTCTCTTGTGCACAATCTAAGTCTTTTTTTAAGGAACGTTGAATACCCTGTAAACTTTCGTCAACACTCTGTAACATTGTATCTTGATCGATTTTTTTCTCAACTGTTCTATCGTGGCAATTTGAGTATTTTAAATTCGTGATTTTAGATAAGTCCACACAGTGAAATCAAGAGAAGTTAGGTCAGGCGACTGAGCAGGCCGCTTGATTGTTGCATCTGCACCCCGGCCAATCTATATCTATTAGGATAGTGGTTGTGTAAGCATGTTCTACATGTTTTGGTTTCCAGGAAATATATGATATTCAACTAATTGATTCCCTAGAGTTGCTGCCCATACATTTATTTAGAAGATATGTTGAAGATGGGTTTGCATTACGATTTTCATCAACCCAGAAATGCATATACCGAGAATTAAACATACCTTGTCGTGTGAATGTAGCCTCGTCGGTAAAAAGTATTTTCCTTAAAAAATCTGGAGCAATTTCTATACGTTCAAGCAACAATTCACAAAAATCAACTCTTATTGGCATATCCTCAGGTAATAATTTTAGTCGGCCGCTGCAAAAATCAGAGAGCAACCCATATAGATCCTCGTTTCCTCTGTTGCTTTTTTCTTTGTAGCATCATCTAATTTATAGTGGTCCTCTAAAATTGTTTGTTATTAAAAATGTCATGACAGACCCCAGGATGAGAGGCGTGTATTCCTGTTTTCCCCTTTTGTGATCTTTAAATATTTTCTTTTCTCTGTCGTAGGCTAGTTTGTAATGAATGATTTTCAACGCAGTATTTATTAAGTGTCTTTGTAGTTTAATTTTATTTGAATTAGCGGTTGGCTGCATATGTAATGGATAAATGCCATAAAAAACCCACACAGATATAACATAATAAACATAATTTGTGAAAAGTGATTGTCCAATTGTTAGGCTTACTAAATGACAGATGGGTATACTCTTTTTATAAAGCCACTTTAATTAATGAAAAACATCTTAAGGTGCATATACCTCCTTCTTACAAAGCGACACAGTAGCCCATAATACCTGTTACGTTATTTAGTAATTATTGTTATTTCCCATCATTGCTTAATTTGCAGAAAAGAGGTACGTTTTAATGGAGAGCACACAATAATGTTCCAAGTAGACTATAAGATATATTGATTAGAATTGCTTGCCAATACGATTACATGAATGTTTACGTAACACTAGAAGTACTATACAGTCTCTGTGTGGTAGTTTACTATTGTCTAGTAGATACATTTTTAACCATTTATTTATCTATTTATTTATTTGTTTGTTTGTTATTTATTTATGTATTTCCTTCCTTCCTTACTTACTTATTTATTGGTTCGTGCGTTCGTTCATTGATTTATTAATTCATTTATTTATTTATTTGTTCTTTCATTTATTTATTTAACTTACACCATTCAACAGTATAACACCAATTACTGAACGGGTACAATATAGAGACGATATATTTATAATAATAATAATAATAACACCGCAGGTAATTACGACCCACTTTTTCCCCGAAGGCTCTAGAAGAGCCTTGTGTGAGAGGGGGCTACACATTTAGAGACAAGGGACACATACCCAATATCCGTATATATTGGAAAAATCCCTCTCACAGTATTTTCCACTGCCACGACTGGGGATCGAACTCGGAACTTTTGGATGAGAGGCAAGTGCACTCACCTGTCGACCACCAGTCATACAATACTAACAATACGCAATAATCAGTAACAAAAGAAATACTAAAAATGAAAATACTAAAAGTGCTAAGAACTAAGGTTTTGTATCAAGATTACATTGCAGTTGAACAGATCAAATTTGGTTTGGAATTGTTGCAAATTTGATGAAGTGATGAGAATTTCATTACATTAATACGGGGTGTTTAGAGATTGAAAGTAGGAGATTTCCATAAGATTACTACATGGGGAATTCAAGTGGCTGAGAATCTTCTTACTGTCAATTGCTGTTGGGCAATAATACGACGATTTTCAAAAGTGTCGAACAAGTGTCTAGACAGTAATTCTTTATGCAGAAATCCAATTGGTGGATATAAATTATCATCCTTGAAGCCGAGATGTTTTACGGAACGTCACATGAATATTGTAATGAGGACACCATATGATGGAGGTATATTCAACGCGAGGTCAAACAAGAGCGCAGTATAATAATTTGGTGGTATTAATATCATTAAATTCGCGTGTATTCCGTATTACAAAGCCAAGAGATCTGAATGAGTTTGTTACTATATCATTGATATGGTCAGTAAAGGATAGAATAAGGAAAATTACGCCAAGGTCACGGATAGTGTTAGGCCTATGCAGGGAAACTTCATCAATATAATAGTCATATTTTATGACATTGTGTTTCAGAGAAAAGGACATTTCGTTACATTTTGAAGGATTTGGTGCATACTGTTTTATGTATATCAGTTATTAATTTTGTTTAATGCTATTTGTAGCTTATTACAGTCATCAGAATAGCAGTGTACATTTTCATATCACCCGCGTATAATAAACAATTTACTTCCACCTCATTTATAATATCGTTAATGTATATATTAAATAATAATGGTCCCAGTGTAGATCCTTGAGGGACCCCGGAGGCGACAGATATCTTAGTAGATTGTTGACCGCAACATTGTACAAACTGTTTTCTATCTTTAAGGGAAGATTTGAAAAAATATAGCAGTTTTTTGACAGGCCAAAAAGATCTAATTTGTGAAGCGAGATACCGTGATTGAGTCTATCGAATGCCTTCGAGAAGTCAGTGTTTACGACGTTCACATGCTGGTGTCAAATATATCAGCATTCCATTGCGTTATACAGTTTGTAGTTGTGGATATTCCCTTCATGAAACCGTGTTATTTAGATGTGATTTTGTTTTTTAAATGAGAAAAATATTTCAAAAAAAACTTTTATTTAAATGTTCTAAAAAGTAGAAAATAAACTTTGCAGTTAATCAAACCCATCATTTTGTTACATTATATAATTCTTTTATGATATAAAAGTTTGTCGCGGGATTTTCCTGTGTAAAGGAGATTACTCGCGACAAGCTTTTATATCATAAAAAAAAATTATATAATGTAAAAAAATGATGGGTTTGATTTAATTCAAAGTTTATTTTCTACTTTTTAGAACATTTAAATAAAATCGTTTTTTAAAAATATTTCTTTATATAATTTTATTTCTTACTTTTTAGTCTTTTGATATGCTGTCATCCCCAGATATCGATTTTGAAACGAATCGGATCATAAACGGCAAAGTCGTCCGCCATCTTGAACAAAATTTTTGAATAGAAATTCGTAATCCGCGACCCCGAAACCCCCCCAGATATCGATTTTGATCGATTTGGATCTAAATGACAAAAATCGTCAGCCATATTGACGCCGCCATTTTTAATTTTAGAATTTTAATCAAGAATTCATAATTGCTGATCTCGAAAACCTCTAGGTATCGATTTTGAGTCGAATCGGGTAATAAACGATAAAGTCGCCCGCCTTCTTGTTTTTTTCTTATATGAAAATGTTGAAAGTGTATTGTCACCGGATTTATACACGTGCAAAATTTCAAAACTCTCTAGCTTAATTTGAACTAATCGAAATTTTGATTGGAAGATTTGACCCAAACTAACTAAGTAACTAATAAACATTGTAGGTTTAATAAAAAGAGGAAATCATGGAGAAAAATTTCGAGACACCTTAGAAAAATTATTGATAATAGTAATAGGTCTATGATTTTCAATTTCCCTATCTCTTTTCATGTATACAGGTATTACTTTAGAGAACTTCCAAGAAGATATGTAGAGGTGTTAATGGAGAGATTAAATGTTATGGTAAGTGTTATTGCAAGAAGACATGTACAGTGTCTTAGAAAAAAGCAAATATTTTGTCCGGGCCAACAGTATCTTTGGGTTTAAATTTTTTAAGACTCTTAAGTACTTCAGTTTCAGTAAATTGCTTTAAATGTGAACTATCGGTTAGGGTATTTTGAGAGGTAACTTTAACATGAGTGCTTGCTATCTATACAGGGTGTCTCACCGGTAACTGAATCGATCGATATTGACAAAAGTATGCATCAGAAAATTTTGAAAATTTAGATAATTACTAATGTCAGTGTATCCAATCCAGTTAAAATAATTACAAGCAGCTGGTACTTCCGCTTATACCGGAAGTCGATACCGAGTTGCTTATTTCAAATGGAACACCCTATATATTTTAGGGTTTTCGAAAAGAGCATCGAAAATATGTAGCATATCATATACCTACACCTAGCCGTTTCAGAGATATTTGACATTTTATAGAAAATTTGACAGGTGCAACGGTTTGCAAGAACCCGTTATAGAGAACCGTTATAACTTCCTTCGTGTAAAAGATCCTCATTTGCTTCTTGTCACATAAAAAGAGCACAAGGAGAACTACGTTCTACAACTGAAATAAATTCAATAATATCATACCAAGTGTTCCGTTTTTCGCGTTACATTTTGTCAACTTCAAACCGCGAAAATTTGTTTAGGTCAAACGGAACACCGTCAAGTTGTGTAAAATTGAATTCCCTTTTTTCTGATATTAGCATTGTGGGGGTTAAAGTTACAACTTTTTCAAATATTTGCGATTTTATTAGAAATTCATGAATTGTTGTAATCATTTTATCAAAATAGCCATAATTAGACAATCAGTCATTATCTAATGTCAAAAAATGCCAGCACGTTTAAATTACACCCACGAAGACCTTTTAAATTTGTTTATTATTTATGGAGAATGTGATAAAGTAATATCAAGAACTTGCAGCACATTTGCTACTCGATATCCAGAAAAACGGAAACCGTCACCAAACACTGTAAAACGCATACTGGAAAATTTTAAAAATTATGGCTCTGTCAAGGCAAAAATGCAAAGAAGAAAGCCTATTGTTGATGACGAAAACATTGAAATAGTCATTCTGGGATATTTTCATGCATTTCCAAGGATGTCATTAAGACAAACTGCTCTGGAATCGGGACTATGCAAGGATTCAATTCACAGAATCTTATTAAAACATAAGTTTTACCAGTTTTCATTCCATATGGTTCAAGGATTAAAAGAAACAGATTTCCTAAGAAGACAGAATTTTTGTGAGTTTATTCTAATAAGGTCTGAGGGTCACGAATCTTATTTGGGAAATATTACATGGACAGATGAAGTAAAATTTACTAAAAATGGACTTTTTAATAGACACAATTCGCATTAGTAGAGTGACTCAAATCCTCATATGTTCAGAGAGCGAAACTTTAAGGAAAGTTGGCAGTTCAATGTTTATTGTGCCATAAGAAACGATAGAGTGGTGGCATTACAATTTTATTGGGAAAATTTAAACGGTAAATTAAATTTTCTCTTCTGCTAATATGTATAGGTAATTTTTTTTTTTTTTTTAGGTGAAAGATCTGAATATTTTACAAAATTTGAATAAGAACTATTTAGAAAATTTACCTCTCGCCGAACATAGAAACATTTTTTATCAGCACGATGGTGCTCCCCACATAACGCATATTTAATTAATAATTATTTACAAGAAACTTTTTATGATCAATGGATTGCCAATAATGGACCTTTCTTATGGCCTCCTCGCTCGCCCGATTTATCAGTTCTGGATTATTTCATTTGGGGAACTATTAAAAATAAAGCTTATGAAAGCCCATTAACAACCATTGAAGATTGTATGCAAAGAGTAAGAAATGCATTTCAAGACATATCACAGGATTCAATTAGAAGAGCTACCCATGAGGAACTAATCCGAAGGTGAGAAAAATGTGTCGAGGTTCGAGGGCGGAATTTTGAGCAATTATTAAATTAAAATGAAATCATATTTTAATTGATCTTATCTCTGCTATTTTAGTTCATGCCATATCTTCAAGTCGATTAATACGCATGTTCTGTTAGAGTTATTTTGCGTTTTTGTGGATATCGAGTAGCAAATATGCTGCAAGTTCTTGATATTACTTTATCACATTCTCTATAAATAATAAACAAATTTAAAAAGTTTCGTTGGTATAATTTAAACGTGCTGGAATTTTTTGACATAAGATAATGACTGATTGTTTCTAATCATGGCTATTTTGATGAAATGATTACAAGAATTCATGAATTTCTAATAAAATCGCAAATATTTCAAAAAGTTGTAACTTTAACCCCCACAATACTAATATCAAAAAAAAGGGAATTCAATTTTACACAACTTGACGTAAAAAGATACAGGGTGTTCCATTTGACCTAAACAAGTGTTCGCGGTTTGAAGTTGACAAAATGTAACGCGAAAAACGGAACACTTGGTATGATATTATTGAATTTATTTCAGTTGTAGAACGTAGTTCTCCTTGTGTTCTTTTTACGTGACAAGAAGTAAATGAGGATCTTTTACACGAAGAAAGTTATAACGGTTCTTGAAAGCCGTTGCACCTGTCAAATTTTCTATAAAATATCAAATATCTCTGAAACGGCTAGGTCTAGGTATAAGATATGCTACATATTTTCGACTCAGAATTTTATGCTCTTTTCGGAAACCCTAAAATGCTTAGGGTGTTCTATTTGAAATAAGCAAGTTGGTATCGACTTCCGGTATAAACAGAAGTGCCAGCTGCTTTTAATTATTTTAGTTGGATTGGCCACACTGACATTAGTAACTATCTAAATTTTCAAAATTTTCTGATGCGTACTTTTCTCTATATCGATCGATTTAGTTCTCGGTGAGACAACCTGTATAGAAACTCTGAAAAAAGTCTGCAAAGGTATCTGCAATGTTTTTTGGGTCGTTTATCAAAACTTCATTATATACATTTTAACTGGAACACTATTATGGATGGACACAAATAAATACTATTTTAATCATATTCTACGGATGACTGTAGTGGTTCTTATAAGTTACGTTTATAGACATTGTTTAATAATAAATTTTTTAAAATTTACTATGGCTAAATATATTTGATATCAAAATAAAATAGGAATACAAACTGGGGTAAATATACATAGTACATATTTAATGTTGTAAGAGGATTTATTGTTTTTTGTTAAAAATTACAAGAAATGGCACATACATTTTGAATTAACTAACATAAAAATGTATAGAGACGACCCCGTGTATTAGTGAATTTTTAAATTATGCCACAACCTTAATTTACGCATAATATTTTGAATAAAACAAATACTACATTGGTCACTATATCGTTGGTATCTTCCACTTATTTTAGGAATATCTTGTGCATATAAAATTTATCGACGAGCTTTCACGATTACAAAAAAAAATTGATATAATTCCGTCACCAACAGTTTCATGCCTAAGCTATCGAATTAAAACATAATGCTGCGTAGTAAGAAAAATGTAAAGTACTAACTCGTAGAAGCAAACTGAGTGGTTGGTTCAATATCTGATGGTATCAACTGATTTTACGATTCGTAAATCGCTTTCTGCAGGGAAATGTCGACTGGGATACAGTTAAATCTCGTGGAAAGATGATGCTCCCGACCCGCTCATGATTTTATTACCAAAATGTGCCCAGCATTCGCCATCGTTTGGGTCGTTAAATGTTCATCTTTTATTTATTCGAACTTAATTCTTGGTAGCTCAATTAACTGAGCTTAATAATAATTATTGTACAGTAAAATGAATTCCACGTCCAGTGGAAGTATAGTAGCGCAATTTTTTTTTGTTGAAATAGGCTTAAAATATTATGAAACGTCGAGATTATTGATAATTGTTTTGATAAACTAGCTGCGTTAATAGTTACCTACTATATTATTAGAAATCAGCTTTAGCGACAAACGACAAACCGATGAGAAGAATGGAAAGTTGAAGTTTTAAAAAGTTGTCTGAGGGCCTCCTTCAACCTATGGTTCGTAGACCCGTTTGAGGAGACAAGCCTACGCTGGGGTCTGTATGCGAAGCGTGTGGGAGATTTTGTATGAGGAAGTCAATATCTTTATAGTGTTTAAGAACGTTACGCAACAAAAAAAACTTATACTCGAAGAAAGCTCCACTTGTCGCCCATCTCGCTGACCATATTAACATCATTCGGGAATGATGAAAATTATAGACCAGTCTCCCGATAATGCCAACATGGGGGGTAACGCTTCCATGCTTCGGACCTGGACCCAGCATAGGATTGTTATGTATATTATATGAACGATCCATGCTTATGTGTCTGAGGGACGTTTTGTTATTCTTCCTAAAAAGGATGGTGGGATATTCACCTTCGATATTCGATGTGACTGATTCAGACGTAAAATACAAAATCAATACTTACTCTTTACTTTTGCTTATCGACTTACACCAAGTGATATCGATCTGACGTTTCTACACTGTCTTAAAACTAACACTCCCTATAATTAACACTTTTTTAATTAACCTGAAATTTGATTAATTTGGACTGAACACCAATACTCCTCTTTCGGCGGGAAAATTATTATATTATTGTTTGGAAATTGAAAGCTGAGACTCCTGAGAGTATTGATGCACTTTATTTGTTTCGAATTTGAAGTTCGGGGGGTTGCCTTAAAACAGTCGGATAGGGTCAAAAGCTATACCCTGTGTTTAACCAGAATGGTTGGATCACTTTTTGTTTAATAGAATTATTTATTTTGAATTTTTTGTAAATTTAAAAGTCACTGGCAGGGTCGAGAGTAACACCCTGTATATTAAAACAACGCCACTTTGTTTAAAACAAATGTACAAAATTTATTTATGCACTTGAACAGAGTTTAAAATCTTAACGAAATTTATTTATGATTTACACTCTATATTTTTTGTTAAGGTAACTTTTCGATAATTGAATTTCGACTTATGCTTCTGAAAAAATTTACTAATGCGCGAGGGCAGATTTGATTTACTTAAAATTACTCTTTTTAACCAGGTTTCGGCCTGGGAAGTGCTTCCGGGTTCCGTTATAAAAATTCCCGACGTGAAAGACGATAAGTGGGAACTAGACAATCGGTAATTACTCTCAAAATTTCGTTAAACCGAAAGACTACTAGTATACTTCCTACCGCGAACAATACACAAATTTTTATAAGTCAATTAAAAATTCATACAAATTAATTGCACCTTTAGAAAAAACTCATAGAACGATTTAATACGCGATAATACACTGGAAAACAACTTGATTTAGGCTTGCTGAGCTCGGTTATTTATACTATACCACCGTTGCGTTTTTCGTGCCCCGAAAGTCAGGCTGAAACGTTTTTACTCCCTATTTAGAGCTAGATTTGGAACCATGTAATCTGGATCGGCACAATTGCGTAATATTGCACAACATTGCGCAACACTTTTGCAAAAATTTGAAATTTCGAAATAAAATTTATATGGAAAAATCGGCATTGAAAAGGAGAATTTTTTGATGGAAAAATTAAATTTGGATCTATTCGGGTTTTATTGTCCGGAAATTAAATGATTTCGGAATGACCCCGTAAAGTCGAAACTAAGGTCCGAAGTTTTACGGTTGCAAGATATCAATAAGATATGAGAATGTTCCCGGTAGGTACGAGGTGAATAACAGTAAGATATGAAAATGTTCCCAATACGTGTGGAACGAAAATAAGATAAGATATCGGTTGCAAAGGGAATGCCGATATGGTATGCGGTATACGAGGGGTAATCGAAAAGTAGTAAAAATTGAAATGAGAAGCGGGTGGTAGAATTTGATGAATCGAGTCGGAACGTTGTCGTTAGAAGTAAGGAGAGTAGTTTTATGTATACAAGGGGCGGTTGAAAAGTAGTGAAATTTTAAATGCAATATCTGTTTATGGAAAATTAACGAATCGAATTAGAATGTTTTGACTACAGGTGTGAATAGTGTTTTTGATATAATTTGAGATTACTTGAGTTTAATATTTTTAAGATGGATTTTTGAATGGGTTCGAGTCCTATAATGGTGAATTTAAGTGTTTGGTAGTATTTGACAGTGAATGCGTGTTCTTTGAGAATTATCGGTGGTACGTGAATTTTCCCACAATTATTTTTGACTAGCTGTATGTTTTGGTTAATTTTAGTAATGTTTTATATTGGGCCTATATTTTTTAAAAAATTGTTATGCACAATTCTTGCAGGAGAATCTTAATTTATAATAAAAAAGAAATTTTTGCTCATAGCTTTAAACAGCTGTAACTCGTGAACCATTCATCGTATGAAGGTCAGTTGGAGCTCATTTTACAGATAATTTAATTCTCTTCAAAAAACCTGTGTCATTGTCTAAAGTTAATAAAAAAATGTAATTTGTCAAAATGCACTTGAAAATGACAATTTTTCATGTTTTTCCCTTTTTTTCTCCATTCACTCGTTATCAAAACGATTTTATATATCCACCAACATATTCAAAATTTGATTGTCTTTAACTTCATTAGATACACAATAGATACACTATATGAGTACGATCTATCGTTTTCGAGTTTTTATCGATTTTATCATGAAACGAGTGTTCTGGTAGAGTGCTATAAAGATATTTAAAAATTCATATCTTTGTCAATATTGATCTAATGGAAATGAAAAATAAAAGGAAATTGTTCGTAATTGAATTCTCTATAACTTTCATTTGAAAGATTTTGCGATCCGAATGGCCATTTTCAAGATTTTAGCGAAAAACGCGCGCGTTTCCATTGCGTCGCAAAATGTCAAAATTTCAAAAAATCTATCTTGGCTCCAATAGGTCGTACCAAAAAAAAACGAAATTATGCGGATTTTTATTTCCTATATTTTTCATGTGCACATACTTTACAGTAAAATTGATACTTTCCGAGTTTTTTTTTACGAAAAACCGATTTTTTTAACCTAGGTATTTTCTCCCCTTCCCCCTTCGCCGGCGTCTACGGGTGGGGACTTTTGATGTGTTAAAAAGTATCACAAAATAAGTTTGTTTCCAAAATGTCAGCCCGCTCTGAATTATTTCATCCAAATGAATCGTTCGGCATCCTCGAAAACGGAGGGAGGAGGTACTCTCGTTGCATAGCAAAATATTTACAATTTTTGGCTTTTTTCCGACTCATACACTCCACTATCAGGAAAGAACAAAAAATACCGCATAGTATTACCGACGGGCGTTTCACAAATTAACATTTTAACTTATTTTGGATTCAGAATTTGATATTTATCCCTAGCGAACGCCCTTTAACATATCTCTGAAAATATTTAAAATTGTACTATACTGATAATAGTCAACTCGTATAATTTTAGAATATCGTGAACATGTTTCTCCCCTTCGATCATATTATTTTTTACAGGCTAAACCTTACTTGCGTAAATTTGAAATCAATTAAATTACATTAGACGCAATAAAAATATTTATTGTTCCAGGCAGAACAATTCACGGTGCTTTGGGTGCTATTCACGATGATTGTACTGGGAAATTCTGCCGTTCTGGTGGCGCTTGTAGTTAGCAAAAGTCGAAAATCGAGGATGAACTTCTTTATTAGGCAACTTGCCATAGCTGGTAAGTACATGTTAAATTGCTTTTAGATAGCGTTGTGACAAGGAAAACAATCCATTTACTTACAAAACATTTTTAGACTCTCTTGGCAGATTAAATTATACAGTGAACTCGTAGAGGTTGGAATAAGCTCCTTAAAATCGTTACAAAGCAAGTGACAAACATAATTTTGAAAACAACAATTTATTTTACAGTAAACAATTTGGTATCTGAGCAAAAATGAGCACAAATGATGCAGTTACTCACTTAGAATAGATACTATGTTGTGTTTCTCACAAAATTTAAATAGATAAATTAAAATTTTACAAATTCGACATGAACAGCTGCAACATAATAAAATCATTTTTACATAACAGACAGCAGTATATAAGTGTGAATAATACTAATTCAACATCTCAATGTATAGAATAGAATAGGATCGGATAGGATAGGATAGGACAGGATAGGATAGAATAGTTTATTAACCTCAAATTAACATAAGTTACAAAAGGCAAGTCATAACTAACCGTACATAAAATTACAGAAAATAGTATAAACAGTAATCAATAGTAAAATTCCATTAAAATAATCAGTAATAAAAAAATACAATTATTATATTATAAAGTGAGAAACAAGTGACAAATTACGTAAACCCAAATTGCAGGCCTTATCTTCCTGCTGGAAACAAATTCCGTAACATAGTAGAAAGCGTTTAATTCTAAAAATGACTTTACACTTGTTTTGAAAGTAGTATAGTTCCCTAATAATTTGATGTCATCAGGTAATGCATTATAGAGGATGATACAGTTGTAGCGTGGAGATTTACGAAACATAGTTGTTCTGTATGTAGACAATCGGAGGTTTGTAGTTCTTGTGTTGTAGTTGTGGATATCGGATTGATGTACAAAGTCCATTAGATGTCTTTTAGTAAACATACGCATTTCAGAATGTATATAGATGGCATGGTTAAAATTGCATATTTTTTAAAGACTTGACGATAACTTGCCCAATAGTCCAAATTAAACATTAATCTTAATATTCTTTTTTCTGAAATCAAAACTCTACTGAGATCTGTGGCAGAGCCCCAAGACAAGATGTTATAGGAAAGATGGTAGTAAGCAAAAGGTTTATTGTACACTGTACAGTTAACAATGATTTCATCTGTAGAATCGCGTAAAAGGCCTTGTTCAGCCTTCCACGCGCCAATATCCATTGGCTTGATGACGGTCTCGATAACTAGGGCCGAGTAGGACTACTACTCTTTGCTCCTAGATTATCTCTGTAGACCTGGACCGGCCTTCGTGATAGGTGGGCCCGCTTACTTCTACCAGACCCAGCCCGCAAGTGTGTGATTTGATTGCGGAAACTCATATCAGAATCGAGCCAGATACCTAATAGTTTAGTATGCGTTACAAAGGTATAAGGAAAGTCCTTTATAAAGGTATCAGGAATAGTTTTTTGAAGATGAAAGTCTATACGTATTGTTTTTTGCTTATTCAGAATTAAAGATTTTTGTGGCATTAGGAATTCATTTCGCTAAATGTTTATTCGATTTTTATTTGAATTTCCTTAAGAGTTAAGGAGTGGAGTGCCACAGGGATCGGTCCTTGGACCAATATATGTAAAGGACCTAAGTCCATACCTGATGTTGAACTGGTCTTATTTGCAGACTATATCACACTTCTGGTATCGGACAATAAATTTGATGTCATACTATGCTGATTAGTGAATCTAAATCAAATGGTTTAGAATGATTCTCATCATATAAGATGTCACTTAATGAAAATAAAACCACTAATTTGATATTCAGTCACAGATCACTTGAAAACTTTGAAAATCCGGAAAAAGCTAAATTTTTAGGTGTGTTTCTTGACTCAAATTTAAATTTGTTCCATCATGTTGATTACGTAGCAAAAAAAATCAAAAAATATTTTCTTGTTAAGAAACCTAAGAAACCGTAACTTTTAAAATATTGCTCACGGCTTATTACTTACTAATAGTGTCTCATATGACTTACGGTTTGATAAATTGAGATCACACTTCACAAGCTAACCGAATTTTTGGGTTACAACGAAAAACGATCAGAATAATTACGAATCGTACATATAGAGAGGATGTAAGAGATAAATTTGTTGAATTGAGTATTTTAACGGTTCTATCGCTTTATATTTTTCAGTGTTTGATACATATTTATAAAAATATTCATTTTTACAAAAAACAAGAGGATATTCTTGCTGTATGCACGAGGACTCAACAGAATATAGCGATAAACTTTAATAGATTTAAATCAAGTGACTGTGGTTTTAATTATTATGGTCTAAATTTTTTAACAAAATGCCAATTTCAGTGAAAGCCTTAACAGAGGTGAAATGTAAACATGCAATAAAACTATTTTTAATGAAAGGATGCTTTTATAGTATAAAATAATTTATAAATATTAATGGCAGAGAATTCAAGATAATGGATGTTAATATATTTTTTATGTATGTTATAATTTGCATATGTTATAGTCCGGCGTCCGAGGCCATTTTTTAAATGGATTACTTACAGGCTGAATTTTCGTCAGTGGCTTACACAGTTCTACGCAGCTGCTAAACATGTTGATCGTGGAATTGACACTTTCATGGCGTAGGTCTGGAAAACCTGCCAGAAAATTCGTAAGACAATTTGACCATTCGATTTCAAAAATATTAATTAAACAATAGTGTAAAATTCAGCCCGTTAGTGAAAAAAAAAACTGGAGGGAGTCCTACAAATACGTTGAGTTGGACCGGCGAGTTCTCTGCTCCTAATATGTAAAAATAATGAGGTCTGGAATTTTATTACTACACTTTATTTTTACACTATTGTTTAATTAATATTCTCAAATTGTCCTACAAATTTTCCAATCCTACGCCACGAAAATGTCAGTTCCATGAACAACATGTTTAACGGTTGCATAGAACTTTGCATACCTCTACCGAGAATTTTCGCAGAGAAAGATGAGAGACTTGTCAAAACGAAGTCACGCACGAAAATTCAGCCTGTTAGTAATCACTTTAAAAAAGGGGCGTCGTAGTTCGGACTATTATATTTACAGTTCAAATGTGCTTTTAGAGGGCGGAATATTAAAACATAATATTTTAGTCGCAAACTCCTCTATAAAATCCTTATTTTACTATAAGGAACGTAACCAGACTGCAACCAACAGCTACTCTCCGGGCCCATAAAAAATAATCCAATGGGGTTAGGTCCGGAGATCTAGCTGGCCATTCTACTGATCCCCGTCTACCAATCATCTCTGTTGAAACCATATAAAGTTTTCCGGTACATTAGGGTTTTCGCCATTTGGATACAGTGCGGCAAGTCCTGGAATTATATGCCATTTAAAAAATTGCCGTTGACGTCATAATTTTTTAAAATTGCTATTTAAGTTAATATATACAATAATTAATTTCAGATTTAGCGGTAGGATTAATCAACGTGTCCACCGATATAGCCTGGAGGATTACTGTAGCCTGGCATGCAGGGAACATACTCTGTAAACTTATACGATTTCTCCAGGCGGCGGTTACCTATTCTTCCACTTACGTCCTGGTTGCTCTCTCCATTGACAGATATGATGCTGTTACACATCCGATGAATTTTTCTGGTAGCTGTAAGTAGATAGTGTATAAAAATATGAATTATATAGCTATTATTATAAAAAATAATAAAACAGGATTATTTACAGAATTTTGTTAAAACTGTATATTTGTTGCATTTTATTCTACGAATGTTCTTATTTTTTATATATAAAAACTTTGTTGCTTAAAAAAAAATATAACAAAATTCTATAGATCTAAACAATCCAAGGAGAAAATTTTATTTTTTCCGAATATTCGCATTACTTTTGGTGTAGAACTTGATTTTAATGTATTGTAATCATGCTGTAATTTGTGCCAGCCTCTCTTAAGTTAAATTTATCGACACTGTGCCATAGTTCGGGTAAAAAATGCAACATCACGATTTTGTTGATATTTTATTAACATTTTCACCAAAGTTGTCACCCAGTATGATTAAAATTTGAACATCGTGAGATGAGGAAGAAAAAGCTATTTACGGATCTACAGCTATTTCGAATGCATTCATTGACTCTGTCAGCCACGTTGTCAATAAGATAATATCAGCTTGTGGTATTTTATTCCGAGACCCGCACAAATCCGAAAATCTCTCAAATGATGCGAGAAATGGAGTAAATGGCCCGCTCTTCAACCAGTTATGTCCCAGACATATTCAATTAGAGCCAGATCGGGTGACCATGGAAGCATAACTTCAGTAGTATCAATCTCACCTGGGGTTGTCTGACATTCGATATCGGATAACAGAAAGTAGGTACAAAAAAAGTAAAATAATTTTTTACTGCTAACCAAAATTGTCCTGAAAATATCAACGAATTCGTGATATCGCATTTTTTGTCGAAGCCAATATACCAGATGACACGGAGAGTACTTTTCTATCCACTTTTTTTAATGAAATTTTGGGTCATCGAATATACTGCCGGTTGTTATAGTTTGGCCGCAACTTCATAATAAGAAATTGTATAACGTTTTTTATCTTAAATTAATAGTACTATGTATAAAGCTGTAATTTTTCTTTACAAAACGCCGACGCGACGGTTTCTTTTCTGATTTAAAATCGGAAATAATGTAATCTTTATTTATTATTTTTGTTAGGCCACATAATCTAGAAACAAATTAAAAGATATTAAGTATGCTTTGAATTTCATCTGAAGGATATTTATTAACATAAATCGAGAGCTACCGAATTTTTCGATATGTGTCTGGGAATCTCAGTAGCAAGGCAAAGCGGGTTCTGGACCACTCAGTAGGATTCTCAATGACGTCATGAACTGGATGGCGTGTGTCTATCAGGAGCCTTTGCGATTTAAGACCTGTTTATAGCTGTTTAAGACCTGTTTGAAAGCTGTACAGGCAGACCTGTTTAAAACCTGTTTAGACCTGTTTGAGATCTATTTATAGCTGTTTAAAAATCTGTTATGTCCTGATGGACATGTCATCCAGTTCATAACGTCATTGAAAACCCTAGTGTTCCTCTACTGAGTGATCCAGAACCCGCTTTGCCTTACTACTTTGCGATTTAAGATCTATTTATAGGAGACCTGTTTATAGTTTAGTACCTGTTTAAAAGCTGTACAGGCAGATCTGTTTAAAACCTGTTTAGACCTGTTTGAAATCTATTTATAGCTGTTTAAAAATCTACTTATATCCTGATGGACACATGTCATCCAGTTCATGACGTCATTGAAAACCCCAGTGTTCCTCTACTGAGTGATCCAGATCCCGCTTTACCTTACTACTTGTTATAGTTTGACAGTAACTTCATAACCAGAAATTGTAGAACTTTTTTATCTTAAATCAATAATATTTAATACTTCGTGCAATTCAGCTACTTGTCCCATAAAGCTGTAATTGCCTCTTTACGAGGCGACGGTTTCTTTTCAAATTTAAAATCAGAAATAAAATGACCTTTATTTATTATTTTCGTTGGGCCACGTAATTTAGAAACAAATTAAAATATATTGAAGTGAATTTGAAGGATATTTATTAACATAAATCAAGAGTTACCGAATTTTTCGATAAATATCTGAGTACCTCAGTAGTGAGGCAAAGCGTGTTCTGGATCAGTCAGTAGAGGAACACTAGGGTTTCTCAATGACGTCATGAACTGGATGGCATGTGTCCATCAGGAGTCTTTGCGATTTGAGATCTGTTTATAGCTGTTTAAGGCCTGCTTGAAAGCTGTACAGACCTGTTTATAACTGTTTAAAACATGCTTACGCCTGTTTGAGATCTGTTTATAGCTGTTTAAAAATCTGTTTATATCCTGATGGACACATACCATCCAGTTAATGACGTCATTAAGAACCCCCAATGTTCCTCTACTGAGTAGTCCAGAACCCGCTTTGCCTTAGTACTAAACCCCTTCAAGTGCGTAGTCCTGTTTAAGGAGACAACCCTACGCCAGCTCCCTGTCCTAGCGATGAGGGTGTTTTATCATAAGGGCTATTTTTCACACATAAATAATATCTTTGGTATCTAAAAACGCTAAAACATTTGAATATTACATTGGAATACTCTACTCGACGCGCGTTTCACTAATCACGTTGGCGTCACCAGTAAATGATTAAAATTGAAAATCAGCCCGGTAGAAAAATAAATAAATGTCTTCTTCAAGGTACGCAATGTTTGTCCGATTTTGAATTGGAAAAGATCGTTATAAAGTGAAATACAGCTTCACGAGAAAAATGACTTAAATGTATGTACAAGGTGCTATTTAAAATACGAAGGTTTTATTTCAGATTATATCGAAATTGATTACTTTGCGACTAGATGGCCGAAACGTGATCATCGATAATTATATTCGATGCCCCTAATTTCAAAATTTTATTTTTAAAATTAAAAAATGTGAGGTTAGGTACTTTCCACTCCACCCCAAATGCAGTTAATTTGTATCGACAATTTCAGGGAAACGTGCAAGAATGTTGGTACTAATAGCCTGGATACTTAGTGCGCTGTTTGCGTTGCCCACCATTTTTCTTTTCGAAGAGAAACCTATTGAAGGTAATTGATACGAGTAATATCAATAATAGTATGTAAACTAGAAAGGACCCCGCACTAAACCTAAGGGAAAATGGGTCCCAGTCGAATTGGATGAAAATTTGGTATAATGTTGTTTATGAAGTCCTGATCAAAAGTCTTAAGGGGGAACCCGTCTTCCTCATATTTGACCCCCTGTAACTCGAAAACTGTCCATTTTTCTATCTCGCTTCTTTAAGGCTTTTGATCAGGACATCATAAACTACATTATACCAAATTTTGATGAAATGAGCTAGTAGACAATGAAAATGACAGAAGTAATAATATAGCATTATAATATGACTCTTCAATATGTTATAAATATAATTTCAAGGTAATAGTACCGACTATTATGGGTTTTATTGTAGAATGAATATGCTTGAGATTTTAGTGGATTTAAAATAAGGCAATTTGCCGGTTATCTCGTGACGTAATAGCGTAACATGCGCTCGCATTCAATATAACGACGAGAACACCGCACATAATATGTTTTGCACAACATTGTTGGCTCCACCCTTCCAATAGCGCTAGTTTCTTTTCTGATGACAGTATATATTAATTAAAAATTAGGTTAAAATTAGTTTTTTGATCCGGTATCAAACCGACTAGCAACCACTTGCCTTTTAACTAAATTAATCCCTAGCAAAGTTTTCGGCTCAATTTCTTAATTTAAAAAGAAAGTTGGTACCAACTTGTGAAATGTTAAAAACTAAGTCGATTTTTATGGACTTTCGAGCATTAACTATCTTTACACCATCATTTTGTTGACAATTTTTATACGCTAATTATAGTAATAGTTTATATTTTAGATTTCCTATGACATACACATCTATTTAATAAATTCATATATTTTTCGTAGTGGGAGCCATCTGCTGGCGAAAAACTTAAAAGTGGTAATTGGATATTAAATTAGAGCGTAGCGACATCTATCGCTAAATGTAATTTATTATCATGTATTGACGAATTCATCGCACTTATAGAACAGTTACACAGAACGGGATCCTGCCTTATAACAATTTTGTCTAGCCTGGACATTTCTGTATCTTATAACTATATTTTACTTTCAGATATTCCACAATGTTGGATAGATCTCCAACAGTGGCAATGGAAGGTGTACATGACTCTCGTGGCCTTGGCTTTATTCGTAGTTCCAGCTCTTATAATCAGCGCCTGCTATGCTGTAATAGTTTGGACGATATGGTCCAAAAGCAAATTGCTTATTCCTGTAGGACACATGCCCATACAACAGAGTAAGTGGAAAATAGAAAATTCAGAAGCTTTAACTAACTTGTATTAGGATTTAAAAAAATCTAGTAACAAATTTTTAGTGCAACCGTAGATAAATTTGCGCTTCAGATCTAATTAAAAATCAGGCCAATAAATAATTAATAGTAATCAGGTGTTTTTCTCATTGGATTAAATTAAGAATGAATTTTATTCAGGTGAGGACCATCGCGACAAGCCACCTCCTCGCTTTCACGAGGACCAAGACTGCCGTCGGGCCAGTTCAAGAGGGATCATTCCAAGAGCCAAAATAAAGACTGTTAAAATGACTTTTGTTATTGTTTTCGGTTAGTAGTTATTTCTTTTTACAAGTATTCATAGTTTCACTTGTTTTAATTTGTTTGTTAGATAGGGTGCGGTTGTTAAATCCAATTTCGAACCACTTTCATATAATCGATTTTGGTACAAATATTTAGTTTCAATGGCAACAAACGCAGTTCTAAAGCTTCCGCATCTCTTCCCATTCATTTTTTTTTATTATAGAATGCAAGCAATATGAAAACGCCGTAGAGAATACAGTTCCACTTCTCATCTCTCCAGAACCTTCCTAATTCAGCCGTTTTAATCTGTTATTTTTACTGCATTGCAGTAAAACATTTAAAAAAATTATTGTAAAATGGTTTCATTGAGTAGTTTTATTAAATTTTTCACCAATGTATATATGGCGTAAAGGAGATCGAAATTTTAACATCGTAAGATACAGGTCTCAATCTTCCACCAGCCGTACATGGAGATATGATGACGGAGTAGGCATAAAAGAGTCAATAAGAAATCTGGAATGCACAATTTATTAACGCCATTGACATCCGCCTACTTTATCACTGACTTCTTAAAACTTATATCATACAATATGAATCTCATGAAGTAGTTTCTTCCGGGTCTTGCCGTGGTCGTCGAACTTGACTTGACGTTTCACTGATCATCCTGTCAACTTCTTCAGAAGAATTCTAAAGACTGAATTTGTTGTGTTACACTCTTCGTTATATACCTAGGCGTCGCTTCACTTCGCTGGTCATTGGTCGTGCTTGGTTCGCTTCGCTGCTCGTTCGTCGTGTTTGGTTGACCGTGATTTACTACGGTGCTGGTACTCGGCAATACCAGTCTCCACGTGTTACTAAGTTGTGCCTGTCTACAACATACTTTCGATGGAATGGAGACTTCTACGAGCAGAAGCAAGGATCACTACTTCCTCCTGTGACAGCCAACCTATCCATGGAAGATTTTGAAGAGGAAGTTATACGCTGCAGTGAGAATAAACGAAAGTGCTGGCTACGCTACGTAGACGATATATTCATCATATGGCCACATGGGGAATTATCTGTTTTCTTCGACCGTTTGAATAAACAGCATCCAAATATCAAATTTACAATGGAGACCGAGCAAGATGGAGCTTTACCTTTCTTAGATGTATTAGTGAAAAGGTCACACAATGGCAAGCTGGCCCACGGTGTCTACAGAAAGAAAACGCACACCGATCGTTACCTACATGCGACATCTCACCACCATCCACAACAGAAGAGAGCGTTAATTAGAACCTTGGTCCACAGAGCCAACACAATATGCGACGACCATAACAAACCCGAGGAACTACAGAATGTCCATCAAGCTTTAGAGAAGAACGGATACAGTCAAAGCAATATACAACGGATAGTAAATAACCAGAGGAGAACTACAGAAGAAGAACAGCAACAACTAACAAGGTATGCATGCCTACCCTACGTCGCGGGAGTCACAGATAGGCTGAAGAAGATTTTTATTCAAAAAGAAAGTAGGTGTACGGCTTCGAACTGTGAAGAACATACAGCAGATGCTTCCCTCAATCAAAGACCCTGTCCCCAAACTGTTATCAAAAGGTATTTACCAGTTGAAGTGCACATGTAGTAAGAGCTACATCGGACAAACAGGGCGGAGTATCCAGTGCAGAATCAAAGAACACCAGATAAATACCAGATTTGGATACACGGATAAGTCGGCGATAGCAGAACATGTCCATAATAACGAAAACCATAAAATCGACTACTAGGACGTCAATATATTAGACAGGAATACGCACTATTATCCGCGAATCATTAGGGAATCACTGGAAATTATGAAAAACGTGAACAACTTTAACAGAGAGGATGGGTATCGGCTTAGTAACACGTGGAGACTGGTATTGCCAAGTACCAGCACCGTAGTAAGTCACGGTCAACCAAACACGACGAACGAGCAGCGAAGCGAACCAAGCACGACCAATGACCAGCGAAGCGAAGCGGCGCCTAGGTATATAACAAGGATTGTAATACAACAAATTCAGTCTTTAGAATCCTTCTGAAGAAGCTGACAGGATGATCAGCGAAACATCAAGTCAAGTTCGACGACCACGGCAAGACCCGGAAGAAGCTACTTCATTAGACAACGGCCGTGAAAACCTGCATTCTACCATTGTGAATCTCGTGGGATTAAATAATAATAATATTTGTCAAGTATTCCAAATAGCATTCCGACTAATTGCGACGTCGAATTAAGTTCAAATCAAGGTTGGACACTATCTTTTATCCCAAAGTTGTAACACGACGTCTAAGTGATGGTAACTTGGTGTCGAAAACTTTCCATTTATCATAGTTTGAATATCACACCACAACCGACGTTTGTAGTACGTTATAATATATGTAGTTGTTGTAGTGTAATGTTGCTTCGACATCAGATTTCCCATAATCATAGTTAGGCTACCCGACCACAACCAACGTTGGTTCCAGATAGTCGTTTCTCCTCAACTACTATCGTGTATTTTTGTGCTGATCACAAGGTCAACTGGACGTTGCCAATACTGACAACATATTAGCTACAAGAAATTCTACTACCTATACGTCAAATAAATTGAGGTTATAACTTGTCAATTGTTTATTTTTTATTTCCATACAACTGATTAAAAGTGCCTAAAAAGCGGAGCGCGTTTAAGCAGCACTTTATATAAAAAGGCCAAATTACTTGCAGTTTAAAAAAGACAGGTGGCTAGTTATGTATGTTAGGTTACTTTCAGTGGCGGCCGCTGCGGGAGAGCTCTGGGGCGCAGCCCTCCCTGCGAAATTTAAAACAATAAATAATAATAACAATAGACAATAACCTATCTCTCGATAACCTGCCTTACGACTATTTTTTTAAAATAATAAAAAACAAACGGCATACTCTCCTCACTTGCGATCAATTTAATTTAACTTCCGAATTGCATGTAAAAACGCTGAAATGGGCTCTAGGTATTCCGCCTAAAATATGTACGGCGGTCGTCATAGCAACAAGTGAAGTAATTGGAGGGGGTTACGCGTGGTTTCGTTATCTATTGGGGCTCTGGTCAGTCCGCCCACGGCTGTGTAGGAGTTAATTACTTCGCCGTTTCTGTTTTCTTTTTGCTTTTTTTCGTATGAAATTGTTTTGAGGTTATCGGGCTTTTTTAAAAAGTTTATCGATTTGTTGCATATATAATGTAATGTAATTTACAGTACAGTTTTTTTTTTTTTTTTAGTTTTATTAAACATTAGACTAGACGGCAAACGTGCAAAAGACGTAATTAATTATGAAAGTGAGTGAAATTAAAAAACCTATAAATCAACCTATGAAAATGAAAAACTTGACTTGAAATAAAACAAAACGGCCGTCTAACGCCAGTTTTAAATATAGTGCAAGAGCAGCGACAGTGGAAAAATAAAAATGCTTTTATGCGTAAGTTTGATAAAAAGATATACGTTAAAAATATTTGGATTTGTGGTTGCGAGGAAACAAATTCGTTCTTTTGTTTTGTATGTCTGCTTTTTGAGGGCGAAGATAAGTGGACACAAAATGGGGGGTAACCGATTTAAAGCACATTTCTATAAAAATTAAAAAACACCAAAATAGTACGAAACATCTAGATAATGTTGTCAGTTTTCAACTTTTAGGAAAGACTAATATTGATTGCTACATTTCTAAGTACGGCTTATGCGGATCAAATTCGTAAGCATAATGAGACTATGAAAAAAAATCGACATGTACTGTCAAAAATAATAGACATATTAAAACTGTGTATGTGTATGTATCAACTCAAACCCAAACTATAGTTGTATTACGTTATGAACTAAATGGAAAAATATTTGAGCAGTTTTGGGGGTTTGCAAATCCGAAAAATCAAGATGCAGATGGACTATCTCAATGCATTTTAGAACAGATTTCGACGATTTTGCCAGATTGCCCAGAAAAACTGATTTGTCAAACATATGACGGATCTGCTGTTATTAGTGGTCATTTAGGTGGTGTTAACGTGAAAATTCGCCAACAGTACAAAAATGCACATTTTGTATATTGCTACGCTCATCAGCTTAATAAAATACTAGAACAAGCAGTTTCAAGCATCAGTAGTGTACCAATATTATTTTCAAATTTGAATGGCCAGACAGAATGGCAGCTATGCAACATGTTTGTGACAAACGCGTTCCAAGAACTTCCCAAACACGATGGAAGTTTAACTCTCGTATAGTACAGAGTGTGTACAACAATAAAGACAACCTTACTGAATGCTTTGAAAATATAATGTCAGGAATTCCAAAACAATATAACTCTGAAACAGTGACTCAAGCGGCTGGATTTATTAAATGGCTAGAAGATGATTCATTTTTGTTTTGGTTAAATTTTTTTTCAAAAGTCATGCCACATGTTGATATTTTATTTAGCCAACTACAAAAAATTGAAAGAGACGTTATAAAAGTCCAGAAATGCGTAGATAATTTTTAAAAAGAAATTGTACAAATTAGAAATAATTTACCTCCTTAACAAATGAACCAGTGAATACAGAAGTTCCAAAAAAGCGACGTAAACTGAATCAAGAAAATGTTAACATGTCTGTAAGAGAGGTATGTGATATAATTACTTAAAAGTGAGAATTCGGTTTTCTTTTAAAAATCATTTATTTGGTGCAAAATTATTTTTAAAGGAGAAGTATAAGGACTATGAAAAAACACCACCATTGGAAGATATCAACCAATTTTGTGAAGCATACCCTATGATAGATAAGGAAATTCTGAAAATGCAACTAAGTATATTTTACTCCAGGAAAGAAATAACAGGACAAGATTCAGAGAATTCCAGTGAAATTCAAAGTTTTTCTGGGTGCTTGCAAACATTAAACTTTCTCATATCTTTCGGTTTAGACGTTGTTTTCGGGGAAGTTGTTAAAGTTTTGAAAACTATTTACTATTCCGATGACGACATCTGAAACGGGAAAGATGTTTTTCGACATTAAAATTAATTAAGACATATATAAGAAATACTATGAGTGAAGACAGACTAACATCATTTGCAATACCTTCAATTGACAAGTCAATGGTACGAGAAATACCAAATTTTAACGAAAAAGTTATTGAAAAGTTTATCTCCGACAAAAATAGAAGAATGGAATTTCACTTCAAAAAATAATGGTGAGTACTTAATTAATCGCTTTAGTTTATATTTGCGAACTTTTTAATGATTTAATTAGAACCTCAAAAATGTTTCGCCTGCGATGCGTTTGTTTATTGATCCTACTACTTTGATAACCGCGAGCCGCCACTGCGCCCTCCCAATTACATATGGCACGAGCCGCCACTGGTTACTATAGGTAAAAAAAAACATTAAGGAAGATAGGTAGTATGTAGTATGGTTAGTCAAACGTTTGCCAACGTTGCATTCTGAGACTGGGATGAGGTGTGAGATGAGGTCGTGCTACCTTGGTTATAAATTCTTGGTCATATATTTAAAAGAGAAATCGCAACTAAAGGTCGGGAAAAGGTGTTAAATTTTTAACTAGCGTTACGTGAAGTCAATATTTTTGGCAAAGTAGTACTAAAACTTGGTTATCTAGTCACAATTGAATTGATTATGTGGAAATTTCCCGACGACTCCATGTTTTAGAGAAAGATGCGAATAACTTCGTCGGTTGTTATAGTATATTCCCCAAACGGGAGCAAGAAAAAATGGCAAATGTCGTAAAATTTCTCAAAAAATCAATTTCTTCTCTTCAACTTGACAAACTATAATAAAAAAGTTCTTAACACACTTAAATTAACAAAAAACTACAATTCTGTAAGAAAAAATCTGGAAAAAAATCACATAGTCTCGATAGTTCACAAATAATCCAAATTTATCAAAAACATCATTCAAACATTCATATTAGTCATTTTACAGCAAAAAGTTAGAAACAACAGCCCCCTCACTAACCCGATTCATATCACCTTGACTTTCCATACATCAAACAGCAAGGTTATGTTTCACTCCTATCAAATTTTATAAAACCTTTTTCTCTCAATTTCAACGTCTCATTCAAATTTTGATTTGCATTTCAAAACACCCTTCATTCACTTTCCTGATGTGCCAGCTAATCAGTCAATCATCTTACTTTCTTTCCATTTGACGCGTTCTCGTCGACGATAAAATTATTCCCATTTCATTTATTCCGCTAGCTGGCTCACAAATTTCAATACTACTTTTCTTACCCCCCTGATAATATTGAACTTCAATCAAGCAAACTTCTTATAAAATATTCTTCCTTCGAATACCCTTCATTCATTTTCGTAAGTAAATTATCTACTTACAATTAATTCCCATTCAAATTATTCAAATAAAGTACCGTTACTCTCGTCCCCACCAATATCAAAACTCACTTCCGAAAAATAAGCTATGTATCAAATCAAATTGAATTCACGTCATTCCATTCACCGTGTATGTATCGGCACACTTTCAGATCATATTCAACTCTCCGTGTACAGACCTTCGGGACAATTTTATGGGGTCATTCCAATTTTGATAAATAATTTCAACCAATTTTCATTAATAACTCCTAAATCCGAATTGATTTGAAATTCATTCGCATATCAAAAAATTCCCCTTTTTAAAGCCGATACGATGATATTATTTTCATTTTCGAATTTCCCATTTTTAAGATTTCTGATGCAATGTTGTGCAGTATTACGCAATCGAAGCCCGCACGGAATGGGCGGGGACGCATCCAGACCTTTTCAGGACCTCTGATCGTCGGGTCCCCATCAAGTTACCATCGTTTAGACGTCGTGTTACAACTTTAGGCTAAGAGTTAGTAGCCTACCTCGACTTGAACTTCATCCGACGCAATTAGTACAAATTTGATCGGAAGGCGGAAAAATGCTATTTGGATTTCACCAAAGATCATTCATCCTAATATTGTCTCAAGGGTTTTTGTTACTTTATGGTAATCATGTTTCTTGAGAATCCTTCTTAATGTCACGTCCTGAGAAATCACACTCTTTTTAAATTGATTTAAAGTTAACAAAAAACAAAATCAAATATTAAAAAAATGTTTTCGCATGCATTTATTTAAAAAATAAAGCAAGTAGTAGACCATGGGAGGAAACTACATTTCCAAATACAAAGCCCTAACTCAATTGTACCTAATATGAACAACCTGTAACTAGGTTCGAGCAACCTGTTTTTAACTGAAATAAGAAATATTCATAATAATCATACAAGTATTATTGCCAGGAATTTTGTTGTCTGTATGCGAGCTGAATGCTGTGTAGAATATTTGTGATGTTGAAAGTATTATTTAAAGAAATTGAAAAGTGCCAAGGGGGCCATTATTCAGATGATACGACTGAAGATGAAGTACGAATATTAAATTTACCGTTTTCCAATTCTTTTCAGTATTCGTGATATGTTGGAGTCCTTACATAGTATTCGATTTACTGCAAGTATATGGCCACATTCCAAAAACTCAGACGAACATTGCTGTAGCAACCCTTATTCAAAGTTTAGCGCCATTAAATTCTGCAGCAAATCCAGTTATTTACTGTCTCTTTTCAACGCACATATGTGGTAATTTGCGGTAAGTTTGCTCCACTTTAATTCCAACATTATATCCGAGGCCGTAGTCACACATGTAGTACATACAACAGGAAAAAATCCTGAAGGGGAGTTGAATGTAATTATATGATGTGACACCGACACCGAAATAGTTTTCATTACCACAAAACATCGAACGGTACGTTCCATGCGAAGGTGTCGCTAATCAAGTTGGCATCGATTATTTCGCGATTAAAAAATGAAACTTGATTTTGTCATTAATTTACTTATCGAAATCCACGTCTAGAACAGTATTCGGTGTTTTGAGCTCAGTGAGAACTATTCCAGTAGCAAAGAAAACCCCTTATAGCTACATAAGTATTTGTTTAAAATAACGTTTATAAGAAAAAAATAAAAAATAAAATATTTAATAGCGACTCGCTCCATAATGGGCCTTTTCAGTGAATTTTTTTTATTGCTCTATGTGACAGTATTTTATAAAATATTTCGCCGCATTTATTCATTTTTCCGAGTTCTATCGGAAAAACATATCAAATGTACAGAAATAAAGCGCGGGCTTTGAACGTGACATCACGCACCCACCTTAGTGACGTCAAAAAGCCTACGACCTTGAACAGGAGATGCGGGTGTATTAGTACTATATTGCAAAGTTGGTTACCTGCTTTTTGACAGTTGACGTTAAAATTGACTTTGACAGTGGTTTCTCTTGGAATTTTGTGTTTGGAAAATGTTTAAAGAGTGCTTTGTTCCAACATGTACAAATAACAACATAAATTGTCGAAGCAAAATATTCGTTTACGTTCCACGAGATGAAACCAGACATCATGGTTTAAAAGTGCCAAAGTTGAGAAGAAGTTGACCAAAACCAGGAACACCCACCACAGAACATAACCACAAAACTAAACGTAAACATGTGTCAGCTGTGTTGTGATGTCAGTGACTATTAGGCGTTCTGGCAAATGCTGCCAATATAATTTCGGGCGTGTGACGTCACTAAGTCCAAAGTCAAATGCGTGTTCCAATTGCCGTAATAATTGTTTACTTTTTTATTAAAACTGTGAGATTTACATTCCAAACAGTTGCACAAGGTGAATATCTACCAGTTAGCTTTAGAATAAACATTTTTGTTTAAGGTATAAGAATTTAGTGGAAAGGCCCATCGTGGAGGACGGATATTTCACTTCCTGCACTATCCTTGTCTTGAATTTTTTATTGACAGTCGACGTGCGATGTGACAAATGCTGTCCGACCGTCAGCAAGTCGGATCCTTTCTTCTATTTAAGCCAGCATAGCTGGAGATGGACCCTAAGCGATGGTGGTTTAATGCCCGGAAATCGGATAGGAGGGGAGGATTAGGTACTGTTGTGTCGTCATCGTGTTAGTTTTAAGATGTACCTACATCAAGCATCTGTAGTCAAAAAGTAGAAATTGAATTGCAGGGGTTGTAAAAAAATTAATTAAGGGTTGAAACCGCAATATATCAAAAACGGGAAAATTTTCGTAAAAAAGTCTTAGACAAAAGTTGTAGAGAAAAAAATCTGTGCAAAAAAACTACTTAACTTTTTTTTTTCTATAAGTGATAGGCGAGCCTGTGAACGATCCATCTTTTCGCGTCTGAAGGACTGTTATTATATTTTCCAAAAATGAATATTAAACGTTCACAAAGAAGGGTTCAAAACGACTGTTTCAGACGGAGAATAATACAAAATCTATACTTACTGTTGGTTTATGCTCAACTGCTTAACTGATGGTACCAATTGGACGTCGTAACACTATAAATCTAACACAGTAAATACTAACACTTTCTTAAATTTAAACCTGAAAAGGAATTTTGAAAACACAAGAAAAAGACAATATAAAGTACAAAAAATGTATATTAAATCTCTTTAAAAAATCATGTTTTACAAAAACGTTCAAGAAAAATGTATTGACAAATTATAGTACAACACATAGTGAGGAACAGAACGACTTATAATGTACCAACTACCATCCAATATGCGGTTTATAGCTAACGATTATACAAAAAGATTCAAGAAAAGTTCAATATTTATAAATTTATGAGTACATGGTAAACATACTTTTCTGACACCGAATCACTGAGGAACTGGTTTAGGGCAAATCCCGTTAAAATCCATCATTTTCCCGGCAAAATCGACTGCTAGAAAATGAATGGTCACCCATGTCGCTAAAGGTTATTTTCGCCAAAACGCTCGAAATACGTTGACTAGAGACTGGATTAACTTGTATTTAACACAACGCATGAGTTGCAGTGCTGCACAACGTGGATTCGTAAAGTCGATTTTTGTTACACTTTCTAAATTTTGGTGGCCGGGGCGACATTACGTCCCCGTGCAAGCGACATTTACTACACGTTCTAAAATTACACTCCTTGGTGAGTTTTGGCATAAAAAACGCTCCGTAAAGCGAAAATTTGATTTCAAATATAAAAACCTCTTCCAAGGGCAAGTCGGATTTTGTTACAGTTTCGACAAGTTTATCGAAGGTTTTGGCGTGTTCTTTAACAAGCCGTGAGATTCGGTACAAGTTTTTCAATGATTTAAACAGTCAAATACACCGCTGGCGCGTATGCCCTCTAGTCGCCCTGAGAGAGAAACGTTGAGTGTGTGTATAGAAAGAGAACGACAACGACAAACGTCATGAGGCGAAAGATGTTTTGTATGTTGTTTACGATTTTAACATTTAAGATGTTTTTGTTTTCCAAGTATGGGTTTCGATTACCTATTGCATTTGCTGCATGACATGATGTAAGTAGATGTATGAGAGTCGAACGATAGCGACTAACGCCGAGCGGTCCGATTCGACTTAAAATCGGTATGTCGTGGTTTCCGGAGTTGCAGATCATCAATTTTTGGTCAGAACAGAATCATTCAAGATGGCGGATGAATTTCTCCATTTATGGTTTCATTCATCTTAAAAACTGTATTTCGGAGTTTTTGGGGTAGCAGATCACGAATTATTTGTCAAAATAAATATTCAAGATGACTGCTCCAAGATGGCGGACGTTTTTGCCAATTAAGGTCCGAGTCGACTCAAAATTGGTATCTCGGGGTTTTCAGTGTCGCAGATTACGAATTTTTTGTCAGAACAAATATCCAAGATGGCGAGTAATAATGATTATTAATGAATCAAATAATCAGTCACATATTAGAGCTGTTTAATTTTTATAACAATGAAAGTAATAGACGTACAACGATTTTAAAATTTTTTGGATGACAAAAATAAATGTCAATAATCATTTTTTTCTAATAAATGTAATTTGTTAAAAAAATTGACAGATTTTGCAGTCCTTGAAACCATCGGAGTGCATTCAAAATGATTTAGGGAAATTTGGAAGTATAGAAAGTTTGTAAATAAAGACAAACTGCTACAAATCCATAGTAATCGGGGAACCCACAGAGCATCCAAAATATCCGAGGAGACCCACTGCGCACTCATAGTTCCCGAGGAAACTCACAGCACATTCAATCATCGGACGTCTATTATTTCTAGTATCATTAATTTTTGGGTTTTTAGGAATTAAAAAATTGATTCATAACATGTAAGTACATATACTTATCGAAGTAGTTATTTTCCCTGATCAACATGATTCTAACGCTAGAATGTAATAATATATACATAAATGTTTATTACTGAAGAATTTGTAAATACGTACCTTAAACAACAGGGATAACACTAAGCTTGCACCATGTCCGTAGCAAGAATTAACTTCTACTCGTGTATTAGACAACTCTAAAATTTCACAATGGTGCCAAGTCGAGATGTCGCAAAATTGATACAATTGCATAACTAAAATGTATATTGATATACAATTATAGAGACATCTCGGCGGTACAAGCTTGAACTACTTTCCTCCGTTACTTCTTTCAAGTCTATAATATGTATTTTACGTCCAATTTTCGAGGAGTTTTTTTTATAATAACTACAAAAGCATTCGTATATCCTGTTAATATTCTTAGTAAACGGAGAGGGTATAATGTTGAACTTGTAAATCAACAACTGTGATTAAAAAAACTCATGTGGAGGATAATATCACTGAATGTAATTTTGTGTCCATTATATGGAGGCATTTTTACGTTTTTGGTCAAAAATTCAGGAGTGCATTACAAATGAACAATTAAAAGTCCCCTCTATTGGAATAAAAGAAAGTCTTAAAAACACCGTAAAACACTTAAAAACACTTTAAGAAGCAGTGGAACCCAAACCGGCACGATATGAATCCAATCAATCAGCAGGATCACTTGGATTCCGTCACTCTTCAATAGTAACACCTACGTTTTAAATATGAACGCGATATGTCTACCCGTTCGCGAGTTGTAAGAATTTTTCATGTTTGTGACGTCATTTGTGGAACTTATGTCCATATTCCGTCCGGAGGTTTGTTCGAATTCCGTCCCAGATCTGTATTACGGCCTACATTGCCAAATATGATCTCGATATCTTTCTCCGTTCCGGAGTTATAAGGATTTTCATGAAAAATTTCATTCAAATATCTTACTACAGCAACGTTTCGTGCCACTTTTCAAAATACCACCCTGTCTAGTACTTCAATTTGAGAGGTCTGCAGACAATCTGTGTTCTGTCAAAACGCGGCGGCGAGGAGAGGGCATACGCGCCAGCGGTATATTTGACTGTTTATATTGTTTAAAAACTTGAATCGAATCTCACGGCTCGCCGGTCACTTATAGGAAAAAAGTTACTTAACTTTTATCTTTTACACAGAATTTTCTTCTCTACAACTTTTGCCTAAAACTTTCTACTTTTTGACTACAGATGCTTGATGCAAATCTTAAAACTAATTTATGGCCAAAAATTCAGCCATGGCTATGAACGGACAATTAAAAGTCCACTTTATTGGACTATTTGGGGATGCCTGTTGGTTCGGCTGTATGCTGGAACATATATAGATAGAAAGCTACGTACCCGTTATCCAAAATCTAAAATTTTGATTCCTTGTACCTTGTAGTGTCTGCACAATCATAATCTGTCACCTGTCTGAGTAGAGAACGGATTACTTTTGCCATAAGCATTGGCATAGAACGACATTTCACATAAACCATGGTGCGACAAACCTAACTGACTTCTATGGCTTGAATTTGTCATAAGTGTGTATCTCAGCATTTCCCAAGTCACTGCCATGTATATGAAATATAGCCTGGTATCGTACGATAAGGATGAACTTGTTTCTCATGGAGAGTTCGCTCACTTCAACCCACTATCGGGTATAGTTAAGTTCTCCCCATCATTTCCTTTCTCGCCATGTTATAAGTATACGGCTTCCATTTCTATTTAATGCTACCCATAGATATCGCCCTGGGCTGATCCACTGAATCTGTTCACTATTCACGGCAATGAATCTTGTCAGGGTTATCGAATTCCTCTCCTAGCCTTACTTTTCCAAATTTTATTTTCAGTTTCCATCTGTTGCACTATTTTTTCAGGATTAATGTCGTTCCCTGGAGGTAGCTTGTGACCTACTCCATATGTCATGATGTAGCAATGAGCACCATGTTGTCGGCGCCCAACGCTATGTGGTGTTGTTTGTCTTAGTCAGGCCAAATGTGTGAATGAAAAACAAATGTAAAATGAGTACGAAACCTTGTGGTGGCCCGTCCATGAATCTTTATGTAAACAGTACGTTCTCTACCTTAACGTGGAGTTGTGTGCATTGAAGCTATGATGAATCCACCTTATCGTAGGGGTGTACACTCTTTTCTATATTCATACTGATTCGCGCAAAGGTTTGCTGGATACTAAAAGATGATTTATGATTATTTTTAGGTTATTGGGTTAATGCCCTCACTTACGGATTGCATAGTGCTTCAGTCCGCTTATATGAGGAGATTGACCAAATGGCCTAATGTTAAAACCCCCAGTGATTATTCTGTATTAGAGAGTAGTTGAAGTACATGCAAGTACTTACTAAAAAATACCGTGTGTTGATTCTTTTAAATCCTTATTTTATTAAGCATAAAGCATAATGGCTGATTGAGACTGCATTTTTGCACTGTGTATATATTTGCCTCACAAGCGAAATAAATTTTGCGAATTTTTTGCAGCTTTTTAAAAAACTTTGCAATAATTTGATAGTTACATCTTTCAAATTCTGTCTATAGATGCTGCTCATTATTAAAACATTTAAACTTCGATCCATGTAGAAAGATCCCTCCATTCACCTGGATATCCAGCTGCCTATCCATATGTTTTCCTGGCATTGGAAGCTCACATTCCTGTTTTGGGTACGGCTCGAGGAACTCGACGGGAACCGTCACAACCACACTAACCCAGTCATCAAGGCGATCGGGATCTACAGCCTCCCTGAGACATACAATTAGACTACAACCTGCTCTTCAAAATAGCCACAAGGTGGCCATTTCTATTGTCTAGTCTAGTCAGTGAATCATATTATTAAAAATAGATAGATATGTATGTATTATAGGGTTGATAAATGGCTATGTGGAATGTACATTCTGAAATTATTGTAATAACTATTGTTCCTATGTGTAATAATATAATTTATATTAAAGCCTAATATATTTATTTAGTTAATGTTTTTTAATTATAAGCTGCATTGATTATACCGATGACGTAAATAGTCATAGAGCCATTCACTAAACAGTTTGATAGCACTGCTAATAGAAACGCAAATAAACCATTCGATCGGTCTTTCGATTTTCTACCTGTATCCACACCATAGTTACATGCAGTATATCTAGCTGTTCTTCCTCGTTTGCTTGAACTACACGCTTTTTTCTGCTAAAACTAGAGATATAATTCACCTTTCGGTAAATATTCTTGAATGTATTTCCTGATGGTGTTGGACGATTTGGATACAAAACCCTATATGCACGTTTATTTTTGTTATTTAGTATATAACAAGTAAATATTTGGGCTTTTTCTTCCTCACTGTAAAATTTTTTAATTATTTGATTAAAGAAATATCACTTATCAAAGATAATTTTCATAGCTCACTTATCGTGCGGGCACGATAGCGCAATTTCACAATATTACATCAATTGTAAAAATGGGAAATTCTGATATAAAAATTATATGATCGTCGCGGCATTGAAATGGGAAATTTTTTGATATATGAAGTTCGAATCGATTTTAGTTTGGAAGTTTTTAACGAAAATAAGTGGAAGAAATTAAGTAAATTTGGAATGACCCCGTAAAGTCGTCCAGATGGTCCCGCACTTAGAGTTGAATCATCAGATATGAAATTGTGCCGGTAGGTCTACGGCGAATAAAAGGGAAGTAAGTTTTGATGATGAAAGGGGGCCGGTTGGAAATAAGTATTAATATTAATGGGTACGGTAGTACGGGTACTTTATTGGAGGAAATTAATGAAGATTAATTGGATTTGGATAATAAAGATACGAAATGAATTGATGAAAGTCAAATTTGAAGGGAAGATTTTTTAATAGAAAATTAACGGGAGTGAACTGAAAATTGATGGATGAGGTGCGGAAAGTAGTTTTTTAATGTTCATGAAGTTCATTTGGACCCGGTATTTTTAGGGCGATATTTTGTAATGTTGGGGCCGTAAAATTAATAATTTGAAGAATTTGTGATATTTGCTGGCGGATTGAGTTTAGTTATGAATTATCGATGAATCATTAATTTTTTCAGAATTTATTTTTGAAAATTATAGTTTTTTGACTAAATTAGGTGTTAGATATTACTTTTTTCGTGTTTTGACAAATTAACACGAAAGATTGAATTATTTTGGAAATTTTAAGATTTTGAATTTTTTTCTATACGTCATATGTGAAACGTACCATAACACCCCACAACCCCAATGCGAAGCATTGCAGCGATTTCAGAACCGAGCAGAATGGATCTGGCTCTGCGAAATAAAACTTAATCTAGGCCTAACTCCTTCTATTATAAACAAATTTTTTTTTTTTTGGCTTTGGGTCATGAGCCATGCAGCCAGTTACTGATAGTTTAATAATTCCTATAAATAAACCTAGCACAAATCAACGAGATTGAATATGAAAAAACGAGGGGAATTGACGGGGACACACACTTCTCATCCAGGGGTCGATCAGGACATTTTTATAATTCAGAGAGCACAAGGGAGACCTCGGAAGGTAGGGGAAACTGAAAGACACCAGGTATACGAGATTAACCTATAGCTTAATTTCAGTTTCATTTATAAACAAATTAAAATAGGCAATAAAATTGGATATATCAAAAGAGATTTAAAACAATTAAAACCAAAACAAACACTGGTTGCGAAATTCACTGAAATTAAATTTGGAAGTTGATGCGGCTACTACAACGAGAGAATCCGTCAATAATATGCAGAAATGTGGGGCTGCGCGAGTCCTGCCTATATCGAAATTTTGATTTCAGAAAAATTTTAGTTTCTGGAAGTGTAATGAAGAAGGATTTAATTTCAACAGAAAAAGAGACAGAACACTGGAACAAAAAAGTACAAACAGAAAAGAAAAGGGATAGGAAAGGGATTTAAACAAATCTGACTATTGTTCCACTAATTGCAACACGTGCTGTTGCAAGTACTTTTGTGATTACTTTGTTTGTTTTTTCCATTCATTTATTTTGTTGAATATTTATTACAAGAGTTATTTCAATATCAATCTCAATTTCAATCAAAGCCCACTTTTTGGACGAACAAATTAATCAGTCGTATAATTTTTTTTTCTGCTATAGATTGATTGCTCTGGTTTGACATTTCAACGTGTATCAGTCAATATTGTGAGATACATTTTAAATCTGTAAACTTTTAATTGCAGTTGCTCATGCCATTCTAATTAGTGTTATGTGCTGCCCTCTAACGGCGAAGAGAGTGTAATTACGCCCTGGCTAGTAGCGTGGCGCCATCTATGAGCCAATTGACGAACAGTCTCTAGCACATAGTAGAAAACTCTGTAGGATTCTAGAATGTTATGGAATAGGATTCTGGTACATTCTATGGGTGGATATAAAGAGGTGAATCCAGCAGATGGGGGAAGAGTTCAGTTCAGTGAAGTATACAGTACAGTTCTAGTATGCAGAGAAAGTTTTTAGGTTTAAGAAGAAAAGTAAAGTACATAGTGTTTTAAAAGTAGTGAATTTATATTAGATTAAGTTATTATTAGTTGTGTAATTTTTAGGTATTTACTAGTGTAATTTTAGTGATTAATAAAATAGTGGTTAGTACAGATTTTTGTTGCAAGTTATTTGAACCCACAGAGTGTTTACTGAAGATTGTAAACACGTAACATTATTAAGGTGAATTTATAAACTAACCGCAGCAGTTACAGTTCCCGTACCTGTAGTGTTTATGAAGAATACGAAAGCAATGTTTCCCTTTATAAAGTCCGCTGCCGCTGCGGTTGCAGTTCATTCCGCAGATAAATAACCAACTTTTATCTTGAACGGCAACCGCTGCGGAATTACCAGCGGATAGCCAATGAAATTGTAGCTTTCAACCTCTCTACGCTTGTCAGTTTCGGTAGCAGGAATACTGGAAAAAGTGAAAGGAAGTACCCATTTTGAGCAAACCAACGTGACTAATATTTAAATTTTATGTGTTAAAGAAATTTGAATAAGAAAAAGGAGCTCTGGATCACAAGCTTTCATTTTCAAAAAATATTTGTAACCGCCTTCTTCCTTTCATCGCCTATTTAACTGCCTTCTTTTATACCTTCGCAGGTTACATCTTTTCGCGATTATAAAAGAACATATAAGTCCAAAAGTTCCCAAAAGGATTTGTTTCAAATCCATTTTAGTTTGTTTATCAGCTGTTGAGAACAAACAATCCTACAGAACCTCGTTTTTTCAAAGCGCTCATAAATAATATAAACAAATTTTCACGAGATTTAGGCGTGCAAAGCATGTGTGAAACATTCTCCGATAGCAACAGCAAGACTTTAATGACCAATTTTGGTGAATTGCAACTGATACTGTTGCGCCAACTTCAACTGCAACCGCAATTGCAGCGGAAAAGTTTATAAATCGAACTCTCGACTAAAACAGTTTTCCCAATAAATATTCAAATAGAACATTGCGTGTCATCTATCAGAGCAATAGGTAACTAAAGTATGTGTGTTTAAAATATGTTGCAGTAAATGATGCTACCTACCATAACTTGTACATATAGAAAACTTAGAATCACATCTAATAAAAAAAAACAGAAATCTTTACTTTAGCTAGAATTAATTATACATAAATTTTATGGTTTCAAAACATTGCCCAGGCATTCATAGATGCAAAAAATTAAAAGAATTCAAGACCGCCTTCAGGTATTGTCGGATAGATGACGGTAGTTAGATGCGATGCGATTACATCTTATAACTTCGCTTACTTTACGAACAGTTTTCTTCCTTGAGTGCACGCCGCGTGATGAAATTCTCGCTACTGTTGTCTTACTGCTTGCTTCTTCTAAGCAGATGGCGCCACATATACATGAAGTAAAGTTCAACCAACAGTGAATAAAACATGTTGGGGATAAATTATTACGTTACATTTTGTCATGTAAACATAACAAATATTAAAATTTCATAGTATGTGTAAATATGTTGAATATATTAAAAATATAGAAAAAAAAAGTCTCGAACATGACAGGACTCGAACCTGCAATTTTCGGATCCAATTCAATATAACTTTATTCTCAATTATTAATTACAGTTGCTTCCCCAGAACCCATTCTGGGTCCGGCCGTGCAATCACCACCCGATTCACGGTGGCTGATTGCAGGGTCGCGTGAATTAGTCATGGGGCCTGGTTTGGCTAAGAAAACAGTTAAAACTTAAACTCCTTCTGCTGACAAACAGATTAGAAAAAGGTGTTAAAATTACATATATTAAAAAAAAACAGATTTTATAAAACTTACGAACTACAAATTTTTGATATTTTAAAAAGAAAGAAAAAAAAAAAGATATATCGACCGTGACAGGACTCGAACCTGCAATCTTCGGATCCGAAGTCCGACGCCTTATCCATTAGGCCACACGGTCTCATACTAGAATAGTACCTCAGAACATATTTCTGGTGAAAATTCCATCAACAAATCGATATTTATTTTATATGTTCTAATATATTTGTTATATCTAATTTATAACGAATGTAGAGGCTACTATAAACATATGAGTTACTTGCTAGCGAGAAAGGCATACATACGAATCCAAGAGGTAAACGTGAATCTGGAAATTGCAATTTTTTAAGTTCTGGGTAGGTATATAGTATTTGGTGATATACTTAGTGCTTATAGGTAAGTAGACATAAAAAAAGTTTTTTCATTATATAATGTCGTTTTATTATTGTAAACTACAGAAGTATTTATATAAAAATAAATTTGAGTATTTGCTACTCATAACATTAGATGTTTCTAATGTAGTACTAAATTTAAAGATTATATAATGTGCAAAATTAATTTGGAAACCGAGCAGATTTTGTTTTAAAAGGGGATGCCGATAAGTTAATAAAAATTCTTAGAATTAATTTTTTTTATATGCTTTTACATAATTTTAGATCTATCGGGTGTCAACACGGATCATGATAGACCCCTTTTCTGTCCTTATTTTTTAGAATATCAGAATGAAACTCGGTAGATGAATTATATGGCCAAGAAGACACTGTGACATAACTGTTATTTTCTTCCCTCCCGGTTTCACCGGAAATGAACCCAATTTTTGATTTTTCAATGGAACGCCTTGTATATTATTGTATTTTTGAAATTCTTGAAAAATTCTGATTACGGTGATACCCCATAAGTGACATTTCGACTACATAAAAAAAAAAAATTAATGGCCCATGAAATACACATTCTCAAATTTTTATGCTAGATTTGATTTTTCCGGTCCATTACAAGCAATTTTTTGTGGTTATGGGACTCTAGATGCAGCAACAAATTTCGAATCACTTTTTTTTCACGGAGTTCAAATGTCACTTAGGGTACACCGTACCTACTCAGAGTTTTCCAAGGATTCCAAAAATATAATATACAGGGTGCTCCATTTAAAAAACAAAACTTAGGGTCATTTCCGGTGAAACCGGAAGAGGGAAAAATGACAATTATGTCACAAAATGTCTTCTTGATCATATAACACATCTACCAAGTTTCATTCCAATATTCTGAAAAATAAGGGAAAAATTATAGTTTAATAAAACTAAAAAAATACGCTTTAATAGCAAACTGAACTAAAAAGTAAAAAATAATATTTGTATATTAAGATTCATTTTATTGTAAAAAGCGTGGCGTGCTTGATGTCAATTGTTATAAACCCCACGCTTTTTACGATAAAATGAATCTTAATATTTAAACATTATTTTTTACTTTTTAGTTCGGTTTGCTATTAAAGCGTGTTTTTTTTTAGTTTTTTAAACTATATTTTTTTTAGTCACCCTCTAGCCATTCATCCCTCGGCACGTTACTCACCAATAATAGAATATACATTAATGACAACAGCTCCTCCGGCAAAATCTCGACAATAGACTAGTCATTTTTTAATTTTATCTTATCCTGATGATCCTGGTGAGGACATTAGGACAAAGCTGTCAAATTATTGTATTGTTATCGGTCCTTGATAAGTGTACATAGTTTCAGTTTAATCTGACATTTTGGAGTGGGCGAGAATCACGTTCAAAGATTCCTTTACAAACAAACAAACAAACTTACAGGTGAAGCTAATAAAAGCGTGTTAAAAAGGGGGTTTGACACTCTATACTAAAAAAAATCGTGTTTATTTTGCAAAATAGCTAAGGTAAGTCATCCAATTGCTGACCAATTCAATTCAATACAATTCAAAATTAATTTATTGGAATTAAAGTTGCCTAGCCAGGATCTGCTCCGGGACCGATCATGCAATTACCGCTGGACTACAAACAGTAGTTGACAAATAATCTTTAAAATCAGTTTATTTTGTATTTTTATGTTACCAGCACCTTTTTCACATCATATGCCAGCCTAATAAATTTTCAGTTCAATTAGTTAATAGTAGCAGTTGTTAGTGCATGTGTTTAATTCAAGCAAGTGTACTTAAACATAATATTAAGAAGCCAACTTTTTAACCTCTCCACAATAAAATTGTGAGAGGTTACTAAAATTGGTTCAAAAACGAAAATTGAGATAACATGAAATCTTTACGTTTTGAGGTCCTAGGAACCCAAAAAAGTGGTTTTTGAAAAATGTCTGTGTGTGTGTGTGTGTGTGTGTGTGTATGTGTGTATGTGTGTATGTGTGTTAGCACGATAGCGCCGAAACTACTGAACGGATTTGAATGAAACTTTGCATGTGCGTTTCTTTAGTGCCACAGAAGATCTGAATAGGTTTTGGTTGAGATCGGATTACGTTTAGTGCCATTTTGACGCAACAAGTTGCTTATTTTATAATTACTTTCAATTTGCAATGGAACCATTAAAAAGCAGTGAAAATTCTGATTTCAACGATATATCACACTTCCACCCTTTCGATTTTGTTTCCGTGAAAAAAATTAAAAACAAAGCAAATATAAAGCGTAGATCGCATTTCGCGTGACATGATCGATGCGCGTAGCCGTTACACCGTGAAACTCGTCACATCACGTGTCAATTCACGTATGAGGGTTCCTTCACTGCTTTAGAAGTAGAGCGGATTACGTTTAGCACCGTTTTTAAATATGTATACAGACAAATCGAAGATTTAGACTACAAATATTCCTCTAAAATCTAGTAAAATTACTGAAATTCTAATGTTTCATTTAACAAAGACAGCCGCGAGCGATCGGATTGCAATGAGCAAATTTTGACGATTGTCATTGTCATCGTTTGTCATCCGATAACGTTGGTGTCATGTCATGTTAATAAGATTAACATATTTGTAACTTTTAATGGATTGTCACAAACTTTAAAGGTAGATGTAACAATATCAATATCCTATGCTTTCTGTACCTTCGTTGGTGAATTTATTATAGATTATCACTTTACCAATTTTCAGTTTGTTGCTTTACAAATCTGTAGTATTTAGGATAACTAGATTTTCTCAGTCGTTCAAGTGATGTTAAAGTTGTTAATATCCTAATAGTATATTATTCAACGAGCGATAATATAGGTAATAACTCGCATAGATGATTGTAAATTCATTAAGTTGAGGGTTTTTTTTAGTGCCCCGGAAGATCTGAAAAGGCTTTGGATGAGATCGGATTACGTTTAGTGCCGTTTTGTCACACAATTTAATGCTCTTTTCGGCTTCAAAGATCCACCGAGTGGGAAGGTTCCACCCGCTTCCAGTAGCTGCCGATTTTTAAGCTAGAATTTTATATTCTACACTAGTTTAACCCCCATTCTAAACTTAAATTTAACGTAAGTAAATATTGTTTACTAAGTATGTGTTAAATTGAATCTTATTCTTATTGCACCTACATTAAATCATTTAAATATGTTGCATCATTCCAACAGCTGACACCAGTGTCAGTCTTTGGAAGAAAATGTAGTTAGCTATTGGCATAGTTATAATTTGTTGCAGAATGTCTGAGAGAAAATACCTGCCAGAAGCAATGAAGAATGCTCTGGGGGTAGCCAGAGCTGGTAAACCAGTAAAATCTGCGGCCAAATTATTTGGTGTGCCTAAAGACAACACTACTTTATAAGTTAAAAGGAAAATACCCTGAAAATAAAAAAAATGCGGCCATTGACCAGCCTAACGTCACAAAAAGAATCGATCCTCGTTCAGTGGATGTTTTACAGTGAACAAAGGTTTCCCGATCACTAAAGATAAATTAATCGACTCAGTTTAATTGTTATGTAAAAAACTGAACCGTAGGACAAACACAAAAGTGGTATGACCAATAGGTATGACCAAAATATTTAAAAAGCCATCCTGAGCTTTCACAGGATGGCTCAAAACTTAACAGCATCTAGAGCAGCAGTTAATAAAATTGGTTTAGGGAAGTTAAGCAAGAATTGATAGATATTAAATACGACGATAGTTTAAATGATCCAAGTCGTATTTTTAATACGGATGAAAGTGCCTTTTTTCTTTCGCCGAAAAGTTAAAAAGTAATTGTTAAAAAAGGCGAAAAGAGTGTATTACCACTTTTGTTACTGTTAATGCAGTTGGGCTTAGTTTCCAACAAAGATTGTGTTTGCCATATGAGCGTGTACCATCAAAAGTTGTGGATCAGGTACTTGATGATTTTTCTCTTGGTATTAGTAAATCTGGATGGATGGTAAGCGAAGTTTTTTTCGAATTTATAGTCAATGTTTTCCATCCATGGCTTTTAAAAAATAACATTCAGTTGCACGTTATACTTTTCTTTGATTTCTTTTGGATGTGCACACAAACCATAAACATATTCGCTATGTGGTTTTTGCAACAACAATGGAATCATTTTAATCGCTTTACCTTACTGCCAAGCACTATACATAATATACTGCAACTATTTGACGTGCCGGTCTTTAGACTATGGCGAATGGAAAACGAAGGCCAAAAACTAAAACGAGAAAGTTTCTCAGTTGTGATTAAAACCGCATTGTCAAAAATTGGGGTAGAAACAATTATTAACGGATATCGCACTTGCGGACTGTTTCCTTTTGATCAGGACAATATTAATTACGAAAAATTCTTTAAAACTGGTTTAAATGGAAATAGTAAATGCATGGGAAAATATTATTACTAATAATGTAATACTGTATAAGGTTATTTAAAATTCTATGCCAAACAAACTTATAGAAGTTATAAATAGAAATGGTGCAATAACGAAATATTAATAGTTAGTTCGCAGCACTGCCAACACAGTAACTATAGAAATATTGAAGATGCATTTAAAATTTATAGAACCAGAACTATCTGAGAAAACAGTTTAAAATGGGGTAGCACTGAAGATCAAACCCAATAAGCTGTGAAAAAAAGTATATGAGGCAACACAAATTCAAGAAAATAAGAATGCCGAAAATGAGAATGATAAAAATAAGGAAAATAATTTAGATAGCAATATGTCGAGGAAAATGTCATAGAAGAAGCAGCTACTACTAATTTGTCAGATGATATAAACGTCGATCTCAATGTAGAACGTGAGATTACTGAATCCTGCTCTGAATTAAAAAATGACTTAGTTCACGTTGTTGTGAGCACAGTAAAGAATAAGATGCCTCCTGGAACTAGATATCATATCCTCTTCTTTTTTGTGAGTTAAAGTGGTTAAATATCACTCAAGTTCCTTCAAACTTCCTTTTTTGATCAAGAAAACTTTACTAAGTGATTAATTTAGTTAAAAAGCACGTGGTTGCTACTCGGTTTGATACCGGATCAAAAACTAAATTTAACATATTTTCAATTAATATTTTGGATTATTTAATTGAAATTTCGATTCATTTGTATTTAATTAGCTGGTTATCTCCAGAAGTATTCTGAGTAGGTAAGTTATAATTTCTTAGATTTATTATAGGCACGTGCTCACGTTAGATGTTAATTTTGATACTAATTCTGTAAATTTAATTATAGACGAATTGGTACAGTTAGATTTTGGGTACAATTAGAACTTACCAACTTTCTATTATTGATTATTTTGGATTATGGACTATTGAATCATTTTGCTATTATTTGGTACAAGACTTTTGGTTATTGAATTTGCCCTGACATGCACTTTTTGTTTGAGAAAACCTATTTAATTATAATTAGAAATCTCCCATCTGGATAATTTCAAACATCTTATTTAACATTCAGATTTTTTAATATTATTACGTACAGCAAGGACCTCGACCAATAAGGGAAACCTTCAGATCTGGCACCTGGAAAATATCCAATTATTGTAGAAGTAAGTAATTCCTATATTATTATTTTTTTTCTTCTTGTAAAATTGTTTAAATTTCATAAATCTTTCTCCTAGCGCTAGCCTAGAAAGCTTTGAACCTAGAGATTTGTATTATTGTCCGGTTATTACCCTTAATTTTTTTGTTTGTATTGTATTTTGCATATTTTATAATAAATTGTATTTTTTTACTTGTTCCTTTTTGTTAATGTTCTCATTATAATGATTTGTAATATCTGGGATTTCTTTCACATTACTTTAGGTCGTAATAATATCTTGGTAAATGTACTTAAATTATTATCATATTATTATTATTATTGAACTAAAAGAATAATCAGAATGTTCGATTCAGCAATGCATTGAATACATATTTTCCAGCAACACCTTTTTTTTAACAGGCAGTTAAAAAGTTTATTAAATTATGAGTCACATTATCAACTTCAAGAAAATCCATTTTCCGTAGTTAAAATAGTTATTTATTAGCAAAAGTTTAAATTTATAACTACATTTCTTCAACAATTGTTTGCTTGATATAACAAAGTTTTCACATTATAATGTTGCAAGATGAGGATAGTTAAGGGGATTATATAATAAAAAAAAACTAGTATATAACAAGCTTCATAAAATTTATATGTTTATTAGGAATAACGAAAAAGGCATTACGCAAAACAATAAAAAAATATTATTATAACAGAATTTTTTTAACGGTAGTTATCACTTTAAAAAGTGTTCGATATATCCATCGTTTGGTTCCAAATAGAGAGGAAACCGTTTCATTTGAGGAGCCTTCTTGAAATAATTTCACCGCTGATATCGAAATGTCTAACGTTCTATTTAAAATTTTCCACTTCTACTCGTAGTGTTTACGCTGCATTATTTAGTTTATTACTTAAAGACTTAGTTGATGTTTATTAGAATAATTATTGCATTATGCAGTAAACACGAACAATATGTTAGACGAGGGATTTATCAACAGTTAATCTGTCATAACAAAAGGAGGTAGATCAAAAAAATTGTAGGTAGATTGAATTTTTGATATATTGTTACTAGTGGTAAAGTAAAATCCCAAGTTGGCGTATCTCTCCCTGTTTCAGAATCGCCGCCAACTTGAAAAAATTTTGGAATCGATTTATCTCTTTCCCTATTGGTCGCAGTAAAAAAGTGTAACGAGAAATATTGTAGAGCTCGAAATTTACAACATTTTTTTGTCTAAAACCGAACTCTCCGTTGTTCTGAAAAAGACGCCTAAAAACCGGTTTTTTCCCTTATTTGGACTATAAAAAATTCATACAGTCTTCAATAGAAGTCATTTCGAGAACTATTTTTAAGTCGTCTGCATAGAGCAACGTCTCGGCCTCAAGATCGGATGTGAAATCGTTCACAAACAAGTTAAATAAAGGCGGGCCCAGTGTAGATCTTTGAAGAATACCGGACTTCTGACAAAATTTGACAGACCTGTATCTGTTGTGTTGAACATATTGGTATCTATTTGGTAAATATGTTTTAATTAAGTTTACTAGATCCACTGATAAATTGACTGTGGCAATATTTGAAAATAAAACACCGTGATCAAGTCTATTGAATGCCTTGGAAAAGTCCGTATAAATCACATCAGGGTCTACCGCAAGGCTCTGTTTTAAGCCCATTACTTTTTAATATGTATACTGCAAACTTACATCACTTACACTATAACTTACGAAAAAATATATCGTCTTAGTATACAGTGTCTAACTAAACAATTTTGGGAAGAACGTAGGTAAAAATCCGCTCTTAGTAGATGCTTTCTTAGAGACACAAATGAATACAATAATATAACTTTGCAAAAAAAATATCCCGATTTCAGTATAATTTAAAATTGCTTCTTCAAAGTCATAGAGTAATATTCCCTATATACTCAGATAATATACATTTAAACCAATCTCTTTTTGAATGCTCGTTATACCACAATTCACCTTCATTATACATCTTTACAGATAGTTCAAAATCCGAGTTAGGTACGAGTTGTGCTTTTTATGTCTTTTTTAGAATTCACTGCAAAATATAAGCTTCTCAAGGAATGCTCTATTTATACGGCTGAACTGTGTGGCATCGAATAAGCACTATATTGGGTAGTGGAATGTTATATTAATAACTATCAATACTTGAAGAACATCAATATTATATCCTGCTCCAAATCAGTCCTACAGCCCTTAGCACATTTCTCATACAAATATTACAATAACAGAATGGTATTTAATATCGCAGATTTATATAACAAAATAAAAGACCTAGGATTCATGTTCAAATTCATCTGGGTAAAGGGCCATTCAAGAATTCTTGGAAATGAGATTTTTGATCAACTAGCTAAAGAGGCGCTTAGGGACATAGGAATAGAGCTACAATCTTTTCATCCAACTGATCTGCAGTGTTATTTCAGAAAACAACAACGTTTAGTGGGAAAATTTTTGGAAAGAATTTGTTGCAAAACCCAACAATCATTACACATTGATCCACCCTACTTTACCTTCTAATACTTCCATCGATTACAAAACTTTTAAATACCATACATCAAGAATAACTAGACTGAAATTAAATCATGTATCCCTATCATCTCCATTGTATTGGAATCGCTTCCTCTGCATATTGCCTATATAATGTATTAATTGGCGATGTTAATCATATCATATGTTCTTCAATTGTAAAAATGATCATTAAGCAACCACAATACTATTATCTGCACCAATCAAGAAACAAGTTTAACTGCCTACAAATCTAACAACCCTTTTAAGCAAAAATTGCTTGAAAATTCACAAGGAGTTAATAAACTTCCTAAAAGAAACAAATATTACACTATAAAATTATAGTTTAATATTATTATCTTATGTTAATATCCAATGTTGTCTTTCCCCACTTCTTTCATTCCGAGGTCTATTTTGTTCGTGTACTATTAACAAGTCACCCTGACCGACCCCTGGGTGTGAAATATGTAAAATTAGTTAAACTAAAAATTTAAATTAAATTATAGCGTTAAATTAACTTTCTTATAGCAAATAAAAAAAATAAAATAAAAAAAATTAAAATATATAAGCCAACACAAAGTGGAGAAATTATTACAAAAATAATAAAAGTGTAGTAAAGTAAAAAAACCGCTGCCCAAGGAATCACTACTTCCACATCCAGATTTTATATCCAAAGTCTTATACACACTAAATTCCAATGTAATATTTTACTCCCTTTAATAATATAGTGGGGGTGGTAGAGGGGTTGGCTAATGCCAAAATATATTTTAGAGGCCCTTGGTTCTCGTGCACACACTAAATCTCAATTTAATTTTTTACTCCCTTTAATAATAGAGTGGGGGTGGCAATGGGGGTGGTAGAGGGGGTGGCTAACGCCAAAAAATTTTTTGAGACGTTTCGTTCTTGTACACATCACATTTTATTTTTTTTACTCCCTTTCACAATAGTGTGGGGGTGATATTGGAGGTAAATGTTGAGACCTTGACTTTTTGTACATGCCCTAAATTGCAATTTTATGGACTCTTACTTGTTTGCTTTACGGGATTAGATCAAAGTATAATCTAGTTCCAGATCTCGTTATAACACATAATTTGATGACTATAGAAGACCAGTGAAGTGTTGTTGTGCATTTGCCTATGTCGTACTGATGAGATCTAACAAGCTCGAAACTAGTCTATGGCTGGCGATGCACAGCAGCACTGCACTGGAAATCTGTCTGCTGGGGGCTTATTGTAAGCAGATTTTATTTTGCGTTTTCCGATTGAAGACGTAATATGTCGCAAGTTATAGGACATTATTTTCAATTGATTTGGAAACGCACATTATGCACCTTGATTGGTGGCAATGAATCGATTTCCTTTCATAGGAAATAGTGGAACTGGACTGTCGTAGTAGGTATATTTTTACTTTACTACATTTTAATATTTTTGTAAAAACAATTGTGGCGATGGAGCACACTATGCTTAACGCCAGAAAAAACACCTCAACCTCAAATAATACCGCACAATCTCCAGTTAAAAAAGTTAGGATGATTGTAATATTATCCTTTAGTTTTCTGGTAGCGATTAGAACTTATTCTTGAGTTATTTCAGTTACAGTAAACGATAGGTTGTTATTAGACTGAAAAGTTGGTTCTTAACTAACGGATGATTTGAATGACTTGACAAAATAATCAGCAAAACTATTGACAACTGTTTGTAGGTCTTCTATTTTCTAGTTGTTATAATAAAAGGTAGAGGGTATAGGAGACATATAGTCCGGCGGATTGCTGTAAGAATTATGCGCAAGCGGTTAAAAGCGATTTCTCTTTTCTGTCGTGTTACTTTTAACTTCTGTACAGTCGCGTAAAGTACAGTTTGGGATCTAATGTCATTTTGGCCTATTAATTCCGTTTCAGTCGTCGTAGCGAGATCATTTTTGGGTATAGATCTATGTTTTTAGGGGCGAGAAATCTAATTATAACTGTCTCGAGACTCTGAGACCCATAGTACATAGGCCATGGTACATAGTACATACCCTTAAAAAAATAAAATTGGAACCGCAACCTCGTAGCCAAATCAAACCTCAATTCTCTTTTTTTTCGATTAACTTTAAAAAAAAACAACCATGCTGACTCTCTGGAGGCTGCCGCACGCTTGAAGCGAGGGACTGGCATTAGGCGCAGACTAGAAGGGGATAAAGTAACCCCTAGAAATTGGAGTGAGATTTTGAGAGACGATGAGAATAGAGCTGATTTTACGTGAGTGATTTCATTGGTTGTGCATCGTACAGAGGGAAAGTTGTTGTTACCCGAAAACAGGAGATCATCTCCTCACTTCAGTCTGACTTGACGAATCTGATGCCCTGCGTCCATGAAGAAGCAGATTATAGAATGATCCTCCACATCGCTGATGGTTACAGGGAAGGACACAAACATATTTTGATCCGCACGGTCGACACAGACGTGGTGGTGCTGGCAACTGCCTTTTTGCATGATCTACCTGGCTGTGAAAACATATGGATTGCCTTGGGTGCCGGCAAGTCCTATTGCTTGCTGGATGTCACCTCTATTATTCAGAGTCTTGAGCCAGAAAGGTGTTTGGGTCTTCTCTTCTTCCATGTCTTCACAGGTAGCGACTCTACTTCTGCGTTCAGGGACAAAGGAAAAAGGACAGCTCTGGCGGCGTGGAAAGATTTTCCTGCTGTAAATCCTATCTTTGAGTGCTTGCCCAAAGCTCCTTCCTTGGATGAAATCGAGCAGGTCCTACCCGTACTGTTATAATGTATGACAGATATTCAGAAGATGAAAAAGTCAATACCGCCCGTCTTCACCTATTCAGCAAGGGTAGAGACACAGAAAATATCCCCCCTACTCAAAATGCTCTCCATCTGCATACCCAGAGAGCTGCCTATCAGGGTGGACCAAGACACCACAAATAGTATGGAAGGTAAAGTTACTGTCATATATTATATGGTATCAGGCGGGCATATATGGGGACAGAGTTTGACGAAGGATCTCGTTCTTCCCGACCCTGCATTGTCGAAAACAAGGAGTATGGAAAGTAAAGTTAATGTCATATATTATATGGTATACACAAATCAATGCACAGAGCCCTGATATCCTTCACCATTCGCATTCGTGTACGTACACGTTTTCCAATACAAATTGCATGGGAAAACGTATACGTGTTCTAATGCGAATTCGCAAGGGCAAGGACCCTGGTCGTATCGCTCGCTAAATAGTATTTTGCTTCCTCCAGGTCAAGGGCGTGCGGCGAGGTCATCTCCTCTTCCTGCAAAACCCCATGTGGAAAACGGTGTGGTTGCGGAAAATCCCAACTGCCACGTACCAGCCTGTGCAAATGCAGTTGTGAGCAAGAGTAGGTAAAGTTACAAGTTCAATAAAGATAAAAACCTCAGGTTTCACAACATACAATCTGACACCCCGATGATGATAATTATTATTATAATACCCTTTTTATTCCTCCAGGTGGTTGGAACAAGGAGGAATTGGCATAACCTGCAATTAATGCAGAGGTCAAGAAAGCCTGCAGCTGACACATCTTCGAATGAAGACAATCTTCAATGTTCTTTGTGTGTTCTCTGTTCTAAATATGCAATTTATTTCAATAAAATTAAATAAAGCTTCGTTTAAGGAAGTCTTTTAACCTTTTTGAGTTACATAAACGTCAACTCATGGTGGGAGGCAAAGAGACTGATCACAATATCCCTCAGGTACTCATGATATATCTTCAGTATATACCTGTTCAAACCCTAGGTACCCAAACGAGAGTACTATGGGCTTCAGGGCCTCGAGACAGTTATAATCAGGTTTCTCACTCCCAAAAACATAGATCTACACCCAAAAATGATATCGCTATGACGACTGAAACGGAATTAATAGTCCAAAATGACATTAGGTCCCAAACTGTACTTTGCGCGACTGTACAGAAGTTAAAAGTGACTGATTCGATGAGCTCCCGTTCTGAGTATGGTCCTTAGGTCCCCTACTGAAACGACAGAAAAGAGAAACCGCTTGTGCATAATTCTTGTCAAGTTAGGTTCTAATCCGCCGGACTAATATTATTTTTTGAATTGAAGAAAGACCAATGATATTTATGGTTAACATTAACTTCTGTTTCAATAATTTCAAGATATAGCTTATATGAAATATCAATCTCATGTTTAATTTCCCTGTTAAACCATGGTGGGTGCGATTGATTTGTACCTTAGTCTTAGGAATATATTTTGAAAAAATTTCATTCAATTTATTAGAAAATAAATCAAGTGAATCGTTTTTAGTAGTAGTACATTGTTCAAATATGGACCAGTCAGTGGCAAATATTTCCTCATACAACGTTCTACGTTCACCTCTATGGTTAGCAGTTTTAAAATTGTATTTTGTGATCGTTCGACAAGGAAAGTTGTGAATATTATAATAATTACCTAATTAATTAAACTTGGATATTCATTAAAAGAAAATTTATTAAAAGCAAATTTCAATGCAATCTTTTTTTAAAATAAAGCTTTGCCGTATTGTAATATCGCTAATTGGATTTAATGGATTAATATGAGTAACATCCATACTTTGCAGCGAAACATGTATCGTAGTAGTTAAACTCGTTAAAAGACAGCCTCCAAAAAATTAAAGTTGACATTTTCATCGCTTGTTTCGCGCATTATAACACCTGGGTGCAGATAAGGGCTGGGCAGGTTGCGAAGGAGGGGGCGAACAACAGACAGAAATGCTGTTCTGCCTTTGTGCGCGCATAAAACAATTATTCTGGCGGAAAGCATTCTCCCTTTCTGGATTGGCCACGCCGTTCGCACAATCACAAATGATCCTCTCTTCTTCCGTATTTCATATAGAATTATCTTGTTCGGGTCCTTTGGTATTAAATGTCTACGTTATGGAAATTAATATTTTTATTAAATAAGACTGCACTTTAGATCAATAGGATATTTTACGCTTCCTGGTTTCTTATACGTGAACGAGTCCTGGCTAATGTTATTGGAATTACGTCAAAAGGACAATAATAACATCAAGGTGCACAATGTACTTGTAAGGATATTACTGGAGATAAATTAATACCGATGAGACAGCATTGATATCTCGCGTCATTAGGAAAGTGACGTAGAAAGAAAAACATTTTTTAACCATATAAAGTAATTCTTATGATTTATAAACTCCACGCCGGAAATTGTTGAAAATCTTTTCAATAAAAAATATTCCGTATAGAATAAGAAAATAAGTTTAATTACAAGAAGATATGAGAGATAGAAGGAACTAAATATTAAATTGTAAATATTGAAGTGATACTGAAAACAAATATATCTATAAAACCAAATAACCCCAATCATTTTGACAATAAAACAAATCTACAAACAAAATCTAGCAAGAATAACTAATACCTACTACTAAAGTCTAGTATTCCACTGTTTCCTATGAAAGGAAATCGATTCGTTGCCACCAATCGAGGTGCATAAACTGCGTTTCGAAATCAATTGAAAATAATGCGACATTCTACGTCTTCAATCGGAAAACGCAAAATAAAATCTGATTGCGATAAGCCCCCAGCAGGTAGATTAATCCTAAAGAAAGGACTACAGTGCAGGGCTGTTGTGCATCGCCAGCCGTAGACTATTTTCGAGCTTGTTAGCTCTCATCAGTACGACATAGACATTAGTAGTAGGTATTTTTACTTTACTACACATTTATAATGTTTGTAATAATGTATCCACTTTTTGTTGGCTTATACATTTTGTTAATTTTTTTATAAAATAATTTGGATCATATCTTATTCAAATTTAGATAGTAAATGTCATTTGAGAGTAAAAAAAAGATACACACTACTTCGATCATTTAAATCCTGGGCGCCGCATAGCGTTTATATTGTTGGGAAATGATATATTTCTCTGATTTATGTGAAAAAGTATCACTTTTATACACACACAAATACTTTATAATGTAGAGTAAATTTGAAAATAATGGGTTGATGCATACGCAAACTGATCATTATCTATAATGTGCTCACGTCTCGATGTCTATGACTAAGTATATTATATGAGAATGTCACTTGTCAAAACATGAACGTCATCTATCAGCCAGTAGGATATCGTAGGTACCCCCCTCCCCCACGACTAAATCGGTTTCTCCCATAAATTAAATGTTGGATCTAAGTTTTACATGGTAGAAGACACACTGCAATCAAAGGACCCCGCACGTTTCTTATGGAAATTGAGACTTTGTAAAATTCTCTCTCTGTTTCTAATGCTGATCAAAAGTTTCCATGGGCACAACCCCCCAAATGCCCCCCATCAAAATTTCAACAAATTTCTACCAAAACCCAATTTCCATAAATCGTATATCCATTTTTGTCCTTACTCAGGCGGCCGTAAAGCAAAATGGGGCCATTTGAGGGTCATGCCCATAAAGACATTTAATTAGCATTAGAAATAGGACAGCACACCAAAATTTTAGCGAATTTCACCGAAACCCAATTTCCATAATAAATGTGCGGGGAATGAATTTATTGCTCAATAGAATATTCCAGTTAAGGACAATTTTACAAAATACAGGGTATATAAATACAAAATATAAAATATAAAGTACAACATACAAGACACAATATGCCAAAAACAATGCAACGTACAAGGTACAAAATTTAATTTAATTTCATATGTGCAAAAACTAAATACTTATTTAATTTAAAGCAATTTAGATTACAGCATATTTCTAATGAGTAGTTTTATGGTCTTAGAATAATTATTTGGAGAAAGACTTAACATGTCACAATATCATTTTCATATAATAAGCAGGCGATTTAGCAAGAAATATTTGTTCTATTTGATGATACTGCAAAGGTGAATGTTTCACGCGAGTCTAAAAGTGGAATTCTAAAACAGATTTGGTAAAGAAGGTCTGGGCAGTCTATAGTATTATTGATAAGTTTGTAAATATGCATTAAATTTGATATAATTATGTTTTCTAATGAATCCGCGTTGAATTTTATTTACAGTAAACGATTGGGATTCTGATCATTGCGAGTGTACTTCATAAATAGAATTCCATATCACTGAACCATATTTCAATTTAGAACGCACAAAACAAAAATATAGCGTTTTTAAAGCTTCCGCGTTAGTAACATTTCTTGATTTTCTTATGATAAAGCCCAATATTTTTAACGCCAATTTAGCCATTGAATTAACGTGTTTTGTATATTCTAATCTGGAGTCAAATAATATATTTAAATTTATATTTTCACACTGTGATAGAGTATATGAATATTTAACTGGATTAATTTTTCGTGTATAACTATACATTTTGATATATTCATTCATTTATTCTGTAGGCAACAATTCTCAAGGACATTTATTTGTTCTTGTAATCTTGTACAGTCTTCTATAGTAGCAATTTCGTTAAATAATTTTAGATCATCCTCAAAGAGAAGTTTGTTGCTATTCAATGCATCACATAAATCATTGATAAATACTGAAAATAAGAGCGGACCTAAATTCGATCCCTGGGGTGCACCAGCACTTGCAACATATATATTTGATATGTATATCACTAAAACTGAAGTTATTCAATTTATATATTAAAAGTCTACAATCAATGCGATCAAAGGCATTTGAGACGTCGATGAACACCACATCCATCTGCCCCCGTTTGTTTAGCGCATTAGAAATAAATTGGGCTAGACACGTAAATTTCAATATTGTAGCGCGTTTTTCCACAAAGCCATGCTGATAAGTGAAAACTATATTTTCAATAATAGGATATATTAAATTTCGGATATCATGATTTCCAGAGATTCTCTACTCTACTCTACCCTACCCTACTCTGCTCTTTAGTACACTGACACCTTGAAAACCTTTGCAAAATTGGGTAGAATAGAAATACCTCTGTAATTATGTATATCATTTACGTCGCCATAAGTATTGGATATACTATAGCCAGTTTCAGCATTCAGGAAATGTCATCATACATCGACATGGCATCATTATTCACGAATGATGATGTCATGTAAATTTCCTTGGTACGTGTCGATTTCTTCAATTTTTTGGTACATCTCCTTCATTGTAGGTTTTGACCTTTAACCGAACCTGCTTAATGAATCGGGATTGCCAGTGTTGTACATAGATATTTTTTCCAAGCTACTTTGGTAGTTGCCTTTCTTAATATGAGGTGACGGATATTATTTAATTTAAGCATCAAATTTTCATAACAGACGTAGTCTTTGATAAAAATATTTCTCGCATTTATTTCTTGCAAAGTAGACTGGAATCCTTTTATTTCTGAGTGTGTTGATATTACTTTACAAACAACAATCATTAGATATATCATCAAAGGAAAATTCAGAAATGTAATCTACTCACTGACAACTTCATAACATTGAAATGGAAAACATACTTTGTGTATTCAATAGCATTTACTTTGAAAAGTATTATTCACGTTCTTTTATCCGATGAATATTATTGTGCATGTTCTGATATAGAGTTTCAAATAACAAACGGAAAAAAGTGAGTTCTTAAAGCTTTAAAAATCGTATTAGCCATCAAGATACAATGAAATTTTAAGGTCATTGGCAAATGTAACATAATTTTATATTTAATAAATATTAAAATAGGGTAATATAATAAATTGAACAGGTAAACATCTTTAAAGAGACGGGCTAATTACAAATGAAAAAGATGAGCTTTCAAGCATGTGAAAAAACAAATGTGTGTCGGATATTCATTGCAAATTCGGCTGCTCCTGCCACCGTTTAATTAAATTTATAAGGAATGCGAGGTGTAGAAATTAATATTAGTTTTTAGTGCCAGCATTCTTAGTTTCTTAAAGGAACCTTTCTCTGCAATTTTGCCGTATTACAATTTTCATTGCTCTCCTCTGTATACAGAAGACAGAATAGATGCACTGTGAGTAAAGTGCTTCAGGCTAAGATAGCATTAAGTAACTCTGGAATGTATAATGATATAATATATAGGATGTGATTAAAGTTGTTTGTAATACTTGATTTGCCAGGTTACGTAACAAGTATATATTCCCGGAAACATTCTTGCAAACGAAGTTCGTGTTTCGGTTTTCCCAGGCTAAGTTATTATCCAAGTTACCTCCCAGGAATTTTATACAATCAGCTGTATCAATTCAATTTTCATGTTATTATTGATTTGATGAAGTGAAATACCATATTCTCAGATAGATGTACTCAAGGTCACCTTATTCGTCACAAACCACGCTTGAACTGACGACTGTGTATCGCGAACATTTGGCAACAAGTTATAAGATTATTCTTTGTCATAGCGGTTGTATCATCAGCAAATAACACAAAATCAGCACTAGAGGTGACGTTGGACAAGTCGTTTACATCAGTAAGGAAAAATAATGGTCCCATTACCGAACTTTGAGGGACTCCACTTGTAATAACACATGGCCCCAATTTATTATTGCGTATGGATACAAACTGAAAACGATTAGTGAGGTAAGATTTAATAAGCTATATTGGTGTTGCTAAGTTTATAAATAACTAACTTTTCTATTAAGATTTTATGCAACATACACACAGTCGGAAGCATTAGTTAAATCCAGATTTTGCGTGTAAACAAAGTCTCCTCATGTTTATCATTTCAATTCATTCATTTAATGGCATGCGTTGTTGACATATTACTTTAAAACCAAATTCGTGTTCGTGTGTGAATAGTGACTTCGAAATAAATTCGCAATTTCAGTATAACCTCAAATATTTTCCCAAAAATTGGTATAATAGAAATAGGTCTATAATTAGAGAGATTATCATTAGCATTTTTTCTGTGAATAGGTACAACACGAGCTAATTTCAGTAGATTGAAGAAAATATTATTTATTATGCACCAGTTTATTAGGTTTATTAACAGAATTAATATAATACTTGATATAATTTAAAAATTTTATATTGATTTCGTAAGCATCCTTACATTTAATTTTCTTTAAGTTATAATAAATAACTTAAAGAAAATTAAATGTAAGGATGCTTACGAAATCATCATCGAGAACTTGCATGTATGATCCTGGGGAGAAATTAGAATCCATTGATATACTATCAGTATTCAAATTCCGCAAATAAACATCAGTATTATTGTAAAGAAGTAGTTTGTTTATTAAATCAGAGGCGATATTTGTAAAATATACGTTGAATTCAGTTAGTGAGATTCCATCTAGACAATCCTGTTTTTTGGTTTACAATTATTTACAATTTTCCGCATATTTTTAACAAGATTTACGAAACGATTGAAAGTTGCAGTTAGGCGTTGCCAACTACGAATACCAGTTCGAACAATCTTAGTGCCTCCAAGTAGAATTGAATTTGAAGTATTCCATCAAAATCAAATATAGAAAAGCATTTGCTTTAATTGTATAAATGCCACCAAATTATTATAGGTTTTGTATCACAATTGTCATAATACGGTTTTATCAGCGAAACTAATAACTGTACTTTCTGGCTTCTTTCAATCTCATTCAAGATATATGATAATAGATGATGAATATAATTAATCCGGCAGTACAAAGAACATTTGCAAAACTTATTAAGAGGCGGAAGAGTAAAACCGTCGTTTTATTTATTCTAATCAGGTTTGAATCAACAATTCAATTTGATTTATCCTCCTGAAAAAATTAACGAATTTAGGCAGTATTTCAGTATTTGCTATAGCTCACGGAAACCCAGCAAGCTCTGTTTTCCGCGGTGCGGCGGGTCTCTTAAAATAAGTAAGTGTGCACAAGGCTTCAGCAATTATAAAATGAAATCGGTTCTTCGCAATTTACGACCACATTTAATCTAGATCGTTTGATCTGAAAACTTCCCGTGATTACCTGAAAGGTTTCCGATTCAGGCTGAAATTGAAACTTGTTATAAATGAAATCTTCAAGATTTTATTTACTTTGGCAATCAATTAATGGACATTGTGTCTTGTCGTTTACAGACATCCAATAAAAATTGTGTTTTCACTGAGGTAATGGTATTTCTAAGATGGACGGTCTCAGTTTCATTGTTTTTTGTTGAATCGTTTTGAAACTATATCCAATTAAATATATTTTTATTGATGTCATTTTCCAAGAGAAAGAAATATCGAAAATTTATGTTTATAGAATATTAAAATTAAAATAAATCGCTATTAGGGCGACTGCAATTTTTCCGGTAAATGTTTGGATATTAACTGTAAAGAAATATTACTCCACCACACAAGTTTGGTTGAAACATAATACTTCAGTCGCAAACTCCTCTTATTTTACTATAAGGAATGTTATTATTATTATTATTAGCCGTTACTCGAGTCCGAGTATAAAAATGTTACAGTCGATAAATTGTGTACAATAAAAAACAAGTAAAAGGTGTAGTCTATTGTAATTCCCATTCATCTACGGTGCACACGACTATGGCTATAGAGGCCAATTCGGGAGAGCACATGTCGACCGCAATCAGGACAAACATAGACCTGGTTAGGTCTTGTATTCGGCGTTCTTGCAGCAACATTTCCTTGATAGCTGGCCACAACCCCTCGCCATTCGGTTCTGTCCGCTACAAGTTGTTCCCATTGCTCGTCTGCAATACCGCAGGATTTTAGATTTTCATGGAGAGCGTCTTTGAACCTCTTTCGTTGACCGCCACGCCTTCTTCTACCGCTTAGCAATTCACCATAAAGTGTACATTTAGGAAGGCGGTTATCATGCATACGATGAACGTGACCTGCCCATCTTAGGCGTGCTCTTGAAATAAGCACCTCAATTGGAAGGCTGTTTGCTCTCCTGAGTACTTCCACGTTTGATATGTGATGGAACCAACGGATTTTCATCATACTTCTGAGGTGTCTTTGCTGAAAACGTTCTAATTCTTTCACATGACGACGGTAAGTGACCCAGCTTTCACATCCATATAGCAGTGTTGGAATGACAACTGCTCTGTAGACAGCCATTTTCGTTGACAAAGCAAGGTCGTGGTTGTCAAATACTCTCTCTCTAAGTCCCCAGAGTGCTCTAGATGCAGCGTTAATTCTATTGCGACTCTCGCTGTCCATGTTTGCTTTGTCATTAACGACGTTGCCTAAGTAATTGAACTGATCCACCACTTCAAGAGAATTTCCGTTAAGTGTAATGTCTATTTGGTTCACTTGATGAGGAGTTGACATAATCTTAGTCTTTCCAATGTTGATTTTAAGTCCCAAGGAATGATAGCTCTGGGCATACACATCTAAAAGTTCTTGAAGCTCTTCCGGCGTAGAGGCTAAAAGTGCACAGTCATCCGCATACTGGAGATCACAAATGAATCATGTGCGTGTCTTCGTGAAAGCTCTAAAGCGCCCTATGTTAAAGAGACCGCCATCAAAACGGTATCTGAGACCTATTCCTCTGACTGTCAGTTTGTTGTCAACAATAATTGTTAGAGCACTGGTAAACAAATTAAAGAGTAGGGGTGCCAGGACACATCCCTGCCTAACTCCAGTGAGAGTTTGGAAAGGTTCGGTTGCCTCATTATTATGCATAACCTGGGCGTTGTTGTTTGTATGTAGACTGCGACATACTTCCACAAATTTTCTAGGGATACCTAAGCGGAACATAATTTTCCAGAGCACTTCCCTGTCCACCGAGTCAAACGCCTTGGTTAAATCAATGAAGGCCATGTGAATTTCTCCTTGATGTTCGAGTGCTTTTTCTTGAAGCTGTTTAAGTGTGAAGATTAAATCCGATGTGCCTCGGTTTGGTCTAAAGCCACTCTGTGTTTCAGGAAGTAACTTTTCCATAACAGGTGTTAGCCTATTTGCCATCGCTTTAGTGAGTATCTTCCCTCCAACAGCCAGGAGAGCTATACCCCTGTAATTTCCACAGTCCGCAGCGCTCCCTTTGTTTTTGAAGAGGTTGATTAAAAGTGTATCACGAAACTCCTGCGGAGCTTGACCACTTTCCCAAACGATATCAAACAGTTTTTTGAGGTAGGGTATGAGCTCTGACGACACAGCTTTAAAGATCTCAGCTGGGAGTGAGTCGGCGCCGGGAGATTTGTTATTTTTTAGCTGCCCAATGGCGGTTAAGATCTCTTCCGTTGTTAGTGGTTTATCTAAGTCTTCGAAGGTGTCATATTGAGGGATAAGATTTATAATATCGTGATCGGCTTGACTTTGCTGGTTAAGAATGTTAGAGTAGTGTTCTTTCCATCGGGCTCTTATTTCCTGGTCTTCTTTGAGGAGATTTCCATTTAAATCTTTGTTAGGGCACATATTTTTCCGACTGGGGCCGTACACTGCTTTTACTCCTTGAAAGAAATTCCTGTAGTCGTGTGAATCGGCGTATCTTTGAATTTCTCTTGCCATGCTTGCCCACCACTCGTTCTTTATTCTTCTGATTTCGCGTTGCGTTTCATACTTAGATTGGGTAAAAGCTTCTGCTTTTGATGAGTCGTTGGGGTGGTTGATAGCGTTTTGGAAGGCAGTATGTTTGCGGTCAAGAAGTTCTTGTATAAAAGCTTCATTATCATTGAACCAGTCCTCCTGTTTTTTACTTGCTGCAGTGCCAAGAATTTCCTCACTCGCACTTTTTAAACTGTCTTTAATTTGTGTCCAGGTAGCAGCGACATCTACAGAATTGGTTTCTTCTAGTGCACTCAAATTCTCTTGAACTTTTTGCTTTAGCTGTTCGACGGTTTGTTGGTCACGCAATTTACTAATACAGAGACGGAGTCTACGTTTTCTTTGAGTTCTTCGGTGTTTGGGTCTCATAACAATTTTCATTTTAGAGACAACAGGACGATGATCGGTCCAACATTCGCTATCAATGCGCGCCTTTGTAATTTGGACGTCCTTGAGATGCTTCCTACGTACGATAACATAGTCCAGTAGATGCCAGTGACCTGATCTGGGGTGACGCCAGGTGCCTTTAAATTTATCCTTTTGTCGGAAAAAGGTGTTTGTTATAACTAGATCATGTTCGGCGCATTTAGTTAGGTAGTTAGGTTTAGTAGTTGACCGTTAGCGTTCATGTTGCCCAAACCGTTCTTGCCTATGATGCCTGGCCAAGTGTCTGCATCTCTCCCTACTCTAGCGTTAAAATCGCCAAGAATAACGAGTCGTTCCGTTTTAGGTATTCTACAGAGGGTTTCTTCCAGCTGTTGATAGAAGCTTTCTTTGGTTTCGTGACTTGCATCCAGAGTGGGAGCGTAGGCGCTTATTAGATTTACCGCGTTGCCATCTGATAGCTCATAGCGTAGCAGCATTAGACGATCGGATAGGCCTTGTGGTACTTGTGTTAAGTTGGATACAAGTTAATTCCGAACGGCAAATCCTACTCCATGTTGTCTTCTTGAATTGGTGGGAAGACCTTTCCAATAGAAGGTGTAGTACTTTTCTGTGAGAGAGTTCCTCCAAAAATTGAGTTTCGCTGAGAGCTGCAACGTCAACATTGAGTCGGTGAAGTTCTCTATCTATTAGAGCAGTTCTTCTTTCAGGCCGATCGGTGCGAGTGCTGTCGTTCAAAGTACGAACATTCCAAGCGCCGTAGATGAAAGAATTATTTTTGTTGGATTTAACTTGTCGGTGTCTTTTCGACATTCGATGAGGTGTCCCTGTGGGCACCCTCCCCCGGAGATCCGATCGGGAGGGTATCTTACTTACGGATGATTTTGTCCCACTTGAACGCTCCATCATTTTTTTAAAGCCTTAATCGACTGAAAACGAAGCTGCATTTGAAGTTTTAGCTGGAGCAGGTATGCAACTGACCAGCTCGGTTGCGGAAGGCGAGTGGTGTGGTCCCATGGCACAGAAGAAGACTGCGACGATGGGGTAACCAAACGATTCCAAAAGCAACCTTTGTGTGCGGTGGGTTATTTTTACCGCACTCTTCGTGAGAAAATGGATGGGCTCACGGCAAAAGGTAAGGGTTATTTCGCCCTTACTCGGTCGTTAGAGCCTCGTTAGTGAAAACAGGGTGCACCAAGTTCAAATTGAACTCATCGCGAAGGTGAGGTTAACAATTGAGTAGGAGAGGCTATAACTTGCGCTTCACTACCCCATTATACCCCATAAGGAATGTAACCAGACTGCAACCAACAGCTACTCTCCGGGCTATGTGCCCCGTCGAGCGCTGAATTACAAGTTACAAGCCTGGCGCGTTAAGTGTAATAATTGCATATTACCAACAGAACGCTAATGCTTTCGATTGCAACAAACACCAGCCGAAAGACTAATTCCTCCTTAAAGGAGCTCTCGTGCCTGTCGTCCCACACCGCTTGCAAACTGCAGTTTCGAGCTGTTGGCTATTATTGTTTTCTTCTGTCCTAACATGGTCCATCCTCAAAATTAACATTTTTGTTTCCAATTTTTATTACTTTAAAATTTTAAATAATCAAAAATTTTGTACATACTATTATAGTACATTTCATTCAAGTGACAGAAAAAAAGAAAAAGTTTCATAATTTGCTAAATAATTAATTCTTTCAGCTTATGTAGACAAACTTTAATAATAAAGTAATCTAGATATTTAATTCAACAAAAAAATTTTCTAAACAAAATCTGAAAAAATTCACAAACTTTCGATAATTCTCAAATAACTCAAATTCACTCACAACAAACTCCAACTTTCAAAACAACCATTTTACAAGTAAATCGTTACAAAATAATGCCCTAAAATATACCGCCCCCATATAATCTTCAAATATATAAAAACTACTTTCCACACTCCCATGCACAATATTTTAATTTGCCCCCGTTTATTTATATTTGTCTTAGCCTTTCATTCAACTTCTAATTCGATTTTATGTCCTTCATTATTATAATATTCAATAGAAGTTCCAGCACCGCCAGACCCCAATGATTATCAAAATTTACTTCCAAAATGCTAGCATGACCACTATCAAAACTTACTTCCGTTTCAATGCAGACCTATCGGGAATATCCTCGCAGTTATTCCTCCAACGGCGCCAGCATGCAGTGGAGACCTTCGTATACCTTACCGGGCCATTTCAATTTTAATCGTTTTATTCAGACAGTTATTCGAAATAACTCTAAAATCAAATTAGATTCAAACTTCATTTATATATCAAAAAATCCTCCTTCTTAATGCCGAAATTATCATATACTTTTTAGTCCCGAAATCTTATGTATTCTATGTGATTACGCAATGATTGCACAATCGAGCCGAGATGAATGGACGGGGCACACGAAATCCACCTAAAAATAGGGAAAAACGTCCGTGCACGACTACGTCCCCGTTTAAACGAAGCACAACGATATGTATATAAGGCCGAGCTCATTCGAGCAAGTCAGTCCAGTGAACGAAGTAATACTAGTATTTCTGTCAGGCTTCTAAATAAAGGGTTTTAGTGTCGTCAACTAGTTAGCTACCCACTTCGGCCGACGCTTATTTCCCCGTAACCGAGAAACTATGAGTGCTTCCTTGTTAGAGCCAAGCAAAAATGCTTCTAGACACCGTCGCCGTCACAGAATTTCCCACAAGTCAAATTTTTCAAAACTTTTACGCGCGTTTTGAATTTTTAATTATTTCCATTTATTTTTGTTGCTTATAATAGACATCCACTTCCGAGTCGGAATTTTCGTTGTCGAAAAGTTACTCATTTCGCATCCTCATGAAAACAAAGATTAAGTTAAAAACATTTTGCGAACTCTGTTTAAAAATCATAAATAAATATTTTCTTTTTCGTTTAAATCAAAGTGTTCTTATTTCAAGAAAACATTATACAGGGTGTAGCTTTCGACCCTGACAAAGACACTAAAATACAATTAGTGTTAATTAAAACTACAACCAAACAAAGTGCATACCAAGTTACAGAAGATACATATACACCCGGTGTAGCAATTGACCCTTACAATATGTTTCAAAAAACCAAAAACTATTTGCGGTTTCTCTAACTTCAATAAAGTGCTCTAGGTACTCCAAGAGGTTCTATTTACGGTCTCAGTCATTATTTTTTCAATCATCGGAGTATCCCTCGAGTTCAATACGTTATACGACTAAGCTTCAATTTTTAAATGTTCTCACAGAAAGAGACTATACTTTTACACCACTGTGTGAACTTTAAGTGTTTTTGAAAAAATAAGCAGCCACATAAAGTTTATTGAACGCGAGAACATCTAATCGAATACATAAATGTACATAAATTGCTGTGAAATTTAATCTTCTAACTTTCGAGACCCAAATTTGAATAAAGTGGAGTGAGGTCACGTGTATTAATATTATCATAAGACAAAATATATTTTAATAATATCTCGATTTCAATAATTTTTAAGACTGTTTTGTTAGGATTTTATTATACCATTTTTTTGGAATCAACTCCACTTTAATATCTACCCACTATATAGTTATTGTAAGGATAAGTTCCAAATCGCCCTGTCTGCAGACCGACCACCGCTTCAAAAGATCCTCTCCGTTATTACTCATAGATTCGGAATCAAATGTCTGAGCTATTAATTACAGACCGATTGAAAAATTTGGAAAAGTATATTGAAATAAAACTTATCTTATTACCCACTTTAATAGTATAAAAATCACGGTACAGCAGTAAAATTCAGAACCACTCTTAATACTAATAATAATAATAACAACAATGTGTATTATCAGAAACATAATAATAATAACAACAATAATAACACGAATGAAGTACATACAATGAACAAATAATAAACACAATACACACATAAAGTTTAAAAAAACTTGTAGAATAAAAAATAAATATAATATATACTAGTTTTATAGGGGGCGAGCGTAGGTGCGTCTTTACTATGTACATATTTCGGTATGCGATGTAAAACAACGGCAGACGCAGTTAGTACTTGGATGGGTGACCATTCCAACGGAAACCGCGTCCTCGCCTCACACATCTTCCAGCGGCTTGTATATCAGTGTATGCGCGGAAGCTATACAACCTTAGGCGAGGGTTGTACAGTAGATATACCATCCTTCGGAGGGGATGTAAAGCCGTCGGTCCCTTGTCTATTAAATGTTAGGCAAGTAAAAGATCCCTACTCTTCTTAAGGGAAGAGGTTCGGCAAAATTGTTGGGGGTAGCTCGTACAGGCGTCGGTGTTAGGCCTCAGTAGCGGAAATAGGCCGACGGTAAATAAATGTATAAAAAAAAATACTAGTTTTATAATAACAATAATGGCTAAGGGTAACTAGATATCAAAAGAAATTGGTCTATAATTTTCTATGTCCAACTCGTCGCCTTTTTTGAATAACGGTTCCACCACCGAGATTTTAAAATGTCTCAAAAATTTTGTTTACAATAAATGTTAAGAGGTTTTTTAGTATTTCTGATGAGAGACCATCAAATTATTATTTTTTACTGAACATAATTTTCTGATAAGCAGGTGCTTGATATGTTTTATATAAATTATCCGGGGTTATTTTTGAGGCTAGCGTTAAACTCATTTGATGTCTCAGTGCCATTGATTTAATTAACCTTGCGTTATCCAATCTTTCCTTTTTCTATTTTCGCTGTTTATTTCAAGATTTGTTGTACAATTTTGTATTTTACTTTGAAAGATATTTACGAAATTTTCTAATGCTAGCTCTGCGCTTTCCTGTACGTAAATATTTGTCCAATCTGTGTGTGATAGTATTTGGTTGAGTTTATCCATATCTACTTTTGTTTATACAGGCTGTACATTTTATCAGGGCCTCGAGAATATCTCACTTAGTATCGGTCGTATAAAAAAAATTAATTTTACGAAAATTGTGCCGATTTATATAACCTACAAAATGGTTTAAAGTCATTTGAAATCCATGGCCTACTTTAAGAGTTATGGCGGAAAATATCGAAAATGCGGAAAACGTCTAGGCCAAATATCTCCGTTATTTGAAGAGATACGAGGAAAATTCTAAGACGGAAATTTTTTGCAAAACAGAGTGTTTTAACGAGGTTTTATCTATTCTTTTTCAAAACCGCTGTATTTTGAGATCAGGCTGTTAAAACAATTATTTTGAAACGGGCGGGAAGTGGCGCCATTAAATAGAGTATTTTCCTCCCTTTTCAACGATATATCACATGCCATATTTATTCATTGGTACTACGTTATTAATTATAAAAACATTTCTTTAAAACCAATAATTTTTTTTTTAATAAGCATACTTGCCGTGAAGAAGTATGATTAAATAAAACGATAAAATAATTCAATAAGTTGTTCAAATCTTCGCTATAATAAAACATTAACACAATTAAGAAGAATAAAGTAAATTCAGGCAACAAAAACAAATTAATAATAAAAAGAATATAGCACACAGAACATTAATATTTATCTAATCCTCAAAATGATTTTTAAGATATCATATCATGTGTTCAAAGTGTCCACCGCGATTTCTTATGCACAATCGAGCGCGGCGAGGCACTGCATTTAAAACATTACTCAGCATTTCGGGGGTAACTGTAATACATGCCTGTTACATGCCTGTTCAATTCGAGCTTTTAGGTCCTCTACATTTTGCGGTGTCGTCGAAAACACCTTACCTTTAATATACCTCCACAGAAAAAATCCATTGGGGTTACATCTGGAGAACGAGGGGGCCATCGAATAAATCCATTGGTACCTATCCAATTTTGAGGCAAAATTTCGTCTAAATAATAATAATAATAATAATAATAATAGTTTTTATTGTCCATGCGATCATACAAAAAATGATATGGGACAAGTCAAGAGACAATAATGACGATACGACAAAGCATAATATTAAGGTATAAATCAGTCAAAGTACAACACAATTGTAAAATAAAATAGTAATACAGATTAAAAAACATATGTGTAAAGGACAAAATGCATAAGAAATGAATAAAAATATAAAAACAAGAATACAAAAATGAACAATTAAAATACATAATTTAAAAAGTCAGATATGGAAGAAAAACAATTATCTACTAAAATATTTTTTACAGCATTTTTAAAGCATTTAATAGAATTAATTTTTTAATGTGGTGTGGAAGCTTATTGTATAATATGATTCCCATGTATCTCGGACTTTTCTTATATATTGACAATGTATAGATTGGAATTAGCAAGTCGTTCAGAAAGCGAGTTTGATATTCATGGAAAAAGTTATTCCTTATAAAATCTTCAAGATGGAGTTTTACAAATACTACTATTTGTAATATATACACGCATGCAACTGGTAAGATTTTTAGTTCTTTAAATATATTTATGCATGAAGAATATTTTCTTGCACCAGTTATGCATCGAACTGCCCGTTTTTGTATTTTAAATACTCTATCAACATGGTGTGAAGAGCCCCAAAAAATTATACCGTAAGTTAATCTAGAAAAAAATTGAGCATAATAAAATGACAAAATAACTGGTCTATTCACAATATCACTCAGCCTATACAATGCAAAGCAAACCGATGCCAGCCTTTTACACAAAACATCAACATGATACTCCCAGCTCAGAGCGTTATCAATATATACTCCTAAAAATTTAGTTGACTGTACTTGTTCCAGAGAGGTACCATCAATTTTTAATAAATTGCTTACATTATATTGCATTATTCTAGGAGTAAATTGAATAAACACTGTTTTGTTTTTGTTTACTAGGAGCTTATTTTTCTGAAACCATGCTACAAGCTTGATTAACACATTTTGAGCAGTCTCCCTTAGATTTACCATGTCAATACCCCGACATAAGTAAGAAGTGTCATCTGCAAATAGAGTTAGGTTATTATCTCCAACAATTCTTGGCAGATCATTCACAAATAATACAAACAATAATGGCCCCAGGACTGAGCCTTGGGGCACTCCACGAGACAAATTCAATACACTAGAAAGATGACCATTTAATGAGACTTGCTGCCAGCAACCACAATGGCCCCTAAATCCATATTTATATAATTTTTGGATCAATATCTCATGGTCAACAAGATCGAAAGCTTTACTTAGGTCCAGGAATATTCCCATACATTTCATATTGACATTCAAATTCTCATATAGTTTGTCTAAAAAGTCCAGAATAGCCGACTCTGTCGATCTGCCCTTTCGAAAACCATGTTGCATATCGCACAAGATATTGAATTTCGATATGAATGAAGTCATTCTATTAAACATGACCCTCTCCAATATTTTAGAGACAGCCGATAAAACTGAAATAGGACGATAATTATCGAAGGATGACCTATCACCTCTTTTGTACAAAGGAACGACCTTAGCTGTTTTCAGCACATCAGGAAATGAACCTTCAGCAAGTGACCTGTTAATCAGATATGTTAATGGCTGCAAAATATGGTAAACTATAGATTTCAGCATATTGGTGCTAACATTGTCAATACCACAAGAATTAGAAGATTTTAGATCCATAATAATATTAAATAATTCGTTTTCAGAAACCGGTTCCAAAAATAATGTTGGATAATTATTCAGCAAATTAAAATTGGTATCAAATTCATCATGAGTTACTGTAACAGTATTAGGTAGTTCAACAAAATACTGATTAAAGTGGTTAGCTATTAAGTTACTATCACATATTAAATCATTATTAATTAACAAATCTAGGCAAATCTGGGAATTGTGGGGAGGAGCTCCATCTTGTTGAAAATATTGAAAGTTGTGTCGATTCTCTAAAGGTAGGTCATCTAAGAATTCATTAAGTTCATTTCTCAAAAAGTTTAGGTACCTTTGGCCACTGAGGTGACCATCATAAAAATAAGGTCCGATTAAATTGGTGCCTAAAATACCTATCCACACATTTATTGAAAAACGATTTTGAAACATAGTCGGTCTATGCCATTGTGTATTTTCAGAAGTCCATTTGTAATGAATATTGCGATTAAAAAATCCATTATTGGAAAAATTTGCCTCGTCAGCCCAAAGTATTTTACTACATATTAATGGATCGGCACGCTTCCTTGGTTTGTCCCCCGCTTGTAAATTGTGAACTTTTTTGGCTTTATAACACCGGTAACCATTTTTCTTTAAAATTTTTCTAGCATTTTATTTATATGACAAGCAATTTGAATTTCTCTTAATGATGTTTCCGAATTTTCTGTATTTTTATTTTTTACATAATTAATAACTCGGTTTACCTTATTTACATTATGAGTAACACTGTTCAACCTTGTCTTCTTCTTTAAAAATGAACTATTATTTTTCAGTTTCATAACTAATTTTCTGAACAGAGTTTTATTCGGCTGTAGTGCTTGTAGAAATCTGTTTCTATATTCTACCTGAGCTAATCCAGAGTTAAAATTGCATTAGCAATATGTAACGACCATATTTAAACAATTAATGTGAGTGAAAATCATTTTTGAAAATTCTAAATTCTTAAACGAGTGTGATTGAATGAGAGTTTAAGTATTAACTGAGATGATCTGTCAAAAAATTAAATTGTCAAGTTTGTTCATAGCCAACTATTTTTAAATAATTGAAATTATTATTTCAATTATTTTAAACTGTGAAATCATGAAATACAAACAAATGGATATTATACTTAAATTAATTGGTAAAGACATTTTAACTTTCTGAGCAAGGAATGACGCTTTTATGGAGGACCTCTATACATTGGCATGACTGCGAATACTCTTTCCATAATTGCTCCATGTTGCTTTCTTGATTATTATTTTGTTTTTGTTACCTGAATTTACTTTATTCTTCTTAATTGTGTTAATGTTTTATTATAGCAAAGATTTGAACAACTTATTGAATTATTTTATCGTTTTATTTAATCATACCACGGCAAGTATAATGCTTGTTAAAAAAAATTTATTGATTTAAAAAAAATGTTTTTATAACTACTAACGTAGTACCAATGAATAAATATGGCATGTGATATATCGTTGAAAAGGGAGGAAAATACTCTATTTAATGGCGCCATTTCCCGCCCGTTTCAAAATAATTTTTTTAACAGCTGAAGAGTAAGTCTCAAAATACAGCGGTTTTGAAAAAAAATATATAAAACCTCGTTGAAACACTCTGTTTTGCAAAAAAATTTCGCCTTAAAATTTTTCTCGTATCTCTTCAAATAACGGAGATATTTGGCCTAGACGTTTTCCGCATTTTCTGTATTTTCCGCCATAACTCTTAAAGTAGGCCATGGATTTCAAATATCTTTAAACCATTTTGTAGGTTATATAAATCGGCACAATTTTCGTAAAAATATTTTTTTTTTGTACGACCGATATTAAGTGAGATATTCTCGAGTGCCCTGATAAAATGGACAGCCTGTGATCTTGGATAGTTATAATTATTATTGGAAAATATTAATTGCAATACAATTGTAAAACGGTGTGTTATATCGGTTTATATACATAGATTTAACAGATTAAAACGCACTTTGTGTGCCAATAAATGTAATTTCCTTACTGAAATGCAAAAAGTAAGTTTTACGATACTGTTGTAGTACTTAAAAACATTTTTCTAAAAAAAATTGTTGTTCCCATTTAAAAAAAATATCGATGACGATGCGCAACCTTAGTTTGGAAACTGGTGAATTAAACAGAAAGCATTAAAGCTCGAGTGCTTCCGGTAACGTGGTGCTTTGGCTTAGAGGGATCAGCGCTGTCGCCCCATCCACGGTGCGATTATATTATTGTCCGTTCGGCTGTGAGAACTGCGGCGGATTTCACACCGGTTTCACCCGCTAATTACCAATTTAGAGTATCGCAGGTGTACTGTGAATACTACGTATTCATTACAGAATCGCATTGTTGCATATTCTAGTTAATAACTTAGTTGTCGGTTTTGTGTGCTGCATACACTACGCTTGTACGTACACAAGAGTTTCTATCCGTTCAGATTCATAATCTATTGATTGAAGATGTGGGACAATTCAATTTCTTACCAAAACGAAATCTAGATCAAATAAAAACTATAAATAAACATAATGATTTAAAATCAATTTTATATAATTTTGTTGGCAGTTTGCAATTTGCATCATTGAAAACAGAATTATATACATGGTACGTAAAAAATGAGTATGTATAAGTATATTTTTATATAGTTTTTTAAATGAAATTCAAAGAAAATAGGCAAATATTTTAACAATAATTATAATACGTTTATTTCTCAATACGTTGACATCTAATTATAAAAAAACAATAAACAGAATAGAATAGAATAAATTTCAGTTTTGTCACATCATATATAAAAAATAGAAAGTAAACTGATATAAAAGAGTGTATAAAACGAACCAGAAACAGGTAAACATAAAAAATAAGAAAGGCGTCTAACAAGCGTATAGATCAGAAATTGCTTAAGAGGTATATTAATAATATGCTAATGGGCATATCATCGACTATATATTATGACACTCAAATTCAGAAATACATAGACAGAAATAACATTGCTAATAGTGATTGTTTCTTTATCGATTGAGAAACTCTGTCATCTTTTAAAAGCAATTTTCTAAGTTCAATTCTAAACAGTTTGAAAGAATCTGCTAATTTTATTTGTAAAGGGAGTGTATTAAATATACAAGGTGGGGTAATAGTGCGTTGTACCTCGATATCTCGAGTTCTACGATAGCTAGAAATTTTTTAAAAAATTGCAAGTAAACTAGAAAAAAAAGTCTATAATTGGACATTATTTGCGAACATACAAGGTGAGCCAAGACGAAATTACAGGACCAAGTACCTTCTTTTTAAATGGAATGCTATGTATATCAGTACATTTTTTGAAGCCTCTTTCTAGGCTCTATTCCTTCCTATATTAGCATTGAATATCTCCCAACTATTTCGATGTAATGAATTTTTTTTTTGAAATAATGCAATCTGCAGATGGATATTACAAAAATCACCACAGTCACAATTATAGGTTTTAAGAAAAACTTATGTGAATACCAGTCACGAGACATCGAATTAATGTTTTCGAATGATTTTCATTTCCTAAAAATGTACAGGGTGGCCAAAAATTATTTTTCAATTAAGAACATTTTAAATTCAATTTTTTCAAATGGAACACCCTGTATATTTTTCGACGATGTGATGCAGAAATGAAAAATAAACATTTTTTGTAAGTACCTGCCTATGGCTAATTGCAACCTTTTTCGGTGTATAAATAAGTGTTTATTTTTCAATTAAGAACTTTTTAAATTGATTTTTCTCAATTTTTTCAAATGAAATACCCTGTATGTTTTTCGACGATGTGATGTAGAAATGAATAACAAACATTTTTTATAAGTACTTCCCTGAGCAATAATTACAAAATTCAAAAATAAACTTAAAGAGGTTTCTTCCAAGTAGAAAAAATTATAATAAATGTTCCACATATTGCCCATTTTGATTGACAAACATCTCTATGCGCTTTTGAAATGAGGTTGCCACTGTTCTTAAAATTGCCGGTGTGATAAAAGGCGGTTATTATTCTTTCCTTCATATTTTGTACTGTTGTTGGTGTGTCTCTATAAACAATTGTCTTCACGCATCCCCATAAAAAGAAATCCATTTTTGTAAGATCTGGGTATCTAGCAGGCCATTTAGTGGGTCCATTTCTTCCAATTCATTGATGAGGGTAGGTATTATTTAAGTGGTTTCTAACTTCATTTAAATAATGTGGTGGAGCACCATCTTGCTGAAACCACATTCTATTTCGAATTCTTTCAGGGAGATTTACCAATAATTGGGGCAGATAATTTTCCAAAAAATGAAGATAAATAGCTCCAGTCAATGTAATATCAAAGAAATGTGACCCTATTACATGTTCTCCAATAATTCCGTTTATAGACCATCTGTGTTGGTTATCAACTTGCATAAAAAAGCGAGGATTTTTCGAAGCATAATAATGAAATTTGTGCCTATTAACAAATCCATTTTTATGAAAAGCTTCCACATCACTGAATAAAACAGTATTGAAGAAGTTGACATCATGTGCATTTCACCTCTGGCCCAATTACAAAATTGTAGGCGCTTTTAAAAATCGTCATCAGATAATTCCTGGTGCATTTGAATATGATATGCACGCAACCTATTTGTTTTTAAGATTCGACCCACTGACCGTTTACTTATTCCTACTAACGAGCTCACTTCTCTTTGACTAACATGGGGATTCTCAACCGTTGCCAGCACCACAGAAAACTCATTTTCTTCATTCACAACACGTTTTATTCTTTCACTTTTTTATATTTGACATTTCCAGTTTCCAGAAATCTATCGAGAAGGTTTTGGAAGCTGCTAACATCAGGAATCCTTCTTTCAGGATAACGTTGGTTCTATTGGCAAGTAAACAATTTCTGCCTGACTCGCCCAAAACAAAAGTCATCTCTACAAGTTTCGCTCTATTAAAATTCATATTGTAAAATTCCAAATATTTTAAATTCAATACAAATTATAATGACCGATAAGTGTGATAAATGCTCCTTTGTACACGACAATTTATACTAAACTGAGGTTTTATTGCCTGCCGAATAACGAGAACAACAAAAAAATGTACAAAAAAACATTACACTAAAGGACCGGTTAAATACTATTTACTCATTTCAATGGATTGGAAGAATTGGTCCCACTAAATGGCCTCATTTCAAAATTGCATAAAGACGTGTGTCAATCAAAATGGACAACACGTCGAACACCTATTATAAATTTTTCTAATGAATTATTTGAGAGGCCTCTTTTTTAAAATGTATTCTTGAATTTGACACTTATTTATTTATAAAAGGAAAATGGTTGCAATTAGCCATAGGCAAGTACTTACAAAAAATGTTCGTTTTTCATTTCTGCATCACATCGTCGAAACTATACAGGGTGCTCCATTTGAAGAAATTGAGAAAATTTAATTTAAAATGTTCTTAATTGAAAAATATTTTTTGGCCACCCTGTACATTTTTAGGAAATGAAAATGATTCATAAACAATTGAATATCTCGTAACTGGTTTTCACATAATTTTTTCTTAAAACCCATAGTTGTGACTGTGGTGATTTTTTTAATATCCATCTGCAGATTGCATTATTTCAACAAAAAAATTTGCAGCAGAGGCACATCCGAGGCAAAGCAAACTTCGGATAAGGCAGAGAAAGATCATTTGGCCGAGGTGCACACAAAATTTTTAGGCAACTGTCCCAAAAAGTAAAAGAATAGTTATTTATGCTACAAGTGTGTAAAGTGACACTTTTTCACGAATGGGAATGTGTGAAAAAAGGCATTTTACATGCATACATAATTTTTCTACTACCGCAGTGGTGTGTAAATTGTTGTATTTCAATTTGGTAACCACTGCTATAGTAGAAAATCAAAATACAAGCTTACCTCACGCACTAGTGGGTAAAGTATTTCACTTTACGCACTAGTGCGTACAGTAAAATAATAATATAGCAAGGTTAGTTGTTGAATAATGTTACATTCTAATTAGGTATACTTGTTATGCAAAAAATTAACATATCGGTACTTAACAAAATATGTTGCATAATGAAAATTATGTGAATAAATTTTACAATTCCTACAATAAAAACGAAATTGAATATTGTTCTAAAAAAGTAAATTTGAAGTTAGCAATTACATAAAAATTAAAATATAAGCTTACCTGGCCTTAATCTTTTAATAATATGAAATTAACTTGAAAAATGTTAAAACGTAGGCATTACGTTTAACTGTCAAATTTATTTAACCATATAAAAATCACAATATCGCCTTGGGCCAACTTAATTTTGAATGAATGAAATTCTTAAAAATGTACATGAAACTTCAAAATTATAAATAATTCAAGCATGACTGTTACAGAACACAGAAAATGGATATATTTTATAATATACCTTGTGATAATATATAAACGTACTGCATAAAATGAAATAACCAATTTATGGTACTTTTAAAATAAGGTCTGATTATTATGGACGCTCCGATAGGAATTTTTTGACTTTTTTATTTTACGCACTAGTGCGTAAAATTTAACTTTACGCACTACACAGCGTGCGTAAAGTGAGTATTTTACGCACGGTAGTAGAAAAAAAAAATTTCTATTCATATAAATTACTGGAGACATGGACAAAATTTTGCAAGAGGGCTACTAAGCCGACAGTTTTAACTCGTTTTCAAGGAAAACAAATGAGAACGTCACTAGACAAGCCGTGACATATTTCAAACATTAGTGATGATCAAGTAATACATGCGGCCGTGAAGTACAAGCAGCCAAAAAAATAAAAAGCGGCCAAAAAAATAAAATTGACAAATGGGTATAAAGAGATGACATGACAATTTAGGAATGCTGTCAGATCCGATAACGTCATTTTTTGTGACAGTTGACTAAAAAAGTCTATTTTATAATATCAAGGTGCGCAACTGAGCATAGCATGAGATCAAATGCAGGTACTCTATATACATTTGCTTCAGAATGAAACCTAATTATCTATTTACATTGCCTTTATTTTTAATTAAAACAGATATATCACACTGATGAATGTGTTAATCCAGTTTTTGTTTATTTCTGCTCACTAAACACGTAATAATCCTTTTTTCTTCGAAAAATCCACACCCCAATATCAATTAGATAGAGATAATAGGATGGAGCTCACTCACCCTCCCCTGAATGTAAATTCGGCCTTAATATGCAGGAGCAACAACGTCGAGGATCTCGAGGGACTTCTTATCACGCCCGGACAGACACGTGATACCCACTATGACATCTACCCGCGATAAACCAATCACAATATTGGTGTTTACGTCTGCATTTGACTCTTTTAATTATCAAGATGTGTAAAAGCTTTTCTTAATTAACGCTTTCGCCCTGCAACCGCCATTTTTATTCCATTGTCTTTAGATTGGCATTATGAACCCGTGTGGCACTGCAGCAGTTGTTTTCTAAGGATATTTTATCCTGCTAATTATCCTATCATGCATTACCTATTGTACTTTTATTTTATAATGCAATTAGTCGTTCAAAAGAGGACGCGAATGAATGAATTAAGACTTGATTACACGCACCAGTCTTAAAGTTAAAGTGGTGTTTGAGCAGGAAAATTTTTTAAAAGAGCGAGTGGAAGACGATAAATGCATTTGACATAATAAATTTAAGAACAAATGTATTCGCAATGTTTTAGTTCTGTTGTGTATAAGAGGATGGGATATAAACTAAAAATGATATTGTTAAGAAATGTAAGGGTACAAAAAAAATTTATGTATGTTTACTTACAGTGATTAGTGTTTAACTGAACTTTTAAGTTTGCTGTTTATGTTGTCATGTACCAATTATTTTGTATAATAAAATGAACTAAAGTACGTATCACCATACATCCTATAAAAGAGCCTTTCCAAAAATTCAATAAAAAATTAAATAAGTCACAAAACCAATTCAATAAATAATTTCTACATTAATTATAAATTAATTTTACCATTCATAATAACATTTCGCATCTTATAAATTTATTACTTAATAGATGTAAAGGATGTGGCAAAGTTTCCTTTTCTTAAATATTGTGCCATTTTATTTGCAAAACCGTTAGTCAGTATTTTTAATTTATCTATTACTACTTTTCCAGAAGTCTGGAAAATATCTAGAATCTGTCAGGTATTAAAAAAAATGGTAGATATGCTGTTGAAAACTATAGATCAATAGTAATATTGTGCAATTTTAGTGAATTATTTGAAAATATAATTTATATTCTGCGAAGGCCTAGAAGGCCACAACAACAAAAATATTTTTTAAAGGTAGAATTTTGACTTTTATTTCAGAATTCTGACTTTTATCTCAAAATTTTGAAATAAAAGTCAGTATTCTATCTTTAATAATATTTTTGTTGTTGTGGCCTTCGTAATATTCTCTTTAATCACGTCAAATCTCAAATTTGCCTAAGTCAACACGGATTCATGCCAAATCGCTCTACTACCACCAATTTGGTGTGCATTACACAATTCATAGCTGAACATTTGAATCCTGGAGGCCAAGTAGATGTCATTTATACAGATTTTTCTAAAGCTTTCCAGACTGAACCATGGAATTTTGCTGAACAAATTATTCGAATTTGGACTAACTGAACACTTCTTTAACTTTTTTGAATCCTACTTAGTAAACAGACGACTGAATGTGCAATACTGTGGATTTTGATCTATAGATATCTCAGCGACGCGACGTTAGGTTCTGTGCTTGGGTCTTTGCTATTTAATATTTTTTAAATAATATCTTCATTGGCTTACACTGCAAAACATTACTATTATATGCCAATGAAATAAAATTCTTAATATCTATCACTAATGTACTACTAGCTGTCTCTCTCCGGGCACCCTCGCCTCACTAGCGTTACATGGCAGACATGGTCAAGGAACTTCAATAAAAAAGTAGAAAATAATGTTTAAAAAATATTTTATTGTAAAAAAGCGTGGGATGCTTTTTACTATATTTTTATTGCACCCCACGCTTTTTTACAATAAAATAATTTTAAACATTATTTTTTACTTTTTAGTTCGGTTTGCTATTAAAGCGTGTCTTTTAGTTTTTTAAACTATTATTTAATTTTTCATTGTTGTTCCCACGAGAAATGGACAATTAAACAGTCAACCCTCCCAGAAATCCGATATTAATAACCCCGTCGCATCCGGCAAAATGTCGACAATAGATTAGTTATTTTTTTTAAATTTTGTTTTATCCTGATGATCTTGATGAGGACATTAGGACAAAGTTGTCAAATTATTGTATTGTCGTCGATCCTTGATAAGTGTGCAAAGTTTCAGTTTAATCTGACGTTTTGAAGTAGGTGAGAATCACGTTTAAAGATTCAAAAAGTTACATACAAGCAGACTAACAAACAAACAAACATAAGGTGAACCTAATATAAAGCGTGTAAAATCGTATGTGGATGGAATCGGTTCACTTAGTATCTTACACCGTGTATGCCACACAGAACTATATAATACTGTTAGTTTCCCGGTCTGCCACCAGAATAGCACCACCGTCGCATTCGACGCGGATCTCGCCAGTAATCCACCGCATTTAATGAAAAATGACCCGAATACAGAGAAAATACCGATCGACTTCTCCGATTCCATTTTTGCGAAGAACTGTGGTTTTTTAACGATACTGGTAGTGCTTCAGAAACAAATTCTAAAGTATCTGGCCATCACAGGCAGCATAATGATCTCGCTCATTAGGACTATTTTGACGAAAATCCTAGTTCAAGCTTGAGGAATGCTACGCTAAATTTAAATATGTCTCGAAATATCATTTGGAGGTACCTCAAACATCATAACTGGAAACCATACAAACCCAAATTTTTGTATACTTTGGAAGTAAGTGACAAAGAAAGAAGGTTTGAGTATTGCTTGTGGGCCCAAGGAAAGTATTTATTTGAATGACCCAGATTCACCACCAACGGTGGTGGTGTCCGTGTTAAAGAACACGATAAAACCCTCGATGTACTTTTCGAAACTGTAACAAAACCCGACATTTCGCATGAAAATAAACGTAAAGTGCGTAAAAATATCGTTGGAAGAGGTTTTTATATTTTTAATCATATTCTCGTTCTACGGAGCGTTTTTATGCAAAAATTTCAATAACTCATCAAGGAGTGAAATTTTAGAAAGTGTAGTCGCTGCACGGGGACGTAATGTCGCTCCGACCCCCAAAATTTAGTAACAGTAACAAAATTTGACTTTCAAAATTAAAAACCCTTTTACGAATCCACGTTGTTAAGCACTGCAACTCATGCGTTGTGTTAAATATGAGGACAAGTTAATCCAACTTCTATTCAAAGTATATCGAGAGTTTTAGCGAAAATAGCCTTTAGCGACAAGGGACCCCCATCATTTCCTAGCAGTCGATTTTGACGGGAAAATGATGGGTTTTAACGGGATTTGCCCTAAACCGGTTCCTCAGTGATTCGGTGTCAGAAAAGTATCTTTACCATGTACGCATATGTGCATGGGACCGCCTTGCCTGAACCACTGGATTTATAATTGCTATAATATAATTCAAAGTCGTTGCGATTCAAGCATTTTTAAGCTCCGAGGAGCCATCAAAATTGATATTGAACTGTAAATACGTAAATAGACAGGTAAGCAAAAGCCCACCAAAAATTCATAAACATTGAACTTTTCTTGAATCTTTTTGTGTAATCGTTAGCTCGAAAACCGCATATTGGATGGTAGTTGGTACATTATAAGTCGTTCCGTTCCTCACCATGTGTTGTACACGGGTCAGACTATAGTTGGTCAAAAACATTTTTCTTGAAGTTGTTGTAAAACATAAATTTTTAAAGAGATTTTATATATATTTTTGAAGTTTATATTGTCTTTTTCTTGTGTTTTCGAAATTCCCTTTCAGGTTTAATTTTAAGAAAGTGTTAGTACTTACTGTGTTAGATTTATAGTGTTACGACGTCCAATTGATACCATCAGAGAAGCAGTTAAGCAAAAACGAACAGTAAGTATAAATTTTGTATTATTCTGAAACAGTCGTCTTGGACCCTTATTTGTGAACGTTAATATTCATTTTTGGAAAATATATAAGAAGTCCTTCAGACTCAAAAGATGGATCGTTCACATCAGCACAGAATTGTAGATTTTGGCCAGCAGAATATCGCAATTGGGTTATCAATTGCAGAAGTCAATATTCAAAAAAAATAAATATCTGGTGTGGTATTTTTAACGAGCGCTTAATTGGTAACTTTTTAAATGAAAATATAAACAGTTTAAAGTTCTTGAGAAATCAGTTTTTGAATAAGATTCAAAACCTGCAGGAAGAGAACAGTCTAATAAGTTTTCACTATTTTCCAAGCAAAATGGGACACGTTATGTGTACACCTACATGAATTAATTTAATTAATAATTACATATTCACGCTTCTGCTATATTTTATCTAATATAATTAACAATGATAACCTTTTATGGTTCGGCTGTCTATATTGCAATACGCGAGTTAATGCATTTATAATATTTCACACATAATTATATAAATTACCAAAAAATTATTAGTTATTTGAAACATCCGGAAAGCATTAAAATCACACATGGCATTGACAATAGCTAGAATTAACTAAAGTGTAAAATAAAAATAACATCAATTATTATCGCATACCTCAAACGACACAATAAAAATATAATAAATTATGAAAATATACTCATTTGACAACAAAACAGCGATCGACACAATGCATAAACATAGAAATGTGCGTAGTCCAGTTAATTCAATTTTCGAATTATATCCAAAATATAAACAAATACTGAATTATCTCGTGTGCAGTAGTCGGTTTGGGTAATTTCTTAGAAAAAGAAAACCTCACATTCTCATTAAGTCGACGTTTCGACAAACTTTATTGCCTTCCTCAGGACTAATGAGGTATTTGGCTCTCTGTCAACACAATCATCATCGTCAAATCAATAAATAAAAATAACGTCTTCAATATTTATTAATAGGTGACACAACAATATTTTATTTTGAAAATTGGTTAATATGCGAATGCAGTGTCCAATGTAAACGTACTAACGTTAGTACGTTTACATTGGACACTGCATTAGCATATTAACCAATTTTCAAAATAAAATATATATTTTAACCTCTCCACAATAAAATTGTGAGAGGTTACTAAAATTGGTTCAAAAATGAAAATTGAGATAATATCAAATATTTACGTTTTGAGGTTCTACGAACCCAAAAAAGTGGTTTTTGAAAAATGTCTGTGTGTGTGTATGTGTGTTAGCACGATAGCGTCGAAACTACTGAACAGATTTCAATGAAACTTTGCGTGTGCGTTTCTTTAGTGCCCCAGAAGATCTGAAAAGGTTTTGGTTGAGATCGGATTACGTTTAGTGCCATTTTGACGCAACAAGTTGTTTATTTTATAATTACTTTCAATTTGCAATGGAACCATTGAAAAGCAGTTAAAATTCTGATTTCAACGATATATCACACTTCCACCCTTTCGATTTGGTTTCCGTGAAAAAAATTAAAAACAAAGCAAATATGGCATAGATCGCATTTCGCATGACATGATCCATGCGCGTAGCCGTTAAATCGTGAAACTCGTCACATCACGTGTCAATTCACGTGTGAGGGTTTCTTCACTGCTCTAGAAGTAGAGCGGATTACGTTTAGTGCCGTTTTTAAATATATATACAGACAAATCGAAGAATTAAACTACAAATATTCCTCTAAAAATCTAGTAAAATTATTGAAATGCTAATGTTTCATTTAACAAAGACAGCCGCGAGCGATCGGATTGCAATAAGCAAATTCTGACGATTGTCATTGTCATCGTTTGTCATCCGATAACGTTGGTGTCATGTCATGTTAATAAGATGCATATTTGTAACTTTTAGTGGATTTTCACAAACTTTAAAGGTAGATGTAACAATATCAATATCATATGCTTTCTGTACCTTCGTTGGTGAATTTATTCTAGATTATCACTTTACCAATTTTCAGTTTGTTGCTTTACAAATCTGTAGTATTTAGGATAACTAGATTTTCTTAGTCGTTCAAGTGATGTTAAAGTTGTTAATATCCTAATAGTATATTATTCAACGAGCGATAATGTAGGTAATGACTCGCATAGATGATTGTAAATTCATTAAGTTGAGGGTATTTTTAGTGCCCCAGAAGATCTGAAAAGGTTTTGGATGAGAGCGGATTACGTTTAGTGCCGTTTTGTCACACAATTTAATGCTCTTTACAGCTTCAAAGATCCACCGAGTGGGGAGGTTCCAGCCGCTTCCAGTAGCTGCCGATTTTTTTTTATACATTTATTTAACGTCGGCCTATTTCCGCTATTGAGGCCTAACACCGACGCCTGTAGACGAGCTACCCCCAACCAGGAATTTTGCCGAACCTCTTCCCTTAAGAAGAGTAGGGATCTTTTACTTGCCTAACATTTAATAGACCAGGGACCGACGGCTTTATATCCCCTCCGAAGGATGGTATATCTCCTATACAACCCTCGCCTAAGGTTGTATAGCTTCCGCGCATACACTGATATACAAGCCGCTGGAAGATGTGTGAGGCGAGAACGCGGTTTCCGTTGGAATGGTCACCCATTCAAGTACTAACTGCGCCTGTCGTTGCTTTACATCGCATACCGAAGTATGTACATAGTAAAGACCCACCTACGCTCGCCCCAAAATAAAATATTGTTGTGTCACCTATGAATAAATATTGAAGACAGGAACCCTATTGGTATAAGTGACGTTATTTTTATTTATTGATTTGACGATGATGATTGTGTTGACAGAGAGCCAAATACCTCATTAGCCCTGAGGAAGGCAATAAAGTTTGTCGAAACGTCGACTTAATGAGAATGTGAGTTTTTCTTTTTCTAAGAAATTACCGACTACTGCACACGAGATTAATAAAATTTGTGGATACGAAACACCTTAGTTATACTGAATTATATTAGGCTTAGGACGAAATGTGAATTGTCTGGTTAGGGCTGCTTTTTTATTTTAGCTTGTTCAGGGGTCAAGTTGACTTTACAGTTCAGTTTTGCAGTTTTCTCGGCCATTGTTTATTTAAACAGTTACATCTTTCAAAGTGTGTTTTCCATTGGTGTTTTAAAAGTATCTCGAGATCATCTTTAAAGTCTGCAAGACATACAAAAAAAAATGAAAAATATCCGTTATGTGTTATACAATAATAAAATAAAATATATAAACTAGAAATTATTATTATTATCATTTTAAATCAATTAAATATTGCAAAATTAGGCATTTTAAAACAAATTAGTATTCAAAAAATGAATGGAGACGCGCATTGTGCACTTTGATGAGTGACAATGAATTTATTTCCTTTTATAGGAAACAGTGGAATATTTGGTTTTTCATTGTATGTATTTTATTACGCATTTATTTTTGTAACAATTAATCCACTCCCATTGACTTATATTTTGTTAATATAACCTAGGCCTGGTATTTCGCCAACTTTGATTGCAATAAGTCGCCGACAGATGGAGCTATTCGACAAGTTGCGGACTCCTCTCGTCTGCAATTTGATAGACTTGAGGAACAGTATATCATCCAACTGATATTTCCGAGTTGCAGTCAACCAGACATGGTCATCCCTTACCCCCATCCTAGCTGGCATCCCCCAGGGATCATCCCTAGCACCCATACTATTTAATCTGTACATCAACGATGTAACACCCACGACAGACCATAGGACAACCCTTTGTCTATACACTGACGACACCGCGATATTGACAACATCTACATACTCCCAAATCATGACTGACATTATACAAAAGCAGACTGATATGACTATCAAATTTTACGAAAACTGGGGACTCCTTGTTAATACCAACAAGACACAAACAATATGCTTTTCGAGGAAATTACATAATATCAAAACCTCCATTAAAATTGAAAATCAAGCATTTGTATGGAAAGACGAGGCTAAATACCTAAGTATTGAATAATATCGTAACCTTCTGGTTAATAAACACGTACAAAATGTGAGGAAGAGTTGTTGGAATCGATATTCATCCTTATATCCCATCCTTTAAAACGCTCCCGTCACCTTCATATATAAAACACACATCCGTCCTATCCTAACCTATGCGGTTTCCATTTGGTTCCTCTCAATCCAACCTTTAATACGTCCAAAACAAAACTCTCAGAATTGCCACAAAATTCCCATCCACTTCCCCAGTCCAACTATGACTTGACAGGAACGCCGACCTTGGACAACTTCATTTTAAAAATTCCATTACCCTAATTTCGTCCAATCCTTCGTCCGATCCACAAATCCATTCTTTATAAATCCTCTCACCTCCAAATTCCTTCACGCTCCCTTAACTACATTTACACCCCCAGTTCGAAAAAATACAAAAGTACATAAAAACAAAAAATTACAAAAAAATGTAAAAATAATAGAAAAACACAAAGAAAGACAGAAAATAAAAAATAAAACACAAAAAAATCTCAAAATCTAACAAAAAATACCAAAAAAAATTAACTACACTACTAAGTCATCGGGAAATTCAAAAACAAAAGAGTCATTAAAATGGAACATCCATATACGGTGCACGCACCCAAATACTTATATACTAACCCAAAAATATTAACATAAAACACATTAACAACCAAGAAACACACATAAACAAAAATTAACACCCAGCAATACCGTCAGCCGCCGAGAAAAGTTAATTAGGAATAAAACAACCCAGGGTAAGCATCAAACTATGATAGAAAGCCTCAGGCATCGCCATACACTATACAGGTTGTTGTGTATTCTCCTATGTCGTACTGATGAGTGCTAACAAGCTCAAAACTAGTCTACGGCTGACTGTAGTCCTTTCTATCGGATTAAACTGCCTGCTGGGAGCTTATTGCAATCAGATTTTATTTTAGCATTTTCCTCATGAAGGCGTAGTATGTCGTAGGTTATAGGAAATTGCTTTCAATTATTTTGAAAGCGCACATTGTGCATATTGATGGATGGCAATGATGAATTTATTTACTTCTATAGGAAATAGTGGAATGTTTGGTTTTTGTAGTATGTATTTTACTACGCATTTAATTTTATAAAATCTGTCTCTATTTGAATATGTAATGAGTAGCCGAAATAAAACAGATATCACTTTTAATTTATTTTTATTTTAATGCTGTAGTTATTGGTATAATAAATGATGGATGGTTAATGAGACAAATTGTACTGCGTTATAACATTAACAAAAATTTGGCTGTAGCATTTTAAGAATGTGGAGAATAAATGGTACGATTAGTAGAAATCCCGGATCAAAGGACAGAGGATATCCTACTTAACAAGAAACTAACTATTAATATTTCGTTATTGCACCATTTCTATTTATAACTTCTATAAGTCTGTTTGGCATAGAATTAAATAACCTTATACAATAATCATTAGTAATAATATTTTCCCATGCATTATTTACTGTTTCCAGTAATTCTCCGGCATTCCGTGGTCTCACATTTCGATTTTGGATACTTCTTACGAGTAGTCCCCATACTTCTTCCACAGGGTTAAGATCTGGACTATAACTGGGCCAGTTAAGAACATTGATGTTATTATCTTGAAACCAGTTAGTAACGGTATGAGCAGTATAAATGGAACAATTGTCTTGTTGAAATATGAACTCATTATTAAGAAATAATTGTGACACACAAGGGAGCATAATATTGTCTAAAATCCTAATATACGTTTCACTATTAAATCGTTCCTCAATATGCCACAAAACACACCAGAACCACGTGCCGATATCCAAGCCCACATATCGACGGAAAATCTACCACTTGTATCATTGTTAGATATATATTTTTCATTGAATCGAGTATTCGGAGGGCGGTAAATACGAATACGACCGCTGTGTGTTGACTGGAAAGTTTTTTCGTCTGTAAAGATTATATTGTTCCAAAAATGTTCATCATGCGCTAAAAATTCAAGAGCAAATTCTACTCGAGCTTCTTTATGTTCAGTTTTAAGTAAGTATTTCTTGATCTGGATCCAGGAAAATTCGCTTCTTCAGCAATCTGAATAACTGAGTAAAATGGATTTTCTACTAAAGCATTTACTAATTTCAAATTATTAGAAAAAAAAAGTTGTCCTATTTTTTTCTGCTCACGACAGTACTTACATTGTTTTATTAGGAGTAAAAGTGGCCTTTACTCCGAATAAGAAGAATATTTTTTCTTCAAACATCAATTAGCTATAAAAAAATAAAGATTAAAAATTTAACAATGCGTTGCCATTAGCAACGGAAATAAAAGTCCGCTCGAGCGATAGAAAAAGTACTTTTACTTCCGTAGCTAATGGCAACGCACAGCCGTCTGAAATGTAAAACTTTAATGTCATGAGATGAGTAAGAATTGTCATGATTTTCTGACGTTTGAAGAAAGAGGTATATTTTTACTAAATATGATGGATATTGGTTTGTAACAATTTAAAATATATGAAAATTAGAAAATAGCTATTTCGTTATTTTTCATTTTTTGCAATTCAACGAATTAACAGAAATAACTTTTACTGCACTAGATTTATTTGAAATTAGGTTGTAAAGAAATCAGTATTTTTATGTCTTCAATATGGTATGGATATAAATATAAAGAAAATAAAGAAACATTCTTATTAGCGTGGAAGTTTTGTTTGAATAATTCCTAAATAACGTGTTTCTTTATTATACAAAATATATCTAAAACGATTTACATATTAAACATGGAGATATTGCTTAAATTTCGACAAAGATTGCTTAAATACGCTTATTAAGAACCCTTTAAAACTCACACGCGCTTGACTTTTGGAATATCACGCTGTTAATAGATATCTGGAACTAACTGAATTATAATAATTAAATACAAAAAATTGGCCCTTATTATATGCTCAATGCTTTTTCCAGTAATTATTAACCTGCCAATCACTTTTATAACTTTTTGAAATGAGTATATTTTAAAATTACAAAATAGTAATATATTCTATGACTTCGGTAAGGCTTTTGACTCACCAAACTATAGTTTGTTGTTAAAACTTGAACATTATGACATACATAAACAATGATTAAAGCGGATAAAGTCATACTTGTTAGATGGGCCACAATAAGTTTTAAAGTAATAATAATATAGTGCATAATCGGATTTTTAAGATGCTATCTTTGACATTCCTCCAGAATTACACTTTGCCCAGTACTATTTATTATATTTATAAATAATTTAGTTACAAGTGTAAAGTTGGTATGCCTACATTGATGTAAATGACAATTTTTTTTTAAATTTTAAACGCAATTTTCTGTATTCTGCATTTGCTTCGCCAAAAACCTATTTTTAGTACATTAGAATTTATAGGGGTCGCTGCTAACAACTTAAAAATAAAAATTGCAAGGGGTAAGCTGCCTTATTTAAGCGAGATATTGAAATATTTTGTAAGAAAAACTTGCTCAGAATTAAAAAATATGACGTTATACGTTACAAATGATCCGGGACAATTAGAACAAATTTTCCTATAAATACATGTTGAATTTGCCGTACTAATATACCTTGCTTCGTTTGGCCCCTACTCCTTGTCTGCGGCCCTTTGGTGGCTGCGCAAACCTTGCATTTACGACACCAACCCTCCACAACTTGCCGGATATTTATCCAATAAAATCGTTCCAGTACTTTAGTCAAGGTTTTATTTATGCCAAAATGCCCCGCGGATATTCCATCATGTACTACCCGAAACACTTTCGGGGCCCGACACCTGGGTATCACCAGACGCATGGTAACTTCCTTCCCATCTGGACTTTCCCATGCTCTCTTTAACAGTCTATCTATAACCTTGAGGGAGTCCCATTACGCTCATAATGCCTTCAGTTCAACACTCTTGTCTGAAACATCCTTCCATTGTAGTCGCGTCCCTCTTTTTTTACCATAATATGAGACCAAATACACCGTCATTCAGTTGTTTCTGCCTAAGAATCTATTTTGTCCAATCGTCTGGAACATCTATCTAAACTGTGTTTACTATTACCATGCCCTATGCTTTTTTAATCCGATATCAGTGCTTGCAGTCATCAGAATATCTGCATTTTTATGAGATTTTCCAGGACGGTGCTCGATTCTGAAGTCATACTGCTGCGGTTTTTCTATCCAACGAGCCAGTTGACCTTCTTGGGTTTTCAACTGCAATAGCCATTTTAACGCAGCATGGTCAGTCCTGGTTTTGAAGTGCGGTCCGTAAAGATACTGGTGAAAATGTTTCACGGATTTAACAATGGAATAGCTCCATCCTTGTTAGGCAATAAATTTCTCTCCAGTCTCCATTTTGGATTTGAGATAGTACACATCCAGCTGCGGAATTGCTAGCATCTGTGTCAAGAATATATAGGCCCTTTTATTGGAGATATGCTAGCACGGGACTACTGCATAACGCTGTCTCCAACTTATTCTATGATGTTTCGCACTCCGGTGTCCACTGATATTTAACTTTTTCCTTCGTTAGCTGGTGTAGTGGCTTTGCTATATCCGTAAATCCTTCCACAAATCGTCTATAGTAAGTGCAGAGGCCAAGGAAGTTTCGTAATTCATGAACATTTAGTACGTATAGGCATCTACTTTGTCTTTTAATATTTTTGTAAAGTTATTCATGGCCGTGTCAATATCCCCTGGTGTGTAAACTAATTCCCAAGTGGTACCTTTCATCATGCGCTGTAATTTTTTATAGTTTATGTGTGCTGTTGTTTTATTGTTACTTTGTAGTATGGCAACCTACATCTTGGGCATGGCAATAAGTAATCTTCTACTATTCATATGTGTTTGTAGGTCTTAAATTAATATATTTACGAAAAAAATTACGTGGATTCAAGGGACAGCCTTTCTTTGTAATTGTGAAACTTCTTGATTTATGACTTTTGTCATCTCGAATGAATACCACCAAAAAAACGGCCATTATCTTCCACATCTTCCAAAGTTAAACGAATCAAGTCATCTCTTCGATATGGACCGAAAATACCAAATATTAAAATTACTAATTAATACTAATTAATAACCACTTTTCAGTTAGCACTTTGAATTTACGACTTCGGAAACATTTCGCATGAAAAGCGTGCTTCACGTAAAAATGCCGTTGGAAGAGGTTTTTATATTTTAAATCATATTTTCGCTCTGCGGGGCATTTTTTATGTCAAAATCTTGAAAATTCATCAAGGAGTATAATTTTAGAATGTGTAGGAAATGTCGCTCCACGGGGACGCAATGTCACCCCGACCACCAAAATTTAGAAAATGTAACAAAAATCGACTAAAACTCAAAACCCTTTTACGAATCCACGTTGTGCAGCACTGCAACTCATGCGGTGTGTTAAATATGAGGACAAGTTAATCCAGTCTCTAGTCGAAATATTTCGAGAGTTTTAGCAAAAAAGTCTTTAACGACAATGGTGACCATTCATTTTCTAGCAGTCGATTTTGACGGGAATATGATGGATTTTAACGGGATTTGCCCTAAACCGGTTCCTCAGTGGTTCGGTGTCAGAAAAGTATCTTTACCATGTACTCAGACGTACATGGGACCGCCTTGCCTGAACGTATGAATATATAATTGCCACAATATAATTCAAAGTTGTTGCGATTCAAGCATTTTTAAGCTCCGAGGAGCGAACCAAATTACTATTGAACTGATAATACGTAAACAGACAGGCAAGCAAAAGCCCACCAAAAATTTATAAATATTGAACTTTTCTTGAATCTTCTTGTGTAACCGTTAGCTATAAACCGCACATTGGATGGTAGTTGGTACATTATGAGTCGTTCTGTTCCTCACTATGTGTTGTACACGGGCCAGACTATAGCTTGTCAATACATTTTTCTTCAACGTTTTCGTAAAACATGATTTTTTAAAAGATATTTTTTGAACTTTATATTGTCTTTTTCTTGTGTTTTTAAAATTCCTTTTCAGGTTTAAATTTAAGAAAGTGTTAGTATTTACTGTGTTAGATTTATAATGTTACGACGTCCAATTGGTACCATCAGTGAAGCAGTTAAGCATAAACGAACAGTAAGTATAGATTTTGTATTATTCTCCGTCTGAAACAGTCGTTTTGAACCCTTCTTTGTGAACGTTTAATATTCATTTTTGGAAAATATAACAAAAGTCCTTCAGACGCGAAAAGATGGATCGTTCACAGGATCACCAGGATAAAATAAAATTTTAAAAAACGACTAGTCTATTGTCGACATTTTGGCTGAGGCGTCTCTGTGGATAATATATATTCTAACTAATATTAAAAGCGTGTTAATTAAATGATTTTTAGTACGTATTAAAAAATTATAGTTTAAAAAAACTAAAAAAACATGCTTTAAAAATCGAACTAAAAAGTAAAAAGTAATAATGTTTAAATATTAAGATATATTGAACAGCGACAGACTGTAAATAGTTTCGTGCTTGATATCAATTGTTATAAATATTTTATTGGTAGCTGTTGATAAAAGTAGAATTATAAAAATATAGTAAAAAGCACCCTACGCTATTTACAATCTATCGCTGTTGAACAAACTCTTAATATTTAAATATTATTATTTTTTACTTTTTAGTTCGGTTTTCAAAGTGTGTTTTTATAGTTTTTTAATCTATAATTTTTTGAATTTGACATTGTTAGTTTGTTTTAAGTGATCAGGTTACTTATTGAATAGTTTTATACCGATGTATTTATGGCTTTTCTCATAAAGCGACAAGGAATGTATAGCAATTAATGGATGAGATTGCCCCCTAGTATTATAGTTGTGATTATAATTATTCCGTAAAAGCTGTATTTAATTTTGTAAGAACAATCACCAAAAAGTATGTAGTGGCAAGATTTTCAACTGTTTGAAGTAAGTTCTACATAATATTTGTCTTATTAATTCCTATTTGATTTCTTATTGCCTTTTTTGCATTTTAACATTCGTTCGAAGTGACATGAAGTACCGCAAAACTCTATACCATAAACAGCTCTAGAGTGAAATTGTGAATAAAAGATCTTGGCCAATCTCGTACGGCAGAAATCTTATCCGGGTCTGTCTGTATTCACACCGAAGATACATATCTAAGGATTTCACATCCTTCTGGACCAGGAGACACTTGTTTGGATTCAACTTTAAGTGATTCTCCCAAATACTTTTTGAAGATTTTTCAAATGTTCCTTAAATATCCGTCCCATAACCATCACATACATCGTCAAGGTAAATCAGACGCGATTTCCAGTTTAGTCCTCGGAGTACGAATTCCATCAATCTTTCAAAAGTAGCTGGCGCATTGCAAAATCCAAAAGGCATCACGGTGAATTGATATAGACCACTACCTGTTGAAAAGGCAGTCTTTTCCTCGTCGTCAGGGTGAAACCCCACCTGCCAGTACTCATTTCTAAGGTCTACATTACATTACATTTTAGTTAGTGGAGACATAAATATAGACATTTTATCTAATGATTTAATCACTAATGAGTATTTGAACATTCTGCACGGAAAAGGTTTCGAGTCCCTTATAAACAATTATACACAAGTTCAGCAGAATAATAAAAGTTGTATAGACCATATATTTATCGAAATAAAAATGCAGAATAAAGAAAAAATAACAATAATAATAATCATCTCAAACGTAATTGATCATTATGCAACATTGGTATCCATAAGAAAACCGAAGTACGTTAACATGAAAAAAAACACTGCCATTTTGAATAAATTAATTACAAACAAATAGCACAATAATTGTCAAACATAAATTGGTCATATTTTTATGAAACAAGAGATTCCGAAGAGGCTAGTAGCATTCTAATACATAACTTTAAAAATGCCATATAAGATTCTACCCAAAAAATCTAAAAAAGAGGAAAAATGGATTACAAGAGGACTGATAACATCTATCGAAACTCGTAATGTATCAAGATTCATTGAAACAACCTTTAAATGCAGACAAAACAAAAATATAAGTTGTATAGAAATAAAATAAACTCATTAATTGAAAAAAACAGAAAAGTTTATTATAAAAAAATTAAAAAATATTATAAATATTATCTTACTCTCTGGAAAATACAACACAACATATTATCAAACGTCAAAAACAAAATCAAGAAATAAAAGGAGAAAAATTAGCAAATAAAATAGACTTACCCAGTAAAAGGTAATGAAATAGAGGAATACATAAAAGAATTGAAAAATAACAAAGCCACTGGATTTGACGGTTTACATCAGAAATGTTAAAAGAAGCATATAATATTATAATACCATTATTACTCAATCCCATAAATAAAATTTTTCAATCCGCAGTGTGTTCATCCAACTTCAAAATCGCCATAGTTAAACCCTTATATATAAAAAAAATTATAGAAATTTAATTGAAAATTACCACCCCTCTGACATCCAATATTGCAAAAATTTTTGAAAAAGCTTTTAAGAAAAGTTTAGTGCAATACCTTAATAAGTTTAATTCACTACCTATAAATCAATTCGGGTTTCGAGAAAAAACATCAACCAAGTGATGCTATAGCATGTCTGGATTGAAAAAAATTACAGGTGTTTAGATGATAGTACACCATCCCCTTGTATTTTTATAAATTTACAAAAGGCCTTTGACACAATTAGTCATAAAAGAATATTAAAAAAGTTAGAACATATTGATGTCAGAGGTCTTTGCCAACATTTAGTGAAAAGTTATTTAGATAAAAGGACACAAACGGTAATAATCGGTAAAAACATAAATAAGGCAAGAAACGTACTGTATGGTCTCCCGCAGGGCAGGGTTCTTGTCCCAATTTTATTTATAATATATCTAAATGGCATATTTAGCATAAATATTAGGGGAGGTATAGTATCATTCGCAGATGACACTTTTTAGAAGGAAATCATGGGAAGAAGTGAAAAGAATACCAGAATTGGACTTAAAGGTGATTAAGAATTAGTTTGATGAAAATATCTTGACCCTTAGCATTTCAAAAACTACATATCTGCTATTCTGCTCTTATAAAAGTAATTTACCAGCATTTACTGCAATAAATATTGCCAACGTGGATTTGGTTGTAACCACCTGTGAAAAAATTAATTACCTCGGAATAACTTTAGATTCTCATTTAAAATGGAACCACCACCGTAAAAAACTCTAACATCTAAAAAAATTAAGATCTTTGTCATACAGATTCAAAAAATTAAAAGAGAGACACATTAAAATCATATATTATGGAATGATAGAGTTGATCTTAAAATATGGTATTATAGATTAGGGAGGGACTAATAAAACTAACATCTTAGTAACAATCCAATCAATGTATTTAAAAATTTTATACGGAAAACCCAACCTTTATCTTACTGAATTATTATACAAAGAATCAGAATTGTTCAATATACGTACGTTATATTTGTAATGTTTATTAATTCATCAACATAAAATATATCCAGCAACAACACTCGTTGAGTATATGTAAGGGGCAAAGACAGAAAACAACTATAGAAACAAAATGTTTTTTAGGCCCTCGATTATATAACATGCTTCCGGAAAATATTAAGCAAATCAAACCTGTAACAAAATACAAAAAAGGAGTAAAAATGGCTACTGGATATAAATTATACAGAAATTCGTTAATACTGGGAGTATTTAAGTCTTTATTGTGTTTCTAAGTACAAAATTGATAAGTTTTATGATCCTATGTCATGATTTTTTTTTCTTTTTTATTGTTTGGTTTTAATGTTTCAGGTGAGGTCTCAATACCAGTATCTGAAGTTTCTTTTTTATCAATATTTTTGTTTGTAAATAAATGTAAGAACATGTTACATAAGTTAATCCAACTATATAGTTATACGATATCGCTAGTCTATTATTTTGCATTCCGGTTCTTAGGATCCCTCGCTAAATAAATAAATCTTTTACTTCGTCATATGACTGTGCTCAATATTAGTCTCGAATAGCATATGGTATTATTTTTTGGGGTTCTTCACATTTTGCTGTAATAGTTTTCAAGATGCAGAAAAAAACCATCCGTAATATAGAAGGAGTGTCGATGTTAACTTCTTGTAGAGATTTATTTAAAACATATCAAGTGCTAACTCTGGTTTCTTTATATGTATTAGAAACAGTATGTTTTGTGAAACAAAATATAACTGAGTTCATAAGAAACAATTTTAATCATAATAATTATGACACTCGAGGCCAGGATAAACTTCTATTACCCTTACATTCTCTCACTCATTATGAAAGAAACCCATATTACATCGGTATCTGGCTATATAATAAACTTCTCGATTCCATAAAAGATATAAATGGCAAAATTGTTTTTAAGAATAAGGTTAATAAAATAAAAGGGTAATTAAATCGTTAAAAGGCACAGCAGAAGAGATGTTACCCTGCATAATAAAAACAAAAATAACCGATCATTATGTTATCGCTATACAAATAATATTAGGTAATGAACGTACTATTTCACCTAACGATACGCAAAAATACATTAAATACATTAATTATCAAAAACTTAAAGGAGCATCAAAAGATATGTCGTGGGAAGAATTGAAAATGAAAATGTGGAAAATGCAACTAATATATTTATTAACAAAATAAAAAACGAGATAGAGGCATGTACAAAAACGGTTAAAATCAAACATACAAATATAAGAAGAAAACATGGATCACAAAAAAACTTGTTAAATACATAAATTAAAGAGACCGTATGTACAGTGAAGTAAAGAAAAACCCAAAGAATATCGAACTAAAAAATGAATATAAAAAATACAGTAACGACCTAAATAATTTAATTAAAAAAGAGACAACTAAATATTTCAAGAACAAGGTAGAAAAAAATAAATCTTCTTCAAAAAATTTATGGGAAGTAACAAACGGGTTTTGCGGAGTACAGAAAACCAAATCTAGTATATTAACGATAAAAATTCTAGTGGTGAATAGATAAACAATGATAATGAAAAAGCGAACATGTTTAATTTTTTCTTCAGTAGTGTTGGAAAATCACTGGCAAAAAGTATCGTTAAGACGGATATACAATATGAGACCAAAGTACAAAAAAATTCAATATTTTTATACCCAACCACACCCTTAGAAATTACAAAGGCTATTAGTGAACTGAAAAACAAAAAAGCACCAGGAATAGATGGAATTACTCCTACCACTTTGAAAGAAATAGCCGAATATATTGCTATACCGTTAGCCATAATAAATCAAGCCATTGAGAAGGGCGAATGTATTTCGGCCTTCAAAGTAGCAGTTATAAAATCCATTTACAAAGGTGGTTGTAAGGAAGAGATAACGAATTATAGCTATCTTCCTAATAAGTAATCTAGCAAAAATTTTTGAAAAGATAATTAAGTCAAGAATTCTTAACTACGTTGAAAAATATAACTTGTTGTGCATTTCACAATACAGCTTCGGAAAAGGTATGAGCACACAAAATGCTATTGCAAAACTTGTAAGCGAGATATATTGTGTCTTGGATAATCGAGATAGAAGCCTGATTGTCTTTATCGATTTAAAAAAAGCCTTTGATACGGTGTGCCATGCTCAACTTCTCACGACGTTAAATAATCTGGGTTTTAGAAACAACAGTTTAAGACTTTTTAAAATCATACCTTAAGAACAGAGTACAATACACAGAGGTAAATTCAGCCAGAAGTAGCTCTGGTGCAGTTGAGTATGGCGTACCGCAAGGGACAGTGCTGGGGCCCGTACTCTGTATTATGTATATGAACTCTTTGTTTGATTTACAAACCTGTGGGTCAATAATAAGTTACACCGACGACACTGCTCTTTTCTACAAGATTCAAATTGGATAGACTTAAAAATAAAAGTCGAAAAAATATAAAAAATTATTTTAACAGTAAGGTCCTAACCCTAAACGTATCTAAAACTAATTATTTGCCTTTTTATCTATATGAAACGTCATATGACCATATGAGAATAGAGTCAGTAAAAGAAATTAAATATTTAGGTATCATTATTGATTCAAGATTGAAATGGGACCTTCATATTAATTACATATCAAAGAAAATAAGAAAACTAATATATAGGTTCAAAGTTTAAAAGAATTTCTTGATTATGACCAAACTAAAATTTTATATCACTCACTTGTAGAATCTCATATAGTGTATGGAATTCTTGGTTGGGGAGGAGTTCTCGATACACGCTTAAAGCAACTAGATACTTTGCAAAAAAACTTATCCCTCTAACTGTTTGTTTAAGGACGCCAATGTAATGGATATTAGGCAGCTATTCTTTTTTCAATGCGTTTTATATCAGTGCCAGTACAAGAAACAGCGTCTTTACAAAGAACCAGAGGAAATGTTAATAATAAGTTAAGAATGCCAAAGACTAGCTCAACATGCGGGCACAGATGGTTCTCATACCTTGGTCCAAATGCCTATAACTCGATCCCAAGTGATATCAGACATATATCCTCTTCTAATAAGTTAAAGGTTAAAATTAAGCAATACATTCCAGAAACTCCTAGAAATGAAATCCACGATATCATTAATCCTAAACAGTACCTCAATAAATTATTTCAGATTGCGACACTTTTTAGAAATTAAAACAAATAATATATTTGTACGAATATGCATGTGTATGTATGTATGGATGTATGTATATATATATATTGTTATTATACATGATTTGCAGGAAACAACTACTCAGCGGGCAAATACCCCGACCTGCATTGAATTATACCTTACAAATCATGAAAAATTGGTAGCCAATGTCATTTGTCAATTCCCCGACCAGACATAGACCGGTTTCGAACTTATTAGTTCTCATCAGTATGCCATAGGTCGTGGAACAAACAAATGACAGTGGCCAACCTGCTAGTCTTATACAGACTAATGTAAATGGTGTAGTGGTGAGAGGTAAGTTAATCCTCTCATGTGGTCTAATGCTACTATACACCAGACATCATAGATGTCTCCATGGTATATAGCGACTTGCCATTTTGCAAGTACCGAGAGCGGTGACCTTCAGCCCCTGGTGGACTTAACCTATATACTGTTATTATACATGATTTGCAGGAGACAACTACTCAGCGGGCAAATACCCCGACCTGCATTGAATTATACCTTACAAATCATGAAAAATTGGTAGCCAATGTCATTTGTCAATTCCCCGACCAGACATAGACCGGTTTCGAACTTATTAGTTCTCATCAGTATGCCATAGGTCGTGGAACAGACAAATGACAGTGGCCAACCTGCTAGTCTTATACAGACTAATGTAAATGGTGTAGTGGTGAGAGGTAAGTTATTTATATATATATATATATATATATATATATATATATATATATATATATATATATATATATATATATATATGTGTGTATATATACAATATAATATAGATTTATTTTTTATTTTTTTGTACGTGTTAGTATAGTTACTTGTTTATATTTTGTGAACACTATTCATTAGCTATGTCTATCTGAGAGGTTTTAACTGAATTTAATAATTTGAAATTTAATGTTATATTTCTCCAATATTTAAGACCTTATTGTTATCTAATTCTTTTCGTTAATGCTATATTTGTTATTTTGTAATTTTATTGTCCTAGCTTAACCGTGAACTTAATTATGTTGTTTTAAAATAGGTCTCGTATTCTTCATGTACAAAGCCATGATCTGCACTTCTATGAAATATCTAGTTTATTTACACGATTGTAACTTTTAATTTATTACCTCGTAGCTTTTTTACACATTCTTTTTCTCGTAAATAAACTTATTATTATTAATAAAATTATACAAAAAAATATTTTTGAAAAAGCTTTTATTTAAATGCCCTAAAAAGTAGAAAATAAACTTTGAAGTAAATCAAATCTGTCACAATCCGCCTCTCTACATTTTATAGGAGCAACTGATCGTGTCATCTCATATTAATACTAAAATAATATACATATGTTAATAGTATATTATGATTTTATAAGTGTAAAAGTTAGCTAACTGTTGGAAAGCAAAGATAAATACAGAACTAAACATTTTTATAAATTGTAATTTATTAAGAAAATCAATTCATAATTAACTGGACTACAATCGGAACACACAACTTTAATTCCCAACAAAACCATTTTTCTAAAGTGACAATAGATTTTCCACAATACCATATTGTCAATGGCACAATGAGATTTAAATCAGTGTTTACACAGCGTTAAACACAGGCAGCTTCCTTTCAATCGCGCCAGTCTGTTTTCGAACGCATTTACATCATCGTCAATATTAATAACATCATGCCTGAAACTGAGCATATTAAACGTCCTATGAACGCGTTCATGGTGTGGTCTAGAATAAGGAGAAAACGGATATCCCACGACTATCCGCGATTGCACAACTCTGAGATATCTAAGCTGCTTGGGGCCGAGTGGAAATTGCTGTCTGACGGTGAGAAGAGGCCATTTATTGACGAAGCGAAACGTCTAAGAAGCCAGCATATGCTGGAGCACCCCGATTATAAGTACAGACCTAGGAGGAAGCCGAAGTTCGAGAGGGATAACCAAAGAAATGTTGGGCATATCTCAGGATATAGTGATACAGTTCAGCTGGCAATAAACAGGAGCTTTTATGGACAGAGTAGCATGAGCGGTAAGTCGATATTGCTTAAAATTTAATAATCTCCCTTCGATATTAAATTTGTTTTTATTAATAAGAATGTGATAGTTTAGTAGTGACAAAGTAAGGACGAGCTGATTGGTTGTCTTTGACTTATTTGAAATGATTTGTGATGGACGCGCGAATATCTAAAACTGTATATTCCTAAAAATGTTGCTAGATATTAAATCAGTTTTTAGGCGTTTCTTTTTTTGAAAAAAGTTTAAGTTTAGGTAATTTGATCATAAAATGATTTATTATTTAAGTTAAAATCAATTCAAAATATATGCTTTAAAACAGCCTACGCTTTTAGTATTTATTAATAGTAGAGCAAATTAATGCAAAAAAATAAAAGTTCTTAATCGTTACTACTTCAAATTAAATGGATGGAATCTGCGGTAGGTTCTTGATGAAACATATTCAATAGAATAATTAGAAATATTCAAACGAATGGTTACAATACGCACTTGGTTTATTGTTTCATTAGTTTTGTTCAGATTTCTCTGACATATGTTTCGGCCTTGCGACCATTATCAAAGAGTCTTAAAAACTGACCTGAAAGTGGTGGTTCACAGTTAGTATATATCTTACAAATCCTCTACCCACCTAGAGGGGGATAATAATTTGATTTGCTATTTCTTAAAGTTTAACAATACAGGCCGGAACTACGAACTTAATTTTAATTTTATTACTGTGTCTAGTACGGGATTGTTCATAAATTCTGTTTGTGTATTTGTAACGTTTTTATGGTTTCTTAGGGCCTTCTTAATTTCTAAAATTTCAAGCATGTCTAGGATTTTTCCTTTGTTTTGCATTATACAAAAGTTTAACACTACTACCGTTAAAAACGTGATTTAGCTCAATGCAATGTTCGGCGAAACCAGTTGATTTTTTATTATATAAAATAGATTGTTTGTGTTCTCTTAACCTCACATCTATGCTACTACGGTCACTCTGACCTATATATACAGCATCACAGTCGACACACTTTATTTCATTTCATTCATATTTCATTTCATTTCATTTCAGTTCATTTCATATTTCATTTCAGAAGATATTAAAAAATCGGGGGTATATGAAATTCCATTTCGTTAACAAACGTTAACGTTAACGTTAACAAACAATTGTTAATAAACAAATTAATTTTGTAATTTAAATAGAGTCATTAAGTGTCGTCAAATAAATATTCGAAGTAATGCAAATTATCAACTTGTGTGTTACGAAGATACTTTCAAAGCCACGTAAGAGCAGATAGTTTCTCGTTGAGCCTTTTTTATACACGTTGGATCCTTAGAATCTTTCAGAGTACATGTAGATTTTGTTATCGGTACATGATAATTTAAATAGTCCACATTATACTGTACTTTTCCTTTTAATTAAATTTTACATAACATCAATATTTTACCATATAATCTTCAAACTCCTTTTGCTTGTTATCATTTCGAAAAATACTGTCATAAAGGGGGGGTGTGCGGGTAAGTGTTAAAGAATGGGATGTGTAAAGTAGTATAATGTTATGTTACATGTACTTTTTTATAAATTCATTATAATGGACGCAATTTGCAGTTTTCATTATAAAAATACGCCATTTTGGTTCCTCCATTATTTATTTTGAAATTGAAACTTTTAATTCGTAATCATCAACCATAAAAAATAACTTCATAATGAACATCACTTCAGATAACTGGTTGTACAGTTTTTATATTTGTTTATTTAAGTTGCAAAATTAATTTGTTTATTACCAATTTTCTTGTTCATGTACTTTTTGTAAAATGTAATTCTCAAAATTTTTTTTACTTTTTTTGATCGAGTATATAAGCTTTGTCTCTTATACATTCTAAATACTTCTTTACTCTCGGCATTTTTCATTAAAATCAGTAAAAATGGCGCAAATCGCGTTTATATATGAATCCTTAAAAACGAAAAAAGTGATTCAAGACGATAAAACGGAAGGGGTAATTGATGGTGGTTCCAAAATTAGTATTTTGCCACAAAATTGCTTCTTGTGTATGGGGCAAAAATCAATATTAACGGAGATATTCGCATTTTGAAAACCTCCTACTTTACGCTAATGACACCTTACTTTACGCTAGCTCATTCCATGCACAGACTGCGACGTACAAAATTAACTATCACCTGACAAAAATACTAAAATATTACGTTGACTGGAAAATAACGATAAACGAGACCAAATCGCAGACAATAACCTTCCACCGCAAATTTACCAACACAAAACTTAAAATTAACAATGAAGACATCGAGACAAAAACCACGGTTAAATACCTCGGTGTCTCTCTTGACACTCGACTTTCATTTGGACCACATATAACGCAGACAATTAATAATACATATGCAACGCTCAGCAAGCTCTATCCGTTGTGTAATCGGAGGAGCTTGCTGACAACAGACAACAAACTGACCATGTACAAAGTTATATTCAGACCCATTTTGACTTACGCTTGTGCTGTCTGGAATATGATTTCAGACACACAGTGCGCACGACTTCAACGGACGCAAAAAAAATTACTTAGACTTCTCACCAATTCAAGCCGCTACATCGCGATTAACGAACTACACAGAATTACGGGACTTTTGATCATTAGAGACTACATAACACAAGCGTCGCAGAAGTTTTTCACTTCTAAGATTCATAGCTCCGAGCTGACGCGTGACATAGCAGACATAAGACGACATCATAACTATAGACATACACACAGATTAATTCACGAGAAACTACCACTCTACGACGAACCAACACCTGACTGACGACGTTTTCCTCCATCAAATCTTCCTTCCTCTTTGCCCCTCATCTCCTCTACATTCCACCCTACCTTCCACTGCTCCATTATATCCCGGCTGATTTCTTACGTCATCACCCTTCAGGTCCAAAAATATAATGTTATAACATGCAGGCCTTACCCTGCAGTAAGGCCTGCAGAGAAACTAACACATTTGGTAATATCTGTCGATTAATAACCGCTCGCACCAGCATTCGCTATATTAAAATTAATGATTTTGCCAGCAATAGGCTGAAAGTAATTGGGGAAACAAACATTCAAGTAAATGAGAGTACTCCTTATATTGTGCAGGAAAAATATACAAAAAACCTGCTTCAGCTAATGCCCATGCTATTTAAAAGTGAAATATATAGGAAAAATTTAAAATGTTATAACAGGTTATATTTTTGGACCTGAAGGATGATGACGTAAGAAATCAGCCGCGATATAATCCAGCAGTGGAAGGTAGGGTGGAATGTAGAGGAGATGAGGGGCAAAGAGGAAGGAAGATTTGATGGAGGAAAACGTCGTCAGTCAGGTGTTGGTTCGTCGTAGAGTGGTAGTTTCTCGTGAATTAATCTGTGTGTATGTCTATAGTTATGATGTCGTCTTATGTCTGCTATGTCACGCGTCAGCTCGGAGCTATGAATCTTAGAAGTGGAAAACTTCTGCGACGCTTGTGTTATGCAGTCTCTAATGGTCAAAAGTCCCGTAATTCTGTGTAGTTCATTAATCGCGATGTAGCGGCTTGAATTGGTGAGAAGTCTAAGTAATTTTTTTTGCGTCCGTTGAAGTCGTGCGTACTGTGTGTTTGAAATCATATTCCAGACAGCACAAGCGTAAGTCAAAATGGGTCTGAATATAACTTTGTACATGGTCAGTTTGTTGTCTGTTGTCAGCAAGCTCCTCCGATTACACAACGAAAAGAGCACCGAGGTATTTAACCGTGGTTTTTGTCTCGATGTCTTCATTGTTAATTTTAAGTTTTGTAATTGTCTTTGTGTTGGTAAATTTGCGGTGGAAGGTTATTGTCTGCGATTTGGTCTCGTTTATCGTTATTTTCCAGTCAGCGTAATATTTTAGTATTTTTGTCAGGTGATAGTTAATTTTGTACGTCGCAGTCTGTGCATGGAATGAGCTGGCGTAAAGTAGGAGGTTAGCAGTAGAGTTAGCGGGAAGAGTCAAATGGGTTACTTATCTCTTAACTAAGCAGTTATATATCACCAGTTATAAAATTCAAAATTAGTCTCAAGATATCTACGGGGTGTGTTATGAGTGACTGCTCTAGGTACATTATTAGAATATTTAAAAAAATTTGTATTGAAAATAGCCAAAATTTATACGAAGTGTGTTTCACTTATCTAGGCGTATCTGCTAAAAGTAGAAAGTCGGGAAAATGTTTTTGTAGTTTTCAAATAATTCAAAAGCGCATTTTTTTTATATCATTCAATTGGAATTTTACTAAATATATTCTACTGCATTTAATTTTACAGTTTTCATTTATTTCAAAAACCTTCTGGACCTATTTTTCTTCATAAATTGAAAGCTATTTACAAAAATTATTTTATCCGTGAATTTCATGAAATTTGGGATATTTGGGTTTTAGAGAGTGCTGAACATTGCTATATTTCCAGATTTTCGATAGAAAAATAGCTAATATGAATTACTGAAAATTCGCGTAGAAGTAAAAACATAGCAGGACGTGGAGTGGTAACATTGACCATCGCAATAGGCTGTGCGAATGCTTCTTAGGGGCACCTAATTAAACAAAATCATCTTAATCGTGCGACTCTGATATTTTTCTTATTTGCGATACTGAATTGTGCAGACCCCTATTAGTGAAATTTATCTACTAAATTAGGTTCAATTCTGTGAAGCCACACGATAAATGTGAGTGATCAATATTTTGGCAAAAAATAAAAAACTTGCTGAACATAGTAAATGAAAGACATTAGTAGGATATAATTATTATTATTTTAAAATCGTCTCAGGGTTTTGTACACTTCACTTGCTATGGTAAGTCAGTCGCAAAACACCTTGTATATGATAAAATTGAAATCCATATTTGAACACTTAGGCAAGCTATAAACAAAATAGTTTGACTTTAATTCAAAATCTAAATAGGTATTTGAGCAAGATTTTTCATTCCTTTTCTTTTGAATGTCCTAAATATGCCATTATTTATGTTTTTTTTTCAGAAGCACTGCCAGTCCCATTCTCTGGTCTTCCCGTGAATCAAAAACCCAATTTGGTAAGCACAACCTACCCTCTGACTATTACCATTCCTTCCGAAAAAATGCCTATAGTATATAGCCAAGAACAACTTCAGAAATTAGAAGCTCGCGTGCAGGAGGGTACAACACATCCTGAAACTGGAAATATTCATGCAGACTATGTGCAAAGCCTACCCACTTTGCCACCTTATACCTCGTTGCCAGGAAATTTACATCACAGAGCTTTATTACGGGCGGCCTCAATTTACGCTTACCATGATTTGGCGTCCAGCAGTACACTTCCAGTGTATTTTCCTCAAATATAACTCAAGTTATTGAAAAGTAAAGTTATTGGGAATTAGGACGATTATTTATAGTAATAGTAAGATAGTTAATGTATCAAAATGTTGTTTAATTTGGCACTATTTTAAATATATATGTTTTAAAAAACAATAAAATTTCATATATCGACTAAATGGTTTTTTTGTTTATTTACATAGGCATACAGTAAGTACAGGGTAAGCTTTAAATTAGTAAACTCTGCTTTATTTTCCGAATTAGACATATATTTAGATGAAGGAAAAGTGTATCTTACTCTGTTTACGTAATTTTTGAAGTATTTAAGTAAATTGTGATTATTTGCGTTGTATTTTGTACTATTTCTATAATATATCTGCCTTATGCTACGAGATTGACGTACATAAACAAATAAATACGTTGGATATTAATGATTATAAGATATTACGTAATGAAATCACTTGGGCTACTGTAGCGTAGCAGATATCGTACGAACTACTTAACCCGGAAAGTGATGTACGTGCCTACGATAAAATTTCTCTAGCTCAGACTATCTCAGGGCGTTAAGCCCAAGCTTACATAAACTATGATAAATTATTAGTTTACTTACTTAACAAATCACAGGTTTCCATGCGTAGTGGTCGCAGACGAAATAATGACACTTTCTTTAAAAATGAAATGCACTATATTATACAATTTACAAAATTGGTTCTCTAGCATATAACCTGGCGATGTTCACAGTTGTGGCCAATTCACGATTAATAAGTTATAACATTCATAAAATGCCTCGTGTAGCTACACATCGGTTTACAATGTCCTCAAATAAGTGTCATAGATTCTGCCACAAAGGTTTGATTTAAAGAACCTCCTTAAATATATGTAAATGCATAAAATATTTAAATATGTACAAGTTAAAAATGCAAAAGTATCCAGCCGAACCACTGAAGGTGGTCCCCGGTAAATAAAAAAAATAAACACAACACAACACACTTATTTAGGGTGGTACGATACCGAGTCCGGATGTGGAAGAACTGTAGCCCTACAGAGATGTCTTCGGGACACAAGAAATGGACCCAAGGATGGGGTTGATGGTAGCCTCACCAGCCCTGGCACCTTCCACTGTGTGTGGATGCCCCGTCCGTGGAACTCTCACTGACGTGTGTAGAAGCCCCGTCCGTAGAACCCTAAAGATATCACGATTTAATTCACAAAGTCAGAAATGCACGTGAAGCGTGCTTAATGTGAGTAATTCTGACATAACCTACAAAAGGAACATAATTTACCTCACTGATGAGGGAACAATCCACCAAAACTCCTGGAAGCCACAGTCGGATAAATGGGGTCGAGTCCGCCTTTCAGGTTGACACGGTATTTCCAAAGGAAAGCCTGCAAATTTGCGAAACACGTGGGTAGAGAACGGGCAAGATGGCGTGAAGAGGTTAGCTTACCTTGTGTAATTTAATATCCTGCTTCCGCAGATAAAATTTACTCACAACCACAAAATATTCCGCTAAACGGAACAACAACAGATTGAGGAAATTTTCTTGAGTTGATAATTCTAAAATCCACCAGGATGCCTTGGATTAACAAGGTTCACAGAATTATCAGCTACCTACGCCAAGCCAACAAAAATGGTTCCCTTCGTTTTCCGCTCTCTCCTGATCAAGTGCCGCAAATGTGTCGCCCTCCCGTGGAGAATAGCGAAATGTGTTACGGACGTGTAGCAGTTGTTATAATGCGGCCCACAAAACGCTAAAGCGTATGGTGGGTTGCATACGCTAGAGGTCCGTTACTCTTAGTTTGTATAGTTATCATTTTCTTTTAGTAAGCAGCTTTACACAGGTTAATAGAATATATTTCCGCCATTACACTTACATACACGTAAGAGTTGCAAAAGTTATAAATTTTTAAATATCATGTTTAAGCTTACTTGTTGACTTCAAAGGATTTAAGGTTTCTGCAATTTTTATCAAGTGTCAAACTATTAACTAGCAGCTGAGTCAGGTATTTTCAATACGGCTATGACACTTCTGTAAGATGCAAGATCAGTGAATTTTTGACGGGAGACGGTAGTACAGTGGTTAGCGCGTCGAGATTTCTCTCTGGGCATACCTAGCGAAGTGGGTTCGGGCCCCACCAACTTTAAAGTAATATTCAATTATAAATTACCCTCAAGAAGGGGATCGGCTCCTACTATAAACTATAGGGCCCCATCTCCCTTACTTACACAAGTCTAGGCTTAAAAGGGCTTTCAAGTTATCTGGAAAGGGGTTAAAACATTAACAACGTTTATAACATTTGTAACATTTATAACATTTATGACATTTATGACATTTACGACATTTACGATATTTACGACATTTACGACATTTATCACATTTGTAACGTTTGTAAGATTTGTAACATTTGTAACATTTGTAATGTTAAAACATAATATTTAGTAGCAAAATTCTCTATAAAATCCTTATTTGACTATAAGGAACGTAACCAGACTGCAACCAACAGCTACTCTCCGGGCTATGTGCCCCGCCGAGCGCTGAATTACAAATTACAAGCCTGGCGCGTTAAGTGTAATAATTGCATATTACCATCAAAACGCTAATGCTTCGATTGCGACAAACACCAGCCGAAAGACTGATCCTACTTAAAGGAGCTCTCGTGCCAATCGTCACACACCACTTGCAGACTGCAGTTTCGAGCTGTTGGCTCTCGTCAGTGCAAGGTAGGCATGTGCACTGACAAGAGCACGAACGAAAATCGAATTCCAAAATTAAAAACCCTTTTACGACTCCACGTTGTGCAGCACTGCAACTCATGCGTTGTATTAAATAAGAGGACAAGTTAATCCAGTCTCTAGTCAAAGTATATCGAGAGTTCTGACGAAAATAGCCTTTAGCGATAAGGGTGACCATTCATTTTCTAGCAGTTGATTTTAACGGGAAAATGATGAATTTTAACGGGATTTGCCCTAAGCCGGTTCCTCAGTGATTCGGTGTCAGAGAAGTATCTTTATCATGTACTCAGACGTGCATGGGACCGCCTTGCCTGAACGTATGAATATATAATTGCCACAATATAATTCAAAATCATTGCGATTCAAGCATTTTTAAGCTCCGAGGAGCAAACCAAATTACTATTGAACTGATAATACGTAAACAGGCAGGCAAGCAAAAGCCCACCAAAAATTTATAAACATTGAACTTTTCTTAAATCTTTTTGTGTAATTGTTAGCTATAAACCGCACATTGGATGGTACATTATGAGTCGTTCCGTTCCTCACTATGTGTTATACACGGACCAGACTATAGTTTGTCAATACATTTTTCTTGAACGTTTTTGTAAAACATGATTTTTTTAAAAGATTTAATATACATTTTCTGAACTTTATATTGTCTATTTCTTGTGTTTTCAAAATTCCTTTTCAGGTTTAAATTTAAGAAAGTGTTAGTATTTAATATGTTAGATTTATAGTGTTACGACGCCCAATTGGTACCATCAGTGAAGCAGTTAAGCATAAACGAACAGTAAGTATAGATTTTGTATTATTCTCCGTTTGAAACAGTCGTTTTGAACCCTTCTTTGTGAATGTTTTATATTCATTTTTGGAAAATATAATAGAAGTCCTTCAGACGTGAAAAGATGGATCGTTCACAAGGACCACATCGCAATTTCTACGACGCTTCCGTCGCACACCAAGAGCCCAATTTTTGACACCGTAGGAATTAATTGAGACATTGACGTCATTTTCTCAGGCTTCCGTATCACTTGGGTGCAAATCGTATTCTTGAAAAAAAAAATCATAGAAAATATCTCCGTTGATGTTAAATGAAAAACTTCTTTGAGGGGAATTCGAAAATTCCCTTAGATACGGGCTTGAACAAGCTAGTTAAGTTGAACTTGTAGACAACCAAAAATGGCGTGTGCAAGTACGAAAATGTGGCTTTAGTAAAATCAAGCAGCATTCGATATTTAATTGAGATGATGCAAGCCATTTAAATAAGAAGATCGTTGTGGTCAGGCTGGTCATATTATATGCGGCGCCAGGGCCGATGTGGTGCAGTACGGTAGTGACGGCAATGAAAAAATTGTCATCATCAACAAGGCTCTAGTAAAAATAGATGAAAAATTCAACTGAAACGAGCATTTAATGAGGGACGCCGCTTGTTTGGATCCGAAAAACTTGGACGAAATTGATAAAAGCGGAATTCTCCTAATGATGTATTAAAGTCGATCGCATCAATTGCTAATGTCGATCGAGAATTAACTTTCAAAAGAACTCGTTTTAATGAACCTTCTAAAAATATTTGGGACGAACACATTCCATCTAGGCAGCAACACACATTTGATTATGATTCTCAGAGTGAGGAAGAAGACGAAGAGCAGAAAGAGATCGGCGAATATGGGTTTAGATCAAACATCAAAGAACGCTATTTGTTTGTCTCGAAGAAGTTTGGATGCCTGCTGAATTTTCATACCATGTGCATGTAAACTTTTGTCCTAATATAACAAGCACATAATAAGGGGGGCGCTAGCACAGATGTTGGCGCGTCCAGCTTTGACTCGAAGCATACCTACCGAAGCGGGTTCGACACCGTCTACTACAAAGTAATTTTCAATTATAAATTACCCCCAAGAAGTGGTTCGGTCTCCACTAGAGACTATAGAGCCCCCTCTCCTTTATTACTCACACAAGTCTAGGTTTAAGAGGGTCATTCAAGTGATCTGGAAGGTGTTTACAATGTTTAAACATCATTACGTACTCCAATTTATTCGTCGCTTATTTTGTAATCCGCGATTTTCCGCGCTGAAACTTATGAAGACGAGGCTTCGTTCTCTACTGGGGCAAGAACTGCTGGACTCGTTGATTATCTTAAACACAGAATCTTATCAAGGATGATGAGGGTAGCAGCTTTTATAAACGATTATTGACAGAGATGTTGATTGACTAGCTTTAACTTAACTAATTGGAATTTTTTACATACATAAAAACGTATATCTTTGAAAATAAAAACTTCCAAAAACCTTGCCTATTTGATTATTATTATCATTTGGTTTGTTGGTTGATGACCTAATGGCTCCCGATTTCGCGTGCCTTTTCTATGCTACAAGAGCCTTCTTTTCCTGTAGTAAAAAGTATATGAAACATGTTTTTTTTTTATTGTTTATTAAATTGAAGAAACAGGCATTTTAGCATGTTCTTTTGAAATGACTCATAAACAAATTAACCGATTTTTACGAAATAGGTTTAATTTTTTTCTAAAATCAATAGTTCTTTCTAAAAGTCAAAAAAACCATTTTCTCACACCTTAATTAATATATATATATATATATATATATATATATATATATATATATATATATATATATATATATACATATATATATAAAAACTACAGAAATGAGACTTAGTTTAATAAAAAAATTTGGCACGCAAAAAATTGAAATCTATGAAACTACATTACTACCATTATTCTGAACATCTTGGATTCGGCTTATACCTAGAAACATTTTTGGTTAAAATGACCTCATTTCCATAATAGTTCGACTGGAGTAAATAATTTGAGTGGATCCACATCACGAAGCCCTTTTTACTTTCCCATATACGTAGTATGTTTAAGGAAAGTATGGTGATGGTGCAAAAATTTTAATGGTTTACACGTTTTCAAATCTCCTCAACCCAAAAAACTGGTTTTTAAAAAATGTCTGTCTGCCGTCTGTGGTCGCACCTAGAGCCCAAACTACTGGATCGATTTTGTTCAAATTTTACATGTGTATTCAAGACGAGCATACCTCGAGGCGAAATTGCAAAATCGATCCTAGCTCAAATGTGGTGGGAGATAACTCCTAAAATAGGAAAAAAAATAGAAAATAATTTATTTCTCTAAAACTACTCTAAGGATTTTGATTAAATTTGACACATAAATACTTCCTTAGAACCAGCATAAGATGGCATAACCAGTTGCTCCCAGAAAATGCAGGGAGGGGTGCTACACGGGGTGACCTTTAAAGAATTTTATATATTTTTTTATCTAAAACGGCTGTAACGATTTTGATCAAATTTAACATATGGTTACTTCTTTACCTTATTTAATATTTAATCTTTTTTTCATTTTCATAATGTAAAAAGAAAGTTAAAAAAATTGAACCTCTCCCGGTTTCGAACCCACGATCTCAGGCAAAACGCTTAACACTGCACCAAGGTGTTTTAAAGCCTCGAACGGTAAAGTGATTAGAAAACATTTTTTATGCATTAAGTAAATCACAACCCTTTTATTTAATATGAAATTACCTACTTTCTGTGTATTGGTATCTCAATCTGGCCACGCTAATATACTAGTTAGACAAATATTTATGGCAAAGTTTGTCTAGTTGTGGCAGACTGATTTTTTAGTACTTTTATGGTCTACTTATCTCTTGCATCATTTCGACTCTTAATTATTTTAGGTAATATTCCAATTGTTATTAATATTAGTATTATTACTGAATTTAATACCACATTTATAAAAATAAACAATTTCATGAAAGGGCTTTAAAGGTCACATCTTCTTATAAACGACATAACATCCCATTTTATGCCAACAATAAAATTTTCCCAAGTTTAATATAGTAATGAAAAGCCATTATATTTTATTATACTCAATTGTATATCGTGTTATACAAACAAAGCATTAAATATCTGATCAAGAGGGAATATTTGCGGATTGATTAAACTAGGATATGATGAATTTATGGCCCTATTTTTATAGCAGATAATACACTTCTGTAATTAAGACACTGCCCAAGTGGAGAGAACTAAATTCCCTACATTTTTCTCCGATTTACATGGAGAAATGCATCTAGGTTTTATGTCGGTGAGTAATATAAATAATGTCGCGTGAAATAAGCGACAACTTTATAGCTTTAAAAAGTCTAGAGTTAGTCTTAATTAATTTGAGCGGTGCGTGTTCACTTCTCATTCAAACGGATGAATAAATTTAAATGCTTGAAGTATGTTTTAGGCCACTATGAATATAAATGGAGCTCTTAAAATATAAATCAGTTTTAACCATGTTCTGGAGCTACAATAAGATGAATAGCCTGAAGATACAGGGGAACATTTAAAACTTACGAAATTCATTATTATTAAGAAGCTGGTCTTTACATAGAACGTAAACTATAGTAAAGTAAAAAGTTTCTTGCTGAAAACAAACATGTTTGGTGTTAATGAATAATAAAAAATCGAACAAATATCTTTTATTTATTTATTTCTATAACATATCCAACGTGTATCAATCCAAATTACAGGATAAGTATAAAACAGCAACTGTAAAGTAATATATTGAGGTATAAAATACACGGTGAACATAATACATAATATAAAATTAAATAGATAGCATAAGGCACGAATAAACAAGCGTTTATAAATATAAATAATCGTTTAATATCTTTTATATTACAGTAAAGTATATCAAGCTGGAACTCAATATCCGAGTAGTTACGTACCATCTGATACAATGGAGAGCATTTATAGATGTTTGTTCTGTGGGTGTGCATGTAAAATAGGTGGTTGCTTCTAATTAAACTACTCATTTGAAACCTCTCATAAAATACTTCTTGTGGAGTGCCTCTGAGTAGATAAGAACTATTTAGGACGAACGTGGCTGATTTAAAAAAACGTCGTTGGACTTTCTTGATGGAGGCAATGCATAAAGTATATTGGATTCCATATCACCGAAGCATATTCAAGCTTGGATCTTACAAATGTTGTAAACAACAGGCGCAATATGTGGATAGATTTAAAATCTTTCATATTACGAATTATAAAACCGAGACTCTTGTATGCAACAACTACAGTGGTACCAATATGGTAATTAAAGGAAAGTTTGGAGTCAAGGGTAACGACTATTAAGTCTGGCCGACTAAGGATGGAACCATCAAGGGCATATTCGTGTACGAGCAGATCTTTTTTACGACAGTACGACATTACAGTGCATTTGTTGATATGGAGAGGCAGGTGATTATCAATACACCAGAAGTTTATTAAGTTCAAATTTCTCTGTAACCTAGCACAATCGCGGAACGAATCTATCTCAAAAAAATCTTTAAATCATCTGCATATAGAAGAAATCTCACTACCAATTTGGTAGCAATGTCGTTAATAAATATCACAAAAAAGAGGCCCCAAAGTCGAACCCTGGGCAACCCCATATGTCTGGGCAAAATCAGCGGAGCGATGGCCATGGCATTGAAAACTGGGTCCTACCAGCCACGTATGACTTAAACATGGCAGTCAGGTCACTGCTGAGAAAAATATTCTCCAGTTTGCTCAATAGTAATCAAGTCTGTCAAATGCTTTAGAGAAGTCAGTATGGATAACATCTACCTGACTTCCTCGATCAAGGATTTCGTTAATAAATTGTGTCTTGCATGACAGTGAAGCGTCTTTCGATAAAACCGTGCTGATTTGGTAAAGTAATGTATTTTATCAGATGACCTGACATGAAAGACTTTCGAGAAATTGCACAGTATAGTAATTGGTCTGTGATTAGCGATTTCATTCTTTGAACCATTTTTATAAAGAGGAGATATTCTGAAAATTTTCCAGACGTCAGGAAAGGTACAGGTATGCAGAATTAAATTAAATATTATACACAGCGGTTGTGGGAAAATGATATCGCAATCCCTAATTAGGAACGCTGGTATAAGGTCGGGCCCACTGGTCATTTTAGGCTTAATTCATCTATATTTCCGTACATCTTCAGTGGTGATATTTTTGATGTGAAGTAAATTGTTTGTAAACGATGGGATCGACCTCAGTCGAATCAGTGTAAGCACTGTAGAAGAAATCGGCAAAACTGTTTACAATTGATTGGGGATCATCTAAGTGACGTTCAAAGTCATTGGTGTTGAAATAGACGTGTTACATTTCTTAGCATTAATAAATGAGCAGACATTTTTTGGCTCAGTTTTAATATCTGATTCTATTTTGGCGACATATCTTTTATAAGCAACATTTGCTTTAATTTTTACATTTGATCTTAAGGCTTTGAACTTGTAATCGTCGTCAGAATGTGATGATCGATATATTTTCCAGACTCGCTTTTTTTGTCTAACATACGATATCAAATCATTATCAAACCACTGTAGATAACTTTTATTGGTAGAAATTTTTTTTTGGTACATGCGTTAAAAATTTTGAATTTAACGTGTTATAAAACACACATAGACTGCTACATTGACATCCATATGCAAAGTTAAAATCAACCACGAGTTCTTGATATAACGCCGGGAAGTTTTATTTTTTTAAATTAAAGCCATCATTGCTTCTCTGAGAAAATATGTTTGTTCTGCTAAATGTGGTTTCAACAATTAGAGCAGGATGGTGTTGATCCAAAGAAATTTAAACGCAGGGTTATATTTATAAACGTTGCATAGTTGCACACACAGGTTCAAATAACCAGATCAATCGACTTTAAGCAAACTACCTTTTTTAAAAATGTTCAATGAACATTTTATTTAACATTTAAGTTTTTTCAATTATGAAGAAATGCTTAAATGCGGAGATCAGTTGGAAAATAAGAAAGAAACACTAAAAAAATAATAACAATTTATTCACCAAGTTGAATATTATTCTACAAATAATAGATTTCCTACTAGTACACATTCCTCTATTCTTTTTCTTCATAAACAGATGAGATTATATCTTTATTTAAGGTTGCATGAACTACCAGATCTGTAGAAAATTTAAATAGTATTAAATTGTTGGGAGTTTATATTGACACCTGCTTGAGTTGCGTTGTACATATTCAGAAACTTAATACAAAACTAAGCTCCATTTGTGGGGTTATACGTTGCCTTAGAGGTCAGGTTACAATAAATAGTTTAAGAATATATTACTTTTCCTGTGTACAATCTGTTATCCTATATGGTATCATATTTTGGGACTCCTCACCTAACGCAAGAAAAATATTTATCACCCAAGAAAGAATAATAAGATGTATGTTAAACGTTTATCCGAGAACATCTTGTAAGCCCTTTTTTACTGAACTTGGATATCTAACTGTTCTTTCATTCAATTTTCTATCTCTAGTAAAATTTGTTAAAAAAAAACTACATTTATTTCCAAAGAATAGACAATTTTATTCATACGACATGTCTGTATCTACTAGGCAGGGTAATGAAATTAGAATTCCAAATCACCCTTCTACTTTTTTTGAGAAAGAACCATACTATTTGCTATCAAGGCATACAATTCACTTCCATCTAATATCAAAGAAATTCCTTATTCCAACATGCAAATTCAGTTACCGAATATTTAAAAACTAAATGTTAATATTCATTCGGCTGTTGGCGGCAGTAAAATGTAAACCACAAAATTTTATAGGCTATTTCTTGTCATTGCTTGTCATCCAAATGTCTGTTTTTTATAAATGTTTGTTTGTTATATATTATTATTATGTGTGTGTATAAGTATTATGTATTTATTGCAAATAGTGTATTAATTTCTTCTATATTTGACGTTGCTGTATCCTTGATGATCTTCTAACAATAAACAATTATCTTATGTTATCTTATCTTACTTGAATAAAATATCATTTTCTCAAAGATGTTTTTCCTCATTTTGCACCTAAACTTTATTTAAGCTCTTCATCATAAATAAAAAGTTTGCTAAATAATATTTTCATTAAAAATGTAAAAAATGAATTCACTTAAAGATAGATACATAGATATTTAGTTAAACACATTATATACACAGGTACATTTCAAGTCATATCAAGTCATGGGAACAAAAATTGAAATATAAAAAACATAATATATGTTACTGTATAAAAGTAATTACAATTATAAAATTACAAAAACCATGTAGATGTTTAATATATTAAAATGGTTTGTCGAGATAAAAGCATAGTAAAGAACACAATGATAACTAAAATCTACATTAAAAAGAAAAATAGTTCAACGAATAATGTCTGCTCTTCATAAACCTATATTTATTCTGATGACACCATTAAGTTCGTTTATTTTTTCTCTTTCCAACGACATAAAACATGTCGCAAAAATTTTAACTGATAGTGTCAATATTTAATATATTAGGAAAACCACAATACATATCATGATTCAAGTACACAATGAACATCCAAAAAACGAAAACTATGTATAACACTACTACCTACTACCATACTAAACTAACTTCTAACTAGAAATGCTCAAATTATGCACCATGCATTCTAATACACAAACGTGCTCTACGAGATACCTCACGTATTAAAATATAATATTATTAATCGCAAACTCCTCTATAAAATCCTTATTTTATTATAAGGAACGTAACCAGACTGCAACCAACAGCTACTGCCCGGGCTATGTGCTCCGCGGAGCGCTGAATTACAAGTTGCAAGCCTGGCGCGTTAAGTGTAATAATTGTATATTACCATCAAAACGCAACAAACACCAGCCGAAAGACTGATCCTACTTAAAGGAGCATTAGCGTATTGATAGTAATATGCAGTTATTAACTTAGCGCGCTAGGCTTGTAACTTATAATTCAGCGCTCGGCGAGGCATATAGCCCGGAGTGTAGCTGTTGGTTGCAGTCTGGTTACGTTCCTTATAGTAAAATAAGGATTTTATAGAGGAGTTTGCGACTAAAAATATTATGTTTTAATATTCCACCCTCTAAAAGCACATTTGAACCTCAGGTATTACATTTTGGAGCATTTCAGGAGTAATTGCCTCGCATGCAATATTTTCAGGGTCAGTTTGAAATACCTTGTTTTTAATGTAAACCCAGACGAAAAAATCCAAGGGAGTAATATCTGGTGATCGAGCTGGCCATAGAATGGGTCCATATGTGTATAACTTGATTTAAATAATTTGTACATATTACTGCAGTGTGAGGTGAAGCCCCATCTTGAAATTCGTTTTACAGGAAATTAAGGTATCTACAAGCGGTTAATTTGCTATCATAAAAATAAGGTCCAATTACTTTAGTTCCTAAAAGACCCACCCAAAACATTCGTAGAAAATCTTACTTGGGAAGCAGTCTCTTTACTCCAATGTGTATTTTCTCGTGTCCACTTATAATGTATATTTCTATCGAAAAATCCATTATTAGAAAAATTTGATTCGTCTAACCAAACATTTTTGCTACATATCAGCAGGTCATTCCATTTTTTATTTAACAACCATCTACAAAATCTTACTCTTCTCGGCTTATCTCCCTTATTTAAATGTTGAACTTTCCTCATTTTGTAGCATTCAAACCCGTTTTTTAAATGTTTTTCTTGCACTGTCTTTTTTTATGCAACAGTTTCTCTGAATTTGTCTCAAAGAGGTTACTTCATTTTGGTTAACATAATTCAATACTCTATTCACTTTTCTTATATTATTCGCAACATGCCCTCGCCTTACTACTTTTTTTTGAAAATGAATCGTGCGTTTTTAGATTTTGAACTAACTTCCTAAACATAGTTCGATTTGGCTGCGGAGTATTTGGAAATCTATCTCCGTAAACTGTGACTGCCATATCAGCGTCAAAATTGCACTGACAATAAAAAATGCTAATCATATCGAATTTGTTATTATTGGTGTACACCATAATTACCGATATAAAACTTGTCTTAGAACTCGACAACATACAACAGTGACAATCTGTCAAATTTATTAATAACCATATACATTGTTTTTCACTAATTCTTCTACAATAGATATTAAGCGAGATATTTGGTGTGGCCTTCGTAAAATAGACAGATGGTATATACCATGATTGGATGATATGAACCATATGTTGACATCTTTTTCTATTTAATCCAGGCTGCTAAGTAAGCTGGCTGCGTTCGAGGCGATTAAAATTGTAGCGTCTGCAAAAAGGATACACTTAGATGGGTGAAGAAAACATTCTATATCATTTATAAGTAATATGAACAACAACGGCCCCAAAATAGATCCTTACGGTACTCCGCTTTTAACATTACTGAGAGTAAAATTGATATTATTTATGCTAACACATTGTTGCCTATTATTTAGGTGCGATTAAAATAAAGATAGAGGTGCATCTCTTATACAATGGCGAATTAGCTTTTTTAGCAACAGTTCGTACAAATATAGACCAGTATCTGTTCCTTCTTCCATACCATCGACTGTGTTACCCACCACTTGTTGAACAGGCTGTATGGTTGGAAATTAGAGCGAAAACCAAATTGAGAATTTGATACGATGCTATTTTGGTCAGGAAATTTAGTCAGCGACCAATTTAATAACATTTCTATTAATCTGCCAAAAACCGGTATAATTTAGATAGGACGGTAGTTACCTAATACCCCCATGCCATCCTTTTCAACAAACAGAATAACTTTAGTAATTTTAAACTCCTTCGTTAAAACATCTATTTATTAAAATGGTAAGCCGAGGCAGAATTATGTCAATGTTTTTCTCAATTATTTTACTACTTAAACCATAGACATTAGTGCAAGGTGAATTGCATCAATAACTTAGTAAGTAGTAAGTAAGTAGAGACGGGCCATAGACAAGGGAGTTTTGTAGATAGATAGATAGATAGATAGATAATACGTTTATTTAGCCCCAGGCTATACAGGTAGAATACATTATATAAATTTCTTAAACAATTTCTTAACAATTTCTTAAACATTTTTTATTTGATTTATATTTGGTAATGAAGCAATACCATTGTCAACTACAGTACTAAAATATGTAATAAAATAATTCTCTGGCAAATATATATTTTTCGTTACGCTATTTATCAATCTCCAGGCACCTCTAGGTATATTATCGGATTTGAAAAATTACTTTTTCTAGGCAAATAAAAGATAAGAAAATATACAAAAATGTGGTACACCATCCAGGGACGCACTGTACAAATATATTAAATTTACTTTAGGTATTTACTTCTTTAAAGAAGTTCTGCTTGAGTAATTTCTAAATAATATATTTTTCTATCTTCAGAATGAGTAAACAGCTGAGCTTAAATGTACCCCGATATAATTCTCTTGCTTGGCCGTAAGAATTTTGTTGTTATTTATCTTATTAAAATGTTAAAATAGTTCATTTGTCTCAAGAATTATTGCTATATACAGTCAAATGTAATATATTGTCTAAATAGCATCATGCCAAACAATAATTGAAATACTTGAAATTAAATAGATATCATCAAAGATAATACCTGATAGTCTGTTACACAATTGCAAATAACAATCAATTTACATTGGTAATGGGTGTATCGTTTACTGAATAGTTAATCTCTAGTTGTTATAGCCTGAGTGTATCAATAGTTGGACTGTGTCGGCCCAATGGACACAATGGTAAACAATGGAGCCACACATGCAATTGTATGCATTGTTAACTACGCCATCTATCTATAACAATGCAGGGAAATGACAACCTGATGCAGGAAATGGCACTACTCAAATCCCAATATCGAATGCACATAACACTGTTACAACACAAATAATTATTTGAGTTATTTTACTGCCACTTACAGTCGAGTCGGCTGCTTTATTTACAACTGCCTGATGTAAATTCGTACGGATGCATAGCCAAACATCCTATCTTTTATGTTGTAGGTTAGGTACTGTGAATTTAAATTAAAAAATAAAATAAATTATTTAAAAAAATAAAACCTACCTGCGAAAAAAGAAATGCAAACTAACTGAAGAAACTAAACAAGATTGCAGCTAATTTAAAAATTCAGTGTTCAATGACTGCAGTCGGAGTTCCACTACCATAGATGGGTTATTAACTACATATCATGCTATTCCCAAAAATTACTCCAGTTAATGAATGCTCAAAAGAGGGATGTAGAGTATATGGAATATGCGAGACTCTTTGACTTCAGGACTTCGTTAGGAGTAGTTAGTAGGTAAACATACCAAAAGTCCCCGTCCCTGGGAAGAGGAAATCTGTCCTAATAGGCTGGGGCCGTTACCTTTTTGAGATGAAAGAATTAATAGCAGGCAACGGCCGGCTGGAATATATAGTTGAGGTCATAAAAAATGAAAAAAAAAAACTTTGGAACTTGAGATGAAGGGAAGTAGTGAAATGGGGTGCTATTTAAGGGATGAAAACCGTTTTTCCGTGATTTGTGGCGAAACCTGACCTCCTAGAGAAAAGTGTTTCATACAAAAGTTGTAGATAATAAAAAAATCTAAAACTTTTATTCTATATATTTTCGACATACCCTCAAAGTTTGCGAGAAAATGACAAAAACCCGATTTTTCGGTTTTTATTTTTTTTCTCGCGTGAAAATTATTTAATTTAAATGAAACTTTGTGAAAGTACGTAATTGTTTGCATACAATAAGCATGAATTTTGTCAATTATGGGAAATAAATATTTTTTGAGATTTTACCATTTTTCCGAAAAAACAGCACTATCTTTGGTGAACAATTATAGTGAATTTTTTTTTGATTTTGATGTTCTACTAGTACTCATTTTTTTCGTCGAGATGTCTGCTTTCAAATGGTACGTCGATGTTAGTGATTTATTGTCACTTAGCAGCTTAAAATTAAGAAAAACCGAAAAAAAATTTTCGAATGTCGAATTTGTCGATTTTTTTCATTATTTTCAATTTTTTAGCATATTTATGTTAATAATTAATAATATTTTAATGAAAAAACTTACTTTGGTATAAAATAAATAAAGTTGAATGAATTTCATCACGGAAAGGTAGGGAAAACTTCATGAAACTTAACATTTACATGGAAATCAATAGTACTTTATTAATTTTCATAAGCTACAGTTAAGTTTCGAAAACTTTATATGCAGATTAAATTATTCTAAATACATATGATAAAATACAACATACAATTTATTTATATTGGCTACGAATTCTTTACTTTATTTACAAATATTTACTTTATTAATATTGGTTGTGTATAGCTTATAAAAAGAAAAATCAATAAAATGATTGTTAAAATCTAATCAATTTTAGGCCTTTTTTGTTGTGGTTCGTTTTCTTCATCGATCAAACTCTCAAATTCTATATTATCTTCAATATCATTGGCATTTTCAGGCTCTTCAATTTCGATGTCATTATTCTTTGCTGGCTCTTCATCAATATCTTCAGAATCACTTAAATCTACAAATACTTCTCTGTCTCTATTTGAACAGTTCTCAGTGCATGTATTACATAGATTGGTACATTTTAAGCTGTATTTTCGGCAGCCACACCTTTGATTATTGCATCCACTTTCACAAGTACAGCTAACGCTTTTTAACAACTTTCCGGGAATCAAGTCGGAACTGTCAGAGATGTATTTCGGCACGAGTCTTCCTACATTTTCGTTCCAGCCCCAGTCCTTTGCTTTTTTGTTGTCCTGATCGTTGTCAAAATTACCCAACCAAGTTTGCAATTGATAATAGACCCTGTAGGAGTCTTGTGCAGCTGCTTCTTCAGTTGAAGGGAGTTTTTCCAATTTAAAAGTGGATTTCTTTGTAGTTTGCTGATATAGTTCAAATCGTAATTGATTTAATGAGTTATAAATTTTCTTACTTTTGTAAATACTAGCTGTAAGTTGAGATCCATTTTTTGCTATGGTTATGTGGTCTGCATCTTTTTGCTAATAAACACCGGCTAGGTTTAATAAATTTTTATTGTCCAATAAAGATCTTACTATTGTTTTTTCCCTTTTCCAGCAAAACTTGAAGTTGTATCACACCCAGAGAAAGCATGAAGAAACGCTATTACACTTGTGTATGGTTCGTGTTTAAAACAATGGGATGTATAAAATGAATCTTTGACGTTGTTTGAGCCTGGTTTGTGAAAATAAATATCCAGCCCATTCGAATTTAATTGGTGTAAAAGAACTAGTAAATCGATGTCTTGACCGACGATTATTGCAGTTTTATCGTCTGGTTTAGCTAATTGGATCGCAGTATTAACAATCAGAGCGTCGGCGTCGTCAGGAGCTCGCTTACACAAAAAGCCCTCGGACTGTAATTTATTTGATATTGTGATAATTAAATGGTTTTTATTATTTTGATTTGATAAAAAATTGTCTTGTGAAAAGGGTATTCGTTTAATTTTAATCGAAAACTCAATCACCACGTGCGTTTACAAAGGACGCATCACAAACTGAAAAAATACTTTTACACAACTAGACGAATAGAGATTTACTACTACAACAGAACGAGCTCTGCTGCTCTTGTGCAGGCTCACTTTGTCCTACCCCTCTCTACCCCCCAACCTTCAGTCGTTTTGGGCGGGCATTTCAAATACCTGTATGCTGAGAAATTTCAATTTTTTTTTTTTTTTGTGTGAATACGTAACAGCATTTTTTTTGTTTGTATTCAATTTTAGCGTGGTTTCCAATAACTAAATTCATTCAACTTTAGTTATTTTATACAAAAGTAAGTTTTTTCATTAAAATATTATGAATTATTAACATAAATATGCTAAAAAATTGAAAACAATGAAGAAAATCGACAAATTCGAGGTTCGAAAAATATTTTTTTCGGTTCTTCTTAATTTTAAGCTGCTAAATGACAATAAATCACTAACATCGACGTACCATTTGAAAGTAGATATCTCGACGAAAAAAATGAGCACTAGTAGAACATCAAAATAAAAAAATAAAAAAAATCAATAAAGTTGTTCGGAAAAATGGTAAAATCTCGAAAAATATTTATTTCCCATAATTGAAAAAATGCATGCTTATTATATGCAAATAACTACGTACTTTCACAAAGTTTCATTCAAATTAAATAATTTTCACGCGAGAAAAAAAATAAAAACAGAAAAATCGGTTTTTCGTCATTTTCTCGCAAACTTTGAGGTTATGTCAAAAAATATATACAATAAAAGTTTTAGATTTTTTTATTATCTACAACTTTTGTATGAAACACTTTTCTCTAGGGGATCACGTTTCGCCACAAATCACAAAAAACGGTTTTCATCCCTTAAATAGCATCCCATTTCACTACTTCCCTTCATCTCAAGTTCCAAAGTTTTTTTTCATTGTTTATAACCTCAACTACATATTCCAGCCGCCCGTTGCCTGCTATTAATTTTTTTCTTTTCAGCAATAAAAATCCGTAACGGCCCCAGCCTATAAGAGTCATACGTAAAGAACGCTTCTACCTATATCACTCCTGTACAAAACTTACTTCAAAGGAATCTTCCACAAAGGCTACAATTTTGTCAATTGTTCTAAATAAATGCAACAGGAATCGAAATTTTGTTAAGAACACTTTATACCGACGAAGCAAATTTTACTCGCCGAGACGTTTTTAACTGGAGAAATACCGATTTCTGACAAGTAGAAAATCCTCATGCCGTTAAAGAAAGGCAATTTCCGCAAGAATTTAAGATTAACGTTTGGTGTAGTGTTATGGGCGATCAATTATTGGGATCGTTTGTCCTTCCTCCAAATTTAAATGGACAGTCTTATCTATATTTTTTTCAAAATACTCTTGCTGATAATATATTACATGCTTTCATGCTAGACATACGGAACAGAATGTGCTTCATGCAAGATGGAGCTCCCCTCATTTCTCCATTGAAGTCAGGAATTATCTTGATGAGACTTTCCCACGCAGATGGACCGGTCGAGGAAGTGAGTTTGTTATGGTTCAGTTTCTGAACACGTAACTATTTATATAATATATCAATTCAATACGCTATTTCTGCTCCATATACTCTGTATATGGTGCTGGAACGCAGTGATAAGTTTTTCTGAGGAGGCCGCAAAAAAAGAAGATAAAATAGAAAGAAAGAAATTCAGGGATGAGGTTGGCGAGTTCGAGGAAGAGAGAGTTGGATGTTACGCCTTTTGTATAGTTTTATATATATATTGTGGCCCAATTTTGAGGATTTTTGGCGTGATCCAAGGGAGCGCAGGAATAATTAGTGGTTGGTGTATTATTCTGCTCCGAGAGCAGTTGGCTAGATCTGGGAATCTCTTTTTGTCCTTTCTGAGAGTGAGACCACTGAAAAACCGTTTAATAACTTCAAGTAAGTCCAATAACTTTATCTTTCTACCATTCTTATTACTTCAATAATCTTCCTTATGCTCTTATGAGAGTTATCTGATATCATACCTGCCTGCAGGTTTTTTTTTGACACCCTCCGCAAGTTGTCAGTGTTGAACAGGTGTATATACGAGGGGTAGTAATAAAGTATTTAGCGAAGTCGTTCCAGGCCAGGGTGGATGCTGAGACCACGAGACCGGCGTGGACAGTAAAATAACAGTTAAGCATACACTTTTATTCATTTCTAAAAATTGTTTCCATCGATGTTTTGGTCCTTTTTCCCGAACACCGTCAGTGAGTAGTATGACTTAATGCGTTATTAACTTCTTTATGCCGGGAAATTAATTCCCAAATAATTTAGTAACCTTAGTCTCCACGGGGTTAAGTGATACATTTTAGCCCTTCGTATCATTTTTGTGAACATCTTGTGCATCTTCGTGCAATAACTTTATATGGTTTTTATCTATATCAATATCATATACCTACCTGCATGTTCAGAGAGACACACAAAGTTTAATTATTGATATGTTCGTCATTTAGCCGTGTAATATATGTATAATTTTGTGTATTTTTTTGTATGTATATATAATTTTGTCCCGTTTACATTTTTAATAACTGTTTAGTTTATAGTGCGTTTTTTATGTAATATTAATTCTTTAATCATTCTGGACAGTAGACTGTAGAACACATTTTCACCAAATTTAATGTAAAATTCACATCAACTTAATTATTTATAGCACCTATATATAGTTATTAACAGCAGGCATAATCATATAAGATGTGAAAATACGGCGTCGCTTAGCATGATCACGTACTTCGACGGCGAATTTAAGCGAGATCGTTGTGTTATATTTTAATCTAACATTTTATTATACAGGAAGCACAAAAATACCTCTGTATTAAACAGAGCAAACACGGCATCTTTTATGTTCCGCAAACCACCATCACTACCCAATTCATCATATTCACCCTTAAAAGCGAACCACGACCCCCGCAAAAATCCAGCTAGCCAGTGTGCCTATCTCCTCTTATAAGTTTTTTTGGCTCCAGAGTAGGCACACTATAAATATATATTTGTAACCGACCACCGTACGGGGTGAGTAACTTAAACCCCGATCCACCTATAACAACAGGACCTTGACGCGAGCCAGAATTGTCAGGTTACAAGTTTGCTTGGCCACCAAGGAGTCCTGATTATAATCCTTTGGATTATTATGTGTGGGGACATATGAAGTCCTTAGTCTATGCAAATACTATCAACTAAAGAGAAGAACTGTGGGACAAAATACAAAACGCAGCGAATTTTATTAGAGAACAGGAAAATATATTTTTCAATGTAAGAAAATCTTTTATGAATAGAATTAGAAAAGGTATAGTAGGTGGAGACCATATCGAACATTTACTCTAAGTTGCAGCAATGGGGTTTTTGCACGAGGGGAAAGTTTATAATGTCATTAAGTCAACTTTTACCTTATTTTTTGATCTTCTAATAAGATTAGATCCTTATTTTAGACAATCTTTTTATTTATGTATTTATCTCAATACCATGAAAATAATCCATTAGTTCATAAGAAAGTGAGAAAGAGGCTGTTATTACGATTTTATTTTTCCTTGCGTTTTGTACTTTTTTCAATAAATACTTTGTTTCATTAAATCTGAATTTGTTTTTCAAAAATTTATTGAAATGTTTAATGGCGCTTTCTTCGAAAACGGCTGGAGTTATCAAGTTCTACCAGGTGTATCTCTTATACGCGAAAATGACGTCCTCATCAGATTTTCTGATCAGAAGTACCACAACGTTTCGTAACAAAATATGAAAAAAAATCATCATCAGATACAGGTCTTGCGGCGCCCTCTATGACCTAACTTAATTTAATAAATAAATTTGTTTCTTAAAATGAAAAAAGTTCCTCTAGCTAATTTGGCGAAGACTATTCAAGAGGCTGTTGAGTTATTGCAAAAAAGAAAAAATAATTTGAACTTTGACACCCTGTATCTTTTTCCACAGCAACTACTACTACTATTTTACTAAAGCATATTTGGTTATATCCTCATATTTTGGCTCAAATAATCTACCCTTGAACTATTGCCTATTGTTAATGGTATGTAAATCGTAAATGTATTTTATGTTGAATTTGAATAAACGTTTCACAAATGGAGTTGTAAAAGGTATTGAATCTAGAAAAAGCAGTGTACGACCAGTCAAAGTCGCCGGTCCCGAGAATGGATTGGGGAGGCCCCTTGAGGGACAATAAAGGTCGGTCACCTGGCTTCTTCCAAAAGACCGGGTGGAATCGACGATATCGGCTCAGGGGATGTGTGGACATGAATGTCAGTTTGGAAAGTGAAATGAAATTCAAACAAGAGGGTTTCCTTTCCAACTTTTATAATAAGAGTCAGCTGATAAACCTGCTGATGATGCAGCTGCAGAAAAATGGGATAAATACGCTCCAAGTTTCAGGTGATGCTGACGTTGATATTATGAAGACATCTATCGACAGATCGCAAAATTCCTCGGTAGCTGTTATTGGAGAGGACGTGGACTTGGCTGTTCTCTTGGTAGCCAAAACCCTAACTGATAGATTCTGCTGGTAAAACCTGGAAGAGAAAAGGTCAAGACTATTGTATAATCATCACAACAGCTGCAACAGTTTTTGAAAATGAAGGAGAATGCCGACTTGTTATTCTTACATGCATTCACAGACTGTGACTCATCCGCAGCGTATCGCAAGAGTAAAGTGGGTTTCGTCAAAATGTACCAGAAGTCTAAAATCATACAACGTGCAGCAGAGGTAATTGCCAGCGGTTCTTCTTCCCCTGACTCCATTGAGATAGTTGGGATCATGAGTACTCTCGCATGGTATGGCGCTTCAGCCACAAAACCCTCAACGAGTTCCACTACAAATCATTTGTCAACTCTCTCTCCAACTGAAGGAGCTGTTAAGCAGCATGCATTCCAGACGTACCACCAAACACTTCTGTGATTAGGGGAGGAACCTAATGGTGGGGCGCCGAATTGGGGTTGGGTGAGGAAGAATGATCAACTGGTTCTGAAACTGTTAGAGTTGGATGCTGTTCCTGACGAAATCTTGAAGATGATTTTTTGCCGATGCACGAAAGGATGTGACAGTGGCAGGTGTGGTTGTAGAAAAGCATTAAACTGCTCTATTGCGTGCCCGAATTGCAAGGGCAGTTGCAACAACGGAGTCGGAATATTAATTCAGGAAGAAGGATACACTACCAATCTCTTTGGACAACTTCCCCACTGCTGACGAAGATGAATGAGCCTCGATCCTTCCGCCTCAAAAAAACCACTATATTACCTTAAGTGCTTATTTTTCCATTTTTTAATTACTATCAGTCAATGTAAATACTTTCATTATATGATTGGTAATAATATAACAAAAGCTATAATTATAAAAAAAGTGTTGTTTGTCAATTGTAACTAACTTATTTCTATTGTTAAAATGTTGTTAATCATCATGATAGCGTCAACATACTCATTTCTAGAGGAACATCGAAATTGAGCGTATATGTTAAAAATCCTATAACTTTTGATTAGTTGAAGATAAAATAGCATAATAGTGAATGTCAAAGTGAATTCGTGACAATTACGAGAAAATCGATCTTGAAAAATTTTTGTTTTGGTTTTTCCCATTTTTGACAATATTTTCCTACAGTAATCATCTGAAGTAGAGGTTTCAGCGAAAAAAATCCGACCTGAAATTTTCAAAAATCAAAATTTCGTTCATCAACCTTTTTTGATTGAAAATTAGGCCTTTTCTCAAATTAAAATCGCATAAAATCAAATAAATAAATATTTCGCTTCAACAAAATTACAGCTTATTTGAAACATAACAATGTCCATTTTCACCAAGTTTCATTAAAATCGAATCATTTCTGTGGGAGATAGAAATAAAAAATAAAAAAACTGGTTTTTGACGTTTCACTCAATAATAATTTTGAGGTTATGTTGAAAAATAAGAGAAAGAATATGACAATAAAAGTTGTATGTCTTTCAATTATCTATAACTTTTGCATTTAACTTTTCGATAGGAGGTCTAGTTTTGCCGAAAATCGTAAAAAATCATGTTTCACCCCTAAAAGCACACTTTCTTCCACCTCCACCCCACTTCCGGCTATTTGTTGGAGTCCAATTGATTTTTTGCTAAAAATTTTTTTTTTTTTTTGACAAAAATTATTGGCACTGGACATATTATAGCTGCTGAGCTAATAATAAAATAGTACTATTTAAACCATTTACTGGAGTTTTTATGAATATTTGTTAGCTCTATAGAATACTATTCTAAATGAGGACACATTCGTGTGAATTTTATATCACAAGCACTAAATTCATTAGGACGACGTACATTATATAAGCATTCATAACCACCTATATGCCTACATAATTCTAAGATCAGCGAATACCGTCACGCGCATTCATTTGCATGATAAATTCTCTCTACAACTTGAAATGATAATACGATTTTAGTCGTGAAAGGTGAAAATAAATTGATTTTGCGTTCCTGGTGACATATTAATGCACATATTAAGATTTGTGACGTACCAAAACGCTAAGCCAGCTCGGTACTGGGCGAGGATTCGGTATTTTTCGCCATTTATTCTTCGGGCCGCCTGTTAACATAATGGGTTTGTGATGAATTGGCATCGCACCTCGAAATTACGTTATGACATTAATAGGTGGATCATACATTTAAGATGGTTGTAGTCCTCTATAAGCAATCCGCCTCGTGAAGAATGGAGGAGCGGTGTGAATTGGATTGAGTTCTATATTGCCTGTCTTTGCATATCACCTATTTAATAATTTCATGAAAAAGCAGTTCTTTCATATATCAACTGACGATGATAAATAAATTAGGATAAACATTATGTTCGTTGTTAAGTTAGGATTCCAGATCATGTTATGAAGTGGAAGTCGGGTATTGCCGAATGAGAATGAGATTGCCAGTTCAATATATTTATTTATTTATTTAAATATAAACTTGCAATTTACAATGTAAGAAAAACAGATACAAATACTTCTTTCTTGGATAAACATATTCCGAGGGATCACAATTACAAAGAATTAGTATATGCGAAATAGTTATTTATATTTAACTTGCTTATAAATTCTTAGTTCAAATGTACTTTTAGAGGGCGGAATATTAAAACATAATATTTTTAGTCGCAAACTCCTCTATAAAATCCTTATTTTTCTATAAGAAACGTAACCAGACTGCAACCAACAGCTACTCTCCGGGCTATGTGCCCCGCCGAGCGCTGAATTATAAGTTACAAACCTGGCGCGTTAAGTGTAATAATTGCATATTACCATCAAAACGCTAATGCTTCGATTGCAACAAGCAACAGCCGAAAGACTGATCCTACTTAAAGGAGCTCTCGAACTATGCTAAGCCCAGTCAGGCTATTTATTTTTCGATTGTAACAGACACTGGACCGCTAGATGGCGCCTACTGACTGTTTTACATGTTGCTATCCCAAAGATACCGAAATGTACTAAATAGTCAATCGATCCTCGTGTCGGTCGTCACATGCCTACATTGCACTGACGAGAGCCAACAGCTCGAAACTGCAATCTGCAAGTGGCGTGTGATGACTGGCACGAGAGCTGCCTGCTTATTATGTTCTTCAATACTCACTTTTGAAAAACATTTAAAAAGCAATTTTAATAAAGACGTTTCGTTTAACGTTCTTTAATGCCATCAGCTAACACAGGTACAAAATTTATTACATTATGGAAACCTATTATTTGGAACACTTCAATTACAAGTAAAGTTGGAGAAGGATTCACTGAAGGTGGCATCACCTGATGATAAATTTCCCGAATCCCGCAAATTGCTTTGGAATGGCGACATATTTACGCCAAGATTATTGGGAATTTCACTTTTGTCATTACGAGAATCTTCAGCAATTAATCTAGATATCTTGTTTTTAGAGGCCATCCTGTCCTCAATATATCCTGGCGCAACTGTGTCACTTTTCCACTTTCCATGCCTCCCGCTTCCCATCTACGAAACAAAATTCTCATAAGAAAGTATTTATAATTGACGAAATAAACATTTTTGGACTGTTGAAAATCCTCATGTTACGAATGAGTCTGGATTTCAGGAAACATTTTGTTTCATCATTTTGCGTATTGCAATGATAATAAAATAAGCTACGTAGTATATGATGAAAGACTGACGTCTAGAAAATATTTAAAGATTATAAAGACAGCTGTAGAAGATTTCACTGACAATATGTCTCTTGAGGACTACATAAGTTGTTAGTATCAGCTTGATGGGGCCCCGCCGCATTATACAGCAGCAATTAGTTTAGAATTAGACTGGATTTTCAATCACCAATGAATCAGACATTTGGTACCGTAGAACTGGCCTGCGAGGTCGCCAGATATTACACCTCCAGATTTTTACCTATGGGGTACTCTTAAAGAAATTATTTATATAACGCTGGTAAATACCAGGGATGAATTAAAACGTCGGGTGAATCAAGCATTTCAAAACTTAGATCGTATTGAAATTAGAGTTGTTACAGTGGATGGTGTCTATTCTCGTACAGTTAAAGTCTGGATGTTGTTACCGAGATCCCCGTTTAGATTACGTTTTTTTAGTTTGTTTTGGGATGTCCTATGGTGCCAGTACCCCAGTTGTGGGATTGATACGCTGCTCTGGATGAACTGCTCCTCTCAGAGTAGATTTTGACTATTGTAGCGATGAGACTCTTACATTGTAGGTGGGTATTGCTGCATCGTCTGAAGTCTTGCAGCTATAACTATATACTTTAAACAACTTTAATGTTGTTGTAAGTGGTGCTACCCCACCCAATGATATATCTTAATCTAGATTATATTAATCCCTAGTATACTACTCTTAAAGATTTTCATACATTTAACTTTATATAATAAACTCATTAAGTTATTTACAACGTTAGTATGAAGAAGATTAGTCCCAATGCAATACCTTGTGGAACACAGTACTGAAAAATCATTGTTTACTATTTGTTGTATTCACTTGCACTGTTGCCATCGCTAAAGTAGGTTATATTTGTGCCACATTATAAAACTATAATAAACTATTGTATTTTATTATGTATATTATCTAGCTTTACGGAGAATTCCAATAATAGCTAAAGATATTGTAACCTATACACGCTTTCCTTATTTTATCTCATGTGTATTATATTCAGTCTTGACATAACTTTGTAGCACTCATTTGCACCAAAAATTATTAAATATTAAATTCATTTGTGAAAATGATTGTTTTTTAAAAACTGGTTTTCTGGCCCGAGGTGTAGGTATTTCTAGTAGCTCCTCAATGACTCAATATTTACAACAAACTATGAATTGCCAGAATGTAAATGATCAATAAATTATTAAATGTTTTGTTCAAGAGCAAGAGGTCCCAAGATCCTGGCCAGAATATGGATCTCTAGTGACGTTTCTACTGTTATCCATAGCACGATAACAGTGATGTGTGTATATGTTCTGGTTGAGTGGTGGAATAGCTGTGGCTAAACTCCGTCAGAGGTTAATATATGTAGGTCGAAGTGAAGTAAGGCTATTCTAAGCCAAACGACCCCATAAAACAATCTACAATCTAATATATGTAAAACGATACAAAAATTAATTTGTGGTAATTTGCAAATTGTATTGTTTCGTTTTTTGTCATTTCCTATCACGAGTACTTCTTTAACAAGGTGCACACCGCACAGAATCACCTACGAAAAAAATAATGTTGTAAGTTTAGTATTTAACATAAATAATTTAGTCCATTACACAATAAAAAATGGTATATAATAAAAAAATCGGATCTGACACTGTTTTATATGTATATATTATATAATTTATATAAAAACCGCAATGTAAATTAGCAAATGTCTTAGCCACATTACATTGTTATAGTCAAAGCGTCGTAAAATCTGCATAGACGTGACAAACCTTTCCAATTACCCTTTTATTGCTTATTCCTCTCCATGCATTACTCTGATTACGTCTCTAAAGACTTTATTTTATTCCCAACTCTCCAAAGCAATGTCTATTACATTCTTGCCAGCATTACTAACACACTGACAGAGAAGCTAAAAGGTATTGCAACTTTTATTTTTGTGATAACTAGTTGCAAATATTAACAAATGGAAAAACGGTTTCCTTGGCATTTTCATGATTTTGATTTAAATGTTATGTATATAAGAACACACATATTTGAAATTTACGTATTTGTGACAAGGAAAATTCTGTCGTGATATATATTTTAAAGGCACATTTTCACATAGCTTTCCAGTCATGACAAAAAAAGTATGGGAAGCCGGACGCTACCAGAGATGTCGATCCTGAAACATTCTTCAATCCCCGGGTTTTTGATATTTACGCCATCATATCTTAGTACTGATAGCGAAATTGCTTCAAAAAAATTATGTCTATCATAACTTGCAACATGAAAAAAATTTGTAAAAATATAAATATTATGTATAAAAAACTTAAAGATGCCTGAAAAAGTTAAAGAAAAAGTTAATTTGCAAATAAATTGATATCTAGCAAATTCATTTCTTTGCATATACATACATAACATATGTGCACAAAGTGGGTGTAATGGGTGTAAATATGTGTATATAGAAGAAAAAAATTATAAGAAAGTAAGAAGGTATATACAACTGCAATATTGAAACAAGGGACTGGGGAATGAAAGGAACTCTGAGAAATGTAGGATATTCCTAGAAAACATAGAAATACGGCTAAACCAAACATTCAGATAAGTACCCGAGGAAAAAAGAATACGTAAGTATGGGTATATAAGTATATAGGGCTTATAGGTGAGTGTGTGCTATATATATATTGATGTGTTGATGGCTGCCGGAACATAGAATGACGAGGTATAGAAGGTGCGTGTTAAACTTTTCCTCTATTTAAAAAAATGTAATAAAATCCACGATTACCCAAGACGACGAGACGTTTTTTATTTTATCGCTTTATTTAGATTAACATCCTGGCGGAGTTTAGCATTAGCTATTCCACTACTCAACCAGGACACATATACATAGACAATTATGCAACGACTATTCCCTACATTGCCATCTACCGTAGCTGAGACTGGAACTCAGAAGTGATGCAGCAACTAGCCATGTTGTCTCTCACACAACCTCATCTAGTTCACTGCTACCAACTCGGTAATACATGAAAAACACCAATAAACATGCCTACCCTAGCCAGGATTTTAACCCGGGCTCCTTGGCTGCAAGCCTAACAATTCTATTCAATTCAACAATGCTTCATTCAAGTTGCAATTTAAACAATTGCCTCCCCAGAACTCGCTTCGGGACCGTCCGTGCAATCACCGCGTGATTTGCGGTGACGGATTGCAGGGTCGAGCGGATTAGGTCTGGTCTGGCTAAAAACAATTAAAATTTAAACCTAAAAAAGGTGTTAAAAATTCTATATCTAAATGGACAGATTTTTTTAAAACTTAAAATTGACACATTTTTTAAGAGGTTTCACTTTACTTTTTTAAAATTTTGGTACTGACGCAGACACCTCAATAATTTTGGTTTTCCTTAAAATTTGGTTTTTGTTAGAATTTTAGTGGAAAATGAATTTAGAAACAAAAAGCACAAAAAGAAAACAAGAAACACACAGAACAAAAAGAAACAAATCAAAAAGAAGAGGGCAGCAGGAAAGATTTAAAGATTTTGAATCTTTAAATCTTTCCTGTGGTATGAAATATCAGTAAAGGTGGATAGGGCAAGCGGAAATTATAGTTGGTGAAAGTTTGAGTACAGAGGTTGCTGGAAGATCGGTAACGTCTGGTACGGTAGGATGTGTTTTATTCAAAATGGGGCATTATGCTGTCTAGTTTGTGTTATATTTCTTGTTAACAGACTATCGCCCAGTTTGAAGGAGTAGAATTTTTGGGAGATGCCCGCTCTTGGGATAATGATGAGGTGTACCTCCCAGAATTTGATATGAGGCGCATACATTTGTCTCGAGTCTCGAGTACTTTTAGTTTTTTCATTGTCATGGTCGACGTGCTGCACCAAGCGGCGTCGCGTATGTGATGGACGGCCTGACTACCATCGTTTTATTTTGTCGGTTAATACTGCTACTCCTGACCATGAGCGGATACAGAGTAGACCGTCCGTACTGTCTCATTGATGTGCGTATTCAACGTCAGCCGCTGGTTCAGTTTGACCCCCAAGTAGTTCACGCACCTCTTCGTTGGAATTTGGTTTCCCGGGGTCTAGATTGGTGTTAGAATTCTATTTTCAGTAAATCGGTGCAAGAAGATTAATTTTATCGTGGTACGGCGTGTTACAACCAGTGGAAGCCTAACATGTAAGCGTCGTACCACTGAGTCGGCTGAATGGCGCAAACCGCAGGTCGACATATCGATGTGTCGATGACTGCCAGGTAGGTTACGTGTTATACTTTTCTTTATTATTTAAAATATTTCTTTAGAAACGTAAGAATACCCACAATTATGCAAGACGACGAGACAAATTGAATGGCGCAAACCACAGGTCTATATGTCGATGTGTCGATAGTTCCCGGAACATAAACTGATGAGGTAGGGCTTGTGCGTTATACCTTTTCTCTATTTTTAACACGCTTTTATTAGCTTCACCTGTATGTATGTATGTTTGTTTGTTTGCTAGTAATGGAATCTTTGAATGTGATTTTCACCCACTTCAAAACGTCACATTAAAGTGAAACTTTGCACACGATGACCGATGACAACATAATAATTTGACAACTTTGTCCTAGTGTTTTCACCAGGATCATCAGGATAAAATAAGACTAACCTGTTGTCGAGATTTTGGCGGAGGCGCCGCTGTTAATAATATATATATATATATATTCTAACTAATAATAAAAGCGTGTTAATTAAATTATTTTTATTAAGTTTAAAAAAATTATAGGTAGATTGTAAAAAGCGTGGGGTGCTTGATATCAATTGTTATAAATATTTTATTGGTAGCTATTGATAAAAGTAGAATTATAAAAATATAGTAAAAAGCACCCCACACTTTTTATAATCTATTGCTGTTGACAAAATTTTAATATTTAAACATTATTATTTTTTACTTTTTAGTTCGGTTTTTAAAGCGTGTTTTTTTATTTTTCTTAAACTATAATTATTGTAATAGTTTCTTTAGAAATGCAATAAAGCTCACGGTTATGCGAGAAAACGAGACAAATTGAGTGGTGCAAACCTCAGGTCGATATGTCGATGTGTTGATGGCTGCCGGAACATATCTAGAATGATGAGGTAGGGTTTTGTGTGTTATGCTTTTTCTCTATTTTCTTAAAAGTTCCTTTAGAAACGTACACAGGTTGATATGTCGATGTGTTGATGGCTGCCGGAACATAGATTGATGAGATAGGGGAATACGTGTTAAACTTTTTCTTAGAAATGTGAGAAACTCACGATTACGCATGACGACAAGACAAATTAAATGTTGCAAACCGCAAGTCGATATATGTGTGTGTGTGTGTACTTGTGTGCACATGCGTTAATTAATGTATATAGAACAAACAACAATATGCTCCCAAGAAGATACACAGGACTGCAAATGCGAGAATGTTATTTTAACTCCATACATTGAGAAAATCAAATAACTCCTTAATGGGTCCACGTTTGACTTCACAGGGACTTCCGCAAGGATCGGTGCTCAGCCCTATTCTGTTTAATATATATACAAATGATATCTGTCTGGAAGGTAGTATAAAAATTGTCCAATATGCTGATGATTTTATTTTTACACCGAAAAAAGAAATTTAGACAAAGCTGTTGAAACTCTCAATGAATTCTTTCATTATATTAAACAATGGGCATTGACAAAACAACTAGTGATCTCGTACAATAAAAGCTACATCTCAATTGTTTCCAGACATAATTTACCTGTGCGGGAAACAATTGTTTTAGATCATTGTCAGATGTCATATAAAAAGGTAGTGAAATATTTGGGCTTTTATCTCGATCAGAAGTTGACATGGAAAACACATATTGAAAACATAATTTCAAAATCAGAAAAACAATTAAACATCATTCGTAGCTGTTGTAAAATTAGCTGGGGTGCAGATCCAGCAGTATCATTTCTAATGTATAAATCTCTAATTAGATCAGTCATAGATTATAGCTCAATATTTTATGGAGCAGCTAGCAATAATTTACTTCATCGGGTAGATTTATTACAGAACAAATCACTTCGTGTTTGCCTAGGTTTAATGAAATCCAGCCCAATAGAAGCCATAAGGGTTGAAGCCAAAGAACCTCCCTTAAGTTTTAGAAGACAATTACTTAGTGATAAATTCACATTAAAATTGAGATCAGGAGATAATGACACTTTATTAAAATCATTGTATAATTTATGTATTCAAAATCTTAGCAATAAATATTGGATTAAGAAAAAGTCCCCCCCTTTAGCGGAGGCTTTTCGTAATACTTCCTACTATGATGATGTAGTCTTAAAAAGTAAAGTGCCCTCTTTATACACCGTAAATGGTTTTAATGAAATTTGTGTTGCCCCGTTGGTCGTTAAACCGCCTTTTATCGACAATGAAGTAGTCAATAGAATTATATTTAGAGATGTCATTGAACGATACGTGGACAAAATGCAAATTTTCAAAAAAAGAGAATGGTACAGGTTGCGCTATTTACATCCCTGATCTTGAAACATCAGTCAAATATAGGCTTCCAAATCAATCTTCTATTTTCACAGCAGAAGCTACAGCTATTCTTAAAGCTTTAGAATACTGTTATCTGAGAACAGATTGTCGTAAGTTTAGTATCATATCTGATTCACTAAGCGTGCTGAATGGCTTTAATCACATAGATGTTAATAGCTCTCCTTTACTCGTGGAGATTTTGAAATTGCATGTAAGGCTCGCTCGTCTGGGTTACAAGATAACTTTTATATGGGTTAAAGCCCACTCTGGTTTGTCTAATAATGAAAAAGTAGATTGACTTGCAAAGACAGCCATTGACCATTACAGCCATAAAATTTACTTGATACCTTACAGCGATATAATAACGTCTCTAAGAGAAAAAATCTAAAATGGGATGCATACTATAAAAAGATATTTTCTGTTCATCCAACAAATTACTTTTTATTGAACCCACGAATTACAGCAAGTAGACTTTACGACAATGGAGAAATAAAAAGAAATACTTACACTACAATTACCCGATTACATTTTAATTACGGAAGATTCCGTTCTCATCTCGCAAAAATCGGTATTAAAGAAAATGACCTTTGTGAATGTGGGAGTCCGGGAGATATTAATCATATTTTTCTGGGTTGTCCCAAATACGAACGGGAAATTAATATCTTTGTTAAAAAATTATTAGAGAAAAAAACTTATTATGCCACTAAGTGTAAATTATATTTTGAGTTTTAAAACTAAGGATATATATTCTATTATCATGGAATTTCTCAGAAATTGCAATATTCAGATATAATCAAACAATAAAACTTGCGATGTTAGTATTATAGGTATTTGTCTCCTGTGTGATTCCTTTTAACCTTTGTTTATTAAACCTTTTATCCGTGGTCTATTTCATGTTCGTTTATCAGAAGTCATCATGATGGACCCCTTGATGTGAAACGAGTGTTCCTTGTCTTGATCCTTAATCCGTATTTTATGGGATAATAAGTTGAGAGGATTTATATGAGTATGTGTACATATGTGTATATATGTGTGTATGTATATATATGTATATATATATATATATATATATATATATATATATATATATTTTTTTTTGAGACTGACTACATATCTACGCATGTTTACGTTTTTTCCTTTTGAATCAATTCCGTTATTTGTTAGAGTCTCTTGGCTAAAGGAGTATATCCAAAGTCAAAACTGGGAAAAAAAACTCCATGCATTTATTTATTTATCACCACTCTACAGGAACGTGTATACACATACACATAGACAATTATACAATGACCATTCCCTACGACATTACCTTCTGCCGCAGCTGAGTCTCGAATTCAGGTCCAACTAGACGTGTTGTCTCTCATAACCTTGTCTAGTCCACTGCTACCAACTCGGCAACACATGAAAAACGCCGCTAAACTTCCATACCCTGGCCAGGATTCGAACCTGGGACTGCTAACACGTAAGCATTAAGCCACTGAGCCATTATATAACTATTTATATATTAATCACAGGAATATTTATATAAAATCGTTTACTCTCATAACTGAAACTTCTCAAAAACACTAATTTCTTCCGCCGTGTCCTCTTTATTCTTGTAACATTATTTGCTAACAGGATCGATAAGTAATGTTAATTAAAAAAATGTTTTTGGCTTTAACTTACAAATCCTGTGTTAAATTGTTGTATGTTGTGCTTTTAACTTTCATTGAATTAATCTGAGAAGCACCTAAAGATGATTTTTTCTAGTTTAAAACTGCTCATACAAACAAAAGATAACTGTAAGAAATACACAAGACCTTTTCATCATGACTTCTCAGATTAAGGAAAATTTATTTTACGAGTTATAAAAGTTGGCTGCCAAAACAAGATTTAGGATTCAAACAAAGGTATGATGAGAGGAATACTCATATCATAAAAGTATACCATTTGAAAATGAGAATAAATTCTGCTCAAAATGAAACAGACAAAAGTATTTCAATACGACCATAATATAAAACGAGTATTATTGTCATCAGTATCGGAACTGAATAACGTAAAAGCTCCTAGAATGAGCTTTGTTCTTTAAAGCTATAGGAAGAAACGTAAAAGTCATACAACAGCGAGCTTTCGAATAGAAAAGCCCTATTGTGACGAGCGCGCGTTCTCTGGAGATTCACTGTAAGAAAGAACTGTGGCTGCTATTTTCTGAAAAGAATGTTGACGCATTCATTCCATCTATTTGTCTCTACCTTAATAGAAAATTATTCTTATATAATGTGCATACACAATATCTCTTACATAACAATGGTTTTCTAGAACAAAAATATAGTTTTTTTAGAATCACAATCATTATTTTTTATAGCCGAATAGATCCAGTTATTTTCCTTATCTCATTTATTTTATTATAGAAAATAAGCATCTTACGTAGAATAACAGGCATAAATGTTCAATACATATCATTAATTTTAGAACTTTGACATTATCTATCTCGATACTTGCTGTCCACTAGTCGAAAGGAATTTTCGCAATGCTCCAAAGAATGATACATTATTCAATAATGATTTGATTAAGCAAAGAAATCACTTAAAAATGCTCTCATGCTTAGTAAATGCAACTAATTGTGCAAATGGTAAGATGTTGTACTTAAATAAAAAAAAATAATACAGGAAGAATATTAAAACAACTAAAACCAATTATTATAAAATTAGAATCAATAATTTAGGAAACAAATGCAAAGAAACATGGAAAATAATAAATACTAAACTTGGTCGTAATAATAAAAAAGTAAATTCAATAAATCTATCGATTGATAATAATACAATAAGTGATTCTACCGAAATAGCTATCAATTTTGCAAATTACTTTAGTACGATATCTAAGATTAAATTGTTTGAACATTTTGGAGAAAACCTGTCACTACCATGCTCTACTAGACAACCAGCCACAAACTTTATATGTGTGCTATATAGACGAGTATACTATTAAAAGTAAGATTGCAAATCTAAAAAATAAAAATTCAACTGGATTAGATGAAATTACCATCAAATTATTAAAACGCATTAATGACACTATAAGTAAGCCTTCAGAATATCTGGTGCTTTCCCAAATATCCTAAAAACAGCATGTATAATACCACTTTACAAAAAATATGATCCACATAATATAGCCAACTATCGCCAAATCTCACTATTGAGTGTGTTTTCAAAACTAATTGAGAGACTTGTTCATATCATCATAGTTAAATTTGCATAATATTATCTCACCCTGTCAACATGGTTTTATATTCACAAAGTCTATCGAAACTGCTTCCTATTATCTATTAGATCCTGTTTATAAAGACCTTGATAGAGGAATGTATGTAACGTCACTAATGTTTGACCTTTCGCGCGTTTGATACCGTTAATATTGAGTTCTTAGCTACCAAATTATATAGCATTGGAATACAAAGAACCTTATTAGAGTGGATAAAATCCTTTATGTCCAACAGAAAACTTGGTTAAGTATAACAACACTATGTCAGATACGAGGGATGTACACATGAGAGTTCCTCAGGGTTCTGTGTTAGGACCTTTGCTATTTGCATTATACGTGAACGATTTGCCAAAGTATATCAGCAACGGTAGAGTCGCAATGTACGCTGATGACACTACCATTACAGTTTCAGCACAGACCCCTGAGGAGCTAGCTGAAAAACTTACTCTTGCCTTCAACGAACTTGATACCTGCTGTCAGCGTAATCAATTAATATTAAATGATAAAAAAACTGTCTATATAAATCTCCATTCTAGAAAAGGACTTACTCCGATTTTTCTAATTGATAACAATATTAATGTGGTACAAAAGGTAAAATTTTTAGGAACTTGGCTCGATAATAAACTTTTTTGGAATGATCACATAGACTTTGTTTGCAATAAACTAAGCTCTGCGTATTTTGCAATATTACAAATGAAAACTGTACTTGATACAGATGGCTTGCTAAATATTTACTATGTCTTAGCCTACAGCCATTTGTCGTTGAACATAATTACATGAGGTGTAGGCAGAAATATATACAGAGTGTTAATTTCACAAAAGAGAATTTTAAGAGACTTATTTTTAATTTAAAACCATTAGAAAGCTGCAGGGATGTTTTCAAGAAAAATAAAATTTTAACAGTTGCATGTATTTTTATTTTAAAATGTGTGTGCTATATATATAAAAACATTGCTAATCTTAATAGACTGGGAGATACACACTCTTATAATACTCGAAACAATAATGTATTAACAATCCCACGTCGCTCTACTACTCTTTATAAACACTCACCAAATTCGCCATCAATTTATTTAATAAACTTCCAATTAACCTAAAAACTATAACAAGCTACAACAAATTCAAGGTAGCTTGAAATTATTTAAAAGAAATGGTTTTTATAGTATATATGAGTTTTTGACTCAATAACTTAACTGTTGTGTTTACTGTGTAAATATATGTACCTATACATGTTATATTAGAAATATACTATGATATATAATATTATCGAGACAGGCTTAACCTTCTCAAACATATCGTATTACATACTGCGTAACAGCTCTTCTCAATAACCGCTCACGCTGCATGAGCATTGTATTTCAATTCTAAGTAATCCTGATTGTGCTGAATCAGCAACATTGTTTCCTTTGTTCTCAAAACATTATAAATATTACCAACAACCTTTTTGTAATCAGTCTTATACTCACTTTCGAATAAACCAGTCTAAATTATTATTGTATTTTCTTAACGAGTCAACGTTGACTCCAGTGTTAAACCAAATAAATCTTTTTAAAAAGTTAATCAAGTAATCCACTATCTAACATTGGCGCAGTCGTGGCGGATCTGAAAAACACGCACAGTTCGGGAGCCTAACCAGTAGCAAACATATCCGAGGGAACAAGGAGTCCATCTGAAAAAGGTGCCTAACCGGACGAAAAGAGCTTCTGGAACAAGGAGAACTTCTTAGCTGTGGTGGTGGATCCCAATCCTTTGTTCAGAAGAACCTACATGCTCAAAAGCAAAAGAAGCAAAACAATAATAATTATCAAGAAATACAAGCAACAAAGCAACATTTCAAATCAACACGATTCAACAATTAGCAAGTAAGAATTTCATCCCGTCCCATCGTTGGTGTCTTCGGCATCAAAGGCAACCCTGTGGAAGGAACACCCAGCGACGCCCCTGGCAGAGAGAGACCTTTGGTGAAGCTAAGCTCACGAAGTCGCATTCAACTGGACCACGAGGAATGAAAAATTTAGGGTAAGTCATTTTTGAATCATCTCGCAAACATTTATTTGCAAACAACGACATAATTTTACATTTTATTTTATCAAAATACATTGCATTGCTACATACAGTTCTAATATCTAAGGTAGTAATTTTATTTAAACTTGAAACAAAATATCTTGATTATAATTTGTCTGACCTATATAAATAACCGTAATCATACACTGTTCCTATCGTAACATTATTTTATGGTAATATCATATACTCTTTAAGTGCGAATTTATCTAATTAACTGTAATCACGTACCATTGTTATATTTGCATTTTTATCGTAATATAATATTGCATACCACATAAAAGGTTAAGGTTAAGGCCGTAAGACAAGCTTGTGTTCTATAATACCGTGTGTGCAAAATATAAAATTATCAGAGACATACTACTTCCAAACTCAAAACGCTTTTTAAACCAAACGCGTTTTTCGAATTAATCTAGCTATTCTATAATATAAATTTTAAATATTACAGAACAAATTCTTGCACATTTCATATAAAAATTTCTTATTAAACACCAGTAGCGTACTAACTTAAATTGGAAAAAGGCGTTTTAAGTTATTTAATTATCTAAATAATATAAATAAAATGGCTACAAACGTAAGCAATTCCAATGCAAACAATTCAATCACGGCGAACGAAACAATAAATATTGAACCTTATAGGTTAAGCGAAATATTTTCCATAGTGCCCGAATTTGACGGCAACCCCATATTCTTGCAAACATTTATTTCAGCTTGCATAACCGCTCAGGGGATCGCTGTTGATGATCAGCGCGTCTTATTAACGCTTCACATAAAAAATAAATTACGCGGAAAAGCCGCAGAATTAATAAATTCCCGAAACCCTGCTACATGGGCAGAAATCAAAAGCTTACTTGAAGCTCATTTTGGCGACTCTCGCGACCTGACAGCTTTGATTCAGGATCTGCAGAGGATTCGTCAGTTACCCAACGAAACCGCACTAATATTTGTATCAAGACTACAAACGCACAACGCGAAAATGCACGCAGCAGTGCAAAAGCAGACTCTAACTCTAGAGGAAAAAACTGCTCAATGTAACCTCATTGAAAATATGACATTGACTACTTTATTAACCGGATTATAACCCAAATTAGGTCAAATCATTAGGGCTGGTAACCCTGGCGACATGTTAGACGCAATAAACCGCATTAAACGTGAATTGCAATTATCCTATTTTGAATCACAAAAATTTTCTAATAGAGTTCCAAATAAAAATCTCATTCAAAACCCACAAAGACGTCCAAACTCCCCACAATTTTGCACCTTCTGCAAAAGAAGCGGACACCATGTTAATGAATGCCGCACAAGGCAAAACTATCAATCCCCATCTCCCAATTTCACACCAAATGCTTATTCTAATCAAGCACAGCTTCCAAGGCAACATTTCACATCTAATCATAGACCGCAAAATTTCCAAAATTTCTCTAACCAGCAGCAAAATTATTCTCAACAGAACAGGCCCTCAGCTATCAGGCCAAATCCAAACTTCAACCAACAAAGACCTTCGGCCATCCAACCAAACCCAAATTTCAACAGGTTTAATCAACAAAAGACACATCACCTAAATCAAGAATCTTATGATAACTACACTGATAGCCCAAACCAATATGAAAGTTATCCTGTAAATTATTCTACCAATTATTCTCCCAATTATTCTAACGAAAATGATTATGATTACGATTTTGGAACCCAACAATGTGAGAATTATACTGCTAATTCTCAACCCCAACAGTACGAGAAATATACTGCTAATTCTCAACCCCAACAGTACGAGAATTATACTGCTAATTCTCAACCTCAACAGCACGAGGATTATACTGCTAATCCTCCGGATTTTTGCATAGGCCCGGAGTATTCCACGAGTACTCCAACACAACAAACGGACGAGCTGGACCAAATTTCTCATCAAGTCCAAGCGATAAACCTCCAGGACAGTTTCGACCCAAACCTGAACTTCCCGGAAAATCAATTCATGTAAAAACACCCCGCTACAAACTAAATATCGTAAACTCCAAAAATTTATTTTACATAGAAGACATCACTAAACGTTTCAAAATCTTGATAGACACAGGCGCAGGTATCTCTATATTCAAACCCGAAACGGCAGAAAACTATAAACGTCGATCCCACGAAAATGTAATTATACAAGGTATAACAGACGAAAAAATTAATATCACTGAATCTGCTCTCATACCTTTCAATCCGAATGATCCATACAAAGTTTACATTCATAATCTAGATATAGAATTTGACGGACTTTTAGGTGCCGACTTTTTGGACCATTACGATTGCTTAATAGACATTAAAAACAGACAATTAATCACTAATTTCAAAACCGTACCATTGTATCAAGTTACCGATAATATATTAACTACACTCTGGAGCCCGATTAAAAATCAAAATTTAAACGAAACAAAAAACCAAAATGTAATTTCTATCGAACCACGCACAGAAAAGATTTTTAAGCTTAAATGTAATTTACAAAATACCGAAGCTATACTAATAGCCCAGGAAAACGAAAAGGTACGTTTACCGAACGCCATTGTCAAAGTAGACAACAATGGTGAATTTTTGACGACAGTAATAAACTCAAATGCAATTCCGAAAACAATAAAATTTTCAAATCTTAAACTTGAACCCGTCCAAAAATTTAGGTCAATATTTAATGTAAATCTTCAAAATCCGGATTCCCAATACATAGACAGAAATTACGAAATAAGAAACCAATTACGCTTAGATCACTTGAACGATGAGGAGAGTGAACTAATTACTCAACTCTGTTTAGACTTTTCAGACATATTCTATTTAGAAGGTGACAACTTGACATTTACCAATGAAATCAAACATTCAATAGACACTAACGATTCTAAACCAATTTTCACTAAATCTTATCGTTACCCCCAAATTCATAAACAAGAGGTAAAATCACAAGTCTCGAAAATGCTCGACCAAGGCATTATCCAGCCTTCAATTTCTCCCTGGTCCTCCCCAGTTTGGGTAGTCCCCAAAAAACTAGACGCTTCTGGTAAACAGAAATGGCGCGTCGTAGTTGACTACCGAAAATTAAACGAAGTAACGATAGGTGATAAGTATCCTTTGCCCAACATTTCTGATCTTCTAGACCAATTAGGCAGATGTCAATATTTCACGACTCTAGACTTGGCCTCTGGCTTCCACCAAATTGAAATCGATCCTAAGGACATCCAAAAAACAGCTTTCACGGTAGAGAATGGCCACTACGAATTTGTACGTATGCCATTCGGTCTAAAAAATGCTCCATCCACTTTCCAGAGGGTCATGGACAATATTCTATTAGGCATCCAAAATGAACGCTGTCTCGTCTACATGGACGATATTATTATTTATTCCCCTACTATCCACGAACATATTTCCCGATTAACAGAAGTCTTCAAACGTCTACAAAAAGCCAACCTCAAAATTCAGCCAGACAAATGCGAATTCCTTCGCAAGGAAGTCGCCTATTTAGGACATCTTATTACAAAGGATGGTGTAAAACCAAACCCTGCCAAAGTCGAAGCAATTCTAAATTTTCCTCAACCAAAAAATCAGAAAGAAATTAAATCTTTTCTAGGTCTAGCAGGCTACTATAGACGCTTCATTCCTAATTTCTCCAAAATTTCAAAACCCTTAACTAAGTTGCTACAAAAAGATATACCTTTCAATTTCGACAAGGACTGTACAAATTCATTCGAAACCCTAAAACAAACTTTGACAACTACCCCGATATTGATCTACCCCAACTTTGATGAACCTTTTGTCCTAACTACAGACGCTAGTGCATTTGCAATAGGTTCTGTACTTTCACAAGGAAGTATAGGAAAAGATTTGCCAATCGCATACGCATCTCGAACTTTATGCGGCGCGAAAACTAAGTATTCAACCATTGAGCGTGAACTTTTATCTTTGGTCTGGAGTGTAAAGCATTTTAGGCCATATCTATTCGGAAGGAAGTTCAAACTCGTCACCGACCACCGACCACTCACTTGGTTATTTTCCATAAAAGACCCAGGTAGTAGACTAGCGCGTTGGCGCTTAAAACTCGAAGAATACGATTACGAAATAATATACAAACCCGGAAAGATCAATAAAAACGCGGACGCGTTGTCCAGAATAAAAATTAATCACTTTTCAGAATGTTCCAAATTTTATTCAAAAATTCTAGCCGCAAACGAAGACTCAGATGAAGACGAAATTCCAGACAACGACGACGAAATTACCGACGAACAAATCGCCCGAGAATTTGACACATTTTCCCGACTTTACAAAACCAAATCTCTAATAGACTATTCCAAAATTCAAATCACAAATAAACAACTATTAGATCGAGAAAATAAAAATATCATAACGTTCTTCCAACAAAACAACTTGACAGACCTTCACCATCAAATTATCGAAGATATTTTCGAGGAAAACCCAGACTTTTATAACAACACAATTAATATCGTTTCCAGTAAATCAACCCGACAAAGAAACTATTACATTATCGCTCTACCCTTCGACCCAGAGTCTGTGGTAGAACACCTATTTTTAACACTGTACAAACATCGAAACAAATTAGACCTTTCCAAAACTTATCACGTTGAAAATAACTTAGACTTTCCAATTCTCGAAATCCTATCATTTATTTTTGCAGAAAAAGACTTAAAACTAGTTATTTGTCAAAATTTAGTACGAACTCCCGACGAGGACCAACGTCCGATCATTCTCGACCAGCATCACACGGGAAAAAATAATTTACATCGTGGAATAAATGAAACGATACGTAGAATCAAAAATAAATATAATTGGCAAGGCTTAACAAAAGACGTCGAAAATTTTATAAAAAATTGTGAAACATGTCAAACAACAAAAGTCTGTCGCAAGAACCTCAACAATCCCTTAGTGATTACCGAAACCCCTAAAACTCCATTCGAGAGAGTTAATATTGATCTATTCGAATTTCTCACGCGAAACTATGCATTAACTATCCGCGACGAGTTAACCAAATTTACTCAAGCTTACGCAGTCCCAGACAAGAGCGCAAAATCAGTCGTAAATACCCTGTTGCTTTATTTTCAGCATTATGGTACCCCACTAAGGATTCATTGCGATTATGGCGGTGAATTTGATAATAATTTATTAAAAGACCTTTGTACCCTTTACGATATAAAACTAACATACTCAAGCGTAGGACATCCTCAATCCAACGGATCTATCGAACGATTCCATGCCACCCTAGCAGAAATGATAAGAATACACAAAACCGAAAATCCCAACGAACATCCCTTTACTATATTACCCTATGCGGTGATATGTTACAATAACTCGGTAAACAAAACTCATGGCTTTACGCCATACGAGCTTATTTTCGGACATACAGCTAACCGACCACCTGAAACTCTTTACAACCAAAAAGACCTGATCACCAAATACGTTAGAGACCTAAATAATCGAATATCCCATTATTACAAAATTGCGCGAAGTCGAACAGAAGCACAAAAACAAAAAGCCAAAGTTCGATTCGACAAGAACATTCCCGAAAATAGACACACATATAATATTGGCGACAAAGTGTACGTCAAAGAATCACAAATAAAAAATAAACTGCAAAATAAATTCAACGGTCCCTTTGAAATTACAGAAATCTTTCAAAATTCCGCTACATTACTAAATCTCGAAACAAACCAAACAACCAAAGTAAATTTTGATCGAATGAAACCATATATTGAAGATTAAATTTATTTTCAGGTTTCTCCTGCTGATCGGATCAGCACTTGCTCAATTTAAAATAACACCTATTAACAATACGATCGGAGTATATTATCACCAAGACACGGACATTGTGATTTCTCACAAGAAATGGACTTTACTGGTACACAAAAACATATCTACCTTTAAGACAGCTTTCGACAAAAACGACAAGATCTTACAGACACTATACAACACACTCGACCCAGCATATCATTACATGAACGTCTTTTCAGGAGATGTAAAAACTCACCTTAGCTTATTGACGCAAATTTCCCAATCGATACAATCAAAATTTGACGAAATTTACCTTGACACGAAACGATACAAACGAGGAATACTAAATGGCATCGGAACGATTTTCAAATCAATAACCGGAAATTTAGACGCAGAAGACGGTCAGTATTATTCTGATTGTATCAACAAATTGAATAATGATGAACACCAACTCGAAAACCTAATTAAAAACCAAATATCCGTTACAACTTCAGTAATCAAAAATTTCAACGCAACTATTCAAAAATTGCAAGTTGACGAAGAAACTTTCAATAAGGATATTAAAGAAATTGAAACCTCAATTTTAGATATGACTAAGGACATAGAAAACGTCCATGCAAAACTGAAATTTATCGAAATCTGCGAACAACTTATGGCAAGTTATTTATTTATCGAGGATAACCTAAACGACATCCTAAATTCCATCACTTTCGCGAGGCTTAAAATAATTCACACGTCAATTATAAATCCAAAGGATTTAGTAAATTCTCTACAGGAAATTTCGCAAAACCTACAAAGGAACAATTTACCGCTTCCAATCAAACTATCAAAGGTTGCACAGTACTTAGACATTATAGAACTAAAAGCTTTTCAAACAAATTCGGATCTAATATTTGTGTTAGACATACCTCTAATAGACCCTCAAACATATTCAGTATTTCAATTATACCCTATTCCTATTTTGGATAATAGAACTGGTTTATATCATGTATTATCAACTTCTCAAAAATATATCGCGAGAGATGATGATTCATTAATGTACATACCTATCTCGAACCTTGAAGAATGCAAACCACTCTATTTCAACACCAAATTATGTCCAAATTTATTTGCATATCCTATTGACAACAACGCCATATGCGAAGCCCGTCTCTTCAAGAACCTCAAAACTCTGCCAGAAAACTGCCAGACGTCATTTATCATCAGCCAAGGCTACAACGTCCAAAAAATAGACGAAAACACATGGTTAGTTATTAACGCAGAACCTCTACAAACAACCATCAACTGTCCAGAAAGAAATTCAAAAACTGAAGTCATCTACAAAAATTCAATAGTAAAATTACAACCAAATTGTTACGCCTTCATAGGCATCACAAAAATTCAAGCCAGTACCAATGAAGTAACCGATGTAAAAGACGACACTCATCCAATCCAAATTCCATTTGAATGTTGTAAACATATTCCAGACAAAATCCGAGCTCCAAATCTTAAACCACTAAAATTAAACAATCTCAATACGGAAGACCTCGAAGTTGCCAAACACAAGTTGGACCAATACTCCAGAGATTTAGATGATTTGATCAACGAACCCTTTATAACAAAACACATATCCTGGTTCACCTATTTTATCATTGTGCTAATATTTGGACTGTTATTTCTGTACGTATTTTGTAAGTGCAGAACAAAAAGACGAAGACTAGCCATCGATGTTTCTGCATCACCCCCATCTCCACCGAGGCCTAGCAAACCCTACAGGACATTTGCTAACCTATTTCCTTCACGAAGACGACCTACCTTAAGAAGAGAAGACAACGAAGCCGAAGACATAGAACTTACATAAAGACAAACTGTTTTGTGCCTTTTTACTGACTTTTAGTGCTGGACTCTTCAGTGAATTTTATTTCATTTGTTTAATCATTATATTTCATTATTTTTCTATCATTTGTTAATTTCAATTTTATTAACATTTTTACGTCATTTTCATTCAAACCCATCATGCTTATATTTTATGCTTTCACAGTAAAGCTATATTTTAACCTTAGGAATATTTTATCCTATTTTACAATTCAAACCTAGTATGTTTGTATTTTACGCTTTCTTGCTAAAGCTATATTTTAACTCTAACATTTTTATGTTATTTTATTTTATGAATCAAGCTTATTGTGCTTGCATTTCATATTTTAGACGCTAAGGTTATATTCTGTATTGTAAACCTTACGATTTAATATTTTTGTACTCTTTATATTTTTCCAAATTGCACAATTACCTTTTATATACATTTTATATTCATTTCAAAAGTTGCTGCATAAAACACCAACTTTTTTTATAAGGGGGAAGCTGTTATATTAGAAATATACTATGATATATAATATTATCGAGACAGGCTTAACCTTCTCAAACATATCGTATTACATACTGCGTAACAGCTCTTCTCAATAACCGCTCACGCTGCATGAGCATTGTATTTCAATTCTAAGTAATCCTGATTGTGCTGAATCAGCAACATTGTTTCCTTTGTTCTCAAAACATTATAAATATTACCAACAACCTTTTTGTAATCAGTCTTATACTCACTTTCGAATAAACCAGTCTAAATTATTATTGTATTTTCTTAACGAGTCAACGTTGACTCCAGTGTTAAACCAAATAAATCTTTTTAAAAAGTTAATCAAGTAATCCACTATCTAACATACATACATATATATTTTTCTCTTTTATATCTTTTATTGTCTATTCTATTTCTTTTTTATTTTATTTAATGTTTATGACTTTTATATTTACAATATATTATACCTATATTTTTTTTTATATTAAGTACCATATTTTGACTTACCATATATACATGTTATGTATCTCACAATGATTAATAAAGATTACAATTACAATTATTAAGCAAATATAAGGCAAAACTTCATTACCTCAAATTCAATTTACGAGGAAAAGAACCTCCTTCAAATTTTTTTCTGGATTGTCTGTGACGGTTGGCCAATTAAAGTTAAAAAAACAAATTCTGGGTGATAACGGCAAAAATAAATGTTTTAAAAAGTGAGTACTGATTTGCTACCCAGGAAGTCTTGTGAAAGATATGGAAATGAGTACCATCTATTTTGCAAGTGGCGCCAGCAAAAAGTAAGTGATGACACTATTCTCGTTAATTTGTTCGAAAAAGTCAAATTCATGAAAGCTTCAACTTTATGCAGTCGATTTTCAATGTTAAAAAGTTGTCTGGCAGCAAAAGAAAACGTGAATAGTAGAAAATAAATGCAAATTATATAAAAAAATATTTAAAAAAAACTTTTATTTAAATGCTCTAAAAAAAATAGAAAATAAACTTTGAAGTAAATCAAATCCATCATTTTGTTACATTATATATATATATATATATATATATAATATATATATATATAACGATATAAACGCTTTATATAAAAAAATTATATAACGTAACAAAATGATGGGTTTGATTTACTTCAAAATTTATTTTCTACTTTTTAGAGCATTTAAATAAAAGTTTATTTTAAAAATATTTTTTTATATAATTTTATTTTTTACTTTTTAGTCTTTTGATATGCTGTAATCCCCAGATATTGACTTTGAGACGAATCGGATCAAAAACTGTAAAGCCATCTTGAACTAAATTTTTGACTAGAAATTCGTAATCCGCGACCCTGAAAACCCCCAGATATCGATTTTGATCGATTTGGATCTAAATGACAAAAGTCTTCAGCCATATTGACGCCGCCATTTTGAATTTCTGAATTTTGACCCAGAATTCGTAATTCGCGATCTCGAAAACCCTCAGATATCGATTTTGAGTGGAATCGGATCATAAGCAAAAAGCATATTTCGAATACAAAATCAATAACTCTACCCCGAAAGCATGTTGGAAATTTTTAAAGGACAATAATATACTATCAAAGAAAAATAATGAAATTCCTGATCATATAAAAAATGTAGATGAAATTAATAATTTTTTTGTAAACGCAGTTCCTACTATTAGTGCCTCTGTACCCATTTTAAATTTTTATAAAAGCAACACTTTAAATGATAATAATTTTCAATTTCAAACGACTGACGAATTTACAGTCTTGAAGGTATTAAATAATATTTCCACAAATGCGACGGACTCAATGCAAAATTACTAAAATTATGTTGTCCTCATATAATACCTTACATCACACATTTACTGAACTTTTGCTTACTTCAAAATGTTTTTCCTTCTTTATGGAAAAGGGCCGTGGTGACTGTGTTGCCTAAAAAGTCGAATCCTGATGAATATAAGGATTTTAGGGCGATAAGCATCTTACCAACATCTATCTAAAGTTCTTGAAGAAATAATGGAAATGCAACTAAGGCAATATACCATTCAAAATAACTTGATTCCAGCAATACAATCTGGATTCAGGTCAGGCCACAGTTGTACAACGGCTTTGGTTCACATAGTTGATGACATTGTGGGAGCAGCGGATCGAGGAATGTGTACGTGTTTGGTTCTGCTGGATTTCAGTAGAGCCTTTGATACTATAAATTATGATATGCTTACAGCTATACTCCATTATCAAGGCCTCTCTGAAAATGCGGTAGAATTAATACGGAATTATTTGAAGGAGCGTGAACAATGTGTTCGTTTAAATAATATTATTTCAAATTATCTGCCTTTAAAATCTGGTGTTCCTCAAGGATCCATCCTGGGTCCGTTGCTCTTTACAATGTATACGAGTAATCTTGTTAATAAAATTAACTATTGCAAACTTCACTTATATGCAGATGACACTCAACTCTATTATTCTTTTCCCTCCCTTGATATAGAGAGAGCCAATCCTCTAATAAATGAGGATATTAAGAAATTTATTAAAGCAGCTCAGAATCACTGTCTAAAAATCAATCCAAACAAATCTGAAGTAATAATTTTTGGACCAAAAAATTAGAGAAATGTTGTTAAAGCTAATTTAAATATTGTTTTGGAAAACGCCGTACTCGAAAAGAAAGATACAGTCAAAAGTCTTGGTGTTATTATTGACAGTGATCTGAGATTTGAAAGTCATGTTAATAAAGTGTTACAGAAAGGTTACTTGTCACTGAAATTAATATATGGATGTAGGCACTATCTTCCACAGAGATCTAAAATTTTACTATGCGAAACTCTGGTTTTATCCCATCCTAATTATGCAGATTCTTTATATGGTCCTTGTCTCACGGCACTTTACAGACGTAAAATACAAAAACTGCAAAACTCATGCCTCAGATTAATATACGGAATACGTAGGAATCAACGAATATCACACAAATTAAGTAAAGTAAAATGGCTTAATATGCAAAATAGAAGGACTCATCATGCTGCGTGTTTGTTTCATGCATTGATATTGAACAAGTCCCCATCATACCTATATAGAAAAATCAAATTCAGAACAGACGTACATAACTTGAATGTTAGATTTAAGGGTCTCTTAACTCCTCCTATACATCGTACTCAGTTGTTTACAAGGTCATTTAGTTATCAAATTTGCAAAATTTACAATGGTATTAATAATGAACTTAAAAGCAAGAATATGTACAGTTTTAAAAAAAAATACAAATCTTTGTTATTTGAGCAGCAGGCTCATAATGTATAGCCCCCTTAATTGGATTAATTTCAGATTTATTTATAATCATATATATATATATATATATATATATACATATATATATATTTTGTGTTTAAAGGTTAAGTGTAAGATTGATGGTCATGATTGTTTGTTGGCAAATAATTGTGGTGCATTAAACTTCGCCTTTTTTATTCCACATAATAAATAATATTGTTGAGTATTGTCTATGTAATATCTCAAGGAATATAATAAAGACGTTTATTATTATTATATTAAACGATAAAGTCGTCCGCCATCTTGAAGTCGCCATCCTGAACTAAATTTTTTACTAGAAATTCGTAATCGGCGAACCCGAAAATCCCCAAATATCGATTTTGAGTCGAATCGGATCCTAAAGACAAAATCGTCCGCCATATTGAAGCCGCCATCTTGTTTTTTTCTTATATGAAAATGTTAAAGTATATTGTCACCGGACTTATAACACATGTATTCCTTTAAAAATTAGTCCACTCACCTCGGGGGTTGCAACCCTCATTTTACACCCCTAATTCAATAATAAATTTTCAACGAAATCGGTTAAAATTCATATCGTGAAGGTTTTAAGGGTCGCTGATTACGAATTCGAAGTGAAAATTGGACTTTAATAGAATTTGAAAATGGCGGACTTTAAGAATTAATTCCTGATTTACGTCGGTTCCATTGATTTTACTGAAACCTACAATATAATAATATAATATAATAACACCACAGAAATTAGACAACCCCCAATTCCAAAAGCCAGGGCTTGTGCGGAAGGGGGTTACACATTGAAAAAACGCGGATATACAACCATTTCCTCCGACAGTGTCAATGCCGGAGCCAGGATTCGAACCCGGTGGTGCGATATCCATGTGATTAATCACGATTGCCACCTCGCGCCTTAACCCATTCGGCTATCAGCGACTATGCAGAGTAAAAAAGTATTAAGAATGCCATTTTGCATAAGAATAGTAAGTAAAAAAAGCGCACTCTTCCGGTATGGACAATATCAGTAGCAATATATTAAAATCTGTTATACATCATGTAATCCAGCCATTGACATTTTTGATAAACTGATCTGTTTCGGTAGGTGTATTCCCAGAAGTATTAAAAATATAAAAAATTATACAGTTATTTAAAAAAGGTGATGCAACCTCCTTTGATAATTATAGACCAATTTCAATTTTATCTACAGTTTCTAAAATACTAGAAACAGCAATTTACAACAGAATGCAAAAATTTTCTTCTAAATATAATATTATTTGTGATGAGCAGCGTGGGTTTCATAAGAGCAGGTCGCCTCAGTCAGCAATTCTTGCTTTTCTCAATGAACTTCACGAACATTTGAATAATAATAAAAAATGTTTGGGTGTATTTATGGACTTAAGGCGTTTGATTTGGTTAATCACGCTCTGCTTATGAAAAAACCAGCAAAATATGGTTTTATGGGTAAGCTGGGAGACTGGCTTGAGCATACCTGTCCAATCGCAAGCAGTTTATGGAGATATATGGTGTAAGGTCAAGTGTATTGACTATTTTTCCTGTGGAGTTCTCCAAGGCTCAGTATTGGGGCCACTCTTATTTTTACTTTTTATAAATGACTTACCTGCTATTGTTAACGATGGTTTGCTAATTATGTTTGCTGACGATACTTCATTTTTAACTATGGATGATAATGGAGATAATTTAATAGAAATTATCCAGACCAAAATTAACGATCTTGTTATAAAGTTTAGTAATGACAAGTTGCTGATGAATGAGAAGAAAACTGTCTTTATATATTTCACACCGAGACTGTTAAACTATAAAGAAAGCTATTTACTCAAAATAAATGGTAAGTCCTTGGAACAGGTGAAGACCACAAAATTTTTGGGTGTTCATTTAGACAACTTCCTTAATTAGGAATATCATATCGACAGTTTATGTAAAAAAATTGTCTTCTACATGCTTCGCGCGCTGTACAGATTAAGAAATATTACAAATAGGGACGTTTTGCTGAGCTACTATTATTCACAGTTTTACTCTAGAGCTGTTTATGGTATAGAGTTTTGGGGTACTTCATGTCACCTTGAGCGAGTGTTAAAAATACAAAAAAGGCAATAAGAATTAAAATAGGAATTAATAAGACAAATAAATATTATGTAGAACTTACTTCAAACAGTTGAAAATCTTGCCACTACATACATTTTGGTTATTGTTACGCTTACAAAATTAAATACAGCTTTTACGAGATAATTATAATCACAACTTTAATATTAGGGGGCAATCTCATCCATTAATTCCTGTACATTCCTTGTCACTTTATGAGAAAAGCCCTAAATACATCGGTATAGAACTATTCAATAAGTAACCTGATCATTTAAGACAAACTAACAATGTCAAGTTAAAAAAATTATAGTTTAAAAAATTAAAAACTACAAAAAAACACGCTTTAAAAACCGAACTAAAAAGGAAAAAATAATAATGTTTAATTAAATATTAAGATTTTGTTCAACAGCGATAGATTGTAAAAAGCGTGGGATGCTTTTACTATATTTTTATAATTCTACTTTTATCAATAGCTACCAATAAAATATTTATAACAATTGATATCAAGCACCTCACGCTTTTTAGAATCTATCGCTGTTGAACAAAATCTTAATATTTAAACATTATTATTTTTTACTTTTTAGTTCGGTTTTTAAAGCGTATTTTTTAGTTTTTTTTAAATTACACTTTTTTAAAACTTACTAAAAATCATTTAATTAACACGCTTTTATTATTAGTTAAAATATATGTTATCAACTGCGGCGCCTCAGCCAAAATGTCGACAATAGATTAGTCATTTTTTAATTTTATTTTATCCTGGTGAGGGCATTAGGATAAAGTCGTCAAATTATTGTATTGTCGTCAGTGCTTGATAAGTGTGCAAAGTTTCAGTTTAATCTGACGTTTTGAAGTGGGTGAGAATCACGTTCAAAGATTCCTTTACAAACAAACATACAGGTGAAGCTAATAAAAGCATGTTAAAAAGAATTGAAACAACTACTGCTAGATAATGTTTTTACAGCATTCAGGACTTTTGATTTTTAATATGTATATTTTGTTCTACTATTTGTTATATTATTTTACCCACTTATGCCAAAGGTTTTTTTTCTATTAGTGTTCTTGATTTATGTACTATGTTATCTATCTGTAATCTCTATGAATCCTCGTATTCTGTATTTCTTGTAATTGACGAATCCGATGCCATTTTAGATAGGTCGCCATAGCTTCCTTCTCGATCCAGGCCGGAAGCGTTGGCAGCCCTAGCATTACTTCCAAGGCAGCTGTAGCTGTCGTCCTCTTTGCACCTGTTATCCCAAGACAGGCAAGTCTTTGAACTTTTGCCAGTCTTCGGGACGTTGTGATGCGGTTCACACTCGGCTACCAGACCAGCAACCCGTATTGGAGTCTAGGTCTGATTACCGCCGTATAGACCCAGTGCAGGATCCGTGGGCGCAACTGCCAGAAGGTTGCCGTCGACTTCTCCATGATTCTGTCGACCTGTGCTCCCCACGACTGGTTTTTTATCTAGGATCACCCTTAAGTACTTCACCTCTTGCGATAATGCTAGAGGTCTTTCGTACATTATTGGTGCCCTAAAATTCTCTTCCTCCTTTTGGTGAAGGGGGTCATTTTAGTCTTGGATGGATTGATTGACAGGTTCGTCTCACCGCACCATCTTTCAATGATTCTGCAGGCTACCTGCATTCTGTCGCAGACGATGCTTTGGAACCGGCCAGTTACAAGAACTAGCCCGGGCGTCTGCATATGCCTGCGCATAGAATTCGTCTGACGCCAGCCGCTCCAGGAGACCGTCCATTATTAGACACCATAGATGAGGCGAAAGGCAGCTGACTTGAGAACAGCCTCCCTTCACCCCGATGTCGACCAGGTAGTCCTCCAGAGCTGTACTGACTCTTCTTTCTTCCAACGCAGACTGTACCCATCTGACCAGCATAGGGGTTGTACCCCTGGCCTGAAGGACCCCAATGATAGTCCTCGTACTTGCCTCCTTCTATATCGAAAACTACTGCTAGGGCTACTTTCTTATAGTGGAGGGACCTTTCTATCTTGTGCACAACGGCACACAGGGCTATCTCTGTGGACCTCCCTTGGCTGTATGCATGTTGATTCTGATGTATTGGGTATCTGGTTAACACCCCTTCCATCAGGTATCTATCCACTATCCTTTCTATTGTTTTAAAGAGGAAGGATGTGAGACTGATTACCCTAAAAGATTTCGAGGCCGTGTTTTTTCCCACCCTGGGAATAAAGGTCACTTTGGCATGTCTCCAGGCCAGTGGAACATATCCCAGTGCCAGGCTGGCCCTAAATACTCTCCTCATGTAAGGTAGGAGTATTCCCAGGCCTTTCTGGAGCAATGCTGGGAAGATTCCGTCTGGTCCTGCTGCCTTGTAGGGATCGAACTCGTTCACCGCGCCGTCCGTTATCATTCCCTCTGCGAGTTGCCAATCCGCTTGTGGGATCTGCTCCTCTAGGGCTGTGACCGCGGCGGCGCCATCTCCGGAGAAGTGAACGTCCAAGAGTAGTCTTAGCGGCTCTTCACTGGAGGTGGTCTATGTCCCATCCTGCTTTTTTAATGACTCTATGGTCTCCTTTTTTTCTGCAGCTGAGTATTTTCATCAATCTGGCGGACTTCGGTAGAGTATCTACCTCCCCGCAGTATGTCCGCCAGCTTGTCCTCTTGCTGAGTCTTAATTCCTTTTTAAATTTCCTTCTAGCCTCTTTAAAATCATTAGGTACTAAAGATACTGATTTACGAAAAAGAAAGAAAGAAAGGTGCAGGACAATCTTTTTTAAAAGTGGACGGTACATACATCGAAAGTATCACTTTTGGATTTGTGCTCCCCCTCGCCAATCGACTCTCCGGAGATCGGAAACGCCGCAGTATTAAAGAATACATCGACATATTGACTGGACTATTATTATATACATTGGCTATGTTTTATAAAGAAACAAACAATTCAGAGTATATGGGCAAGAATTCACAAATTAAAGAAATGTTTTTCAAAATAAAAATTATTATTAGTAGCAAAGAATACATTATCGATGCTTTTGTGCAACTCCTCCATATTCGGGTCCTTGTTTAAGAGATATGAATCTGACATAATATTGAACAATTCGTAGACACGTACTTTAAATTCGAACACCCCACATCTACTTTTTAGACCGTTATCAGTAGTCGTATTCTTTTTAAAATCTGTCAAACGCACGGCAGCGGAGCTTTTGTGAAAGTGTCTCGCCGAAGCCATTGTTGACGTCATAACGGCTTTCATTATATAAGTTGGCGTTGAAGGAGCTTCAGAAATAATGCAGATATTGGTAATGGATTTTCGGCGCTTTCAACTTTTGTGATTTTAAATGCAATGGCTTTTTAAATATGACAACGACAACAAATCCAGAATTGATTGTTGTCCTGTATAAAAATATGTATTTTTTCGAGCGAAATTTAATAAAAATTATTTGTTTCGCTACTTGTCCTCGTCAAATCTCATCAGAACAAAGCCACTATTTATAGGTATGTACTACAGGGTATATCTAAAAAAATTTTTTTTATGCCAACTAATGGTAGATATATTTGCATTTTTGTCTAGTACATAATGTTAATAAACAGCACCGTTTATTCCCGCCTAGATGACAATTACAAAATAATAAATGTATTATAAGTAATAAAATAATATACAGGATGTTCCAACGGTAGGAGCAAATATTTGACAGGTAGATTATTTGACAAAAAATATTTCCTTTAATTATTTCTAAATGAGCTCCACTTGGCTAGTTATACACTCTGTAAGGGTTGTACCAGAAGCTATTTTTACATGATAATTTCTAAAATGATTTCAATTAGATCAAAATTTATATACATAGTTTGCTCATAGAACAGTAATTTTGTTCATAAAAGTTGTGGATAAGAAGAACACACATATTCACGCTACAATTGATCTGATTTTTTTGCAGAAATTTTTGCAGTATCTTTTGCTCATAACTAACAGCTTTAACTCGTGAACCATTCATCGTATGAAGGTCACTTGGACCTCATTTACAGATAATTTAATTCTCTTCAAAAAACCTTTAGTATCATTATTGCCTAAAGCCAATCAAGTTATTTGTCAAAATGCACTTGGAAATGACAATTTTTCATGTTTTTCCCTTTTATCTATATTCACTAGTTATCAAAACGATTTTGTTCATACACCAACATATCCAAAATTTTATTCTCTTTAACTTTAGATACAGTATATGCGTACAATCTATCGTTTTCGAGTTTTTATCGATTTTATCATGAAACAAGTGTTCTGATAGCGCGCTATAAAGATGTTTAAAAATTCATATCTCTGCCAACACTTATCGAATGGAAATGAAAAATAAAAGGAAATTGTTCGTAATCGAATTTTCTACCGACCATTTTCGAGATTTTAGCGAAAAACACGCTTTTCCGTTGTTGTGAAATTGTGCGGATTTATATTACCTATACTTTTAATGTGTAATTTGGTGTAAAGTTAATCCTTGAAATCTATGGGTGAAAAGTAGCCCTTAGAAATTACCACCCTTTTCAGTTGGCCCGCGCCACCCACCGTATCACGCGGCAGAACATTTTTACTTTATTGTGCTATTTATATACAATTAGAAAAACATAATTTTATTCTTTAATTACATGAGTATTTAGTACAATCTCATAGAGGGGCGAAATCATCCTCTTACACAAATTCCACCAGGGCAGAGGCTGAATGACCAAGCTATCTACTAATAGTAAACTATTACTACAAAAATGGAATTTTCTATAAATCGATGGGTACACGATTCTTGCAGCCGTCGCCCGGTCTAACATATTTATAAACTACACAAGTGTTAAAATTAATCTATTTCACTATCTGTACCTCTATATAGCGTCCTCACCTCACATCTTCCAGTGGCTTTTATACCAGTGTATGCGGGAAAGCTTTGCAATCTTAGGCGAAGATTGTGTAGTGGGTATACCATCCTTCGGAGGGGATGTAAAGCCGTCGGTCCTTTGTGTATTAAATGTTAGGCGAGTAAAAGATCTCAACTCTTCGAAAGAGAAGAGGTTCGGCAAAATTCCTGGTTGGAGGTAGCTCGTCTAGAAGCGTCGGTGTTAGGCCTCAGTAGCGGAAATAGGCCGATGTTAAATAAATATCAAACAAAATATGTTGTCTATCAAATAATTTGCACAGTATTTCTACAATAATTGATACGTATATTCCAAAATTGCTTAAAAAATTAAAACTAAAGTATTAAAATTCGCTAAATAATTCGCATATTAACATCACATAATCAAGATATGTTATTAAAAAAGTAGTTTACTAGTTTAGTTTCTTCAAAAAGTATCAAAATCCGCATATTAATTCCAAAATTTCCTTCCTAAAATTAAGCTTTTGACCGCATACTTCAGTTAAAGTTGTTAATTATTGTTTTATGAACTTTGTAGAAAACTGTTTTTAAAATAATCCATTTAAAAATCACTTTTATACCTCATATAATTGTAAAATCAACTATCGATTTTTATTCATAAACAATCAAAATTATGAAAGTTCAGTATACTTCCTAATCTATATTTTTATTTTATTAAACTTTTCGCTATTTTCAAATTCATATTTTCATTGTATTTGTTTTCATCATACTCCCAAAACTAGCTTTCCATTCGTATTAATAATTTGCCCGCCAACATCATTCAACCTCAGTTATTACTAAATCAATTTAGTTTTTTTCAATTTTAATAAATATAACTCTAGATTATGTACCTTTTGAAGCATGTGGCTAAGATTTATAACAGTTCCTAATAAAAGCTTGAGAAAGAATCATATTTTACAAGTTACTCAAATGTACTGTACTGTAAGGTTCGGGCTAACGTTCACATCGAGCAGTATCTAATCGGAAAGGTTTTGTCTAAAATCGATACTGCCTAAGACCTACGTAACTTTTTCTAGCCCAGACTACCATGAGACCCGGTTGAACTAATCTTCACTTAAAGAAAATTGGAAATTATTCAGTAACGGGCAAGCAAATAGAAATTTTCAATCGAAATTATATTAAAAACATTTTAAATTATCCTCTCCTAATTTCTAATGTAATGAGCACTTAAACAAACAAATTCTTCTTGAGTGGACAATATCAGTTCAAAAATGTTGAAGGCAGTTATCAGTTATGTTGTGAAGAATTTGGCTTTCCTAATAAACAGATCTTTAGTTGAGAGCGTATTTCCTAATAACTTGAGATTAGTTGAAGTAATACCTTTGCATAAGAAAGGGTCCACAATATTAATTGATAATTATCGTTCAGTTTCTTTAACGTCGTTTATTTCAAAAATAATAGAGAGAGTAGTGGTACTGACGAATGATACATTTTTTAAACATGTTCGATATAATGTTTGGTGCTCAACATGGATTCCGGGAAAAGAGGTCCACTCAGACAGCTGTCATGCAATTTCTAGACAAGTTATACGATTCCATAAATAAAAGTGATGTGTTTTGGAATTTTCATGGACTTAACAAGGCATTTGATGTGGAACTAGTAAGTATGGATTTAGAGGAAAAATAAACATCTGGCTGCAGTCCTATCTCTCAAATTGAAATCAAGTTGTTGAATTATAATAATAATAATAATAATTTATTTCCAAAATTAACATACAATATACAGTTTACAATTTAACTCTCAGCATTTGGAAATAAATAAAGGAAACCCACTGAAGTCCGTAGACTAGTACGTGGCAAATTAAATAATATAAGATCAGAAGAACTAAATGTAACATGCGGTGTTCCACCGGAATCTGTTCTTGGGTCACTGCTTGTCACCCCCTTTCCCTTGTTATTTATTTTTGAGAAAGAATTGAGGCAACATATGCGGACGACTAGCTGGTTCAAGTCGGAGCAGAGAGCCGTGGGTCCAGAGCATTCGTAAGAGTGGAGTCGCATAAGCGACATATTTCTGTTTATTTCGAGAAAAAGAGACAAAGAAAAATTAATGTTAAATTGGGCACTATCTATAGTAAAATAAGCAAAATTGTCTCTTTTTCTCGAATAACCAGTCTACTATAGATCAGACTGAAATTGTTGGTAAGAGAAATAAAAAGATAGTTTAAAATGAATGACAAAATATATTACATGAATAATAGACAAATCGGTTTGAAAGACAAATTGAAATTAAAAATATATATATATATATATATATAACAAATTTATACCAGTATCCTAGATTGATAATTGTTGAGGTGACTGGTTCTGGGACAGCAATCCAGGCCCACAATTGTCTCTTGTTGCGAGAATGGATTCTAATGTTTCCTTGGCAATTTACGTCTCTTAATGAAATGGAGTGAAAGTTGTAGGAAAATTAACCAACTATGTGGTTTATGAAAAGTTGACGAAATTTTATCTATATGAAAGGATAAGCTGTGCAAAAGCTATGCAGGAATGAATAAGCTATGCAGAAACGTAACGTAGATACGTGCATAAACATATAAGTACATATAAATATATATAAGCATCTAAGCATGTAAGAATATAAGCATCGCATGTAAGCATCTAAGCATGTAAGTATATAAGTATATACAAAACAATTTAAGCATCTAAGCATTTAAGCAAGTAAGCTATAAATTGCCAAAAAAATTAGAAGGAAAGAGAAAAATATTTTTAAAACTATGTGGTATATATAGTATTTTAACTACTTATTAAATTAAAAAGAATTGACCTTGAATTAAAATTTATTTTAAAAATAATTAAAATTACATCAAAGACAAAAATTGAAGATTAATTAAATTTTTTAATGAATAATGAATGAAATTACCTCTATGTTAAACACTTGTTAACTGGGATATAAAAATTGTAATGTCAATTACTGAAGTCCACAGTTAAAAATTATATACGTTTGAATCAGTACAAAGGCTGCAAGCAAATGACTTCCTGGTGAGTTTTACTGATAAGGTAAACTTTTTGTCCTAGTTACTGGAAAATAACGCTACCAAAAAAATATGAGAAATCTAATTCCCTATTTAAATTGAAAGCTATAAAATCTAAGAATAGTACAAGTATGGCCATCTGTCAATGGTTGCGTTAAGCGCACCAACTTGCCTTGTAGATTCCCGTACTCACAACTAAAATAGTGGCATATGATCGATAAAAGGAATCTATAATAAAAGTTTTTATTACTTCCATACCACAGTTTGTAATTTCTATTTTATACAGAACCACACATATGAACAGATGTAAATAAATAGTAAAACTTATTGATAACTCAGTAAATATATTACATCTTATAGGATATACTATATATAGTAACGAGAAAAGGTAAGGAAAATCACCAAATGTACCCACATAGTAAACAAAAATAGATATCTGATGTAACTAAATTTTGTAGACAAATTGTTAATTGTTTCCTGGGATGCTGTCTAGAACGGAAATACATAATAGTGTAGAATATGACTGAGTTCCTAAGATGTAAAACTAAGTACATAAAACAGTGTGAAATGGTTTAGCAGTTATACAAATAAAATTCTGTTAGTTGAAAACAGTTTCACTTACAAAAACTGAATCCAAAAATGTTATTCAGGTCGTGCTAAATATCCACAAAACACTAGTTTTTAAATAAAACTGTTAAATGGACATAGGCCATGTAACATGCTGTTTCTATTATTTGTTAACGATTTACCAAGTACTGTACATAATGGTAATTTGATCATATTTGCCGATGATAATTCATATTTGAGTACTGCTCCGAATACGACCGACCTAATAGATGTCTCACAAAACAAAACTAAATATTTTGTATTATGGTTTAATAAAAACAAATTACTTTTAAATGTATCGAAGACTGTTTTTATTCATTTTGCACCTAGATTGTCGATATAAGCAGCTTAATAAAAGTTAATGGTAAATCACTTGAACAAGTACACGATTTTTAGGTATGTATATTGAAATGCCCTAAATTGGGAAGTACATATTGACCATTTGTGCAAAAAGCTCTCATCAATATGTTTTGCCTTGCATAGATTAAATAAGCTAACCAGCATATCAGTTGTTCTTTCCTATTACTATGTTCAATTTTATTCACGGGTGAAATAGTATGGTGTTTTGGAATCATCGCATTTCCTTGAAAGAATATTCAAAATTCAAAAGATGACAGTCAGAAACATACAAGGATTAAATAAACTGTATCCTGTAGAAATGTTTTCACTAAGTTACATATTCTAAAAATACCAAATATATTTATTTATGAAATTATTACATTTGTAAAGCTGAATTTGCACGAATTTTTATGTAACAATTTTAATTATTAATATTTTTAGTCGCAAATTCCTCTATAAAATCCTTATTTTACTATAAAGAACGTAACCAGACCGCAACCAACAGCTACTCTCCGGGCTATGTACTCCGCCGAGCGCTGAATTGAAAGTTACAAGCCTGGCTCGTTAAGTGTAATAATTGTATATTACCGTCGAAACGTTAATGTGCTTCGATGGCAACAAACACCAGCCAAAAGACTGATCCTACTTAAAGGAGCTCCCGTGCCAGTCGTCACACACCACTTGCAGACTGCAGTTTCGAGCTGTTAGCTCTCGTCAGTGCAAGGTAGACATGCGACGACCGACACGAGGATCACTTGACTATTTAGTACATTTCGGTATCTTTAGAATAGCGAAATGTAAAATAGTCAGCAGGCGCCATCTAGCGGTCCAATGTCTGTTGCAATCAATGTGTGCGACCAATGAGTTATCAATACCAGTTCACACGCTGTCTATTTACGAAAGAAGTCCTCGATATGTAGGTGTCAAGCTGTATAATAAACTAGTACTACAAAAAATAAAAGAAATAATATGAGCATTTAAAAATGAGGTTAAGAAGTTGCTCCTAAATAATGTATATTATAACGTAAAGGAATATTTAGAAACAAAATTTTAATCAATTAGTTTTGGTATTTATAACCTCACTTTGGCCAATTTGAGGGGGTTGCCGAGGTGGAAAAATTAGTTTGGCCCCCGGAATCGATTCATCACCCTCGAAAACGGGGAGGGGACATTGTCTAGTCCGAGGCGCAAACATTCCGTAATTTCGTTATAAATCTCGACTCTAAATGGACTATTTTAATAAATGCAAGTTTTTCAATAAAATGAATTAGTGTAAAGGATATATTATGTGAATATTTAAAAACAAAACACATCTAAGTAAATATATACGTATTGTCCTTTAAATAACACGATTTTATTGTTCCTGTGCCTAATGCTTTGTAACTTATTTATTTTATTTTTACTGAAATAGTATTGCCTAACATTTGCGTATTTATTTGCTACTGCTTTTATTAACAGAACCCTATAGCTGTCCAAGGGCGATTAGTCAAAAGAAAAATTTTAAAACACATATTTTACTAAATGAATTTTCTTAACACGACTCTGTGTGTTGTTTATATAATATACTAACCTATGAAATGTTATCCCGGCGATTTCCTTTTTGTTAACACCGTCTCTAGAAGAGCAACTTCTTTGGGTACATGATATCATTGCTCTTTTGATAAAAAAAACTTCACAAGTTATCGATAACAAATAAAAATGAGCGGATAACAAACTGTCACTTTTGACAGAAATGTAGTAACAATATGGTGGGATGATGCTACATTTGACCACGTGGCTGTTTCTGCTGTCTATACTCTGTCTCTAAGTTTCAGCGGCTGGAGTATGTCCTTAATTTAACTTTGATTTCATAAATTCAGATGCATTAGCATCACTATTTAACCTTTTATCAAAGTCATTATTCAAAAATGCTACATAAAGGACCAATTTATTGTCAACACTATGGTAAAATTTGTATCTTTGTTTTTTATTCCATTTACTGCTTCAACAAGCCATTGAATTTTTGTCACTAGCCTGGAATGTTTTACTAAATTTTTGAGTTAAATTCTTGGTCTAAATATTCCACTACGTGTCTGATTCCGTCCATCCAGAATAATCACATTTTCTTTCAAAATTCTTGGAAAACCATTCGGATTCTGCATAATGTTCTGTAATATTTGAGCATCATTTTGATTAGCATAGGAGGGCATCAACATCATAATCATCTGTAGTACAAATAGTAAATAACTTACTTTTACCTTTTTTGCCCAGAATACGACATTGATTAGTTGTATTATTGGTACGTTTTTTATGACGGATGTAAGCCCCATCACATATTGGAATTAGTTAATCGTTACCATCATGTAAAGCATCTGAATAATCACTAATAAGTTGTCCATAGTCTAATTGAGGGAAAGAAGCTATCGACAATAACTTCAGTGATACTTTGAGAAGATGAATTAACCCTATGAGTTTGTCATATATATATATATTTATCAGCTCAGTGGCTCAAGATTTTAATTGGTGATTGGTTAAGTTTGCAACCAAAGAGTCCTGGCTAGGGTATGGATGTTTAGTGGTATTTTTCATGTGTTACCGAGTTGGTAACAGTGGACTAGACGAGGTTGTGTGAGAGACAACACGGCTAATTGCTGTACCACTCCTGAGTTCGAGTCTCAGCTGGGGCAGATGCCAATATCGTAGGGAATGGCCGTTGTATAATTGTCTATGTGTATGTGTCCTGGCTGAGTGGTGGAATAGCTAATTCTAAACTCCGCCAGGACGTTAATCTAAATAAGGCGTTAAAATAAAAAATATATTATACTCAATGCTCAATGAACACGTTTAATTGCTTATCCGGATAAAGAGTAATTCGCTATGGTATCTATTGTTGTAGCATGGTATTTAATGGCTAAATTCTTTATAAAATGACTTAAGTCTAAAATATCCATTTAGCTAGTATTAGAATATGGTTTCAATTGGTTAAGACTATTATCATAAACTCGATTTTTACACGTGCATTAGCTTGACATGTATGTTTGTATGCAAACATTTTCAATCTTTGAACGTGATCCTCACCCACTTCAAAACGTCAGATTAAACTGATACTTTACACACTTATCAATGACCGATGACAATACAATAATTTGACAACTTTGTCCTAATGTCCTCACTAGGATCATCAGGATAAAATAAAATTTTTAAAAATGACTAATCTATTGTCGATATTTTGGAGGATGCGCCGCAGTTAATGATATAACGTATTTGCCGCTATATAAGCCCTTGTTAAACACTAGTTCCAACTTTAATACATACATTATGATGTAATATTAATTATGTACTACTAGCGGATACTCAGTGGAAAAGCAGGACGAATGGCGTGACTAATAAAAAATTATAGTTTAAAAAACTAAACTAAACTAAAAAGTAAAAAATAATGTTTACATATTTTATCTACGATCGTGTAAAAAACAACAATATTGTACATGATTTCCAGTGTAAAAAGTGGCCTTTTATAAGAAACTGTGCAATAAAAATTTTTTTGCACGCCTTTACTGTACGATTTCTAAAAAATCAAAAAACTACGCCAGTTTATTTATAATATCGTATTTACTTTACTTTACTTTACTTTACTTTACTTTACTTTACTTTACTTTACTTTACTTTACTTTACTTTACTTTACTTTACTTTACTTTACTTTACTTTACTTTACTTTACTTTACTTTACTTTACTTTACTTTACTTTACTTTACTTTACTTTACTTTACTTTACTTTACTTTACTTTACTTTACTTTACTTTACTTTACTTTACTTTACTTTACTTTACTTTACTTTACTTTACTTTACTTTACTTTACTTTACTTTACTTTACTTTACTTTACTTTACTTTACTTTACTTTACTTTACTTTACTTTACTTTACTTTACTTTACTTTACTTTACTTTACTTTACTTTACTTTACTTTACTTTACTTTACTTTACTTTACTTTACTTTACTTTACTTTACTTTACTTTAAAAATATGTTAAAATAACTTTTTTAAATTTCAAATAGATTATAAAATTAATCAAAAGTTTGCTGAGAAAAGTAGAAGTGTTAATTGTTTACTCCTTATGGCGAGAAAAGATCTTGTATGGGCAGAAAATGTATGTCAATTTTTCCTTTTTGTTAAGTAAATATTATAAAACTAGCTTTCGGGCCATCGGGTATACGTAGCATCCTAGACATGAAATTAATTGAGTGATTAGTTTAAATATTCACCAGTGTTACGAAAGCAGCCATTAACGAATGCTATTTTTAATATATTTTTTTGTTATCAATATTTTTAATTTAATCTCGTTTATAATATTCGCAATAAACTATTTAGAAAGTAAACAAATGGATGATTGAATTGTATTGGAAAAATGTATCCAGTTGATTTAGTCAAATGTTGGCCCCATAAAAGAAGTAGTGTTTATTTTTATTGCCAATAAAAAGGAAAACACTTTAAAGTACTGGAAATTGATTACTTACATTAATGATGGGGATTTTTTAAACCCTACCGCATTAAAATATATTTTCTTTTCACACAATGCAAGATTCTCTGCATTTCAATCAGCACAATTTCCCTAGCGTTAGTTTATTTGGTTTGTATGGAGTCTTATTGCACTCGACCAGGAGCGTACCCAAGCGAAATGCAGAAAGTTATTTTTAAGAAGGCTACAAATGATTTTAAGGAACCTTATATTAATGAACTGAAAATAATTTAGTTTTTGTTCGACCGTCAATAAGTCATTGCCTTTATGACAAATTTAGTAAACTTAAACTGTCATTTCTCTGGCACTTATTTGAGTGGCAGTACAAGTATTTAACTGTCGCTCATGAGCATCACTAATTGATTTCTTTTATTTTGTACATTTAAACAATCTAATTTTTTTAAATCGGCTTATTTAGATTAGCGTCCTGACGGAGTTTAGCATTGGCTATACTACCATTCAGCTAGGACACATACATATAGATCATTACCCAACGAACATTCCCTACGACATTCCCATCTGCCGCGGCTGAGACTCGAACTCGGGAGTAGTGCAGTAACTAGCTGTGTTGCCTCTCACGCAACCTCGTCTAGTGCATTGCTATTAGTTCGGCAACCCATTAAAAACTCCACTAAACATCCATATCATAGCCAGGATTCGAACTCGCGACTCCTAAGTCTCAAGTTTACCGTGTAACCATTGAGACACTGAGTTGGCTTTCTGGAGTTTTTGTGAAACGAAATTCAAAGCCTGCAGGAAAGAGAACAATTATATTTCTGACTAAAGAGCTGCAATCCACAGAATACAGTAATTATCAGGGTGTGAATCAACCATAATTTTTCCCGTAGGTGGATTGGATGTAGTAATCCATTGACAGTCTGGTCGCTAAGATCGCCGAATTTGACACCCCTTAATTGTACTTATGAGATACTCTTAAAAGCAATTGATATAAATCTTGATAACAGCGGGTATTATATGACATAAGTAGACTAGCTTATCTCCAGAGAAGATTATAAAAAAGTTCATAATATTGGAAGAGGATAAATAACTGCATGAAAATTGAAGATACTGGAATACAGAGAATTGCCTGTCTAAGCATAATCGGAGCTATACGAACAACGCCAACGAAAGCTATGGAGGTAATGCTGTGTCTGCCACCACTAGATATATATCTAGGAGAAGTGGCTCTGACAAAATGGTACGTCTCAAATCCGTTGGCATACAACCAAATGTAGGCTGTGTATAGACCAGAAGCCTGTGGAATGAGGCTGTCAGAAAGACGCCTCTTCTATAGGCGTGCATTGATGACATTTCTCCCCGATTTGTCTTTGACAGACCATACATAATACAGACGAATAGTGAGAACGAGGCTGCTGGTGAAGGTGTGATCAACATCTTCACAGACGGATCAAAAAAGAAGGATGCGGCAGGAAGTGGAATATACTGGAGGTAAACTTCTTTGTTTCATTTTTTAAAATTTATTAAATTTTTTTAAATTGAGCATTTCTCTTTAACAATGTAACATATATTTTACAGTTATATCAGTCCAGGTACCCTTTTATTAACAGATAATTCCATGCCACTGTAAATTTTTCTAGGAAATTCGAGTGATGACTAAGATTTGAAGTAAAATTTTGCCTTTTTTAATCCCGAAAAAAACTGATGATACTGATAGTTCGAGAAATTGCACTAAAATATCTTAAAGAGTATTTTTCTCTCCTATTTCTTTTTCTTCGAACGCCTCTGTCGGCACAGATGGTCCTGCCTCCATTAGTTCTACACAAAAGGGCTTTCATCAGGATTAGCGAGACTCTCTCGAGACGAACCTTCAACTGTTTGTTTACCACTTTCTTCACTCCTATTAACAGAATATGTGTAAATTGAATAACTCCTCTCAATCCCTCTCTATTAATCTGGAACGCCTGGAGTTTTGTTGTAGACATTTTAGTTGTTCAATTACAGTAAATTTGTTTTTAAATAAAATAAATTGCCTTTAAATAGTTACAGAGAAGTAAAATGATCGTACATGTACTAAAAATTCAAACGTGATTTAATTTTATTTCTATTAAACGCTTAACTAATATTGTGAAGATTTCAAAAAGAATTCCTACTACTCAATGTAAGTATACGGGGTGATTCGCAATACGGAAAATGATAAAAATAATAGGAAAAATAATTTTACTAAGATGTTGAGGCTTATGACAAAAATAATATACTAAGCAAGGAGCAATATTGATTTGGGGTAGTAGTCCTGCACGACTGGATCCCACCTTGCATTTTATGATAAAGCTTTGAAATTGTTCGTTAGACCCTACCCTTTGATATAAGAAATGTTGCCTCGGTCGGGGGCTCTGTGGGGGCCCTGTTCAGCACAGTTGCCTACCTTCAGGGGCAAATCGCTTGTTCTGGAACTGAAAAGTGTCGTATACGGCTAAAATTTGGTACACATGCGGCATTTGGGATGTTTGAGACCACAAGCAACTGTCCCAGGGCCCACGACCTTTTTTTTTCAAAATAGCGGCAGAGAAAATGCATAAAATAACGTTATTTTCCGGAAAAGTTTACTCTACCGTATTTTTTTCGAGTGAGGTCTCGTTCCATATGTTTTCGGGGTCACTGATTTCGAAAAATCATGTGTGGTTTGTAGGGGCGAGCGTAGGTGCGTCTTTACTATGTACATACTTCGGTATGCGATGTAAAGCAACGACAGGCGCAGTTAGTACTTGGATGGGTGAACATTCCAACGGAAACCGCGTTCTCGCCTCACACATCTTCCAGCGGCTTGTATATCAGTGTATGCGCGGAAGCTATACAACTTTAGGTGAGGGTTGTATAGGAGATATACCATCCTTTGGAGGGGATGTAAAGCCGTCGGTCCCTTGTCTATTAAATGTTAGGCAAGTAAAAGATCCCTACTCTTCTTAAGGGAAGAGGTTCGGCAAAATTCCTGGTTGGGGGTAGCTCGTCTACAGGCGTCGGTGTTAGGCCTCAGTAGCGGAAGTAGGCCGACGTTAAATAAATGTATAAAAAAAAAATGTGTGGTTTGTGTTTGAAGTGAAGTTTAGTGATGTGTGGTGCAAATTGCATCGACTTTTCGGTAAGTTTTGTTTGGTAACATCAGTTATAAGTATATTAGTGAAACTGAAATTTTTACCCCTGCATTTTTTATAGATGTCTTTTGAGAATGTTGAAAAATTTTAAACTGTGTGGCATTGGTTTGGTGGAGGATCATAATTCGAAGGAGATTAGATGAGGAACTAGACTAATACAACAACCACAATTCAAATAAGGCAGCGCAAATTGATTTCCTAACTCACAAGAAAGAAGATTCTTTCCGACATGACAACAACAAGACACTGTTTCACCTGCTTTCCACCAGCATCGCCGATTTGAACATCCCAGCAAAAAGATTTTTTTGTTACTTTGGAAGAGAATGTCATTAAAAGCCCGCACGATGCTGATTGTTCCTCTCTGGCGCCATGCAACCACGAGGAGGCGGATATACGCTTATTTATTCTGCTGTGGAAAAATTGTGATAAGGACATGTGATACGGATGTACTGGTGCTTGTGGGTCAAGCAGTCTGCTATATTTTGTCTTCTTAATATTATCTATGAACACTTAGATAATAAGTAAAAATTCTTTTAAATCTTTGTTGTCCAGAGCAAAGTATTTAACTTTTCAATCATACTCATCCTATAGAAATTGTGGACACAAAGTAATTTGTATGTCGATGTGTCCCTCAAGGTTCGAACCTGGAATCAATACTTTCATCCTTTTTTAAACATATTACTGGATAGTACAAGCTCATACCTCTTAGTAATGTTTGCAGATAGCCATTCATTTTTAAATATAAGTGAAAATATCAATAATCTTATGCTGCACAGAATAAAATGAACCCATTTGAATATAAATTTGAAAATGAATAATTACTTACTAAGTAGTTGTAAGGTACTATTATTTATTATAAAACGTTACTAGCTTAAAATATTCTTCTGACATCAAAATCGTCTATATTAGTGCATTCTGTGAGTCGGATAGAATCTCGAAAAATATGAATATTTTCTAACCTAACGAGACAATGTCTCCCCCCCCCCCGTTTTTGAGGATGCTGAATTCGATGACGGTGGCTAAATGTCTCTCCGAGGTCACCCCACCCTCCAAACGGCCAAAAACCACCCCCGAAAATGTAAACCGCGTATCCGTCGTCTCCTACCAGCCAAACCTGTTTTGCTCCCGTTTTCGAGTATGTTGAGCACGATGGTGATGTCGAGATCCTTCCTCGACCCTCACCAATCGCCCAAACAGGCAAAAACCATCCCCGAAAGTGGTAAACCCCAGATAGGCCGTCTTCTCTCGGCTAAATCCGTGTTACCCCCGTTCTCGACAATGCTGAGTACAACGATGATGCCGAGACCACTCCTCAATCTCCACCAACCTCCACAACCGGCTATGAACCACCATCGAAAGGGGTAACATGCGATAGTTATATCGAGACCCCTCCTCGACCCCCGCCAACCCCCCAGATGGTGACCAAGAGCCACCCCCGAAAGAGATAAGCGGCATATCCGCCGTTTCCTACCGGCCAAACCTGTGTTACCCCCGTTTTCGAGGATGCTGAGCATGGTGGTGATGTCGAGACCCCTTCTCGACCCTCGCTGAGCGAGGAAAGGTCGCGATATTTTTTTCATGTTCAGCATCCTTGAAAACGGGTAAAACGGGTTTAGCCGAGAGAAGACGGCTTCTCCGCGGTTTACCCCTTTCGGGCGTGGTTTTCGGCCGATTGGAGGGTTGGCGGGGGTCGAGGAGGGGTCTCGACATCACCATCATGCTCAGCATTCTCGAAAATGGGGGGTAACAGAGGTTTTAACCGAGGAAACACGGCTTATCCGCGGTTTACCCCTTTAGGGGGTGGTTTTTGGTCGTTTGGGGGTTGGTGGCAGCCGAGGAGGGGTCTTAACATCACCATCGTTCTCAGCATCCTCAAAAAAGGGGGTAACACAGGTTTGGCTGGTAGGAGACGGCGCGTAGGCGGTTACCCCTTTCGGGGGTGGTTTTTGGCCGTTTGGGGGCTGGGGTGGGTGATCTCTGAGAGAGATTTAATCACCGCTATCGTGTTCAGCATCCTCAAAAACGGAGGGGGTCTCTTTAGGTTAGAAAATATTCATATTCCTGTCCGATTTACAGAATCCACTACATGGAGTATTTCAGAAAATCCGTATCATAAGGAATTAATTCTTTATAACTGCAATGAAATCTGACTATCAAATATCTTGCAGATGCCGTCGGGAAGATACTTGGGAAGTGCAACGAAAGTTCACAAAGCATCATTTTGGTAAGTGTAACAAAATTTCATAAGACGTAACTTGTTCCCGAAACGTGATTCACGAAGAGTAATTTTTGTAACTGTAACGATATTTCATTAGGCAGGACGTGATTCACAAGGTGTCATTTTAAAAACTCGATAAAGGACAAGAGGAAGTGTTTGTGGCATTGAAGTTCAATGAAACTTGAAATATTTACCTGATGATGTCTACTTAATAGGCAAAGGGAATCAGTTCCATGAAAACACCGGTATTTCAATTTTAGGTGTAGGGGTGAACGAAGGTGCATCTTTACTATGTACATACTTCGGTATGCGATGTAAAGCAACGACAGGCGCAGTTAGTACTTGGAAGGGTGACCATTCCAACGGAAACCGCGTTCTCGCAGTGTGCATCGAGAAGTGAAAGCGTACGGACGTACACCGAGCCATCAGAGTGCACAGTGAAGTGGAAGCCCCACAGACAGTGACGTCGATAGTGTTGAAGAGGAAGTTCACACGTCTTTTTCAAGACACCATTTTCTGTTATTAATCATAACTTTTTTCCATAATAATATAGGTATTCCCTTACAGGAAACCGACAACGACGTTACCGTGGAGGACGGTAACATGGAGTACAGAGAAGACGAAATGTCCCAGAGCGGTAGCTCCCGAGGGGGCCCCCCAACACCAAGGGACGACAAGGAGACGATAAAACGTCTCACAGAGGAGAACAATGCTCTCAAGAAGAAAATAGACGAGCTCACCGAAAGGTTGGAGCAGATGCAGAGGGAACAGAAGTCCCAGCATGAAGAGCTTCTGCGTGCGATTCGGGGAGAATCGCAAACACGGAAAAGAAAAAATCCGCCCGCTGCCAACACGGACTCGGACGAAGAGGCCCCTAAGGCGGCAAAGAAGGTGGCTGAAGAGCCCCTCAAGTGCCCCCTCGAGTCCGAGTCACCTAGACAGAGCAGATCGGGATCCAGAGCCCCCCAGCAGGAGGCTAGCGTCCGCCAACAAGAAACCCGGAAAGAGGAGACCGAGGCCCCTCAAACAAGGACAAGAAGCCAGCGTGTACCCCCGGTAGTGCTGCGAAACAAAGAGACGTGGACAACGGTGAGCCGTCGTTTAACCGAAACCGGTATAAACTTCAACAAGACCAAAGTTACCGGGGAGGGAATCTCCATCGAGCCCGCGACGTCCGAGGACTATCGGAGGATGACAAGGATGTTCGCAAATGAAAAGAGGGAGTACCACACGTATGCCCTGCCAGAGGAACGGCAGCTACGTGTGGTCATTCGAGGGATCCCGAGCGGCGTTACCTGCAAAGAGGTGGCAGAAGACCTCCAGGACCAAGGATTCGCACCTACCGCGGTCCAGCGAATGATGTCAAGACGGACAAAACAGGAGGTGCCCCTCATGCTTGTCCTACTCCCACAGGACCAGGACAAGATACTCCAAGTAACGAGGTGCTGTTCTCTAGTTGTAAGGACTGAGAGACAGCGAGCCAAGGTAGCGGCATCCCAATGCCACCGCTGCCAGCGTTTCGGCCACGGCCAATCCAGGTGCACCGCGCAGCCGAAATGCGTGAAGTGCGGCGAGGCACACCGGACGACGGAGTGCAAAAAGAAGGCAGACGAACCGGCCAAGTGCGCGAACTGCCAGGGGGCCCACCCGGCCAGCTACAGGGGGTGTCCAAAGTACCCCAAACAATCAGCCAGCACCACCCAAAGGCCGGTACAGAGGCCAACGATGACCTCAACACAGAAGGGCGGCGTAGCGCCAGGCACAAGCTACGCCAGAGTAGCCCAGGGCAAGGCAGGACAGAACACCGTCCCTGCCGCAAAACAACAAGCATCGCCAGAGGCCAAAAACCTCACAGCGGTGCTCGCACAGATGCAACAAATGTGCTCAGCGATGAGCGCATTTTTTGCACAAATGCCAAATTTAACTAATCTGTAATGCCTTTACAGGTTAAACCGGAAGTCCTGCAGATGGCGGCCTGGAATGTCAACGGCCTGCGAGAAAGGAGACTTGAAGTCGAAGAGCTCCTGACCAGGTACGACATAGACGTCATGGCAGTGCAGGAAACCAAGATGACCCCGGCCAAGGAGATCAACTTCCCAGGATACCACACCTACAGGATGGACTGGGTAAACAACCCTCAGCGACCCGCGAGAGGAGTGGCCCTATTGGTGAAGAAAACCATAGCCCACCATCCGACAGTACTGCCTGAGCTAGAAAACATGAACGCCACCGCCGTAGTAGTGTCCACAGCGCGAAATGGCGACATACAAGTGGTCTCATGCTACCAGCCACCCCGCAGCAGGCTTACCGAGGGGGATCTGGACGCAATCTTGCCTGCCAGGACACAGGTCATCGCAATTGGCGATTTCAACGCCAAATCCCAGGAATGGAACAGCGGCATAACCAACACTCGAGGACGAGAGCTGCTGAGGTTCCTGGGACAGCACGCCGGCGAACTGATGGTGGTAGGACCGGACCAGCCCACCTTCGACAACGGCAGACACAGGCCAGACGTACTGGACATCGCGATCCTAAAGGAGATGACCTTCGAGGCAGAGATCACCACCAGAACGGAGGGATCTACCGAGCACAACCCGATCTTCCTAACCCTAGGAGGACAGGCGAGTGAGGACAACGCCACCTTCACGAAGAGACGAACGGACTGGGAATCGTACCGGCAGCACCTGCAGCAGTACATCGCACAAATTCCCAGGCTAGAAACCGTGGAGGACGTTGAGAGGGCCATCATTACCCTAGAGGAGCAGATCCTGGAAGCGATAAGGGCCAGCACGACGGAAATAGAAGTAAGAAGGCACCCAGCACCGATGGCAAACCTCCCAGAGGTCACCAGGCAGCTGATAAGGGACAGAAGGAGCGCCAAGAGACGGGCTCAGAGGACCAGGCTCCCCGCCGACAGAAGGGAGTACAATGTCCTCAGCCGAAGAGTGAAAGCCGCCCTCCAGGAACACCGTCAGGAGGGGTGGCAACGCCACCTTGAGTCACTGGATCCACAGGACAGAAGCATGTGGAACACACAACGTGCCCTGCGAAACCGAAGGAAGCCTATGCGCCCGATTCACGGAGAGCGAGGGATCGTCTACACTAACCAGGAAAAAGCCGAGGCGTTCGCCGACAGCTTAGAACTGCAGTGCAGAGAGAACGAGCTCGATGACGAGGACGAGGACTGGGTGGACGACGTCGAACGCAAAGTACGAAGGATCCGCCGCCTGCCAGATGACGACCACATCCGTCCGACTACCCCCGAGGAAGTCAAGGAAATCCTGAGGAGCCTAAAGCCGAGAAAAGCTCCGGGATGTGACAAGATAGGAAACATCGCTCTCAAAAAGCTGCCCAGGAAAGGAGTAGCGGCGCTAGTCAACATCGTAAACGCGATGTTAAGGTTACGGCACTTTCCAGCCAGGTGGAAAAAGGCCGACGTTATTATGATCCCTAAACCAGGGAAAGAACTAATTTTCCCGTCTTCTTACAGGCCCATCAGCCTCCTCCCAGCCATGAGCAAGGTTGCAGAACGGGTCATCTTGAAGAGGCTAACAGAGAAGACAGAAGAGCTGAACATCATCCCGGATGAACAGTTCGCATACCGAACAGGACATTCCACGGAACTCCAAGTGCTTCGCCTCACCGAGGAGATCACCAAGGGGTTCAACCAGCGTCAAGTCACCGCGGCGCTGTTCCTAGACGTCGCCAAAGCATTCGACACGGTCTGGCACGACGGTCTCTTAGCTAAAATGATGAGTATGGGTTACCCCATCGAACTCGTCAAACTAGTGAGATCCTACCTACACTGCAGACAGCTAAGGGTGAAAATCTCGGACCAACTCTCCACCTACAGGACCGTGGAGGCGGGAGTTCCACAGGGATCGGTGCTGTCACCGCACCTGTTCGCCATCTATACCTCGGACCTCCCCCGGACCGACCATACAGCCCTAGCCCTGTATGCAGACGACACCGCCCTGATTGCCAGATCCTGGAAGGCCAGAGACGCAACCAGAAAACTCCAGGAAGCGGCCACACTCCTGGAAGAATGGTGCACGAAGTGGAAAGTCGCAGTCAACGCCGACAAGAGCCAAGCCATCCTCTTCAGACGAGTGCGGAAAGAAATTCCCACAGGACACGTCTCCATGAACGGCGAGGACATCCAATGGCACGACACCGTCAAATACCTTGGCGTGGTCATGGACAGAAGCCTAACATGGAGACAAAACACGGACGCCATCACAGCCAAGGCCCGACGTACGAGAGCCCTCATCTACCCAATGACGGGAAATGGGAGCCGACTTAACTTGAGGAACAAGCTCACGCTTATCAAGACCCTCATCAGGCCGCAGCTGACGTACGCCTCGGTAGCGTGGGGCTACCAGGCGAAGTCCTACATGAAGAGAATCCAGGCAGTGGAGAACATCGCCCTCAGGACGGTAGTTGACGCCCCATGGTACGTGAGAACCGCAGACATCGTCAGAGACCTGGAGTACACCACGGTCACTGAAGTCATCCGGGAACGAGCGAAGAAGCTGTACGCCCAAGCCGAGGAGCATGGGAACCCGCTGATCAGACAGGCCACTGATTACGACCCCGCGGACGCCCCGAGGCACAAGCGACCGAGGGTTCAGCTACTGGACAACGGGTAAGTATAACCTTTATTTCCCGCTAACAGATCTGTTTCAGATACGCCAGGACGGACCACCACTACCAGAGACATGACGTTTTCAACCCTAACCCAACCTCCTTGCGGGCGTCGGACAACATACCGTCCGACGCCCGTTGTCCTACCTGCTCCGTGGAGACCGAAAGTGCTAAAAGAAGCACTTAGGTCTCCACACTCCCGAGCTACACAGCTCATCCTTACCTTTCCGACGATCCGGGGTAGGATATCAATTGATGTCCTACGTACCGGCAGTCAGTCCCAGCCAAAACTTCCTAAACCCAACTCGACCGATGACTACCCCCGGGGGCGACAAGCTGGCGAAGAAAGAAAACATCAAGACAAGAAGAGCGCCAGAAGAGACCTCAGCCAGCGAGGTTCAACAGCCAGGACCAGGGGAGGTCCGCAGAAAATACCACGACACATCTCACATTTGTGAGCTGGGTCTGGTAGAAGTACGCGGGCCCACCTATCACGAAGGCCGGTCCAGGTCTACAGAGATAATCTAGGTGCAAAGAGTAATAGTCCTACTCGGCCCTAGTTATCGAGACCGACATCCAGCCAATGGATATTGGCGCGCGCGTTCTCGCCTCACACATCTTCCAGCGGCTTGTATATCAGTGTATGCGCGGAAGCTATACAACCTTAGGCGAGGGTTGTATAGGAGATATACCATCCTATGGCGGATGTAAAGCCGTCGGTCCCTTGTCTATTAAATGTTAGGCAAAATTCCTGGTTGGGGGTAGCTCGTCTACAGGCGTCGGCGTTAAGCCTCAGTAGCGGAAATAGGCCGACGTTAAGTGTATAAAAAAAAATTTTAGGTGTGAAATTTGAAGTGGGTATACTGGGTTTCTGATGTGATCATTTACCGTAACACGTCTAAAGGGCCTTATTCTTAATTTTGTCAGATTTTAATTGAACAAGGATTCATTAAAAAATGAACCAAACAAAATCACAAGAGCATAATATTGATGTCAATAAATAAAAATAGTTGACCACCTAATGATGCCTAAATATCGAAACAATATTCACATACATAAAACTTTATTTTCCTCAAGTTCGTGGCATTGGATTTTAACAAAACTTCAAATATTTACCTGATGATGTCTACTGAACAGGCGAAGGAATTTACTTCCATGAAAACACTGGTATTTCAATTTCATGATATCTGCTTGGCGTGGTATTTCATGTTGGTACACTGGGCCTCTAATGTGATCGTTTGCAGTAATAAACTCTACTTCCTAACTGCCTTATCACTACTGTAAGCATCAACATCATAATTGTGGAATACATACTTTCAGAAAAAATTAAACTCTTTTACCACACAACAAAAATACAATCCAGTAAACGCGGCAGCTGTCATATTTTTAGTTAACCAGTACCCTGTCTATCGATTTCCTTAAACCTAAGATAATCACGATCTTGAAATTAAGTAGTGATATTGTGAAATAGATTTTTATAGAAAAGAATTACTTATCTCCTAACTATTAGTTAACCAATGACTGTGAAACCGGATGTAAGTGACATATTTTGAGTACACAAATTTTCTTTTAGGAATTACGTAACTATATTTATATGCATTTTCTAACATATTTGCTATTACAGTTCTTAGATTAGTGATGTGAAATATTTTGAAATCTCAGAACATAAAGTGAATCAAATATTTCTCTATCATGAATAACGTCGGCTTGCGACGATGAACCTGTTTTTGTCAATTATGTATTAAATTATACATTATACTGAACTGAAATAACAAAAAATAATGGGAAAGTGGTGCAGCGTTGTTGTTATTTCATGTTTTATCTTCAACAACAATACAGCTTATACAACTTCACCCTCACATACAAGGGTTAAATCTTCGATTAAACCAGAGAAGGCGTCAAATATCGAGGAGTGGCGCCCCTTACGTTGGCATTGTTGTCAGTAAGGGGGCCTTCATAAGCTCAAATTTCTATTCAAACGTTATTTTGCATGTGTTTGTTTTCTTCTTGTGCGACCCTCCGTTCAAATCTGTTTTTTAATTTGGATTTGAAGCTGACTGACTTTCCTTGAATTAACAATATGTTTTCCAGCGTTTAGATGCATAATTGAGAGTATTGATCTGATTATCAGAAAAGTAATAAGCATACAAATAACTAGATATTATTAAAAATAGCCAAAAATAAGGCGATAGAGAAAATTTTACATAGAGTATCGCGACATAGAAAAATAAGTCTGTTTTGGTGAAACTAAGAATAACCTGAGTTTTCTACATCGAGTAGGTTAGGGAACACTTTTTTGCGAAAAGGTATAAATTGGTCATTTTTATGGGTGGTTTTTCAGATTTAATTTATTTTGAACCTTTTAAAATGCTAGTTAAGAAACGAGAACGGTACCCTTTTATTGTCGATATTCAAAGAAACTTCAGTTCAAATTTCGTGAAAATCGGTTCACCGCCCCCCATGATATGTATATACATACAGGCTGTCCATTTTATCAGGGCCCTCGAGAATATCTCACTTAATATCGGCCGTACAAAAAAAAATTATTTTTACAAAAATTGTGCCGATTTATATAACCTACAAAATGGTTTAAGGACATTTGAAATCCATGGCCTACTTTAAAAGTTATGGCGGAAAATATCGAAAATGCGGAAAACGTCTAGGCCAAATATCTCTATTATTTGAAGAGATACGAGAAAAATTCTAAGGCGAAAATTTTCTGCAATACAGAGTGTTTCAATGAGGTTTTATCCATTTTTTTTGGATTTGAGATTGTATGTATTTTGAGATTTATTCTTCAGGCTGTTAAAAAAATTATTTTCAAACGGGTGGCAAATGGCGCTATTAAATAGAGTATTTTTTTCCCTTTTCAACGATATATCACATGCCATATTTATTGATTGGTACTACGTTAGTAATTATAAAAACTTTTTTTTTAATCAATAATTTTTTTTAACAAGCATTATACTTGCCGTGGAGAAGTAGGATTAAATAAAACGATAAAATAATTCAATAAGTTGTTCAAATCTTTGCTATAATAAAACAATACAATTAAGAAGAATAAAGTAAATTCAGGTAACAAAAACAAATTAATAATAAAAAGAATATAGCACACAGAACATTAATATTTATCTAATCCTCAAAATAATTTTTAAGATATCATATCAAGTGTTCCAAGTTTCCAACGCGACTTCTTATGCACAATCGAGCGCGGCGAGGTACTGCATTTAAAACTTTACTCAGCATTTTGGGGGTAACTGTAATACATGCCTGTTAAATTCGAGCTATTAGGTCCTCTATATTTTGCGGTGTCGTCGAAAACACCTTATCTTTAATATGCCTCCATAGAAAAAAAATCCATTGGGGCTATATCTGGAGAACGAGGGGGCCATCGAATAAATCCATTGGTATGTATCCAATGTTGAGGCAAAATTTCGTCTAAATAATCTAGGCAAATCTGGGAATTGTGAGGAGGAGCTCCATCTTGTTGAAAATATTGATAGTTGTGTCGATTCTCTAAAGGTAGGTCATCTAAGAATTCATTAAATTCATTTCTCAAAAAGTTAAGGTACCTTTGACCACTGAGGTGACCATAAAAATAGAGACCTATTAAATTGGTGCCTAAAATACCTATCCACACATTTATTGAAAAACGATTTTGAAACCCAGTCGGTCTATGCCAGTGTGTATTTTCAGAAGTCCATTTGCAATGAATATTGCGATTAAAAAATCCTTTATTGGAAAAATTTGCCTCGTCGGACCAAAATATTTTACTACATATTAATGGGTCGGCACGCTTTTTTTTTAACAGTCACCTCCTTGGTGTGTCTCCCGCTTGTAAATTGTGAACTTTTTTGGCTTTATAACACCGATAACCATTTTTCTTTAAAATCTTTCTAGCAATTGTTTTATTTATATGACAAGCAATTTTAATTTCTCTTAATGATGTTTCCAAATTTTCTGTATTTTTATTTCTTACATAATTAATAACTCGGTTTACCTTATTTACATTATCAGTAACACTGTTCAACCTTGTCTTCTTCTTTAAAAACGAACCATTATTTTTCAATTTCGTAGCTAATTTTCTGAACAGAGTTTTATTCGGCTGTAGTGTTTCTGTATTCTACTTGAGCTAATCCAGAGTCAAAATTGCATTGGCAATATGTAACGAACATTTTATAACCATCAATGTGAGTGAAAATCATTTTTGAAAATTCTAAATTCTTAAACGAGTAAGATTGAGTGAGAGTTTAAGTACTAACTGAGATGATCTGTTAAAAAATTAAATTGTCAAGTTTGTTCACAGCCAACTATTTTAAAAGAATTGAAATAATAGTGAAGTTATGAAATACAAACAAATGAATATTATACTTAAATTAATTGGTAAAGACATTTTAACTTTCTGAGCAAGGAGCGACGCTTTTATGGATGACCTCTATACACTGGCATAACTGGGAATACTCTTTTCATAATTGCTCCATGTTGTTTTTTTGATTATTATTTTGTTTTTGTTACCTGAATTTACTTTATTCTTCTTAATTGTCTAAATGTTTTATTATAGCAGAGATTTGAACAACTTATTATATTATTTTATCGTTTTATTTAATCATACTTCTCCACGGCAAGTATAATGCTTGTTAAAAAAAAATTATTGGTTTTAAAAAAATGTTTTTATAATTACTAACGTAGCACCAATGAATAAATATGGCATGTGATATAGTTGAAAAGGGAGGAAAATACTCTATTTAATGGCGCCATTTCCCGCCCGTTTCAAAATAATTTTTTTACAGCCTGAAGAGTAAGTCTCAAATTACAGCGGTTCTGACAAAAAAAATAGATGAAACCTCGTTGAGATACTATACTCTGTTTTGCAAAAAATTTCCGCCTTAGAATTTTTCTCGTGTCTCGTGTTTTCCGCATTTTCGATATTTTCCGCCATAACTCTTAAAGTAGGCCATGGATTTCAAATGTTTTTAAACCATTTTGTAGGTTACATAAATCGGCACAATTTTCGTAAAAATATTTTTTTTTGTACGACCGATATTAAGTGAGATATTCTCAAGGGCCCTGATAAAATGGATAGCCTGTATACTGGAAAAATGTAAGAAATTGAATTAGGGCTAACTTGGCCAAACTTTAACCGAGTTTGATAAAATTTTAGACGAAAGAAACCTATATATAACCAAAAAATAGCCTACCAAATTTTAGCAAAAAATATCGTATAGTTTGGCCGCAATTTTATTTTTACTAAAATTCCACAAAATTTTCTAAACGTTCCCCAATTTGTACCAATGGTCGTACAAATTTTTTTTTACCAAAATGAAGTTTTTATGTACTTTCACGTGATGTAACTAAAAAATAACGTTCTTTTTAACTCAGCCGATTTTTTGTCATGGTATATATTGATATGATATCACTTGTACCTTAAGCTCTACAACATTCGGATCAATTGAAGTTGTGTATTGCGTATAAAATGCATTTTATTTTATGTGAGTAGAGAGTTGCATGCCTGTTTTTTGTTTTCTGTTTTCGTTCATTTGTTCTGTTTGATAAAATACCAAAGTATTTTATAGAATAAAGATATTTTTATTAATTACATGCAATTTTTATATTTCAGCCAATATAAACAGTTAGAGATATGTATAACACAATTTAATGGTAATTAGAATCAGTTATGTTATTTTAATTCACTTAGTTATTGTTATACTAATTATCAAAATGTTTATAACATTTCGAACTGTTTATGCATTTATTATGTACATGTCGATATAAGATTTTTAATTTAATTTTTGCGGGAAAGTGATAAAACTGGGAAAAAGCTCAATACCACGTGATGAGAACCAATTTCGTTTTATCAAGTTGATGTCAAGAAAGATTCAAGTTGGTATCGGCGATTTTATTATTTGTGGAAAATATAAGGGAAAGTGTGGAAAAATTGGAAAATTAGAAGTTGCTAGGGGATGAAAAATAAATAACAAGAAAATTACAGAAAGTTGCAGAAGTTGAAAATTTTAGAGAAAGCAAATATTAAAAGATACGAGAAAAAATAGACTATTGTTGGTGAAAGTAAAATATATGACATCTTCGTTATCTGGCCACATGGTAGAAATTCTCCAAACAACTTCCTGTCTCACATTAATCACATACACCCTTTAATTGAAATCGAAAACAATTGTTCCCTCCCTCTCCTAGACGTCCTCATTACAAAACAAAACAACAATCAATTCTCCTACTCTGTGTAAAGAAAACCAACCCACACCAACCGCTACGTTAACTCAAAATCACACCATCCTCCATCACAAATAAATTCCATTGTCAACACTTTTGTAACCAGATCCCTCAGACTAACAGACAATCACAACAGACAATCCAAACTATAAACATTAGACGAAGCACTTCTACAAAACGGTTACGACAAAGGACATATAACGCGATCCATACACAAAACACAAAATCTAATGCTAAAATAAATTTTAGGGGCCCTTGGTCCAAATCCCAATTTAATTTTTTACTCCCATTAATAATAGTGTAGGGGTGGCAATGGGGGTGGTAGAGCCGCAAAATTTTTTTAGACGTTTCGTTCTTGCGTACACACTAAATCACATTTTAATTTTTTTTACCCCCTTTAATAATAGGATGAGGATGGCAATGAGGGTGGTAGAGGGGTAGCTAACGCCAAAACAATTTTTTTAGACATTTCGTTTTTGTATACATACTAGACCACATTTTAACGCCAATTTTTTTTTTTTGACGTTTCGTTCTTGTATACACACTAAATCACATTTGAATTTCTTTACCCCCATTAATAATAAGGTGGGGGTGGGAATGGAGGTGGTAGAGGGGGTAGCTAACGCTAAAAAAAATTTTAGACGATTCATTTTTGTACCAAAGTTCAAGTCAATATCATAAACAGTTCCAGAGTAAACGTGAGCACGAAAAAAAAGTTACAGACAGACCGACAGACCGACAGACCGACAGACAGACAGACAGGAAATTTTTTCTCTCAAATTTAAAATCTCGACTTTTCTCGTATTTTAAGCCTATTTCAACAACAACAACAAAATTTTTTTTGCAGTACTATACTTAAAGTAATTGTGAGCAGGTTTTAAATATATAATTTTTATTTTTCCTTTCGAAAATTCACTTGATTTTTATTAAACTTTTTGCATATATTGATCATTATTTTATTCATGTTTACTTTTTTTGTTAGTTGCACTAGATGTGTTAATGCAAGAAGTGTCTACTTCTGAATCGGTAACTAGATTTTGGAATATTTCTTCACCCTCGTCAACGTTAAAATCGTATACATCTGAGATACTTCCTGAAGTACAAACATCTTCTTCATAATTATCAACTTGTTTGAATTCTCCAACATCATAAATATATCAAGATTAATTTTAATTGCTCAGGCTCTTCATCAACCACAGCTTTGTCAACAATACTTCCTACATTTGGACACAAAGTATTCCTTCCATTGTGGCATAAATTGCTGCATGTAACGCCAATGGTTTTGCATGAGCAACGTTTAGTTTTGCAACCGACCTTACAATCACAAGCAATTATGTTGAGTAATTCATTAGGAAGATCAGTTTTATCAGTTCTTATCGGCATTAGTTCATTATCTGTTGTTTGGTGCCATCCAAAACTGACAGGATTTTGGAATAAAAATCAAGTGAATAATCGAAAAAAAAAAAAATATATTTTACCTTCGAGAGTTTTTTCTACCTAAATATTTAAAACCTGCTCACAATCACTTTTTATTATTGATACTGAAATTTCCATAATGAATAATTTACTTATAATACTTGCGCATACGTATAATACCGATAATGACGGGAAATCATGGCGCGCATATACGTATAAACAAATAATGACAAAAAAATCGGCTAAATTAAAAAAAATAAGTTATTTTTTAGTTACATCACGTGAAAGTACACAAAAAGCCTTCATTTTGGTAAACAAAAATTCGTACGATCATTTGGACAAATTGGGAAATGTTTTGAAAATTTTGTAGAATTTGAACTATAAATGGAATTGCGACCAAACTATTGAATATTTTTTTGCTAAAATTTAGCAGTACAGGCTATTTTTTGGTTATAAGTTACTTTCTTCTAAAATTTCATCGAATTCGGTTGAATTTTGGCCAAGTTAGCACCAATTCAATTTTTTATGTTTTTTTAGTATATGTATATACATATCGTGACGGGCGGTGAACCGATTTTCACGAAATTTGAACTAAAAGTTCCTTGAACATCTACAATGAAAAAGTACCATTCTCGTTAATTATCCACAAAAATGACCAATTTACCACTTTTAGGCGAAAAAAAAAAGGTTCCACTATCAACTCGATGTAGAAAACTCAGGTTATCCTTAGTTTCACCAAAACAAACTTATTTTTCTGTCGCGTTGATCAATATAAAATTTTCCCTCAAAATCTATCTTTACTCCAATATTATGCGTTTGTTAGTATATCCATAAAATGCTGAATGCTACAAAATTTTTCATATTTTTTCAAAGAGCGCTTTTTGTTTGAGGTAGCTATTAACAAACACATTAAAATAAAATTCTCATGATCACTGCTCATGGGATATAGATTTTATTATTAAAATCACTCTCAAATAAACGATAATCAGTAAGATGAGATATGTACATGACGTTGTCAATTGGATTTGAAGCCTTAAAAGAAATTTATAATAACCCATCGGAAAAGCCAGAAACAAATTTGAGGCCACTGGTTTATGCAAAGTATTTAAAAAGATAGAAACTGGCATAATGACAGTATTTTGCACTGATGTTTTGAAGATTTAAACGTCGACTTTTATAAAAGGACAAGTCTTTATTAGTAATATACATAATAAATAGGAATTTTTAATACAATTCTCTAAATAATTTTTCTATTGATGTATCCTCTCCTGGATAGAAAAGAATATAGAGATTAATCTGTGTCCCTTTCTAAATGTGTAGCCCCCTCCCACACAAGGCTCTTTCGGAATAAAGGGGGTTGTAATTACCGGTGGTGTTATTTATTTATTTATTATTAATGATTTAAACTGATGTCACCAGATAAAATTACATCGAATTTGAAATATTCCAATATATGGCGGAGGTGCCACGACTAAAATTTCCGCGTTAATAGCAGGGAACAAAGTATACAAGGGTCGCCGACAACGATTGCTTCAGCAAAGTTCTAACCAAGTGTAAATGAATCACTTTACAGATGCTGAAAATTCTAACGAGTTGCTAATTTCTAATTCAAAATAGACAACGACCTAATAATTTTGAAATATGGGATAAAGATCTTGTGCCTCAAACAAAAAGGTAAGATTGTAGCACAAATATAACTGGACATATACGTATGTTGTGAAATAGCTTTTAGGGCTATTGTGCAATATTTGCATATTTTAAAATTTGATATACAAGTTATGTGTGATTATTGAGAATTAATAATTAGACTTTTCGTTTGTTAATGGCCCGGATCAACATTTATGTTGAAATCATTTTCAATAATTCGCATTTATGGAGAATGGTATAGAATAGGGATTGTGATGTTGATAATTTACTAGTTGACGATAGTGGTTATGATATATAGTGTAAGCAAGTTAGCTCGAAAAACAAGGAATAGAAGAAAAAATTTATAAAGTTTTTAAATTTTGGTTATGAACTCTCAGTAGGGACCCAAGTACAGATCCGAAGAGTTCCCACCTCTCCGGTGGGAGCTTCATCCCCTTTTGCCCAAAAAACCACCCCCAATCGTGACCTCGCGATCTTTTTCGGCGTTTTGATCGTAAACCGCAATTTCTACGAAAAAATGTTATAGGACTTTTTATATTCTCCATGAAATTCTCTATAAAAATATCTCTTACTGTTTTTTGCGTATCTCCCACCCAACGCTCGTAAATGACCTTGGAAAATAAGCATAGTTCTCAGAGCGAAGAGAAAAATGAGCCCAGCGCCGTTTTTTGAGGCGATTATTTTGAAAAGTGTTAGTCTGAGCAAAAAAATGTATAGAATCGAAATTAAAGATCAGTTTTTTCTCTACAAGGTGCATATAAAATAAGATATTTATGAACAAGTGTTAGCGTTCATATGATGATTTTTTTTTATATTTGTGCATTCTGTACTTTGAGCCCATTTCCACGCCACCTTTGAGGTAGAACTCTCGGCGCGTTTTTTTTACGTGGTTTCCCCCTTAGGCCTATTCCACTAATAAAATATATCTATCATTAATTTTCCTCTACAAAATCGCCCTCCTCGCCCGAATTGAAACAACTTTGACCATGACAACTAGAGCACATTGGGGAGCAGCGCAAACCAACTTTTACACAGCTACATCGCTTTCCACACCCCTTGTTACAGCCGCAAAATATAAGCTGAAGAATTGAAGATGGAGCTGGCGCTTCAGTCATAACCACTGGCATTAGAATGTTTTTAGTTTTTCTCCAGCCCCATTCAGTTGTAGTTAAAGTTTTTCCTCGCCACGTATGAATTTGATGAAAAACCCGATATGAATGTTGTGCTAATGCAGCAGATGTAGGTGGTAGTCTGGGTAAAATTACTGCGTGACTGGATTGGCCAACTAACTTATTAAATGAAATGAACCGGTAATGATTCAAAGATGTCTCATTTCGGGATGCCTTGTATAAGGCAAGCGTAAATTTCTCACCAGCTCTTGCTATGTCATCTTTCGCCGATGAAGGATTATTGAATATTTCAACCACTTCTTGTAAATCCTTTCTTGAATTTATTAAGTTTATAATCTGCGATTTCCCTTTCCCAAAAAAGACAGAAGTGGTGTCGCAGCTACTAAACGCATGGGCAAATAGAATATTATCTTTGCAACCCTTTAAAACTTCCGAAATTTGTAAGTCATGGGAACTATACGCAGCCAACAATTATGAAAAACCTGTTGTTGTTGGGCAAGATATTAATTTGCTAACACTCCTCATCGCTCTTTCTCCATCGGACAAATACATTCGCTTTTTGAGAGATGCTCAAGGAAATATTAAGAAAAGAGCGTATAGTAGTATAGATTGGGGGTGGTTTTTTGGGCAAAAGGGGATGAAGCTCCCACCGGAGAGGTGGGAACTCTTTGGATCTGTACTTGGGTCCCCACTGAGAGTTCATAACCAAAATTTAAAAACTTTATAAATTTTTTCTTCTATCCCTTGTTTTTCGAGCTAACTTGCTTACACTAATAAAAATGACCCCAAAAATAACTACATCTATAATGCTGTCAGTTGCAAAAAATCTATAGTTCAGGCAAATCTCAGCGCAAAACGGAGTCAGCGTGCTATATCAGTTATTTGTTTATCACAATGGACAGCTCTATTAACGTAGTATAAGCCCATAACCATTGATATTATCAACTAGGACCGTGAGTAATTGACATCGCACGTATCAGTAATTTAATAGAGTAATTTGTATGAAAGAAAATGACCAGCATCTTAAAGAAATTTTGTTATGAACTGGCATTATTATCATCCTCTGTTTTATAATGATTTCGTGAGATAAAGAAATAAAGCTATACCGTGGAAGCTTGCATAACACTTGTGTTCTTTTGGAAGAAAATCCGAAATTTTCAGGGAACATTTATATAAATTTTAAGGTAGTGGACATCACATTTTATCTGGCATTTTAAAAACAATAGCACTTTCTAAAACATTTTGAGTTCCACCCAAAAAATGGTTTTCAAATACAGGCTGTCTATTTTATCATTGCACTCGAGAATATTTCACTTAATATCGGTCGTACAAAAAAAAAATATTTTTACGAAAATTGTGCCGATTTATATAACCTACAAAATGGTTTAAAGACATTTGAAATCCATGGCCTACTTTAAGAGTTATGGCGGAAAATATCGAAAATGAGGAAAACGTCTAGGCCAAATATCTCCGTTATTTGAAGAGATACGAGAAAAATTCTAAGGCGAAAATTTTTTGCAAAACAGAGTGTTTCAACGAGGTTTTATCTAATTTTTTTCAAAACTGCTGTATTTTGAGATTTACTCTTCAGGCTGTATTATTAAATATAGTAATACTTGCTGCACATTCAATTTACTTCCATTTGGTAATAGATATATTATATTTCTAGTTGGTTTACTACCTTCTGGTTGTCTTTGGGTTAGACCTTTCTTATTTTACTTCTCTTCTCTTGTTACAATGGATAATTTGTAATTTCATTTACGTAATTTTATTTATTTCTTCTGATGATTTTCTTGGTTATGTTTTCGTATATGAGTTTCTCTTCGTAATCTAGAAAATCTAGAAATTTCTTTTGAATTTATACTAAATTCATAAACAATTGATTTTTCTCTGTTCTTATTGGTAACTAAATTTATTATATTTTAAATTGTTAATAACTCTCCATTATGTACATCCTGACATGCCATAATTTCTATATTTATTGAAAAGTTAATTTATGTCAAAACCTGGTGCCATGATCTGGATCCAGCGTAAGGCCGTCCCCTTAAATAGGACTACGCAGCATACAATTTGAAGGAGGTTCTCAGAAGAATTCAATAGCCCTTGGTCTATTTAATTTGAAACCTAATGTAGTATCTAACCAGAAATATATTAAATTTGGTGTTCCTCAAGGATCGGTCTTAGGACCTGTTCTTTTTATTATTTATGTAAATGATTTCTTCACAAACGACAACATTCTTCCAGTTGCCTATGCTGATGATACAACTTTGGTATTTAAAAGTAAATCTTCAAATGAAATAATAAATGATAATGAATTTTCTGAAAATCTGTTACAAAAATGGTGTTCTGACAACTTCCTAAGTTTGAACTTGGATAAGACTAATACACTTGACTTTGCAGTGGTACCTTCAATGTTATAAATAACGATTCTGTAAAGTCATTAGGTGTATTTCGTTGAACTTTTGCACATCATACTAATAAACTGTGTAATCGATTATCAGCTCTAGTATTTTTTCTTAGGCAATTACAAAATCACTTCTTATTTTTTAATTTTTCATAGAGTAATCGTGTGTATGCTATTCTTCTATGGGTACTACTTGTCATGCTCAACAGGTTTTCGTATTACAGAAGAGAGCAATACGTGTTTTAGCTGAAGCCAAGCCTACTGACTCTTGTAGACCTTTATTTAAGGACCTGTGTATTATGACCCTACCTTCATGTGTTATTTATTACTGTTTGCTATGCATTAAAAAGAAAATTATACTTGGTTCTATTCTAACTCAGGAGGATGTTCAAGGTTATAATGAGAGAAGAAGAGCTTACGTCTGAGAATTGTGCGCTTGACAAAGATAAAAAACTCCTTTTTATATATGCCTAGTAAATTGTATAATGTTTTATCACGGCACTTAAAAAAAGTTTAAAAAAAAATGTTAGGACATTACTACTTGAAAATTGTTTTTGTAGTAATAAAGAATACTTTTACTTTATTTAAAGAGTCGAGATTTTTATGACGAAATTATTGAATGTTTGCGACTGGAACTAGACAATGTCCCCCCTCCGTGTTCAAGGGTGCTGAATCGATTTCCGGGATACAACCAATTTTTCCACCTCGGTAATCCCCTCTAAATAACCCAAAGCGACCCCAAAGTCCTCTTTTCCCTGAACCCATTTATTTTCTCGAGGGTTTTGACCTCAACCACCCCTACCCCAGAGTTCCACACCTGTAGGGGGTTGAAAAACTGATATTTTTTTGTGAGAAAAAATTGATATTTTACAGGATTTGCTTCTTTGAATAAGATGGTAGGTGACCAGGGTTGTGTAACCACACCGGGGGTCGTTTTTACCCTTCAAAAGGGTGACATTTTTTTTCTGGAAAAAAAATAATATTTTGTAGGAGGTGTTTCTTTGAGGAAGGTGGTAGGTGACCAGATTGTGTTGGGGTTGTTTTCACCCTTTGAGGAGGTGAACATTTTTTCCATCTATAATTGAAAAATAGTATAAAAAATGTTTATTAAAGTATATTCGTAAATTTTGTACATACAGGCATTGGTGTATGAATATATGTGTAAATACATATGTGTATAAATATCCTGGTCACCTACCACCTTCCTCAAAGAGACGCCTCCTACAAAATATTAATTTTTTCCCCAAAAAGAAAAAATCCGCACCTTTGAAGGGCAAAAACAACTCCCGGGGGTGGTTACACAACCCTGGTCACCTACCATCCTATTCAAAGAGACAACTCCTGTAAAATATCAATTTTTTTCTCACAAAAAAATATAAATTTTTCAACCCCCTACAGGTGTGGAACTCTGGGGTAGGGGTGGTTGAGGTCAAAACCCTCGAGAAAATAAATGGGTTCAGGGAAAAGAGGACTTTGGGGTCGCTTTGGGTTATTTAGAGGGGATTGCCGAGGTGGAAAAATTGGTTTTATCCCGGAAATCGATTCAGCACCCTTGAACACGGAGTAGGGGTGACTGAGGTCAAATCCCTCGAGGGGCCTTCCGTTCTACTTGAGGGAACAACAATTAACCGAAAAACACAATTTGAGGGGGTTGCAGAGGTGAACAAATTGGTTTGATCCCGAGAATCGATTCAGCACCCTCGAAAATGGGGAGGGGGGGCATTGTCTAGTCCCAGTCGCAAATATTCGGTAGTTCGTCCAACTCCGACAATTGGCTATTTCAGTATTGCAATTTATTATCTATCTGACTTCTAGAATACCCAGATTTTTGTTATGTTTGTTATAGATTTGTCTTAATTGTCTTTATTATATACATTTTTTTTTAGGTAAGTTAGTAAATTTGTATGCTACTTAATTTATTTTTATTTGTTGTTGTTCTCTTGATGACGGTATACACATCGTGTGAAAATGAGAAACATATTCAATTCTATTCTATTCTAGCAATCATTTACATGCCAAGAAAGTTGTGGTTAAGCTTCTATGTTAGAGTTGACATATTTTTATAAATAATATAACTGATTTAACAAAACATGTGAATATTAGGAGACCAGCAACCAAGATCAATTCTTGTCGTACATTCCTGAAATGTCTGATAGAATTAAACTACTAATAGAAATGCCATGCACTATTTGTTTACTATGGAGACTAAGGAACTGTCAAACTATCTAAGACTGACATTTCAAAAGTGGTATTCGGTAAATACTTGAAATCTTTATCCAAATCCTCCCTTGGCCATTGTAAAGAGATAGGTAAGTGTTGTTTTTCATATACCTATGAAAACATTGTCATATAATTTTTATTTTTGTACTTACATTGTATCTAAACAGGAAAATAATAATATCGTGCTTCTTTATATTTTAACTATCTTTTACTAATTTAATATAAATTAAATAATCCCGTATTATTAAAATTTCATTATTTCTTGCATTGTTGTAGGCAAATAACCTACACGAAGAATATAATATTGATTGGGTAGTCTATATATACACTGCCATCGGTAACCGTATCGAATTCAATGAAATGCCTAAAAAAGCAAAAGCAATTTTAGATTCAATCAATCACAAATACAACATGTATTGACAAAGAACGTTCTTGATTAGACGGACATACACTAAGCAGGACCAGGGCCATGGAGGGGGCTTTTGTTAACCTACAGATTCGGATTTTAATCAAGAGGGTACCTCTTCTCTGTGATATGTGGAATTAAACGTCATTCAGATGATATTGTGCCCTCACAAACAGATCTGCAGCACATGCATGTAGTTAGTTTTTATAGTTTTTTTTGTTTTATTCTACATTCGGCGCGAAATTGACTGTCCGGCTTTTATAATTTGCGATTGATTGACATATCTGTGAGCCGTTTCTTTTCATACTTGTTTTAAAATTCCGTAAGAATGTGATTTAACAGTTCCATCGAAACGCTACTTGTATATCGCTTGTGTTCTTTGTCAGCTCTAAATAAATTGGAAATTCTCTAGCGTTGACTAGCTTTTCAATGAGAGGCTTTACGTTCATGTCACTCTAATAATAAATTCAATTAAATTCTGTACATGGCAAATTTTAGGTCGTTGACAGTTTAATACGTCGACAGCTCAGAAACTATCCATTACTGGCAAAATACCGTATTTAAGCCGAGATTATGAAAACAATAAAAAGTGTTAAATTTTGTAAAGTACTTTTATTAAAGAATTGGAAAATTATACATGCAGTATAAAAAATAATAGTGATCAACCTTTTTGACACGAATGGTCTGTGCAAATTTATATTATACAACCTTTTAAAACAAAATTTCAGCAAATAAATGTAATTAGTTTTCTCCCCCTGATAAGATTATGACAGTTATCCTCTGGTCGTCCAACAAGTATAGGGAAAAAAATGCCGAACGTGAAAGTGATCGGCAGCAATTGCATCTTAATGGTATCTTAAAATCATTAGCGCATTGACAACCTCAGCACAGTAACCTGTTTTACACGCATAAAGCAATGAAAATTAGCAGACTTTAGTGACGGTGGATGAACAGATCTATAAAATCTACTTTTATTTCCCCAAATAAGAATAGTTTATAGATTTGATTTGATTTACCAGCGTACGGTAGGCATTACTGCCACTACTGGAAAGCACGCTGCCGGCGCCGGGTCGGTTACGTCTACGTCGTGTTGGACTGATGTAATGCTTACTGGGTAGCTATTCTCGAGTTGCGCGATCAACGTTCTCATGAGAAAGTGGGCAGAGTTGACATAAAAATTTAATGCACAGAAAATTTGCTATTCTTGAATCGGGGAAGCGATCACCTGTTTTGCATGGGGCACTGCTTCCCATGCTGTTTTAGTGTGATGCGAATGATCGTACGAAAATATTTTTTTGACATTTATTAATGCCACAATTAAAATTTAATTTTGATGTCAGTTTTAATTATTAGTGACTAATTTATGCTATTAATCCAGTCACATTAGGGGTTTCACCTTGGAATGAGAGATAATAAGCTGTAAACTTGTATAAACCTTTATTTTGGCATTCTAAAAGTTGTCTCGAAAGTCTTATAAAATCTGTGTCTGCGTCTTAAGATATTCAAGGTCAAAGGTGATAAAAATCGGTTTTATTTACAAATATCTCGCTTCCTGTGGTTTTAATGATATTTACATTTATTATGAAAATTGTAGAGCATAAAATTCTCTACAAATTTTGTTCCAAACATTTTTTTATACGCTTAAGCGTTTTTGAGATATAGCCATACATAGCGTAATGCAAGGTCAACCGTGAGTCCCGTTAAATAATACGTCGTTTAAAGTTAATTAATCACCAAAAAAATTCATAATTATGAGTCATTTGTATTATTTATTAATTAATACATTATATTTAATAATATTATAGAGGGAAAGGGTTAAGGACTTCGAGCTGGGATCATTCTCAAGGGCAATTAATTCTCTTTCAAGATTTTTTACCTCGAAGCTCTAACTACATTAGGGCCTGCACGCACGCGTGATACATTTATAAAAACGGACGAGCGGAGTGGGACGTGCATTTGTGAGATAGAAGGAAGAGGAGTGAGAGCGCTAGGCTTCTTCCCCGGCATCTCGCTGCATGGTTGCTGAATTGCCGGACTCGTTTTTATAAATGTATCACGCGCGCGTGCAGGCCCTAACCCTTTCCATTGTCCTTCTACAGGGCAAAAACTTTGCGGGCCCTCTCTCCCCTCTTAATCATCCGATCACAATCTAGTCGGACTTAAATCAAAGAGAAAGAAATTCTAGATTCGATGGGGAGAAAAAATCTCCCCCAACCCTTTCCTTCCTGGCCTAAAATGACTTTTTCTAAAAATAATAACAACAATGAATTGGTTATTTCGCAACCATTTGTTTATTTATGGCGAAAATTGAAAATACATGAGCGGAACTCAAAGTAGGCACATCAGTACACAATATCGCAATGTGCGGAAAAAATTGCGAAAGTTATAATAGTTTTAATTTCATTTACGTTTACCCTTCCCCTAAATTAGAGGAAGAAACAACAAGTGAAACGAAGATATACAAATATACTAAACATGAGCCAACGGAGATGTCGAAGTCCGACATCTTTGAAGAAACAGAAAGGACCACTGAAATATCAGAAACAACAAAACGAGAGATCAAAACGACAGAAGCTGGAGGAGCCAGTGAATTTAAAGAAAAATCTTCAGAAGTATCGGTAACGACAGAATTAAACGAAGAGACAACAAGGAGTGTAGTAAATAAATTTAAGAAACACAGACATACTACGCAAAAATCACCAGAACTGCCTAATACCAACGCTTCTGAAGAAACAGAAAAATCTGCTGAAATATCAACAACGAAAGAGTTAGAGGAGGAAACAACAAAGAGTGAAGTAACTGAATTTAGCTTACACAAGCATACTACACAGATTCCGACAGAAATGTTGGAGACCAGCGCTTCTGAAGAAATAGAAAAATCCACTGAGATATCAGTAACAACAGGAATAATAAAAGAAACTATTGAAATATCAGAAACTAATATACCAAAATAAAGAACAAGTCAAATTACGAGGGTTAGTAAATCTGAAAAAAGTATAGAACATAAGTCAATCGAATTATTGAAAACAAGCGTATTCTTCAGAGAAAAAAGAACTTTAAAAAAATTCGAACCAGCAGCTAAGGCGTTGACAAAAATAATTCATGAAAACCTAGATTATGAAGATGACGAAATAACTGAAGTGGGGATACTTATAGAATCTAAACATAACGAAAATATGAGCAATACAAAAATCCACTGAAATATCAGATATAATTGCATATTACCATCAAAACACTAAGGCTTCGATTGCAACAGTGTTTTGACGGTAATATATAATTATTACACTTAACGCGCCAGGCTTGTAAGTTGTAATTCAGCGCTCGGCGGGGCACATAGCCCGGAGAGTAGCTGTTCGTTGCAGTCTGGTTACGCTCCATTTTGGATTGAAATGAAGTGAGGTATGTTTTGCGTACAAAGTTTGCCGGGAACCACCCCCAAACGACCTTAATTAAAAGTTAGAAGTTTTATTTAAAATAATATTGTCCTCAAAATGTAGGTCTCGTGGGTGCAACGCTTAAATATATAAAATACCAAATATATTTGTATCAGGTAAAAAGACCAAGTGTTCTATATTCTAATACAAAATATAACAAATATACTCTTCCTTTGCCCTCAACGTGCCTGCAACTACAGCACTTGTATCATCACGTTGGTACCAGTCGCACTTTTGGTAACTTAGGATTGCTTTCAAAATTTGCGGTCTGGCTTTTGCAAATTGGAACATTTCGCTGCAACCCTCATTGATGTTCGTGCGAACTTGCATCACAAAATTTTTAAATTTATTTTGACTATCCAAACTCTCGAGTCAGACCAACGATCTTCAGTGCGATAGTGCAAATATTTTCGGAATTCCAGTCGGCAATTTTATTTCCTGCAACATTAGCTTGCATTAGACCAACTTCGCTGAACAGTTTGTCTTCATTCAATACCAGACCCATGTAGTCCTTAAAAGCCTTATATGAACAAAAAGAACTTGATTCATGAAACTTATCTTCTCAAATTCACACATTCAAAAACATTCAGTTCGTTTAAGTTCGAACTCTAGTTTTTCAAAAAGTAAATGAAAATTTAAATTTCGAATTTTTTGTGTCTTAAGAAAAAGTACATTTAGGTGTACTTAATGAACCTTTTAAGGTCAGTAGAATACTATCGGAAAAGAAAGTACTGTCTAACTAAAATAAGTACATATGGTCACTCTAATTATAATAACCGAAATTTCGCGGCAAAATAGTGTTTTCCTTATTGTCCTGTCTCCGACAGGACTAATACAGCACTACTGGACATATTTTATTGCGATCTGTTGAAAGTAAATGTAGGGTAGAGAGATCTTAACAATTGGTAATCGGTAGATTTACAAAGTTCATGTGTCCATGGGGGGCCCGGACCCTAATCCCCCCCCCTAGGACCGCCATTGAATAAAATATAAATAAAAGAGTGAAAGTAAATAAAACAATATATAATAATTATACTAGACGATTCGGGAGAAATTAGACAACATGAATTCATTGAAAGTATAGAAAACATTGGTCAGCAGGAAATTTTTCATTACTGTTTGAAATCGAATTTCAATTTCTTGAACAATATTAGGTAATATGTTAAAAAAAATTATTGCATAATAGCCCGTTCCATTTCTAGTCTTCGTTAGTCTTAAAAAGTCAGTGTTAAGATTGTCTTTATTACGCGTTAAATAAGAATGAATGTTTTCTAAGGTGGTGTAATTACCTGCGTGTACTTTTATATGTAGGAGACATTGTAATATATATCCACAAGGCACGGTAAGTATATTTAACTTTTTGAAAGCCTCCTTACAATCATCTCTGTACCCTAGACCTGCAATGATTCGTACGGCCTTTCTTTGCACGGAAAAACTAATGCAACATAAGTCGAGTGGCCCCACACTAAGACGGCATAAGTCAAATTAGATTGGATCAGTCCATGATAGGCAATAATAATGTTGCCTATGACACATTTTAACTAAGTAAGTATCAGAAAAATGTTCTGGGAGACATTTTTGCAGACTAGCTCTGTGCGTTTATCCCATGTCAGTTTGCTGTCTAAAATAACACCCAAGAATTTAACACAATTAAAATATAGAATGTGAAGTTTTAAACTAAGAACCATAGTTCCTGCCTTGTTGTCGTTAAATACTATTTGATTACTTGAAAACCAGTCTTGGACTAATGTCAGACTGTTACAGGCCTCTTTTAATGTACAAGATTTGTGTGAGACTGAGCCAAAATTGTGTCATACGCGAATAGGGTAAATTTAGACAATGTTGAATTGTTTGGCAAATCATTCACATAAATGAGAAAAAGGACTGGTCCTAAAACAGAGCCTTGGGATACACCGAATTTAATGTCTATTCTGTTCGACTTTTTGTTATTGATATTAACATATTGAGATCTGTTAGTAAGGTATGATAGGATCAAATTCTTGCTACTTTCCGAATATTTATAAAAGCCTAATTTATCTACCAGAATATTATGCAAGACGGAGTCAAAAGCTTTGTTCAGGTCTAAAAATTGTACGTGAATAAATTCTTTAGCCTCAAAGCCTTTATTTATAGTATCTATTAAAGAATTTATTGCCAAAGTCATGGATAATTTTAACCTGAAACCAAATTGACTGCTATTAAATAATTTATAATTTTCAAAATTCGTTACCTGTTTTTTAAGTATTACCTCAAAAATCTTTGGAAATATAGGGACAATCGAAGTAAGTCTATAGTTAGCTGGATCGTCAACGGAACCTTTTTTAAACAAAGGGAATACTTTTGACAATTTAAGAACTTTCGGAAAAGTATTATTCCTAATATATTGATTAATGAGTTTGGTAAGAGGAATTAGAATAATGTAATTTATAGAATTTAGTACTTTTATGTCAATATCATAAACATCTTTACTTTGAGTTTTTTTCAGGCTTTCAATTACGTCTAGAATTTCGATGTAAGATACTTCAGTAAAGTTAAAATACCCGTCTAAGTGTCTGAAAGTGGAATTATTCAAGAACACACAAGATACAAACCGCAGGTATCAGTTACGTGTCTGTTTCTATTTTAAAAGAATTTCAGTAATAATATTTTAGGTGCTGGTATTGCCAGCCTGTATGATATACTTCTGGAAAACAACTCATGAGCTGTAACCATCTAGATTTTACAGTAAGTGAAAGGCCGTTTTAGATAATGTTGATGAAGTAACAAAAAGTTTTATAAGTTGAATAGTCCATTCACTCTTTAGAAGCAACGAGCCACCAATAATTAAAACGGTCTTAAAAAAATTGAGAAAAATGAAAGCACTTCCAATAAAAAAAAAATAGCACTACGATTGTTACTAAGAGATATTAATTATGTTACTTTTTTTTTACTAATTTACCAAACGTTTATACAAACGACAAACTTTTAATAATGAAATATAAATGTGCACCGAAAGAACGTAAATCTTTATCAAAAGTGAAGTCCTAGTCTTAAAACTAATTTTAAAAGGGCATTTTAGTAGTAACAATGACAAGTCCATTTAGTGAATCATACATCTTTTATAATAATTGTTGTCCGAAAATCAACCCAGGGTCTTTTTTGTTCAAAAAGAGCACATTCAAACAGGCAAACAAATCACCCGAGGACCCGCCCTTTCATAATACCGCTAATATCCACCGGAACAGGGTGGCGCGGCGATTGCTCGGTGGCCATTTAGAAAACTTCCTGAGTTACCGGAAACATTAGCCGTTTGTTGTGAGGTTATGCCGTTCCATTAATCATAACTTGTTCTGAGATATAAAGCTCCTTTGTTGCCAATATTATTATTGATATTCTTGTTTGCTATTTCAGTCCCAATTCGTGTTATAAATGATATTTGTTGGCACGACATAAGGACATGTTTCTTTCAGGGCTTTTGTGTTCTTTCCCGCTGCTGAAAGTTTGGCCGTAATGTGTTCTGTTTTGTATAATGCATTATTTTCGTTATTTATGGGTCTTTAGGCTTTTGTGTCGTAATAAAGTTGCGTAATTAATTTATGTCTATTATTAAGAAAAATGTCTGAATTCCGAGAGTGCCACGCGTTATATTAATAACCCTAAAGTAACCTTTAGACTAATGCGAAATATAATCAATGCACAATTTAGTGGAAAAAACTATCGTCTACTAAATAAACTATTTTCCAAAGATATAACGAAAAATTATCAGACACAACATGTTCATCAGGGTTGGCTAATGTCAAAATAGTTCTTAAAATTACTCAATGTTTATGTTTAAACTGTAGGTTAATAAAATATATTACGGTCTTTATTATTAATTTTCTTACTCTTTCCTGGATGCACTGAATGATGTCTGGATGAGATTTTTTACTGGTTGAACCGTATTTCATATACAGGGTTATATATTTTGTAAGTACTGTCGTGAGCCAAAGAAAATGACAACTTTTTTTTTCTAATGTAAATCTGTCTCTATTTGAATATGTAATGAGTAGCCGAAATAAAACAGATTACTTATTTTTTATTTTAATGCTGTAGTTATTGCTATAGCAAATGATGGATGGTTAATGAGACAAATTTCACTGCGTTATAACATTAACAAAAATTTGGTGTGTAACATATTAAGAAAGTGGAGAATAAACGGTACGATTAGGCGAAATCCTGAATCAAAAGACAAAGGATATCCTACTTAACAAGAAACTAACTATTAATATTTCGTTATTGCACCATTTCCATTTATAACTTCTGTAAGTCTGTTTGGCATAGAATTAAATAACCTTATACAATAATCATTAGTAATAATATTTTCCCATGCATTATTTACTATTTTCAGTAATTCTTCAGCATTCCGTGGCCTCACATTTCGTTTTTGGATACTTCTTACGAGTAGTCCCCATACTTCTTCCACAGGGTTAAGATCTGGACTAATACTGGGCCAGTTAAGAACATTGATGTTGTTATCTTGAAACCAGTTAGTTACGGTATGAGCAGTATGAACGGAACAATTGTCTTGTTGAAATACGAATTCATTATTAGGAAGTAATTGTTACACAGAAGGGAGCATAATATTGTCTAAAATCCTAATATACGTTACACCATTAAATCGTTCCTCAATATGCCACAAAACACCAGGACCACGTACCGACATCCAAGCCCACATGTTGACGGAAAATCTACCACTTTTATCATTGGTAGATATATATTTCTCATCGAATCGAGTAGTCGGAGGGCGGTAAACACGAATACGACCGCTGTGTGTTGACTGGAAAGTTTTTCGTCTGTAAAGATTACATTATTCCAAAAATTTACATCATGCGCTAAAAATTCAAGCGCAAATCCTACTCGAGCTTCTTTATGTTCAGCTTTAAGTAAGTATTTCTGTGCTGCTTCATGACAGCGTAGCTCCATTCTCTTACTCGCCGGCGACCAGTTTCTTCAGCAGCCTGAATAAATGAGTAAAATGGATTTTCTACTAAAGCATTTACCAATTGCAAATCTTGTTGTTGAGTTGATATCCTTCGTCGCCCCGATCCAGGATTTCTACTAATCGTACCGTTTGTTCTCCACTTTCTTAAAATGTTACACACCGAATTATTGTCAATATTATAACGCAGTGTAATTTGTCTCATTGACCATCCATCTTCTGCGTTAGCAATAACTCCAGATTTAACTAAATCGCTTATATTAGGCATATTAGTTTTTTGCATACTTGCAATAAATTATGACAACTAAGTGACAATGTCACAAAAATTAAAGTTAAATGTACGCAACTAGATTTTAGCAAAATATCGTTATAAGAGTTGTCCTATTTTTTTTTTTGCTCACGACCGTACTTATGCTTGTCATATATTTCCTTTATCCAAATTCTTAACCCCTTACTATTTGTTTCAATATTTTACTATATTTTTTCCTCGTAGATATAAGTTACTGGGTTTTGACTTAAAATTGTGCTACGATTTACACGTACATAAACAAATAAATACGTTGGATAGTGATAGTTATAAGATATTCCATAAAGAAACTCACTTGGGCTACTGTAGCGTAGCAGATATCGCAGACACAACTTACCCCGGATAAGTGATGTAACGTGCCCACTATGACAAATTATTAGTTTACTTACTTACACGAATCACTGAGGGTTCCATATGTAGTGGTCGCAGACGAAATAATGACACTTTTTTTAAACATGAAATGCACTATATTACAGAATTTACAAATATTGGTTCTCTAGCATGTAACTTGGCAATGTTCAAAAGGTGTGGCAAATTTCTTGATTAATAAGTTACAACATTAATAAAATGCCTCGTGTAGCTACACATCGGTTTACAACGTGAGGATAAATGGTAATAAATTCGGCCACAATGGGTCTGATTTAGAGAACCTCTTTAAATAAATATAAATGCATAAAATCTTTAAATATGTACAAGTTACAATGCAAAAGTAAGTATGAATGGAATATAACCGCGCAGAACCACTGAAAATGGTCCCCGGTAAATAAAAACGACACACATATTTAGGGTGGTATAGTCTAGTATACTTTAACTTGGCGTGTGTATGTATGAGTTAATATTTCCGTACGACTTCATTTTCTCCCATATTGTACACAAAGTTAAAGCAATAGTCCAGAAATATTGCCTATGTGGACAATATTTCTGGATCTTTGTGTACAAGTGAAAATGAAAGCGTACGGAAATATTAACTCATACATACACACGCCAAGTTAAAGTATACTAGACTATACGATACCAACTTCGAACGTTGAAGAAACTGTAGCCCTACGGAGGTGTCTCGGGATGAAAGAAATTGACCCGAGGATGGGGTTGATTATAGCCTCTCAAGCCCTGGAACTTTCTACTGTGTGTGGATGCCCTGTCCGTGGAACTTCACTACTGTGTGGCAGCCCCGTCCGTGGAACTCTAAAGATTTCCCGATTTAATTTGCATGGTCGGAAATGCGTGAAGCGTGCCTAATGAGAGCAATTTAAACCTGACATAACCCACAAAAGAAATATAATTTACCTCACTGATGAGGGAACAGTCCACCAATGTGCCTAGAAAGCCACAGTTGGATGAATGGGGTCGAGTCGGTCTTTCAAGTCGACACGATACTTCCAAAGGAAAGCCTGTACATTTGTGAAACACGTGGGTAGAGAACAGGTAAGATGGCGTGAAGAGGTTAACTTAACTTACCTTGTATACTTAAATATCCTGCTTCCGCAGTTAAAATTTACTCATAACAGCAAAATATTCCGCTAAATGGAACAACAATAGATGGAGAAAATTTTCCTGTGTTGACAATCCCAATATCCACCAGGATGCCTCGGATAAAACGAGTTTTGTGAGATTATCAACCGTATACCGCCATCAAAAATGTCTCTCTCCTTTTCACCAGCTGGAAGTATATCGTGCCTCCCGTGGACAGTAGCGAAACTCTGCTACGGACGTAGCGGTTGTTATTATGCGGCCCACAAAACGCTAAGGTGTATGGTGGGTCGCATACGCTAGAGGTCCGCAACAAATGCATTAATATTCTTCTGCCCTTTTTAGGTTATGTATTTTTATTATATTTTAACTTTTGCGACTAGATTAACTGCAAATAAATTGGCATTGCTTAACGTGGAAGCTGAAAATTGATTGTCCTAAGATTTGCTATCAGAATCTTTAGGAAAGAGCCAACTTTTCGTAGCGCAACTTAACTTAAATGTCGATTTCTAAAAGTATACTTTATCATAAGTAGGATCAGTCTTTCGGCTGGTGTTTGTTGCAATCGAAGCATTAGCGTTTTGATGGTAATATGCAATTATTACACTTAACGCGCCAGGCTTGTAACTTGTAATTCAGCGCTCGGCGGGGCACATGGCCCGGAGAGTAGCTGTTGTTTGCAGTCTGGTTACGTTCCTTATAGTTAAATAAGGATTTTATAGAGGAGTTTGCGTCTAAAAATATTATGTTTTTCTTCATATTCATTATGTAGTGATTGTATGTTTTGGTGCATTATAATTATGTTGTTAAGGCAAGCCCTATCCTAGCATTTATTTGCTGGACGTGTATTTTATCTCGTCTTTGGGCAACCATGTTGAATATTTCTTTCGTAATCTCCAGTTCCGTAGTGGGACCGGCTATGTCACTTACTTCATGGTTATTCTTTATTTCCGTTAGATCGTCTTCTTCCTCATTGGCATTGTCTATTACCTGATTCATCATGGGTAGTGTATATTCATTATTGTTAATGACTTATTTATTTTGCTTCAGATAAGCTTTTTTGCCGTCTTCTTTTGCTTTAATGAGAAATGGGAGTAACTGTTTTCTTTCATCCATAACTTTTTGTTTGAAATTCTCAGCAACAGCAAAATCAGTTTTTTAATTTCTTTGCGTTTTTTATAATTTCATATTCTTACATGGTGTCTGCAAATGAGACTACTACTGGCCTTATTTTGTTTGCTACTTGTCCTGACTTTCTACTCATGCGGTATGTTTTTGTAATATTTACTTTGTTCAAATCCACTCCGAAAGCAAAAAAACATTCCCCAAAAACGAGCCCAAAATTGTTTTCCCAAGTCTAAATTAACACTTATTTTAATGAGTAAACAAATAAATACGTAGTATGGTATATTAGCTTATATAGTTTACAAAAAAGGCATTAACATTAGTATGTTATACAGTTACAGTAAAAGTGGTACAATTCTTTAAAAATACAACAATAATTTATAGAAAATTCTAGTTATCTAGTGACTGTAATAATTTTATCATCAATTTACGTTTCTATTTCTCAGTTCACAATTTACATTATTCAATTTCTTGATATTATTATTTTTCATTTATTATATATTACACAAGATATTTATTTTTCCGATTTTTCTATAAAGCGCCGTTTCTCCCACATGAAAATCCGGCCTCCTATCTTATGCAAGCCGTCAACAAACCAATTTCCATATCATTTCCAACTCGGTACAGGCTGACACTCTTTCAAATGCAGATGTGTATCATTGTAACTAGACACACTTTCATGCTCGGGCCGTAGATTGAGATGTCCACAAAGGCATCCATTGTGATCCGCCCGCGCTCTACTCTCTAGGTATCACTCACGTCTCATTGTCGCCTCTCTTTATTCAAATTTAAATTAGGTAAGCGAATTCATGTAAGAATAAATGTGTATTTTATCACCGTCATGTAGGTTTTACAAATTATTCGATAGACTTTTATTAATGGGCGAATTATGCTCTCTTATACGGAATATCGCACATTAACAATAGTGATGAGTTTGGGTTAGGCCTAAATAGTAAGAAATTATCAGAATAGTTAAAATAGAAATTTATTTGACTACACAGGGTGTTCCATAAGTAATGGCACACAGAGCAATTGCAGATTCCTTACGGAAAAATAATGCGATTTAAGCAAACTTACCTAGTTCAGAAGTTGATATTAACAGAGATACAGGGTGTCAAAGTAAAACTTTTGTTTTGGTTTTTTTTAAATGATTATTTTTTTAAATTGAAATATTTTAACAAGATTTGATGATTGGGGGTTTTTTGAGGCGAAGGATTCAAATCTATTCACAGTTTTGCTGTTATTTGTAGAGGGTGCCACATACGGTAGTTTGTGTGTTGTTTAGTCATATATTTTTGCCGAATTTGTTTTTATTTTTTCAAATTAAAAATCCCTCTTCTTCCTTTTTTAAGTTAAAAAGGTATATCTTCTAAACGTCGCTACGAATATCCGTTTTCGAGATATTCGGTTTTAAAGTATTCATTGCAACCAATTTCAATTACGATTTAGGGATATACAATTTTTCCAGGTAGGCTTTGATTAAATCAAAAACAATAAGAGGAGCTTTCAAAATTAATCTGTCAACCTACTTGTTCTTTGTCAGCCCGGACGGTAGCACAGTGGTTAGCGCGTTTAGCTTTCAAATGAACTGTACATAAAAAATTGAATAGAAACCTTTTAATTGGTAAATTGGTTTAGCTTTCACTCTGAGCATAGCTAGTGAAGTGGGTTCGAGCCCCACTTAATACAAAGTAATTTTAAGTTATAAATTACCCCTCAAGAAGTGGTTCGGATCCCACTATAAACTGTATCAAGTGATCTGGAAGGCGGTCAAAACATTCATAACATTCTTAACATTCGTAACGTCCATAACATTCGTAACAATTATAACATTTGTAACAGTTGTAACATTTGCAATATTTCTAACATTCGTAACATTTCCAATATTTCCAACATGTGTTGCAGAAAATCCAGAAATAAGTACGAGGCGTATGGCTGCTACTGGAGGATTTTTTGTAACGCCATATCCTAAAATGACATTTATTTGACAGCTTCAATGGATCAAAACAATGACATTATTGACGAGTGAAATATAAAGAAAAAGTGCGAAATAAAGAAATTATTCTGAAATAAAACTATTGGTTTCTACAGAAACAGTAATAGAATTGTTATGTGCTTCTCTCTGACGGAGAGAGATGTAATTAGTCTCTGGTCAGAGTGAAAGGAAACAAGTTTAGTTTATGGGCGGTGGGGCGGCGCCATCTCTGGGTCAACTGACGAACCGCCATTTAGCACCTAGAAAACTACAGAAATTTCCAGCATATTCGACGAGGTTCTGGAAGGAGATTCGAGTACGTTCGAAGTGTGTATATAAAGAGGTATATCCGGCGCATGCGAACAGTTCAGTTCACTATACAGTACTATTGTAATATGCAGGGAGAGTTTTATATTAGACGAACAAGTGATCAGATGAAATAAAGAGAAGGAGCAAGTTGTGGTTTAAAGTAGTAAATTTGTGTTATATTAAAGTTGCTATTAGTTGTGTTATTTTTAAGGATTGATTGTTCTAATTTAGGTGATTAATAAATCAGTGGTTTGTGGAGATTTTTGTAAACACGTAACAATTGGTGTCAAAAGCGGAATTGCAATAGGATTTTTGGAGAATTCGAACAGGATTCCAGGGTGTTCTATTGATCTATTTGGAACCCTCTGCAGATATTGAAGTGCTTTGAACTGCAAAGTGAAATAGATATTAAACAAGACTTATTTGTGCGAGTGTGAGAAAATTTCCAGAATATTCTATTTGGAAACTGGTGCAATTAGCCAAGTTCTGTTAACTGGAAATTGGTATAGACATTAAATAAGACCTATTTGGGGCATTCCGAGAAATTTTCTAGGACATTCTATTCTGGACTTTGTAGAAATAATTATATTGTACCTAATATAGGCTAAACATAAGACTTGTTAGTGCTGTTTCGAGAACTTTTTGATGGAAACAAGAAGCATGGCTGCTCAAAAACAAATGATATGTTGGCCGAACTAAGAAAAATTATGTTAGACCAGAAAGAAGAAAAAGATGAACTGGGGAATATTATGTTAGATCAGGAAAAGAGACGTCAAGAAGAAAAGGTAAGAGCAAGAAACACGACATCAGGAAGAAAAAGCAAACGACGCGACGCCAGGAAGAATGAAGGAAAATTATACAGGTACAACAGGATACTACCCTTTCAGCTACTGAAGGAATGAAAAATGAAATAAACGAGGACAAATACAAAACTTTTATGTAACTTTTTTTTAAAGTGATTACTTTCCTAAAAAAACATGAAAAATCAGGGGTTTCGGGAAAATGTAAAATTTTTGAAAATAATCATTATAAATATGTCTAAAATTTCAGACTTGTAGATGGAGACCGAGTAAATATTTCTCCATTGTCATAAATGCAAATTTTTCAAGGCGTTGGGAATTTTTCCGAGCAACTTAAAAGACACCGTTTTACATCTGTTATTTTATTATAATATTAAAGTAATGCAAAAACTTTAAAAAATTATTTCTACGCATTAAGGATACTTAATTTTTTCAGCCCGAAAATAATGTATTTTTAATAAAATCAAAAATAAAAGAAGGAAAGTCGAAATATTTGCTACGAGTTTCACGTACATGAACAAATAGATACGTTGGATCTTAATGATTATCAGATATTTCGTAACGAAATCACTTGGGCTACTGTAGCGTAGCAGATATCGTAGGCACTGACTTACCCGGAAAGTGATGTACGTGCCTACGATAAAATTTCTCTAGCTCAGACTATCTCAGGGCGTTAAGCCCAAGCTTACATAAACTAGGATAAATTATTAGTTTACTTACTTAACAACTCATTGAGGTTTCCCTATGTAGTGGTCGCAGACGAAATAATGACACTTTCTTTAAAAATGAAATGCACTATATTAAACAATTTACAGATTTAGGTTCTCTAGCATGTAACCTGGCGATGTTCACAGGTGTGGCAAATATCTCGATTAATAAGATCACATTCATAAAATGCCTCGTGTAGCTACACATCGGTTTACAATGTCCTCATAAATTGTCATAGATTCTGCCACAAAGGTTTGATTTAAAGAACCTCCTTAAATATATGTAAATGCATAAAATCCTTAAATATGTACAAGTTAAAAAAAATGCAAAGTATGAATTGAAATCCAGCCGAACCACTGAAGGTGGTCCCTGGTAAGTAAAAATAATAAACAACACAACTATTCAGGGTGGTACGATACCGAGTCCGGCCGTGGAAGAACTGTAGCCCTTCGGAGATGTCTTCGGGACACAAGAAATGGACCCAAGGATGGGGTTGATGGTAGCCTCACCAGCCCTGGCACCTTCCACTGTGTGTGGATGCCCCGTCCGTGGAACTCTCACTGACGTGTGTAGAAGCCCCGTCCGTAGAACCCTAAAGATATCACGATTTAATTCACAAAGTCAGAAATGCACGTGAAGCGTGCTTAATGCGAGTAATTCTGACATAACCTACAAAAGGAACATAATTTACCTCACTGATGAGGGAACAATCCACCAATACTCCGGGAAGCCACAGTCGGATAAATGGGGTCGAGTCCGCCTTTCAAGTTGGCACGGTATTTCCCAAAGGAGAGCCTTGTGTAATTTAATATCCTGCTTCCGCAGATAAAATTTACTCACAACCACAAAATATTCCGCTAAACGGAACAACAACAGATTGAGGAAATTTTCTTGAGTTGATTATTCTAAAATCCACCAGGATGCCTTGGATAAAACCCAGGTTGGAAGAATTACCAACTAATTAACACCAACCATGCCAAAAACAATCGTTGCCTACCCGTCTTCCGCTCTCTGCTATTCAAGTGCCGCAAATGTGTCGCCCTCCCGTGGAGAATAGCGAAATGTGTTACGGACGTGTAGCAGTTGTTATAATGCGGCCCACAAAATGCTAAAGCGTATGGTGGGTCGCATACGCTAAAGGTCCGCAACATATTAGCTGTAAAATTTAGGTTTTCAAAGATATTAAAAAAAAAACTCATATGGTAAATTCACGTAATTCGACAGTGAAACCTTTTTATTCCTACGACTTTTCCTAAAAAAGGCATATTTTCCGAGATATTTATCGAAACGTCGGCGTTAAAAATTCAATTAAATTAATTAATTGGAAGTATATTTAAAAAAAACCGCTGTCCAAGGAATCACTACTTCCACATCCGGATTTTGTATCCAAGTCTTATGCACACTAAATCCCAAAGTAATATTTTATTCCCTTCAATAATACAGTGGGGGTTGTAGAGGGGGTGGCTAATGTAAAAAAAAATTAGAGGCCCTTGGTTCTTGTATACACACTAAATCACATTTTAATTTTTTACCCCCTTTAAGAATAGGGTGGGAGTGGTAATAGAGTGGTAGAGGGGGTAGCTAAATTTTTTTAAAACGTTTCGTTTTTGTATACACACTAAATCACATTTTAATTTTTTTTACCCCCTTTAATAATAGGGTGAGGGTGGCAATGGGGGTGGTAGAGGGGGTAGCTAACGCAAAAAATTTTTTTTCAGATGTTTCGGTTTTGTATACACACTAAATCATATTTTAGTTTTTTTACCCCCTTTAATAATAGGGTGGGGGTGGCAATGGGGTTGGTGGAGGGGTAGATAGCGCTAAAAAAACTTTTTAGACGTTTCGTTTTTGTATATACACTAAATCATATTTTAATTTTTTTCACTCCCTTTCATAATAGTGTAGGGCGATAGTGGGGGGGGGGGTTTCCATTTCAATATTATACCAGTTTTCCTTAATTAAGAAATTGTTGAAAGTTTTAACAAATTAAGGGGGTCTTACATTCTGCCCATGTAGATTTCTTATCTTTGAGCAATTCTAAATAAAATGCAAAATATTCTATTTAAAATCTATCTGCTTCAAACATTTTGCCAAGTTTAATTTTGTTTTTCCTTAAATGATTGATCTAGAAGTGTTTTATTTTATATGTTTTTCAGACTGGCCCATTTACAAGCGGGGCACCACTTTAAAATTATTATATGTTGACCGATTTAAACGATTTTTTTAAATGATAGTGATTCAATAGCTCTACCGTGGTGCAAAATTTCAGATCGAAATTCAAAATTTCAAGGCCTATTTTATTTTTCAAGGCCAAACGAGAACATACTAAACAAGTTTTTAATGTTTTTCCACCTCGTATAATCTAGTAAAATGTTTTCATTTGCATCTAAAAATCGTTTGTATTTATACTTACTTTATAGTGAGTATAGATGCAAATTAGTATAATCCCAAGTAACTAGTTCAATATGCACCCTCGGGGGATGAAAATTAAAGTTTCTATACAAGGGATTTTAAGGGTAGTTTCAATGACCGTGTGGCCTAATGGATAAGGCGTCGGACTTCGAATCCGAAGATTGCAGGTTCGAGTCCTGTCACGGTCGATTCTTTTTAGTTAGTTTATTTTAACCAAAATTATGAATATATAGACATTTTTAATAGAAATAATACAAATATTTTTATGCACATAATTGGATATGTTGTCAAACTACAAATAATACTATCTTTGATGGCTGAACATTAACTAACAAATATTGTTAGATTGGTGTTATAGCTTTTGTAATCGATAATTCATATCTGTATCTGAATTAAATACACAGGATGAACAAGGATGCATATTCATTTATAAATTTAGATATATGTACGATTTCTGATAAAAAAACACAATTTTTGACACTTTAATTATCTGAAGAAGGCATCGTTTAACCAAATACCAACAGCAGATTTTTATCATTTGCTTGTTTTTTCAATATGTCACCAAATAAGCATAGCATAATAATAATAATAATAAATACACCACAGGTAATGACGACCCCCTTTATCCTGGAAGGCTCTAGAAGAGCCTTGTGTGGGAGCTACACATTTAGAGCCAAGGGACATACACCCAATATCCGTGTATAGTGGAAAAATCCCTCTCACAGTATTTTCCACTACCACGACCGGGAACTTTTGGGTGAGAGGCAAGTGCGCTCACCTCTCGACCATCAGTCATACTAATTATTGCATAAATAGAATAATGGAGATCGAATTTGCACATTCTTAAAAATGCGTAAATTTCGTGTGACATCACTTCATTCTACCCTGTTCACGTGGATTTCGGATGTTACATGTTTGGATCAAACACCAGTTTATTTACATTTGTTGACATAATTAAATGTTAAATAATGTCTTTATTTGCATTCTACCACGGCGGAATTCAGCTTACTAGAGCTGCTCTTACACTCAACCAAAAAACTGTCTAGAAAACAAAGGATTCAAACACAGGTTTGCAGGTTTGCTCAAATGATTGTATATACCTGGAATTATACAATTAGATAGAGATTGCCTCCATATCAGCAGGAACTAAAGCAAGACAATACAAGTGCGTGACATAAGAGTACTTTGAGTTTTTGATTTTATTGCTGACGATTTTAATACAATTGATTTAGTGAACAAAATGTTTTTTTAATAAATTATCTATATGTGGAATAAATCTCAGATCAACATCCATAAAAAATCCTAGGGTTTTGACAGTAGTTTGGAAACAACCACGAAAACATTAACATTGTCATGCATAAATTCTTTCTTAATTCTGTGACAACAGATTTTTGAAAATTATGTTCAAGCAGTACCTGGTAGAAAACAGCACTAGACGTTCGATATAATCGTCAATTGTTTCCTCAATTGAGGTTTAAAGGTGTGGCAGATCTGGATATCATCGGCGTAAAATGATATCGATAGGATTTCAACTGTTTCGAAAAATCAGGCAGACCTAATATTGATCCTTGTAGTATACCAGATCGCAACCTCCTGAAGCCTGAAGAAAACTCCTTTAAAATAACTTTCTGCATCTGCATCTTCAAAAAAATATATGACCTCATAAGGTTAAGTGCATTACCAGTAAATTTATAAAATTTTAGTTTTGATAACATAATAATAATTTATGATTGATCGCCCTAGACTCTAGAGTAATCCATCATCACTAAAATCTAACTATTACCACTATCTATGCCACTAATCAAATCATTTGTAATTTTCAAAAGTGCACTAGTTGTACTATGTCCTGGTGGAAAACCGGACTGATTTCCAGGAAGAATGTCGTATTTCTTAACAAAGATTATAATTTGATTATTCTGAAATTCAAACTAGACTTAGTCTTTAAAAAGTTCATTTTCACTGTAATGCTCCATATCCAAATTTAAATCTGTGTTATTCGATGCTATAAAAAAGTTATTAATTTGGTCAGGATTAGAAAAATGAGCTGGTATTTCAAAATTACGAGTTCTTGCAACGTTTAAAATTTTCAAGTATTTTCTACAGTGCTTTGTTACTTTTAAAATTTTGATTATGCCCGTTTTTCAGGCTTTATTGCTGAGGTAACATGATTACGAACTATTTTATAAAATGCCCAATCGCCTCTAGATACCGTTTCCTGAGCTTTTGCTAGAGCCTCTGTTACCTACTTTCCCTTATTATTTATTTTTGGGAAATAATTGAGGCAACATATGCGGACGGCTAGCTTGTTGTAGTCGGAGCAAAGAGTCGTGGATTCAGAGAACTTGTAAGAGATGTAAAACTTATTCTCTTTGAAAGTGTGACATAAAAAACAAATCTTGTTTTATTTAGGATTTATTTAGGAAAACAATGGAAAATTGATATTGTTTGGGCACCATCTGTAATGAATAAGTTGCTTTGTATCATCTTTTTCCGTAAAACCAGTTTCCTATAGATGAGACCGAAATTAATGGTAAGGAAAATAAATAGTGAATAAGATGAATGATAAAATATATTACACAAATAAGTAAATTTTATAATATGACGTTATATATGAAATTGTAAAATAGGATTTCAACAGTAACTCCTTAAGAAAATACATATGTTTATTTATAGAAATATAATTTTATGTTAATAAAACTGTATCAGCGAAAAAGAATAATTTAATGCAAAAAAATAGTGAATATGATACCAATCTCCTAGATTTCCAGACTGCGTATGGTTGAAAGTGGGAAAGCTCTGGCACTGCAGTTCAGGCCCCAATTGTCTCGTAGAGCATCCAATATCTAGATTGGATCTTTGACAATTTATTCTTGCAAGACGGCATTTGATTCAAAGGAAGTTTATGTGTAAAGATTATAGAAACTATTTGATTCGTGTAATTAATATAAAATCGAAGGTTTGAACGCCTTAACAAAAACAGAGAAATATTATCAAACCATGCGGCTTGGATTCGATTTTAATATGATTTCAAATGGATGAAAATCGCCTTTAAAATGTAGTAATAATTGCAAATGTAAATGCAAAATTACATAAACATAAATGCTAAAAGACTGCTAAGTACTGCTAAAGAACTGCTAATAAGACTGATTAAAGAGTAAGTCTGCTTAATACATAAGAGTAAATGCTGATTTGCAAACTATAAATTGCCAAAAATGAGAGAGAAAAGAATATTTTATTACCATGGGGTAACATGTAGTAATTAAAAAAAATTTAATTGCATTAAGGACGTAATTGAAAATGATTGAAATTTAAATGACTAATAAATAAAATTTGCCTGGTAGTGTTAAACACAACGAAACGTGGATATGAATGTAATATAAATTACCGAATATTTCACAGTTGAACGTTTGTAGTCTCAATCTGATCAAATTCGGTAAGCAAATGATCACTTCGTGATTTTAACTAACAAGGTGACCGTGTCCTCTCCTCACGTATCTTTCAGCGGCTTGTAAATCAGTGTAAGCCCGGAAGCTATGCAACCTTAGGCGAGGGTTGTGTAGGTGATATACCATCCTTCAGAGGGGATGTAAAGCCGTTGGTCCCTTGTCTATTAAATGTTAGGCAAGTAAAAGATCCCTACTCTTTTTAAGGGAAGAGGTTCGGCAAAATTCCTGGTTGGGGGTAGCTCGTCTACAGTCGTCGGTGATAGGTCTCAATAGCGGAAATAGATCGACGTTAAGTAAATGTTAAAAAAAAATAACAAGGTAAACTTTTTTATGTTACAATCTAAAATATATGGTACTAAGATACAATCTTGAAAAATATGTTTTACTAATAAAATTTAAAGTCGCAAAATTGTGCGAGTGTTGCCATCTGTTGAAGGGCGACTTAAGCGCACAACCTGGTTTATTTGCTAGTTAAGTGTCATTACTCAAGCAAATTACAGAGCCGATTAATGGAATCGATAAACAAATCTATAATATCTCATAAAAGCTTGACAGTGAAAAATTGGAATTTATTGTGTATAATCTAAGAGCGAACTGCCGTAATAAATAATAAATTGTTTACAACTGTCTTGTGAGGTAAATACATTACATCATAATAGGATATAACAAGTTAATGAGTAAGTTACAAAAGTAAGGAAAATATCTACATGTATATAGTAAACAAAGTATAAAAACGAAATATAAATGAATGCAAATGTTTTGCAGGCTTGGTATAGACAATTGGTTCTGAAGTTCTGTAACAGAGATACATAATTTAGTGTTAAAAAACATGACTGAGTTCCTAAGATACAAAAATGGGTATACAAAACAATGTGAAATAATTTACCAGTTATACAAAGAAAATTCCTGATAGTTGAAACAGTCTCACTTACAAAAACTGAATCAAAGTGCTATACAGATCGTGCTAAATATAAGTAAAATACCAGTTATTATATAAAATTGTTAAATGGACATAGGCCATGTAACATCGTACCTCTATTATTAATCATAACTTTTATAGTAGGGATCAAAGGGACGCTTAGTTTAGAAATCCGTACAGTTTTTAGAGGAGCATGCATGTCAGATAATTGCAGGATATTGTCATTGAGAAATGTAACCATAACATAAACACTATCTAAATTATAAATTAATTACCAAGGTACCTGAAATACATCTATAAAATTTACGTAATTAAAATAGTTCCCTATAAGAATAAAAGAACTGATTTTGTTTTTCAACTTAAAAAGATAGATTACATATTATTAGTCTGTAATCAGATATATTATGCACATCTACCATGTTAACGTTTGCTATAAGTCTTTCTGTAGTAGTTAATACACTGTCTACAAATGTTTTAATGAAGCTTCGCAAATCTTATGTGTACCTCAATTATTTGTAATAATCCACAAGCATCTAACAGACAAGTAAATTTTTTCATCGATATTGTGTTAATTAATCAAACTTGTCTGTCTCTCTGTAATCTATTTTGATGAAATAATAATACAAAATGTCAAACAGTAACAAAGTTGTCATAATATTATCAATCACAGCCTACGGCTTAATAATTATTTACTGCGCTTCCTTCAGAAACCCTAAAATGCCTATGTGCAATATGTGCATATTTGTTGGTGCTATATCCGATATGTCAACAAATATTACAGCTAGGCCTATCAATCCTTATACTGCACTTTCTCTGCATTTGTCTCAAAGAGGTTTCTTCATTTTGGTTAACATAATTCAATACTCTATTCACCTTTCTTACATTATCTGCAACACGCGGATTTAAATGAAGCGTGCGTTTTTAGATTTTGAACTAACTTCCTAAACATACTTCTATTTGGCTGCGGAGCATCTGGAAATCTGTCTCCGTAAACGTGACTGCCATTTCAGCGTCAAAATTTCACTGACAATAAATGCTAATCATATCAAATTTGTCATTATTGGTGTACACCATAATTACTGATATAAAACTTGTCTTAGAACTCGACAACGCATCATAAACAGTGAAAATCTGTCAAATTTGTAATAACTGTATACATTGTTTTTCAGTAATCATGGCATAGCTGATTTTTATGATTCAATGATATGAATTGTGGTTTTTGTAAAATATTAAATATTGACACTATCAGTTAAAATTTTTGCGACATGTTTTATATCGTTGGAAAGAGAAAAAATAAACGGAATTAATGGTGTCCAGGCCTATTTTGAGATTTGCTATTTTCATTTTTGCACAAGAGCGCATGTCAAAGCCAACTGAGTTTTTCGAATTTTTGAAACACATTATTATTTTTATTGTCTTTGCCGTCAACTTTCATCCCTTGAACTTTTTTCGTATCTTCTCAAATAAGAAAGCTATAACCGTTTGTGGTTTTCCTATTTTTCAGGTTTTTGTAATATATCTCACCAAGTAGGCTATGGATTTCAGATTTCTTTTTACTGGAATGTAACTCACAAAAAATGGGGTAACTCTTTCTAAAAGTTTATTCTTCTACAATAGATATTAAGCGATATATTTGGTGTGGCCCTCGTAAAATAGACAGACGGTATATACAACTTTACAACTTTTATATGAAACTTTTTTATCTCTAGCAATAACAAAATGAAGGGGATTCGAAATATAGCGAACAGTACTTAACACCCGTCTCGTCTTGTCATCTCTTTAGTTAAGTTAAAACTCTGAAAGCATAAGTGCCTTATACATGAACTAAGAAGAATTTGTCAATTATCACTAGTTATTTAGTGGTATGACTAATTTACTTTTGTTTCTAGCATACTATCATTAAATTAAAATTTATTATCATTGTTCACCACAATCCTAAAAGAAATATTGCTATAATCATCCTATGGCGCAACTAATGATCACTGACAACTAAAAGCAAAAAGAGAACCACAAATATTTTTGTGAACGGTATTATTAGCCGAAGAATATAATGGAGGAAGCTCCGCCTAATGCGCCATCTTGAGGGCAGAAAATACATCAATTTAATTGATAAAGATCATTACTCATTGGAAGCATCTGTTATGTTGATTCTTCTTCAATAGTCAATCAAGCGTGAGGAGAATGGCAGGGCGCTTCTCAGATGCCAGACATAAGCAACTTTTATTCCAACATCTAATATAAACACAAAAACACACGTCATGACGAGGCTGTTGATTAGTGTAAACATTGGCGTGACTAAATGGAAATTCACGGATAAATCCGGAAATGACAAAAAAGTCCTTACATTTAAGTAGTATGTTACCACTCTAATCGTAATTTTATATTGAATGTGATTAAAAACGTTTGTTTAATTTCAATTAACTATTTAATAGATTAGTGAAATTGGCGACTTTCGGGTACTTACTGGCGGTGTCCGGTGTCAATGCATTCTGGCTATCTGATGTTATAAAAAAATGACATTATGAGATAAAGTGCTCAAAAATAAAAAAATCAAACGTTCTGGATATTTACAAAACATTTTCAATTTACTAAAACATACTGGGGGTTTAATATCGTCAATAAATGAGCAGGATTGGATGTATCGCCAACTTCTAAAAGAACCGAATATGAATATCCTCAAAGAAAATGATTTAGCACAAAATTAGAAAAACAAAAAGCGATATTTAAAAAATAAAATTAACGCTAACAAAAAAGATGTGCCACCAGCACTTGGTAGTAGAAAAAATGTTAGGCTGATGTCTGCCTGAGGGGCATTGACTTGGAGTAGGCAGCAAAAAGGGGCAAAATACTTAACACTACTACACGTATGTGCCCCAAAAGTAGAGCGCGCGGCTAGCTCTGAAGGCCCTCAGAGTCTAGGTACGACCAGCGTACTGCCTAGAACAAATACAAAAGAATGTGCAATACATTACAGTTTATTCGATAATCACAGAGCAGGTTTACAAGAGATCTATATATTTATTTTGGTGCTTAGACTTTTTCCTCCACGCAGGGGAGCCGATACAGCCGATGCAGACTATTTCTATTGTTGAAATTTAGGCAACATTAAATAATATGTAACGGTATCAAATTTACCACTTAGTGATAATAAAATGTGTCATATACATACAACTTTCCCAGGTGTAGCTACAGGTGGATTACATGTTAAAGAAAGGTATTTATTTTATACGATAAAGTTTGTTAAATTTGAAGCTAAGGTAAATCACTAAATGGGGTAAATGATTAATAATAAACGAAACAAGGTTATCATCAATAGCTGAAGGCTCATCTGCTTGCGTTCCAGGGGTTGCGGTCCACAGGTTTCCCAATCGAAGTGGTGTTTCTTGTTGTTTCTTGTGTTCTTGGCCCAAAAGAAGAAATCCAGAGCTGGATCTCCAGTTCTCGGCCCAAAAGAAGAACTCTAATGAAGAGGAAAATACATGTTGTAAATAATGCCTAACATCGTTCATGCTACAGGAAGCAGCTGGGTTCGTTACCTTTCCAGTCCTAATAATTCTGTTGAGACTTCTATATACAAATAACCAGGGACACCGACTCACAAAACAGATCGTAGGCGCCAGGACGTACGTGTTAAAACCCAGAATTAAAATCAATTTGCATAGAACAGCAGAGACTACAGCGAGCAATTTCAAGTGCCTAGACCATAAAATCTCACGAGGGTAAGTTTCTCTCCATGTATAAACATCAAAATTCACCAAGAGCAACACACAATAGCGGAGAATAACTGCTGAAAGGCTATGTACATAAATCCCTTGCAAACAGTCAAAAAGATTGAAGCCTAAAGTACAGCCAAAATGATTCCAGGCACTCTTATCGGTAGTCAGCTGAAAAAAAAAAAGATAGGAGCCGCACCCAAGAGAAAAAACGCTCTCCAAAAAAACAAATAGCTTCCGCCGATGCTATAATCACATCACATTAGAAGCCGTATCTGACAAAACACAGTACAGAAACACATGTTCTCATAGCCGAGCAGGATTGATTTTCTTGCAACTTGAAATAATAACTAAACCATTGCTAGACAATCCCAAAAGGTATTTAACAATATCTCCGGTGTCAATAAAATTATTACTGATATAAATAAACAAATTTGAAAGGATGGCTGATGAAATAATTATTAACAATCACACAGAAATTCAGGCATGTTCCTGGATAGCCCGAGATACTACAGAATTTCACTCTGAGTGTTGGTAAGGTGAATAGAAACTGAAAAGTCCCTAAGTGGACTAGGCAAATTCAATTTATAAATTACAAGGTTATGGTAACATAACCCCGAAAGTACTCTGCACGAAATAAACTTGTAACAGATGCGAAAAATTTATGGGATAATGGCAAAGGAAATATGCTCGCAAAAAAAATACAACGCAGAATAAATACAATCCTTATATACATTTTAATGATTTGGATATGGCGGTTGATGCATTGTACTCCAAATTATATGATATTTTTCTAATACATGTACCCAAAAGGCAAAAAAGTTTCGGTTCTTACCCCGCATGGTTTAACGGCCAAATAACACGATATTAAGCATAAAGAAAAAGTGTTAAGAAGTTACATGTTCTGATGATGGAAACACATTTAGAAGGTTAAGGTCCAAAATTAAGTCAGATATCGATAATGCATATGAATTATATTTAGCCAATATTGAAAATAGCATTCAGGCCAACCCAAACAATTTCTGGAATTTTATGAAAACAAAAATAAGTCTACATTGTAGATTGTTTTACGATGTCGTTTGGCTTCGAACAGCCTTACTTCACTTCGACCTAAAAGATCTTTTGTGATTTACTCTACATCTAATGGTTACCCAGGATTCCCAGACTTTTTACAAAACTTGTGATTTTCCTGGGAGCTAATTTCCCTATATCTTCAGAATTCCGCCTATTCTAGGAAATATATAAGTCTACATACATCCCTTCAGTATGAAAATCAAATTATCAAAGACCCGCAATTAATTGTTGATAGTTTTGCTGACTTCTCGAAATTCTTCACACCTCCCAATTCCGGCGTCGATAATATTAACAACGCACCTAAGATTAGCTCCAATCTGTCTGTTATCACTGAGGAAGAGATAATCAAAGCCATTAAAAAAACTAAAGACGCTGTGACCATGGGTCCCGATCTAATTCCTGCGTTTTCTTATTAAAGACTGTGCGACTGTATTTGCCAAAGTACTATTAATTATCAATAATCTAATATCAAGAAGTGCCAATTTTCCTCAGGAGTGGAAATCTTCACATAAGTGTCCTGTATTAAAAAAAAAGATGACTTCAACGAGATAATAAATTATAGACCAATTACTATCATTTGTAACTTTGGAAAAATTTTTGAAGTAATTCTTCACTCCTATATATTCTCATGTCTCTGGCGCTATATCTATCGATCAACATGGTTGTATGAAAGTTAGGTCAACTCTCACAAACTTTCTCTGCAAAACAGAATTTCTTTGTGAATGTCTGGATAGAGGTGGTCAAGTTGATCTCATCGATATTTGACAAGCTAGATCAGAGTACCTGGATTAGTAAACTGGACACCTTCGGTCTTTCTTATTCGTTATTACAATTAATTGAATCATATCTGCAGGATCGATATCATTTTGTTCAGTACCGAGATTATAAATCTGGTAGTTTCTTACAAAAATCCGGTGTGCCACAGGGGTCGATACTTGGTCCACTTTTCTTTGTTATGTTTATTAACGATATTTTGGAGGGTTTCGATAATAACATCAATTTCCTCCTGTATGCAGATGATCTAAAAGTATACCGATTGATTAACTCAATTGATGATTAAGTTAATCTTCAAGACTGCTTAAATACCATCAATACTTGGTGCAATGACAACTATTTACCTCTTAATGCCAGCAAATGTAATGTCATTTGGCAGAAAAATCGACATGTACAATGTACATATTTAATTATAACGTTGACAATGAAAGTTTACTACAAAGTCCTGAATTCATTAAAGACCTTGGAATTTATTTCGGTCCAAAATTATCTTTCAATAAACATATAGAAATGACAACTGCTACCGCTTTTAAAAGCCTTGGTTTCGTGATACGTAACTGTAAAGGTTGTAAAAATATTTAACTATAGCTCGCCTCTGATTCATCACCACTTTTGATTATAGTCATCAGTATGCCAAATTATGCCAAATTTCAAAACTTTCGTATTTGTTTTTATTTTTCCTTCGTTTGACTAGACTATAAGTCCTGCCCAACTTAAAGCCACACAAAAAGAAACAATTATTTAGTAGTCAAAGATTGATAAATGAGGCATTGTTAAGGTTAATCAGAAGAAAAAACTATAGCGGAATTTCTACTAAAACTTCGCACTGCGCTTTGTTATAAAAGTCAGTCTCTCAGAATGTAGCTTTAAAGAAAATAAAGACGTTTATTATTATATAACTAAATAAAAAATTATCGACTACATCACTGGCCCAAACTATAGTCCTTCAAGTCATGTTTGTCACCACCTGAACGATAATTATATATTAGGGGTTTTGTTTGATTTGTGATGTGTTGAACGGTGTGTTTTGTGTTATTCGGTGATTTTATCAAATACGGTTGGAGTGTGTGATTGATGTAATGAGAAAATGAATTTGTGCTGTTTGTAAACACAATTTGATTTATATCAGCTTAGATAATCAATATATTTTAACAATTATCCTTTCAGTTTCTTTTTATACCATTTATCAGCTTAGAACTTTATAATAACCTTACCAATTATCTTCACAAAGGCATAGACCTGAAGAGATTTTTATTTACAAAAAGAAAAAAGAATAGCTTTTGAAGATGACAGAAATAATAGAACCTCTTGTTCTGATGTTAATATAATGAACATATGTCATATAAATATGACGGTTGCCAAATTATGATTATTTTATGTTATACAAACAGCACGTTACCTCGCGAGAGTCATGTAACGTATCTCCTTTAATTTATGCAATACATGCACATCTTTTCTTAAGCAAAATATTATACTAATATAAGAATCTTGTACCCTTGTATCATCTTTATTAAGTCAAAAACTAGAAGAGAACCTGCGTTTCGCAATGCATTTTTCTTATATTTTGATTTAATGTTTTTTTCTAAGTAGATACAATAATCTTAGAGCAACAAATTCCTTCTCGAAATTTTTATATATTTGGTCCGGAAATTTTAATTATCGACCTATGATTAAACTTAGGAGGGTTCCGTTAATATTATATTTCTAATAACGCTGTAGTTTGAATTGAATTTTTGAACACAATAATATTATGTGCCTTGTAGAAAATACTAGAAGGACTGGAAAGATCTCGAATGATAACTGGAACATTCTAGAATAATCAAGTACATTCGACGCGGGTATATATAGGGTGGATCCAAGTGCATTGCGGACAGTTATGTATGAGATGAGCAAGTGATAAGACAAGATGGAGAACAGTAACCAGTTGTGAATTACAGTAGTGAGACTATATTAGAATAAACTTACAATTAGTGGGTACTAATGTGTAATTGTAAGGACTAGTATTTGTAATGAAGTGATTAATAAATCAGTAGTTTATTAAGGTTTTTGTTACAATTTATTGAATCTACGTACAGGGTGTTTACTGGAGGGTGTAAACACGTAACAATTGGTGTCAGAAGCAGAATTGCAACAGGATTTCTAAAGAATTCGAAGAAGTTCGAGAATATTTTATTTGGAAACCACTGGAGTTATTGAAGTGCTTTGATCTGGAAAGTGATATAGACATTAGACAAGACGTATTTGCGCTAGTGTGAAGAAATTTCCAGAACATTTTATTTGGAAACTAGTGCAGTTAGCTAAATTTTGCCATTGGAAAATGATACAGACATTAAATAACACTTATTGTGACATTTTGAGGAAATTTCCAGAACATTCTATTTATAAATTAGCGCAGTTAGTCAATTGCTGTCAACTGGAAAGTAGTATAAACAATAAATAAGACTTATTTATTATTAACTGAGAACATTTTTTTATAAAATCAAAAAACATACAAATTTAAATAATAATATCGCATATATCTTGAAATGCAATATAACTGACCATTATGCAACATTGCTTTATTTAACAGAAAGAAAAAGTAAAGATGACATAAAGAATGTTACACAAATATGCGAAAAAATAGATTATAGAAAACTAGAGACTTAAAAAATGAGACGTGGTCAGAGGTTTACAATGAAAACAATGTAGATATTGCGACAAATAAATTTATGATTAAATATAAATATAAAATGAAAAATTGCACAAAATTAATATGCTCTAAAATGAATAATGAACAGAAACTAAAGCCATGGATAAGTCGGGGGTTAATAAAATCTATACAAAACAGGGACAAATTAAGACAAGCATTATTAAAATATCCCAATAATTTAGAAATAAAAATTAAATACACAAGGTACAGGAATATGATAAACAAATTAATTAGAAAAAATAAGAGTGAATATTATAAAGTTCAATTCAAAGAAGCTTGTCAAAATGTAAAAAAAGTATGGGAACTAATAAAAGAATCAACAAATGAAAACATGAAACAAAATAAAACCATAATAAATCAAATTCAAACAGAAAATAAGGTATTAACAGAACCCAAGGAGATTGCTTGCGAATTTAATACTTATTTTTCTGAAACTGGACACAAAATGGCTCAAGATATAATAAACAATAATGAGAATGAAATTTTGACAGAAAATACAAAAAGTATAATAAAAAACTCAATATTTTTGTATCCAGTTTCAGAAAATGAAATTATAAATAGTATAAATAATCTAAAAAACAATAGTGCACCGGGCCTTGATGCTATTCGGGTAAAAACAATCAAAGAGTCACTGATTTATATATTAAGACCATTGCAATACATTATACATTTCCTATTCCAACAAGGTTATTTTCCACAAGCATTAAAAAAACTATTATAAAGCCGTTATTTAAACAAGGCATCGGAAATGTTATCTCTAACTACCCTCCGATATCTCTTATTAGTAATATTGCAGAAATTATAGAAAAATGCATTAAGAGGCGGCTTTTAGCTTTTATAACATAATATCAATATATATAATAATAATAATATACAATAATATACAATAATATACAATATAATACCCAATATAATAATTAACAATATTATAATTATATATATATAATAATTTATAATATAATATCAAATTTCCAATTTGGATTTAGAGAAGGAGTATCCACTGTCGATGCAATGTATAATGTGACAAGTTATTTATATCAAAAGCTAAATAATAATCAAAAGCCACTGGCAATATATTTAGATCTAGCAAATGCTTTTGACACGATTTCTCATCAAAATCTACTAAAAAAGTTAGATACAATTGGTTTCAGGGGCATCTGCGGTGATTTACTCAGAAGCTATTTAACAAATCGGAAACAGATTGTCAGCGTAGACTTGGAGAAAAGTGAAGAAAGACCAGTTACGCATGGAATACCTCAAGGAACTCATCAGTACAAACATATTTATAAAAAAGAATTATGAATTGACATACCATGACAGTGATAAAGCCAATTTATTGTATGAAACACATGTATAGTGATTCTCTCCAGGGATAATCTACCTTTGTGTGGAGAATCTTTTTCCTTTAGTAATAACGACATATTAAAAGCTGTGAAGCTACTGAAGCCTAGCTATACGCCAGGTCCTATTTTCCTAGCTCAAGATACAACCATCCCATTTCTTACAGTTCCATTTAACATGTCTACAAATAATAACTCGCTACCTAAAGACTGGAAGTATGCCATTGTTTTCCAATTTATAAATCTGGTTTAAAAACTGAAACAATAAATTATTATTCTATTAGTTTTATGACCATTGTTTGCAAATTATTCGAACAACTTTTATCTAATTACATCAGAGCATTACTCAGAAGAAGAGTTTTTTCACGTAAAACGTCTATGCCCTGTCTTACTAAGAACCTAGTAAGTATCCTTGATCAAATGCTTCAAATAGACGCGGTCCTGACAGATTTGCAAAAAAGCCTTTGATGTTGCCTCTACGGCATACTTAATGGAATAGATCGCTAGTCTGTGATCCTAGAATAGATCTCTCGACATAAAACTTTTTAACAGAACACACTCGGGGCGTAAAAGTTGGCTACATCACATCCAATAAGAAAATCTGCCCGGCGTCCATCAGGGGAGCGTATTGGGTTCTTTGACTTTTGTAATTGTCATAAATGATCTTACCCTAGGTGTTGCTTCGAGGGTAATAGTTTTTGCGGATGTTTGTAGTGCATCTCATAATATATGAAACTCCCAAGACTACAACTAACTTCAAGCTGATCTGGCGAATATAGAGAAATGGACAATGGCTAATAAGATGAGGCCTAAGGAGCAGAAATTCTACTAATTAAATTTCATAATAAAAAGATTCATTACAATTATACAATCTAAAAGCTGTAAACTAAATTAAATGTTTAGGAATTCATGTATCAAGTAATTTTAACTAGAGTACACACATCAGTAAGATTGTTGTAAAAGCCTACTAAATTTTAAACTTTGTAAAGACAAATCTAAAGAAAACCAACAAGGAAACCATAATAGTATTTATCACTGGGGCCTCCTTACCTTCAATACTGTAGAGCAATGTAGCTTCGACATCAGGCTGATAAAAGCGTGCTAGTTGATCAAAAACAGATCAACACTATCAACAGAATGTACAAATAACAGTAGATTTTTTAGAAACGACCATTGCTACGAAATCCCTAATTTTAATACAACTCTTGGGAGTCTATCACCTATTGGAGCTAGTGTCAGGCTCTTGAATGCGTTGACAAAATCCGCTCTTAATAATTTGTATATATTTTATATTCTGTTTTATATATTCAATCTATTGTACAACTGCGGACCAATGCCGCTAATGTAAATTCATAAATAAATAAATATATAAAATTCTCAATCCACCACTTCCTCCCGAAGGGTTCTTAATTTCAATAGGTTTTCGGAAAAAGACTATATTGTTAAAATTTTTACTTATTTAAATAAGCTAGAGCATATAATTAACAGAATTTTGTAGCATGCTGTGATGCAAATAATACAAATATAGACAAGTGAGTACCAAGTTTTTATTAACAAATCTCTGTCAATAATAAAATGAATTACACCAGTCTGTTTTATATAGCATATAAATAATATGTTGCAGGTAAGCACCAAGCTAAGAAAATAATTACAGTATAAATTTGCATTACAAGATCGCAATCTCGACCATTTATTAACATTTCCCTAATCAATTTATAATCATGGATATAATTTTAGTCTCCCTTTTAAATAAATTTAACAGAATACAATGTTGCTAGCTGTTTTATGTTGTGTGTACATTATAATAGTAAATACTATTTATTAATTAAAAGTCCACGAATTTTTTATTGAAAGTAATTAATTGTAGCGGTAACAACACATGCAGCAGACATGTGGTAAAAAAACAGTAGCACAGACATAACGGGAGGGCGTAAATGATATCGTAAAGATAAAACATTAACACACTATAACCTAAAAGGGACCTTTATAGTGTTCGAAGGGTCAACCGCAGTTCTGCCTCTGTTCGCACACCCACCGGTCTAATTGTGCCCCCTGTGGTCACTAAATACACCCCCAAGACCTATGCTCGTAGGGACATTCAACGCCCTTGTCATTACCACCATCTATGATTATACTGTCAAAATATCCCTAAACAACCAGCTACTGCCATGCACACCATTAATAGTGAACAGGCTTGGCTTGTATGAAAAAACTTTTCTCACTATTCAATTTAGACATATACATATACAGGCTGTCCATTTTATCAGGGCACTCGAGAATATCCCACTTAATATCGGTCGTACAAAAAAAATATTTTTACGAAAATTGTGCCGATTTATATAACCTATAAAATGGTTTAAAGATATTTGAAATCCATGGCCTACTTTAAGAGTTATGGCAGAAAATATCGAAAATTCGGAAAACGTCTAGGCCAAATATCTCCGTTATTTGAAGAGATACGAGAAAAATTCTAAGGCGGAAATTTTTTGCATAACAGGGTGTTTCAACACGGTTTTATCTAATTTTTTCCAAAACCGCTGTATTTTGAGATTTACTCTTCAGGCTTTTAAAAAAATTATTTTGAAACGAACAGGAAATGGCGCCATTAAATAGAGTATTTTCCTCCCTTTTCAACGATATATCACATGCCATATTTATTCATTGGTACTACGTTAGTAATTATAAAAACATTTTTTTAAAACCAATAAATTTTTTTTAACAAGCATTATAAACTTGCCGTGGAGAAATATGATTAAATAAAACGATAAAATAAGTCAATAAGTTGTTCAAATCTTTGCTATAATAAAACATTAACACAATTAAGAAGAATAAAGTAAATTCAGGTAACAAAAACAAAATAATAATCAAGAAAGCAACATGGAGCAATTATGGAAAGAGTATTCGCAGTTATGCCAATGTATAGAGGTCATCCATAAAAACGTCACTCCTTGCTCAGAAAGTTAAAATGTCTTTACCAATTAATTTAAGTATAATATCCATTTGTTTGTATTTCATGATTTCACTATTATTTCAATTATTTTAAAATAGTTGGCTATGAACAAACTTGACAATTTAATTTTTTGACAGATCATCTCAGTTAATACTTAAACTCTCACTCGTTTAAGAATTTAGAATTTTCAAAAATGATTTTCACACATTGATCGTTATAATATGTTCGTTACATATTGCCAATGTAATTTTAACTCTGGATTAGCTCAAGTAGAATATAGAAACAGATTTCCACAAGCACTACAGCCGAATAAAACTCTGTTCAGAAAATTAGCTACGAAACTGAAAAATAATGGTTCATTTTTAAAGAAGAAGACAAGGTTGAACAGTGTTACTGATAATGTAAATAAGGTAAACCGAGTTATTAATTATGTAAGAAATAAAAATACAGAAAATTTGGAAACATTAAGAGAAATTCAAATTGCTTGTCATATAAATAAAACAAGTGCTAGAAAAATTTTAAAGAAAAATGGTTACCGGTGTTTTAAAGCCAAAAAAGTTCACAATTTACAAGCGGGGGACAAACCAAGGAGGACGACTTTTCGTAGGTGGCTGTTGGAAAAGAATCGTGCCGATCCATTAATATGTAGTAAAATACTTTGGTCCGACGAGGCAAACTTTGCCAATAATGGATTTTTTAACCGCAATATTCATTACAAATGGACTTCTGAAAATACACACTGGCATAGACCGACTGGGTTTCAAAATCGTTTTTCGATAAATGTTCGATAGGTATTTTAGGCACCAATTTAATAGGTCCTTATTTTTATGATGGTCACCTCAGTGGTCAAAAGTACCTAAAGTTTTTGAGAAATGAATTTAATGAATTCTTAGATGACCTACCTTTAGAGAATCGTCATAACTTTCAATATTTTCAACAAAATGGAGCTCCTCCCCACAATTCCCAGATTTACCTAGATTATTTAGACAAAATTTTGCCTCAACATTAGATAGGTACCAATGGATTTATTCGATGCCCCCCAGAAATGCTGAGTAATGTTTTAAATACAGTGCCTCGCCGCGCTCGATTGTGCATAAGAAATCGCGGTGGACACTTTGAACACTTGATATGATATCTTAAAAATTATTTTAAGGATTAGATAAATATTAATGTTCTGTGTGCTCTATTCTTGTTATTATTAATTTGTTTTTATTACCTGAATTTACTTTATTCTTCTTAATTGTGTTAATGCTTTATTATAGCAAAGATTTGAACAACTTATTGAATTATTTTATCGTTTTATTTAATCATATTTTTCCACGGCGAGTATAATGCTTGTTAAAAAAAAATTATTGGTTCAAAAAAAAAAAAATTACTAACGTAGTACCAATGAATAAATTTGGCATGTGATATATCGTTGAAAAGGGGGAAAATACTTTATTTAATGGCTCCATTTCCCGCCCGTTTCAAAATAATTTTTTTAACAGCCTGAAGAGTAAATCTCAAAATACAGCGGTTTTGAAAAAATTTTGATAAAACCTCGTTGAAGCAAAACCCTGTTTTGTAAAAAATGTTCGCTTTAGAATTTTTCTCGTATCTCTTCAAACAACGGAGATATTTAACCTAGACGTTTACCGCATTTTCGATATTTTCTGCCATAACTCTTAAAGTAGGCCATGGATTTCAAATATCTTTAAACCATTTTGTAGGTTATATAAATCGGCACAATTTTCGTAAAAATAAATTTTTTTGTACGACCGATATTAAGTGAGATATTCTCAAGGGCCCTGATAAAATGGACAGCCTGTATAGTATTCAACGTAAAATTGCTATTCAAAAATTAAATCGGGCATTATTAGCAATTGAGAATTGGATGAAAACAAACAAACCTTTTGTAAATGCAAATAAGTCTAAATATATGGTAATTGGTAATAAAAAACCTTTGAAATTTCCATATAATAAGAATATTAAATTTGAAGGCACAAATTTAGATAAAATGGAATAGGTATACAAAGTATTTAGGTGGAGTTATTGACTCAGCATTAACATTTTCAAAGAATATCGACTATATTTGAAAAAAAATCAAAAGAGATTGGTTTTGCTTAACGAGCAAGTAAAGACTTGTTGTTATATGTTAGAGAGGTCATATCATTTATCAAACCGAACTTTGATTATTACTTTTCAATGTTATATATGTATAACCATACTGATGTACATAGACTTCAGTTATTTTAAAACTGTTGCATGAGATTCATATTATAATATAGCAATTATATAAACATTGTACTGATGCAATTAACCTTCAATGGCTTCCAGTTAAAAATTATATTAATAATAATAATTTATTAATCATGTCGATCGTAAATACATGATATAGGATAAGTCAGTAGAATTACAAATAGAATATAAAAATATATATATATATATATAAACATAAATAGAATATAAAAAATACATATACAAATGAGTTAGGTCATGGTGAAGTATAAAAAATACAAAAAGTATATAAAAATATACACATACATATATACACGTATATAAAACCATACACATACGTATAAAAATATCTGTGTAGAGGTAAGAGTTAAAATTACTAAAATGCACAGAGTAACATATTATACAACATTGAGGAGTCTATTAATAATACACGTGGATCACGGCAAGAGCATTTTTTCTTTCTCTAGAAAAAACAATCAGCGTACTATTCATTTAAAGACTAGTAATTTTTATCAATAGATAATTTTTCAAGCTCTTTAAAATGTTTCATTTGCATATGTTTGTACTTAGGTAAATGATTATATGCTTTTATAGTCAGGTATTTTGAACTTTGTTAATATTTTGCTAAGCCATGAATCGGTATTTCAAGTGTAGTGTCATTTCTGGTGTTATGTGAATGATAATTATTAAGAATATTCATGTTCATTTCGATTTTAGCATACACTAACAGATTTAACAACAAAGTGCAGAGTAATGTCAATATTCCCAATTGTTTTAAACAGACTTTTTCAGCTATCTCGTTTATTTAATCCAGCAATAAACCTTACCGCTCTTTTTTGCAACTTGAAAACCTGTTGAGGTTTCAACAATATCAGATATAACGTTGTTAATCTTAACAAGGTACGCTTTACCACATAAATAGCTTTTAAACCATTTGAATGGTTCATCTCTTATAACATACCTCTCAAGTTTTCTTATGTCTAGTATGGCATACAAGATCAAACACCTTACTTAAATCAAGGAAGATCCCAACATTGTTCTTATTTTTAGTTAGTATTTAGTTTTCGTACAGATGATTTAAAAAGTGTATAATAGCTGTTGTTGTGCGTTATGGACAGACCAGCACGAAAACCAAATTGATTATTGTTAAATGTTTTTCAAAGAAATTTGTAATTTTTTGTGCTACATATTTTTCTAATATTTTGGAAAAAGAACTTAATATGGATATTAGTCGATAATTCTCCACCTTTGAATTACAACCTTAAATAAAGGTACTATCTTGGTCAATTTCAATTTTTCTGGAAAAATTCCTTCACTAAGAGAACAGTTTTAAAGTTCTTTTAATGGTCTCAAAATTGCTATTATACCTTTTTTAAACAAATTTGTGCTAATATTGCCCAATCTTGAGAATTCTTAATTTTTTAGATTTTACACAATGCTTAAAACCTCAAATTCGGTTGCTGGTTCGAAGAAAAATGAGAAAGGATTATTGTTTATATGAATTTCATGACAATTAAATTGAGAACACTAGTATCCATTTATAAATAATTACTAAATAATTTGCTACCGACATATTTAATTGAAGATATTCAATTTAGAAGAAACATTCATAGTTATAACACAATACAGAAAGATCGCGTATTGATATATCCTACGTCATTAATGAAAGCTAAAAAATACTTAAATATGATAAAGGTATAACAAAGTATAATTATTTACCTAAGTTTGTTAAAAAGTCATTAAATGTAAACATATTCACTGAATTTGAGTGCACTAAAAGGAACCAATTCTGTAGATGTCGCTGCTACCTGGACACAAATTAAAGACAGTTTAAAAAGTGCGAGTGAGGAAATTCTTGGCACTGCAGCAAGTAAAAAACAGGAGGACTGGTTCAATGATAATGAAGCTTTTATACAAGAACTTCTTGACCGCAAACATATTGCCTTCCGAAACGCTATCAACCACCCCAACGACTCATCAAAAGCAGAAGCTTTTACCCAATCTAAGTATGAAACGCAACGCGAAATCAGAAGAATAAAGAACGAGTGGTGGGCAAGCAAGGCCAGAGAAATTCAAAGGTACGCCGATTCACACGACTACAGGAATTTCTTTCAAGGAGTAAAAGCAGTGTACGGCCCCAGTCGGAAAAATATGTGCCCTATTAAAGATTTAAATGGAAATCTCCTCAAAGAAGACCAGGAAATAAGAGCCCGATGGAAGGAACACTACTCTAACATTCTTAACCAGCAAAGTCAAGCCGATCACGATATTATAAATCTTATCCCTCAATATGACACCTTCGAAGACTTAGATAAACCACTAACAACGGAAGAGATCTTAACCGCCATTGGGCAGCTAAAAGATAACAAATCTCCCGGCGCCGACTCACTCCCAGCTGAGATCTTTAAAGCTGTGTCGTCAGAGCTCATACCCTACCTCAAAAAAAAACTGTTTGATGTCGTGTGGGAAAGTGGTCAAGCTCCGCAGGAGTTTCGTGATACACTTTTAATCAACCTCTTCAAAAACAAAGGGAGCGCTGCGGACTGTGGAAATTACAGGGGTATAGCTCTCCTGGCTGTTGGAGGGAAGATACTCACTAAAGCGATGGCAAATAGGCTAACACCTGTTATGGAAAAGTTACTTCCTGAAACACAGAGTGGCTTTAGACCAAACCGAGGCACATCGGATTTAATCTTCACACTTAAACAGCTTCAAGAAAAAGCACTCGAACATCAAGGAGAAATTCACATGGCCTTCATTGATTTAACCAAGGCGTTTGACTCGGTGGATAGGGAAGTGCTCTGGAAAATTATGTTCCGCTTAGGTATCCCTAGAAAATTTGTGGAAGTATGTCGCAGTCTACATACAAACAACAAAGCCCAGGTTATGTATAATAATGAGGCAACTGAACCTTTCCAAACCCTCACTGGAGTTAGGCAGGGATGTGTCCTGGCACCCCTACTCTTTAATTTGTTTACCACTGCTCTAACAATTATTGTTGACAACAAACTGACAGTCAGAGGAATAGGTCTCAGATACCGTTTTGATGGCGGTCTCTTTAACATAGGGCGCTTTAGAGCTTTCACGAAGACACGCACACGATTCATTTGTGATCTTCAGTATGCGGATGACTGTGCACTTTTAGCCTCTACGCCGGAAGAGCTTCAAGAACTTTTAGATGTGTATGCCCAGAGCTATGATTCCTTGGGACTTAAAATCAACATTGGAAAGACTAAGATTATGTCAATTCCTCATCAAGTGAACCAAATAGACATTACACTTAACGGAAATTCTCTTGAAGTGGTGGATCAGTTCAATTACTTAGGCAACGTTGTTAATGACAAAGCAAACATGGACAGCGAGATTCGCAATAGAATTAACGCTGCATCAAGAGCACTCTGGGGACTTAGAGAGAGAGTATTTGACAACCACGACCTTGCTTTGTCAACGAAAATGGCTGTCTACAGAGCAGTTGTCATTCCAACACTGCTATATGGATGTGAAAGCTGGGTCACTTACTGTCGTCATGTGAAAGAATTAGAACGTTTTCAGCAAAGACACCTCAGAAGTATGATGAAAATCAGTTGGTTCCATCACATATCAAACGTGGAAGTACTCAGGAGAGCAAACAGCCTTCCAATTGAGGTGCTTATTTCAAGAGCACGCCTAAGATGGGCAGGTCACGTTCATCGTATGCATGATAACCGCCTTCCTAAATGTACACTTTTTGGTGAATTGCTAAGCGGTAGAAGAAGACGTGGCGGTCAACGAAAGAGGTTCAAAGACGCTCTCCATGAAAATCTAAAATCCTGCGGTATTGCAGACGAGCAATGGGAACAACTTGCAGCGAGAACCGAATGGCGAGGGGTTGTGGCCAGCTATCAAGGAAATGTTGCTGCAAGAAGGCCGAATCCAAGACCTAACCAGGTCTATGTTTGTCCTGACTGCGGTCGACATGTGCTCTCCCGAATTGGCCTCTATAGCCATAGTCGTGTGCACCGTAGATGAATGGGAATTACAATAGACTACACCTTTTACTTGTTTTTTATGGTACACAATCTATCGACTGTAACATTTTTTTTATACTCGGACTCGAGTAACGGCTAATAATTCACTGAAAGGTTAAAAGAATATTATCTAAATGTTATCTGTGGATAATTTTGACATTCTATCTGATCAATTGATTCATATAATTAACACAAACGGATGATTCTCAAGAAAGGTAATTATGCTTCTGCAAAATTATGCTTGCCAAAATTCAGAACGAGATTTTTATTTCAGGAAAGCTGTTTTTCTGGAAAGCATTCAAAAATTCACCGGAAATAGGCCTTCAATATTTGGACATGCAGAAACAGACCTAAATCTTATAATGGATGATTTGGAAAACTTCATTTGCATTGTTTATAGTCCTAAGAATGTAAATATTAGAAAACTCTTGGATCTGCGGTGGTGGTCCTTTACCAAACAACAACTACAAGGTAGTTTCTATCCGGCAATAAATAGAGCTAGGATGCAGCTGCTTATATGGACCAGTTCACATATTGCAAAAGTCCCTAATCTGGACCCCTTGAATTTTGGATGGTGACAAGAAAATAATATATATAAACCAGTTTTAACAATCGCACAACATATTGCGCCACTTGAGATTTTAAACTTGATTTCATGCTTCTGCAAAAAAATTTGCTGTGACTTCAGAAGATGTAAGTGTTTTATTGATCACTTATGATGTATAGAGCTTTGTTTCTGCGAAGGAGATGAACAAGTGTGTAAGAGCAATACGGACCAAGAAGAAACGCCAATAACTGACCCCAGTGATGACAGTAGTGGCGAGGATCAATAACTGACCTCAGCGATGACAGCGATGAGGAAGATTTGCAGAATGTTTTGAACTTGCTGTTTATATATTTATGTAAGTATTAGTTAATTATGTGTATTTCATTAGGTTCTGTTTTTAAAATTTCTGTACACGATTAAAAATATAAAATTTCAATAGGCCTACTTTTATTATAACATTCAGATCAGAGTTTCAGGGCAACAATAATCACTGGTATATTATCATATAAAAAAGCACTCTTGAAACTACTTGATAATTATGGCAAATGATGTATAAATGCAAGTCATCTATTCAGGACGGAAAATTTTCAAATAATGCATCATCCAATAATGCATGTCTGGTCGATAGCCGAGTGGGTTAAGGCGCGAGGTGACAATCACACATGAAGGCGCACATGACTCGTGCCACGGCTTATTACGACCAGTGGAAGATTCGGGTCAACGCTGAGAAGTCCGAGGCGATATGCTTCACGCGTCGGTTCACAGAAAACCTCATCATCACACCAATCTCGATCAGGGGCAACCAAATTCCTATCAGGGGATGCGTGAAGTATCTGGGGGTTCGACTGGACAGAAGACTGACGTTCAACACCCACATAAACGAAACCATACGGACGGTCTACTCCCTATCCAGGAGTCTGTACCCGCTCATGGTCAGGGGTAGCAGACTAAACAGACAAAATAAGAAATTGTTGTACACGATGGTGGTCAGGCCGTCCATCACATACGCGGCGCCGGTGTGGTGCAGCATATCGGCCAAGACAATGAAAAAACTAAAAGTGCTAGAACACAAATATATGCGCCTCATATCAAATTCTGGAAGATACACCTCCCTCAGAGACCTCTACGAACGCTGCAACGACATAACCCCGATAGCCGACTACGTCCAGCACATTTCTCAAAACTTCTATTCATTCAAACTGGGCGATAGCCCGCTAACAAGACACATTACACAAATTAGACAGCATAATGCCCCATTTCGGATTAAACACCCCTTACCTTACCAGACGTTGCCAATCTTCCGGCAGCCACTCTAGCCAAACTTTCACCAACTATAACTTCCCTGATACTATCCACTTTTCACTGATATTTCATAACTTTTAACTGCTTTAAATCTTTCCTGTCCCCCTCTTCTTTTATTTTTGTGAATTTTTGTGTCCTGTTCTTTGTTCTTCGTTTCTGTTTGTACATTTTTGTCTGTAAATTCTTTCTTCCGTCATTAATATTGTAACAGTACCCAAATTTTTTAAACCAAAACAATCAAAACTTAGAATCACAGTTTAGGCCTGCCTTGCGCAACCCGTAGTTGAAGTAACTCGCGGACGGCACTTCGTACAAGTTATGGTGTCGGCGTCAGTGCGAAAATTAATCAGTGCAGTTCTACGAAAATATTCTTCGTTAAGTGTTCTAGTTTTTATACAAGTTTTATGTTAAGCTTTCTTTTTAAAGCAATGTTATTATACCACCTAATTTAATTTTATTTTGTAAAAAGGAGTTTAGGTTTAGTTTATTTTTTATACAATTTTTGCTTTAGCCAAACCAGTCCCGTTTAGGCTCGGCTTTGCGATCTGCCACTGCGTCAACGCGGTGGTCGCGGGGTCGGTCCCAAGATGGGTGCTGGGGAGGCAGCTCATACACTGTACGATTATTTTAAATAAATATATTTTGAATTGAATTGAATTGAGGTGGCAATCACGATTAATCACACGCACATCCGCACCACCGGGTTCGAATCCTGGCTCCGGCACTGGCATTCTGAGGAAATGGTTGTATGACTGCTTTTTTTCAATGTGTAACCCCCTTCCGCACAAGCCCTGGCTTCTGGAATTGGGGATTGCCTAATTTCTGTGGTGTTTATTTATTTATTTATTATTTATTTTAGTTCGAAACTCAATTTGTAGTTGCCACCAAAGCAACGTAGATACGTCACATCTCCTTATTCTGTTGATTGTTCTATTGCATAGATAAACTAAATTAATGATAGGTATCCATATAATTTCGAAGCTTACAGCGTGAGCTACAAACGTTTCGTTTTGGAAGCATGTTTCAATTCAAGTGCGACGAAAAAACATAATTTTCCAAATTACGTCCCTAACTATTCAAAATATGACAACAATTTATGAGCCCTTTTCTTTCTATACAAAAATAAAATCATTCTTTTCTTTTATTTGAGTTTTCTACCACATGTCCTCTTCAAAAACAAATCACCGATTCTACAAAATAATAGAATTATTGGAAAAAAGCCTCTGCGCCTGTGATGTTTATGTCAAAGGAACAGTCAGAGGTAACGCAAAAAAAAAATATTTTTTTTTGTTAAAAAATGTCACGAAACTTCGAGATTTTAAATTTGAGCGAAAAGAAAATTCCTGTCTGTCTGTAACTTTTATTGTGCGCACGTTTACTCTGGAACCGTTTATGATATTGACTTGAAATTTGGTACACTTATGTACTGTAACGAGATATGGAACTAGATTATATTTTGATCTAATTCCGTTGAAGGGTTCGGGGGTAAATGGGGTAAATAGGGCTAAATAGGCAAAGCAAGCATGTAAGAGTACATAAAATTGCAATTTAGGGCATGTACGAAAAGTCAAGGTCTTAAAATATTTTTTTTGGCATCCCCCCAATAACACCTCTACACTATTATGAAAGGGAGTAAAAAAAATGTGATTTAGTGTGTATACAAGAACGAGACGTCTCAAAAAATTTTTTTGGCATTAGCTACCCCCTTCACCACCCCCATTGTCACCCCCACCCGATTATTAAAGGGGGTAAAAAATTTTATTGGGATTTAGTGTGTATACGAGAACCAAGGGAAATTTTTCTTGGCATTAGCCACCCCCACCCTATTATTAAAGGGAGTAAAAAATTAAATTGGGATTTATTGTGTATACGAGAACCAAGGGCTTCTAAATTTTTTTTACATTAGCCACCCCCTCTACCATCCCCACTCTATTATTAAAGGGAATAAAATATTATATTGGGATTTAATAGAGGGTTATTGGAAATTTTAAATACTATCACGCAGTATTAAGGGACTACCTTATTTTATTAGTGCATCGTCCTTATTTCATCAAAGAAATGTTAGTTATTGGAACATCTTCGTTTTTCATGTCGTTATTTCTCTGCATTTCTGATGCTTGCGCACTACATTCCCTAGGTCTAACCGCGCAAATATAATAAATAAATCATTTGATGCATTTTTATTATTTATTTCTAAACTTTGCGCTCTGGTGGAGCTTGGGGCTTGTGTATTGTTGTTTATTCAAAGTAGTTGTTGCTTATTCAAAGCACTAAACAAGCCATCAAATGTCAAAGGTGCGAAATGTCAAAATACAGCAAACTTAACGCATTGCAGTATTCTTTCACAAATAAGGACAACCATCCTTAATAAGGGATCCCTTATTTGTGGATCAAACTGCGTAGCCGTAGACGTCAAAATAACGCTGATTTTAATACTGCTTGTCCAATAACTCTCTAATATGTATAAGACTTGGATGCAAAATCTGGATGTGAAAGTAGTGATTCCTTCGGCAGAGGTTTTTTTTACAAATAATATAAATCGAAATAAACACAGAAATAATGTATTTTGCTGACGTTTCGGAAAGTAGTCTCTTTCCGTTTTTAAAGCATTTTTTTGAAGAACACTTATTTGATGTGTATGTCAAATACACAGCTTTAAGATTCTGTTTATGTTATTTCCATAGATGCTTACTATTTACCCAGAACTGATGTATTTTCTTTTAGATAATGTTGAATTTGTTAAGATCAGCAATAATATTATTAAATGAAGATAAATGCGTATCGAATTTTTGTGTAGATATTTGTACAACCTGGCTACCAATGTTAAAACAAGAACTTAATAAACTCAACATTATCTAAATGAAAATACATCAGTTCTGGGTAAATAGTAAGCATCTATGGAAATAGCATAAACAGAATCTTAAAGCTGTGTATTTGACATACACAGCAAATAAGTGTTCAAAAAAAAGCTTTGAAAACGGAAAGAGACTACTTTCCTTAACGTCAACAAAACATATTATTTCTGCGTTCATTCCGATTTATATTGTTTGTAAAAAATAACATCTGACTGTTCCTTTAACATAAACGTCCCAGGCGCAGAGGCTTTTTTCCAATAATTCTATTATTTTGTAAATTCGGTGATTTGTTTTTGAAGAAGAAACCCAAATAAAAGAAAAAAATATTCGTAGTATGCCACGAATAACTTTCAGACAATATTTAAAAATACAATCATTAAAAAAAATCAAGTTGCTATCTTATACCGTTCACGAGATATGAAAGATTGAAGAAACACCCCTTATGGTAGGTGAGGGTCGAATCCCGCTCATCTGAGGGTGCAAACATAAGTTTTCTTAAATAAAACAATGTAACTCAACAGAAAAATTATGTTTTTCTACGCCTATTAGACACAAATAAATGATTTATAGGCGTAGAAGAAGTATAGTCTGTAATTCGTTTGGAATTGCATATTCTTCATTCTAAACTTATTACAGAATATACTATTCTAACTTTAATCATTTATTTCCCATGCCATGACACATGCGCTTCCCACTATTAGTCTTCATTGAGACTTCTTACATACTTTTTATTGTTTTTTATAATTCTGCCAATAGCTTTACTAAATAAACGACTACTCTTTCTCTATCTCTCAGAAAATTATATTTCTTGTATTTTCTACTTTCAAAAGATAAAAGAGAATTACCCAGTACTCGCACTTGGAACCGCCTGCCATTTTTATCACATCCTAATTTCATATCCCAAAGTTCGCTCTCATTAATTATAAAAGGAATATTAAGCAAAGCAGTCTTAAGGTAGCAGTTACAACGTACTGACCCTTACCGCAACAACGACCTTAAGCGTTAAATTCACAGCAAAATCAAATTAAAAATTATTATAAAGCTATTTAAGAACACACAAGTGTATTGAAATAAGTGGACGATCGACAAAGAAAGCTGAACTTGAAGTACTTTAACAATTGTAAGCTTGGCCTTAAACAAGGTACTTGAGATGAGTGGACCGTGGTTTCTACTGTGGGAACCCTGCAGATCTCACCACCAATCTGTTTTATATAGCAATAGAAAACAACCCTCTATTTATTATTGTAAAAAATGCATTTTTCTTTGTCTGTTATAATTTTTAATAGTCCACTTGGCTCCTATTTTTACAGGTCAAGCAAATTAAATATGAAGCAACGCATATAAATGTTCAGGCAATTTTAAATTTATTGCATGTCTTTATGCAAACGCAAACGGATTTGGAACTAGGATAACATTTGTGAAATATTTCCGCCCGCTGTATACAAATTTTATACCGAAAAGTAGTTTCGGTAATGTATATAATTTTTATAAAATACATTTTTGGTGCCATGGGAGTCACCTACGTGTAAGGCATATTATGTAAAATGTATACTATGGTTGTATAACATTTAGTTGACAGTCCCTAGTACCTATGTTTTTTTTTGTACTGTTCTAACTGAATTAGTTTTGACATACCGCTCATAACAATGTTACTACAGTTCCAAAGTTATATCTCATTTTAATATTTGACGGTCAATAGAATAGAGAATACAGTTTAATTATTTTTCCTGATCTCCTTAAACCCCTCCGTCTGTCTCCCTAAAAGCGAAATAATAATTTACAAGTAAAGGAACTACTTATTGAAATATACTAAAAAGGAAGTACAATATTTCCTGTTAGGCATATGGTGTCAAGTCAATTTCGAAGCAACTAAATTTTCATACACCTCATATTAATAATATATTTAGAAGCGACTGTGATGATTCTTCTACGAATACTAAAAAAGGGGGTGGTAATTTTAAGAAAGAAATAATGAGGTTAAACTAGATAGTGTTTCTATTTGTGATGGTTTTGGTGATACGGGGTGTCCCAAAAGTCGAAAGTCCCGGACCGGTTAAATATATCGCAAACTGCTAATCTTTTCGGAAAATATAAAAACACGTGTTCAATATTTTAAAAACCTATCCAATGACACCAAAGTTGACTCCCCCCCATCCCCTCTGCGGGGCAGGGGGCAACTTTGAAAAATTTAATGGGAACTCCCATTTTTTATTGAAGAAACGGATTGTACGGCTAAAATTAAGTAAAGTTCATCTGGAACATTTTTGCTGTAATCTCAAAAAATTAACACAAAGGCGTAAGTTTGAAATAATTGATCTACACCGGAAACAAAAAAACACGTATTCAATATTTTAAAAAACCTATCCAATGACAACAAAGTTAACCCTCATCCCCTTGTGCAGGGGGGGGGGGGCAACTTTGAAAAGTTAAATGGAAAACAACATTTTTTATTTCGAATTTGCTTTCTTCGCAAATCTGAAAAACAAATTCCTTTTTACAAATAAATACTTTTACAAATAATACTTTTTTTGTTACAAATAAACAAGGACGTCGTTGATTAGTAATAAAACACTCAGACTCAGAAAATTTTTACTTAAACCAATTGAACTCTTGTTTCCAAGAACAACAATTCAGAGAAAAAAACATGTTTATTTGTAAAAAAGTTTGTTTGGTTCTTTTTCCCTGAATTGTTGTTAAAAACATTTCTGCGAAGTATTGCATGTAGTTTAATTATTTTCATTTTTCAATGGTTATTATTTTTCCAACTTTCTTAGAGGCAAGGGCTCAATTTGTTCAAGTGAAAATTTTCTAAATTGTGAGCGCTTTTTTTCTAACCAACGATGTCCTTGTCAGAGAGGGAAAGGATAACTGTTCTCATGACGCGTGGGTATGACGATAGGGAAAGGTTATACCAAGAGGTTGCCAATTTATTAAACATCTTGTTTCCTAATCGTGAAATTTCTAAATCGACTACTTATCGCATAGTTTATCGTTTTCTACAAACTGGATCGATCGATAAATCTTTGACAAATCTTTATTTGTTCATATCGTATAAAAATACATATACCCAGTTTCGAAAATGAATCACGATCTGCAAGACCTAAAACTACTGCAAATGACGAGAAGTCTTTGGAAAGTTTGTTAAGTTTTGAAGATGATTCCCACACCTCAATCCGAAAAGTAGCGCAACAAACTCAGTCAAATAAATCTACTGTTCAGAGAGTTTTAAAGTTGCATAATTTTTTTCCGTACAAAATGAAATTAGTGTAAGAACTTATTGGAAATGACTTTGATCGCAGACTGGAATATTGCGAGGAAATTATGCGAAGATGCAACAGAAATGATCAAGTTCTGTTCTGGACTTGTTTCTCCGACGAAGCTACCTTTGACATGATGGGCTCTGTTAACCGGAAAAACATGAGGTATTGGGCCACTGGATGAAAGAGCATCACACGCAATACCCGCAAAAAGTTAACGTTTGGGCGGGAATATTGTGTAACCATATCATTGGACCATTCTCCATTGACGGTAATTTGACTACCCAAAAGTACGTGTATTTGTTGACCGATGATTGTACCTGCAATTCAAAATTTATTGGGGTGTGCCTTCGAAAATGTTTGGTTTCAACAGGATGGTGCGCAAGTGCACTTTGCTTTAATTGTACGTAATTTGTTAAACAACGTTTTTTCTCAGAGGTGGATTGGTAGAAGAGGCTCCATAGAATGGCCAGCAAGGTCACCTGATTTAACTCCCCTTTACTTCTTCTACTGGTATACTTAAAAAGCCAAGTTTATAAAACTAAACCTAACGATATCGATAAACTAAAGAATAGAATACGCGATGTGTCAAATGAAATAACTTAAGAGGTATTGCAGAAAGTTACCGATGAAGTTTACTTTCAGTTAGGACTTTGCCAAGAAAAAGGTGGTTATCAATTTGAGCACGAAAAAAATTAAATCTGGTTTGAGGCAACGTGACTCACGTTACGTGAGCCAGCTAAAATCTTATTTAATATTTCATATTATAAAATTTATTTATTTATTCATGTAATATATTTTATCGTTCATTTTACACTATCTTTTTATTTCTCTTACCAACAATTTCAGTCTGGTCTATAGGAGACTAGTTATTCGAGAAAAAGAGACAACTCTACTGATTTTTACTATAGATGGTGCCCATATAACATTAATTTCTCTTTTTTTCGAACTAAACAAAAATCTATCATTTATGCTGTGCATTCGAAAAAGGGTAAGTTTCACAACTCTCACGAATACTCTGGATCTACGACTCTTTGCTTCGACTTAAACCAGCTAGTCGTCCGCATATGTTGCCTCAATTCCTTCCCAAAAATAAATAATAAGGGAAAGGAGGTAACATTGTTTTATAATTTTTTAGGAAAATATTGTATATTCATTATCCAAGTTACAAAATGTATTGCAGATAAATTTCTCATACTGCATAAAACTTGCATAATGTTATCAGTGAACAATTCTTTCTTAATCGTAGTAATTGCGTAGCGTTTCGATAAATTTCTTGATAAGGTGTACTTCTGAGCCCAGCGACTCCGGCATAATATTGACGATATTTTATCCATTCCTGCAGTCAAATAGAAAGCCTATTAGACACTTAATTTACTGTTTCTTTTCAAAAATTGTCATAATAGAGCAATTTTATTCTTGATATTTTTTTTTACATGACACATCAAGAAATATGGGTTTTAAAATCAGTGGGCCGGACTAATATATTTTGGCATTCAAATTCAAAATAATGATAAATATATCTGGTTGTTATAAATTATATTTCAAATCTATATGGCAAATTTGATAAAAACCGTTAGAACCGTTCTAGAGAAAACAATGATTTAACTTTTTGAACTACACCCCTTGTAACATCCCCTTTCCTTTAGGAGCATATAGTCATGACATATTTTATACTGATCCTAAAAACTATCCATATGCCAAATTTGATTAGAATCGTTACAAACATTTTAGATAAAAAAAATATTTTTTTTCCTGGCTCCCGCAGTCTCAGTACGGTCGTGAGCAAAAAAAAAGGAGAAGTCTTATAACGGTATTTTGCTAAAATCTAGTTGTGTACATCTAACTTTAATTTTTGTGACATTGTCAGTTAGTTGTCATAATTTATTGCAAGTGTGCAAAAAACTAATATACCTCATATAAGCGATTTAGTTAAATCTGGAATTATTACTAAAGCAGAAGATGGATGGTCAATGAGACAAATTGCACTGCGTTATAATATTGACAAAAATTCGGTGTGTAACATTTTAAGAAAGTGGAGTAAACGGTAGGATTAGTAGAAATCCTGGATCATGGCGACGAAGGATATCAACTCAACAACAAGATTTGCAATTGATAAATGCTTTAGTAGAAAATCTATTTTACTCAGTTATTATTATTATTATTATTATTATTATTATTATCAGTTATCCAGGCAGCTGAAGAAGCGAATTTTCCTGGATCGAGTAGTACTCGTCACCGGCGAGTAAAAGAATCGGAGCTACGCTGTCATGCAGCAGCACAGAAATACTTACTAACAGCTGAACATAAAGAAGCTCGAGTAGGATTTGCGCTTGAATTTTTAGCACATGATGTAAATTTTTGGAATAATGTAATCTTTACAGACGAAAAATATTTCTAGTCAACACACAGCGGTCGTATTCGTGTTTACCGCTATCCGAATACTCGATTCGATGAGAAATATATATCTAACAATGATAAAAGTGGTAGATTTTCCGTCAATATGTGGGCTTAGATATCGGTACGTGGTCCTGGTGTTTTGTGGCATATTGAGGAACGATTTGATAGTGAAACGTATATTAGGATTTTAGACAATGTTATGCTCCCTTCTGTGTCACAATTATTTCCTAATAATGAGTTCATATTTCAACAAGACAATTGTTCCGTTCATACTGTTCATACCGTAACTAACGTGTTTCAAGATAACAACATCAATGTTCTTAACTGGCCCAGTCATAGTCCAGATCTTAACCCTGTGGAAGAAGTATGGGAACTACTCGTAAGAAGTATCCAAAAACGAAATGTGAGACCACGGGATGCCGAAGAATTACTGAAAATAGTAAATAATGCATGGGAAAATATTATTACTAATGATTATCGTATAAGGTTATTTAATTCTATGCCAAACAGACTTATAGAAGTTATAAATAGAAATGGTGCAATAACGAAATATTAATAGTTAGTTTCTTGTTAAGTAGGATATCTTTTGTCCTTTAAACCAGGATTTCTACTAATCGTACCGTTTATTCTCCACTTTCTTAAAATGTTACACACCAAATATTTGATAATATTATAAGGCAGTGCAATTTGTCTCATTAACCATCCACCATTTACTATAGCAATAACTACAGCATTAAAGTAAATAATAAATTAAAAGTGATACTGTTTCATTTCGGCTACTCATTACATATTCAAATAGACACAGATTTACATTAGAAAAAAAAGTTGTCCTATTTTTTTCTGCTCATGACAGTACCTGTATTTTTTTAGGACTAACGAGTCATGTCATCTCATACTAGTACTAAGGGAGTATCTATGTTAAATTTTATCAAAATCGTTAGAGCCGTTCTTCATACATAAATTATTTTGCATTTCTCTATCGGGTTTTAATGGTTAATACTTCCCTCATTTGAGCAAGGTTCGATTATGCGAGGTACAGTCGTCTTAAATATCCATACAAAATTTGAGCAAAATCGATCAAGTAGTGTGGGCACAAAATACGCCTACAAACACTATTTAAAAAATCGGCAGCTACTGGAAGTGGCTGGAACCTCCCCACCCGGTGGATCTTTGAAGCCAAAAAGAACACTAAATTGTGTGCCAACGGCACTAAACGTAATCCGATCTGTAGAGAATTTCTTTCTCTACAACGTGATATATATTGTTTGTTGATAGTTTTTATTTATTTACAAAATTGCTACAAAATCCAAGTCTTAGACATTTTAGTATGTTGTTCCTGATATTTTTCCATATCGATTGATCATAAAATTATCTCCTGAGAAATAAAATCCAAACAGCAAACGATGGTGCATTTTTACATTAATATGTGTCCCAAATTTTATCTTCAAAGGGTTGTAGATCAGTTAGGGAAAAGTTGTGTATAAGGTTTAAGTCGAATAAACATAAAAATTTGAAAATTGTTTTTCTAGAGAGTTTCTGGATACCTTGTACTATACAAAATGAGCAGAAATCAAAACCTAAAAAATAAATATGTGAAGTCGTACTTGAATTTTCATTATTCGCGTTAAATGCAAAATATAAACAGGTACCGTATTCATCCGTTTCTAGTAAGCTACGGCTTCAAATGATACAAATTTCCTTTACATCGCATAAATATAGGCAAACGATAATCCGTATATATCCGAAGAAATACATTCAGGTATCAGTTTGAAAAGTTGTGAATCGTATTTAAAATAGGTAGAACCTAAATTCGGTATTATATAAGTTAATGATTTTTCCGCACTGAAAATCTTTAATCCAACAAATGTAACCCATTTCCTGTGCATAAGGAACGTGGACTGCTACAAATAAAATACACAAATGCCGTATTGTGCGGTTAGAATTTACAAAGCAATTGAAAAGATTTCAATATATCCACTGTGGGTGCTGTATGTTGCAGATATTTGTGTACAGAATTCGATTGAAAAGCCCCCGATTCAGCATTATGATGAAAATTTACACTTGTGCACTCCAAGGCACATGCTTGTGTTAGAAATGTTTTGTTAAGTCGGGAAGTTTTCGTTTTCAGCTAAATTTAATTCGTTTTCAGTTCGCGGCTTTTGAAAACCATCGATTTATGCTCATTGTAAGTGTGTATACCTTTTTCTACCTCCATAAAAAATTCCACACGTCCGTCATATGGCAACATTCTGACGAAAATGAATGAACCTTGCCAATTTTTACTTGTTTTACACATTCAAAATTCGAAGGTGAGATAGCAGAAAAAAATTCTTTTTTATTTATTTATTGATTTACGGTGAAATAATATAAAGATAGTATAATAACATAGAAATACAATCCAACTACAGTTGAGTATATCATGCCTATTTTGCAGTATATTATACTGTGCTCACATAAAGGGTAGAAAAATGTTCCCATTTAGCGCTGGGTAAAGTACTCTGCCAAAGTGCTTCAAGTTCCATGCGCTTAGCTAGAGTGCTTTAAAGCATGAAGTATCAAGTTCTTTAATTACAAAAGTCTTTCAATTACTAAGTACAGTACTTGAAAAGTAAAGCACCAAGTACCAAGCGCTCAGAGATATAAATGTCAAGTACAAAGTACTAAGTAAGTAGTATTTAAAAGAAAATGCCATATTATTTTCACACCCACACCATTCACACCTTTATGATATAATAATTGTGACACAGAAGGGAGCATAATATTGTCTAAAATCCTAATATACTTTTCACTATTAAATCTTTCCTCAATATGGCACAAAACGCCAGGACCACGTGCCGATATCCAAGCCTACATATTGACGGAAAATCTACCAATTTTATCATTGTTAGATATATATTTCTCATCGAATCGAGTATTCGGAGGGCGGTAAACACGAATACGGCAGTTGCGTGTTGACTGGAAAGTTTTTTCGTCTGTAAAGATTACATTGTTCCAAAAATTTACATCTTGCGCTAAAAATTCAAACACAAATCCTACTCGTGCTTCTTTATGTTCAGCTTTAAGTAAGTATTTGTGTGCTGTTGCATGATAGTTTAGCTCCGATTCTCTTACTCGCCGGCGACCAGTACTACTCGATCCAGGAAAATTCGTTTCTTCAGCAGCCTGAATAACTGAGTAAAATTGATTTTTTACTAAAGCATTTACCAATTACAAATCTTGTTGTTGAGTTGATATCCTTCGTCGTCCTGATCCAGGATTTCTACTAATCGTACTGTTTATTCTCCACTTTCTTAAAATGTTACACACCGAATTTTTGTCAATACTATAACGCAGTGCAATTTGTCTCATTGACCATCCATCTTCTGCTTTAGCAATAACTCCAGATTTAACTAAATCGCTTATATGAGGTATATTAGCTTTTTGCACACTTGCAATAAATTATGACCACTAACTGACAATGTCACAAAAATTAAAGTTAGATGTACACAACTAGATTTTAGCAAAATACCATTATAAGACTTGTCCTATTTTTGTTGTTCACGACCATACATATTAAAATTAAAATAAACATTTCATATAAAAAAAATAGTACCTAAAAGTAAAACCTATACTATACTAATAGTGGAGTGTTGAGTAAAAATAAATTTCTTAAAAGTAAAAATGTACCAAATTTTGTACAAATAATGCACAGTCCACAGATAACGAGATAACACAAATTTTACTATTTATTTGTTGTTATGGATTAATTTCCCTTCAAAAAACCAATGTGATATATGTTGCTTCAAATTCAATTTTACAATTATTGCAATACAGTTTATAGGGCGAAAATAAATTAACTGTCTCATCAGTCCTTAATTATTCTAAAACTTACCTTTTCTTTATTTCACAATACAATACACAACAGGAATGATAATCACACACTTGCATCATCTATTAGTTCCTGTGTTCCTGATAGTTCATGATGAGACTTGAATGAACTTTAAAAAGAGCTTGTAAGTACGTTAGAAATACTTCAAGCACTTCAAAAGGACTTTAATTACTTTTTTAAGTAATTGAACTACTAAAAAGGACTTCAATTGGGGAAAGTATCTCTCAAATAGTCTCTGAGAGTTAGTCCATAGTGTGGGGGCGCGCCATCTTGCTGAAACCAAACTTCATTAAAATCGTTACCAGCAATCTGCTGTACAGATGGCACAATATTGTCGGTAAGGAGTTCTAACTATTTATCAGCATTCAGATTTCCAATAATAAAAAAAGGCCCAACCACTCGATCGCGAAGAAATCCTGCCCAAACATTCAACTTTTGAGGTATCTGCGTGTGTTTCAAGCAACCAATAAAGATATTCATTACTCCAATATCTGAAATTATGATGGTTACTTTACCACAAATTTCAAAAGTGGCTATAAAAAATTATGCTTGTTATCAATTTTTTGCATGCGATCAGGATCATCTTCATTTAGTTCTTGGTGGAGATGTATTTTGTAACGGTAGAATTTTATAATTTTCAAATTTTAATATACTGAAAATCGAATCATTTCAAGCTGTTGAGACGCTTTATTGATTGGCAATCTGGAATTTTCAACAAACGATTGTGCTACGTCAACTTGTTGCTCTTCTGTCGTTTGTGACCTTGGTCTTCCAGATTTTGGACAAATTTTATTCGTCCCAGTTTCTTCAAATCGGCGGATGGTACAAGAGACAGTTGATTTGGAAATGCCTTCGCTTTCATTACGAAAAATGTCATTGAATAGCGATCTCACTTCTTCATATGACCTCTGTCTATCACCTCATCCTCTCATCATCAAAAGTGCAACTCTCTCTTCCTCTGTAAGAATAGCCACTTGGAAAAATCCAGAAGGATTGTTGGAGAAGCACGGACTATCGAAAAAATCGCTACACCCGATGAAAAACTTCGCCAACTATTCTTAGAAACAATTGGAAAAACCACCAACAACTATCAAAATTCGTAACCACATAACTTAACTTGATATTTTAATTGTCAAAACCATAAAAGTACGGGAACAGCAGAATAACTTGAAGAATACGATTCTTAAAAAGACTTTAAATAAAAAGTTGTAGGAAATTTCCCTGGCTATCTGACGGTGACCTTGGATTTAATCTTGTCCGTGATCTTCAAGATCATTTAATAGTTAAGTCGGTTTTTTTTTCAAATACTTTTAACCCCTGAAATGAAACGAGCGGAAAATGTTACGTTCGGATATGACCTTCGACACTTACAAAATTGAAGTTCAACTTAAGTAAAGTAAAGATGACCTTAGAGGTCAATTTTGTAAGTGCAGAAGATTATATTCGGACGTAAAATTTTCCGCTCGTTTCATTTCCGGGGCTAAAAGTAGGAGGTTCCATTTGAAAAACTGATTTGACCTTCAAATAGTTTGACGTCACAAAGTCAAATCCAAGGTCATCTTCATATAGTCATGGAAATTTCCTGCAACTTTTGTCCTTAAAGTTTTTTTTTTTCTAGGATTCGAATTTTTCTAATTATCCTGCTGTTCCAGTACTTTCATGCCACCATGTATATCTGCTATCGTTGGATTTCCATAATTTGCAATTTTAAGTTTTACACGATGTCAATACTTCTCTACATATCTACAGATGCGAAAGTAATATATATAAAATTAGCGCACCAAAATAAGCAAAATTATGATTCAGCAATATTTACGTTTAAATTCTCTTAACATATTCGACTAAAAATGAAAATTTACCTGACGCTAAAAATAGGTCACCTATATATATTATATACAAATATCAATGATTCTATGGGCATAATTGAATTTGCGAACGTCCTTTTTCAAAGAGGCACTAGGTAAATAATTCATTGTATAATTTCAGTTATATTGAAATGATTGTATAAAGACAGACAAGATAATACCACAGATACTGACAATAGACAAAATGAAGGGCGATATAAGGGCAGTAGTTGTACCATCGACCCATCAAAATCTATTGAACACTTGGCGCCAACAATATGCCCCTGACACTAGTATCAGGGGCCTATTGAACTTGGTTTAATTGATTAAAAAAGGATTACAAAACTTATAAAAATAATTAATCATTAACCCTTAACAAAATGCTTCAAGATTCTGTCTCGCATCATCACAATGGCCTCTAATGACTCGTACAGACCACAATGATATTAGAGAATGTAAACTAACGATCCGTTTCATCGCTTATGCTAAAAATACATTGACGTACGTATTAAATTTCGATAAGGAGAAGGTTCAGAATAACGCTAATATAAAAGTTTTCCAGATAGGACTTTCAATGTTGTCGTGTATTTTATAAGCATTGATTGTTCTTTACACTAAAAAAATGAATCGAAGTATTTATTAACATATTCCTTATATCCAAATATTCATTGATAAATTAAGCAAATCCCAGATCACTTTTAAATTAATTTATATTATGCTTAACAGTTCGTATATCATAATTTATTATTTGATACACGCAATGTGTTCACGGCAATATTATACGTGTAAACGACAACTTTTTTTGAATTACAAACACAATTTTTTTGTTTTTTATTTTTGGTGGGAAAAAGAATCATATCTCACAAAATTCATTTTATTGTGTTACCGGTTTCGTTAACAAAAAATTACTTCACATCCTTAGACACAAGAGTTTTTTTTTAAATAAGCAAGAATTGTTAAGGTATTTAATGTTTTTCAAGATAGTCACGAATTTATTTGTAGGAAAAGTAAAATTTGTAAAATAGTCTAATAAATAAACATTTTTAAAAAAAAAATTTATCGTTAAAATTAACATGGACAACCGACTATACTGCGACCAATAAACAGAATAAAAAGTCATTTTTTATAAACTAGTAACGCGTCTTAACTACAAAAAAGTACTTGCTAATATCCAACTGTAAACTAAATAAACAGAAATAAATCATTTCTCCGTTTTGTAAATATTTTAAATGGAGTTTTAATATAATAACTTTTGGAAAAAGTGTCTTTTATTCCATTGGCCCTCACCTAGATCTAGGGACACGTTACCTAAATATAAAGTAGGTATCATCGGGGACTCCTTCTCTGTCCAAAATTTAAAAACAATATCTAAAATCTAAGCGACTACGCCGAAACTGGGCACAAACAAACTCTCTCTACACAAAACAAGGGAAAACGCCCTGAGCTACAACACAGCTCGACACTAGTGCTTCTGTAAACCCCTGGAGTCGGTACTGGCGCCCACATACCTATCTAAGAAATTCGTACCCAGCTCCTAAAGACGTACATCTTAAGAGCGAAATATACATCACCCCAACGCCAATCAAGTTGACAATAGCAAAATACAATTCATGACATGTTTTCTAAGAAATTAAAAAACATTAATCAAGTAGAAAAAAAATTACCTTTATTAAAACCAGTCGAAAGTAACTATCTGGCTAATAATTGATAGTAAATAAGAGTAATTTTATAATATGTGACCATAATTATCAATAAATAGTGTTTAAGATGTAAAGTAATTAACACTAGCGTAATTCGCAGTCAATTTCAATCATTCCCAGGTGATGCCAACGTGGTTGGCAAAACGCGAGGTAAGTGGAGTACTCCAATGGAGTGTTCGTGTTTTGGTATTCATGGAAATTACTTCCAGTGTTACTGTCGAAGGTTCCAACTTTCTCCACGACTGAAATTAGAGGCGTTTGTGATACCATCTTACACATATTTGTTTCTTCTTTTCAACGATATAGAATTATCTACACCTTTTTCAAAAAAGTGCTACAAAAAGTTAAAAAACAAGTTGTGAAGTAAATTTTTTGAGATTTGTTATAAGTTAGAATGGCCTGTTATAGTGTATTTCACACACGAGCGAGAAAATAAAAACAAACATTTTCAAAATTAACAAAAAAAACCACATTGATTCACTCACCATGGCAAACCATAAAAAAGTTCCTAGATACTGAAATCATCAAATAAATACATTCAAGGTCAACAAAATCCGAGAAAAATTCAAGAATATTCGATAATTCTAAAATGACCTAAATTCACCGACACCAAACTTTTAACATTCATTCTAATCATTTTACAAACAAAACATTACAAAAAAAACCCTAAAAAATACAGCCCCCCTATGTAAAAAATACAGCCCCCCTATGGTCATCAACAAGATCAAAACTACTATCCGTACCTATAGCGACAACATTTTACTTCATTTCGTTAATTTTCTGCAACCCTTATTCTATTTCAACTTTCACTACATATTGACCACCCCTCGTAATACATCAAAACTACTTTCCCTACCTCTAGTCACAACATTCTATTTCGTTTCGTTAATTTTCTACAACCCGTTTACTATTTAAAATTTCACTATTTATTGATCGCCACTCGTAATACTATATACAATATCGGGATTTCCCTTGCAACCGATATCAAATCTTAATTCCGTTCCATTCATCTCGCACCTATCGGGAACATTCTCATATCTCTGCAACGGTGAAACGTCAGACCTTCGTGACAACTTTAGGGGGTCAATTCAAATTTATTAAATTTCCAGGCAATAAACTTCAATAACTTCTAAACCCGAATCGATTCAAACTTCGTTTTTATACTGAAAATGTCTTCTTTTTATTGCTTATTTTTCTATATAATATTTATTTGCAAAATTATTGCGCAATGTTGCGCAATCGTGCCGATCCAGATTTGACGGTAACATTTCCAGCTCTAAACAGGGAGTAAAAACGTTCGTGACCGACTCACGGGGTACGAAAACGAAACCGACTGTTCATATAAATACCGGAACACCGCGAACCCAAAGCAAGTTCAGAAATTGACAGTGACGCCCATGTTGTTTTCGCTAGTGGTATCCAACGTAGTTATTTTAAAAGTGATTTTAAGTGTAATAAGTTAATATACTAGTGCAATCGGCAATGTTGAAATTTAGCCTCCCAGGCCGAAACCTGGTTAAAAAGAGTAGTTTTTAAGTAAATCAGTTTGCCTTCAGGCCCAAGCATAAAAGTGAATTTTTTCAGAATAGGTATTTTAAGACAATCGTTTAATAAATATATTTTTTTCGCAAAATTCAACAAGACTGAATTTCTGCTGTCGAATAGTTACCTATTCTAAAGAAACTTGTTAAATAAAATACAACACGTTCTAAACTCTGTTAATTAAACTTAAGTAATTTGTTCGTTCTGTTTAAAACCAAGTGTTATTAATTCAAGAATAACATATACAGGTTGTAACCTTCGACCCTGACAGAAACCATAAAAACTCAAATAGTGCTAAATAAAATTAAATCTTTAAAACTGCTCAAACAGTTTCAAACCATATTATACAGGGTGTAGCAATTGACCCGAACTACAACTACAGAATACAGAATTCGAACCCCAAGGCTTCTCTCAACGAAATAAAGTGCACGAACGCCCTCAAGGGTCTCTACTCAAGCTCTCCGATTGAAACTTTTTTTATTTTCCCAACCGCGAGGCCTTGTTCTTGTTCAGGCCATGATGCAATCATCTCGATTAACAACGACCACATTTTGAATTAACAGATTAAAACGAAGGGTCAGTAAGTTGTAAAATCAAATTGAAGTAGTGATAAATCCAAAAAATTGGTATCCACATAGCATGTTTGATAAATATTAAGCACAGTAGCTATTAAAACTTCTCGGTAACTAAAAACTTGTATCATGATGGAACAGTTAAACTAATAATAATTTTTATCAACTAAATATTTAGTGTAAAGTTACCGACTTTTTAGTATTCACTATTACTACCTCACCTCACTGTTGGAACCCCTTGTCATATTTTCCGTCAGTCGGGCTGTTTCTCGATTCACTGTTGCTACTGACAACCAGTAGATGGAGCCAGTGACTCTTCTTGTAAATAAGTAATCACAAATTAAAGTTTTGTATTATTGTTTTTTATTCATTAAATTCATGATTTCATTATGATTATTTTTTCCAGACACGGAAATTAATGTATCGTTTGTAAAAAACTTAACAAATACATGTTTGGAACATGATATATGATCTTTTTAACACTTTTTTAACGTCGGCCTATTTCCGCTATCGACGCCTAACACAGACGCTTCTAGACGAGCTACTCCCAACCAGAAATTTTGCGGAACTTCTTCTCTTTCAAAGAGTAGGGATCTTTTACTTGTTTAACATTTAATAGATTAGGGACTGACGGCTTTACATCCCCTCCAAAGGATGATATATCCACTACACAATCTTCTCCTGTGACATGATCTCCCTTGTGAACACGCGGGAGACTCCGTTGGTTTTGAGCAATAAAAATAATAAATAGAGCTTGGTTGAGACTCCTGGAACCCCACGTGCACTTTATTTTGATTTGGAGAAGCCTAGGTGGTCGATTTTTACGTTGTGGTTCGGGTCAATTGCTACACCCTGTATATGTGATTTCTGGCACTTGCTATGCACATTGTTCAATTGTAAGATTTTAATTAACACTTGATTGTCTTTAATGTCTTTGTCAGGGTCGAAAATTCACTATGTATATGTCTTTCTTGAAATAAGAACACTTTGGTATAAACGAAAATGAAAGTATTTACCTATTTATAATATTAAACATAATTTTCTTTAGATCATCTTCAGAGAACTTCTTTAGATTAATATTTAACAAGGTTACGTGATTTGACAGTAGAAATTCAGTCTTGCCTGAATTTTGCAAAAAACAAAGTAATCGTGATATTAAAATACCGTAATAATTCACTTAGCGAATTTTGCACGACGGCAATAGATTTTTAAGGCTTTTCTCTTGGCTCCACAAGAAAGCAATTGCGATAACTTAGTCACAGGGAATTAAGCAGTGGCCGAAGTAGGAAAGCTAACTAGACCAACGGTACTAAAATTATGTTATTCAGATACCTGACAGAAACACTAGTATAATCGCTTAATATATTTAAAAACACTTTATTTTAAAAAACTACTAATGACTCCACTCGCGAAAATATATAACTTAATGCACTTGACTAGTTTGTGCTACTTGTATTACTTTAATTATTTGGTTATCGTAGCATTTTGTTTATACGGGGACATAGTCTTGCAAGGACGTTTCTCCCTATTTTTTAAGTGGATTTCGGGTGCCCCGTCCATTCATTTCGGCTCTATTGTGGAATCATTGCGCAATCACTTGGAAAACATAAAGCCGGGTACAGACTACAGCTGCAACGTGTAATGCGACATGTAATGGAACCTGTGTGGACACGAGTTGCACCGCTACAGGTCACATTGCATTGCATGCTCGGTGGCCATCCATCAGTTGTCGGTTTCTGACGCGAATAGAAAGAAATATTCAGTTACGGATACGATGCGAAATGACTGCAAACGGAGGTGCGCGGTTACATTGCACGTTGCAGCTATAGTCTGTACCCGGCTTAAGATTTCGGGTCTGAAAAGTATATGAATTTCAGCATTATAGTATTTTTTGATATTTAAACGAAGTCTGTATCTAATTTGGTTTTGGAGTTATTTGGAGTAACTCTCTGAATAAAACTATTAAAATTGAAATGGTTCAGTAAGGTATTACTACGAAGGTCTTCACTACATACTGCACCGTTGCGTTGGGGGAATAACTGCGAGGATGTTCCCCATAGATCTGCATAGAAACAGAAATAAGTTTTGATAGTGGCGATGCTAGGCACTTTTGAAATAAATTTTGATAATAATTGTGAACTGGCGGTGCTGGCACCTCTATCGAGCATTACAATAATAATGCAGGATGTAAAGCCGAGTTAGAAGTTGAATGAAAGGCAAAGATAATTATTAAAATTTCAACAGAAGCAAATTAAAATATTGTGAAAGGGGGTGTGGAAAGTAGTTTTGATATCATTTAAGATTATATGGGGGCGCTATTTTTAGAGCATCATTTTGTAACGATTGGCCTGTAAAATGGTTGTTTTGAAAGTTAGAAGTTTGTTATTGGTGAATTTGAGTTATTTGTGAATTATCGAAGATTTGTGAATTTCTTCAGATTTTATTTGAAAAATTTGTGTTTTTTGTTAATTTAAATATCTATATGACTTATCATAGTATGACATGGTAAACTGATTATATTATTTATTTTGAGAATTATGATTATTTTATTTCATTTTTCGCATATGCATGAAATGTACTGGAACACTTGAAACGGTCACCCATCTAAGTACTAACCGCGTCTGATGTTGCTTTATATTATATATCGAGATATATACTTATTAAAAACTACCTGCGCCCATCCCTATGGTGTATATTCTTCAAGCATATAATGGATAAAAGGGGCTCAATCAAGTACCCTGCGCCACCTCACATGACTAGGAATTTTATTAAATGTCTTGTTGTTTACTTTTATCATGTGATACCTATTTTTAAAGTAATTTTCAATTCATATCGAAGGTATTTCTGTCACGCCATATCCGTTTAACTTCTCAAGCAACCTACGTCTATAGACGGTTTCAAACGCTCGTTTTAAATCTATAAACATATTTAAAACTACATAGATGTCATTAATCTCGTTTGGCCAATTCGCACACTATTTATTGTAAACACATTTTTTAACAAAGTTATACTCTGGTAAATTTAGTTTCATATCGCAGTTTATTTCTGTCGCCGCCCCTTCCTAATTTTAATAACTATTTTTCTCGATAGACGGTACGCTTATGATGTAATAACCTTCCTGTGACAGGACCGTGAGACCCTTTTTTATAACAACCGAGTACGATGATGAGTAGAGCAAAAGGATAATGGAAAGTGTCATCACTTTAGAATGTCCTTACAGTAATTTATCTTATTAGCTTTCATTACTTACATTAGGCTTTCTTGTCATTCTTGCTCGTACAGCAAGCTCATTATTCCGCATAATCCGAAGAAAGGCCTTTTCTTGCAGCCACTACACAAATAACATTCTGCGTTGCGTTTATTTGCACGTTTTTAATTATGAAAGGACACTTAACGGCAAACTCCCACTTAACTTACGACAGAAAATTTCATATTACATTTTCGAATGTTCAAAATATATTTTAAAAAATGAACATAGAAACAGAATTTCGTATGGGACAAAGGCGATATTTTAAGCTCTAACAAATTATTGTGAAAATTACATTAGCTGAAAAAAAAATCGGGTAGTTTGTACATGTGTGCATAACAACAGGAGGTGTTTACGTCTGCAATTGAAAATATTTTAATGTGTTCAAAAAAATTAAATATATATTGAATCGGTCTCCGGTTTTGTACCTTTTTGTAATATTTACGTCCTATATATATACAAACTAGATACAAAATATGCTGTACTAGATTTGAATATTCCGAAGAGATCTTTGTATATTCGTAATAAATAATTAAACTCGTCTTTTTTCAATTAAAAATCAGTTTAAATTATAACATTTTTAATTTAGTTAATAAATGGGTGCCGGTTGCTTAAACACCCAACCTGCCATTATGATAGCTAAAACTTGTCTCCTTCGATTCTATGAACCAGTGCAATGGGCACAACTCACTCTAAATAGTTTCCTTCGATAAGTGGACCAATGTAATGGGCACACCTTGTGTAATGAACAAAACTTGTGTAATGGGCACAACTCAAACACTTGTTAAAACAGTATACATTTATTTTAACATGATACAATTTACAGAGTATTGATCTCTGCAAAAATATTAAGGGTACGTAGTGCACACGCACAACCCTTACTCAACACTTTCTCGTACGAATGTCGACTTACAACTCCTCTTACGGGAACGGTAGCTCAGTGTGTTAAAGCGTCTGGCAGCGAAGTGGGTTCGATTCCCGCAAGGCGAAACAATTTTTCATTAAAAAATGGCCCCAAGAGTGATTCGGAGTCCACATTGAACTGTAGGGCCTCGCGTCTCTTTACCTAGCACAAGATCTTTGAGATCTTCCAGGGGGTTACTTCGGTAACTTGAGAGGCGGTTAAGAAAGCATTTTAAGAAAACATTTAACGGCATTCTCCAACAACATCAATGTTGATTCTAGGAAGATTGAGCAGTTTTCTGCACTTAATGCGTAATGCGGGTTGCATAAATCGATTCAACTAAATTGACAACGGTCCCCTTGTATGAAAGCATACATAACGCACAATCTATGTATCATACGTCAGTATAAAACAATGTTTTAAAATTGACTCTGCTAACAAAGGATGAAGATGAAATTTCAATAGCGTGTCACAAGTTTCATAGAGCCACTCAGAAACTGCTTGTGCGATTTTTTTCAAATTTGGGTAGTTGATCACTAAGTTCTAATTGAACTTAATGCCGTAGTAAAATTTGAGAAGCATCATTGGCGTACCTTTACATGGGCTAACGTATATTAGCGATTTTTTTAGAAAAACTCTAGTCGGATATTCTTAATCAGCAAATCTATTTTTTCAAAATTTCGTTATAATGGGTTCAAAGATGATTGAGGTATAAGCCACAAAAGAAAAACTTTTCAACGAAATTTTTTTTTATTTGGATAACGGTTACCTAAATTGAAAAAAAATTCTTCATTTTTTGTTCAGAAAAGCTGTTCTGCAATAACTGCAATACGAATATCACTCAGTTCACCCAACTTAAAGAAATGATTTCTACTTTGGAATATAATTTTAACAGAAAAATTGCCCTGCTAGAAAAGGAAATATCTAACAGACCTAATAATGGTCTCAGTCAACTAGATTTTGAAGAAATAATCTCCGAAGTAAATGAAAGACAATCCCGTGCAAATAATGTTATTATCTGGCCTGGCTGAGCAGAGCGGCACGCGCACTGAATGTACTACCAAGAATGCAGCTATGGCAAATGATATTGTACGCCCGGTACTTCCCAACCAAGTCGTCCCAGTAGTAAGCATCTATCGCCTAGGTAGAATGCCTAGCGGGGAATCTGCAAGGCCTAGACCAATCAAGTTGAGTTTTCAAATAAAACTATAGCTAAGAACATTCTTAAACTTCAAAAAAACCTACTTTCCAGTCAGTTTAGCGCATTAAAACTCGCTAACGACAGAACTAAAAAAGAAACCGAATATTTACAACGTATACGCGATGAACTTAACTCCCGCCTAGAGAATGGAGAACAGGACATTACAATTAAATACAAAAATGGTATTCCTACAATTGTAAATGTCGAAAAAAGTAGGTCAGTGCCGCGTAAATGCCTGGCCCATTTTTACACGAATATTGCATCACTAATGGTTAAATTCTCAAATTTAATAATTCAAATTAACAATACAAAACCTGCCATAATCATACTTGCCGAAACTTGGATAACAGCCTGTATAAATGACTCCCTGGTTCATATCAATGGCTATACATTACATCGTACCGACCGTCTTGACAAACGAGGAGGTGGCACTTGTATATACACCAAGAACAACATTTTCTCTGATTCCACCATCGAACTAATTGATCACATTTGGAGATTATAATTTTCCAAACTTATCATGGCCCCATCCACAATCTCCAAATGACAAACTCGTCGTACATATTCCTGAACATGATTCATAATGCAAATCTGTCACAAATAGTCACAGAAAATACACGATTCAGAGCCAACCAAATTCCCTCACTATTAGATCTTATAATTGTCACTAGTGACTCACTATTGTCTTACCCAAGTGTCTGCTCCCCTATCGGCAAATCCGATCATGTAGTGTTGACATGTAATCTCCAATTTATTCACGATTTAGAAGTTCAGCATACTACTACTTTTCTAGGGTTAGTTGTGACAAAACAATGGAAAGCATTCGTGGACACCTGAGAGAAAGTAATATCTCGCTTAAATCAAAAATAACTTACATATCTAATAAACTCAAACCTTTGATAGATAAAAGCTTAGAAAAACTACTGAAATTCAAAAAAAATTATGGCACAGATACATACGCTCCCAGCATCCAGAAGACTATTAGGCATAGAACATACAAATGATATTGGCTACCATTCTTTCATGATTTGTAAGGTGTAATTCAATGCAGGTCGAGGTATTTGCCCCTGAGTAGTTGTTTCCTACAAATCATATATTATAACAGTAGCTTAAGTCCACCTAGGACTGAAAGGTCACCGTTTTCAGGTACTTGCAGAATCGCAAGTTGCTATACGCTCATGGAGACATATGTGGTGTATAGTAGCAATTGACCATATGAGAGGATTCACTTACCTCTCACCACTAAATTTACTATAGTTTGTATAAAACTAGCAGGTTGGCCACTATCATTTGTCTGTTCCATGACCTATGGCATACTGATGAGAACAAATAAGTTCGAAACCGGTCTATGTCTGGTCAGGGAATTGACAAATGATATTGGCTACCATTCTTTCATGATTTGTAAGGTGTAATTCAATGCAGGTCGGTGTATTTGCCCGCTGAGTAGTTGCTTCCTGCAAATCATATATTAATATATTCGGAGAAATTTAAGCGGTTGTTAGTATGAAAAATAATTTGTTTTCGGGTTGAAGCGCATATTGTGAGATTATTAATGTCATTTTGGCTCCCGTCTTGGGGCCATCTTCAAAAGAGTAGAAGGTCAAGAGAAAAAAGGGTAAAAAAATGGTTAAGAGAAATAATGTCAGAAGGGGACCGTCTCTAAGGCCTCAGTCTGCCTATTACTGACAGCTCTAAAGAGTAGGAGTATCGAAAAAGTAATGTTTATCTGCATGAACGGATATCCTTTACGGATTATTAGAAGAGAATTTAGCAATAAAACTTAATAGGAATTTTACACTGGCAATTAAAATTGTTAAAAATAGTCATCATACAATATTCATAAAAAATATGTTAACAATATAACAATACAGATTTTTTTTAAATTTGTTAAAAATTATAAAAAAACTCATATACTGAACGTGAAAAACAATTCCAACGCAACTACTACTCATGTGATAAAAGACATCAGATTTTCTCTCTTGGTCGAAAAGAGAACTACGATTAGTAAATAATACTAATCAGGAATAAGTATGTAAAAGGTGACAGAAGTATTGAAATTATATCTATATTCACCATAAACCTTGACACAAATCATGCCATCCGTATTTAAAACTCTTCGGTCAATCGGCCTGTTAGTAACTACATGAATTAAAGTATAAAATCAAAATGATGAGAGAAAATAGAGCTAACATTTATAGATGAAAGCCATCCTCCAACCACAATAAGGTACCTTACCTTATTTATACGACTGAACGTTCATTATATTAACATTGAATATTTTTAATCACGCCTTATAAACTTGACGTATTAAATTAACTTTTCATACCAATTAACCCAAAACATAATTAACTTGACTACCGCTTTATTCACATTAAGTAAGAATTTTCGTTGAAACAACACTTTGTTAAATTGCTTCTGTGTGTAGCTGTACCTCCATTGTGTTTCCAGCCCTGTTTACAATAAACCCGAACTGTGGAAAACAAAAGGCCATTGTGACCGTTACAGTTTACAATATCATAGGGCAACGGGGACCACGTTGACCCTTGTCTATGACCAGCCGACCATTCGGTCTCTTTCGCATCACCTTGTGGAGATGGATACTTCCCTGATCTTTTGCTCTATAATAGTTAAGAAATTCTCAACAAACGGTTATGGCTGCAGTTAACAATCAACTTGTCGGGAGTTCATATAACAGCTGCTTATCATCAAAGTGTGATCTACCTGGATGTTATAGTGAGAATTTGAGGTGTACTTACATTATTAACATATGCTGCAAGCACTGAGTGACAAGAAACAATATTGTGCGATTTTCAAAAAATCTTATATTCTTATATTCTTATATTTTTTGTGTTACAACGCAAAACTGCTGAGTATTTGCCGAAACTTAATTATCCTTTTCTGAATCATAGAAATTTTCAATTTCAGATAACTCCTACATTCTATATATTCACAGATAGTTTTGTTTTTTATAGAATAGATAAGATTCGATTCATTTTATCAGATTTTGAAATTTACTTCATTATTTTATTAAGGCGTTTGACAGGAAATAGTAACCGCCACTACAATTTTATATGGGCATTACTTTTTACTAAGGAGCGACTTTATATAATTCCACGGTTTATGGTTTTATGTATAAAAACCATGAATTTGTAGGTGATATGTTAGGCTCAAAGAGCGAAAATGCTCATTGAGCGAAGAAAACGTCCACAACGCGTTGTCGTTTTTTAAATCATCCACAACACGATATTCGTGTTGTAAAAACAACCACGACCCGTTGTAACTAACTCAAAAAGACCGCAAAGCGAAATTCGCATCGTGGCTTTCATGATTTTTGACTAGAAATTTTTTTGCTAAAAATTGGTCTAATCAAAAATATATCATTGGCATCTGAAAGTACTTCGAAAGTAACAAACTCTGATACCAAAATTTTTATTTTAGCATTAATAGCTACTGAGATATCGCGGTCACTGCTAACGTTAGATTAACGTTCGGATTGACGCAGTGATTGAGCCAATAATAATAAATATAGGAGCCAGCAGTGATAGTGACAGAGGTGAGTGAGTGATAATCTGTGATAGTGTCATGTAGTGATTGTGATATTATGAATTATTTATTGTGGGAAATTATTGTTAGTAAGTTTTGTTTTTATTATATTATTTTAACAAGAACATTTATTTATGTTGTTATAGAACAGTAATTTATGTTTAACTTTGGTATGTTTTGTTTTTAATTATTCTATTTTAACAAGAAAGTTTGACTGATGCTCGAGAAGTGAGTGCACTTGCCTCTCACCCAAAAGTTCCGGGTTCGATCCCCGGTCGTGGCAGTGGAAAATACTGTGAGAGGGATTTTTACACTATACACGGATATTGAGTGTGGTCCCTTGTCTCTAAATGTGTAGCCCTCTACCACACAAGGCTCTTCTAGGACTTTCCGGGATAAAGGGGGTCGTCATTACCTGTGGTATATTTATTTATTATTTATTTATGTTGTTAGAACAGTTATTTACTTTTAAGTTGTAAGTTTATTTATTTGTTTTCTTTTTTAATCTGTTACTCCCTAATTAACAACCCTGTTACCATCCTTCCCCGGCAAGGAATATGCTCACGCCTCCACGTTGGTCCTTGATGGGCAATAAGAACAACTGGCATGGTTGACATTTTTATAAACATCAACCATTCTACAGTTTTAATCTCGGATTACGTAAGTATTCAATTCCTAATAAAATTATGCCTACCAATAAAAATTTTCTTAAAAGAACTCCAGTTTTTCTTTTTGGCTGAGTTGAACTTGAAAACAAATTTAATTATATTTATTTTTTATTTTATGAATTATTACTATTTTATATATACCTACATAAATACGTATGTGGCGCCACTGAGTGCCCGTGATATGCGATTTCTTTCTTTCTTTCCAAGTTTGTTTACGACTGAATGGTTTTAATTTATAGAATTTGTTTTTTATAAATGCATTTGGATGATCTCTTTATTAATGTGTGAATTTTATTGATAAATATGTTGTAACTATCTTGAACTTGAGTACAATTTAGTATTTCTGCCCATCCCGCCATCTGGTGGACAGTGGCCGAACTATCGTTGACAGTAACTTCGGGCGATGTAGGTATTTAAGGATCATCTATTAATTCAAATCTTTTTTTTAAATATAATTTTTAATTGGTGTTAAAATCCGTTTTTCTCTCTCCATTTCCGGAGATTAGGGGGCCATTTTTCTTAATCAATTGCTGACTGTTGTTACATGAGGACGTTTTGATCTTTGATCAGCCGCTGATGGATTATTCTTTGTGTGACAAATTATTGTGATTTCCAAGTGTGCTAATTGGTTTGTGGTAGTATTTTGGTGGAACCACAGCTATTTAGGGATTAATTCAGCAATTACTGCATCGTTCCATGTTCTCTAATCATCTTTATTCTACAATCATCAATTCATTTTCGTGGGGAACACTGCAACACAAAAGGGTGTTATTGAAGGGCAATCAATTTGTTATTGGAGAGCAATTTATTGGGTTGCTTCATTTTGTGAGAAAACTGTGTGTCGAAAACTTCAACCTCCTCCTCCTCGAACTTATATTTTCTTTTGAGATTTTTCCTCATTATTATCTGTTTGGACGGACACTGCACCTAGGCTGCAACTAGCGTTGTCGACAACGATCTACGTGGGACCGGAGAACATGCAAATTAAATAAAAATATTCGTATTTTTTTTTATAAAAACTTGTAATATTTATTATTTCTGAAAAAAAAATAGATAATGCTTTTCTACTATTTAACCAAAAATTAAATTGAACAGTACAGGAGCATTATATATAACCCAAGGTATAGTTTTGCTCATAAAAGTAATTTTGTTTTTAAGATTCTTTTAGCCTGGATTAATATCAGAACTTTATAACAGTACAGTATAAAATACATGTTTTTTTTCATATTCAAACATCCATAGAACTTGTTATTTTTTTTTAATTACCCATATGGTTATTTTTCTAGTACTTTTTTTAGCGTGAAATATTTATGAAATATTTCTTTGTATATATATTGTTAAGATTCTATAAATCGTTACAGAATTTGGCGAACTTTAAATTTAGATTTTCTTCTTAAATTTGATTTTGTAAGATATCTGTTGAATAATGTAGCCTCCTGTTTTCTATCTACTGTTTTGTAATAAATCACTACTATTAACCTTTTCTATGGTTCTAGTGCATGGGCAATTCACCTAGTTATTGGTCATGTGTGGTCATGCATAGTTAAGGTCTGTGGATTCTCAACTACTTGAATGGAAAAAGTTATAGTCTTAAATAAAAATACTTTGAATAAACATGTAACTTTATAGAGTATATTTGATGTAGGTTACATTAATCCAGTCTGTGTATAGAAAATTGATTGATTTCACATAAAATAATAATACAGGTATCTGAATGTTGCAGTTCATAGGGGGGGGGGGGGGGGGGTTAGTAAATGATAAATATGTATAGACGTATAGCCAAATTTGCCCTATTTTTTTTTAAATTGAGTTTTTGGGCCGTAGAATTTTTCAGTTATGTTTTAAAGAAAAGTTGTAATAATAAAAGTTGTAGGTATTAAAAAGATCTTTAATTTCATATTTAATGCGTTAAAATCCATAAATAAATTATCGAGATAATGGCGAAAAACCCTTTATCTTGCACTATTTTGTAAATATTAATAACTTTTGCCTTTTGCAATAATGGACATAACATCTTGTTGATGAGGCCATTGTGCGAAATTTCAGCCAGATCTGTTTGATAGCGACACAAATCCAACAATTTACTTGTCAAAATTTCACGAAATCATAAACCAGTATCCTAATTCAATGGTTATTTATACCGATGGATCGAAAACCAATCAAGGAGTGGGAAGTGCCATCTCAAACCTCGGAGAAAAACATGCATGGACCCTCCATCACTGGGCCAGTATCTTCACTGCCGAACTATACGCAATATGGCAGGGGCTGATATTTTCTGAACGATCTGTATACTTAATACGATATTAATAAGCACGGACTCTTTCAGCGCCATCCAAGTGATCAAAAATACATTTACATTTGACCCGCTAGTCCAAAAAATTCTTATACAAATAAACAGCTTGCAAGAATTGGGGAAAAAATGTATATTCATTTGGATACCAAGCCATATTGCAATAACTGGCAATGAAAGAGCAGACCACGCAGCGAAGAATGTAATAAGTGAAGAGCGAGATGAACACATAAGCCCAAGTGATGTAAAAGCCACTTTAAAGCCAAACTGAAGGTAATATGGCAAAATGAATGGAACAGGGAAGAATCTAAATTAAAAGAAATTAAACCATCCATAGAACCATGGTTTTTCTCCTGTAAATTAATTCGAAGGGAAGAAGTAGGCATTACGCGAATGAGAATAGGCCATAGCCACCTCACATCTAGCCATCTGCTTTTGGGAACAGCACGACCCAGATGCCAAACTTGCCATTGCAGATTAACAGTGAAACACATACTCTTGAACTGCCCGGACCACAATAATATTAGCGACCAACTGCAAATACCAGGTTCACTAATTGAATGCTTGACCAATGGAAAACATATGATAAAAGTAATTAGTTATCTAAGACAAACAGATCTATTGCGATAGCATCTAATGACAAACGTTTATACAGCGGAATTTTCTAAAGGACCAGGAAAAAGCTCATTTGTTTATGACATAACTCTGTATACTACATGCTATATAAACAATACATTAGAAGTAATATTTGGTTTATGAGGGTTAATATTGTATATTTGTAACCTTCTTCGAAATAATTATTTCAAGGGGATATTATAGTAATCCTAAAATTTGTTTTCTTAATGTGAACTAAACTGCTGGCCACTCGAACTTATACATAGAGAATTTTAGGCAAAATTTAAAGTTCAATATTTTCAACAGGAATGCAAATTTTTGAACGCGGCTTGCAAATTTTAAGAGCTAGTTTTTTTCGGATTAAGCTGCATGACGTATATTTATCGTAGGAACATAAGTTTATTATATACGGGGTGATCAATGAAGTCATGCAAACAATCAAAAACTTTGTATGAGTGAAATTTCCGCAAAAAATTTTTTTGGTCGTTGCAATATGGTTCGTTACTAAGGTAACATCAATATCTCTAGAGGGTTTTGTCAGTTTTTGGATTAAGGCCCTTAGGCCTTGTACACACTACTCAACATAAAATTTGGATACCGAAATTTTTAAAATGCTATAACTTGACATTGGATTGACGGTTCTTGATGATTTTTGCGGATTTGGAATCCTTATTTCACGTAGATTTTCTATGGTCTAAGCATTTTATTTGAGGGTTGAAATTTACACATTATGCCGGGTCGATAATAAACAAAAACGTAGGGTACGACGCGCTCTAAGGTTTGGCATTATTTAAGTTTTTGTAAAAATAAATTCTCACCTCAAGTTGTTTTTATTTAATGTTCCTCTCACTGTTCTGTCCGAAACTCACACCCCAGTTTGTTGTCTTAAAGAGTCATTCAGTTTTACAGAGTTCTTTGTCCACCCCCAAGCCCATAATTATGATCGGGTGTAATTTCTACGCGACGCGCCAATTTCAAAGTAGGCATTGGAAAAACAAATTTGTTGCTATGCAATTAAAAACTGTTTACATTATTTTAGAAATAATCTGACACATTTCAATGTTATAATTTTGTAAAGTTTAATTAATATGAGGCGTTTAACCACGGCAGAAAGGGAAAATTGCATTCGACTTCTCAACGAAGGAATGTCAAAACAGCAAATTGCGCACATTTACAATGTCAACCGAAAGACAATTTATAATTTGATCCGCCGCGTCGAAACTACTGGTGATCATATTTATGGGCATGGGGGTGGACATACAAAAAAAATAAACGAAAGAATCGAAAGAATTTTAATGAGAGAGACTATGCGGAATAGAACAAAGAACTCTAGAAAACTAAATGACTCTTTAAGACAACAAACGGGGGTGAGAGTTTCGGACAGAACAGTGAGAAGAACATTAAATAAAAACAACTTGAGGTGAGATTTTTTTTTAAAAAAACATAACATAATGCCAAACATTTTAAATTATAGAGCTCGTCGCAGAGCAAAATGTGTGCGGTTATTACAACACCATAGAGCGAATAGGCGGGCATGGGCAAATCGGCATGCGAATTGGGGTAATGCAGAGTGGAGCCATTGTTTATTTACTGACGAAACAAGATTTAATTTGTTTCACTCCGATGGCCGAATTTTAGTTTGGAGAAGGCCAAATCAGCGATATTTGGAGGAAAATATGGACCCTCCCTGGTGGCGGAGGTGTTACAGTGTGGGGAGGTATCATAAGAAATGGTAAAACCGAGCTATTCATTACCAACCAAACCATTAATGCTGCTGTTTATCAGGAGGAAATTTTGGAACCTATTGTTGTTCCTTTTGCTCGACATTACGGCCCAGAACTTCTATTGGTGGATGACAACGCTCGACCTCACAGAGCGCGAAGGATCACAGAGTTTTTGCAGGCACAAAACATCAATAGGATGGACTGGCCTGCAAAGTCTCCGGATCTTAATGTCATCGAACACGTTTGGTCTTATTTAAAACTTAAAGTAAGATCTCTTGATGTACCCCCTGAAACCTTAGAAACGCTCAGTGAGGCCATTCGTGAAGAATGGGAGAATATTCCACAAGATTTTATAAATAATCTTGTGGATACTCTACCAAATCGATGTCGGGAAACAATATTACGAGCAGGAGGACCAACAAAATATTAGCTTCTCTTTTTTTAAATTAATGTACCTAATTTTAATTAGGTAATTTTAATTTAAGTTTAAATTAAATTAATTTTTAGATTTTAGTTGAATTTTTTTTTAATTATTAAAAATTACCAGAATTAGAATTATAAATTTTTTAAGAATTGACTTTTGGCCGTTGTTAAGCAATCTTGTACATTGTAGAATATAATGTAATAAACTTGTTCTTGTCGCTACGTTTTTGTTTATTATCGACCCGGTATAATGTGTAAATTTCAACCCTCAAATAAAATGCTTAGACCATAGAAAATCTGCGTGAAATAAGGATTCCATATCCGCAAAAATTATCAAGAACCGTCAATCCAATGTCAAGTTATAGCATTTTAAAAATTTCGGTATCCAAATTTTATGTTGAGTAGTGTGTACAAGGCCTAAGAGCCTTAATCCAAAAACTGACAAAACCGTCTAGAGATATTGATGGTACCTTAGTAACGAACCATATTGCAACGACCAAAAAAATTTTGCGGAAATTTCACTCATACAAACTTTTTGATTTTTTGCATGACTTCATTGATCACCCCGTATATAATAAACTTATGTTCCTACGATAAATATACGTCATGCAGCTTAATCCGAAAAAAACTAGCTCTTAAAATTTGCAAGCCGCGTTAAAAAATTTGCATTCCTGTTGAAAATATTGAACTTTAAATTTTGCCTAAAATTCTCTATGTGTAAGTTCGAGTGGCCAGCAGTTTATTTATAGTCGCAGTAAATTAGCAATTAAAATGGCAAATAGGAGAAATTATTTATAGTTTTAAAAATGGGTGCAGACTCTTAATAAACATCCAAATACAGATCAAAAGAGTGCCCACCTCTTAGGAGGGTGCTTCATCCCCTTTTGCTTCATAAACCACCCTCTAGTGTGACCTCGCGCTAGTTTTTTTAATTTTTCTCAAAAACTGTTACTCTGATGAGGAGAATGAATAGTACCTAAAATATTTGCTATGAAATTATACATCATTTATGTCCTATATATTTTTTTCCCATATCCAGCCTTAATCTCACAAATGACGTTTGAAGTTGGTCAATGCTGGTAAAGATAAGACAAATTCCTTAAATTTACGATAGTTTTAGAGAAAAATTGATATCGGTGCTTAAAACTAAACAGCGGATTTTGGACTATAAATGTAACATAACAAAATAAAGCTTTGCCTAATAGCTTTGCGATAAATTTTTAATATAATCCTTTTCGTTATTTAATTTAAGCAGATATGGCTAAATCTATATCTACAGCCAACAATTCAGTGGAAATAAGAAAATTAATTCAGATTGATACTACACAATTACCGTACACTCACCCAAAGAGTTGGTATTATGTTTTAAAAAAGAAACTTGCGACGATACCCCTTTCTTTGTTTGACAACAAAGGCTTGATGAGAAAACAAAAAAATCGGCCCTATATGACATTTTTAACTCTATTACAGAACGTCCTATTACTCCTGGTGGTGAACGTACATATATTGTAGATGGGGGTAATTTAATTCATCGACTAATTTGACCGAAACAAGGTAGATTTGCAGACATATACACCGCTTACATTAATTTCATTAAAAAACGGTACGGCTAGAGAGTAATCGTAGTATTTGACGGTTATTCTGAAAATAAAGAGAGTACAATTGGCATTGAATGACAACAAAGACTTTTAAACCGAATATCTGCTGAAATAATTTTCAATGAAAAGACGGGAGAGTCATAGAAAAATTCGCCGAGCAATTTGGCGAATAAAGAACGTTTGATTAACCAACTGATGGAAAAATTGGAATATGCCCGTATCCAAGCTCTTTCTGCAACAGATGATGCTGATGTTCTAATTGTCCAAACTGCTATTAAGGAAGCCTATAATAATCCCACGGTAGTTGTCGTGGGCAGGATGTTGACATTCTCATTCTCATAATTGCTCTTTGTCCTCTTCATAAAGATATTCGATTTTTAAGAGATATTCAAGGAAACATCAAGCAAGAGGCATATAGTTCTCTCGATTTGTAGAATTCGGAAGTTCTTCATAACTGTAAAAGAAATATATTATTTGCTCATGCATTCAGTGGATGCGATACTACATCAGCATTTTTTGGCAAAGGAAAAGCACAAACTATAAACTTGATAAATACTAGAAGGGACTTGGACGATGCTTTGTATATATTTAACAATCCATCATCGATGAAACCAGACATTGTACGAGCTGGTGAAAAAATCACACTAGCTTTATACAAGGCACCTCGAACTGTTACATCGTTAAATCAATTTAGATTCATTTCATTTAACAAATTTGTTGTTCAATCTAATCAAGCAGTGATATTATCAAGTCTACCATCTACTTGTGCTGCTTTAGAACAACATTCGTATCGCGTTTTTCAACAAATTCATTCGTGGCGTGGAGAAAATTTGAAGCCTAATGAATGGGGTTGGAAGCAATCAGCCAAATTTTGGTGCCAATTCTTACAACTGAGATACCAGCTCCTACTTTTATTCTTCAATTAATATCTTGCGGTTGTAAAAAGGGTTGCGGAAACGATGGGGTTGTGCTTAGGTTGGATTGAAGTGTTCAACAATGTGCTCCAATTGTAATGGTCAAGGATGTCTTAATTCAGTGTTAGAGGAAGAATTACTGAAGATAATCCAATTATTGAATAAACAGTAGTTAGTTCTTAGCGGATTCGGCCTCAACGGGAAGCGAAAGCGAAAAAAACGCGCCGGGAGCTCTACCTCAGCGGTGGTGTGGAAACGGGACAGTAGCAATAACAAAATTTTCTGAAGTCATATTTTTTATCCTTTTAGCCAGGTTTGTGTAGGAAAATCTGCTTTGCATGTAACATTTTTCTATGGCCAATGTATTTCCAGATATTTGTCACTTTATTCGTTTTTGCCTAACTAGCAACATATCCTAATATTTCAAACCATATTTGTGAGAGTTGAGTGAAAGATAGAAAAAAGTTTATGAAACATAAATGATGTAGAATTTTATACCGAATATTTTAGGATCTATTTATTTTCCTCGTCAGAGTAACAGTTTTTGAGAAAAATTTAAAAAATTAGCGCGAGGTCACACTAGAAGAGGGTAGTTTCTGAAGCAAAAGGGGATGATGCACCCCCCTGAGAGGTGGGAACTCTTTTGATCTGTATTTGGATGTCTATTAAAAGTCTGCACTCAAATTTTTAAAACTTTATAAATTATTTCTCCTAAAAAACCTAATTTACTGTGACTATTAGGTTTATTTGCCCTTCTGTTATTTTGAAAAACGGTTTAGCGACTTCTAAGGGATCTTTCACAGACAGGGTAAGGTTCAACGGTGGTCCCACTATACTTTCATAAAACTACATCTACCGCATGCAAACATTTTATGTTTATAAAATTTGGCGGAGGCGCCAGGAAAAATAAAAAATATATTGATTTATAATGACGAGGTTCAATTTTTCATAAGTAAGTTTAAAGTGGACCATGAATTGACGTGAATTAATATAATTATAGTTATATCTCAATATTGCGAAAGATTAATACCTACATACAGTATTTGATTGAATTGAAAACTCTATCAATTGTTATTGGCACTTTGAAAAACATCATTAAATTTACAAAGCTCTTTAAATTACATTATTTCATTGACGATATATCACAATACCTAAATATCTTGGTCATAAAATCAATCTTCTTATGTTCTTTTTACAAAATACAAAACTAGCTGAGAAATACGATATAAAGATGTGAAGAGACTAAACCCAAGAATTAGAATAGTAGGAATGTCCGAGAAGCTCGACGATAATGCATTAATAGACTTTTTGTTATACCAAAATAAATGTGTGTTTCATGAAGAATCTGAATTAAAAGTTATAAAATTTTGGCCGACTAAAAAAAATAAGAATGTGTTTCAAGCTGTCTTGCGGGTAAATGTTTGATCGTACAATAATATCATGTCCCACGGAAATGGTAAGTTATTTATTGGGTTTGATTATTGCGATGTTTATGACCAGATAATGATACGAAGGTGCTTTAAGTCCAATGGATTCAATCATGTTTCTGAAAATTGTAAAGGCAACATTTCCTCTCTTAGGTGTTCCGCAGATCATTCTGTTAAAGACTGCAAAGTTTCCGACAGTGATTTAAAATGTGTAAATTGCCTTAAATTAAAAGAAAAAAACAGAGATACTAACATAGATATCAATCATGCAGTCTGGGATTTAAATTGTTACGCTTTTAAGCAAAATGTAAGACTGGGTCAGGAATAAACACAATCATTACTGGAGGAACATACCAGGTAAGCGACATGGGAAAACACTTATTGAAGGACCATGCCCAAAACAAACTGCAGAACTGCTCCCAAAGAACAGGTTACAGTTGAGACTTGTAACAGGCCTCTTGACGGGACATTTTCCTGTTAAGAAGCACCTGCACAGAATTGGCAAGTTCGATGGCGACCTTGACTGCAGATTATGTGGCAAGGTACCAGAGACAGTAGACCATATCATATATGAATGTGAGGCAGAAGATATAATATTTACGGGCAAACACAAACAGACCCGCAAAGCGTTAAAACGCGCCCATTCTCAGACCTGTATCACCTCATCAGTGGCACAGGAGTATTAAAATGGGCAGTGTAAATCGAAACAGGTAGTGCACAATAAGCCCAAGAGGCTGCTGTGCCCTCGGAGTGTTACAGACGATCCTGTGAGGAGGGGTTTTAGTCAGTAAGAGTCTGACATTGACCCAGCTTAGGTTGGGAGCCCATGAGGGTTTCCCCTCCTCGTCAAAAAAAAAAGCAAAATGTAACAGAATTTAAATCTAAGATGTATGTTGCATAGCCATTAATAACTGATAGCAAGTCGAGCACTGGTGGGTGTTGCTTAAGTGATGTTACTAATAGCAAAAATGATTCACGTTTTTTTGTTTACTATCAAAGTGTACGTGGATTAAATACAAAAACAACTGATATTTTAAATGCCTCATACTCCTGTCAATACGAAGCCATCGCTTTAACTGCAACGTGGCTTCATAGTCACGTTAATAGTTCGGAAATACTGTGTGATCATTACAACACATTTAGGTGTGACAGAATCTTGAAACGAGGAGGTGGCGTCCTCTTAGGTGTAAATAAATGCACAACTGCTCTTATCGACATCGTTGGTGTATAAATTGAGGGCAATTTTTCATATTTTTTAATATTTGTGATATGTATTCCTCCGGCATTGGATAATGCCTACTATAGTCAATTTTTTGAGGCACTTGAAACTTTAGAATACTTAAACTCTTATAAGGTTTATTTATTAGGTGACTTTAATATTCCCGAATATAAGCAATACTCTGAAAACGAAAATTTTACTGGACATATGTTAGAACTGCACTCGTTCCTCAATTTCTTTGATCTTAAGCAATATAACACAGTACTAAATTCAAACGGACGTATACTAGATTTGGTAATGTCTAACCAAGCTTGTAAAGTAGTTAAATCTGATGATGCCTTACTAAAAGAAGATTTGCATCATCCTACTCTTAGTATATCACTTTCCATAAACCATCGCTCGCGAAACAACTATGTAAATAATCACGTTGAATCTTATAACTTCACACATTGTGCTACAGTATTAGAAATTATGACTGAATTATTCATTTAGTGATGTAAATTCAGCCTGCGAACATTTTTATATAGTATTATATGAAATCCTTGATTCTTGCGTGCCTAAATATGTTTTAAAACCAAAAAAATATCCGCTCTGGTTCAATAACAATATTATTAAGAACTTAAAAGAAAATACTAAAATCTGGAAGTTATTTAAGCAAACAGGCGAAGAACACATATGTAATGAATTTAAAGCATTAAGAACTCTAATTAAGGCACACATAGATAATGCTTATAAAATATATTTAAATAATATTCAAAACAATATTAGACATGACGTTAAATCATTTTGAAACTATATTAACTCTAAGAAAGGTGTATCCACTATCCTCCAAAATTTAATGTATAGAGATGACCAGTTAAATAATACACAAGAAATTGTGGACGGATTTGCAAGATTTTTCAGTACCTCATTTACTAACCCCAGAGCAACAAATAATGATTCGCTTAACAAATTACTTAGTCCGAATAACAGTAATTTACATATTGATAAACTTTCTACAGATGATGTCTTATCTGCCTTGAAAAAGTTAAAACCTATATTTACCAAAGGAACTGATGACGTACCAGCTTTTATTATTAGGGATTGTGCACATGTTTTTGTAGAGCCCCTCCGTATAATTTTTAATATGTCTTTGAAGTTTGGTATATTCCCGAATATATATGGAAAAAATCTCGTATCTGCCCGGTCTACAAGAAGGGCAAAAAAAAACAATGTAGAAAACTATCGGCAAATTACTATAATTTGTAATTTCGCAAAAGTTTTTGAAATAGCTCTGCATAACGTGTTCTATTCACATATAGTGTGCATCAACACGGCTTCGTTAAAAATAGATCCACGGTTTCAAACCTATTTTGTATTACGTAGCATATCGCTCAATGTATGGATCTAAACGGCCAAGTAGATGTTATTTACACGGACTTCACCAAAGACTTTGATATAATTGACCACAATATATTATTACATAACCTAGATCTCGCTGGGCTCTCTATGCTACTGTTAAATTTATTTAAATCTTATCTTAGCCAAAGAACACAATATGTTGAATGTCGGGGTGTAAAATCATTCGAAATATCAGTTACATCAGGTGTTCCCCAGGGCACTGTTCTGGGGCCTCTCCTTTTTATACTGTTTATTAATGATATTGTAGATAATTTAGATGTGTGCTGTTTACTTTATGCTGATGACCTGAAGTTGTTTTGCAATATTAGCTCTGAGGCAGACTGCGAAAAATTGCAAAACGATTTGCAAAGGGTGAATGATTGGTGCTCATTGAATAATCTTCCACTAAATGTTGAGAAGTGCAATGTGATGTCTTACTATAGAAAACAAAGTCCACTACTAAAAGATTATCAATTAAATGGCAACACATTTCACCTCCCTGAGCACATAAGAGATCTTGGGATCACCTATGACAGTGAATTAACTTTTAATATACATGTCAATAACGTAATGCAATCTTCTTTTAAAAATTTGGGCTTTATAATAAGAAATTCAACCTGCTTTAATGACGTGAACACGTTAACATTGCTTTTTAATTTTTTTGTCAAATCAAAACTTGAATATGCTTCATTAATATGGAATCATAGCTATTTGACCTATATCGACAGCTTAGAGGCAATGCAAACATGGTTCCATAAGTATTTCTCTTCTAAAGAGGATAGGATATATCCACCAATTAGAATACCACAAAGCCTTCTACTTGATAGATTCTCATTATCTAGCCAGAAAGATCGCAGAATTAGACAATCATGAATATTTCTGTATAAAATATGAAATAATAAAATAGACTGCCCTCAGATAATAGAACAAATACGCTTTCATGTACCAAGCACCGAGGCTCGTAATAACATTACCTTCTATCTTGCCAGACCGAGGACTAATTTGTTAAAACATTCACCGCTTCACTTTATGTGCGATAATCACAACAGCCTGCAAGACAGAGTTGACATATTTAATTGTAGTATAAATAAACTTAAGACACTGAACATTATGCAATAGTTCTTATTTTTTGTATAGTTTGTATTTTCTCCGTTTCTCTGTTTTACTTTCTCTTTCCACGCTTGTTAAAATTATATTATGTATTAAATATTGTTATATATAATATTCTGTTTGACTTATTAATTTGTAATTTGTGATATTTGTTCATAAACCTGTATTTTCCCATTCTGTAATTGGCATTGGCTGTTGGATTGTGTATTTAAATAAATAAATAAATAAATAAATAAAATAAATAGTAAAAAACATTTTAAATAAAAAGTTTTTATTTAAACGCCCTTAACTTTGAAGTAAATCAAACCTATCATTTTGTAACATTACATAATTTTTTTATGATATAAAAGCTTGTCGCGAGATTTTCGTGTGTAAAGGAGCTTGCCCAAATTTGTATGGAGGAAAGGCCTCCAATTTTTTCATTTGTCCCTTTAGGAAATACGATAATTTTTACATGAATGGTAATAAAAGAAACCACGTAGCAATTATTTAGATTTATCGCGACAGCTACGAATCTTTTTTTCAAATCACCTGGTTTGGTTGATTTTCTGAACAAAGTACCTTCTTTTTGACCTTCTACTTTTTTTTAATAATAGTATTAATTTAAAGATATTGCGAATTCATCTACTTTTAAATATAATATAAGTAATTAAAAAAATTGTTGTAAAGTGTAAACGAACTTAATTGAAACCGTATAAAAACTAAAAGCCGGCAAAAACAGGCGACATCTCTTTATTGTACATGGGCGGTGGTAAATAGAAATGCTTGGCATAAGGAAATGATAAGATTTTCGGGCGTTATTATATTATCCTCTGTTTCAAATGGTCTCCAGAAAGCCATGGTAAATTAGTAAATAATTAAAATATTTTACCTTTTATATAGTAGTAAATATTTATAAATATGAACAGTAACTAACTAAACTCCTACGCTTGATATTATAATAGGTATTTATGCACTACACTGGCACATTAACAGCACACCTCATCGACTTTTGAGAAACGATTTACGAGTTTTTTTATGCTAGTAGGCCTGTCCGTTTTATTATCTTTAAATCAGTGCAATCGTAGATGGTTCATTCAGGCTGATTACATTGCCAGTCTCGGACTCGCCTGCACAGTTTCAACTACCGTTCGAATCTCGATACCATTGCTAAATATATAGGACAAAATATCAAGTTCAGTGCGCACGGTCCTGTGCTTTAACACTGACCAGTTTCAATTATCCTCGTATAAAGTATATTATAGCGAATTTATTTTGGGCAATCCTCTTTCTTTTAATTATTTGTGCCAAAATACCTATACAGACAAGCTTTTATAACATAAATAAAATTATATAATGTAACAAAATCATGGGACTGATTTACTTCAAAGTTTATTTTCATCTTTATAGAGCATTTAAATAAAAGCTTGTTTTTAAAATGTTTTTTACTATTATTTATTTCATACAACATTCAAATAATGTATTGAAATACTCCTGTGAATTATTTCAATTTATTCGTAGAAAAAGAATTCTGTAAAAATTGTAAATTTATTATTGTTTTATTTTCGTCGTTATATAGCTCCAGATCAATTTGCAGCCAATAAATAAAATCTCCCTCAATCACAGCCCTCGCACGGCGATTTTTCTTTTGCTTTGCACATTTTACCAACCAATTGCCCCATCACTTCTCCCCGAATGGAACCTGGTGATTAATTGCCCTATTAACGCCTCCAAAAATCTAGTCTCCGTGTAATTTTGTTCTTATTAAATTTTTTTTTCTTATTAAATTTTATTTGCTATGCTTTCCCGTGAAGAGTAGACTAGTGTTAATTATTCTTACAGCTGTAGAGATGTAAAATCACGATTAAACGCTTTATCACGCCTGAGATGGGGTTAATTTATCCTATCAACAATTAAATACAGCAGCATTTTCTATTTGTCATTACAGTAGCGTAATTACAAATCCGCATCAACACCATGAAACCTATTGAACACGATTTCCTAACAGAAATTATAAAACATCGTAAAATACATTACAATACGTAAGAAAACATGAACAGGTATTTTGTAAGAATATTATTGTGTCCGACAATAAAAAAGAATAAAAACTAATATAGAATAATGTACTCTGTGGGGTAATCCGAAGCGATAGAGGGGAATGCGCTAACCAATAGTAAAAAATAAAGGCGGAGTCGGGTTTTACAGTAATTCTCTTAGGTTGGCTCCGCCCCAATACAAATAAGTATTGAGAACTCTCCACACTATAACATCAGTCAGTTATATTTGAACTCGCACAGTGAGAGTTAGTTTTATGAGTGACCGTGATGGCAAGTTTGTACGGATTTACACCCACATCTGGCATGATGGAAGAATATCAACAACAGACTCAACAATCTGCCCCCAGTCCCGGCATTGAAGGACATATTAAGCGGCCAATGAACGCATTTATGGTGTGGTCACGAATTAAGAGAAGGAAAATTGCTTTGGAAAATCCAAAAATGCATAATTCAGAAATTTCAAAACGACTTGGTGCGGAGTGGAAATTATTATCAGAGACTGAAAAGAGACCTTTCATTGATGAAGCCAAACGGTTACGTGCCGAGCACATGAAAGAGCATCCCGATTATAAATACAGACCAAGGAGGAAGCCAAAGGGTCCAATGCCTACCAGCTTTAAAACAAATGGTTTTCCAATGCATCAGCTGGCTTACCCATTCCCTGGTATGGATAGTCTGAGTTCGCCGTATTCCTATTTCAACCCAGCATTTGACATACCCAGAATGCAAGCCTTAAAACCAGATGATCAACATATGTCTCATCAGCCAGCAGTAGTAACTTCATTGCACTCCTCGTTACAGCACTCCTTGTACTCTTCTCTGTATCACCAGCAACCACCAAAGGCGTTCGCTCCGGCTCCTCCCATGGGTATGTTTTCATCAATCCCTACACCACCTGTAATGTACTCTGCGTCGTCTAGTCCCGCTTCGAGTCCAGCTAGTTCAGATCTGGAAATCCGCAGGCCGGTTCCAGTAATGTATTAGTGAGAGGAAAGACTATGTTTTTGTTTGTACTATAGATTTTTGTTAATAGGTTAATTTTAAATTATTTCTGTGATGTATGCGACTGAGTTTTTGTATATATTTTGTACATATATATGTATTATACATAGGTTATGTGTAATATCGATGTATACATATTAAAAGTTTTATTAGATCATATAATTTATTCGTATACTAAGTATGTTCTTTATAAATAAATCAGTTGCATAGATACATTATTCTGGTTTTCACTTTAGTAAACAGCAATAGGTATTATTGTCTTCATGTGAAAATGAGGTTTTACTTAACAATAATTAATTTAAACGAATATTTATTCACAAAATAATATTTAATACTTAAATTGCCAGACGTATTTGTGATTATTCAAGTGTATATATTACCTACAAGAAGATACCCAGTTATTTTTCAGTGAAAAGGTGTAAGGTAATTTTCTTATCCTAAAAAGATAATTTTTCTTAAATATAAATCCAGAAAAATATATGTAGGTATGTTGGTTATGACATGACTCACAATGAGCAAAGTATACCTATCTAATTTAAAAGTGGATTACACGTAAGTAAAATTTGTTTTATGCAAAACTAAAATATTTTTTAACTTCACATGTTTTGGTACCTCGATAAAGTATATTTTAATTATTAACTTATACATTAGTAACGGCAGAGTAAAGAAAATAAAATACTAAAATATTTCCAAGGTAGATAAACAAACACCGCTTTCCGTCGGATTATGACGAACCTATAGGACTTACCTTTTATAATGTTACTTAACATACCTACATAATTAATAAATAAATACAGACTGCATTTAATCTGCAGGGGTGTGAGAGTGTGAACAAAGGTTAATAGCTATCTATGTTTACTCAGGAAATATACTTTTTTCTTATTTAAATAGTTTCGTGAAACTGTTATAGTTATTTAGTTTCTTTTTTAAATATAATTCTTTGGGTTTTTCAAATACGTACAGTGGAACAAAATAGAATATGTTTTTTTAAAGACACTAAACAATAGCTGAAGCTTTATAATATATATTAAAAATTATTAAGATACCGATTGTAAAAAAAACAACATTTAAAAATGCTTAAAATTACATAAGCCAACATGAAGTTGTTGTAGAATGTACCTACATTTTGATATTACTATACCGTTATCATCAATATGTTAGCCAAATTTTTTAAATATCATATTTTAAGGTAAGTAATATAACAATGTTATTAAAATAATAGGTAATATAAAATTACAGAGATATATGAAAAAATAGGAAGAAAATAACGAAGTTTTTAGGATTTTTTTCATATTTTATTTAATAAAAAATTACGCCCACGTTTTTAAACTAGCGCATAGTGAAATTATGATTTCTTATGATTTTTGGGGGCGATTAAGCCAAGAATCTGTCATACTACCCGATTCACCCAACTCAAAAAACCTGGGCTAGACCTTAAGAACTAAATTTGAAGCAAAATTGTTCTATTCAGAAAGTCAGATCCGCAGTAGATATTTTAATTTCAGTGTCTAACTTAGTGTTGTCATTTTTTTAATGGCTGTTACTTTTTTAATATTGGTTTTCGGATGTAGTTTCTTGGTAACTTTTTTACCTGCTATAAGAGAATTATTTACTATGGTGGTAAACTTTTTTATATTACTTCCGATTTTAATAGAAATTACTTTAAATTGAAAAATTTTATGGAAATAAAACCCCCTCCATATGCGAGACAATTCAATAAATTACCTGAATTTATAAAACAAGCAAAGCTGTCATTCTGTTCAAAAAATATCTGTACTAATTTATGTATAAATAATATTATTTTATTTTATTCGCTAAGCTTATTGTTAGGGATTAGATGGCTAAATTGTATTACCCTATAAGTAAAAAAAGATTCTGAATAGTATAATAAATATTATGTTATTAATTTTAATTGGTAGTCAGAAACGTGTTTCTAAATTTTGCGCCCTGGGCAAATATGATTGACCGCCCCAGTACTGTACCCGATTTTATTATAGAAAGATATTTTTTTACTATAGAGCAGCCACCGGAGACGATCGGGGGTGCCGTCCAAAACCCAGAGGAATGGCAGACATTTTTCGTACTATTTATTTTATTTAGGACTTCATTATTAATAACATCAGCGTCTACCACAAGATAATATCATTTAAAAATATCTAGTAGTTACCTTCATAGCTATACTAGGTTTCCTCACAAAGAAACATATTTTTTCGTTATTTTGTTGAATACTGTCTTTGGGTAAATCGTTAAACTTTAGTTTCTTTGACATACCTAATTGTTTATACTCTGGCTTTTCAACTATCTATAGTCGAGTACACATTTACTGGGCACTCAAAAAATGCAACAAAAATCTTACGACCCCATTAAAATACCATTAAACTAGTCGTAAAACTAATTGCGCCCAGGCACGCACTTGAAATATTTAGATCAGCAACTCAGTCGTTCAATTTTAACAGCGCGTTACGGTCTATATTATTAATATGTACATTCTAATACATACGAATTTTAAGTTCGGCTCTGTACTATTTCGTTCGCAAATTGACCTTTATAGGTTTTTAATGTGAGTCGGTCGGCTTGTTTGATGACAACATGCCGCATGGTCTAACGGCGATAATAATGAAGTCGTAAAGTTTTTGTTGCGTTTTTTGAGTGCCCAGTAAATATGTACTCGATTATACCTGTAATATATTTGTAAAATAGACTAGCTAACATATGAAGTCCATAATTAATGTGATGGAAAGTAGACAGCTTTAAATATTATCATATATTAAAATACACTAAAATACAAATAAAATATTCGCATTTTAAAAGCATCTACTACAATAAAAATAAAATACATGTCGTGAATTGTAAAAACAGAAATTTTGTTCATAAAAATAATTAAAAAGAATAACAACTATGGTTATCGTATAATGTACGGTTTTTAAATTTTGTTTAAACAAGTAGATATGTAACAATCTGAAATTGATAAAATAATAAGTACCTAATAAACGAACAAATTCACAAAATTAATTACGAAAATATTACAGTGAATATAAAACATATTAAAAAATCATTTATTGGGTATTTTTTTCAGTAATTCAGTCAAATAGTATTTTAATCTGGAAAAATTGCACACTCGAATATGTTATGCTCAATTTTATCAGGACTACTTAGAAGGTTTAAAACATCCTCACCTTTTGATTCAGCCGCCATCTTGTAAATTTTTTGAATCGTTTTATGTCGTGTTCTATTGGTCGTACGGAATTGAACAAAAAATGTTGTAAATAAAATTCTACATATTTTCGATAATTGCCGCGATGCCGAGAAGTTAATATTTCCAGCGGTAGAGGGCGCCAAAGTTACTAAAAAAAAACAGTTTTTGAAACCAGTGTTGTGAAAGCTGTTTAGGTAAAAATATTAGCCTTACACACATATCCAAATAAATTCGATTCCATTGATTTTAGATTTCCAATTAAATTTAAAACTGTTAGAACTGTTTTTTTGGTAACTTCGGCGCCCTCTACCGCTCGATATATTAACTTCTCGGCATCGCAGCAACTACCCAACGTATGTAGAATTTTATTTACAACATTTTTTGCCCGATAACTTTTTCCGTGTGTCCAATAGAACACGGGATAAAATGATTCACAAATTTTTCAAGATTTTTATTGAAGCAAAAGGGGAGAGGTCACCTTTACCTAAAGTGGTAGTTACCGCAGTATTTTGCCTGCAGTAACTACCACTTTACCGTATGTGTGTATGATAAAGTGAAACCTGGCAGTCTTTTGACACAGTATATGTCAAAATTTGACATTTTACTGACACTTCATTTAACGGATTTTAGTTTTAAGAAACGTTTAACTTTATCATTTAAGCTTTTTAAAATAATCAAAAAGAATTATGTGCTTACTTATTTATTATTATTATTGAATATTTTTTAAAATATTGATAAGAAGGAAAACAAAATTTTATAGTGATGATCTCTATATTTTCTTTAGAATCTTTTGTTAGCCACCGTAGTACCACCACCGCGTAGTACGCAACATACTATTTTCTACTACTACCGACTAATTGTTTATAAATGTTTTAACCGCCTCCAGATCACTTGAAGGACCCTCATAAGCCTAGATTTGAAAAATTAAGGAGACGGGGTCCTACAGTTTATAGTGGGATCCAAGCCATTTCTTGGGAGTAATTTATAATTGAAAATTATTTTGCAGTAGGTGGAGCTCGAACCCACTTCGCTAGGTATGCTCAAAGTGAAAGCTAGACGCACTACATTTTGAAGTTATTTGACACTTTGACAGGTTATTATATATCCTATTCATCAAATATCAATATGAATACAATTCTTGCATCAACGAAGAAATTCTGTCACCATGGCAACACAATAAACATTTAAACATAAACAACAACGAATTATAATTACTCAGTCCCAAGGCGGCAAGCTGAACTTCCAGTCTTCTGGGGGGCTAAAAAACCCCTGAACCCGTTTTATTTTAATTCATTCGCTGAGAATACTCGAAATTTAATAAGGGTTAATCATTGCAATGAGAGTAATGTTTTATGTTTTTTTGAATATCTAGTGATATTAAAAATCACTAATCACAATTATGGGTTTTAAGAAAGAAAGAAAGAATATTTTAATTTACAACGAACAATTTATGTTTATGAATCCATATGGTGATATAGCTTTTAATAAGAAATAACTACAAAATTCAAAAATAAACATAAAGAATTACAGATTTTTTAAAAATAATACAACAGAAAAAATATGGAAAGTGATCCACAAATTGCCCACAACAACAGCATGAATTTTTTTAATGTCAGACTATTGTCACTTATTAGTGTGGGTTTAAGTTAGATTCTACAATTCGCCGAAATTGGATTATTAGAATCAGTGGAAAATACCCCACATTATTTACTTTTTGGTAATAGTTTACTCTAGCCTGTGTTTTATTGCCTCTTATGCCGTCTCGTCTTTGTTTATTTAAGCTCTCACTCCTTAATATCTTTTAATTAGTAAATATTCTACGTCATATATAATCTATACCTATTGTTGTATCCATAATATTCCATTTCCTTTCCATTTCACTATTTCACAGTTTACTGCACCAAAACACTGCTACTGCATTAAATTTATTATATTAATGACACAGGTATTTTAATGAGGATTGTTTCCGCCATACACTAGTATATTATACAGGGTGTGGCAATAGTGCGTCGGACCTCGATATGTCGAGTTCTACGATAGCTAGAAATTTTTTATAAAATTGCAAGTAAACTAGATAAAAAAGTCTATAACTGGAAATTATTTTCGAACATACAGAGTGAGCCAAGACGAAATTACAGGACCAAGTACCTTTTTTTAAATGGAATGCTATGTATATCAGTAGATTTTTTGAAGCCTCTTTCTAGGTTCTATTCATTCCTATATTAGCATTGAATATCTCCCAACCACTTGAATGTAATGAATTTTGTTGTTGAAATAATGCAATCTGCAGGTGGATATTAAAAAAATCACCACAGTCACAATTATGGGTTTTAAGAAAAACTTATGTGAATACCAGTTACGAGACATCTAATTAATGTTTTTGAATCATTTTCATTTCCTAAAAATGTACAGGGTGGCCAACAATTATATTTCAATTAAGAACATTTTCAATTGAATTTTCTCAATTTTTTCAAATGGAACATCCTGTAAATTTTTCGACGATGTGATGTTTCTACATCGAACCTTTTTTATAAGTACTTCCTTAAGACTAGTTGCAACCAATTTCGTTTTATTGAGCAATAATTACAAAATTCAAAGATAACCTTTAAAAAAGAGGTTTCTTCAAATAACTTAGTAGAAAAAATGATAATAAATGTTCCAAATGTTGCCATAAAAAGAAATCCATTTTTGGAAGATCTGGGAATCTAGCAGGCCATTTAGTGGGTCCATTTCTTCGCTAAAACCACATCCTATTTCGAATTCTTTCAGGGAGATTTACCAATAATTGTGGCAGATAGTTTTCCAAAAAATGAAGATAAATAGCTCCAGTCAATGTACCATCAAGGAAATGTGTTCCTATTACATGTTCTCCAATAATTCCCCCCAAACATTTATAGACCATCTATGTTGGTTATCAACTTGCATAAAAAAGTGAGGATTTTCCGAAGCATAATAATGAAAATTGTGCCTATTAACAAATCCATTTTTATGAAAAGTTGCCTCATCACTGAATAAAACAGTATTGAAGAAGTTGACATCATGTTGCATTTCACCTCTGGCCCAATTGTAGGCGCTTTTGAAAATCATCATCAGATAATTTTTGGTGCATTTGAATATGATATGCACGCAACTTATTTGGTTTTTAAGATTCGACCCACAGACCGTTTACTTATTCCTACTAATGAGCTCACTTCATGACTAACATGGGGATTCTCAACCGTTGCCAGCACCACCGAAAACTTATTTTAGAGACGAGTCACAAAAATGGATTTAACTCGCAGTAACTCGCATGTTATTTTTTCTTCAAACGTTGATTAGCTATAAAAAAATAAAGATAAAAAATTTGGCTGCGTGTTGCCATTAGCAACGGAAGTAAAAGTCCGCTTGAGCGGAAGAAAAAGTACTTTTACTTCCGTTGCTAATGGCAACGCACAGTCGTCTCAAATGTCAAACTTTAATGTCATGAAGTGAGTAATGTTATGATTTTTCTGACATTTGAAGAAAATATATTGTTTTATTAGGAGTAAAAGTGACTTTTTTGAAGAAAAAATAACATGCCTTATTCGGAGCAAAAGCCACTTTTGTGACTCGTCTACATATTATACCTCATAGTGGTATTTTCCCGTATTTTTTTTATTTGAAAATCGAAAACTAGAGAGAAAAATTAGAGAGACTGTTTTTCTTTTTTATTTATTTTTTCTTATTTAAGCTAAGAAGAATTTAGTTAAAGTTTCGTGACGTCATTAAGCGCAAATTCAAATAGGGCGCCAAACATAGTTATTTTTAGGATATTTCATTATATGGCAGCTGTAGGATGTCGTACCTGATTTGATAGTTCACGCCCTGATGAAAACCGTATTTTTGGTTTGTTTATTATGTTGACATTTATTATTTGACTAGTTTTCGCTTAGTGACGTCATCATAACTTTAAATTCACAACAATTTTATAGCGAAATATAATAAGTATTTTTCTGTACCAAAAATAATAAAAAAATATATATTTTCAAGATACAAATATTTCCACTTTCATCTCAGTTCAATGAAAATACCCAATCGTTCGTCCGGCAAACTTACAGACTCGTCACAAAACTACTTTTACTCCTGATAATATAATATACTATTCCGTCCGATCATGGCTATGATATTTGTTGCCTTTCATTGATTCATTTTTATATATATTATATCTTTTCATCTCACAATAAGTAGTTGCTATTATTTTTAAAATTTTGGGTACTAGAAATTTTAAATGATGTTATATCTGGGAGTAAACAGCGTAACTTCAAACGCATCTCTGTACCATTGGTTTATATCTTGATAGACTAGAAATCTTTAATCACAGCGCTATTTTTTTTCTTTTTTTTATCACCTTATTTAGATTAACGTCCTGGTGGAGTTTAGCATTAGCTATTCCACCACTCAACCAGAACTTATACACATACATACATATACAACGACCATTCCCTACGACATTGCCATCTGCCGCAGCTGAGACTCGAACTCCAGAGTGATACAGCAACTAGCCGTGTTGTCTCTCAAACAGCCTCGTCTATTCCACTGCCACCAACTTGGTAATACATGAAAAACACCACTAAACATCCATACCCTAGCCAGGATTCGAATCCGGAATTCCTTGGTTGCAAGCCTAACACGTTGAGCCACTGAGTCTATATAGTGAAAGATTATTAGAATGCCGCAATACAATGCCGCACAGGCACTAAGAAAAAAAATAAGAAAATTATGACCTTGCATTTTTTTTGTCGGGCTAGTTGTGCTAGTTGCCTATATCTTCGATTTTTCCAATAAAATGTAAAATGATCTTGTGATTAGAGGTAAATAATTCAAGCAATCCTTTCCCGCGCGGGGTGAATATCCTTCTAAATTCTATAAAGTCGCTACGCTCACAATTTTATATAACTATTAATTTAACTTCTCAATTGTTTCCGTAAGTAACGGCCAAAGGTCTTATAGCACTTAAACATTGAATAACATTTTATCCCTTTCAAAGCCCTTAATACAGTCCAAACAATGGTAGAAGTCGAAAGCCACAGTTTTCATTCAATTAATATTTCAATTACTCTTGTCCAATGGGGAGCAAATTCATTTGTACAAAGGCCAAAGAAACTCGAATAAAAGGGTTGTAGTTTTCTGCACAGAACTTCTACTTCTTTGAAAACATTGTTTTAAAACTGGGAAACAATAGTAGTGTTTTTGAGATTGAATCAAGGCACGAACTTTTGTTTTATTAAAATTTCTTCATTTCTCAATGAGCATTGTTCAAACTTACATAATAAGTCTAAATTTTACCTTCAATTCTGTTTTTCTTATAATATACAAATTAATCGAAATAAATGTAAAATCTTTATCCGCTAGTATTGACTGTACAGTATATTCATTATAAAAATAGAGAATCAAATATATTTGTACATTGCAGATTTTATAAATAATATTCCAGATTTCACCAATGTAAGAAAAATTATTGCAATAAATCGTAGATGTAGATTTATCTAAATTAAGGAACACACACAGGCTTAAAATAGTTTTGAGCAGATAGTTTATAAACTTGTATAAGATAGCCCGAATAAACAAACGGGCCTTTAAAAATAGTCATATTTTATAATGTACACCCTGAACAGCCTAAAATTTGCAGGATACCGAAGACATTCAAGAGACTTACAGTGTTACAAATCGATACGTCCATAAAACATACATTTTTTTATCCATTTTAGGTACTAAAATGGGTTTATCAATCCGGGTAAGTATGTTTTTAAATATTTACCCCTGTTGGGTCTGTACTGCTACAGATCGCTAAGAGTAGCACCGGCCAACACTTAGTTGCATATTTGAGAGGCGTTTGTATAGGGTGTTCCAATAGTGCGTCAAAGTCCAATATCGGCCGTATTAGAAGACTTTGGAAATTTACTTTTTTTATGAAAGTGGTATAGTGTCAAAAGGCGCACATTTTAAAATATATAGGGTGATTCACTACAGCGGAGCATCTTCGAGGTCATTTTTTTAAATGGAACACCCTATATATTTTTGCATTTATGAATTCAGCATAAAATCATATTTCCAAGAACCTCCAGATTTTTTGTTTTTGACGTATCGTCAAAATTTTGGTTCAACAAATTAATTCGCTGTGTGTATTATTATTAATTAAGAAGATTTATTTTGCAATTATGGAGACAAGGGATGTACTACAACGACACAACCACCAAATATTGATTATAATTATACAGTGTGTATTTTATATCAGCACTAATTCAGGACATTCCAAATTGAATTTTCCCAATTTTTTCAAATGGAACAAACACTCTGTATATTATTGTATTTTTGAATGGAGTAGTATCAGTGACGTCATCATTTGACAGCTTGAAAACGGTTAAGTGGATTGTTGAAAAATTTAACATAAGAGCAAGTCTTAGTTTGTGATCGACTGTAAAATTAGTGGTGCATAATTTTAGTAACAAATTCGTGTGGAGACATTTATTAACGTTTTTTTAAAAGCCTAGTGTGAAAAAAATTTCGATACATATCATATCAGTGCTATTATTGGAAAAGAAAAATTTGTTGTCAGGTATGTTAACATCCCTGTTAAATCGTAAATTGTAAATATAAGCATTAATAACGCTAATAATTTAGTTTTTCGGTTTTTTTTTGTTAAGTAGGTATATTGTATAACTTATTTGCTTAAATATTTATTTAATATATGTATTCATAGATTTGGTATAAGCCAATATTGACAGAATATAATAGGTTAGGTAGTAGTAATTTCTATTTACTAATATTAATGGTTTTGTAAAAGATTAATATCTATTGCTATGAAATTTATATTTTCCGACAATATTACTAATTCCCTGCCAAAAATGGCATATAGAAACATGTCCAAAGTAGTTCAAAATGTATATTTTTCTATGAACATGACGCAGATCTATGTAGATGACGATAACAGTTTTGCATATGAGTTTCTATGCCATTCTATTGCACAACGACTTCCCATCATATTGAGGAAGAATATCTCTTGGAATGTTTATGGTTATTGATATGACTGTATGTGGAATCGACTAATTTCGTTCAAAAACTGATATCGGTCTCATAGCACCTTATAGCTTTATTTTTATCTGTTTCTATGAGCATTTTTTGGCAGGGTTGTACTTCAAGCTCAAAAGTTTGTAATGAATTTGAATTTGTTACCATTTTAGAAACAGAATGTAGATGGCGGCTGTTGTGTGCACTAATCGATGGAATCGAAAAAGAACAGTCAGATTCTTGGGATTTCCATCTGCTCAAACCAGACAAGTAGAGCTTGCAAGAATAGAAATACGTACTCGGCCCAGCAGCGTTCTGTAGAGATGATTTTTTCGAATTGAAAATAAAAAATGCAAGAATATGTTCCAAACATTTCGTTATGGGTACCTAGGTATATGATAGTTTTTACATGATTTATAACATATTATTGCAATGTTGACAGTGAAATTGCCTATTTAATCAAAATAGGATGCATAAATGTTCTTAAAATTTCACTTAGTGTAGATTGTTCTTAAGGTGATATGTAACGTTTTTTTTAGTACGCTTTACATATTATTTACTTGTGTAAAAAAGTATTGTTAATAACACAAATAAAACTGATTGAATATTTATTGAATGGTTATTAATTACATCCTCCTCCAGTAACGTGCGAATAGACATAGTTTTGGGTTGATAAATGAAGGTAGGTTTTAAGATCAAATCAGATTTTAAACTGAGTGTTCTAAACAATGCAAAATATATGGAAGAATGAAAAATAAAACCCTAACTTTTCGAAAAACTTCGTTGAATTTTCAATGTATCTGAACATTTTTAAATTCAGGGAGAAAAAACGATGAATATATTAAATGTAGATAGAGCAGTATAGAGCAAAATACTTTATTTAATAGCAATACATAGTGGTTTTGTTGTTTTTATTAACATATTCTACATGTAAAGTTAGGAAACATACATCTGTATATACGTTATATAAAGCCATTAACTTCTTAAATATCATAACTGCATAATTTACAAATGTATAGATTACATAAAAATCTTTGTAAAATGCCAAAGCGCACTGCATACTCTAAGCATCTGGCCTTGTTTTTTAATACTACAGCCATATCAATGTTCTTGTTACTGAGTTCTATTCAATAAGCCAATACATCCGTCACAGACGTATCCTCATACAAAAATCCAAGGCTTAAACGGTACTTCTGGTAATCTTTGAGAATGCCTAACCTAAAACAAAAATTACATTCATCCTTAATCTGTTTTAATAATGTACAAATATTGAAAAGCAGTAATTTGTGATGACACATTACAGACATAAGCAGTATACTTTGATAATGAACTTTGAATTTCATATTATTCATATAGAATCTACACTTACCTTACCAACGAGATATCGCTTGCAAATTTTTTTTGTATCCAGAAATTCTATCCATTTACAGGCAAGCTGAGCAAAGGCATCTAACTTGGTCATCATGGTCGTAGGGCTCATTCGAAATAACATATAATCCATCACCACAGTTTTAGAAATTTTTGGGATATCATTTAGCGATACAGTTAAATCTTCTACCTTTATACTACTTCAACACCGTTAATATACTCTAACTTAGAAATATAATTTGGTGACTCCTAAAATGAAGTGTATAGATCAAATTTCAACAAATTTAACATTCCTAATTGTTAAAATTAACTCACCATTACGAAAATAAAAACCTTTTGACAGTACGGAAAAAAACACGTCCGTTAAAAAACGCAAATAAAACACAAAATTAAAGCCAGTTCAACAAATCACCAAACGTATTAGTAAAAGGGAACACTAATAATTAATTTTACACAAAAAAAGTTTTCAAAAGCTCTAAAATACCTTAAAACTTGGTATAATTAAATGACTGTAAATATCACAAAAACTTTCGAGTCCACTTAACTGGAGTTGCAGCTTGATTGTGACGTCAGCTGATACTACTCCATTGGCACGTTAATTCTTTACGATTTTTGTGAATAATATCCTATACCTAAAATCGATATTTTTACTTTTACTTCCACGTCCCGTGGAAGTATAGTAACGCAAAAAAATTTTTTTTTGTTGAAATAGGCTAAAATGTTATGAAACGTCGAGATTTTAAATTTGAGCGAAAATAAATTTCCCGTCTGTCGGTCGGTCTGTCTGTCTGTCTGCAACTTTTATTTTGCGCACGTTAACTCTGGAACCGTTTATGATATTGATTTGAAATTTGGTACACAATTTGGTATGCATTGTAACGAGATCTGGAACTAGATTATATTTTGATCTAATTCCGTTGAAGGGTTCGAGGGTAAATGGGGTAAATAAGGGTAAATAGGTAAAACAAGCAAGTAGGAGTCCATAAAATTGCAATTTAGGGCATGTACGAAAAGTTAAAGTCTTAATTTTTTTTTGGCATCAGCCACCCCTTCACTATCACTCCCAATACCACCCCTACACTAATATGAAAGGGAGTAAAAAAAAAATTAAAATATGATTTAGTATATATACAAAAACGAAACGTCTAAAAAAATTTTTTGGCGTTAGCTACCCCTCTACCACCCCATTGCCACCCCCACCCGAAGTATAGTAACGCAAAAAAATTTTTTTTTGTTGAAATAGGCTAAAATGTTATGAAACGTCGAGATTTTAAATTTGAGCGAAAATAAATTTCCCGTCTGTCGGTCGGTCTGTCTGTCTGTCTGCAACTTTTATTTTGCGCACGTTAACTCTGGAACCGTTTATGATATTGATTTGAAATTTGGTACACAATTTGGTATGCATTGTAACGAGATCTGGAACTAGATTATATTTTGATCTAATTCCGTTGAAGGGTTCGAGGGTAAATGGGGTAAATAAGGGTAAATAGGTAAAACAAGCAAGTAGGAGTCCATAAAATTGCAATTTAGGGCATGTACGAAAAGTTAAAGTCTTAATTTTTTTTTGGCATCAGCCACCCCTTCACTATCACTCCCAATACCACCCCTACACTAATATGAAAGGGAGTAAAAAAAAAATTAAAATATGATTTAGTATATATACAAAAACGAAACGTCTAAAAAAATTTTTTGGCGTTAGCTACCCCTCTACCACCCCATTGCCACCCCCACCCGATTATTAAAAGGGGTAAAAAAATAAAATGTGATTGAGTGTATACAAGAACAAATCGTTGAAAACAAATTTTTTTGTCGTTAGCTACCTTCTCTACCACCCTCATTGCCACCCCCACCCGATTATAAAAAGGGGTAAAAAAATTAAAATGTGGTTTAGTATGTATACAAGAACAAAACGTTGAAAAAAATTAAAGGGGGTAAAAAAATTAAAATTTGATTTAGTGTGTATACAAAACGAAACGTCTAAAAAATCATTTTGGCGTTAGTTACATCTTCTACCACCCCCATTGCCATCCCCACCCTATGATTGAAGGGGGTAAAAAAAATTAAAATGTGATTTAGTGTGCATACAAGAACGAAACGTCTAAAAAAATTTGTTTGCCTTAGCTACCCCCTCCACTACCCCCATTGCCACCCCCGCCCTATTATTAAAGGGAGTAAAAAATTATATTGGGGTTTAAACCAAGGGCCTCTAAAATTTATTTTGGCATTCGTTACTCCCTCTTCACCCCATTTGCACCCCCTCCCTATTGTTTAAGGGAATAAAAAAATAAATTGGGATTTAGTGTGTATACGAGAACCAAGGACTTCTAAATTTTTTTTACCTTAACCACCTCCTCTACCACCCCCACTCTATTATTAAAGGGAATACAATATTATATTAGGATTTAGTGTGCATAAGACTTGAATACAAAATCTGGATGTGGAAGTAGTGATTCCTTGGGCAGCGATTTTTCATGAAAAACCGCTAAATTATATTTTCATTTCAAACTGATCTAGTAGCCACGATTCTGACATAAAGTGAGAATAATTGGAAGTTATCTTATAACTATTGTGACGAAGTGTTTACACTTATTTTAAGTCATAAATTAGTTTAATATTCGCACTTTCCAATAATGAATTTTTCGAGAGAAGGAATGGTGATAAAGTGCGAGTGATAAAAATTGTTTGCTATCAACTCAGATTTATAAGGAGCGATATCCGGAAAGAAGACAGCCCTCTAAAAAATCATTTGAGGAGTTGATGGAACGAACGATTTAGCAATACGGGGAAAGTGGAATATGAGAAAAAACGAACAAAAAACGAAGAAAACGAAATAGTCATACTTTTGAGCGTGATTGAAGATCTTCATCGCAGTATAAGAGAATTGATAAGAGAAAACGATATAAGCCGATCTTCAGTTCATCGAATCCTACAAAAAACAAATTTCATCCCTACCACCTTCAACCAATGCAGGAACTGATTGATAGGGATTACGAAAACCGATGAATACACTTTTATCTAGGGCAAAACAAGAAATAGGACAATAAAGAATTTTTTTTGACTTTGTTTTGTTTGCCGATGAAGCAATGTTTCATAAAAATGGATATGTTAATCATCATAATTTTCATCATTACGACACAACCAATCCTTACATCTCACGAACAAATCCAAACAAGATGGCCGTTGAATGTTTGGGGACGAATTGTTGGGGATTATGTGACCACATTTTTTGGATGAACGTGTAAATGTTCAAATTTATTTGGAATTTTTGCAAGACAGCTTGGAAGAATTACTGAAGAATGTTCCCAGAGATATTAGGGAGAGAATGTAGTACCTCCATGATGGAGCACCTCCGCACCACAATGCAGCTGTTCACGAACATTTAAACGACGTTTTCTCAAATGGTTGGATAGGAAGAGGAGGATCCCATAGTTGGCCTGCCAGAAGCCCTGATTTGACCAAAGTAGACTTCTTTTTGTGGGGCTATGTTAAGGAGCAAGTGTACAAAGCTCCTATAACTACAAAAAATATATGAACAAACGAATAAGGGAAGTTTTTCAGGAAATTTCTGTAGATATTTTGAGAAATGTCGGTAGATCATTCGGAAACCGACTACAGAAATGCATAGACGTACTGGGAGGCTACTTTGAACAGTTCCTATAAACACTAAGTATTATATATTTCATTAAATTAGGTTCAAAATAACTTCAAATTTTTAAAATAGTGTAAATTTTTGTATTACCTAATACCGTATTTTCTGTTCCTATTATTTATGTCAAATTTTTTTTAATATTAAACGATTATTTATAAATTTTTAAGATAGACTCAAACGTGATTTAATTAAACTGTGAAAGATACTAACCAAGCACCCAGAAAAAAATTAATATCATGGCTACTAGATCAGTTCTAAATGAAAAGTATTATAATTTAACGGTTTTTTTGAAAAAGTAAAAATATCTCTGGAAATATCGATGTTAGGTATAGGATATTATTCACAAGAATCGTAGAGAATTAACGTGCTAATCCAAAAATACAATAATGTACAGAGCGTTTCATTTGAAAAAATTTAGAAAATTCACTTTGAAATGTCCTGAATTAGCGCTAGTATAAAATACACCCTTGTAGCGGTTACTTTCTTTGGGCCACTGTGTGCAAGTAAGTTTTGGGCTCACTCTGTATAAATTACATCTTTCCACAGAATGAAGCAGTAAGGTATGCAACACAAACTACATTTTAGTCTCTAAAATATATATTACATTTATTACTTCAAGAAATACTGAATATACTTCAGGCCTAAAGTTACACAATCGCCTTTGGTCCATTCCCTGAAACAATGAAAATGCTTTAGCATTTATTTGTGGATGCTAGGTGGGTATTTCTACTAATATCAGTTAAGATTTAAATCTCCATGATAGTAAATTTTATGTGATAAAATTGATTGGTAGCCTTGTACACAGGGTTATATAAAAAACAGTATGATAATACAAGAAAGGTTCTTTTTTGTTCCAACTAAAGCGGCCATATGTAGGCTTGACCATGCTGAAGTAAATTTTTAGTAATTTCACGAATTGTGGAAAAAGAAAAACCTCAGAACAACTAAGGTAAATAATAAAATATCCTTGTAAAATTTTATACAATTTATGTGATTTCCCATAACTGAGCTGAAATTAATATTTCAGGTTTTTTTTTATACGTTAAAAATTACTAGTGTTCTGATGCCAGGACAGAAAATCTACATCTTGAATGTTTTGTAATGAAGTTTATGATTGGAGACATACATTGTTAATGTACTGGAGATTTAAGTTGGAAATCTGGTGTTGAGATAATACCTACCTACATGTGATTTGTCCTGTTCCGTGCCCTTATTGATAGTTGCCAAAGCCATATTCGTCGGATGTCGGTGAAGTATCACAGAATTTCACTACAAGCAGTTAAGCGTAATAGTCATAGATACTGTAAGTACAATATTTGTATTTTCTTGTCATCGTTGTATGTATACCAGTACTACGTGATACTTAGCGGAAGCCTCTGCAAGAAGTTTATGCTTAATTCAAAAAAAGGAAAGTTCGCTCAATAGTATACGCTAATACGCCACGTTTCTTTGTTCATCACCACCTAAAAGAGAAAGAAAATATAAAAGTGCGCCTCAACGGCACAGAAGTAAGGTTATATTATTTTAGAGTAGATTTAGGCAGTCACTTATTTATGCCTAACTTTGTTGTTTTTTTATAAAGAATATAATATAAATGTTATTATAAAGGGACGTTACTGTCTCACATGTGGAAAGTGATCTGAGTATGTGAACTCCTAACAGCTGTTACGGTAGTACCAATCAACTTGTGCTAAAATACATAGATTACCATTTACCTATAGTTTACCTAATATTAGCGATAAACACTTACCTACCTTTATATCTGAGACAAATTTTCTGTTCGTAGTTATCATCTTATTTATAGGTGTAAGCTTCTTATATAATCTAGCATAATAAGAGGCATTGCATATTGCACTGAACATATTTTAGGGTTATATCTAGTCGCTGATGTCATAGAGGTAAAGCGCGCTATTAAGTCCATTTGCACTAACTTGCATAATCCCGAAAGACATTCTGGCGAGTAGGGCCAACGTAACATAGTTTTAGTGTTATATTTATAGATTTAGTATTATAGTTATTTACTTGTTTTTTATATAATATTTACATTATTACGTTTTTCTACAATTTTTTTTTATATATATTCATATACCAATTATTAAAATGTCAAGCTAATGCCATCTTGGTTTAATTTCGTCATCTTAATAACCTGCCTCATCTAATTTCTTTTAGTCAATTTTTTTATAATTTTTTTTAAATTTAATTGTTAGGAGTCTCAACAATTTGTTAGGGCTACTGACTGGCGCCCAGGCATTTATCTTAACCCTTAGCGAGTCTCTAGAAGACCCACAACCATCTCCGACTGTTAGAGCTGCCGTGAGCACTTTATGTGACAAACATAGTTTAAGATCTAATCTTGTGGGTCACACCCTATATAATTTTTTTTTTTTTTGACATTAAGGCCGAAGCCATTCAGCCAGCCACGTACTTATTTAAAAAAGGAAAACCTACTCCAACCTACCCACATACCAGAAAAAAAACATGATGTAATAATCAAGTAAACAAAGGATATAACAAGGGTCACAAACTTCTCGTCCAGGGGCCCTTCAGGACATTTTATCCAGCACACACAAAACTAGACCACGGATAGAAGGGTATAATAACACACAGGTATAAAACAAAGGAAATAAAGCTAGCCTGTAACTTAATTTTCGTCTCTTGCAAGAACGCAATTAGGTGATTAAATATATCCTTCCTGTTTAAGGATAAAAGGTGAAGTAAATTGAAGGGTGTCGAAACGTTGCTCTCTTTTATTATATTATTGTACAGATTATCATTGGCTACTACGTAATTTTTACATCCAAAAAATATGTGATCAGGATCACCAGGGACATTGCAGTATTCACAACCCTATATAATTACAATCAATATTTGGTGGTTGTGTCATTGTAGTCTCTTGTCTGCATAATTGCAAAATAAATCTTCTTAATTGATAGTAATACACACACAGCGAATTCATTTGTTAAACCTTGCTCCGACCAAAATTTTCATATTTTTTAAATTTTACACTGAATTCATAAATGTAAATATATATAGGGTGTTCCAGTAAAAAAAAATTACCTCGAAGATGCTCCTCTGTAGCGAGTTACCCTGTACATTTGAAAATATTTTTAAAATGTGCGCCTTTCCATAAAAAAAAATAATTTCCATAGTTTTCTAATAAGGCTGATACTGGACTTTGACGCGCTATTGGGACACCCTGTGTAGTGGAACAGTCACCTGCGAGCTATGCACGAGAGTCCACCAGATTGTTAATAAAATTGGGGCTATAAGTGACATCTGATATATTGCTAAATTATTTGTGTTAAATATCTTCAACTTTAAAATTCAAAAAAATTCTTTTAAAAATTATGTGTTCTGAATGTCATAATGTTAGCCTTAGGTCAAATTGGTACAGTCTTTGGATATGAATGCAATAGTTGTTAGTTAAATTGAAGTAAGGAAGTGCTGCAATCTTCCTCTTTGCGTCCTTCAACATGTCTGAATTGTAAATGATGAACACCATATTATTTTTACTCATTAGAAAGGATGATTTTTATATTATTTTTCTAATTTAGTTATGAATTATAATTAACTTTAAATATAGTAATTATTTATATTGTACATACTTGACATAATTAAACAGTATTGTTTTGTAAATGCCAAGCCTCCGTTAATTTAAAAATAACTGGGTATTTTTTTTCTTAAACATTGCAATGTAATTTCAACACAAAAATTAACTCCTTGTTATTCCTTATTAATTTACATCGAATTAAATCGTCTTCATAAAAAGGTGTTTAAACATTTAAAAGCTAGTTAATCAGCTTCATTATACAGGGTGGGCAATAGTGCATCCGACATCGATAGCTAGAATTAAAAAAATACAGGTAACTACATACAACAGTCTATAACTGGAAATTATTTTAAAATATACAGGGTGAACCTAGACGATTGTACAGAACCAAGTGCAATTTTTTAAAATGGAACCCTATAAACTCTTTGAGGGGCAAAGAATTTTGTTAAAAATGGGGTACAATTATTTTATTTGTTTTTTTATCTGAAATAAGTTACAACAGAAACATATATTAGAGAAAATTGACGTAAAATAAAAATTTTGCAATTTTTCTTGCACATTTTTGAAAAAAAAATAGATTGTACAAATAAACATAATATACATGTTTTGTATTATGTATATGTTATGTATGTGTTATGTATATGTTATCTATGTGTTATGCATATGTTATGTATGTGTTATGTATATGTCATCTATGTGTTATGCATATGTTATGTATATATTATGTGTATATTATGTTATGTAAATGTATACGTATGCGTATGTTATCAACCACTGCCCCATTATGAAATACACAAATTTCATGGAACATTTTGTGTACCAATGCCCTTCAAAGAGATAAATATCAGTACTATTATTATTAACTATCTTTGAATCATTTGGATGTATTGATTTTTTGTTGAAATAATGCCATCTGCAAATGCATTTTGAAAATATCACTACAGGCACCACCATGAATTTTAATAAAATTTTCGGTCGTCCTACATCGTTTTTATGGCGAAATGAACCCGTTTCTCCCAAACAACGAAACAGGATCTTGGAAAACCTTATGGACTGGCTGTATTCTGTTTGGATATTGCAATGAGTATCTCCTCGCTGCAGCACGTCCGCTTAAATTATTTTGTGCCTAAATATCCCTCATTTCCCTATTTGAAAAATTATTATGTCGAGGCAGTTAAATAAATTAGATCGAGGAACATAAGAACAAAATAAAATGATTAAATAACGTAAATGACAGAACTAAACCGTAACCAAAGCACACTTTTCATCAAATACACTTTGTTTCATTAAATTTGAATTTGTCTTTCAAAAAATTATTGAAATGTTTAACGGCACTTTCCTCGAAAACGGTTAGGGTTATCAAATTCTACCAAGTGTACCTTTTATATGTGGAAATGACGCCCTCATCAGATTTTCTGGTCAGAAGTACCACAACGTTTCGTCAAAAAAATATCATCATCAGATACAGATCCTGCGGCGCCCTCTATGATCTAACGTGATGTAATACATAATTTATTGTTTCTTAGAATAAAAAAAGTTCCTCTAGCAAATTTGGCGGAGATCAGTCAAGAGGCTGTTGAAATATTGCAAAAAAAAACGATTTGAACTTTGGCACCCTGTATCTTTTTCCACATATTATGCGTTTCACAACATTTATTTCGTGTTTAGTAATGTAACCGATAATTAAGTTCAAATTTTGAATGGTTGGTATATGAGTTTTTTAAGATGGTGGGATGGAGAGCAGGTTTTACTTAACTATAAGATAAGTAAGACTTTGAAGTTAATTAGACATTGTGAAACAGATAAATCGATACTTAACTCCTACCTAACTATTAGTTAACCAAGGGTTGTGAAACTGGCTGTAAGGGTCAGTATTACTAATTAAATTTAAGACTAAGTACCTACAATAAATATTTTATTGTATTTTCACTTCTATTACCCTAGTCCCAAGTAATGAGATTTTTGAAAAAGGATGCCGATTTGTAAAGGTCTGTAATGTATTTAAGGTATCGTTTTTGTCAACAAATTCCGTATTATACGTATTACCTAGCGCAATAGACTTCTAAAGTAACAGTAAAATCCAACATTAAGGCATGAATTGTCTTAATTAATAGGTGTTAATACCGAATCATTTATGTACTACTATTAGAATCTATTGTAAACAAAATATTACCTCTATTTTATCTAATAAATTGTGAGGGTAAACAACTTTTCTGTAAAAGTAAGGTTAGCTTAAATCTACCCATTGCAGGTAGCCCCTTATAATTATTATAGATAATGTAAATTGAAATAAACACAAATATTCTTTGTTCTGTAAAGTACCTGACAACTACAAAATAGTCTTGCTAATGTAGTTAAAAATATGGTACATACAGGGCCGTCGTGAGCCAATTGAGGCTCTGAGGAGGTGAACTATTATCAGCACCCCCCCCCCCCCAAATTAAACAAATAGGGCGTCGTCACGCAGTTGCTCTATATAAACTCTATATAAACCAGTAAAAATATCAGTAACTTCGAATCGAACAAAAAAAAAGTCTTAGCCACCTTCTTAGATTTACAAAAGGCTTTTGGCACAGTATCTCATATTCATCTATTAAACAAACTAGACAAAATAGGTATCAGAGAGACAATATATGATTTATTTAAAGACTATTTAGCCAACAGACCACAGCAAGTCAAAATAGGTAACGCATAGTGCAACAGGGTGGGGCAATAGTTCATCGGTCCTCGATATCTCGAGTTCTACGATAGCTAGAAATTTTTTAAAAAATTTCAAGTAAACTAGATAAAAAAATCTATAACTTAAAATTATTTTTGAACATACAGGGCGAGCCAAGACGAAATTACAGGACCAAGTGCTTTTTTTAAAACGGAATGCTATGTATATCAGTACATTGTTTGAAGCCTCTTTCTAGCTCTATTTATTCCTATATTAGCATTGAATATCTCCCAACCACTTGGATGTAATAAATTTTTTTGCTGAAATAATGCAATCTGCAGATGGATATTATAAAAATCACAACAGTCACAATTATGGGTTTTAAGAAAAACTTATGTGAATACCAGAGTTACGAGACATCTAATTAATGTTTTTAAATCATTTTCATTTCCTAAAAATGTACAGGGTGGTCAAACATTATTTTTCAATTAATAACATTTTAAATTGAATTTTCTCAATTTTTTCAAATGGAACACCCTGTATATTTTTCGGCGATGTGATGTAGAAATGAAAAACGAACATATTTGTAAGTACTTCACCATAGCTAATTGTAACCATTTTCGTTTTATAAATGAATAAGTGTTTATTTTTCAATTAAGAACATTTTAAATTAAATTTTCTCAACTTTTTCAAATGGAACCATTTTCGTTTTATAAATAAATAAGTGTCAAATTCAAGAATAAACTTAAAAAAAGAGGTTATGCAATTTTGAAGTGATGCTATTTAGTGGGACCATTTCTTCCAATCCATTGAAATAGTAATAGTATTTAACCGGTCCTTTACTGTAATGTTTTTTTTGTAAATTTTTTTGCAGTTTTCATTATTCGACAAGCAATAAAACCTCAGTTTAGTATAAATTGCCGTGTACAAAGGAGCATTTATCACACTTATCGGTCGTTACAATTTGTTTTGAATTTAAAATATTTGGAATTTTATAATATGAATTTTAATAAAGAGGAACTTGTAGACATGACTTTTGTTTTGGGCGAGTCAGACAGAAATTATTTACTTGCCAATAGAATTTATCACCAATGCTATACTGAAAGAAGGATTCCTGATGTTAGCAGCTTCCAAAACCTTCTCGATAGATTTCTGGAAACTGGAAATGTTGAATATAAATAAAGTGAAAGAATAAAACGTGTTGTGAACGAAGAAAATGAGTTTTATGTGGTGCTGGCAACGGTTGAGAATCCCCATGTTAGTCAAAGAGAAGTAAGCTCATTGGCAGGAATAAGTAGACGGTCTGTGGGTCAAATATTAAAAACAAATAAGTTGCATGCATATCATATTCAAATGCACCAGGAATTATCTGATGACGATTTTCAAAAGCGCCTACAATTTTATAACTGGGCCAGTGGTAAAATGCAACATGATGTCAACTTCTTCAATACTGTTTTATTCAGTGATGAGGCAACTTTTCATAAAAAGGAATTTGTTAATAGGCACAATTTCTATCATTATGCTTCAGAAAATCCTCACTTTTTTATGCAAGTTGATAACCAACACGGATAGACTATAAATGTTTTCGGAGGAATTATTGGAGAACATGTAATAGGGCCATATTTCTTTGATGGTACATTCACTGGAGCTATTTATCTTCATTTTTTGGAAAACTGTCTGCCACAATTATTGGTAAATCTCCCTGAAAGAATTCGAAACAGGATGTGGTTTCAGCAAAATGGTGCTCCACCACATTATTTAAATGCAGTTAGAGACCACTTAAATAATACCTACCATAATCAATGGATTGGAAGAAATGGACCAACTAAATGGCTTGCTAGATCCCCAGATCTTGCAAAAAAGGATTTCTTTTTATGGAGATACGTGAAGGAAATTGTTTATAGATACACACCAACAACAGTACAAACTATGAAGGAAAGAATAATAACTGCCTTTTTACATCTATCACACCGGCAGTTTTAGGAACAGTGGGAACCTCATTTCAAAAGCACATAGTGCTGTGTGTCAATCAAAATGTGCAACATGTGGAACAGTTATTTGAAGAAACCTCTTTTCTTAAGTTTATTTTTGAATTTTGTAATTATTGCACAATAAAACGAAATTGGTTGCAATTTGCCCTAGGGAAGTATTTACAAAAAAGCGTTCGTTTTTCATTTCTACATCACATCCTCCAAAAATATACAGAGTGTTCCATTTGAAAAAGTTGAGAAAATTCAATTTAAAATATTCTTAATTGAAAAATAATTTTTGGTCACCCTGTACATTTTTAGGAAATGAAAATGATTCAAAAACATTAACTAGATGTCTCGTAACTGGTATTCATATAAGTTTTCCTACTCTGAAACTCAATCCCTTCAAACGGCCATATCTCCGGCCCTAATTGGCCGATTTTAAAAAACCAAAAACCAGTTTACGCGCCTCGAGGAGACCTTTCTCGAAATATTTTTTTGTCCGGTTCCCCGATCGCACGCAAACTGGAAAAAACCGACTTTCCATATGTCCAACTGCACCCCCCCTCCTCCCCAACACCTGCCTGGACGATGTGAAATTGTCAGGGAAGTGGGGGAAGTCGTCCACTATAAGACGGGAAAGTTTTGACCCCCTTTTTTCCGCCAGATCTACTCCACTAAATTACAAAAAAATATCGGAGAACAGGAATACTAGATGCTAGTGTAGATAATCGGGATGTGGAGTACTACTAGCAGTTAATAAATCAATCGTAACTTAGTTGCTTAATTCTAAAGCTCTATACCTGAAATTGAGTCCTTATGTTTACAAATTGATTTGGGGCCAATAGCCACAGTTATTTTTATATACCACTTGATTTAGAAATTAAAGAATATAAAGTTTTATTTGAAGAAATAGGAGCTTCAACTATAAATAACAATGTGGACGACATAATTATTCTCGATGATTTTAACATCCCTAGTCATGCATCTAGCTAGCTTGCTTACATAATTTACAAATCTGAAATAGTACAACTTTGAAACTTTTTATTTCCCTCTCCAAAAAAATAGTTTTCGCTTCCTTTGTAGATTTCGATTTTTTCTTGCTGCTAATAGTTGAAGATTGCGCGCCTTCTGACAAAGCCCTTAGAAGAATCAGTAAAACACTAAATCACATTTTTAACATTTGGTATAATGATGCTCTCAGAGGAAGGTGGTGCAAATTTTAATCTTTTATTCATAGACTAAGTTCTGTTTTATCAAACGATCGCGAGGAATGATATTCTACAACGATGTTGATGACTTTCTGAGGAAGTTATTCCATTCACAATCACAGGTGCAATAGCGAGAAACAACACCTTTTTGTCCATCCACCAATTTGACAGTTTGTAATATTTACTTGCGTAGTATTTTAAATATTGGTTTTATGCATTCTATCAAAAGCAGTTGTACTAAACATTTCTTCAGGTAATTAACAGTTCTTGATAATAATTAACAGAAAATGATACTTTGGAAAAGATTTAGTTCTCGGTGGACAGTTATTTTCTATAAAACTTATTTTTGTTTTGTATTTACCAATTAACGCAATTGTTTTCTTGTATGCTTTCTCACTTTTACCGTCCAAGTAAATACTCGACACTGGTTCCTTTAACTTTATGGCTTTTTAAAACATGTTTTAACGAAAAACTTGTCTACCAATTTGTAAACATTATTATGTTAATCATGTCCAAACTGTGCTACTGGTGTACTACATAACTTTTGTTTACGTGTTAATTACTGTTGGGCGCCTGACAACGACTCCTATAGTGTGACATTTGATCGTTGTTTAGCACTTAACTAGCCCCATATTTCACACGTAAGCCTTAACATAATCATCAACAACTTACGAAAAATCCTAAATAAATTATTAAATGTAGAAAAAATTGAAACTTTAGAGTAGAATGCTCGTTTTGTTACTAAACTTATGTGAACTTAAATTTTGTAAAAGTATAAAATTTTAATTAAAATACTGAAAAGAAATTTCTGTAGGAAACAGATTACCTTTTTGAAAAAAACTCAAGGAAATTATGGGAAACTGTCAAATACATAAATAAAAATAGACGAAATGTAAATATAAATGAAATCGTATAAAAAAATCGAGACCTTATTGAAGACGAAAAAGAAATTGTGGACCAATTTAACGAACATTTCTCAAAAATACTATTAGTCCATGTGCCAGACCTATCAGTCATTATAATTTGGGTGGACTGAATGAAACCTTTACCACGGGTTTCTGAGGTCATACGGAGCAAAAAATTCGGGGGGGTCCATTATGGGGAGGTAGTTTTGAAATATGGCGGACGTTCAAAATGGCGGCCCAACTATAAATTTTTAAATTCGATTATCTCGAGATCGGATGCAGCAATCTTTTTCTAAATATACGCAAACGGACTACAATTTTGTTCCTAATGTTTATAGCCGAAAAAACGGTATTTATCGGTCAAAACTCGAAAAAACGAAAAATAAAGTTTTTTAAATTTGCGTTTTGCTGTTTATTGGACTAACAGTTGGGTATATTGAGAATATGTTCTAAATAAGAGTTTTAGACAAACATCTCACCTTTAAAATGCAAAAAAGAAATTGAAGATTGGATGAACAGAACCCGAGATATCGAGATTTAAAACAGACGGGGCGGGGTTGAGGGCATTGATAAAGCGCTCTGTGCTTTGAGCACCGTGAGGCGAGACGAGACGTCCAGCCATATTTGACAGCGACAGAGGGATATGTGAACAACTAAGGGAAATGAAAATGCCTTATTAATATTATTAATAAACTTGAATTTATTCGTCTTTACTAGAGTCACTATTGCAGCTACTGTAATTGTGCTCTTCCTCATCTACTGTTGCTTTGGTACACCCCTTGCACCCACAGCTTTCGGTGCATTGGATTTGAGTTGCTAAGCACGAGCAAGTTTCTGGTACACCGTTCCTCTTGCAGTGGCACCGCAAAAAGGAAAGCCTTCCATCCACTTGGCGCATAAGTTCCCAGAAATGTCCTTTTCCCACCCATGAGCAAAGGGGTCCGGAATTATTGGTCTGGTTTCCAGGCTTCTGAGCCAAATTCCGGCCTGGTAGTTGGCACGCTTATTGTGCTGTCTCAAGGTGTCTTTACAAGGAGGCATTTGGAAACTCAATTTACCCCTCCTTCCCTCTGAACATCTGGCAACGCAGCTCATCAACAGATTTCGCCTTGCATTTAAGGGCACATAACTGGCAGACGAATTCCTCTATGGTGCCATTAACTGTCTAATGAGACAGTGCGCAATCTCTGCCTAACTTGCTGAACGCTGCAATAAATCTTTGCTCCTTTTTGCACAAAGGCCTGTAAGTTTTCCCTGGCGCTGACTGTGACACAGTCAGACCAGCAATAATACTCGATGAAAGCAATAGTACTTGATGAGAGCTATAACAAGCTATTCGCCTAAGGCAGATACTATCTGGGAAGCTCCTTCTTAAGTGCAGAACAGCTCAGGAAGAGTTTCGCTCCCAGTAGACGTGATCCTGAAGCGGATTTCACCAACTATTACGAAAGTTTCTTGGTTTCCAATCATGTTCTTAATTTTCTCCTCTTTCCAACTGTCAACAAAATTTTTATCATTTTATTATTGCTATCACTGTTCCTTAACAGCTTCCTCCAACAAACTACTTTGTGGCCATCCTTGATTTCACTGAATTTCATACCTTCAGCGGTTCCTCTTTTTTCCCCGCTCCAACGATTTGATCGGAACCTCTTGGTAATCATCAAATACTATGTCAATTCTACAGAAATTCCTACCTATATTCAAAATCTGGTTGAGAAAAGTCGTTGTCAATTCGTCAAACGTTTTTTGTTCTCCTTTGATGGACTGAAGGCCATTGCATCAATTATGCTGGCCGAATCTTTCTCTTTTCGGCAGACTGGTTGGGGTGATGTATTTTTCCAAGTGATGGGCAAACACTGATTTGCAGGTTTTCTTCAAAGGCCCATCAACATTTGCCAGAGTCTTTTGAATGGTGCCAGAGGATATTTGAACACTTCCTTCATGTCAAGTTTTGTATTTTCTGCGATATAAATCATTTTTCTGAATAGATTTCAGTCGCATCGGAGGATTACTTCTTTGTTTCCATCCTTGGTCGTTTTGCTCGTCTTTAGTCTACTTATCTTCAGACTCACTTTCTTAATAGGATTATGAAACCCTTCTTCTTTGGCTAGGCGAACCGTGAACTCTTGATAAGCTAGTTTTCCCTTGTTTTCCGAATTAATGAGATCAGAAGCTGTTGATTCATCAACACATATTCCATTAGATAAATGTACAATATCTGAAAGATTAACATAGTACCGTGCTACAGCCTGCTTTTTTAGACTGAAACCCTTAGTACCTCCAGCAGTTTGGGTGTCTTTGTTCACAGTCTCTTCGATTGCTTGGACTACTGGAATTCTAGAAAAAGGGTTTTTGCTTCTTAGTTGTACTGAAAAACCTCCATTTACAAAGTATTGGTGAACAAAACGGCTATCCTTTTCCAGTTTAGTTAATTCAATGAAGTGGTATGATAGATAGCGTGAGTAGTTCACCCTATCCAGTGCAAAATACCAAGGCACCATTTTTTCAACCGCAGCTAAGAACAGAAACCAATTTCCCTCCCGATTAGCCCGAGAAAAAGCGAGAAGTAGCTTCACTAGGTCCATGTATAATATGAAATAAGTAATATAAAATAAAATGCAAAAAACAATAAAATGTACGGACAGATAGATAAACCCTATTATTTTAAAATACAGTATTAATGCTCGAATCTCGAAATGTCGGGTTCTATTGATCCGATTTTTAGTTGTTTTTGCGTTTTAAAGGTGAGATGTTGCTCTAAAACTCTTATTCGGAACATGTTCTCGATATACCCAACCGTTAGTCCAATAAGCAGCAGAACGTAAATTATTTAAAAAATCTTATTTTTCGTTTTTTCGAGTTTTGACCGTTGACTGTTTTTCCGGCCATAAACATTAGGAACAAAACTGTAGTCCGTTCATTCACCTACATTTAGAAAAAAAAAAAAATCAAGATTCCTCCACCCGATCTCGAGATCATTGAATTTAAAGATTCGCAGTCGCGCCGCCACTTTGAACTGCCGCCATATTTGAAAGCTACCTCCCCATGATGGACCCCCTAACTTTTTTGCTCCACATGAGCCCAGAAACAGCTTCATTCAGTCCCGCCAAATTATAATGTACTTTAGAAGGTCTGGCACATGGTCTATATCTTTTATAATCATATCACGGAAACTACCTTCTATTTTATATCTGTGGATAATGAGGAAGTCATGAAACATATCAATTTTTTTAAATATTTCAGATCACGGGGCAATCCTGGCATAGATCAAATTAAATTATAATTAATAAAATGTATATACCTTGGAACTTTTATTCTTTAAATTATATCGATGAAATTAAAGACGGTTTTAATGATTATTTTCTATTTGATGTTCATGCACCGCTTAGAAAATTCGAATAAGTAAACCGACGGTTAACCGGTGGTTAACCGATGCAATAAAACTAATGATCAAAACACAAAATAAAGCGCGTGCTAGATTCAAAAGAACAAATAATGCGAATCTGTTATTATTGAAAATAGAAAAAAAAGTTTCGTATAAAAGTTGTAGGATTTTACATATACTTTATTGCAACTTGATAAAAGAAACGCCCTATTTATTGAATTTTCGAGAAGCCCTTTTTCCCCTGATTTCAAATACATAATATTAAATAGGTCTATCTTAAATACTTCTGGACATATTTGATATTCAAAATGCAAATGAGCTGCTTTATTGCAAGAAGAGTGAGCCATGCATGCGTGTCAAAACACAAAGTGAAACAAAAATAACAAGGTAGGCCACGAAAATAATTATTTTGTTGTTTATTCAATTTTGATGTTTCAAACCGTCATTATTAACTCCAAAGCGACAACCGTAGATAGTTGTTTGTTCACTAGTAAAATAAAAAGTTTTTTCTACGACTGCTTTGAAAAGTGCTATACTTTATACGAGGATAATTGAAACTGGTCAGTGTTAAAGCACAGGACCGTGCGCACTGAACCTGATATTTTGTCCTATATATTTAGCAATGGCATCGAGATTCGAATGGTAGTCGAAACTGTATAGGCGAGTCCGAGACTGGCAATGTAATCAGCCTGAATGAACCATCTACGACTGCACTGGTTTAAAGATAATAAAACGGACAGGCCTACTAGCATAAAAACTCGTAAATCGTTTCTCAGTAGTCAACGGTGGACTTATGAGATGTGCTGTCAATGTGCCAGTGCAGTGCATAAATACCTGTTATAATACCAAGCATAGGAGTTTAGTTAGTTATTGTTCATATTTATAAATATTTACTACTATATAAAAGGTAAAATATTTTAATTATTTACTAATTTACCATGGCTATCTGGAGACCATTTGCAACAGAGGATAATATAATAACGCCCGAAAATTTTATCATTTTCTTACGACAAGCATTTCTATTTACCTCCGCCCATGTACAATAAAGAGATGCCGACTGTTTTTGCCGGTTTTTAGTTTTTATACGGTTTCAATTAAGTTCGTATACACTTTACTAACTACGCGCTACTAATTACGCTTGAAAATTATTGATTTCACATAGCGTGTGATAAATCTTTAACGCACGCAAACAGTGTGTGAAAACGCTTTCATATATGAAAAATGCTGTTTTCAACATGTAAATTATATATGACCTAACTATAATCACGTGTAAATAATTGATATGATGTTAGAATTAACTTCATACTTAATTTATTGAAAAACAGATTTAACAATATAATAAAATAACACTACATACGTAATTTTTTTTTATACATTTATTTAACGTCGGCCTAATTTCCGCTACTGAGGCCTAACACCGACGCCTGTAGACGAGCTACCCCCAACCAGAATTTTGCCGAACCTCTTCCCTAAAGAAGAGTAGGGATCTTTTACTTGCCTAACATTTAATAGACAACGGACCGACGGCTTTACATCCCCTCCGAAGGATGGTATATCTCCTATACAACCCTCGCCTAAGGTTGTATAGCTTCCGCGCATACACTGATATACAAGCCGCTGGAAGATGTGTGAGGCGAGAACGCGGTTTCCGTTGGAATGGTCACCCATCCAAGTACTAACTGCGCCTGTCGTTGCTTTACATCGCATACCGAAGTATGTACATAGTAAAGACGCACCTACGCTCGCCTCTACATACGTAATCAATTAAAGAAATTGTTCAAAGTGGCCACCATTATTTTCAATGCAAAGCTCATAGCGTCTTCTTAAGTTTAGGAAAATATTGCAAATAACGTTATTGTTGTTTCTGTTTAAGTGTTAATTTCTTCTTGAATTTTTGCTTTAATGGCCTGAAGATTGTGGATATCATTAAAATTGACTTTGTTTTTTAAAAACCCCCATAAAAAGCTAACTAATGGCGTCAAATCACAAATCAGGGCTATTTGGTGGCCATCGAATGGTCTCAGCATTGCCTATCCAAATGAAAAATTGATTGTTTAAATATTCCCGAACTTCTAAAACACTCTGCGATGTCGCTCCATCCTGATGCCAAATCATTCTAGACAATACGTCCATAGGGAATTCTTGAATTAGACGATCTACCTCTGGTAAAATTATTTCGAGATGTGTTTGTCGTGTCAAAGTAAAATCATAAAATATAGGTCCAACTACTTTGATTTGAAAAATTCCGCACCAAACATGGATTAATTTTCTACCCGATTTTATTTACTTGCTTGACCTTTCTCTGTCTTTGGTTTTTATTTACCCAGGAACATCTGTTTTTTCTATTAAAGATTCCCACCGTGGAGAAACTTGACTCATCTGTCCACATAATTGCTTTTAAAAAAGTCAGGATTTTATCTTATCTTATTAGATTTCGCCATTTTCTGCCACGAAAAAAATTCATAGTAGGCCACGTGTAGCATATTAGTTAGCACGCACTAATACTGCCCCATAGCCATCTTAAAGAAATGGAGTTCGAGATGGTTGCCAGGAAGCGTCGGGGTCACCAATTGTAGTGAGTTGACTACAAAATAAATCAACAATGTGGGATAGACAATAAAATTAATTTATTCAAACTATCACAAGTTGAATTTTGTGTTTGGTAATTAATTATTTTATTATTTTTTTTGCTTCCTGGCAACCATCTCGAACTCCATTTCTTTAAGATGGCTATGGGGCGGTATTAGTGCGTGCTAACTAATACGCTACACCACGCTATTATGTTTTGTAAAATTTAATATAACACAAAGATCAGCTTTTCAAAGATCTTATTTAAAAAAAATATATCTAAATCGGACTTTAAATAAACTTTTTATAGGGGTGGTTCCAAACAAACGGGACACGCTGTATTATTGTATACATCCCTAAATTAGATTTTTTATTCGTTAATTAACAAAGAAATAATATGCAAAATATTTAGACGTGTGTTACTAAACAAACCAATAAACATGACTAGCATGATCGATACAAAAATAAATTATCTATCTATAAAAAATAGCATCGCACGCTGTTACATAGGCCAGGAATGCGAAATATTTGCAATCACCAACCATCTGGTTAAGAAAAAATTAACGCGTGTCCATAACTTTCGGCCATTCCTCACCTTAAGACAGGAGATAATCTACACTTTTATATACCTGTAAATCGATTTCTGTCGATCAACAATAGCTCGTTTTTCGCAATAATTTCACAACAATGGCAGAAGCTTCCAAATTTAAAAGCTTGACAGGTCACACACATTGTTGAACGGCCCTCTATATAACGCAGATTTATAAAAAATAGGAAATAATGTTTCAACACACAACAGATTGTTCATTATCACCTACCGTAAGTCACTTTTTTAATTGACCCACGGTGACTGGCGTTTGTTTTGTGTACTCTTGACCAAATGACCATTTTATGCATTCAAATAAATGATATATTGTTTTCGTACAATATAACAGATATTCGTCTCTATCTTTGATGTTCAATATATTTAATAAGTATACATTAATTACTAGCCATGGCAGCCTTAAATTAATTTTTATTGTGACCGTTAATTAATATGGTAGCTACAGCTTCTAGGAGAATGAAAAAAAAAATATTTCAATAGCAGAAGAATATTTTGTATTGTTAGATAAAAAATAACAAAACTTTATTTTAGATAGTACTAAAATAAGAAGAGATACCTACCTATTGACATGTATTTTGATGTCCCATAAGACTAATAAAGAAGGTGAAATAAGAAAATGATAGATTTAGTTAATAATTGTTCAATATATGTTAATAGTTTAAGTTTAAAAATAATGAAAACAGACATTTCTACTTACGAAACGCTATAAACGTACTGCAAAATGTTCTAAGTTCTCCAAAATAAAACTTTCGTAAACTTCTTCATAATGACATAATAGTGCTTCAAAAACAAAGTGGAAACCCAAGTGGAAAGGAAAAAAACTTGTTCAATAGGGACAAAACTCCAAAATTTAATCTAAAAAAATTAATAAATCAGTAATTTATAAGACTAAAGGTAGCAAAAATCAATATAAAATTACAAGAGACACTAAAGATAACTTAAGGAACAATTCAAGTGTAAAATAAACAGTTAAATTAGTAAAATAGTGAAAATTGTAAAAGTGCGAACGGCCACCGTTACCAAAAATCACTAAAGTGAAAATAATCACAAAAACAGTAACGAATTGGTAAAAATAGTAAATAATAAGTAAAATACTTACAAAATAAAGAAACACATCTATAATAGACACTGAATCAAGTATAGAAAAATGCCGTAATTAGCTTGAGAAGGTGGTGTAGGTGTCACAGCTGACATTCTATGCACATTTTATAAGAACTTTTACTGTAGTATAACTTCATGCCACGGTGAAACTATAGACCATGAGAAACAATTAGTGATTTTAATTAGGTAAGCTCTTTCATTAGGTCGGGAGACGCCAATGTTCAGGAGATGTCACCTGAAATATAAAAAAAAATCTATAACTATTAAATTGCAATTGAAAATTGAAAACAAAGTTGTATTCTATTTAATATTAAGTGTCTAGAAAAACATTTAAATATATAGAAAATAGCTAAATATAAAGAAATTTGTAAATTTATATCGGATAATTTAATGTTCAAAAAATTATTTAATAACCTAACAAATTGCATATCAAATTAAACTAGAAATAGAAAGAAATACATTGGTAAGAATTATTTTTAGTAAAAGTCGATAGCTGCGAAATGTACAAATAAAGAAAAATCAATTAAAAATGGCTGAAAGATCTAGGTCGATGGCCTTTTGGACACTTATTCCAATAAAGTATTCTCTCTCTCTCTCTCTCTCTTTCTCTCTCTCTCAATTATAAAATTTTAATATCGAGCAACAGATTTGGTGAAAAAGGTCAAAATTAGACAATTCACACAGGCACAGATCTTTCAGATGCACAGATTTCTAGTGTTGATCTAATTGTAGATAGGTTAAAAAATAATAGGTATTATCTTAATAGATGTGCTTTATTTGAGAACACAGCATTGCAGTCAGATATATATTTTAAAGAATTTAATATTATAAATCTCACTAAATTACGTAAAATTGTTTTTAAACAGCAAAATAAATTTTCTGATGATGAAATTGACTTTAAATTAATAAAAAATACGTTTGATGTCATTGGTTATCCATTATTACATATTATTAATACATCGCTAAATCCACAGGGTAGTGTACTAGGGTCTATGCTTTTCACGCTATTTATTAATGATTTACTTCTAATCAACTCAGAGGAGTGCAAAATATATCTCTTTGCAGACGATACTATAATATATTTATCTGGAACTAATGTGAAGCAAGTTATCCAAAAAATTAACATGACACTGGAATTAATTAATGAATGGTTTACAACGAACGGATTAATGGTAAATGCCAAAAAAATCCAAATATATGATAATAGGTTCCAACAAATATTTAAATCAAAACATTGATAATATGTGTGTAAAATACAATGGAGAGAATCTTGAAAAGGTCATAACGATGAGATATTTAGGGATAAACATGGATAACAAACTAACATTTAATGACCATATAAACTACATATGTAAAAAGATATAAAAAAAACTGGGATTTGCTTATCGTGTTAGTAAACATTTAACTTCAAATACAAGGAAAACTATTTATAACACAATAATGAAACCACACTTCGAGTACTGCTCAAGTATATTATATATGTGTAATGACACCAATATTATCTAAACTGCAGCTACTTCAAAATAGATGTATGTGTTTTATTTTAAAATGTAATAGATATGCTAATATAAAGACAATGTTATGTACACTTAAATGGTTTTCAGTAAAAGACAATATAAAATACAGGACATTAATATTCTTATACAAACTTCACAATAATTTACTACCAACATATTTGTCAACAAATGTACAATATCGTAAGGATATTCACAATTACAATACACGGCAAAGAAATCATATAAATATTAATTCCTCAAATTTAATAAAAACAAAGTCCTCCACATACGACAAGGGAACGGCCGAATTTAACAAATTACCAGAATGTATAAAGCAAGCTAAGAATGTCTTTCTGTTTAAAAAATATTTATATAAATTCATTTATAAATAACTTAGTTCTATTTTACTCATTAGGCTTGTTGTATAAATTATTAGTATTGTTAAATGTAGGTAAATGTACTGTACTACACATATATGTTACACCTCTGTAATAGCTGCTTGTGCTAAATAAAGATTGTTATTATTATTATTATTATTACAGATCTGCAAGTTCAGTGTATATTGAAACGTGAGCCAGGCAACACGTTATAAAATTTTATGGAAAATATAACCTCAAAAAGTATAAAGCAAAATTTTGACAAGGAGAAAGCAGATGTCAACTATATAAACAAAATACTGAATTTAACATAAAAACATAAAATATACCTAAGTACAGGTAAATTTAACAATAAACGATCGTTGATTATCTAAGTCGGTATACGCTTGAATAATATAAAATTGTGAAAAAATTTAAAATAAACAATAACATTTGACTTACCTGCATATAAATCAAAGTGTTTCCAGTAATCCGGTTAATGAAGAAGTATAATTTCAACAAGTAATAGCAGAATAAACATCGTTAAAACAAAACAAATATTCACTTTGCAAGTAAATAGCTGTGAGCGTTATTAGAATAAAGTCAGCCCGGGGAGAAGTGAGGTCCAGATACCAGAAAGAAAATTACTTCCACGTCTAATGGAAGTATAGTAACGCAAAAAAATATAGATTTTTTTTGTTGAAATAGGTTTAAAATGTCATAAAACGTCGAGATTTTAAATTTGATCGAAAAAAAATTTCCTGTCTGTCGGTCGGTCTGTAACTTTTTTGTGCCTACGTTTACTCTAGAACCGTTTATGATATTGACTTGAAACTTGGTACACTTATGTATTACAACGAGATCTGGAACTAGATTATATTTTGATCTAATTCCGTTGGGGGGTTCGGGGGTATATGGGGTAAATAAAGGTAAATAGGCAAAGCAAGCAAGACTCCATAAAATTGCAATTTAGGGCATGTACGAAAAGTCAAGGTCTAAAAATTTTTTTTTACATCGGCCACCCCCCTATCACCCCCAATGCCACCCCCACACTATTGTGAAAGGGGATGAAAAAAATAAAATGTTATTAGTGTGTGTACAAGAACGAAACGTCTCAAAACTTTCTTGGCGTTAGCCACCCTTTCTAGCACACCCGTTGCCACCCCCACCCTATTATTAAAGGAAGTAAAAAATTAAATTGAGATTTAGTGTGTGTACGAGAACCAAGGGCCTCTAAAATTTATTTTGGCATTAGTCACCTCCTCTACCACCCTCATTGCTACCCCCACCCTATTGTTTAAGGAAATAAAAAATTAAATCGGGATTTAGTGCGTATACGAGAACCAAGAACCTCTAAAATTTGTTTGACATTAGCCAACCCCTCTACCACCCCCATTGCCACCCCACCCTATTATTAAAGGGAGTAAAATATTACATTGAATTTTAGCGTGTATAAGACTTGGATACAAAATCTGGATGTGGAAGTAGTGATTCCTTGGGCAGCCGCTTTTTGACAACAAGGAAGGAGCAAACCGACCGGATGGTTAAAAAAGGTATGCATAAAACATCAGTTTACAGAAATAAAAAGGTTTAATTAATTTTAAGATTTTTTATTGTTCCAACCCATGTAAATTCAAATCATATTCATTTTAATTCACTGTAATGTTGAAACCATTTAAATCTTTAACATATTTAATCACGTCTTATTTCAACTTGTGACTTTTATTATAATATCTAGTGCGAACTCACAACATACCCTGAGGACAAACAAGCTTAAATTCAAATCTTAAAACTAAAATAATCATAAATTCATCTTCATAACTTCATAAATAATTTAGTTCTTCAAAATTATATTATAATTTAGCACCTACGAACGTGGGGATATATATTTTAGATATTAAAATTATAGTACCTGTCCTACACTGTCTTCTCTATTAATTAATAAACTGAATTTTAGCTTCTGAAACAATAAATCAAATATAAACAAACAACGCTGTTCCTTTACCGTATTTAGAAATGTTTGCAAAAATCTGCTTTATTTTCAAGATGAGTTTGCATTTTACTCTGTATTTTTTTGCGTTGACTAAACATTCTGTCAACTTGTGGATACTCTATACTTTTCAATGAACACTTGTATCAAGTAAATTACGCCGTCAATCTAGAGCAGTACAATCGAATTGATTTTTTTTTTTTTGGCGACAGTTTTCCAGGGGAAATTATGTTGTTGGTTCTTTTGCATTTTGATCTCCTGATTCCGAGAAAAGTGTTTTCTCTAAATAGTGGTTGGAGCGCTAAAAAGTTATATGCGTAAGTAATGCGAGAGTAATTTCACGAAAGTTGGTGAAGATAAAGTGCATCCACGAGTAAGTAGAATGTAAATACTCTATTTGCTGCATATAAATTAAGCCACTCCCCAAAAAGTGCGCCTTAATTAAATAGAATTTTTCTATGGGTTGATTTTTTAAATAACATAATACAAACAATCATTTTATGTTTTTGATGTTTAGTTTTTGGGACTTTACTGAAACACTCTATATATTTTTTCGACGATCTGATGTAGAAATGAAAAACGAACATTTTTTGTAAGTACTTCCCATGGCTAATTGCAACCATTTTCGTTTTATAAATAAATGAAAGTCAAATTCAAGAATAAACTTATAAAAAGAGGTTCCCTCCTTTTAGGCATTCAGGCAGATAAACATTTATCCTGGCAAAACCATACGGAAAGTGTGCTAAAAAACCTGGCAAGTAAGAATTTTTAAATATTACAAATTAGAAATTCGATTGATAATGATATTCTAAAGACTCTTTATTTTTGCTGAGGTAACTGTGTTGTTATGACTTATGTAAGGAAAACATTAATGGACTAACAAAATGTAATGATATAAATAACTATAACACCCGAACGAAGTAAAAGGTGCTTTTATCACATTATTCAAGGCGTATAATCTTTTACCTAAAAAATTATAATATACTACCAGCTTCAATTGCTTTAAAAGTGCAGCTCGTAAATTCCTGATTAAGGAATGTTTTTACACCTATCACGAATTTGTCATCTTCTGTATTACTACATGTAACCTGACTTAAGAAAGTCAGTGATAGTAATTATGTGTATTTTTATGTAAATAGCTAATTTAGTGTTTGTCAAACATCTCGTTTGTTATAATATACGATTTGCAGGAAACAACTACTCAGCGGGCAAATACCCCGACCTGCATTGAATTACACCTTACAAATCATGAAATAGTAGTAGCCAATATCATTTGTCAATTTCCTGACCAGACATAGACCGGTTTCGAACTTATTAGTTCTCATCAATATGCCATAGGTCATGGAACAGACACATGATAGTGGCCAACCTACTAGTTTTATACAAACTATAGTAAATTGAGTGTAGTGGTGAGAGGTAAGTGAATCCTCTCATATGGTCAATTGCTACTATACACCATAGATGTCTCCATGAGCGTATAGCGACTTGCGATTCTGCAAGTACCTGAGAGCGGCGATCTTTCAGTCCTAGGTGGACTTAACCTACTGTTATAATATATGATTGGCAGGAAACAACTACTTAGCGGGCAATTACCCCGATCTGCATTGAATTACATCTGTGTGTTTTTGGATATGACTATGTAAAAGCAATGGTAGTATATACTTATTACTATCTATTTGATTATTTATTAGTATATCATTTCTTTTTTATTGTTGTTATTCACATTTTGACTCGTCGTCCACTTCTATTTCAACAGGTCAAAAGGAAATAATAATAATATTATTATTAAATGATTAAAATCTAAAATGTCCCATGTAGTTATTATACAGGGTTACTGGTAATTCGATACATTCCTTTGGAGATGTGATGGGACATGAGCTAAGGAGTAAATCTAGCCCTAACATACATTATGCAAAACTCAATAGTTTTTGAGATATTTCAATTTTTTTGTTTTTCTCAAAAAAGTAGATCTTAATGTCTTAAAAGTGAATTTCCGAAAAATCTACTTGACATTTTTAAATTTTTTTTACTGGATTTCTTGTCCAATATTATAGATATCCGTTTGGAATGAAAAATATCCGGAAACATTTCGATCATGTGAACATTTAAAATAAAAACTTGTAAATTTTTTTTTTAAAATCAGTTATGAAATTTACCTATTAGGTTTTTCAAAAAAATATTAATGTAGCACGCGTACAAATTATTATAAAAACTTCCTTATTTCAATAGCTATCTAACTAGGTAGAAATGTTTAATGTACCCTTGATAGTTCTAATAAAAAAATAGTAAAGATAATGCTGGTGGCGGAATTTATTAAACGACTAATCGTTCATTTTCATTTAAGTCAGTCAGTCCTTGACTTCGACCTTTTTTCATTAACTGACATTCTTATCTCCGTGTCCCTTAAGTTTGTTGGTCTTGTTAAATTAGTTATCGAAGATTTTGATTTTGCTCGTAGTTGTTGTTATTAGTTGTTGTTATTGTATTTTCTGTGCCATGGCCGCGTATGCCAACGCAGAATACGCTGATATCTTGTTTGTCTATGGATACTGTGGCGGCAACGCTGCTGAAGCTCGCCGAGAATATGGTCTTTGGTACCCTAACCGCCGCTTACCAAATGCACGTGTATTCAGTACGGCATATCGAAATATCGCTGAAACTGGCTCCGTGAAATGTAGAAGAAGTGATGCTGGTGCTCCTCCCGTTTATGAACTAGATGATGAGGAAGAAATATTGAGATATTTTGAGGAAGACCCAACTATTTCAACTAATAAAGTCGCAAGACTAACCGGAGCGTCACAATGGAAAGTTTGGTCTACGATACGTAGAGTTGGATGTCATCCTTACCACTATACCCCTGTCCAAGGCTTGGAGGAAGGTGATCCTGGAAGGAGAGTGGAATTCTGCCGCTTTATGTTAAATTCAGATGCAGAAAGTGCAAATTTTTTAACAAGTATTTTATGGACGGACGAGTCGAAATTTAATCGCGAGAGTATAAAAAATTTCCACAACCTACATTATTGGGCAGAGGAAAATCCCAAGTTAACACGTGAAACTAGTTTCCAAATGAAGTTTTCTATTAATGTGTGAAAGGAAGTCATTGGCCACTATTTAATAGGGCCACACTTTCTTCCTCAAAATTTAAACGGGGAAATCTATGAAAATTTTTTAAGAAATGATCTGGCGGTGATTTTAGAAGATGTCCCTCTCGCCGTCAGACAGCGAATGATGTTTCAGAACGACGGTTGTCCAGCACATTATCGGCTGACAGTACGACAGTTACTTGATCAACGTTTCCCTAACCGTTGGATTGGAAGAGCGGGCCCAATACCTTGGCCAGTGCGAAGCCCTGACTTAATACCCCTTGATTATTACGTATGGGGTCATATGAAGGAGATGGTCTATGCCACACCAGTCAATACTATAGAAAACCTTAGACAAAGGATAGTCGATGCTGCCCAACACATAAGGCATAATCTGACAACCAGAGTAACAAGGACGGAAATAAGAAGACGCTGCCGTGTCTGTATACGGAATAGGGGCTCCCATTTTGAGCAAGACATATAAAAAATAAAGCACAACTTTGAAATTAATGAAGAATTAAACTCTACTTTTAAAATGTTTTTTACTGTTTATCTAAAAATAAAATTCGTACTACTTGTGTTATTTTTACTAGTATTTTCTTAGAACTATTAAGGATACATTGAACATTTGTACCTTGTTAGATAGCCATTGAAATAAGGCAGTTTTTATAATAATTTATACGCGTGTTACTTTAATATTTTTTTGAAAAAAATCTAATAGGTAAATTTCATAGCTGATTTAAAAAAAAATTTTTTTAAAGTTTTTATTTCAGATGTTCACATGATCGAAATGTTTCCAGATATTTTTCATTCCAAACGGATATCTATAATATTGGACAAGTAATCCAGTAAAAAAAAATTTTAAAATGACAAATAGATTTTTCGAAAATTAACTTTTAGGACATTAAGATCTACTTTTTGAGAAAAACAAAAAAATTAAATATCTCAAAAACTATTGAGTTTTGCATAATATATGTTAGGGCTAAATTTACTTCTTAGATCATGCCCCATCACATCTCCAAAGGAATGTATCGAATTACCAGTAACCCTGTATTTATCTTTGCCTTTACAAAACTACACACTTGATAATAATATCAAAAAATAAATTTTAACACAACACTTTTTTCGTAAATTTTCAATTCAAATTAAATTTTCTTATCTATATTTTTAATTATTCTCTTGTTGTCTGCGAAAGAAATTTCAAATACATAAAATTTTTAGAGTAACACTACCTAAGTGTTTCACTCTTTATAGTATAGAGTGTCATAATATATCGGTTCATAACTAAGACGTTAAAAACAAAACTGGACTTGTGGTCAAACTTGAGAACATATATAAAGACTTATACTCAAAAAGCTGTAAGCTGGCAAGATTTATTCGACCGCATTAATAAAATGTCTCGAAGAATAATGATAATTAAGTGATAATATTTAAGTGGTCGAAGGCAGACATTTCGATCTTCATAAAGTACATTGTAAATTATCACGTCCAAGAAAATTAAAATGTTACTACACTTAATTAGCTGCTATAAGTACAAAACGTTAGCTGTGTAAAGTAAAAAGGATAATTTAAGTCTTAATAAATTGTTCGTTTTATTGTTGTTATATAGTAATAGCTTAGATGTTTTACTGCAATAAATATAATAAATTCGCACGTTCAAACCGCCGACAATGTTTTCGTTATGATAGCGTTTGGGACGGTTTAGGCATAAGCATATAATTAATTATTAACTAGTGACATAAATTAATACGGGGTATTCCATTTAAAAATATATAGGAGCTGCTCTGGGGGTGACTCGGTGGAGATAATTCTAACTGTTTATAAGAGTGTGTCCTCCTCTTATACAGGGTGGACCATTAATAAATAATAGGCCATAGTTCAAGGCTATATTTTTTGGACCAAAATATGAGAAAATAACCAAACATGCTTTAGCAAATTGTTGCTGTGAAAAAGATACAGGATGTCAAAGTTGTATTTTTTTGCAATACCTCAATTACCTCTGGACCTATCTTTTCCAAGATTGGTATGGTAACATTTTTTAATCTAAAAAACAATAACTTATATATTGCATTATTTTAGGCCGCGGGGCGCGCCTCATGAGTTATTCCTGATGATGAACATTTTTTCTCTTTTTTTCAAGAAACGTTGTGGCACTTTTGTCTAGAAAATCTCATGCATTTCTGCGTAAAAAAGGTACACTTGATATTTAGAATAGAATAGAATAAACTTTATTTTCCTTAGACTCGCTTACATAAGTATAGAATAATGTCAGTTATAGAAATATGTGTAATGTATATAGATTTACATAGATAAAAATATATGCACTGTTAAATATAATGATAAAAACATTTATAAATATCGGTCAATATACGGTGTGACATAGCATGCAAACAACATACTACATAATAAACAAATAATAAAACATAAAGGTATTAATTATTAAAATTTGCATTAAAATATTCTGTTACAGAATAGAAACTAAATGTTATCAATAAGTTTCTTACAGCGGCTTTGAATTCATTCAAGTTTCCCAGATTTTTTATATTAGCCGGTAGCTTATTAAAAAGTTTAATACCCATTACAACGGGACCGTTTGCAACCAGTGACAACCGGTGATGAGGTAAACTTATATTATTATTCACCCTGAGACCATAGCGAGCACTCTCATCTCGAGCTTGGATAAAGTTTTCTGGGTTTGATTTCATAAAAACCACTGAATTAAAAATATGCAATGAGGGGACAGTTAAAATATTCAATTTTTTAAATAGTTCTCTACAAGAAGTATTCATAGGTTTAAAAAGCATTGTTCGAATATTTTTCTTTTATATCATTAGAATATCATTGACTCTATTACAATTTCCCCAACACAGGTTGCCATAGTTAATGCTCAAGTGTATGTATGCAAAATAATAAGACTTTAATATATCTAGGTTAACTTTGTTTCTTAGTTGCCACAGTACGAAACAATGAGTCGCTAATTTCTTCAATAAAAAGTTAACTTGATTGCCCCAAGTTAAATGAGCATCAAGATGAAGCCCTAAAAACTTAATGGAGTTATTTTGCTGTATACTCTTGTTCTCAATTTTTACTAAAACACTTTGATTCATTTCTCTAGTAGAAAAAATCAAAAACTCAGTTTTAGTATTGTTTAAAGTTAAGCCATTGTTGGAACAAAAATTTACCATATTATTTACAGCTGAGTTTGCATACAAACTGAGCTCACTAATATCCTGTGCAGAGACAGCAGCTGATGTGTCATCAGCAAATAAAGACACACATGAATTGTCAAAATGATCAACAATGTCATTAATAAATACTATAAAAAGCAGTGGCCCCAGTACGCTCCCTTGAGAGACGCCCATGGTAACCGTACTCGTATATGACTTATAAACAACACCACTGTTTCTTAAAACCACTTCCTGCGTTCTACCTAATAAATACGACTTCAGCCAGTTGAGGGCAGTGAATTTTATTCCGTATTTGTCTAACTTATTCAAGAGCAAGTTCAAATTAACTGTGTCAAACGCGCGCCTCAGATAAAAAAATATACATGCAGAGAAATTTTTTGCGTTAAGGCTGTTTAAAATAAAATTGTATAGTGATAGAATGGCATGTTGGGTAGAAAGGCCTTTCCTAAAATCAAACTGCCTTCCAGTTAGAATATTTTCATTTTCTAAATATGACGTAAGTCTAGCGTGAAAAGATTTTTCATAAATTTTAGAAAAAGCGGATAATAAGGCTATGCCTCGATAATTGGTTATAGAACTTTTGTCACCTTTTTTGTAGATAGGTATAATCAGAGACTTTTTTGACAAAGTTGGGAATGTACCATCTTGAAAAGAAAGATTAATTAGAGCAGTAAGTGGATAAATTATATAATCTGCAACTTTTGCCAACAATGAGCTAGGAACACCATCAAAGCCTGCAGAGTTCTTAGAAGATATTGATAAAATTAATTTAAGAACTTCATCATGAGTGACGGGTGTCAAATTAAAAGTTGAATCTTTAGGAGCAATAGTATTTAGATGAATATTACTAGACAAATCTTCAGTCAAACTGCCCACAGAATTAATAAAACAGTCATTAAAAGCATCGGCAGTAGCCTCAAAATCTGAGAGTTCGCAGCCATTGCTGTCAACAATTGAAGGTGGAAGTACTTGATTTTTTTTACATTTGTTTCATTATTGCTTATTTGCCACGCAGTTTTGGGTTTATTTTGAGAGCGTGAGAATAAGGATTCATGATAGCCTTTCTTTGCCTGATCAATTTGTTTTTGATGATTTTTCTTTAAAATTTGATATCAAATGCCCAAATAGCACACGACGTCCCAGAGACGTCCAATTTTGATCTTAATTTGGTCCGAACGTCTTAGGACCTAAAATGGACATCCTCAAGACGTCCAGAGTGGGACGTCTTTGGGACATAAAAAAATGTACGTCTTTAGTATGTCCATATTAGGCCTCCTAGCTTTTTACATCGTGTTTTGAAAAATAATACATTCATATCCAAAACAATAATTCTTTGCGTGAAATAAGAATTTCGTCGTAGATGTAGAACTTGCAAATTCTAAAAAATTGCAAATTAATAACTTCTAAGTTTTGAATTTACCGTGCTTTTCCAGCGATAAGTGTCATTTCGGCACGATCGATTCGTTTGACTTCGTCATGTTTTCGGGTTGGCCTTATGTCTGACAGTTGAGTTGATCATTTCATTTCAACATATTGTCTGCGATATATTTCACAACTCCTTTGTTTTGCAGTGTTTTATGCTGTGGTTTTGTGTATAGTTGACCAGTATTGTCCTGAATTAATAAGTAAGATAAGTTATTTCAATTATATCATGCATTTCCTGGCACAAAATTAAAATTTAGAACAAAATTTTGTTTTATTTCCCAATTCTCAGTACCAACTGTATTGTTATTCTATACTTGATTTAATTATACGTTTGCTGAATATAAAGGACTAAAAGAAGTGAAAATTGTGTAAACTTTTGAGTTGAGGCAGTATTCTTGGGTATAGAATTTGCCTCTAATTCAAACTTTCTAGTCTCTGTGGTGTAACTGGTGTATACAAATTGACCGCTAATATGACAGACAGGCAGGCAGTGTACAATAAACATAGGAAAGGCCGATTCATCGCACAATCTTGCATTCGTCTTATTGGCAGCCAAGCTGTATATAATTAGGTAGTCTATTTTGATGTGTGGATGGGTTGATAATATGCGTACGATTTCGTATGTGTTGTGTGTTGCACACAAAGTTATCGCAATAGCAGAAAAATTCAGTAGACATATGCGACAATAAATTTTAGCTATTACAGAGTGTGCCACACATATAATCGCATGCATAGGTATATTATCAACTTATTCACATGCAAAATTAGACTTTACCTGACTATCGTTGCTAATAAAGACGACATTTTTTCATCTACTTGTGAATATCTCAATAATATCCCTTGAAGGTCTTTTTGGGACTAGCATGAACCAGAATAAAATGTCTTAACAATGTCTCCGTAATGTCATATAAATGCCTTTCTTAGGCCTAAAATGGACTAAAATAAGACGTCTTAAAGACGTTTTGATTAGTAACAATGGACATCTCCAAGACGTCTTCTGTACGACTTACGTCTGAAAGTGGACGTTTTTAAGACGTCTCGAATGTCCCATGCAGACGTCCCTAAGACGTTTTTGGTATGTCTTAGTGCTATCTGGGTGAATACTTCTTGGTCATTAGAGTGTTTATAAGTTTTAAAAATTTCTCTTAAAAACTTACCCTGGTTTATAAGATGATTGTTAAGCCAGGGTTTATTTGTCCTCGATGTTCGGCTTTTGATTTTTTCCAGAGGAAATGCTGTGTCAAGGTGTTCCATAAAGGTATAGAAAAAAGTTTCAAATTTAGCGTCACTGTTTCCACTGGTTGCCAAAAATTCCCATTTTTCCTTAGATAACAAGAATTTAAAATGATTTATATTTTTATCTCTATTAAAACATCTCTTAAAATTTGGTTCAACATCCTTAGAGGAGTTTGTTACAGAATTAAAATTTATCAGTTGCATCAAATGATCGGATATGTCAGTATAAATAATTTGAGGGTTTAATAAGTCAATATCAATGTTAGAAAAAATATTACCAATGGTAGTTTTAGTATTACCGTGAATTCGAATGAATTCATTGATGCATTTACTCATATCAAACGATAAAAACAAATTTGTTAACTCATTAGCATGCTTATCATTAAAATTTACATTGAAGTCCCCACTGATAAAAGTTGGGGTATCAGGTTTAAGAATTTTATTAAAAATTTCATTTAATTTGTCATAAAAAATGGCAAAATCAGTTCCAGGAGATCTATAAAAACAACCTATTAAGAAACTTTTATAGTTAATATTAAGTTCAATCAAAGCGTATTCAAAAGTTTGTTCGATCTTTTTTATATACGAGTTTTTAATTTTGAATGCTAAATTGCTATTAATAAACATTGCCACACCTCCACCTTTCGTCAAACTTCTGGAAAAATAGTCAGTTAAAGTGTAGCTGTATAAATTCAAATGGTTTATTTCTTCATTAGTACACCAAGTTTCAGTAATGCACACAACTTCTGGATACTCAAGTGAATGGAGTAGGAGGTCTAATTCAACGGTTTTATTTCGTAAACTACGAATATTAATATGACAGAGTCGTAATTGATTTGAAGAATAATTATCATGAGTACATGAATTGTCAATAATAGAGGCATCTTGCCTTACTTCAGAGGAGTATCTGAGGCCAAATTCTGGAAATCTTTCTCCGAGCTGATTTTATTCTCTTTGGGAAATAAATAACGATTTACACAAGCCCCGCCAGGCCAAATTTTAGGATTATATACTTCCTTCACATGTTGAATGGGGAAGGAAACTAGAAACGAATTTGTTTTAGAATTTATGTTTAAATCATCACAGGTGAAATGTATCCTTGGAGCTAATTCTTTAAGATAGTCCAACCGTTTTCGAGAAAATGCCGCAAAATATTTCAATAATTCTTTGGAAACAAACTCAATTTGAAATAGTCTAGTCAATGAAAGGAAGAATAAAAAAAAATGAAAGTACAGTTAGCCCCAAATATTTTTTATGGTAACATGTTCGTTATACCTTCAGGATCACTCAGTCAAGTAATGGCTGCTTGCCATGCCCTTTTTTTTGACTGCCCGTTTTTGACCAGTCCGAGTAGCATATTATTTAATTCACAAAAAAATAAATATTTGGGCTGATTACGAACCTGAGGTTAACTCATATACTTTGACTATTTATAAATATTAATATTAATTGTACAGTTATTATTATGGCTTATATTTAGTGGGCATGACTGTTTTGAAACATTTGAGATATTAATTGCAGTATCAGAAGAAGATAATACATTTGGAACTTGTAAATCTTGCATACTTCTACTTAATACTGAAACATCTTGCATATTTGTATTCAGTACTGAAGCGTCTTGACAGCTTGAATTTTCAATTTCGAGCGATATTTACTTTATTCTTGATAGACTGTTTAGCATCAACTACGAATATGATTAATGTGGTTCATAGTAAAATATAACCTGCAAATTGACATTGATGTTTAGATGATCTGTCACTTTATAGTATTACTACCCGTGCTACCTTCGGGGCTACTACTAGAGTATGCTACTTTCGGTACAATCAATCAATCAATCAATCAAAACAGATTTATTAAAAATTGTAATGCAATAATACCGCCCCAGAACCCGTCCGTGGACCGGCCGTGCAACCACCGCAGTGGTCGATTGCAAAGCCGGGCGGACCGGATCTGGCTTGGTTAAAAACAAATTTTAAGACTTAACCTAAACACCTTTTAGCAAAGCAAATAAAAATAGGTAATAACATTAAAAACATCAAATATAAAAGATTTTAAAAAACTTAAAATTACACATAATTTAAACAACTTGTTCACTGTAACACTTTTTTAAAAAAATTTGCAATTGACGCAGATACCTCAATTTAAACGAGATACCTTCCGCGAAACGCATGAACGCCGGGCTGCGCAAGGCTGGCCTAAACTTTTAGCTTTAAGCATTTTGATTTCATAATGTTTTAATTTGCTAGAGATTCGTGACAAGAAGTGAATTTAGAGACAAAAATGCACAAAAAGAAACAAGAATAATAAACGCGACAAAAAGGATACAAACAGAAAGGAAGTGGGGGACAGAAAAGATTTAAAGATAGGCAAAGATATGAAATATTAGTAAAGGTGGATAGGGTAAGCGGAAGTTATAGTTGTTGAAGCTTGGCTACAGAGGTTGCCGGAAAATCGGTAACGTCTGATATGGTAAGGGGTGTTTAATCCGAAATGGGGCATTATGCTGTCTAATTTGTGTTATGTGTCTTGTTAGCGGACTATCGCCCAACTTGAACGAATAGAAGTTTTGAGAGATATGTTGAACGTAGTCCGCTATCGGAGTTATGTCGTTACAACGTGCGTATAAGTCTCTGAGGGAGGTGTACCTTCCAGAATTCGATATGAGGCGCATGAATTTGTGCTCAAACACTTGAAGTTTTTTCATTGTTGTGACCGGTATGCTGCACCACACCGGTGCCGCGTATGTGATGGATGGCCTGACCACCATTGTGTACAACAATTTTTTATTTTGTCGGTTAAGTCTGCTACCCCTGACCATAAGCGGATACAGACTTCTGGACAGGGAGTAGACCGTCCGTATTGTCTCGTTTATATGGGTATTGAACGTCAGTCTTTGGTCAAGTCTTACCCCCAAGTACTTCACGCATCTCTTGGTTGGGATTTTGTTTCCCCTGATCGAAATGGGTGTTATGATTTTGTTCTCAGTGAACCGACGCGTGAAGACTATCGCTTCGGACTTCTCAGCGTTCACCCGAATCTTCCACTGGTCGTAATAAGCCGTGGCACGAGCCATGTGCGCCTTCAGTAGCATATTCGCTGCTTGTGCGTTATGAGAATGCGCGTACATGGCTGTGTCATCGGCGTACTTGGCCAGCTTCGTATTCGGGAACTCTGGGAAGTCCGAGACGTACAAGTTGTACAACTTCGGTGACAGGCATGATCCTTGCGGGACTCCCGCGCGAATGTCCCGCCGTGTTCACACTACTTTCGGTACAAAAAATCATACAGAAAGTATGACTTTTGGGACGATTGAAGAAAAAAAAAAAAACATTACAAGTCTCATATTACTTGCATTCCGAATGTAATTATCCTGATCCAAGAAGTAACCTTTTTAATACATAACAATTATTATTACCAGATTATAGTGTATTATATTTATTAAAATTAATTTCATCATGATGTTTTAAAAGAATTTTAAATGATCGATGAATGTTTTAATGTGTTTAGTAATTAACCAACTACTGTCCAGCAATACTGGTAAAATAAATGCGCACAAAGAAACGGAAAAAGATAAGTTAATTCATAAATAAATATTTTAAAACAATTTATATATTCTTGGAAGTGAATACTAGATTTGTGTTTATTTTATGTAATACACAGTTATTAAAGAAGTTCACTACCTTATTTATTACTTTAGTATTATTTTCCTAATTGAAACTTCTTTGTATAATGTTTTTACACTTATTAAATTCACCGATAGTAATTGTTTGTCGTCGGTTAGTCTATTTGTTTTTTATATGATATTTATATTGGACGTTGATATACGTATAAGGCGGCTCCTTAACTTAGGATTTTTAGATATATTTACTGTTGATGTAAATATATCAGGAAAGAATACCAGTAAAACAGCACCATCTCTGGTCCAACTGGCGAACTACCATTACCACGGATGGATTGGAAAATGGTAAAATTATCTGGAATGACAGATTAGAAAGATCGAGAAGTTGTCCGGAACGATTGGAAGGAAAATGGACCGATCGAGAATAAGTGCCACGGATATATAAGAAGTGGATCCAACGCACGGAGTTCAGTTGCGTATTAGATGAGCAAGTGATCAGATAAGATAACGAACAGTAACAAATTGTGAATTAAAGCAGTGAATCTATAGTAGATTAAAGTCAAAAGTAGTGTATTATTATAATTATAAGGATTAATTATTGTAATTTAGTAATTAATAAATTAGTGGTTACTGAAAATTCTTGTTGCAATTATCGGACCTACGATGTTTATTGGAGGGTATAAACACGTAACACCCATGTTACACCCAAACAAATTTGAGATGGTTTCATCTTCATTTCATACTTCTGTGTCTTATCAAGATTATAGAAGTGAGCTATACATTAAATTTTACAAAAACTTATTTAAAGCTTTTTTTTCCGCGATATTATTTTCAGTGTTTTTATAATTGCAGACACTACTATCACAAGTTTCTATAGAGCTGAAAATTATTCTTGTTTACACTGCACGCAAAAAAGGCAACAAAAACTTTACGATCTCATTAAAATACTGTTAAACCAGTCGCAAAAGTAATTACGCCCAGGTCCGCATTTGAAATATTTAAACCAGCAACTCAGTCGTTCAATTTTAACAGCGCGTTACGATCTAGCATTATTAAATTGTACATTCTAATGCATACGAATTTTAAGTACAGCTCTGTACTATTTCGTTCGCAAATTGACTCCCGTATCTTTAAACGTATCTAATGTGTGTCGCGTCGGCTAGTTTTGTTGATGATAATGAGCTCGTAAAGATTTTATTTCGTTTTTTATCTGCAGGGAAACGCTGTACTATATTATAAGAATGTCAGCATCGTTTTCACATCACCAAAATATAAATAATACAGTACACTATTAACATAAATATAATATAATAAATATAATCGTAAAGACGGAAATAAAATATACAATAATAGATAGGCAATTCAATTATAAAGCTATAAATATAGTTTTTGTTCATCTAGTGTATAAAATGACACATAAAGTTATCTTTTTTTCTGTAAATTTAAAAGAACAGTTTCAGAGAACAATCTTAACGATAATAAATGTAGTTTTTTTCAAACAATTAAGTATATGTTTGTAGTGTTAGACTGGAGCGTTGAGTGATAAGGACTTATCACTCAACGACTGGAGTGACCACCTTCAAAAATATATGATCAATTGAATTATTGAAAATTTCATCAAACTAAGTCTGTTGCAACATACTAAAATATACAGATCAACTTATAAGTATGTAACATTAATACCAATAAATTTAATAAACATAATACATTTTTAAATATGAATAACTAATTTTATTGTCATTTACGACAACAGGAAAAAATAAGATAGTCAATGGTTGTGCCTCAAAATGTAGTAGTCTGGGCGAAATCAGACATCGACGGGGAAAATTTATTCGGATGGAAAATGTTTGTGCCATCTTGTTCAAAATGTCCTCCTTTATAAGAAAGTACAGTTTGCCAGATGGAAATGTGGTCAGGAATTGTTTAAACAAAGTTTTCTTTAAACAAATTAGAAAAATTGATTTTTTCGTTTCGGAAAATCATTTTCGTATTTTTCACACCAAAATAAGCAAAAGATGGTCTTAGACATTTTTCTCTAAAGTTGATAGATTTCGATAAAAAAATTCTTGACATCTCAAAAAACGCAAAATTTGCGATTTTCAGGGCTCAAAAACTATATGAATATTAATGTTTTTAAACTAAGAAAAATGTGTATCTATTCGTTGAGGCTTATACCACGATATACTGTAGATATGTTTTGTTATTCTTTAGTTTAAGTGCTAAGTGTTAAAATGTGTGCGCGCGCCAGTCACAGTAGAGACGCGCCTCACTAAGATATAAACGTATATAGTCTAGTATACTTTAACTTGGCGTGTGTATGTATGAGTTAATATTTCCGTACGATTTCATTTTCTCTTGTACACAAAGATCCAGAAATATTGTTCACGTAGACAATGTTTCTTGCTTTAACTTTGTGTACAATATGGGAGAAAATGAAATCGTACGGAAATAGTAACTTATACATACACACGTCAAGTTAAAGTATACTAGACTATATGGGTATTTTTATAGAACATACGCTTGCATTAGCTCGTCGTGCATCCACTGAAGTTAAACAATTTGTATAAAATAGGCTACAAATATTTAATATAAGTAGAATAATTGTAAGTAGAGTAATATAAGATTTAAAATGTATGTTGAACTTTATTTTTTATTTAATTTATTTTAAAAAACAATAAAAGTGATTATGCAACCTACACATTTTTACAATAGTTAGGATCACCGCATATAGATATACAAGTAACTTTTTTTTTACAGATACATGCATTAGTACTACGTGATTTTTTACAATTACCCGCTATTATTAAGCCATCGGGCAAAGGATTTTTTGTTATAAATACAGGTATAAGCAATATTATCCTCATATTTGTAACCAAATCGTGTTCAATATAAGGAAAAATATTGCATTTTTCCAAATATATGTTTTGCGCAGATGCTCTTAAGATATGCATGTATAAGGCATGTGACGTGAATGGGATATTATTCAATTTATGTTTTATTCCACACGAATGCGAAATAATATTTATTCTAACATCATCAGCTGTTTCACCTTTTCTCTCCAACAATAGGGATGTTCACTATTTTTTAATTGTAATAGAAAATGATAGTTCTAAGGCTACAGAAACACGTAATAACCATTAAAACGCCTAAAAACTTTTTTCTTGAAAATAAACTAAAAATGAAAACTCCGAAACTAACGAGGCTAGCAAACGATCCCGGCAGTGAGAGTAGTGCGCGGTGACATCACATCGCCTTAACAGCGGAACTCGTATACCTACGCGATATGGATTGTTTGTTCCATTATTGTTTTATCTGTGTTTTTCTAATGATGGGAGACTCAAAAAGTGTGAAAGTTAATAACAATAAGTATTGTTTTGTTCCTGGATGTACAAATACATCAGTAAATAACCCAGAAAAGGTTTTTATGTCTGTGCCACAAAATGTAAAAAAGAAGGAAGCTTTGGTTTAACGCAGCTAGACGAGAACATAAAAACGTTTCAAGTGAGTATAAGATGCAAGCAAAAAAGTTTAGTGTTACAAATAAAAAAGCCGCTGCCCAAGGAATCACTACTTCCACATCCAGATTTTGTATTCAAGGCTTATACACACTAAATCTCAATATAATATTTATTGAGGGTGATAGTTGGGGGTGGCTGATGCCAAAAAAAAATTTGTGACCTAGACTTTTCGTACATGCCCTAAATTGCAGTTTTATGGACTCTTACCTGCTTGCTTTGCCTATTTACCCCATTTACCCCCGAGCCCTTCAACAGAATTAGGTCAAAATATAATCTAGTTCCAGATCTTTTTATAATACATACGTGTACCAAATTTCAAGTCAATACCATAAACGATTCCAGAGTAAACGTGCGTACAAAAAAGATTGAAGTCTTTCACCATGGCTAAAAATTCTGAAACCATGGTAACATCCACAGTTGGCAGATTATGCGAGTCCGCCTTTCGAAAACCTGCCTCCATTTTAGTAGTATGCCTTAATTAAAATTAAGAGTCGCAAAACGAAGAACTATACGGACATGTTTAGTGTTCGCAGAAGTTAGTAAACACAGACTACTACCACAGTAGAGAATAGACCAGTAGTTTCACTCCTCGGCGGTGCCTTTGATGTTCGTTGTACTCGATTTTATTTTTTTTATTCCACTGCGCATCCACTATTTCCATCCCACGCGCATTTGCATGTGCACTACTCAAGACACTCGAGTAAACAATAAACATGAACCCAATAACATCACTGCTGTCCACTGCGCATCAGATAATTTAAGCCCAGGAGCATGCTTGCGCACTGAAAATCTTATCCCATTGTTCCGGCCAAGTGGGAGTACTGGTTGGTCTATTCTCTACTGTGCTACTACTAATTCTCGTATGAAACGTGCATGAAACCCTAGCCAGTATACTTGCGCGCGTTTAACTTCGGGCGAGTTGACGTCACACCAATCAAAAAGCGTTTCGCACATTCAAATGAATATTCATATTTCTGTAGGGGTTTTCCCATAGAACGGATTTGTTGGTTTTTGTAAAACTTTGCAGATATTATTGTAAGACTATTTTTAACCATTTTATCATGTTTAAACAGGATTTAACTTTTTTGTCAACATCCCTATTGTAAATATAGTTTTTCTATATACACTAAATTGATCACTATTTAACTGTAAGCGACCACCTAATGGCTTGAGAGCATCAACGGTTTTTGCAACTTTACTAGATCTAATGCTTTTTTCGAGCCTATCTTGCTCGTAGTATCACAGCCAGACAATAGCGCAGGCGGTATTTGTTTTAGGTTGGGTGAATCGGGTAGTATGGCAGCTTTTTGGCTTAATCGCTCTTAAAAATCATAAGAAATGATAATTTCACTATGTGCTAGTTTGAAAACGTGGGCTTAATTTTTTATTATACAAAATGTGAAAAAATTCCTAAAAATTCTTTTTTTTTCTTTTTTTTAATATATCTCAGTAACTATCCCTTTAGAGAACAGTTATAGAAGTGAAAATGTTTTGTAATTAAATTTTAAATAAGATGCGGTTGGTTATGCATCCAAAAATTCATTTTTACTATTGAAAAAATAGTAAAAATCGAAAAAAAAATTTTGGACTAGCAAGTTATTTGTGGAATTTTTTTCAAATATTTATATTATAGGTACGTAGGACCTTCATACTTGGTTAAAGAAATTTTTTTAATATAATAAATCTTTCCACCAAATTTCATCAAGAATGGACTTTTAGTTTTTGCAATAATTTTGCAATCTAAACTAAAATTTTCAGTTTTTCAAAATGCTGCTGAGGTTAAATAATTAAAGCATTTCGAAAGTTGAAAATTTTTGGACATATAAAAGAGCACTCAAATTTTCAAATCCACTTTGATATATTAAAATCCGTTAATTAGTAGAGAATAGGGAATTTTTTAAAATTTTGCAAATTTTTTTCTTATAAACAAATGCAATAACTTTAAAAATTTTCAATGGATTTTTATTTTTAAAATATATTTTGAAAGTACTCGGAAATACGCTTCTTTAAAAAAATCGCGATGATTCGAGTTGTAGACCAGGGCCAAACCGTTTAAAATATCGTAATAGACGATCAATTCTTAGCAGTATACGAATGGTCGGAAAATGTAGTTAATGGTGTAAATAATTAAGGAAAAATCGTCCAGACTGAGTAAAAGTTCTGGAAGGGGGGTTGGAGTTGTAATATATACGTTTTTAGGGGTTGGTACTGGTTTTTTGCGATTTGCGGCTAAACTATGCATCCCATCGAAAAATGTTGAATATAAAAGTTGTAGATAATGAAAAAATCTAAAACTTTCTGATTGATCATTATTTTCCATAACCTCAAAATTATCGAGAAAAATGTAAAAAACCGTTTTTTCGGTTTTTAATTTATAACTATCGCAAAAATGTTTATATTTTCATAGAAATTAGTGAAAATGTTCTTCTTTGTGTTTCAAACAAGCCCAAATTTTTTCAAAGCGAAATATTTAATTTTCGATGTTTTATGAAGAAAAAAAAAGACCTAATTTTCAATCGAAAAATTTGGTTCGCAAATTTTCGATTAATGAACTTTACTAGTGTTCATTGTTTTCGTTGAAATCTCAACTTTAATATAGAATTAAAATATAATATTGTTTATATACAAAAATATCGTTAAAAAAGCGAAAAACCGAAAAAACTACTTTTTAAAAATCGAATTTTCGGTGAAAATCATGAATTTCTTTTTCTTTATTGTAAATAAACGTTTACATTCATAAAAAGCGTTAATTCTCATAGAATACTATGTTATACAAGTAATTTACATTTACCTAACTAGCAAGAAACTCCGATAAATTAGTGGTAGTTGTTGGTCAAGACATAGATATTTTAGTTCTTTTAAATCAATTCAGTTCACATGAATTGAATATCTATTTCCACAAACCTGATGCAGGAAATATTAATGATACTTATTACACCTCTAATAGTTTTAAACATAAATCACATAAACATACTGTAGCATTTTTGCATTGTTTTTCTAGCTGCGATACAACTTCCAGTTTTGCTGGGAAAGGAAAAAAAACAATTATAAAATCATTATTGGCCGATAAACATTTACCTAATCTTGCAGAAATTTTTTACAATACAAATGCAGACAAACAAACGATTACCGAAAATGGATTAAAAATAATAGCTTCTATTTACAAAAGTAAAAAATCTCTACACGATTTAAGATTTGAACTCTACCGAACGGCTACTGCTAAATCCTCATTTCATTTGAAAAAATTACCTCCAACTGAAGGGGCAGCTAAGCAACATTGTTACAGGGTCTATTTTCAAATACAAAGTTGGCTTGGTAATCAATTAACAGCTACAGGTTGGGGATGGAAACATCACGTTAATGGCATCGTACCTATATTTACAGAACAAGAATTAATTCCCGAAAATTTATTGAAAATTATCTGCTGCAGCTGCGAAACAGGATGTGGTAATAACAAATGTGGGTATCGCAAGCATGGCTTAAAGTGCACAAATTTGTGCTCAAATTGTCACGGTTCTGATAAATGTTCTAATGCCGAAAAATCGTTGTACGAAAAAAAATTGTAATCTCGAGGACATCGAAGATGAAGACAGTACCCACTGTCTAATAAATAATAATAAAAATAATGATACTGAACTGGACAATCCAGAAGAACTCCAAGAAATTGAAGATATAGAAAATGAACGTGAAGAAATCGAAAGTTTGATCGATTCTGGCGATGAAGAATTGCCCACGAAGAAAAAAAGATTTCAATAAAATTATTTTACTTTTAATTTTTGTATTTTATAATCAAACATAAGACTTTGACGTGATAATTTGTAAATACTTACGAATCACAAGAAATAATTAACAAATTTTCTCAGTTCACAGCCTTTGTGTTTTTTGAATATTTACCTATTTAATTGCAGTTTAAATAATGTTTTCGGGACTTTGAAAGCCGAGAATAGTTAGCTACATGTACATTACTTGTACAACATAGTACTGTATAAGAATTAACGCTTTTTATGAATGTAAACGTTTATTTACAATAAAGAAAAAGAAATTCATGATTTTCACCGAAAACTCGATTTTTAAAAAGTAGTTTTTTCGGTTATTCACTTTTTTAACGATATTTTTGTATATAAACAATATTATATTTTAATTCTATATTAAAGCTGAGATTTCAACGAAAACAATGAGCACTAGTAAAGTTCATTAATCGAAAATTTGCTAACCAAATTTTTCGATTGAAAATTACGTCTTTTTTTTATTTTCTTCATAGAACATTGAAAATTAAATATTTCGCTTTGAAAAAATTTGGGATTATTTGAAACGCAAAAAAGAACACATTCACCAATTTTCATGAAAATATAAAAAATTTTGCGATAGTTATAAATTAAAAACCGAAAAAACGGTTTTTTGATTTTTTCTCGATAATTTTGAGATTATGGTCAATAATGTCTAGTAAGAAAGTTTTAGATTTTTTTATTATCTATAACTATTACATTCAACATTTTTCGATAGGTTGCATAGTTTAGCCGCAAATCGCAAAAAACGAGTACCAACCCCTAAAAACGTATATATTACCACCCCAACCCCCCTTCCAGAACTTTTACTCAGTCTGGACGATTTTTCCTTAATTAATTACACCATTAACTACATTTTCCGACCATTCGCATACTGCTAAGAATTTTTATTGCCTTAAACAGGATTGGCCCTGGTCTATTGAACTCAATTTATTTCGTCCTATATAATTTTATACTGTTTTAGGCCTCTAATATATTTTTTTAATTTTTTCTATGTGTTTTAGCAAAAAATGTTTTAGACAAAAGTTGTAGGTCTAGATGAGTACTATCCAACGATGTATCGCACGTAGATCTTTGATTCGATATAAAATATTCAAAATTTGCAATTTTTTTTCGATTTTTACTATTTTTGCAATAGTAAAAATGAATTTTTAGATTCGCTACTAACTGCATCTTATTGAAAATTTAATTACAAGACTTTTTCTCATGAATAACTTTTCTCTAAAAGCGATAGTTGCTGAGATATATGAAAAAATAGGAAGAAAAAAACGGAATTTTTAGAAATGTTTTCACATTTTGTTTAATAAAAACTTACTCCCACGTTTTCAAGCTAGCGCATAGTGAAATTATCATTTCTTATGACTTTTAGGAGCGATTAAACCGAAAATCTGTCGTACTACCCGATTTACCCAAACATAGGTGATTTTAAGCAGATACCGCCTGGGCTATCAAGGTAAATCTTGGTAAAATATCACATACAGGGACATTAAAGTATTAGCTACTACCTGACAAGCTATGCTGACTGACGTGAGCGCACACACATCGTAACGATTAAAAACAAGCCTTAAGGAATAACAAAATGCATCTAACATATATTGTGGTATAAGCTTCAAAGGACAAATTTTTCTTGCATTAAAAAGTATTAATTTTCACATAGTTTTTGAGGCCTGAAAATCGCAAATTTCGCGTTTTTTGAGATTTAAAATCGTTTTTGAAATCTATCAACTTTAGAGAAAAATATCGAAGAACATATTTTGCTTGCTTTGGTGCGAAGAATACGATAATGTTTTCCGAAATGAAAAAATAAATTTTTCTAATTTGTTTAAAATAACTTTGTTTAAACAATTCTTGACCACGTTTCCACCTGGTAAACTGTACTTTCTTATAAAGGAACACATTTTGAACAAGATGGCACAAAAATATTCCATCTGAATAAATTTTTGCGTGGATGGCTGATTTCGCCCGAACTATTGTGGGTCTAAAATTTTTTCATGGTTATTTTTTAAATTCTTGCATTTAAAGAGGGGGCCCAACAAGCGTTAAGATAAGATAAGATATAACATTACCAAAGTGTAGATTATCCGAAAATTGCAATGATTAGAGATTGATACCTTAATTTACCGATTTTCAACTGTGGCTAGACATAGATTATTTTCTTTTATTGTTTGTTAAATCCTAGAGAATACTTTCTAATTTAACTATAAACAACAACATATTTTTCCCCCTAACTTAATTAGGGTTTCAGTTATTGTCGTCTACTATATTTAGAAGGTGTTGTGGGCAGTGATTTATTTTGATATATAAAAGGATCCCGTTGTATTTTTATTTATTTATTGCACATAGAAGAATAGTATTTGTCCTTCCAAATAAGTTATTGTCCTTACAAGGAAACAGTAAAGTATTTTACAGTATCTTTCCACTGACTTCTCCATAACCATATTTTGTCATCAGATTCCAATAACTGACGTACCAATAAAACTTTGCCGCCAGACCATTTCAACATCAATATTATTTTATGGGCGTAATTCGGGTGCCTCTTTTCAAACCCTTAATAAAAATTTTGTGAAAATCACGGTAAGGAGAGTCAAAAGGCTGTTAGTTTATGTTATTGAAAACTGATAAGATTTGGAAATTTGTGTAAATATTATTGTTTATTACCGTTCAGGTATTAGCCATTCGTCAGGTAATTATTTTAAAGCCTTTCTCCTTTAGAGTAGATAACAATACCAGGTATTAACTCAACAATTTTCTTTTAGGAAGATTGCTATTTTTTTAAACGTGTGCCAAATTTTATTGTTCCATAATGCACTATTTAAACAAATTGTAGATTTATCTAAAACATGTTTCAGGAAATGATCGCACGATCATGACTTTAGAAAGGTCAGAGTAATGGTATTTTGATGTTCACGTAATACTAACATTACATTAAGTTTTTTTTGGGCTTGAATTAAAATTTTTGAGGATTTTGGTTTTTTACTCTTCGTAGTATGCAAGGTACTAGTGACAGCAAAATAGTTCGAGCAAATATCTATAGAACTTGAGAAAATAAACTGGGATATCGAAGACGAGGAGAAAAACTCATTACGCTGAAAGCAGGTCATGAATTATATTACGAGGACCCCAGCACATCAGTTGATGGATAGCAAGCATCAAAAGCATATCAATAATAATGACAATAATAATAATATGCATTTATTACACAGAAAAATACCTAATATATATAGTACAGTATATATAATATATAATATATAATATAAAATATAATACCTAGCTAATCATGCATAAATATAACAAAATTAAAATTAACAGAATAAATACCAAACAAAAACTGTCGTAAGAAATAAAGAACAGTCAATAATGGAGTATAATAGATCATACCCTATATACTAATTTCTCAAATTGAATATCAGCAGTTTTGTGTGTTTTTTGAAAGAATAAATTGAGGAGAGCGGCTTGACATCATTGGGTAAAGCATTAAAAAATTTCCCAGCATTATAGCTAAAGGAACGCTGAAACTGGGCTGTTCTATGCTCGGGGACACTAAATAAATCACGTTGTCGAGTAGGACACGAGTGCAGATCACTATTTTTAACTAATTTAACTGTCAAATAATCAGATTTGCCATATTTCAAGATTTTATATATTAAACGCGATAGATGTAAATTACACCTTTTTGCGAGGTTAAGCCATTTAGATTCCAAAAAACTAGCCGACATATGATCAAACTTGCGTTCTGAACTTTTTGCAGATTTTCTATATCTTTATAAAGTAAACCAGGCCAGTACACGATACCACAGTAAGACAAGGAGGATAAGAGAGTCACATAACTTTAACTTAACATCTAAACTTAATTTTTTTTTATAAGTATATAAGAGTTTCAACTTACCATATGATTTTTGCACAAGATAGTATACATGATTTTATTATTATTATTATTATTAGCCGTTACTCGAGTCCGAGTATAAAAATGTTACAGTCGATAAATTGTGTACAATAAAAAACAAGTAAAAGGTGTAGTCTATTGTAATTCCCATTCATCTACGGTGCACACGACTATGGCTATAGAGGCCAATTCGGGAGAGCACATGTCGACCGCAGTCAGGACAAACATAGACCTGGTTAGCTCTCGGATTCGGCCTTCTTGCAGCAACATTTCCTTGATAGCTGACCACAACCCCTCGCCATTCGGTTCTGTCCGCTGCAAGTTGTTCCCATTGCTCGTCTGCAATACCGCAGGATTTTAGATTTTCATGGAGAGCGTCTTTGAACCGCTTTCGTTGACCGCCACGCCTTCTTCTACCGCTTAGCAATTCACCATAAAGTGTACATTTAGGAAGGCGGTTATCATGCATACGATGAACGTGACCTGCCCATCTTAGGCGTGCTCTTGAAATAAGCACCTCAATTGGAAGGCTGTTTGCTCTCCTGAGTACTTCCACGTTTGATATGTGATGGAACCAACGGATTTTCATCATACTTCTGAGGATACATGATTAGAGAATCTGAAATTAACATAAATATCACTACTCGATAAAAAAAAATCCATTCAGCATAATTTTAAATTCGGGATTACTTAAAATGATTTCTTTTCTACTACCAAATACCAGCATTACAGTTTTTGACTCATTGAAAACAAGACTATGAGCCGACGAAACCTCAAAAATTACTTGTAACTCATCATTGATTCTAGATAAAGCAGTTAAAAGGTTTTGAAAATTAAAAGAGAAATATAACTGAGTGTCATCAGCATACTGGCAGCACGCAGTTTTGAAAATATTCATTAAAATCAGCAGTATAAATAGAAAATAGTAGGGGGCCCAGAATACTCCCCGCGGAACTCCTCTAGTAATGTTAACAAAGTCTGAAGACACATTTTTTAAAATAACACGTTGGCGTCGCGCAAAAAGATAATTATTGAAAAGAGAAATAGCCCTAAAAAAATATGTTAATTTTACACAAAGGTTAGCATGATGCTACGATTTACACGTACATGAACAAATAATACGTTGCATATTAATGGTTATAAGATATTACATAAAGGAACTTACTTGGGCTACTGTAGCGTAGCAGATATCGCAGGCACAACTTAACCCGGATAAATGATGTAACGTGCCCACGATAAAATTTCTCTAGCTCAGACTATCTCAGGGCGTTAAGCCCAAGTTTACATAAACTATGACAAATTATTAGTTTACTTACTTACATAAATCACTGAGGGTTCCATACGTAGTGGTCGCAGACGAAATAATTACACTTTCTTTAAACATGAAATGGACTATATTGCAGAATTTACAAATATTGGTTCTCTAGCATGTAACCTGGCGATGTTCAAAACGTGTGGCAAATTTCTTGATTAATAAGTTACAACATTAATAAAATGCCCCGTGTAGCTACACATCGGTTTACAACGTGAGGATAAATGGTAATAAATTAGGCCGCAATGGGTCTGATTTAGAGAATCTCCTTAAATAAATACAAATGCATAAAATCTTTAAATATGTACAAGTTAAAATACAAAAGTAAGTATGAATAGATATAACCGCGCAGAACCACTGAAGGTGGTCCCCGGTAAATAAAAACAACACACTTAGGGTGGTACGATACCGACTTCGACGTTGAAGAACCTGTAGCCCTACGTTGGTGTCTTCGGGACGAAAGAAATTGACCCGAGGATGGGGGTTGATTATAGTCTCTCCAGCCCTTGAACTTTCTACTGTGTGTGGATGCCCCGTCCAGTGTTGACACTCCCAAAATTCACCAGGATGCCTCAGCTAAAACGAGTCTTGTAGGATTATCAACCATATACCACCATCTCTCCTTTTCACCAACTGGAAGTATCTTGCGCCTCTCGTGGACAATAGCGAAACTCTGCTACGGACGTAGCGGTTGTTATTATGCGGCCCACAAAACGCTAAGGCGTATGGTGGGTCGTATACGCTAGAGGTCCGCAACAATGATTTAACAAATCAAAACCCTGACTGTAATTTAAGAGAATTAAAGAAACCTGATTGTTGACGTCAGTTTCTATAAAGATATCATCTGTAACTTTTAGAAGTGCAGTGCTAGTACTGTATTGGGCCCGGAATCCAGATTGTATGGAAGGTAAAATATTAAAACTATTAAGATACGTAGTTACCTGTTCAGCTAGTATTTTTTCTGAAATTTTTGAAAGCGTTGACAGAATACTTATAGGGCGAAAATTACCGACAAGAGAAGGGTTAAGAACTTTGGGAACAGGCATAACATTAGCATCTTTCCATGCTGCAGACCCATTAATGAAACATTTTTTAATGAGGAAAGTTAAGTGACTACTTAAAAAAGAAGTAACCAGTAAAATCATTTTTAGGTCAATATCATCAGATCCTTTAGCATACGATTTTAATTTAGAAATTATTTTATCAACCTGTTCAGAAGTAATCTCCGTGAATGTAAATTCCTCCGAATTAATTGCGAATTTATTATTTATATATTTGTTTAAAATTACATTGTTATTATTAATATTTTTTAATCATTTATTTAACGTCGGCCTATTTCCGCTACCAAGGACAATCACCGACGCCAGGTGATAAGCTCATCAGTGTCTGTGTAGGCACTGGGATCCCTAACCTCGAAATTTTGTCGAACCCCCACAATTTGTCGTGGAGTAGGGATCTTTAACGTGCTTACATCGTAGGTACACGGAACCGACAGGTTTACATCTATTTCGAAAAATAGTGACGCGAGCAGATTCACTCATCCACTATATCTCATCGACTGTGACCCGGTTTTGAATCCGGGCCGTCTGCGTGAGAGGACGCGCCACTGTCCATCACACCACCAAGCGGACAACTTTGTTATTATTAAGGTTAACTGGATTTGGAGAATTTGAATCAACGGAATTTTTATCACTATTAATGTTCAGAGCCTTCAAGAATTTCCAGAAACTTTTGGGATTTCTAAATTTGTGCTGTAAAAAGGCCTTTTTGTCAGATTTAACACATGTATTGACAAAGTTTCCTAAACATTTGTACTCTTTCCAAGCAAGATCTGTTTTTGTTTGTTTATATTTAGAGTATAATTTATTTCTAAGTTTCATCAAAAATTTTAAATTGTTAGTTAACCACAGTGCAGGAGGTTTAGAAATCCCAGCTGTTTTAACTGGTGCGTGAATTAAAAAATGTAAGTAATATTTGTATTGAGAAATTCAACTATTTGATCAATATCAACAATAATAAAACCAAATAAACTTAGTAAAATATCCTATATAAAAATTATTAGTTCCTAACAAAAAGATAACAAGAAAAGAATAAAGAGTTTTTACTTAATCTACATAAAGTGACAAAGCAACAGTACTACCACATCGATAAAGAAATAAATCAACCATATCACAAGTCAGCCTCAGATGAAATTATGCATCTTTTCTTTTCTTCAACAGACCCCATACAAATATTTTTCCTCCAGACGACCAAGCATTTTTCTTGCCAAATTTTTTCTTTGCCTCTGATAGAAAATTGTAATGCGTCACTGTCAGATCCTCATAAATGGCTATCTTAGAGTTCTTTAACTTTGATTTAGCTAAATAAACTTCTTGTTTTTTAATATTGCTAACAAATTGAATCGAAACGGGTCTGGGCGAGGTGTTCTCACGAGATTGACCAACCCGAAAAACACAGTCACCAAGATATGTTAAGCTTATTCTCAAAAAAGGTTAAGACATCATTTAAAGTATTACCTTCTGCATTTTCAGGTAAGCCAACAATTCTTAACGCATTACGTTTCATGTATTGTTCAATGATATCACATTTTTGCTCCACCACTTTAATGGACTTAACATTAGAGGAATCAATCTTATTTAAATCTTTGATGGAATTATTTATAACATCTAACTTACTTTCCAGTTGATCCAGTTTTTTGTCAATTTTATTTTCCAACTTGTGTTGCCCCTATTATTATATCTAAAATAATATCTAAAAGATATAAAATAAAATTAATCCAAATTTATGCACCTACAGAAGATCATGATGACGAAGATGCTGAAATTTTCTACGAATACATACAACCGGCTCTTTTAAACAACTATTGCCATTATACCTTTATCATTGGTGATCTCAATGCCAAAGCCAGCAAACAATCTGATAAATCTGAAACAGCAATAGGAACATTTGGCTTAGGAGACAGAAATGAAAGAGGACAGATGCTAACAGACTCCTTGCACCAATACGATTTATACAGTATGGGCTGCTTCCTTAAAAAGAAGCCTCACAGGAGATAGACATAGATTAGCCCCAAGAATCGAGAATGAGATAGATTTCCTCATAACTGGACCAAAACAGAATGAAACAGTTATAACGACCACCAATTTTTAATCGTTGGATTCTGTTCATTAGGTAATCAGACATAAGTTCAATCGCCAGACCTCGAACACCAAAGTTGGTTGGCTTATTCAGTAATACTTCATGACACACGGTGTCGAGGGCTTTAGCCAGATCTAGGAAAACTGCAATAAACGCCGAGGACTCGTTCAAAACCCCCACCCCCTTCTCTATAGAACCGACAACGGCATTTCCGGTGTTCGTATTTTGTACAAAACCATATTGTCTGTTTGTGATGACATTGTGAGCGAAAGAATTCAATTAGTCTTGTTTTCAAGGCGTTTTCAAAGATCTTTGCAATATTATTAGTTATTGATATGGGTCTGTAATTGTTTAATTTAGTGGGGTCATCGGATTTAAAAAATGGGGGTGTCAATTGATTTCTTCCACTGTTATTTTTTAAATTTGATACATGAACAGTTACTTCATTTATTGTTATCGACTTCAGGAATATATTCGAGTTAACTTTATCATTTATAAAGAAGTTATCTGATCAGTTTATTTTAGTTATTTTGCTCGCCATATTGATACCTATATTTGTGAAATAATTGTTAAACATATCGGCTTTATCTTTATTAATATTTATAAGTTCTTTATTGTCATTAGTAATACATATGGTTTCGATTAATTTAGGATTTTTTGCTTGTGTGATTTTATTTTGATAATATCCGTTTTTTGCTTTTTTAATTAAAGTATTGAGTCTATTTCTATAATTTTTATATTGACCTTCAAGCTCTGGAGAATATTTTTTTATTAATTTCTTTTTCAGATATATTTTTTTTTTATTATTAGCCGTTACTCGAGTCCGAGTATAAAAATGTTACAGTCGATAAATTGTGTACAATAAAAAACAAGTAAAAGGTGTAGTCTATTGTAATTCCCATTCATCTACGGTGCACACGACTATGGCTATAGAGGCCAATTCGGGAGAGCACATGTCGACCGCAGTCAGGGCAAACATAGACCTGGTTAGGTCTCGGATTCGGCCTTCTTGCAGCAACATTTCCTTGATAGCTGGCCACAACCCCTCGCCATTCGGTTCTGTCCGCTGCAAGTTGTTCCCATTGCTCGTCTGCAATACCGCAGGATTTTAGATTTTCATGGAGAACGTCTTTGAACCTCTTTCGTTGACCGCCACGCCTTCTTCTACCGCTTAGCAATTCACCATAAAGTGTACATTTAGGAAGGCGGTTATCATGCATACGATGAACGTGACCTGCCCATCTTAGGCGTGCTCTTGAAATAAGCACCTCAATTGGAAGGCTGTTTGCTCTCCTGAGTACTTCCACGTTTGATATGTGATGGAACCAACGGATTTTCATCATACTTCTGAGGTGTCTCTGCTGAAAACGTTCTAATTCTTTCACATGACGACGGTAAGTGACCCAGTTTTCACATCCATATAGCAGTGTTGGAATGACAACTGCTCTGTAGACAGACACTTTCGTTGACAAAGCAAGGTCGTGGTTGTCAAATACTAATAATCTCTTTGTTTAATATAAGAAATTAAACCCAAAGTAATCCATGGTTTTATTTTCGTTATTTTTTTTATTATTTTTGTTTCTGTAGAAGTTGTTAAATAATTTATTTAAAAAAATGTCATAGGCTAGTTGTGGTTCATTATTAGTGTTTAATACATTATTCCATTTTTTATTACTTAATAGGTTTTTTAACTTATCTAAATTAATCTTGTTTATTTTACTTTCTACTTTAGCTTTATAGTTTTTTTGTTTAGAAAAATTTATCAGTACAAAATGTGGAATAATGGTCTGTCATGTCAGTGTAAAATATAATAGGTTCAATGTCAATATATTTTAGGAAGTTATTTTGAGTTCTAATGAAAATGTGGTCAATTGTAGATTTAGTGTTTCTTGTTACTCTGGCAGGTTTATTTATATAGGAAAAGAAACCGTTTGAATTTAATCCAGTTTCTATCGCTCGCATCCAGAACATAAACCATATCGACCATTTTTTCTCTCGAAAAATTCATTATTGGAAAATGCGAATTTCAAATTAATATATAACTTATTTTAAGTTTAGTTACTTATTTTAAGTGTAAATCATTTGTCACAATAGTTAATAATTAAACGTCAATAAGATAACTTTCAATTATTCTCACTTTATGTCAAAATCATGGCTACTAGATCAGTTCGAAATGAAAATATTATAATTTAACGGTTTTTAATGAGAGTAAAAATATCTCTGGAAATGTCGATTTTAGGTATAGGATATTATTCACAAAAATCATAGAGAATTAACGTCCCAATTCAAAAATACAATAATATGCAGAGTTGCATTTGAAAAAATTGAGAAAATTCACTTTGAAATTTCCTGAATAAGCGTTAGCATAAAATACACCCTGTATAATTATAATCAATATTTGGTGGTCGTGTCATTGTAGTACATCCCTTGCCTACTGCTACGATTCACACGTACATAGACAAATAAATACGTTGGATAGTAATGATTATAAGATATTACATAAACTATGACAAATTATTATTTACTTACTTACACAAATCACTGAGGGATCCATACGTAGTGGTCGCAGACGAAATAATGACACTTTTTTTAAACATGTAAGCAGCATATCCATGGAGGGTCATTAATATTTGTTAAAAATTCATTAATTGCGAGTGAAGTTAAACTTTTAAATGAGATGTCTCTGGAGTGTCAAATTGAAATGTGTGGAATTTCTTTTAAAGTGTAGGACAATAAAAAAGTGTTAGTTATATGCTTGTACAGACCTCCAAATGGAGTATTTTCACTTTTCTATAAACATCTCTCTGAGGCCCTAAAAAGATTATCTTTGAAATTTGATTATGTTGTCTTGTGTGGTGACTTTAATGTCGATTATTTAAAGATAACCCTCAATAAAAAGGTATTGTGTGATATGCTAGAATCTTATAAGCTCCGGGTAACCTCAACTGAGCCCACTAGAATTTTTCATAGCAACAATGGCCAGATTAGTGCCTCGTGCATAGATTATATGACAACTAACTTTCCTGAAAATATTTGTGACATAAAAATCTTTAATCCTCTAATTGCTGACCATCTTGCACATGTACTAACAATATGGTGTGATAATATTAATCCCTCGCATAAAGTTGAAACAATGACTTTTCGTGCTGTAAATGATAATAATTTACACGAGTTTAACTTCCACCTACAAAATGTAGACTAGTCACCTATTTACTCTCTTAGTATAAATAAAGCCTTCAGCTATTTTCTAAACTGCGTTCTGTGGTGCTTGAAAGTTAGCTGCCAAATTAAATCAAAAATAAATTCTCTTAGGGAAAGATGTAAAAAGTCTTGGGTTACTGAGGAAATAATAGCTGAAGGAATTCATATCAAAAAACTTTATTGGGAAATGAAAAATACACGTGATCCTATGATAGTATAATTGTATAAACAAAAGAAAAAGAAATATAGGAAAAACATTAACAAGGCTAAAGAAAATTATTTCACAAATAAAATTAGAAATGCTCAAAATAAAACAAAGGAAATATGGGGTATAATTAACAAACGGTTAGGTAGAACCAAAAATGAAAATGTCCTAATAATGCTAAAGGTCAATAATGATATTATTACTGACAAAAATGAAGTAGCAAACCTTTTCTCTACCTACTTTGCATCTGCTGCTATTAACAAAGTTAACGATTTTTTTAGCTACAATTTATCGTTGACATGCACACTGTCAGATAATGTCATGGAATCCATCTATATTGAACCTATTTCAGCTAATGAGCTATATGACGTTATTAGGAATCTTAATAATAAGAAATCATCTGGAATTGATGGTGTCACGGCGCAAATTCTTAAAGGCATAATCCAACACTTAGAGACTCCACTATTATATTTATTTAATTCATCACTGAATAACGGTATTTTCCCTGACTGTCTAAAAATAGCTTCGGTAATACCAGTCTTTAAAAATGGGAATAGTAATGTCATTCAATACTATCGGCAAATACATCTGTTAAGTGTATTTTCTAAGCTGTTGGAAAAATTTGCAACATCTCGAGTTCTTGAGTTCCTCAAACTTAAAAACATACTTACACCGTGCCAACATGGTTTCAGACCTGGTAAATCTACAGAAACTGCGTCTTGTTATTTTATAGACTATGTCTACAAAAATTTGGATCAGGGCAAATATGTTGTCTCTATTTTGTTTGACTTAACTAGTGCATTTGACACTGTTAATAATACATTTTTGGCGACTAAGTTAGAAAATATTGGAATTCGAGGCAAATTTTTAGACTGGTTAATATCTTATATGAGTAACCGAAAACTAACTGTTAAATATCAAAATGTAGCTTCTGATTTAAATTACATTAATTTAGGTGTTCCTCAAGGATCTATTTTAGGTCCGCTATTATTCTCTTTGTATATAAATGATCTTCCTAAATTTTTCAAAGAAGGTAATATCACAATGTATGCAGATGATACAGCGGTATCAATTTGTGCTTCAACTCCTGAGGAACTTTATATAAAGATTGGCTATGTCTGTGAGACCATGAGTGCATGGTGTCAGCGTAATAGACTCATTTTAAATGAAAAAAAAACTAAATATATCAATTTTAATCTTAGAAGGCCTTTAACTCAGGATTTGATACCTTTTTCAACTGATTTTAAATATTTAGGAACATACCTTGATAGTAACCTCGGTTGGATATGTCATGTCGATCATGTTTGCAAACAATTAAATAAGGCTTATTATGCCATATTGCAAATGAAAAATACACTCGGACAACCAGGTTTGTTAAATATTTACTATGCGTTGGCCTACTCCTGCATCTTTTCTAATATAATTTTGTGGGGTAAATCCACGGATATTAATAGAGTGTTTATATTACAGAAGAGGATATTAAGACTCATATTTAATATGAAATACAATGATACATGCAGAATAGTGTTTAAGGTCAATGAAATCCTTACAGTACCCAGCGTTTATATTTATAAATGTTTGCTTTTTGCGAGGGATAATATGGCATTATTTGACACTCTGGGTGTAGCTCATAGTTATAGTACGAGACATGGTAATTTATATGCAATACCTTCACATAAAACGACAACATTTAAAGATTCCCCGTACTATAATTGTATAATTTGCTATAACAGCTTACCAAAAAATGTGCGTGACCTACCATGCAGACGTTATAAAAAAATGGTAAGAAAACTGCTAGTAGAGAAAACTTGTTACTCAATCAATGAGTTTTTAAATTCTAGCTAGAATTTCTGGCATATATATCTGCATATGAACTTGTGTGTGCGTCAATTTTACTTATATTTATTTTGTTACTATATGTAGATGTGTGTATATGTATATGTGTATATATATGTATATATATCATGAATCATATATTTTAATATATCTATTTGTTTGTTTTTAATATATTTATTTGCTTGTCTGTTTTTAATATATTGTTCTTGTTTGTATGACGCGGCGTAATTTTTTATATTGCATACGAAAAATGTTTTACTTATATATTGACTTACCAATATTACTTATTGTAATAATAATAATTGGTTAATTGATATTCTTATTATTTTCCAACTGCATATGCCACTTGTAATAATTTACAGTTATGTGTAGAATTAGTATTTTCATGTTTTATGTTTTACATATTTATTATTATTTATTCTTATTTTGACTTGTCCTATATCATTGTCTATGATCTAAAGGATAAATAAAGATTATTATTATTATTATTATTATTATTATTAATGCACTATATTACAGAATTTAAAAATATTGGCTCTCTAGCATGTAACCTGGCGATGTTCAAAAGGTGTGGCAAATTTCTTGATTAATAAGTTACAACATTAATAAAATACCTCGTGTAGTTACACATCGGTTTACAACGTGAGGATTAATAGTAATAAATTCGGCCACAATGGGTCTGATTTAGAGAACCTCCTTAAATAAATAGAAATGCATAAAATCTTTAAATATGTACAAATTACAATACAAAAGTAAGTATGAATGGAATATAACCGCGTAGAACCACTGAAGGTGGTCCCCAGAAAATAAAAACAACACACTTATCTAGGGTGGTACGATACCGACTTCGACGTTGAAGAAACTGTAGCCCTACGGTGGTGTCTTCGAGACGAAAGAAATTGACCCGAGGATGGGGGTTGATTATAGCCTCTCCAGCCCTGGAACTTTCTACTGTGTGTGGATGCCCCGTCCGTGTAACTTCACTACTGTGTGTGGAAGCCCCGTCCGTGGAACCCTAAAGATATCCCGATTTAATTTGCATGGTCGGAAATGCACGTGAAGCGTGCCTAATGAGAGCAATTTAAACCTGACATAACCCACAAAAGAAATATAATTTTCCTCACTGATGAGAGGATAATCCACTAATGTTCCTAGAAAGCCACAGTTGGATGAATGGGGTCGAGTCCGTCTTTCAATTTGACACGATACTTCCAAAGGAAAGCCTGTAAATTTGTGAAACACGTGGGTAGAGAACAGATAAGATGGCGAAGAGGTTAACTTACCTTGTATACTTAAATATCCTGCTTCCGCAGTTAAAATTTACTCACAACAACAAAATATTCCGCTAAACGGAACAACAACAGATGGAGAAAATTTTCCTGTGTTGACAAACCCAAAATCCACCAGGATGCGTAGGATAAACCGAGTTTGTGGGATTATCAACCGTATACCGCCATCAAAAATGTCTCTCCTTTTCACCAGCTGGAAGTATATCGCGCCTCCCGTGGGCAATAGCAAAACTCTGCTGCGGACGTAGCGGTTGTTATTATGCGACCCACAAAACGCTAAGGCATATGGTGGGTCGTATACGCTAGAAGTCCGCAACACTACATAATTGCAATATAAATCTTAATTAATAGTAATACACACACAGCAATGCCACGTCGAAAACAAAAAATCTGGAGGTCATTGGAAAGATAATTTTACGATGAATGCATGGTATTTCATTTTAAAAAAATGACCTCGAAGATGCTCCGCTCCGCTGTAGCGAGTCACCTTGTATATTTCAAAATATTTTTAAAATGTGCGACTTTTGACACTATACCACTTGCATAAAATAATAATGTCTTCTAATAAGGTCGAAATTGGACTTTGACGCACTATTGGGACACACTGTATATGGAAAACATCCATTCCATGAAATTTCTATTTGAAATGTTTTTTTTTCGACGAAAAATAGTTTTTGCCTTCCCTGAAGCCATCCCTGGTACACCGATTTGGCTAATATCACATAATATGCAATACTCCAAGGAGACCAAGGAGTTTCGGGTTCAAATCCTGGCTAGGGTATAGATGTTTGGAGGCGTTTTTAACTGTGTTCTGGAGTTGGTAACATTTAACTAGATGAGGTTGTGTGAAAGGCAACGCGGCTAGTCTCTGTACCACTCCTGAGTTGGAGTCCCAGTTGCGGAGCTTGCTCAGCTGGGAATAATAATAATAATAATATACATTTATTTCCAACAGGTGTAAAACCCAATTGGAAAAGCAATATAATAAATAAACAATAACAGTTAAAAAAATAGTAACACATAAAGCATTAATGCATACAGTACTTAATAGTAAGTTAGCGTATTAATACATCGGTAAAAAATACTTAATTACTCCATAGATGGTACATTATATACAATTTGCATTCAATCAGTTACATTTCTATAGCATATATCAATGATGAATTTTAAGCTGTTAAAATTGATATCACATCGATCTGATATAGTATTAAAAATTCTGCACATATTAATAATTGGTGATTTATACATTACATTCGTTCGTGCAAAAGAACAATAGAATGCTTGAGAATGACGTCACGTAGGTCTAGGAACTAAAAAGTTTACTCTGCTTAATAGTGCTGAACAATCAATGATATTATTTAATAAATTATAAAGAAATGAGATAGCAATAACTTTTCTTCGATCATGCAGGGAAATCATATTAAAATTATCAAGTAAGATTTTATCGTCGATACCTCTCTGGGATAAAAGCCGTGACGCTTAAAAAAAAATATATTTCATACATTTTCTCTGAATCGATTCGATGGAGTGGATAGCATTATTATAAATTGGGAACTAAATTACTTCGAATAAATGAATAAAATAAAATTTTAATGCTTTCGATCTTAGAAAAGCAACTCCAGTTTTTCGAAAAAAAATCAAGTAGTTTAAACGCTGATTGAGTTACATAGTTGATGTGTTGTGAAAAACTTAATTGAGAGTCAAAAATAACTCCTAGATCCTTAAATTCCCTACAACGGTCAATAAGGTTGCCATTAATATTATAATTAAATTGAACAAAGTTTAATTTGCGAGTAAAAGTTAAATACTTGCATTTAGATAGATTCAATTTCAATGAATTGTTGGTGCACCATGCAACTGCTCTGTCGAGCTCATTTTGAAGAATCACGCAATCTTCCATCCTTGTTATTTCCACATAGATTTTGAAGTCATCCGCAAACAGAAGATGATCACATTTAATATCTGATGATAAGCCGTTAATAAAGATCAGAAACAGCAGCGGGCCCAAATTAGACCCCTGCGAAACTCCCGATGTAGCAATATATCTTTGAGATAAGTGACCACCATAATAGACATATTGATTACGCAACGATAAGTATGATTTAAATAACTTAATTAAGCTATCAGAGAAGCCAATAATCTGTAATTTATTTAACAATAAATTTTGATCAATTGTATCAAAAGCTTTCTGAATATCTGTGTATATTACATCATCCTGGCCTTCATCGTCTAGGGAATTACAAATAAACTGTGTAATGGCAGCCAAATTTGTTACGGTTGATTTTTTCGTCATAAAACCATGTTGTGATGGGGATATTAAACTTTTAGTTTCATTATAGATATTTTTATATAATATTATTTCGAGGACTTTCACAAAATTACTTAAGATTGCTATGGACCTATAGTTACTAAGAAAACAGGGATCGCCAGATTTCAAAATTGGGCAGATTTTTGTAACTTTGCAAATGTCTGGAAACCTGAATGTATCAAGAACAAGATTGAATAAAATATAAAGTGGTTTAACAAATACCATGGCACAATCTCGTACAAGAAAACTCGGGACATTATCTATACCGGAAGTCATTTTATTTTTTAGTTTCTTTATCGCCTTTATAATGTCATCCTCTGTGATGTGAATAATATTTATACAATTACCGTGATCTGATACGAGGTTGCTTAACAGGGGATGGTTAGACTGAATATATATACTTGAAAGAAAATCCGCGATACCATTGACGATGTTTTGTGGCGTGTCAAAAATTGCATCGTTATATTTTAATATTCCTGGAATTCGAGATTTGTTTCACTTACACTGGACAAATGACCAGAATTTAGATGGATCACCAGAAATTTCATTTTCAACGTTTGAGACATATTGTTTGTATGCACTATCAATTTGACGTTTGATTGTGCTTCTAAATGCTTGAATGATCATTATTTTATTTCTTATAATTTTTTAGTGCTACTTCCTTGATGCGAATATTGTTTTTTATTCCATAGTTAAACCAAGGTGGAAAAGTTCTGTTAGTTTTTCTAAATTTTGGTACATATTCATCAAAAATTGAATGTAGAATTGCATAGAATTTGTCACAAGCATCATTGACGTTGCTGTATACTTCTAGATATGACCATTGACCAATCGACCCTAACATGTTTATCATAGAGAAGTATGAAATCAGCTTTTTCAAAGTTATACATTTGATCATCATGCTGCATCGAAAAGTTGTTTTTACATCTAGATTCTAATTTCAAGTGAATTGATAATGATGGGTGGTGCCTGTCCTCACTAAGTAAAGGTACACTATCTCTAGAAACATTACATTCAAAGTTTGCTAAAATCAAGTCAAGCAGTCTATGATTAACATTAGTTATAAAGTTAAATTACCTTAAATCTAAGTACTGTATAAAGTTATTAATTAATTTTACTCTAGAATCATTAGGATCAGAATTGAAACTAGGAATGTCGTAGGGAATGGCCGTTGTGTAATTGTCTGTGAGTATGTGTCCTGGTTGAGTGGTGGAATAACTAACGCTAAACTCCATCAGGATGATAATCTAAACAAAACGTATAAAATAGAGTTACAGTTGTCTAAAAGTTGTTAATTGTTGTTTACAGTTTTTTTGAAGTGGGTACGTAAATGTTGATTGACTGGAAAATATATCTAGAATATATTTTACTTCGGAGTTGTTACCGAGATATTTGTAACGTTACCAAATTTAATTCGCTCAAAAATAACTGTTATATGAAGACGTCGTACCTAAAGTACACTCAGCTAAAAAATAAAAGAGAATCATGTTGTAAATGTAAATTAATTTGTAGATAATGTGGCTAACCAGCTTGGGGTTGGCAAAATATGCTCATAAAAACCAAGTACTAAAGACCTGCATACATCAAAAGCCTGGTTTCCTCCTTCAATTAAGTACAAGGCAATATTTAAATACAATTTCATTATACTAAAAGCCAGAAGCTGTTACGTATGCATTTCTGAGAGCCCCTAACAAAATCGCACTTGTGTTCACTCAATCGGCAAATATAAATTGCGGTCTCCATTGATTCGGAATTTTATAATTACAATGACGTTTGCATAAAACATCTCTTAACGATCTTTTTAATTAATTTTCCTTAAAGGACAATTTGATGTATTAGAACTTCGTGATTGATGTATGTCAACATTTAATATCTCTGTGCTGAGATTATTTGAAATAAAATTAATTTATCATACATAATCTTATTAATATGTATGTTTGATCGGTTAGAAGTAAAATTCGATACGAGGATCGAAACGAGCAGAATAAATTTATTATTTGAAAATAAATAAATAACACCACAAGTAATTACGACCCCCTTTATCCCGGAAGGCTCTAGAAGAGCCTTGTGTGGGAGGGGGCTACACATTTAGAGACAAGGGACACACACCCAATATCCGTGTATAGTGAAAAAATCCCTCTCACAGTATTTTCCACTGCCACGACCAGGGATCGAACCCGGAACTTTTGGGTGAGAGGCAAGTGCGCTCACCTCTCGACCTTCTCCTACGTTAATATATAATAAAGAAAAGTAATAATTATCTAATTGTTCGAGGTATGAAGTTCTTGTCTCCGTGCACAACGTGTATCGGAAATGCGTCCTATACATTTTTTTCGTACGCCTAAACGTTTTGGAGATATGGCGCGGACTAAGTGAAAAATGCATTTAGTTCCGTTTTTTTATCATCACTTCCTCCAGCATCGTCAGTAGCTCAACAGCATTTGTGTAGAGTGTATTATTAAGTTCAAACATAGTTGGGAAAGGACATTGGATCCTGAGCAGTGGAGCTGGATTAGGAAGAATGATATTTTGCAGCCCGTAGCAACGCAGTTATAGTTCATGTAATAAGTTCCCGATCCATAAAAAACGCAACAAAAACTTTACGACATAATTATTATCGCCACGGGCCATGGCGGCATGCTGCACCAAACGACTCAACGCATATTAAAAACCTATAAAGGTAAGCAAGTCAATTGCGGTCGAGACAACACAAAGAGTAATTGTATTTTCATGAAGTCGTAAAGTTTTAGTTGCGTTTTTTATGTCTCGGAAAGTTCTTACTTGGACTATACCACCAGCACCAGACATACTGTTGAATTCGATTTTTTGTAATTATACGTAGGGTTGTGCAGGAAAATGTAGCTGTAGGGTGACCCCTGCTTGAATACCGCACCTATAATTGCTATGAATGACGAAATGGACAACGTAGAATCTTATCAGAATAAAAGTAATGACAACGATTTGTCATCGGACGATAACGTGTCAGATACCAGAGGAGTCGGAAATATTAGCTAATTTAAGATCCGGCATGGATCAGGCCTCTTGGGGAAACCATGTAAAAAGAGCGCGCCGAACATTCTACCTCTAAGGTGGTGCGGGAACGAATGCATTTTTTAACTTATTCACTGTAAATAAATGTGAATAAAGTGTCATGTCGTTCTGGTGGAGAATAAGGATCACCGAGTTCTATAACAGTAATATTCAATTTTCACTCTGAGACATAGAAAGCAAGATAATTGCGAAAGAGGTTTGGCAGAACTAAATTTTCACTTAGTCCGCGTTGTATCCCCAAAACGTTTAGGCGTACGAAAAAAATGTATAGGATCTTTAAGGTAGATAATTTACAACTTTCATAATAGGTGTTGTTCCTATTTCGGCCATAAAAACTGAGTTAATCGCGAATCCACGGTTTACGAGACCTCCCGACGCGGTTTTTACTCCTCCAGATGTATCGGAGCGTAACTACCTATTAACACAAGATCTATGAAGTAAATTAGTACAACTTTAAAATCAAACTCCTGTTTTAATTGATTCTAAAATTGACATACCATGTTTTTGCTTTTCATCCAGTCAAAAAGCTAAAAAGTAATGTAAATTCTTTTACAAAGGCAGGGGCCAGTTAGAAAGGTAGATTTCGTCCTATAATATAGAAATATCTATGTGTTTTAGCAAAAAGTATTTTAGACAAAAGTTGTAGTTCTAGATAAGTACTATCCAACGATGTATCGCATGTGCAATAAATCAATTAAATGCTTCATTGAGAGTTTAACTTGTACAGAGAGCCATTATAGCCGCGGACGTACAACCAGAATATTTGTAAGATGTGATTTGAATTTTAAAAAATTATTTAATTTATATCTTGAGAAAAACCCAGGTGTTAATGTCAAGTTGTCCTATTTCGGAACTTATTTGAACAAGAATTACAACTTATCTTTTGGTACACCACTAACTGTACCTGTTTACGTGCCAAGGAATTGTTAAAGAAAAGTAATTCTGAACAGGAAACAGTTAAAATAATGACTAAACAGAGAACCAACACCTTAAGAGCCAAAGCATTTTACGACTCACTTAAGTCTGATTCAGAAATTGTTCAAACATTCTCATTTGACTGTCAAAAAAAATTGACTTTGCCAAAGTTGCTGGATCAGGCAGCCTACTTTTCTCAACAGATTAATTTTTATAATTTCACCATTGTTAAAGGAAACTCAAAAACCAAATTAACTCCTGAAACAGTTCACTCCTATGCGTACGGTTAGAGTCGGAATACCAAATAAATTCCAGCGTTATATCATCAGTTGTGCATGATACTTTAGTAGCTATGTATTTCAAGAAATTTTTTTTAAAAATCCATCTATTTGCGGATGGATGCAGAGGCCAAAACAAGAATTCAGTTTTGATGATTATGTTCGCTTATTATTTAGGATTAGATTAGATTAGATTAACAAAGGAGCTGGTTATTTAGCCTTTACCACCGCTACCTTTTCAGGTCTATTGTGATGTTCCCAGAATATCTTCCTTATAGTACCTCATCCAGCTTTGTCCTTTATACTAGACTCCACAACTTTGATAAAGGTTCATTTGTATAACTGTCCGCCCTTGGATTTTCTTCTCCGAGTACTTGGAATCTCAGTCTCGCCAGGCCTTTACAGTGGCACAATACGTGAACTGAGGTTTCCTCTTCCTCTTGGCAGAATCTGCATGTTGTGTCCTCTGCTAGGCCCGTTAGACTCATGTGTCTATTGAGCCGGCAGTGGCCAGTTAGAAGGCCTACTATTACTCTGATGGCCTTCCTATTCTGGCTTAGTAGATTTTCCGTTAATTTGGCAGAACGTTCTTTAATGAACTCTTTGGCCTGTCTCTGTCTTGGGAGATTCCTCCACCACTCCAGAAATTTAGTAGTAGTAGCAGTACCTTGTCCTGTTATCTCCCTTGCGCAACAGTGTATGGCGATCACTTCATCCGGAAACACCGTTGCATAATTTTAGGATATGAGGTGCCTGACTACGTTGAATATTTGGAAATTACTTTTCCAGTTCAAATGTGCTTTTAGAGGGCGTAATATTAAACATAATATTTTTAGTCGAAAACTCCTCTATAAAATTCTTATTTTACTATAAGGAACGTAACCAGAGCCCGGAGAGTAGCTGTTGGTTGCAGTCTGGTTACGTTCCTTATAGTAAAATAAGGATTTTATGGAGGAGTTTATTACTTTTCCAGTTGTCGGACATTGATTTTTACCTCTCGATAGGGTATTTGGTTTGATAGAACGAGAAATAAAGAAGCAAAGTATAAATAATCGTAGTGAGTATGAAAATATCATAGGAAAATTATCAACAGTTCACAAACTCGATAAAGACTGGAATATTTAGGACTGGAAAATGGCGGCAGCCAATATCATTAAGAAGCCTGCTCAATGGCATTTTAAATTTAATGAATACAAAAGATTTATTTTCACTAAACAAAAAGGAAAGAACAATGTTACAGTGAGAAGGGAAGTATTTTATAAATCAGATTTTTGTTCTGATAGTATTATAGTTAGAAAAGGAAGGAATCTCTCAAGACTACACCCTAAAAAAGTTACAATCGGAAATTGTTTGAGGGGAACAAATTCTCAATTGCTAGTCTTTTGCAGAAGCACTATGGTTCTGACTAGAGAAAAAGTCCAGAACTAGAGTTATAACTGTTGACGGGCCAGGATAGCCGAGTAACCACTCCTCCAGTGATAGTGAGGAGTTTGATGAAACTGAAGTATCACTAAGAGTTTAACTTTTAATCACGTAAATGTATTTTTTAATAAAACGTTGTTTGTAAATACTTTTAATTAATTTTTTAATAAAACCTTACATTCAAAGCGATTTTTTTATTGTGCGGATATTTGCCTATTTCAGTTGCAAAACTTAGTATTTAAGCGAGATAGATGCAAAACTATGTTTTTGAATATTTCAAATGCAGTTATTTTGTAAATTACATTATTTTAAAGGAAATCTATATAAACATCAATTATCCAAATATTAGTTATTTACAATAATTTTGAGACCTTGTAAAATTGAAAACAATTTTACGTTTTAGTAAAGATGAAACATTTAAAGTTTTGTTAAGAAAGTTTTTATAAAGTTAGCCGTCTTTGCGCAAACTTCCGAGGGAATACTAACTGGACATCCAGTATTTTGTCTAAAGTATTGCCTGATACTTAAAAATCATCCTAAAATAAACGCATTTTCTCCATTGGGTTTGGGTGTGAGACAATTAAGCCTCCTCTTATCTCTCCTAGTACCTCCCTAAATATTTTATTTACGCCTATCTGGGAATGACAGAGAGTAATGAATTAATCATATACGGACCGATTATTGGCGTGCTACTATATTTCTTCACATTCATAGAAATTATCATTATATACAAGAAGTTCGATAAAGCGATGCCTATCCTGAACAGGGAGGTAGAGGGAGCCATTTGACATCTATATGAACAAACATAGAAATTCTATGATTTTTTTATATTGCCGATTTTGCAATTTTTAAAAAATATCTCCATTCCATTCCACCGGCTTAGTGGCTCAACGCTTACGTGTTAGGCTTGTAACCAAAGAGTCCCGGGTTCGAATCCTGGTTAGGGTGTGGATGTTTAGTGGTATTTTTCATGTGTTACCGAGTCGGTGGCAGTGGACTAGAGAGGTTATGTGACAGACAAAACGACTAGTTGCTGTACCACTCCTGAGTTCGAGTCTCAGCTGCGGCAGATGGCAATGTCGTAGAGAATGGTCATTGTATAATTGTCTATGTGTGTGTGTCCTGGTTGAGTGATGGAATAGCTAATGCTAAACGTTAATATAAATAAGGCGTTAAAATAAAAAAATAATAAAAAAAAATTCATCATAATTTGTTTGCCAATTTCAAATTTAAAAAAATCATTGAAGTATCTGTATAACATGGTTTTTAATAGTCTCCACTTTTTCTATATTTGGTCATGCTAACAGAGAATAAAACAGTAAGTGAATGAACAATATGGAACCCTCCGGCGATTTTTCCACGGGACCAAGATCTGAAACTCTCCAATAACACTTCAAACTGGAGACGGCGTGGCTCGAGAGCTGGAGATATTACAGTGTGCCGTAGGAAGTCGGGTCAGTTATGTCCCATTGTTAAAGTACCTGTGCCATATCCATTTAGATCATTTAGGGCTTTTATTAAGTCGAAAAAACGAAATACTCAATTGCTTATAAACATTGTCGGTTTTTTAAAGTTCTCTGTAATTGAACCTGTACGAAGCACAAAAGCCAAATTTATGTTTCGAGCGCTGGAAGATATCACACATAAATATATTTCATGTTTCTGTTCGAATCATATCCGATCGAGTTAGTGCTTTTACGTCCCAATCATTCAGGACTTTCTACAGGGAATATGGGATTAAATATATAATATACATCGTCAGTAGCTCGGTACGAATTTCTTAGATAGGCATGTGGGCACCAGTACCGACTCCAGGGGTTTGCAGAAGCACCAGTGTCGAGCTACATTGTAACTTTGTTTTTCCTTTGGATAGGGTTCGCGAGAGAGACCAGGGATTTGTTTTGTGTAGAAAGAATTTGTTTGTGCCCAGCTTCGGCGTAGTCACTTAGATTTTAGATATTCTTTTTAGATTTAGGACAGGGAAAGAGTTCCTGATGATGCTTACTTTATATTCAGGGAAGTTAGCTCTGCTAGGGAAGGTATCCCTAGGTGGATAATGCGAATTTTTTATAAGATATTTAGAGAAAAAGTCTCTGCTAGGGTAGGCGTCCCTAGATATAGGCGAGTGCCAATGGAATGAAAGTCACTTCTTCCAAAAGCTAGTAAATTAACACTCTATTTAAAACATTTACAAAACGAAAATACGATTTATTTTGATTATTTAGTTTACAGTTGGATTTTAGCAAACACATTTTTGTAGCTAAGATGCGTCACAAGTTACAATGTCTTGGCTAAATGGTCGCGGTGGACTAAGTAATGATAGGTAAGTCGCTAGGGACAGAAGTTGATACGTTGAACGAGTGCGGTGACTGTTCGAACTTCACTTTCTGTTAAATGCGCGATGGCAAATATGATTTAGAGCTTTTTTACTTGGTACAGCCAAGGAAGCAGCTGCAGTGGCACGGCGCACGTTCGCGGCGCACCTATCGAACTTCCTTTGAGCGCGCTAAACTTGCCCTTTTATATGTTTCGTCGAGGTCTAGAAAGGTCTGGAAAAGGTCTCTCGACATTCATCTCGGCCCGATTACGCATTATTGCGTCATAAAATGTGAAAATGTGAAAATCTGGAAATGAAAAATATATGACTGCTTCGGCCTTAAAATGAGGTATTGTTAGACATATGAACGAAGTTTGAATCGATTTGATTTTTGAAGTTATTGACGATCATTGTCTGAATAGATTAATTTAGTTTTGAAACGACCCCGTAAAGTCGTCCCGAATGTTCTGCACGTAAAGTTGATGCGATATGAGAATGTTCCGATAGGTCCGCGGCGAACGAAATGGAAATTAGTTTTGATAACAATGGAGAACGAAAGTACCGGTACTCTATGGAACATTACGACTGGAGATTGATTGTGTTTTGATATCTAAGACGCGAAATCGAGTGCACGATAAAATCGAAAGGAAAGATAATTTATAAAAAAATTGTGTGAGTGAAGATTGGTTTGAATGTTTGAGTGATGTTATTATTGGATTTGGGTTATTTGAGAATTATCGGTGATTCGTGAACCTTTTCTAGATTCAAAATAAATGATGTTTGTTGATAGTACAACTCCATCTGGTAAATTATCAATTTGGGGGTCTAATTATGATAACGGTAACTAATTTTCCTGCCCCTGGTGAGAGCAAAAACTGTTGCCTAATTTCAAAGGACCATACCGTATTACTGATAAGTTGGCCAATGATAGATATGCTGCCTTGAAAGCATACTTGAGAGGTACTGCAAGTGTTCAATTGCTGTCTGTGTTGATAGGATGAAGTCTTGAATGACTATGATGGATATAATAAGCGTTCTATTTTAATGCAAAATATTCGAGACATGTTAGTACATCTATTGTAGAACATTGGCATTCTATTTAACACAAAGTGATTGAAACACGCGTCTTTACATGTAAGATATCGGCATTATATTTTGACGTAAAATTTTCGTGGCATGTAGTAATGGGCCCAAAACACAGTGGCGGTGTTCAAAAAACAAATTACGCATGTAAAACATTCAGAATTTCTAATACAAAAGTTCTAGTATCAAATGTTGTGACACGTATGCAAAACACTAATGTGTTAGTAAAGCATTGGGACATGTAGAATATTCGATACAGAACGTAAAAATATCAAAATTTATAAAACAGCGTTTACTTTCGTTGTTGTTGGTTTGGACATTAAGGTGTTTATCTTTTTTATCTATAATGATGACCATCGAATTAAGGACAATTGAGAAAATCAGGATGGTCGAATGTAATCGTCGCCAAAAAATAAGTTTATCGATTCAGATGCTGGATGCTGACGTGGGCAGATTTTGATCGTTCAGCTGGGCGGTGAGGAACAAGGGGACGATGCGGGCATTCATGGTTTTATCCCTGTTAGCTATTGCGGGACACCTTCTATAGGATGGGTCAAAGTTGTATTTCTGTCAAATGACAAACCTTTTCACCCCCTCAAAAATAACTACTTTTGGAAGGGATTTTTCAACAATCCGCAATTATTGTAAACTTCCTTTAAAAACTCCTGACACAACCAGTATTATTTAAACGCAGTAAGTAAAGTAAATTTCACCTATTTTTTTCTATTTGACATGCTCTCATTCATAGGCACTATTTACAAAGATATTACGACACTACATTGTACACGTGTTTGTCCAGTGTTAATCTGCGAAATAGAAATATGAAATGGGTTTTCGTACGTATACAAATTAGTCATAATGTATTCAAGCAAAGACAAAACGTGATGAATAGTAAACATTGTATCTCGAATATACGTCTGAATAACATGACACAAATCATAACAGAAATATGAGATTCAGACATACTGTACTCACATAATTCCAGTTTTGTGCGAGAGTGTATGCTTTCAATCCCAATATAATAACATTCTGTCATCTTTGTGGTAATAATTGTGTGTTGGTGCGAGATAAATTCGCTAACAAAACACGGAGAGATGTAACGTTAAGACTCTGTTAAAATAATAAGACGCTGGCTTTATACAATATTAGAATAGTGCTAACTTGTCACTATCAAACTGGTTAAACACACCGTTTTGATGTTCACTGTCTCTTTGATAATAAGTTAATTCTGATATTGTTCAGTATACAGAATAATAATTATTAGTATTGCTCTCCTTGTACGTTTCTAGTACTCCACAATTTATTCAATCCAAGTAGTGCATAATATTGACTGGAATTAGATTTAATATTGTCAATATAGATGTTAAAATTGTAAAAGAAATATTATTATTAGTAACTATTAACATTAAGATACTGGTAGGGCCATATCGGAATAGTAAATCCTTTTCCTCGATTTCAATTCTGATGTATATTAATAATAATAATAAATCGGCTTAGTCTGGGAAGAGAGATCTCCGACAGTCCCTTAGGGTGGTACAGGAGTACACGCAGGCTGTCGGTATGCAGTTCGGGTTGGACAAATGCGCACTTGATCCATCTCAAGACAGGACGATGCTGTGACTACGGAGAGGACGCGTAGCTCGTGCATGGAAGTATCTTACACCATCTAGATGCCGGAGAGTTGTACACTTATTTGGGTGTCGAGCAATGCTCCACTCAAGAAGTGAGTGTAATGAAAAACGTTCTCCGCGGCAAGTATCAGCACCTACTCCGACAGATCTGGTGTTCAGAACTGTCGGGGAAGAACAAGGTGTCTGCTACAAATATGCTTGCCATTCCGATCCTTCTCTACTCTTTCGAAGTAGTGAAATGGACTAGAGAAGAGCTGCGTCAACTCGATGCAGTAACCCGCAAGAAGATGTATCTCATAGGAGCTTGCATCCTAAATCGTCCGTTCCACGGTTATATCTCCCACGACATCGGGGAGGCCGTGGACTCCTGAGCTTGGAGAGTCTCCATAGCAGAATGGTTCTGGATGGCATGTAAGGTCATCAGGAGTTCGGATCCCCTCTTCTGCATGGTACGAAACCATGAAAATGCAGAGGTAGGAGCCTTTCTCTTTAAGGCAGCACGGAGAGCAACCGATGAACTTGGTATCATCTTCGAGGTCGAGCGGGTAAGCCCCGACTCTGTCACCGAGTTGGAACCCGTTCGACTAAAAAGCCCACATTAGAGCTGCAGAACACAACATCCTTCTGCAGCTTCATAAGGACTTATCCTTATCCTTATCCATTGCACGGAGTCTTCTGTAAAAATATAAAAGACCTCGGCTTATCCGAAAGGCTGACCTTCGCCTTTTTAAGGTCAGCCGGGCTGAAGTCTGAGACAGAGGGATTCATAATGGGTTGCCAGGATGGCGTATTTGACACCCTCGTCTATCGACGTCGTGTCATGGGTATGGAGGTCCCTGATGTCAGCTGCAGGGCCTGCCGCAGGGCGCCGGAGACTGTAATGCACTTAATGTCGGCTTGCCCGGCATACGCAGTCTCGGCCTATATTCACAGACACGACGCAGCATTACGAGTGCTTTACTGTCATCTAAGGCACTCGTATGGGATAGACGAAACACCACTGCTGCCTTATGCTCCGGGGGATATTGAGTCCGTTGTGGGGAATGAGAAGTGTCTAGTACTGCAGCGAGGAGATACTCATTGCAATATCCAAATAGAATACAGCCTGACCATAAGATTTTCGCCGTTTGGGAGAAACGAGTTAATTTCGCCATAAAAACATTGTAGGACGACCGAAACGAATTACTCAGATCAGGAACCAGAAATTTTAGTTCGTGTGGATGAAGATCCTCAAGTCAGCTCAAGTCGTTTAGCAGCGGCAACAGGGGTGAGTAAACAATCTATCCTAAGAGTCTTACGTAATGAACGCTTCTACCCATATCATCTCACTCCTGTACAAAACTTACTTCGAAGGGATCTTCCACAAAGGCTACAATTTTGTCAATTTGTTCTAAATGAACACAGCAGCGATCGAAATTTTGTTAAGAACATTTTATTTACCGACGAAGCAACTTTTACTCAACGAGGCGTTTTTAACTGGAGAAATACCCATTGCTGGGAAGTAGAAAATCCTCATGCCGTTAAAGAAAAGCATTTTCAGCAATAATTTAAGATTGGTGTGGTATCACCGGCGATCAATTATTGGGACCATTTGTCCTTCTTCCAAATTTAAATGGACAGTTTTCTCTGTTTTTTCAAAATACTCTTGCTGATATTTTACATGCTTTAATGTTAGACATACGGAACAGAATGTGGTTCATACAAGATGGATTTTCCCCTCATTTCTCCATTGAAGTCAGGAATTCTTTTGATGAGACTCTCCCACGCAGATGGATCAGTCGAGGGAGTGAATTTGCTTGGCCACCAAGGAGTCCTGATTATAATCCTTTGGATTATTATGTGTGGGGACATATGAAGTCCTTAGTCTATGCAAATACTATCAACTCAACAGAAGAGGGCAGGAAAATGTATTTATCAATGTAAGAAAATCTTTTATGAATAGAATTAGAAAAGGTGGAGACCATTTACTCTAAATTGCAGCAATGAGATTTTTGCTTGAGGGGAAAGTTTATAATGTCATTAACTCAACTTTTACGTAATCTTTTGGTCTTCTAATAAGATTAGATCCTTATTTTAGACAATCTATTGATTTATGTATTTATCTCAATACCTTGAAAACAATCGACTAGTTCATAAGAATGTGAGAAAGAGTTTACGCTATTACGATTTTGCTTTCCCTTACGTCTTGTACTTTTTTCAATTTGTTTCATTAAATTTGAATTTGTCTTTCAAAAAATCATTGAAATGTTTAACGGCACTTTCCTCGAAAACGTTTGGAGTTATCAAGTTCTATCAAGTGTACCTTTTATACGTGAAACTGATGCCCTCATCAGATTTTCTGGTCAGGAGTACCACAACGTTTCGTAAAAAAAAAAGAAATAGTCCATCATCAGACACAGGTCCTGCGGCACCCTCTATGATCTAAAGTGATGTAATACATAAATTATTGTTTCTTAGAATAAAAAAAGTTCCTCTAGCAAATTTGGCGAAGATCAGTCAACAGGCTGTTGAGTTATTACAATGAAACTAAAAAATAATTTGAAATTTGAAACCCTGTATCTTTTTCCACAGCAGCATTTTACTGAAGCATACTTGATTATATCCTCATATTTTGGCCCAAAGAATCTACCCCTGAACTATGGCCTATTATTAATGATTCACCCTGTATAAGGATCTGTTTAACTCTGTACAATAAATAGATTTTTTTACGAGCCGCCTGTGATCTTTTGACGAGAAAAGTCTTACGCAAGTGTTTATTGGTATTTATACAAATTACTAATGATCGAAACAATACCAGAATACTTTGAAACTGTCTCGTGTGGTTCATTATAAATCAATAAGTAACGTCTATATAAAAAAACATTAGATAATGGATTGATATGTGTTTTTTTTCAGTTTTACATTAAAATTTTCGCATCGCCCTAACAAAACCATTATAGAAAAAAAGCACACAGGTCGCGATCCATTGTCAGCGATCTTTTCATATTCTGAATGAAAATACCTAGCATCATGATCGTGTAGATGGTGGAAGATGCCTGACAAAACCCTTGGTAATCATTAAGCGGAATCTAAAAAACCAATCTATTGCTTGTCACTTGTCACCGGTTGTTTTCGAAGTACGTGTGTTTAAACCAAGGCTTAACAAAACACTGCATTGATGTCGTACAAAGATTAATGACGCGATTGTCCGTGAGGAGCGTTCCTGCAGGAAATTAGCTCGACAAACCATCGATGTATCTCAACAGCACATCATTCCATATACATAATTCCGTTCCGAAATTCAATACTAGGTATACATAATGGATATGCGTAATTTTAATTGACACGTGATGATGAACAAGCTAAATAATAATTTTAGCAAAAATAGGTTAGATGTGCACTTTTGAATGAATGATTGGATATTCTCTATTACGGGGTGGTTCTGAACTATGTGCAGAATATCCAACTTAAAACTTTACATCATTATATAGTGCTTCCGTAAAGTAGTGGATTAATTATGGATTAATTAAATACGTAAACTTTCCTTTTTCCTCCTCAAGAGCTAATATTCTTTGTTTTTTATATACTATCTTGATTGTATTTGTTAATTTAAAAAAAAGAATAGATCTCTTTAGGGACAATATTGAGGAAAATGAGATGGAGCAGGCAGAGGTACATACACACATTAATGAGGGTTTAGAAAACATAAGTGGGGGAAATTTTTTCAACATTGCTCATATTAATATAAGGAAGCTTAAAGAATAACTTTAACGAGCTATTGAACATTGAATTATTTCAAGAAGCGTTAGACATCATAGTCTTATCAGAAACATGGAAAATTGGTGAGGTAAGTGACTATTCAATAAAAAATTACAGTCTATTATAATGAGTCATACTAGGTACTTTCGTTCGTCTTGAACAAACTGAACACAATCACTAAACAGCCAAATGAATTGAGATAATTTTCAAATTCTTGATTTCTATTGGTTGTTTACTAATCACAATCACTTTGTTCAAGACAAACGAAGGCAGCTACTATAATCAAAAATAACCAAAACGATGGAGTAGAGAGGCAAATAATTAACGAGGTCTCAAATTGTCAGAAAAAAATATCCGAAAATTATACATTTTAGATACTAATAACCAGCTACTAACCAAAGATGAAGAAAAAGCAAATTGTTTTAATAACATAGGACATAAAATGGTAAGTAAAATAAAAAAGAAACACAATCATCTGAACCTACTAATAGCCGAATATCACATAACATCGAGCCCATTTTCTACAACCTGTGACGGAGAATGAAGTTATAATACACAAACAGTTTAAAAAATAATTTTGCATCGGGTCCTGATGGAATTCCTATTCAATCAATAATAGCTATTCCTAAATACATAACCAAACCTCTAGTGCATCTGATAAATTATTCTTAAGTGGACAAATACCGGCAACATGGAAAGAACCTATAACCACCCCAGTTTATAAATCAGGAAATAAACATGTCTTTACAAATTATTGGCCAATTTCAGTTATAAACAATATAGCACAAATTTTTGAAAAATCATCATCATCAAGTCGCGCCTAACTATAGTTATTTAGAAAGGTATAATATTCTTAATAAAAATCAATACGGCTTTAGAAATAAAGCAAGCGCAGAAAACGCAGTCATCGAATTTATTTAAAAACCGCCGCATAAGGAATCACTACTTCCACATCCAGATTTTGTATCCAAGTCTTATACACACTAAATCCCACTGTAATATTTTACTCCCTTTAATAATAGGGTAGGGGTGGCAATGGGGGTGGTAGAGGGGCTGGCTAATGCCAAAATGAATTTTAAAGAAACTTGGTTCTCGTACATATACTAAATCCCAATTTAATTTTTTACTCCCTTTAATAATAGGGCGGGAGTGGCAATGGGGGTGGTAGAGGGGGTGGCTAATGCCAAAATAAATTTTAAAGCAACTTGGTTCTCGTACATATATACTAAATCCCAATTTAATTTTTTACTCCCTTTAATAATAGGGTGGGGGTGGAAATGGGGGTGGCTAATGCCAAAATAAATTTTAAAGGAACTTGGTTCTCGTACATATACTAAATCCTAATTTAATTTTTTACACCTTTTAATAATAGGGCGGGGGTGGCAATGGGGGTGGTAGAGGGGGTGGCTGATGCCAAAATAAATTTTAAAGCAACTTGGTTCTCGTACATATACTAAATCCCAATTTAATTTTTTTACTCCCTTTAATAATAGGGTGGGGGTGGAAATGGGGGTGGTAGAGGGAGTGGCTAATGCCAAAAAAGTTTTAGAGTCCTTTGGTTCTCGTATACACACTAAATCCCAATTTAAATTTTTTACTCCCGGCAATGGGGGTGGATGTAGCTAACGCTAAAAAAATTTTTTAGACGTTTCGTTTTTGTATATACACTAAATCACATTTTAATTTTTTTTACTCCCTTTCATAATAGTGTGGGGGTGGTATTAAGGGTGATAGAGGGGGGGTGGCTGATGACAAAAAAAATTTTGAGAACTTAACTTTTCGTACATGCCCTAAATTGCAATTTTATGGACTCCTACTTGCTTGTTTTGCCTATTTATCCTTATTTACCCCATTTGCCCCCGAACCCTTCAACGGAATTGGATCAAAATATAATCTAGTTCCAGATCTCGTTACAATACATAAGTGTACCAAATTTCAAGTCAATATCTTAAATGGTTCCAGAGTAAGCGTGCGCACAAGAAAAGTACAGACGGACAGACGGACAGACAGACCGACAGACAGAAGTTTTTTTTTTTCGCTCAAATTTAAAATCTCGACGTTTCATGACATTTTAAGCCTATTTCAACAAAAAAAATTAATTTTCTTTTGCGTTACTATACTTCCACGTCCAGTACCTATGTGTATGTTATTGTTAAAGCGTAAATACGTATGTATTCTATTCTATTATTTATGTACTCTGACGGTTAATTGTATTCAAATATCGTATTCAAACAAATAATAACAATCAAAACATATCGTGAAGTCGCCGCTATACTATACACACGTACCAAATCGTCTCCGTAAAGTAACTAAAAATTAATCAGTTTAAACTCAACAAGTGTATTTAACAATAAAGACGAATTTGTTAAAAAACCGGCTTCACATTAGCAAGAATACTGGTCAACGTGACAATTATTTGTTGAAATATTAAAAAACTGAATTATATACATCGAAGATGGACAGTGAAAATATATCAACAGAACAACTATCACTGGAGCAAAAAGTCGGTATTATCATAAAAACTGTAACAAAAACGAATATGGAGATTACTGAACTTAAAAATGAAAACAAACTATTGAAGCATAAAATTTGCAAGATAGAAAAAACCATGGATTTTTCGCGTTTCTATTCTCATATTTCGAAATAAAAATAAATTAATCAAACATTCAGATATTCATAAATATGAAACACGAAAAAAGAGCATACTGTCTACCCACATATAATTATAATGTCACGAAACAAAGTGTATTCTATAATGGAGTTAAAATATTTAATCACCTTCCATCGGATATTACAATGGCGGCGAGTCATTCAACATTAAAAAGGGGCCAAATCTCCGAAATCTGAAGTGCTGCTCCAATCTTCTTGAAAATTTAGAATTAAGTTCATCTTACCCTCCTCTTCAAACCTGACTTGGTTGCAAAGTGTGCTTTTTGTTTTTAAGGGGTGAAAACTACCCCTTACCCCAATAAATTGAAAACTAATAAATTAACGCAGCGATGGGCTATAATTATGTTCAAATATGTTAAATATCAATTGTTTTTAATCGTGGATCTAATATTTCAATATTTTACTATTTAACTACCCTTAAAAACAACCCCTCACACGAAAATTAATAAAAAAAATGTGTTTAAAAAGCATGAAACCTTTTTATTTTGGATCGTAGTAGGAGAATTTTTCCCTTTAAGTATAAGAAATCTGATACTTCATTTTTTTAATGATGCAACCCTCAAAAGCCACCCCTAACAATAAAACTTAGAAAATATTGAAAACTAATAGATGGAAGCAGTGATAGGTTATCATTATATTCAAATATGTTAAATATTTGTTGTTTTTAATCATGGATCTAATATTTCGATATTTTACAATGTAACTACCCTTAAAAACTACCCCTCACACAATTATAAAAAAAACGGTTTAAAAAGCATAAAATCTTTTTATTTTGGATCTTGAATAGAAAAAAAATATATTCTTTAAGTGTAAACGACCTGATACATAATTTTTTAATATGATTCAACCCCTAAAAACCACCCCTTACAATAAAAATTAGGGACAAAATCCTTTTGAAAGCTCCAAGTAGTGGAATGCGTAAAAAAATGAAAATAAATTGCTGCTTATGATATAAGGAAATTTTTCTAAAATTTTCATCCCTTAAAAACATCCCTTTCAGGGAAATTAAACTCTTAACTTCACATTGTAATAATTATAATAAAAATATATATTTTACAATATTAAGATGATTTTTAAAGTGAATATTAATAATTTAATTTTAATTTCCAAATTCATCCATTTCTTCACTATCAACTTCCTTTTCTTCTTGGTCGACTGGAGGACAATTTTGGCAACTACCACCTGAGCAAGTGCCGCAAGTTTCATTGCAATATAACCCTTCAGAGGAATTTCGCCTAGAGAAGCGCACCTTTCCTTTTCTATTTTTTACTCATATTATCTATATAACAGCTTTTTATGCATGTGTTTATACATGTGGGAATCCAGGTATGTATGCATCAAGAAGACACAGCATGTACAAAAGAATAAATGCTCCAAAACATTCAAAATTGATACGCTCCGTAATTTTCCTACGTTATCTCTAGAAAAATGTATTTAGCTTTTTAACGATACCTCGGCTTCCTTTTAAGCTTTTTGCATTCACCCACACATCATTTTGTAGGGAATTTCATAAGCTATAAAGTCTTGATAATTGCAATATTTCTACACCCTTTCGTTCAGAGAATTTTAAGGTTGAAGGGCTAAAAAGAGGTTTCCTTCGCATAGAAATCAAAGCTTTAAATGCCCATATCTCGCTTAACTTTTAAGCTATATGAATTTAAACAAAAGTAAAATTTTCAGTAAAAAGAAAGCTAAATTTTTGTTAAGAGTACTTTCTTTCGTAAAACCATTATTTTTTGAGTTATTTTGAAAAAACAACGTATTTATTGAAAAATTGAAAAAAAAAATTTACTTAAAACAACTTTTTTCACAATGTACATTCTCTAAACCATTCAAACTTTTGGAACGTGTTATTGGGACATAAATAAAGTTAATTTTTCATGGGCTACGATTATCTTTAATTTTGCCGCTCATGGCGCCAATTTTATTGTCAATTATTTTCAAAAATTCCAGAGACTTAACTTATTTTCGTCATAACTTCCTTAATTTTCATGCTAGAGGCTTTCATAAAAACTTATTTCAAATGTCTAATAAAGCACTTTAAAAAAGGTTATGAACATTTTCTCGGAAAAATTATTCATTTTTCCGTTATTTGAGTTTAAATCTTTAGATAAATTTGCGACAAACAAAAATTCGCCTTTAATGACTCATAAGTCGCTTAATATGACCTAAAACATTAAAGAAAAACCGAAGAATCGCTTTGTTTTTTACATGCTTCAATTTTGATAAGAATAGTTTTTTCCAGAAAACGTTTAATGTTCGAGTTATTCACGAAAAACTGTTGAAAAACGTGTTTTTTATTGGAATTTTCAATCGCGAATAACTCAGAAATTATTAGGTTGTAGAAAAAACTTTATACTACATTTTCTTCTTATAATTTGATTCTCTATAGATTCCCGTTGTCACATTTTTAAATTTCCACCCCCGAGAAAGGGTGGCATTCACCCCCGGGGTGGAAGCACATATCGGCACTAAGCCAGGTTTGTTATTTGCATCATTTTTGAGCTACTGTCAAAATTTCAAACAAATCGGTTGAGTTGATCAGATTTCGGAGGTGAATCGGTTCATTGATTGTACTATATGTATTTAAGCGTAAGTTAAGATACCACCTGATAAATAATGTATTCTATTCAGTAGAAGAATTTTTCAGTTATTCATTTTGAGTAGTTATTAATAACTAATTAAGTAAAAACTTTTTTTTAACGAAATATTTTGTTTATTATCCAACCCATGTATAGTGTTGATATATAATTTACTAATTTAAATTTACAAATGGCGAATACGATGTACTTTTCCTTACACATGTAAGTTATGTTTTTGAGGAAATAAAATTTACTTACTTACTAAAGCTAAAATTATTGTCTTTGCCATATTAGCACCTTCAACAAACAGAAACTCTTTCAGTTGCATTTTTGAATCTACTACTTGCGATTATTATTTTCCTTCGATTGTTAGTGCAAATAGCAATGACTTTATTTTCTGAATTGACAGTACACAATGAGAACTGCACAGACAAATTCTAGACATCCCTCAATAGTAGTTTCTTGATCGGGAGTAAAAGTCTTACAGTAGCCAAGTTCAATTAAATCGAGCTAAGTTGGAATGAAATTCTTGACTTTTGTATCGAGCACAGGAGCCAAATGAAGTCTTTTCAATTCGAGGACAATGAAAGTACAATGGTCGAGGAATAGGTTAAATTCGACAAGTCATCAAGTATTCACCTGCACTAATCCAAGCTATAAACAACACCAAGAACCGCTTGTATTTTTAAGAATGTTATTGTGCACCATTGAAATAATTTACTTTCCAAATTGATAGGTACGGCTCAATCCACGTCAAAATGTGGCTGCTATTGTTCCTTCGGGACTTGTTATGAGGCTTTTGTTAGTGGCTTCTGTTTAATAATGAGTTTCTTCGGTGGGCAATACTGAATATTAAATAAAAATAAATTAAGCCTCATCAATATAATTATGTACACTGCGTTTCTTAAAACTTACATCAGTGTCTGGTGTCCAAAATTTGTCAGAATACCTGGTAGAAATAATTCTTAGCAGTTTTGAGTAATATAATTCTGTAAATATTTTCAACAACTAGATAATACTAAGCCAGACTTTTCACGAAATGCCCTTGCGGCGTGCTTACTGTTTGTTTCATTCCTTAATTTATAGGTTATGTTACTAAAGTAATCATAGTTGTTGTGCCTATACAATATGTCGCAGTTAAGAATGTAGAGTATTGTGAACTTCAAGTTAGTAAATTGTAGGGGATTAAATTTCCTGCAATTTGTACGGTAAAACGTATTTTTTAACCCCATAGGTACCGAGATACAAAATTTCTAAAAAGTGCAAATATCGTAAAAAACTGCTAAGATGTTCATTAAGTTGAAAAAAATAACATTATAACACAGTATTTTCATATATAGTATATTATAGTGATTCTTACTGTCTAATAAAGTAAATTTGTAAGGGAAATTTTAAAGTAGGGAAATGTAAAGTAAATGTTAATGAAGTAAAGTTAATATTTTAGGCGTTTGGCACCGTACGGAATTTCATTTTCTGCACGCTCTTCTTCATCATCTAGGGGTTTCTTCTTCGTGCTCTCCTTCTGCTTCTTCGATCTAGAGATCAGGCTCTCGTGAATTTTCGCATGCATGCCCCGAGTAGTTCTTGCAAAGGGTGGAGCACCGCAGTCCTGCTTTCTTGCAGCTGCAGGCTGCATTGCTACACTCTTTCTTGCATTTACAAAAGACGATGTTCAATATGTTGTCTGGGGCTGTATTACGTATGGTCCTGATAGGGACGACCCCTGGTCTCGTCAGCGACCACCCCCAAACTGACGGTACAATGTAGTTACCCAGCCATGTTTGGACCTGGAAATATGTTTGGAAAACATGGTGGGTGGCAGTATGGCCAATTGGAGGTTAACGAGCGAATCTGTTTTCATGTTCCCTGCATACAGTATCACCAGAAACTTCTCGCCTGCCTCGGAAATCTGATAGGGGGTGGCTTCCGGGTCTTTGAACACAGCTACTAGGTCATGTAGGGAAGTGTTCTTCTCGTAAATTGTGCAGACCTTCTTCTTCCTTTGTCCAAAGGACGTTGAAGTGGTGGCGCACCCACTTACTGCATGCAGAAAGAGAATAGGTTCGATCTTGCATGAAACTGCTGAATAATGATGGGGCATTACCTCTACCACTCTTCTCGAAATAGATGTTTTTGTCGGAAGTCGGGGCTAGGGCTGTCAGTAACACGAGGGGATCTATATCTTCACCTGTAATAATTACACTGCCATATTCAGCAGCCTTCGATATCGCTGATAATAGAATGTAGTGCACCACAGGTTAACTTATTGTAATCTAGACTACAATATCATAAAAATTCACATATCAGCCACGACAAAGTATTTGTAGAGATTATCGATTATAGAACCACAACGTCATCTTTCCAGACCATATATCACAGATAATATCAAACAGACGATGAAACTTAAAGACAAAGCTATATGAATATAACTAAAAATATATGAAAAAACTAAAACAGATACTCTTTCTTTTACAATTGTATAAAGATCTTAAACTACTTATGTATTGCTATTAAAAATGTGGAGAAGGCGTATATAGCTTTTGAAATAGAAGTAATTGAAATATTCCTGAAAAATTGTGGAATGATTTTGTTTGTTTGAATGTTCACAATAAAACACCTTATTACACTGCCGATGATATTAAAAACCCTAATGAGATTAACCATTTTTTTGGTAATATTCCTGTTGGACCCATCAACAACGACGAACTTTTTATTAAAATAATACCGATTACACTGTCAGTACGAAAATGTACCTAGAAGATGTTACTCTCAGGGAGGTTGAAAATATCCTGATGCATCAAGTAATACCTTTCAAAAAGTTACAATATGTTTACATATTGTAAAGAAGCATTGACATATCATAAATACATCTTTTCGGTCTTCTACCATCCGTACCGCATGGAAAAAATCAATTAAGATCTCTCGTTAAGAGAGGGATCCGCTAGGGAAATATTTGCTGTTTTTGACCATAACTAATTCTGAAACACATATTGCAAACAAACTATAAGACTACCTAAGTAGAACTATAGCAAGAGCAGTGTTATAAATTTTCACTCAATAATTTCTAACATATTATGCGAAATAGTCAGATTTAAATTTAGGAAATACGAAGATTGATATAATTACCAATATGTATTTAAAAAAAAGTTACGATCAAAAATAATAAATATTTCCTTGTCGGATCTCTCTCGCTTGGATATGCTCACCTTAATACGCCACTACCGAGAATGTCTCTTACGTCTGAATTCAAACGATTTAGATCAATTAGTATACTACCACCATTATCAAAAGTCCTAGAGAATATTATGAGCCGTAGACTTATAAACCATGTTACAAGTAACAACATTTTGCCAAATATTCAATCTGGTTTCCGGAAAAATCATAGTACCGCAAGATCACTTATGATAGTTGCCAATGATTTTCCCAAATTGAAATTTTACAAAATTCGCCGTACTCAGATTGTGAAGTTTAATGACAAACGAAATATTAATCGCCGAAGGAGTACCTCAAGGAAGCATTCTCAGTCCTTTACTTTTTACCATTTACACAAGTGACCTCCCAAAAGTGTTTACAGCTAACTGCAAAATACATATGTACGCAGATAATGTACAAATTTTAATTGCGTGTGATGATGTTCTCCAAGAACTAAACGAAAATCTAATATCAATCTCTGAATATTCCAAAAATCATGATATGGTAATAAACAACTTTAAAACAAAGGTCGTATGCGTAGAAAGTACTACCTTATGTGTAAAACTCAAATCCAACGTAACCTGTGATATAGTTATAAGTGAAAGTTTAATAAGTGTTAGTGATAATACAAAACAACTCGGTGTAATCTTTGATGAAAATCTCACTTTTGAAAACCATGTAACGTCGAACTATGATGTAGTTTATTCCAAACCTAAGTATCTTTATGAGTACAAACATATCTTGCCTAGTAAAACCAAATGGACCCTAGCTGAATCTTTAATCTTGAGCCACTTTGAACATGCCAGCAGTGTTATAGTTTTCTAACTAACAGTTCAAAAACAAAATACAAATTGTTCAAAGCAGTTAAAACTTTTGCCAATAATGCGCCAACATATTTGTCTGAGCTTCTTGAACTCAGGTACACCGTTTAATAATTTGAGGGAGATCAACAAAGACAAAGATAATTTATCAGGGTTAAAATTTTTAAGACCCAAGCATGTAGAATTTTATCCAGGAACTGTCATAAATTGCTCTAAATGTACAGATTACCAATATAAAGTACAAGGATATATTTAAAGCTACTTATAAGCACCCTAATGATGTTTTCTTCAAACGTCAAAGAAACTGACTTTTATGACAAGTTTTTTTTTAACTTAAACTGCAATTTCTCTGACACTTCGTCTGACTGGCTTACTTACTCTCTTATTGCTGCTAACGAGGTCTGAGCGAGAGTAAAACTCTTTTACTGCCGCTGACCAGCAACACTAAAAGTATTTGAAGTAAAATAACAGTATTTATTTAATTCATATTCGTCGTTTGAAGAACAAATAAACAGTTTTACGAGGAGAAAAGTGATTTTTTGGTGTCTCGACACAAAAAGTGTCACTTTTTCTCCATATAAACCAACGTACTATTTTCTTCAAACGTCAGAAAATCATGACAATTCTTACTTATTTCATGACATTAAAGTTTGACATTTCAGACGGCCGTGCGTTATCATTAGCAACAGAAGTAAAAGTACTTTTTCTTCCGCTCGAGCCGAATTTTTACTCCCGTTTACTCCCAAAAGTACCTTTGCTTCTGTTGCTAATGGCAACGCACAGCCATATTTTTTATCTCTATATTTTTATAACTAATCGAAGTTTGAAGAAAAAATAACATGTCTTATTCGGAGTAAAAGCCACTTTTGTCAGTCGTCTGTAATTAAACTTACAAACTCGTCACAAAAATATCACTTTTACTCCTAATATAATAATATACCATTTTAGAGGATTTGTATATAATGAACTTTTACTACTATCTGCAATTTCCAAATAGACTTATGTCTACTACCAGCGTTTGGAATTATTATCCACAGATACAGCGAACTTTATTAGATAACAGGAAAATGTAATTTTCAATGTAAGAAAAGAAAATCTTTTATGAATAGAATTAGAAAAGGCATATAAGTAGGTGGAGACCATATCGAACATTTACTCTAAGTTGCAGTAATGGAGTTTTTTGGGGGGAAAGTTTATAATGTCATTAAGTCAACTTTAACTTTATTTTCTGGTCTTCTAATAAGACTAGATCCTTATTTTAGACAATCTTTTGATTTATGTATTTATCTCAATACCATGAAAACAATTCATTAGTTCTTAAAAAAGTGAGAAAGAGTTTACGCTGTTATTACGATTTTGTTTTCTTTTACGTTTTGTACTTTTTTCAGTAAATACACTTTGTTTCATTAAATTTCAATTTGTCTTTCAAAAAATTATTGAAATATTTAACGGCACTTTCCTCAAAGACGGTTGAAGTTATCAAGTTCTACCTGGAAATGACGCCCTCATCAGATTTTCTTAATTTTCTATTTTTTTAAAATATGATAGATTTGATGGATTTCGAATAATTGTAGATAAGATTCTCAACGATAAATGTGGGATAAAGATAGACATAGAAAAGTTCGTAATGATAAATTCATTTTAAAATTGCAAATCCTGTCGAAAAAATATTTCCAGAATTATTACCTCTTTTAGACCATTTGAACAAAATTTCCACCGTATGTTCGATAGTGATATGTGGGTGTATTTGGTTGTATAATGGAGAGTAGATGCTTCCTTCTTGATAAAGTAATAGTCGAAACAGGCTATTTTCATTTCCCTTGCCCGATACAATCCTTACAATAGCCTGAGTATTTTGGACTGGGGCGACTACAATGGACAACAATCGATTCAACGACTGATAAACATGAGTTCATTACTTGATAAGATTACTTATACTATATAGAAGTTCTATAATGTGATCAATTCTCCCTAAAACTTTACTCTTAGAGTTTCTATAACTTATGATAAAGAAATTTAATGATTTTGTTGATCTAAATATGTCCAGTTTACATAGCACAGAGAAGTGAAATAAATACAATAAAAAGTTACTCATTTTAACGTACAACTTCAATAGAAAATCGATTTCACGCGGTCAGACCCTTCAGATATAAAATTATCGCTGTAGGGGTGGCACTCACGACACGATTGTTATTATTGTAACAAAATTATTTGAGTTGTTTGGTATGGAGAGCGTGAGCCCTTGGTAAGTTTTTAGACCGGCCTCATTTCATAGCGCAGATTAAATTAAATCTGGCCATTGTAATGGTAAAACGTGTTTGTGCCATTGTGGTTATTGTACTCTGTTATAACCCCGTTCTTTATCAGCTCAATTCTACATATGTGGACGCTTTGTTTTCCCGTCTATTCACAGTCCATGAATAAATTAAATGAATTATTAATTTTTATGTGCTTGGAAATCCCATGAATACATGAGATTTAGTAACAATTTTTTGAAAACATAATTTTTGTGTTTTGCACATAAACTGGCAATGGTTGTTATCAATTTTCTTTTTAATTGATGGTGATGAGACTTTCACAAACATCAAAACACTGTGACCATTATATTCGACACGCATTTCGGCAACCAAGTTGACATCATCTGTACCTCAGATTTAGTCATCACCTGATGATGCCAACTTTGTTGAAGGATAGTCACCGAGTACAATGTTTACTGGGCCTTGATGCCTATGGAAACTACTTTAATGTCAGCGTTGAGCCAAAAGCTCTACCCCAACATACAGAAATGGTTCTATACTTAATAACAATACTTATGTTGCTCTGTGAAGGAAGAAAAAGATGTCAAATTGACGTTATTTATACTGATTTCTCAAAAGCGTTCAACAGACTTCACCATAACATATTGCTAAGGCTTAAATTATTCAAATTTTTCTTTTCCCTTTTTAACAACTTCAGGACTGTTGAGTAACTTGTAACATCAAGAGTTACCGGAGTTCTGTTCTCTGTCCCCTACTGTTTAACAAGTTATAAATGATATCGACAAAAATTTAGATGTCCTAAAGAATAAAAATATTTGATGATGTAATATATCGGGAAATAATTCAGCACAATTTTAATGAGATTTCCAACTGATATTTTTTATGAAATAATATACTGCGTAATTACAAAATTGTGACTCAATGCCTTATACATTAAGACATTATAATATAATCCTTTAGAACGTCCTAGCATCTTTCTTGGAGTTATTTTTGATATATTTCCATGGTATCTGAAGCATTTAAATGTTACAGATTTACAACTTAAAATAGGAGGGCTTGGTGGATTTGAATACCATTCATCATTGAATATTTGTTTTCTGACATTCAAGCTCGAATAAGTTGCTATTGAAACTTTGAATCAAATGATAGTAAATCAGTGACAGTTTCTTCAAAATATAACTAAAACTTGAGTATTCGGCATTCAAAAAAATCAAAATAGGAGTTTTACAAGGCCATGGCCACCCATAGAAAAATTATCAGTATGCCTTGGCATTATATCAGGAAAAACCACGTTAGATAGGAAAGAAGAAACTAGGGCGGAAATATAAAGATATTGTATTGGTATATCGGAGCAAATCATAACCGATCAGCTATATACACTAAAACTTATATCTCTTCAAATATGTGGAATTCAGACTTTGATCTCTACCAAATAATATAAACAAGACTTAAATATAATCCACTTTGTAAATATTAGAGTAAGAGTTGAATGTAAGTAATAGCCTGAGGTCCAAACAGTTGCCGAAGAAATAAAGAGTAACGAGAGATATTGTTATGTGCACGACTGCGCCGCTGCCTTGTGGAGAATTCAAGAATGGCGCCGGAAGCGTCTCGAGTGATACACCTGAAGATTCTGGAATGATCGAGTGCATTCGACGCGGGTGTATGTACAGTGGAGCCGCGCGCACTGGGGACACTTTTATATTAGACAAGTGATAAGGTGGAATGAGAACAGTAATAAGTAATGAATTTATGTAAAATTAAAGTATAATTAGTTGTGTTATATTTAAGGATAAATTATTGTAAAATTAAGTGATTAATAAATCAGTGGTGGGATTTTTGTTGCGTTTCAAGTTATTTGAACCTACATACAGGGTGTTTGCTGGATATTGTAAACACGTAACAATTGGTGTCAGAAGCGGTATTGCAACAGAATTTCTGAAGAATTCTAGAAGGTTCCATAGTGTGCTATTTGGAAACCACTGGAGATATCGAAGTGGTTTAAACTGGAAAGTGATATAGACATTAGACAAGACATATTTGTGACATTTTGAGAAAAGTTCCAGAATATTCTATTTGGAAACTAGTGCAGTTAGCCAAGTTCTGCCAACTGGAAAATAGTATAGACATTAAATAACACCTACTGTGACGTTTTGAGAAAATTTGCAGAACATTGCATTGGAAATTAGTATAGTTAGCTGAGTTCTGTCGGTTGCAAAGTGGTATAGACATTAAATAGGACCTATTTGTGATATTTCGAGAAATTTTCTAGAATATTTTATTCCAGACTTTGTATAAGTATTTAAATTATACATAATATAGACCTTAAATAAAAATTGTTAGTGCTGTTTCAACAACTTTTTGGATAGAAACAAGAAGCATGGCTGCCGAAAAACAAACACAGGACTTAGTTGCAAAACTAAGAAAAATTATGTTAGACCAGGAAAAGAGACATCAAGATGATCCAAGAAAAATGATGCTAGATCAGGAAAAGAGGCATCAAGAAGAAAGATAAGAACAGGAAAGACGTGAAGAAGAAAAAGAAAGAAAACGTCAAGAAGAAAAAGAAAGAAAGCGTCAAGAAGAAAAAGAACTTGAGAAAGAAGAACAAGACCAACGACGCAAAGAAGGCAAAGATGAATTAAAGAAAGTTATACAGGTGTAACAAGACGCTATCCTTTTAGTCACCGAAGACCTAAAAAGTGACATTAAAGAGGATATGAGCAATATGAGGGCTGAAGTAAGTGAAGTCAAAGAAAAATTTGGAGATATGGAAGAAAAAGTTACTGGCGTCGAAGGGAAAGTTACTGATATAGAAGGAAAATTTCGGATAGTTGAGGGAGAAGTAGAACGACTTAAGCGACAGTTAAGAGAAAAAAGAGGCCAGCTAGTAGCATCATCGTCAGGCCCTCAATTGCAACCACCCTTCTTTGACGGACAAACTTCTTGGTCCACGTATAAAAGACAGTTTGAGACAGCCGCATGCGCAAACAATTGGAGTAATGAAGACAAGGCTATGGCATTAGTGCTAGCATTAAGGGGCCAAGCATCAGAGTTGCTTCAGACGATTCCAGTGGCGCAGCAACAGGATTTTAAAGTTTTGGAGGTTGCTCTAGATCTGTGATATGTCGACCAGCACCTCGCCCAAGTGTACCGGACTCAGCTGAAATCACATATACATAAAGCTTTGAGGCTGCAGTATAGAGACTGGCACACTTAGCTTACCCAAATGCATCAAGGCAGTTCCAGGAACAATTTGCATTTGACGCGTTTATTGGTGGCATGGAAGACGAGGAGATCAGCCGGGTTCTTAGGCTATCTCGGCATAAGGGTAGTAGCGATGTAACGATTTTCTGCCGAGATATACACCTCAGGGTCGTTTGGTAACTTAATTTTATACCAGGTTCGTTGTTCGACGATCGTTATATAAATGTCCAGGCTTGTGAACCTAACCTTACAGCAATCTGACCATTACTTATACGCCAGTGCCTCAGCTGTACTTAAATAATAAATAAAAAAAATAAGGGCGCCAGGTAATTTTAATCTGGCTGTATAATAAACTACTTTAGAATATATTTCCTCTAAAATTACGAAACCACAGAAATACAATTAAATATTTGATATTGCAATGGTCAGTTATCGTAAGTGTACCTCATAAAAAAGGGAGTCAAGGAGCATTCATGTCACACCCAAAAAAAAATAGCCGCAAATAATATTTAAAATTAGTTTAATAGAAAATTGGCTTATTAACGAAATTTGTTCGAGCAGTGTATATGAAAATTTTATTTCAAGTGGACAATAATTCAGAATTATAACATATATTCTGCATATAATCGTATGTATCGTACCCCAAAACGTGATCACGTACGGTTGACAAGTCATATACATTAATTATATAATATATATAATGATTTGCAGTGCCTTAAGTGCACATTTACGGGACTTAACTAAATGATTAGACTTAACCTATTTGCATTGACAAAGAGATATCAATAAGTACTGCACATTTAATTAAACAACATTGATCAAATACTAGCAATAAAATAATCTTAAAATCATAGAACACGGCACTATAAATTTAGGAAATAAATTACCTCGATTTCTGTTATGTAAGTAAAGATAAAATGTTAAAATCAAATGCGTAACGTTATACGGAAATAAATTTGTTAGGCTTAGATGTTTTTAGTGGAGCTCCTTGGACTGCAACACTGGAAATCTGGTTAGAGGTTGGGCCCACTTGGAAAATTTGCTTCCCTTCTTAAATTCCCGAATTCAATATCCGACTCCTACGTACACTAACAAATACAGCAAATAGACGAATTTTCTACAGATATTGGGATTTTAACAAGACAACCCCAAATAAAAACCCTAAAATAATTTTAAGAAAGTTAGAGGAAGTCTCAAATGGCATACCTGATTACTTTACCTCTAATGTAAGAGGGTTTTATATCCAAATAAACGAAAATGGTTAGATAATCTAACCCCAAAAGGATGGTGACGAGAAAAATCCCAAAACGGACAATTTCCAAGTCTTCAAACAAAAATATCTTCTCCAATCTAGAGAACTCGACAAACCAATTGGAAATTATTAATATTTAGGTCCATATATTATATCCCTGCACGGATGTTTATAAATTTAAACAAACATTATATGAACCAACAATGCCAGTCACCATACCACATAAAAAGTTATCTCTTCCAAAAAAAGTAAATTCCTTGACCACACTACAATACCGCCTGTCTCTAATGATATCCGCAACCAGGTATACACAGACGATAATTTTAAATTGCTCATTTCATCGCTTCTTAATAATTAATATGCAAATTATATTCTTGATTATTGATCCACGTACTTGAGATAGTAGCCGCCTATATGGATTTCTCATGGAACAGAGTACGAGCTGTCTCTGTGGAAGAAGTCCAATCAGAGGAAACGAATTTAGACACCAAACTCAAGGATTTGCACAAGATATTTACTCAATTAATGACCCAGATAAGTTTCCCAGGAAAATAGGAAAATCGACAAGGAGGTGTAAAACCTAGCAGAGGGCATATGATGCGAGATTATCGACAATGGAACCTTGGGGAAGTAAACGCTGGAGCTGCAAGGAAAGAGGAAATCAGTTCCAAAAGGGAGAAAGTGATGGCTAGGCTAAAGAACATACAGGAAATGGTCGCACAAGTATTGAATGAAATGAGTTCGCGACTGGAGCCGGAACAGGAACCGCAACCGCCGAAGCAGAAAAAGAAGCAGTGAAAGGCTTAAGAAGGGAATCCGCTGTTATAATTGTGGCAAATTGGGGCATATCAAGAGGTACTGTCGTCAGAGGCACCCTAAGGAAGTGAATGCTGAGGATGTAAAGAAACAGCAGGATGTAGCAATGTAGCAGAAGTGAAGTCGGTTAAGATTGAAGTTCCGAAGCACTGGACAAGGGAAGTTGTAAGGAAGGAGCAACTGAGCGATGACGGAACTGAACCTATACTAAAGGCAAAAGAAAAAGACGCACGACCAGAATGGAAGGATGTGTCTAATATAGGTGTCGCGTTGAAGGCTTTGTGGGCGCAATGGGATTCCCTAAGTCTTCAAGATGGACTATTATGGAGAGCATGGAAGAGTCCGGATGGGAAAGAAGTTACCATGCAGTTGCTGATAGTCGGAGAATATCTGAAGAGCATTTTGGCAAGAATAAGACCTTGGCTTGGGTACGGGACCGATTCTACTGGATAAATAGCCGTCAGGATGTAGAGGCTTGGTATTGCAATTTTAAGGTTTGTGTGGATGTGGCTGTCAAGGGGTCACCTACAGGGAGTGGTGACCGAATGAAGGCTCGATATGACCGTAACGTTATTTCGGCGGGATTCAAGGTGGGGGACTTGGTTTGGCTGTACAACCCACAGCGGAGTGATCGAGTGCATTCGACGGCGGTGTATTACAGTGGAGCCTGGCGCACTAGAGACAGTTTTATATTAGAGAAGCAAGTGATAAGATGGAATAAGAACAGTAATAAGTTGTGAATTATAGTAGTGAGACTATAGTAGATGGAACTTGTAATTAGTGCCTACTAATGTGTGTAAGGACTTAATTATTGTAATTAAGTGAGTAATAAAGTAGTGGTTTATGAAAGTTCTTGTTGAAATTTATTGAACTTACATACAGGGTGTTTACTAAGGATTGTAAACACGTAACAGTATTAAATATCTAATCTTTTTATTTTACATTAAAAAGACTTTCGACATAACTTTCATCTCTCCATCTCAGTCGGAAGCATAGCGATGGGAGTTTGCTAAATTATTCTTCATAAAGAAAACTATTTGTCAGTGTTACTCTCCTTTTTCCTTGAAAGCCACTATGAATTATGTAGAAAAGGCACTTTTTTATTTCTTGGGAGGATGCATAACAGAGTTAGATTTAGTTTAATGCCATTCATCCCATACTTATCATATTTTAGCCAACTATCTAAAATGTACTAGATTCAGCGTTAGAAATATTCCATCGGTGGGTAAGGGATCCATGTCTATATTTTTGATAAGTATAACCCCTTTGAATACGCAGATATCCACTATGTCTAAGATTTCTTGGAGTCAAAGCAGAAGCTACAGTTAGGGAATATTGGGGGGTACTCTTGATGTCAACGAATATCGGATGGTCAAATATTTGTTGATATAAATCTACAATTTCAGATAGTTTTATTTAAAAACCGTGACGGACAAAATGCACGACCTAATTTAAGAAGTAGACGTAAATCAGTACCCTCGGTGCAGGGATCGTCAATAAGAGGAATGCTGCAGTTTGGCTGCTGAAATTCGTATAACTTGTATTCTTCTCAAGGCCTCCATCCAATTGACTCTGAAAATTAATTGGTTTATGCCAATACGTTTCGGAGTCTATCGATTACTCTAATTTCTTAATGAAGATGTTAACGATGGATGAAGTCTGAGTTTCTGGAGCTGGAGTATACAACATTCATACTAGGACTCATGATAACCCCATTAATTCAGCAGGGTACATTCCAACACTAATTTTCTCTGAATATTTGTATGGGGATTATGTGTTAAGCTTGTTTTTAAAAAGTTGACCAATAAATTACACTGAATAAAAAATTGTTGAACATTTTTTATTTTTCTTTAAGGAATTTTAGAGCTTTTTAAAAAAAATTGTGTAAAATTAATTATCAGTGTCCCCTTTTACTAATACGTTTGTTTTTTTTTTGTTTTTTTTTCAACAAATATTGTAGCACAAACGATTAGCTTTAATTCGGTGTATTACACTTGTGTGTTTCGACAATGTGCAATGGAAACAATGCTGTGTGATAAGAATAGCAGTATTATCCAATTTCATAATCGAATTTACAGTGAGCTTTCGATAAAATTACATTTGACTGTGATAGTAAGTAAGGGATCTGTCACAGTCAAATGTAGCCTTAATTAAAGCCAATTTTAATTCGATTATGAAATTACACGCGCAGGTACATTTCAACTGACTCATCATACAAGTGCACGATGGTAGTTGGCATGACCTTGCACAAGAACAACTCAAAAATTCCAAAACTTCTTCAGGTGCGGGTACTCCCGTCATCCAGTTAAGGCAGAGTAGTGCAGGTTTGCTTATACACGGCAAGTAAGCAACGGTGTCGGCTTCAACACAAACATTATTTCTAGTCGTTATGTTGAATCCGCTCCATGAAGTAACCGACTGATTTTCTGGACTATATGGCCTACTAAGAATTCAACAGAATTTTTTGTGTCTGGCTCCTTGAACAGTCTAAAAACAGTCATCGGGAAGTTGTACCAGATCTTTGTGGTGAGCATGTAGATGAAGTTTTTTAAACTATAATACCATTAACACGATGGAAAGTGCCAACGCCCGTTTCTTCCATACGATCTATATTGTCATAGGCTACTAGTAGGAATATTGACATGTATACTGCTTGGCACCCTCCCTAACACTGTTTAGTTTCTCGAAACACAATGCTGTATCAATCTACAAAAGTCTAGAGTGACTACATCCGTGACCCAAACGATTAAAAATGGAAATCATCTAAATATTTTCAGTCAGAGTCTTTACTGTTATTGCTGGAAGGACGTGTTTTAAATTCAAGATGGTACCTTTACAACCGGAATATATCATATCTTGTGCAATGGACCATATTAGTCCGGACTGTCGAGGTGACGAATCTCCAATAAGGCTCTGCAAAAAGGAGAATAATGAAGAAGGTGTGACGACGTAATTCATGTGAAGCTCGCGATTGATGAAGACCAGTCTTGTGGTTTTTCTATATTTTTCACATCAATTTTGTTAGTTTAGCAGCTTGAGATATAGAGATTCAGCTCGTGGATTCAAAAAAAATATCTCCCTGAATAAAATCATATAACTCTGATTACTTGAATGTTTTTGTGATCCAATATGAATATTATAATAATGTATTTTTAGGTGGGTTTTGGGATCATAAAAATGAACAAAATTTCCTTTTATGGTTATTGATATCACTGTATGCGGCACCTACTAATTCCTTTCAAAAACCGATATCAATCTCATAAAACCTCATAGCTTTATTTTTATGTTTCTATGAGCAGTTTTTGGTAGAGTTGTACGTCAAGCTTAAAAATTTCTAATAAGTTTAAATTTGTTTCCAATTTGGAAACAATATTACAACGACGGCTGTTGTTAGGTGCACTAATCGATGGAATGAAAAAGAAGACAGTGAAATTTTTTGTATTTCCATCTACGTAAACCAAATGACAAGTAGAACCTGTAAGAATAGAACTACGTGCCCAGCCCAGCAGCGTTCCGTAGAGATGATTTTGTTGAATCGAAAACAAAAAAATTCAAGAATATGTTCCGAAAATTTTATTATGGATGATTTATAACATATTGCAACCTTGACAGTGAATAGTCAAAATAGGATGTACAAATGTTTTTAAAATTTTACTTAAAACGCAGATTGTTTGCATTACTGCTCATCAATTCACATTATTATTATTATTATTATTATTATTATTATTATTATTAGCCGTTACTCGAGTCCGAGTATAAAAATGTTACAGTCGATAAATTGTGTACAATAAAAACAAGTAAAAGGTGTAGTCTATTGTAATTCCCATTCATCTACGGTGCACATGACTATGGCTATAGAGGCCAATTCGGGAGAGCACATGTCGACCGCAGTCAGGACAAACATAGACCTGGTTAGGTCTTGGATTCGGCCTTCTTGCAGCAACATTTCCTTGATAGCTGGCCACAACCCCTCGCCATTCGGTTCTGTCCGCTGCAAGTTGTTCCCATTGCTCGTCTGCAATACCGCAGGATTTTAGATTTTCATGGAGAGCGTCTTTGAACCTCTTTCGTTGACCGCCACGCCTTCTTCTACCGCTTAGCAATTCACCATAAAGTGTACATTTAGGAAGGCGGTTATCATGCATACGATGAACGTGACCTGCCCATCTTAGGCGTGCTCTTGAAATAAGCACCTCAATTGGATGGCTGTTTGCTCTCCTGAGTACTTCCACGTTTGATATGTGATGGAACCAACGGATTTTCATCATACTTCTGAGGTGTCTTTGCTGCAAACGTTCTAATTCTTTCACATGACGACGGTAAGTGACCCAGCTTTCACATCCATATAGCAGTGTTGGAATGACAACTGCTCTATAGACAGCCATTTTCGTTGACAAAGCAAGGTCGTGGTTGTCAAATACTCTCTCTCTAAGTCCCCAGAGTGCTCTAGATGCAGCGTTAATTCTATTGCGAATCTCGCTGTCCATGTTTGCTTTGTCATTAACAACGTTGCCTAAGTAATTGAACTGATCCACTACTTCAAGAGAACTTCCGTTAAGTGTGATGTCTATTTGGTTCACTTGATGAGGAGTTGACATAATCTTAGTCTTTCCAATGTTGATTTTAAGTCCCAAGGAATCATAGCTCTGGGCATACACATCTAAAAGTTCTTGAAGCTCTTCCGGCGTAGAGGCTAAAAGTGCACAGTCATCCGCATACTGGAGATCACAAATGAATCGTGTGCGTGTCTTCGTGAAAGCTCTAAAGCGCCCTATATTAAAGAGACCGCCATCAAAACGGTATCTGAGACCTATTCCTCTGACTGTCAGTTTGTTGTCAGCAATAATTGTTAGAGCGGTGGTAAACAAATTAAAGAGTAGGGGTGCCAGGACACATCCCTGCCTAACTCCAGTGAGGGTTTGGAAAGGTTCGGTTGCCTCATTATTATACATAACCTGGGCGTTGTTGTTTGTATGTAGACTGCGACATACTTCCACAAATTTTCTGGGGATACCTAAGCGGAACATAATTTTCCAGAGCACTTCCCTGTCCACCGAGTCAAACGCCTTGGTTAAATCAATGAAGGCCATGTGAATTTCTCCTTGATGTTCGAGTGCTTTTTCTTGAAGCTGTTTAAGTGTGAAGATTAAATCCGATGTGCCTCGGTTTGGTCTAAAGCCACTCTGTGTTTCAGGAAGTAACTTTTCCATAACAGGTGTTAGCCTATTTGTCATCGCTTTAGTGAGTATCTTCCCTCCAACAGCCAGGAGAGCTATACCCCTGTAATTTCCACAGTCCGCAGCGCTCCCTTTGTTTTTGAAGAGGTTGATTAAAAGTGTATCACGAAACTCCTGCGGAGCTTGACCACTTTCCCACACGGCATCAAACAGTTTTTTGAGGTAGGGTACGAGCTCTGACGACACAGCTTTAAAGATCTCAGCTGGGAGTGAGTCGGCGCCGGGAGATTTGTTATTTTTTAGCTGCCCAATGGCGGTTAAGATCTCTTCCGTTGTTAGTGGTTTATCTAAGTCTTCGAAGGTGTCATATTGAGGGATAAGATTTATAATATCGTGATCGGCTTGACTTTGCTGGTTAAGAATGTTAGAGTAGTGTTCTTTCCATCGGGCTCTTATTTCCTGGTCTTCTTTGAGGAGATTTCCATTTAAATCTTTAATAGGGCACATATTTTTCCGACTGGGGCCGTACACTGCTTTTACTCCTTGAAAGAAATTCCTGTAGTCGTGTGAATCGGCGTACCTTTGAATTTCTCTGGCCTTGCTTGCCCACCACTCGTTCTTTATTCTTCTGATTTCGCGTTGCGTTTCATACTTAGATTGGGTAAAAGCTTCTGCTTTTGATGAGTCGTTGGGGTGGTTGATAGCGTTTTGGAAGGCAATATGTTTGCGGTCAAGAAGTTCTTGTATAAAAGCTTCATTATCATTGAACCAGTCCTCCTGTTTTTTACTTGCTGCAGTGCCAAGAATTTCCTCACTCGCACTTTTTAAACTGTCTTTAATTTGTGTCCAGGTAGCAGCGACATCTACAGAATTGGTTTCGTCTAGTGCACTCAAATTATCTTGAACTTTTTGCTTTAGCTGTTCGACGGTTTGTTGGTCACGCAATTTACTAATACAGAGACGGAGTCTACGTTTTACTTGAGTTCTTCGGTGTTTGGGTCTCATAACAATTTTCATTTTAGAGACAACAGGGCGATGATCGGTCCAACATTCGCTATCAATGCGCGCCTTTGTAATTTGGACGTCCTTGAGATGCTTCCTACGTACGATAACATAGTCCAGTAGATGCCAGTGACCTGATCTGGGGTGACGCCAGGTGCCTTTAAATTTATCTTTTTGTCGGAAAATGGTGTTTGTTATAACTAGATCATGTTCGGCGCATTTAGTTAGGAGTAGTTGACCGTTAGCGTTCATGTTGCCCAAACCGTTCTTGCCTATGATGCCTGGCCAGGTGTCTGCATCCCTCCCTACTCTAGCGTTAAAATCGCCAAGAATAACGAGTCGTTCCGTTTTAGGTATTCTACAGAGGGTTTCTTCCAGCTGTTGATAGAAGCTTTCCTTGGTTTCGTGACTTGCATCCAGAGTGGGAGCGTAGGCGCTTATTAGATTTACCGCGTTGCCATCTGATAGCTCATAGCGTAGCAGCATTAGACGTTCGGATAGGCCTTGTGGTACTTGTGTTAAGTTGGATACAAGTTGATTCCGAACGGCAAATCCTACTCCATGTTGTCTTCTTGAATTGGTGGGAAGACCTTTCCAATAGAAGGTGTAGTACTTTTCTTCACATTACCTATTACAAAAGCTACATACCTAATATGTTCCGTGATTTTAAAAAGATAATGACAAAAACAAATTTAATTTAACCAGTCCTGAAGAAGTTAATACATTTAACGAAACGTCGACAAGTGAAAGTTCATATCACTATACCTGTCATAGTTCCACTTAGGTAGTCTTATACTTTTTTTACAAATATATGCATTTAAAAAAAGTTATTGCCAAAAATAAAAAACATTTCCTTATCGGATATCTTTCTCTTGGATATGCCCACCTTAGTAGAAATAGATATGATAGTATAAACTTACTATCGGACTTAAATGATGCATTTTTTAAAAACTTCACCAGAATGTCCAGAGCAGATTTTGCTCTACCGTAAATGATTAAACCAATAATTGTTTGCCATATTTTTATTAATGCACACTCTGCCGTGTATAAATTAGAACATGTGGTCACAACAACACACACTTCGTAAATCAGTGGAACGCCGCGCATACTGGAAATCACACGTAATTTGTTCATATGTGTCATGTTACCTAAAAACGTTTACAATATTGATATAAATGAAGATATTTTTTGTCTGTTACTAAGAGCTATCATCATTATCAACTGATGATGGTTCAACCTGCGAACAATTTAGTTCCATTTGTTGGGAAAATTTTTTCTAATATTACTGTTGTAACAATTAAAATCTTGAGAGCAGCGATAAACTGCAAAAATCTAATATATCTGCAGTCTGCGACCTTTCAATAAGTAACCTGCTCTTGGTTATATTAAGTAACAACAGTAAATCTTACTAAAGTTAACAAACCTATCAGAAGCAACTCATAAATCTATTGGTTAACTAACAATGTTTGTACATTCCACGGTATCGTGTGAAATTTCTAAATTAAATTAGTTCTTCCCCTGGACGAAACACAAGCAATTCGCTCGATTAAATCAAGAGTGTGTGAAATGTTATCTGTGACTGGGATCAATCGATTCACGACCGATTTGTTGTCGACATACGCTATTTATATAATATGGCAATTATTGACTCATATGACAAAGGGCATAAGGGTGAGTTTAAGCGACCCATCTCCACGAATTAGCACCAGATGTGCTGCGTTGGTTGCCAAACACTCATTGTATATTTCAACAATGAAAGTTAAATGTGCGATCGAACGATTAGGTTAGGATTCTATTGACACACCGGAGCAATTTGTAAGGGCTATTTTGTTCAGCCCGTTCACTGATAAGTACATGCTGATAACATCAGAACTGCGGTTTGTTTTGTTTATTAAATCCTTTTACAACTATTACTACATGTAATAAGCAGATTATGCTTGCTGGGAACGGTTTTCGATTGTAATTGAAGATTGTTATTGTGTTCCTCTTGGTTGAACAACATTTTTATCTGTTAGATTTAAAAAATAGAAAAACTGGTAAGTAAAAATAATGTGTTCTATGCCTTAGTGTAAATGCATACAGAAATTAAATATAAAGTTTTTTATTCCTGTACACTGGCGTCTCAAGGCGTTTGTTTAGAAGGGGTAGTACATGATATATATCGGCATTATATGAAATATTTTATAAATTTCTTCCTTCAGCTGTGTATAATACTGATTTTGCATTGTGAAGTGAATTTTACCTTGTAAAGGGGCATGCTGTCATCAAACAAGCCGACGCACATTAATAATTTATAAAGGTGAGCGAGTCAATTTGCGAACGAAATAATACAGCGAATACCGGTATTTTGATAACTATACTATTACTTTTTCAAAGAATTTTTTTTTACTCATTACAGAATTTAACAATTGCGACGTATTTTTTAAAAATAAAATAAAAGTAACACCTTGTGAAGTTGAACAGTAACATTAGCAAGTTAGAATTCATATCGTATTCTAGCTTTATCTTTTGTTAACATTCTCTTTTTTGATTCACTTTAATATCTTTATTGGTACCAGAAGAACATAATTTTATAGCATAAATATATATTGATTACTTGATAGTCCAAGCAACCACTAGATTAGTCTATATAAAATTCTACAAAAAGTTCTTATACACCTTTGTGCTAGGGTCAATACTTGAGGAGATATGGAGGGGGAAATAAAAAAAAAGGTTTTTATTGTTAAAAATGAAATGGTAATTGTTAAAAATAAAATAATTAGTGTACAAGGATGCATCTTGTTCATTAAATTTCATCAAAATCTAAAGTTTCTTCATCATCGATGCTGTCTTCGATGGGTGCATCGTTCGTACATGAGCCGAGGCACACGCCGCAGGCACCACAGCAGACAATCCCTGCTTTGCGGCAACCGCAGCTCACTCCACACCCAGTCGCGCATCGGCAAAAGATCATGTTCAAAACGGAGTCGGCCGTTCGTGGTAACTGGGTTCAGGATCCTATCTTTTCGCCTGGACCAACAACATTGGGTGAATGGTAGGGGGTTGCCAAGCCAGTGTTGTATCTTTAAGAAAGTAATCAGACCAACGTAAGTATTTCGCACAAATTAATATTTGTAATTTAGAGAAATCAGTGATTAACAACTATATGTAAATGGATTTACCTGTAGCTATACTCTGAGCGAGTGTTTGAAGCTCCTTTGGTAGGAGGAAGAATGACCTTGTCTGATTTTGAGCTTCGTTGACGCTTTCAAAAATGCCTTGTACCGATGTTTGTTCAGGTTGTCTTGATGTGCAGGTGCCTGGTATACAGCCTGAAAAAGTTTGTCGCCAGCCTGTTCAATATCCTCAGAATGCTGAGGGATCTGTAAATATTGCTGAGATGTCATGGGTGAGGCCAGGATTTGCTGCGAAGAGCTTAGCGAATCCCACTTTGCTCTTTCCACGTATCACCGAGGTGGTGTTGCATCCGGAGAAGCTATGGAGAAGGAGGATCGTCTTGGCGAATGGAAGCTGTTGAAGTTTTCGCACCGAAAACAATTTGGTCTCTACCTTCCCACAGCCTGGCTTCATGAAGTACATGTTGATAGATGGTGGTGGCAGTCCAATGAGGAGAACTATCAAGTTCACATCCTCCCCAACTATTGCTACAGTTGGATACACAGCAGCTTTACCCAACCCGCTATCCCACGATAGTGCCTTCAGCGTCCCCTGTAACACCAGTTGTTTCAATCCCTGCTGCTGTCATTTTCTTGGAGCAATTGGATCAGTCTTGTTCTGTTTCTTTCATTAACAAGAAAATGCTTCTGTTGAACTGTGATGGTCGTGTTTTCAGCAAAGTTTATGTCAACCGAAGTTTTTGTGAGTCCTCTTCGCTTCTGCTCTCCTTGTTTTGTGCTGTTAACATCACTGTAACCATCAAAAACCACCGTACAATTTACACCGTAATGTTTCTGTACATAGGCAATGTACTGATGGCAAATTGAAGAAGTGTAAAAGGACTCTTTCGGCTTAATGCGGTGTAGAAGGAAACCACCGTCTACCACATTGGTGCTTTGGGCGAGATCGAGAGTTGCGTAGAGGGATGACTTTTTCATTTTCTCATTCCACCCTCGCTGAATAGAGCCAGGGGGAATGGAGTTAATTTATATGTCAAAAGGTCTGCAACATCTTCATCGCCCTTTTTTGCTATAACACTTGTTTGGAAAATTGACAGAGGGTTAACAGTAACTGCCCCACCATTAATTTTAATGGTACTGCTCATACTGGCTAGTGACAAAACCACATTCTTCTTAGATTGCTTCGTGTCACCAAATTTGCTGCCAATGAGACTTTACGCATGGTTTTGGCATGAGCGAATTCAAACTTCAAAAAGGGGAATAATCATTGAACCATTCGTGAATCTTAGCTCGATCTCGTGAATCGCGGTATTGCCGTGATACCCGGAAATCAACGTGTTGTTCTCCACGCCAGCGAACTCCTCCAATGACGTGCAGTTGGCGGTGCTTCCCGGTGATCCACAAACCCACTTGGCGAGTACAGAATCAGTAATTCCTCGTTCTCGCGTCTGGCCACCTGATTTTTTTTATGGAGCGCATAAGAGTTTCTCCATACCTCCTTAAGTATTGACCTTAGCTCAAAAGTATATAGGACTTTTTTTGTAGAGAATTTTATATAGATTATAGATAGAAGTTTTGGGGAGAGGGTTGCTCCTAGGATATCGGGCAGGGTCCAATGCTACATCCTGTATAAATCTTAGTGGTTGAATTCACTTGTATTTGAGTATCTGAGTCTGTTTTGACACTTTGATCTTAAAATTTACTGTTCAGTGTCTGTGAAAGGGTCTAAAGCTTCATCCGTATATCACTTCTTGAAATAACACACTTTTTTTAAAACGAAATTAAAATATTTATTTAAATTAAAGGGACAGAGTTCGTAAAACTTTTTAAACGTAAAATATTAATTCTAAAAACCGTTGAGAAAAGGTAACTTTTCGACAACGGAAATTCAGACTCAAGAAAAACTTTCTTTTAATTGTAAATTATTTAAAATGTCTAAAAAAAATCACTTTTGTGCGAAGGCAGAAGGTTTGGTTTAATGTAGATTTGTTTTATGGGGTGCTGTAGCTAAAGATTTATTTAAGTAGATTTATTTTAAGGGGCGCGGTGGCCGAAGATTAATTCAAAGTAGGTGGGTTGAGCTTTTCTAGTTGGGGCAGCCAAGGAAGCAATCACGACGGCGTGGTTACAGGGAATTTATCGTTTAAGTTAAAGCGGATAAGCTAGACTACACAGACGGCACTAAAGTTTATTAATTTTAGAAACCGAAAGAGTCACTAGTATATTCACTTTTAATTCACTACTAAGACTTGATAAGACGCAATAACTAACTTTGTAGATATCGAAACTAGAACGTATTTAGCCTGAGGTCGTCATGACCCGACTTTTATATAGTCCGTCGGGGACGTTGAATGCGGAAATCTGGAAATGTCTGGAATTAGTATGACTGGTGGTCGAGAGGTGAGTGCACTTGCCTTCCACCCAAAAGTTCCGGGTTCGATCCCCGGTCGTGGCAGTGGAAAATACTGTGAGAGGGATTTTTTCACTATACACGGATATTGGGTGTGTTCCTTGTCTCTAAATGTGTAGCCCCCTCCCATACAAGGCTCTTCTAGAGCCTTCCGGGATAAAGGGGGTCGTAATTGCCTGTGGTGTTATTTATTTATTATTTCGTGCGGGCACGATTGCGCAATATTGCGCAATATTTCACAATATTGCATCATCAATTGTAAAAATAAGAAATTTTGATATGAAAATTATACGACCGTCTCGGCATTGAAATGGAGAATTTTTTGATATAGAATGAAATTCGAATCGACTTTAGTTTGGAAGTTATTAACGAAAATATGTTGAAGAAATTAATTAAAATTGGAATGACCCCGTACCGTCGTCTCGAGGATCCTGCACTTAGAGTTGAATATGGTATGAAATTGTGCCGATGGGTCTGCGGTTAATGAAAGGAAGTAAGTTTTGATAACAAAAGGGGATCGGTCGAAAATAAGTATTCATATTAATGGAGACGGTAGTACCGATACTTTACTGAAGGATATGAATGAAGATTGATTGTATTTCGATACTAAAGATGCGAAACGGATTGAGAGTCGAATTTGAAGGGAAGATTATTCGATAGAAAATTAACGGGAGTGAATTGAAATGTCTCAATCGAGGTGTGGAAAGTAGTTTTGATGTAAATGAAGTTCATTTGGGCCCGGTATTTTTAGGACGATATTTTGTAATGTTGAAGCTGTGAAATTAGTAATTTGAACAATTTATTGTATTTGCTGATGGATTGGGATTATTTATGAATTGTCGATGTATTGTGAATTTTTTCAGAATTTGCTTATGAAAATTGTAGTATTTTGATCAAATTAAGTGTAAGATGATCGAGTGTGCAAAATGTATGTACTTTATCATGCCTTAAAGAAATCTGATGCTCTTCATGGTAAAGCTATGCACGACATCCAAATTCCCAGGTATGAATTAATACGACCAGTCCGTATAGCAGCACGTCGATGCAGAAAGTGGTTGTGTAACATCGTCAGGGACGATGGCACTGGCTCTGAAGATGCGAAATGGGTAGATGATGATGATGATGATGCTAATCTTGCTCATCTCGAAATACCAGTAAATAATCCTCGTTCGTGCATGCCATTAATTAAATCAATAAATGACTGGTTAGACTGAATGGTCTAATGAGTGAAGAATTATGCTTTATTTTATTTTGTTTGTTTATTAATGTGATCATTTTTGCAATGTTTATTTTTACCACTACTAATACTGAAAATATAGTAATATTGTTTTTATTATTTTAAATTATTTATTATTTTTCATAACGAAATATTACCTATTTTGTGTTAAAAACATAATTCCTCTGTAAACTGTAATCTTCGTAATTATACAAAACTATCCAATGTATTAGTTATATTATATTCGTGTTAAAGTTAAAATCTGCTACAGAAAATGTATCACATATATGAATATTTTTAGTATACCTTCTTCTCTTAACTCTACAACGAGAAATCGTTAATATGGTTACGTCTTACGCATCAGTAGACGTACCTAGTTCTATTTTATATATTGAACTAAAAATAATTTATGAAGAGAATTTACCTCACTTCGTAGTCAAATTACGAGGCTCCGAGCTCTTTGTAAAAAAACGACAGTGTACTCTAGATACAATAAAAATATTTGAATAAACATGAGCTGAACTTACTGAAAAGATTCATTGTGCTGAATATCGTATATATAAACACAAAATAACCAAACATCCCTCTCAGTGCGTATGAATTTAATATTCCTAAAAAACCAATCAAGCATAAGTTATACTTATTTCTATATATAACTTAATATAATGCACACACCGTTTTACTCTACAATAGCACACCGAAAACATAAGTGGCCGTATTCTCGGCAAACATGATATATAACGTACCGCTATTAATATTTCTATGGAAAAATCCGTTTTTTCACACACTTCCGAATAATGGGCTTCCGATTATTAAACACAATGCGATATATCCGAAATATTGTGCATTATTTAGTTATAGTTTGCTAACAAAATATTTAGAGCAATGGGGCAAACATCCTGCTGGTACTATGAATACCGGGTAAATATATGATTTACCAATCACATTGTTGTATTTTAGGGGTGAATAGTCCTTTGTGCCTTTCGAGATGTTACCTAATGGAGCGTACATCTTTATGATTTGTTTAATGAATATTTTTGTGTGTACTACAATATACATATTTTTGTCGCAGTTTTAACACGTTGTATTTACACACTGGGAGTTACATATTTTTCATTTTCATTTAAACTTTTAATATATGTCAGCGGTTTTGATATTTTACATATTATTCATGTTAATTTTCTTGTATATAAATACTATGTACAGAGTGAACCATCAATAATAGGCCATAGCTTAAGGGTAGATTCATTGGTCTAAAATATGAGAATATAACCAAACATGCTTTAGTGAATTGCTGCTATTGAAAAAGATAGTGTCAAAGTTGTAATTTTTATTTGCAATATCTTAACCACCTCTGTAACTATCTTCTCGAAAATTGGTAAGGAAACATTTTTTAATCTAAAAAACAATAATAATTTATGTATTGCATTATGTTAGCCCGTGGAGGGCGCCTCCTGAGCTATACCTGATGATGAATATTTTTTGTTTTTTTTTTAAGAAACGTTGTAGCACTTTTGACTGGAAAATCTCGTGTAACAGTCATTTCTACAAAAAAAAAGATATACTTGATAGAACTTGATAATTCGAACCGTTTTCGAGAAAACTTCCGCAACCGGCAACAAAATATTTATGCATATTTTGAGTTATTGGTATTTTTTGTAGTAGGCTTTGGAAAAAATGACAAATGTCAAACCCTGTTGCTATTGTGTCATTATTATCTTATTGTTTCAATTAATTTGTGCAATTTTCATCATGAAACATTATCCGAATGTAGTTAAGTCTCTTGTGAAAACTAAACCTATAACAGGAAATTAAGATATTGAGGTGGAAAATCAAATTCAATTTCGTATTAATGTTTTGTGTCTGTTAACGGACAGTGAGGTGCGATATTTCATGTATGATGAAAACTTGAATGGCGAGGGTTATTACAGAATCTTAAGAGAAGTTGTGGAAAACTACCTGGACAATATGCCGCCGAATCGTTGGTATCGGTATCATATGGACAAAGCTCCAGTACATTCAACTAGCGCCGTAGATGCCAAATTAACGGAACTCTTTGAAGATCGTTGATGGGGAAGCAGAGGTCCATCACATTGGCCCGCCCGATCTCCAGATCTTACTCCTTTGGATTTTTAGTCACGGGGTCTGGTCGGGTCAATGAATTAGTGTACACCAATCCAATTTTAAATTACTTGAGAATAAGGATAGTGTAACGGAATTTTGTCCAAATTCCGTTACTCGTTTTTCCATAAAGCGATTAGTAAATCTATAGTGACGTCATAGGTATAGAGTGACATGTCCCGGTGTGCAACGGCCTCAACTACATTCGGCTGGGTAAGTATAGGTATACTTACCTACTTTAGCGCTCTCTATTGCCACAGTGGAAAAGGAAAACAGAAGACTTTTCGGTAGCATTGGATGAGAGTGGTCGATTTCTCGCTTGCTCGTAAACGTTTAAACAGCAGGTGTTAAAACTAATTGTATCGGTATCATCGTTAATAATTATTTATGTATAATAGCAATTTTACTTTTGTTCTGCATACTCCAGTCGAATTGCGGGGGGGGGGGGGAGGGGGTGTTGTATTATCAGTTACCGGAACAAAATATATTTTGAACCAAGTCTTTTTGGTTCCTGATTACGATCCAAAAGTTTCGCTCGGTGGAAATTCCGGAAACACCCATTTTGAGTCAAAAAACACCCCTTTCATTGGTCATTAGTCTTCATCTATCGGCCATCTAAAATCGACTTTTCGACTATTTTTCATTGCGACATTTGAAATTCGCCTGCGCCCATATGGTATAAGATGAGATCAGCGATGGGACATCAGATGTTAGTCTTGACTTCCAGCTAACTGCTTCATCAATTTGGTTTAATAATTTTAAACGGTTTGTGATATAGAAATTTGTTTGCACACTACACTAACTACTACAGCGGCAATTTTTCCAAAAAAATTGACATGTATTACAACCTGTAACAGATAAATTAACATAACTTTGGTTATCTAAACTCAGAGCTGGAAGATCAATCGAACCATACAAAAAAATGTAGGTTTCCATTGAAAATAAGAAAGTTGGTACCGACTTTTGGCACACCGTGTATAAAACAGGTGTTATTTAACAAACTGTTGTATACATATTTAAACTTCATATTGGCACAAGTTACCAACATGCACGCAAAATTCGAAAACAAAAATTCATTTCCATTTGTCTTTAGTAATATTGCTAGTTGATAAAATACAAGGAGCTAAAGTCAAAATTGTTCTTGAAGTTTTTTGTAACAATATGAAAAACATTTTAGGCATCGGTCTCGAAATTCCGGAAGAAGAACGTCATTAAGAGCACAAAAGTAGCCAATAATCAATTCATTTTGAAATACCTTGTAAGGAGCATTCATGCGATAGAGTAGCCATCTACATTCAGCCCCATTTCGTTTCCTGTAACTTTATAAGAAATTATTATAGTTGTTATTTTTAAACAAAAATGATGTACGAGTTAAATGCAACCTTTATCAAGTAATCAACATAACGAATTTTTAACTGAAGCGTTTAGTACAGAATGTATAAATAGTAATAATAAGGTAAGTGTATAAGAGGGGATAGATGAGGCAATCAAAAATGTATCGCCATTTAGTTTAAAAAATTGTGGCTTTATCATACATGCCCCTCCTTACAAACAATAAAGAAATAATAGTAAACATCGACCGTAACGAGGATAAGTTGTACGAAGCCCTCATTTCAAGCTAAGAGAAGCCGGTATGACCAAAGTGTAGCAAAGAACTAGCCCGGCTGGGAGTTAAGTCAAGAAAACAATAAAGCGAAGAAATCTAAAATAGCACAAGGCCGGGAAGTATACAAAAGCAGTCAGAGCTGTACAAGAGGACTGTTCGCGAAAGGCATCATGGTAAAAATCCACCTCAGCGGCTCGGTTTAAAACTTCCAACAACAACCAGGAATCATGAGGAGAGAGGATGGATCGTTTACAACCAACCCCTCTGAAACGTTTGAACTCCGAAGAAATCTAAAATAGCACATGACTGGAGGTATACAAATTCATTCGAAAATGCATCATGTTCTCAACACTCTTATGAATGGATAACAAACATGCTTAAATGGAATACTCTCCGAATAAATGGGGGAATATAAACACCAGAGACACGGTAAAAAGAGGCTGCTCACAGGGAGGTGTCCTGTCACTTCTATTATGGAGCCTTTATTGATATAAAGACAACTTTGGCGAAATAACTTTTGAAAGCATAGGAAACGTCCTCCAGATACACGGTCTTCTCAGCATTTTCAGCGAATCGATAAGGAAGATGCATCAATGGAGAGCTGTACAAATAAATATGGGCACGTAGCGACTAGAGACACAGTTAAAAGAAAAACAAAATGTTCTATGGTAAAATCAAGACTGATCATTAAAGATAACGCTGATATAAGCAAGTATCACAAGGTAATAAATAGCACTGTTAAAATAGAAAAATGAAGAATGGTATCGTAAGAAACAAAAAATTCTTGCATATGAACAAGTCGAGAGGTTAATAAACAAGGCTTCAGATGATAAATACTAGGTGGATAAAGTTGCAACTATTTTTTGATTATTTGCAGTCTGCCGGTGAGAAGGATTCTGCAACTTTTTAGTAGAAGACATTAAAGAAAAGAACGAATCTTTGCTCTTACAAATTCTAAATACCAGAACAAAAAAATTCATCGCAGTTTCTGTATTGTCTGCAGTTACATTAATTACTGCCGTAAGTATACTGCATTACGCTCGTTTGCTGTAAGCCATCGCTATATCTTCCTTCAATACGTCCAACCAATGGGTATAAACATGTATGGGTTTGGAAGGATGCCTGCGGTCATCGCTGAATTTCTTGGACTACTGGATCCAAAGCAAATTACAGGCCAATTTCCGTAGATCGTCCGATATTTTGCTAGCAAAATCAGAAGGAAATCTTGCAGAAATATAAAAGGCGGTTGGAAGTCGACGATAGTTAATAGTTGAGAATCATATCGACGAGTTCATTGGTCATAAAAATGCTATTACTAAGAGAATTCTCTCAACTACGAGCTCTATCGATGTGCCAAATTTCAAGTCCCATCTCTTTCATTGCAAAAATAAATTAGCAGCAATGAAATTGGTAGTTCAAGCAGTAGCGCAAATACGTTACAAAGCTCCTTAACTTCACAAGGCATTTATATTAGCAATTGTTTTAGCCGTAGTATTATCTAAATATTACTTTTGGATGCAGTGCCGTTAAGAAAAAATTCAAATATAGGTCTCAGACATACATATTCTTTATGTTTCTTTATTACACTTAACACCCTGTATCGGGAAAACAGAAACCTTTCACGTATTTTATTATCACCCTATATATTACATTGTAACTAAGTCAAATGCTTTTTCATTCACATCCTCTCTTTGCTGCACGTTATTGTAGATTTTAATTAAAAGTCATTCACCATGCAGCACTGCTTTTCGAGGCGAATAGAGCCAATAATTTCATTTATTGTAATACAGAAATCTGTTGTGACAAAGTAAACCATCTGCGGCAAATAAGACTGCCAGTTGTAATCCATAACTAATTTTCTATGTCCAGCACAATAAGCTAATGCAAAGCTTTCAAATTACCACAGTAAAATATTTAACTTTCACTCTGCATTTACAATAAAGCCATAAACTATTGTCCGTTTTACAGCCAGGGATGACTTTAAAATATACGATGAAAAGGTTTTACTGTTTCCAAGATTGGCTTAACTTTGGAGCCTGTTTTGTTGTCGAAATTTGTTTATGCCTTCTACAACTTTATTATGACAGTTTTTATATTTCTTTCAGTTTTACTGCCAATAAAACTATACCGCTTTTCAAGTGAATAACCATGTTGACATTTGGTTTGTGTTTCAGAATTGTACAGCAATTTGCATGCAGACAAAAGATGTGTACTTAAATCGTTAACAGAAATAGATTTGTATACCAAAGAAAATTTCAGTGTATCAAAATATATTATTAGTTGCAGGTGTTATCATACTCTTCATCTTTCTAGTGCATATTGAATCTGGAAATGGAAATTAAAACGTATCTTTAGTACCCGAACTGCGATATTTTTTCGACACTTTCAGATGCCATCTAAGTTGGATTTTATATAACAGTAATTCCAGTAGTTTGTACATTTACATCATGCATTCTTTCTATTATTGTTTCCTTCCATAAAAATTAATTCGGGATACTTGTTAATCATTGCGCCAGCTACTAAGTAACAGTGTTTCAGGTAAAGCACGTGAGCTTTTGGGATAATACCACCAAGAAAGCAAAATATTGATTTGATGTGTCCTCTTCGAGTTTCGACAATTCATCTTTGGATGATCACGATTCTTGCTTTATTAGCTTCTTCTGTTGTTAATTCGCGTTATCCTAGTTGCATACTCACAGGAATTTTACGGTTCAAGTTGAGTTCATCGAGAAAAGAAATAATATCACGGCACCCTCGATCGACGAGGAATATATCCCTATCTCAAAACCAAATCCTGATACCGCCAATGTTCTCTTCTGGTTCGGTCGTATAAGCATTACCGCATCATTATTTTGGTTGTCGGAAAAAATATAGAGTCCCTGGACATCTATTGTATAGTATAAATTAATAATGCAAGTTTCGTCAAGTACTGAATACTATTGCCGAAACGTTTGGTGGTTGTTTAATTTTTCAATATAACTGTATGTACCATCAACAATAACAATGGCTATGCGACTGTTATATCAGTATTATATAAGACGTTAAGGAAATCTTTTGAATGACTGTGAATGGTTAGCGAATTAGAGCATTGATCCTAATGTTTTCACGGGCAAAACGCCTTATCCACAGGATCGTAGCGGATATAAAGGTCCCTAAATTGAAGTTTTATTAAAGAAACGAAAACATCATTGACACCACCAAATATAACCTAGATAGTTTGGAACACAAAAGCACAAGGTACATATTCTGCAAGAGACTAGAACAAAAAATAACCCAAGAATAACGAACAACAGAAGCAGAATACGAGCGCATTGAATCATGTATTTTAGTAGCCAGATTGCAGATTCCAGGAAGGATACATTCGAGGATTAAGAGAAACCTGATCGAAGAAAGTATTGAAGATAAACAATAGGAAGAACAATCAGGATTTCGAGCTGGTAAATCAACCATAGACAATTTGTTCACATTTAAAATAACAATGGAAAAGAGGGTTCAGCGAAACAGAGAAATACAAATAGCTCTGATAGACCTGGAAGAAACACATGATAGCGTTCCTTTATCACAACTATGGGTAGAAATGCAAATTTTAACGTAAGATCATCACTAATCCAAGCTACTCATCGATACTATAAAGACAACAATGTTAGAGTAAAAATCGGAAATACTCACCTAACCCTTTAGAACAACAAAGTGGTTAAGGCAAGGCAATTCTAATCAATTTCTGGCTACGTTTGGAGTGCCCCAAAGCTCAATACTAAGACCTCTGTTATTTATTTTATTTATCAAAGATATAGTTATTTCTGTTGATGTCAACTTTTGCTATAATTATCCTGATGACATGAAATTGTTTTATGCTACTGATACCAATGAGGATTGCGTGCTTCTTCAAAGGAGTCCAAATATATTTGATGAATTTAAGGACCTGGGTGATCTTTTTGACTCGAAACTGAATTATAGCAAACACATCGAAAGTATTGTTGTGTCCGCTTATAAGTTTCCTCATTATAAATTCAAGATATTTTAGTGATAATCATTGAAACGTTGAACCCGCTTTATACTGCATATTTTAAATCTAGACTTGAATATGCTTTACTTATTTGGAATCCCGGCTATAATAAATATTATAGCAATATCGGGAATATTTAACGCCGCTGTCTGAAATTTGCAAGATGCAAAATGGACAATGTTTACCCCTTGTGCATGAACAGTTGCTAATTAGATTCTTAGCCTTCAAGACAGCTGGGAACTCAGCTCTTTTTTGTTTCTACAGAAATATAATTGACAATCTAGTTGACTGCTCAAATATCTTGCTGAACTTTCATGCCGATTACCGTCGAAATCCAGCTTAAGCTCTGGTAAAAATGCTTATCGGCGCCCCCCCCCCCCCTCTAGAAGCAAGTCTAGCAAAATTACTTTATTACTAGTCTTGCCCCTTCGGGACTCCGGGATCCGGTGTTTTATCTCCCTTGACACGCTCTCTTTGCGACCCTGTTCATGCCTCTACATTGGATACACGTAATTACAAAACCTTCTCTCTTCCTACCACGCACAAATGTAATGAAATCTTTCCTTCACACTTTATGTACAACAGTTACATGTCTACTTAGAAAAAGCTTGACACGTTTCATTCAAAAGTAGCAAATATTAAATATATTTTTTCATAGCTATCACCGCATCTGTTGTTTAACGTATGTTTATTACTCCCTTCATTATCAACTGTATTTACGCATGTAAATTTGTACTTTTCTTCTATATCTGTAAATATTATCTATTGTATTTTTTCTCCCCTCTAGTTAGTTTTATTGTGGAGTGATGTATCTAAATATATTAAAAATAAATAAATTGTGTGCTTGGGAAATCTCATTTTTATACTTTAGAAGAAGGCTATTTGGATTTAATTTTTTTTATAAATAACAGAACGAGCAAGTATAATGACAAATGTCAATTATACCATTCGATATAAAAATTTGAAAAACAAGTGTAACATGGGAAGATAGCTGAAATCAATAATATGGTTATGGCCAGTGCGAGATTACACAGCTTTTAAAAAATAAAGAGGAATACCATTAGGTTCAATATTACATCGGCAAAACTATATATCAATAGTTATTTCCGCCATGGATAATGAGTTAGAGCTATAATAACAATTGTTGTATTGGACAGTTAAATAAAAATTGTTTTGCTTCCAGTTTCCAAGTTATTATTTTGAAAATACTATTTCTAATTATGACATTACAATTAGTTACATAGTTAAATTGATATAAAATTATAAAATTTAAATTAGCATATTATGGAGTTATATACCCATAAAATAAATATTTTTCAGGATAATATTCATTTTATTGAATCTATATCCATAAAAATTGAAATTAAAATTGTGGTTGCTTGATGACAATATTTTGTTGATAATTGTATATTAAGTAATTTTTGTTTTTTCATCGCCATGACGTTTAAAACAGTATGAAAACAAAGATGGCTGAAGTAGCCTACGTAAATTAATACACTATATATTACTCCCCCTGCAAAGGTAAAAACCACCAAACCATCAGTATCGAAATGAATTTTTTTAACATTTGATTTGACGGGTTGGTCTATAACATTATTTAGCAAATAAGCGGGTCAGTCAGACTGACAGTGAGGTTTTTCCCATGTTAAAGGACAGTAATAACTTTATTTGTACGAGAAACCACTTGAAATGGCCCTTCGTACTAAGGGGAGATAGTATTTTCGTATGAAAATGAATTTACAAATTTTAGTCTCAGTACTAATAAATGTGTTCTGAAGAAAATTTCGTTTAGAATTTGTAAAGTGTAAGTTGTCAAAGTGATTTTATAATTTATTGATATAAACAATGGTATTTGAGTATCAGAATGTAATTTAATAAATTATTCAATTGGGAGAAGTAAGGTTTGGCCGCAAACAAGCTCGGCAGATGAGCAAAGTAAATCATCTTTAGGCATGGCTCTTAAACATAATCAGATTATTGGCAGTTCATCGTACCAATGAACGAAATTAGTTCGGCCAAGTAATGCAGTTTTTAAGGTTCTATGAAATCGTTCAACCATACCATTGCTCTGTGGGTGGTATGCGGTTGTACGAATTCGATGGAAACCCAAAAATTTTGAAAATTCATGGAGTAGATTTGATTCAAATTGAGCTCTTTGATCAGTAGTGACATGAAGTGGAATGCCAAAATGGCAGATGTAATTTCGAAATAAAGTTTTAGCATCTGTTTCAGCAGTAATATTTGATATAGGGTATGCTTCCGGCCAGCGGGTGAGCAGTTCCACTACAGTAAGTATGTAAGAAAAACCATGTGAAGGTGGTAATGCACCAACAAGTTCTATATGGATATACTCAAAACCATCTCTGGGAATATCAAAATTACCTATTCGAGTTTTCGCATGTTTATTGATTTTGAAAGTCTGACAACTTATGCAAGTCTTGGTTCCCAAGGTGCAATCAGTGTTTCTTTTTGGCCCAGAGGTATTTAGAAGTTATAAGTTTTTTGGTAGAACGTATACCAGCATAGGTTAAATTATTAAATATATCGAAAACTGCACGTCGTAAAGATTTTAGTACAAAAGGGCGACATTTAAAAAATGAAACGTCGCAGCAAATTTCATCATTAGAATCAATCATTTTAATTCTTTATTGCACGAATGGCTAGATTAAAAATACGAGCAAAGTGAGTGTTTTTAAAAGCAATGAGTGCAATAGAGAGGCTTTTTACAAGTGTGTCTTACAACGTTTTATCTTCGATCGTTCCAATTATTGTAAGAAATGGGCAATTCTTCATGAATATTTGTAAAACTGTAACAACTTTTTGTGAATGTCACTTTGACGGTTAGTATTATTCGAGTCATCTCATTCGAGAAGTCTCCATTCTAATTAGGTTACTTCATGGTCGTGACAGAAAATCTGTGATTATAGTAACTAAGAAAACAATATTATAAATAAACTGGCGTAGTTTCTTATTTTTTTAGAAATCGGGCAATAAAAGCGTGCAATAAAAATTTTTATTGCACAGTTTCTTATAAAAAGCCACTTTTTACACTGCAAGGGTATGGGTCATATGCGTATATTTATATTTTTTTATAACACGTACATTGATAAGGGTTCATTGTAGATCTGTTGCACGGGCTGAAGGTGTCGAATTTCAGGCCGACGGCGACGACGATATCACTCGGAGCAGGTTCAAAATTCCGACGAACAGATACGTTTTTTTTTCACAGGCACAAAAAGCTCAACTTTTTATGCCTGTAGTGGGCATAAATGTAGCGGCCCTGCTGAAAAAATCCAGTTAGCATTCGCAAATGAAACACTGTCGAGTAGAAACACTGCCGGCAAATAGTGTTGCAGTCCCGAAAAAACGCCAAATAAGAGTAATTTACTGTTGATTTCGCTAGTGTTGCGTGTCGGTAGTGAAGTGCTGTAGCCTCGATATAGTGTTCCACATCGAATCTTCGGTGTCGATAGTCGATACTTATGCACTCTCTATTTGAAAGTGCCGCACTAGTTTATTTTTTCCTGTTCAGTAATGCCCGGTACTTTCGATATTTTCTTTCCTCTTCTGGCATTAAGATTCATAATAATATAATAACAGAAAAGGGAATGTATCAAAATTACCTGGCATTATTGTGCTAGACTGTACATGTGTTACACTATATGTGCATTCCCGTATGTAAAGGAAATTCTTTGGAATTATTTGTACATAGAAAAAATGAGCAGCGCTAATTTTTTTCTATTACATATGGAATGCGTTTTGTGCTGCTGCTTTTCTTGTATAATTCAATAGGTATCCCAGCCAGCGAAAAAGGTACCCCTACTACGGTAGTACTACTAGAAGTAAAGACAAAATAGAAATTCAAGTAAAGTAATCAATTATTTACCTACGTTTGGAAAATAATGTTTTCCTAAGACAAGTCCCCTGTTAGATTCCAACTGTGAAGTCCAGCTTCAGATTTTTGGTTGTATTGTTATGAAAACAATGTTGAAACATTAACTGTACATGATTTCAACTATTTTTAATCTGTAATAATATGTATTAATAAAATGTATTTTACAATATATCAGGTTTAAAATAAGCTCTACACGATTTTAGAAATTTCTGATCAGTAATATTTTATTCCTTACCATCTATCAGTGTATATTAATAGAAAAAATAGTAAAAAACTTAGTCTGTTAAAATGAATAAGGATGAAAATCAGGTCTACAAGATTTCATAAATTTCTAATCTGTATTTTGTTGTGGTAACAGTAAAGCGATTTTTGTTATATTTTATTCTCTATCATCAATGCACATTAATAGGAGAAATGTTAGTAGGAATAGTAGTAATAAGGATAAAAATAAGCTTTCACGATTTCATGAATTCTTAATCCAGAAAGTAAAGGTGGGGGGACCACGTTAACGGTAAAGCGCTTTTTGTTATTGTCTTCCAGTTTGGTATAGGCAAGGGTTATGTTGCTGATAATGAAGTATATAGTCAAAAAGATAAACATGATGGATGGTCAGGGGGTGTGGGGAGGCCACATAGAAAATTAGCTTATAGAATTATAGATATAGATATTATAGAATAATAAGTGTCTAGCGAATATTTTTTTAAATAAGGGCACTGAACATTGTAATTATTGAAATTGATTTATTAAAGGTATAGGCCCGTTCTTGTCTATTTTGTTGGATAATGTTTGTCTGCAACTTCCGCATGCATTCTTAGAATTCAGAAACAGTTAAATGACACACAAGATAAGTTGGAAAAAAACATAGTTATATATCCCTCTAGCTTGTACGACTATGTTTACTATTAATATAAAAAATTAATATGCCTTAATTACATAAGCCATTGTAAAGTCAAAAATACAGCAATTATCAATTAATTATTGCTAAAGTTGGCAGTACCCTGATTGACGGAATTCAATTTTAAGAGCCTAATTTTATCGAAATTACCAGTCTCGTAGACTAATATATTCATACTTTACAAAATGTTTTGATGTATAAGAAGCGAACCTATTTTCAATTTAATATAAGGATGAATAATGAATATAGATGACAGCAAGGCAGTTAAGTATTTTATATTAAACCGTTTGACAAAATGCACGCATTGTCTGAGGGTGGAGATACGTTATTGTCATCTCTTGCAATAAGCGAACTCGTATACGACAAATAATTCAAAAGATTAATTTAATACAAAGGGTAACTCGCTAGTTTAAAATGACTACTATATATTATACTGTCATTTATTAATGTAATGTACATATTCCTTCACTTCCAACAAAGTTATCGAATAGATGCATCTTGGAAGACCTTAGTCTCACCAGGTACAATTTTGTAGAGATTCTTTGAAAATCGTTGATTCTTGTTGGTATTTTAACACTTGCCAGACATGTTAGTAGAAGTACATATGCTCTGTTCACTAGCATGGCCAAAAATCTCGTTCAGGATTGGCCTACACATAGTTTAAACGAAGAGCAGACTTCCAAAATGCATATTGTTCAAATTGCATAATTTCCAGAAAATGAGAAAATGTGCTATGAATAAACTGATACGTATTTAGTAAAATTCAAAATATTAATAAATTTGATAAAATAAGATCTGCAATATTGACTTGATCCCAAAAATATATTTTTTAATTAATTTTCGTAATTAAAAAAAAAAGCAGCCTAAATGCTCTTTGATTGTCTGAAGTGGACAAAATTCATTTTGTTTGGGAATATCAGACACTTTAATGCTATTTAACAGCAAAACAAAAGAACAACTTCGGAAAGATCTTTATTTTTTGATAAAATGAATATTTTTATGAAAAACAGAATTGAAACTATGATGAGATTAACATCTATAATTTCATTCCCCCGTCATCTTCTTGGCATTGACATAATTCCAACTGCTCGGAATCATCATCATCTTCATTTTTACCTTCTGTTATAAGACCTTCTGGAAGAACATTTTCAGGAAGAATTTGAGCCAGCCATACTAGTTCCGGATCATTCCTCCAATTTTTAGCAGCCAATTAAATTAGTAAGTTTGTTAAGCTCTTTATTTTATTCTTCTTTATTCCCCGACTAAGTGGTACTTCTGCCAGCATAATAGTTGTTATTTTCTTTCCTTTTCTCAACAAAGTTTCATATTTCTTTGATTCATCATCATTTCTATAATATTGCTCAGTTTTCATCGCTACACCTCATCTATTCATCCTTTTAATAAAAACTCTTGGCTTCTTGGATTCCAGAAACTTTTTTCAAAGATGTCAAAGCTTCTTTAAAGTTGTAAATAGTTGTCCACTCCACCACTAATTTACGTACTTCGCCAATTTGGAAATAAAGTTCCCAGTACTTTTCTGGCGATTTTATCACACTTTGTGCCCTTATCAATTATTCTACCTTACCAAATGCACGGTCGGCAGGTAGGTATGAATGTCCACGAACTGGGAAACACATTCTTATGGACTGTAATGTTTTTGAAGCCAAATCATGAGCATATGGACAATAGGGTTTTTTGTTATTTTGGCCACCTCATCCGTCCGTGTATAATCGTAATTCCTTCATTTGGCCTGGAAACTCCATTTTTGAGAGAAAATCAAACACCGCAGAGCCTACTTCAATAGATTCACGACTGCTTGAGTCTCTAGCCAAGAATAAAATATAGGTGCCTTACCTGAAACGTCACTTACGCAGAATGAATACAAAGACAGTTTTTGTGCATAAAACGCATCTCCTATTGGGACTTTAGGCAGCACCTGCACTTGTTGGAAGTCAAAGCAAAATGAAAGAGACTCATTCGATTCTTCTATCATCATTTTGTAAAATTGTTTGCTCCTTAATCTGTGCACTGTTGTTAACTTTATTTTTTCTTGCAGATCTTGACATAAGTGAATTCTTCTTTGATGACGCAAGCAAAAGCCACAAACATCGGAGGCTGGAGAGCCAAATCTTATGTTGAATTGAGTATTGAATATGCGACTGAAAAATTTGTAATTCAATTGGTAGCTTGGTTCTACAGAATTGTTAAAAGTTTTTGTAAGTTTAGTAATATTCCACTCTGATGATAAATAAGAAATGGACAAAACTGATTGATTAGAGACGAGAACATAGAGGTAGTTAAAGATTTCACATACCTCGGAAGTATAATTAACAATAACAATAACATGGCCCAAGAAATACGGCACAGACTAATAAAAGGGAACAAAGCAGTGTATGCACTGAACAACATATTCAAATCTAAAGTAGTGAATAAGGACACCAAAACACTAATATATAGATCACTAATAAGACCGGTGGTGACATATGGCTGTGAAACGTGGACGTTAACAAATAAAACTGAAGAAATGTTAGCCATATTCGAAAGGAGAGTACTGGGGAAAATCTATGGACCAGTAAATGAAAACGGTCTATGGCGTATCAGATACAACTATGAACTAAAACAGCTGTATAAAGAGGTAAACATAGTGGACTATGTTATAATCCAACGGATGAGATGGGCAGGCCATGTAGAGAGGATGGACGAACAACGTATACCGAAGAAAATTTTAAAAGGGCAGTTTGCAGGCAACAGATTTCGAGCTTGTTAGCTCTCATCAGAACGACATAGGCAAATGCACAACAACACTTCACTGGCCTTCTATAGTCATCAAATTATAGACACAAGGTGTCTGCAACTTGCGAACAGCTCCACCTAGTGACGACTTATTGCAATCAATTTGGCGACTAAGTTATATTTAACAAAATATATAAGCCAACACAAAGTGGATAAATTATTGCAAAAGTAATAATTTTTTCCTATGAAAGGAGCTTGTTAGCGCTCATCAGTACGGCATAGTCACAGATATAGTCATGAATCCATTTCCTTTCATAGAAAATAGTGGAATACTGGACTGTCGTAGTAAGTATGTTTTTACTTTACTACACTTTTATTATTTTTGTAATAAGTTATCCACTTTGTGTTGGCTTATATATTTTGTTAAAAATTAAATTATTTTAATAATTTTTTTTATTAACATAGGGAGTGAGATGGCATAATCAATTACGAAATCTATTAGGGAGCCTGAGACAGAAGATTGTTATTGGTAAATCTCTATTTCTCTATCCTGCCCAAGAAAATAAAATCATAAACACGATATCCAGCTTAAAAAAACAATACATCTCCAAGACCTGACGGTATATCAGCAATTACAATAAAAAAAACTGCTGCCCAAGGAATCACTACTTCCACATCCAGATTTTGTATCCAAGTCTTATACTCACTAAATCCCAATGTAATATTTTATGCCATTTAAAACAGAGTGGGGGTGGTAGAGGGTGTGGCTAGTGTAAAAAAAAAATTAAAAGCCCTTGGTTCTCGTATATACACTAAATCCTAATTTAATTTTTTACTCCCTTTAATAATTGCGTGGGGGTGGTAGAGGGGGTATGCCAAAAAAAATTTTTTGAGACGTTTCGTTCTTGTATACACACTAAATCACATTTTAATTTTTTTACTCCCTTTCATAATAGTGTAGGGGTGGTATTGAGGGTGATAGTAGGGGGGGGGGGAGGTAGCTGATGCCAAAAAAAAATCTGAGACCTTAACTTGTCGTACAATTGCAATTTTATGGACTCTTACCTTCTTGCTTTGCCTATTTGTACCAAATTTCAAGTCAATATCATAAACGGTTTCAAAGTAAACGTGCGCACAAAAAAAGTTACAGACGGACCGACAGACAGACAGATTTTTTTCGCTCAAATTTAAAATCTCGACTTTTATGACATTTTAAGCCTATTTCAACAAGAAAAGATTTTTTTGCGTTACTATAATTCCGCTGGACGTAGAAGTAATACACATGAACATTTATTAGCAAAAAGTCAATATGGATTCCTCTGGAGCATATATGTCAACAGAAGATGCTGTGGTTGATGCTCTCAACAGCAATAAAAAATGTCTGCCAGTATTTTTAGATTTAACTAAGGCCTTCGATACCATCAATCACGACATTCTGTTGAAGAGGGTAGAAAAAATAGGGGTGAGGGGCTCTGCACTATCAGTACTTCAGGATTACCTAACAAAGTACAAAAAGTAAGGATAAATGAATGTCTTAGCGGTCCGTTAATTATTAATATGGGTGTCCCGCAAGGAACTGTGTTGGGACCTATTTTGTTAATAATATATATTAATAATATATCATTATTAAAAGATATAAAAGGTCATATTATGCTTGTTTCTTATTCCTGGAGCGAAGTATATGATAGTTCAGAAACTGAATATGATTAAGATAAATGTTATAATATTTTCGATATCAATAAAGGGTCAACCAGAAAAAAGGACATCACTCTCCATGACATTTACTGTAGCATAAACATAAATTGCTTATGATCTAAAGTTAAAAAGACTGAAACAATTAAATATCTAGGTGTCATGGTAGATCAATACCTACGATGGACAGCTCATATAGAAGTTATCACAAATAAACTCAGAAAATAATTTTTTTAAATTTTTATCAACTAAGGGACATCCTTAACAAAAAAAACAAAAAAAAATGATCATGGTATAGGACGTTTTAGCTGAGATATGGCATTATTATTTGGGGAGAATTATATAATAATGCACTGAATAATTTAGATATAATACAAAAAACATTAATTAAAATAATGCTTAAGAGACAGAAAATCTATTCTATTGAACTTCTTTATAAAGAATCCGGTTTGTTTACCATAAGAAAATTGTACATTTATCACTGCTTAATAAGGATGCAAAAACATCCAGATCTTTTATATCCTACTCTTATAGTGCAAGGACAATAGCAAGTCAACCAATAGCTGTCTGTACCTTTTTGTACAAAATCACGTATATAACCCTTACCTCGGTCCTAAGTTTTATAACATATTGCCTGTAAGAATAAAAAATATATCAAATATTACCATATTGAAAAATAAATTAAGAACCTTTGTAATCGATCATTTCAATATACTAAATATCATCTAAGTAGATATTTATACATGTATATCTTAAATATTAGAGACTATACTTACTCTAAACCTATACTCAATACTTTTAAATTATATACCAGTTTATCCTGACTTATTTTTTTTTCTTTAGTGTCAGTACGTTCATCGGTGACGCAGCGTTTCCCTTCTCTCCATGCTTTATTCTGTAATTATTATTATTTTCTCTCAAAATTCCTATTAAATTTAGATTTGATATTTTGTTTTTCCTTGTGAATATTTATTTTGCTCTCTAATTTCATTTATATATTTTTATAAAATGATATTTTCATATAGAGTAAGTTACAACACAGGTACCTAGCTATCTAGGTAACTCATTCTAAAATAATTATGTATATAAAATCAAAAATTATACTTGCTTATGTAATTTCCTGAACAAATCAAATTAAATTGAGTTGAATTTGGCAAAAATAGTAATTTTTTTCGAACTACACCACCGCCTAGAATAACATTTTTTTAGTGCGTTTAAAGACAGACCAAAAAATTTAAAACAGATTCTTGATGTTTTTTGTCTGGTCACGAAAAAGTAAGTCGATCACCTTTACAGGTTTAGATAACGCAAACATATTTACGTATTGTTGCTTGTAAGAATTATCACGGTGAATACTTTTCGTCATAATTATATGTACTAATAATTGTTTATACAATGTGATATGTTTGTTTAAAGTAGCTTTAAACAAAGGTCAAATTACCTAAATAATAATCTCTAATTATCAGTGTAGGTGGATGGAGTCCTAATAACACTTCGTTTTCCTAAGCAGTTATCGTCATAACGTGAAAAGGAAAACAGTTGACAAACAGCATTTACAGAGGTTTACAAACCAGCAGCCCAAACTGCTTGGATAACAAAAGAGTTTTTATTTAAACTAAGAGGAGCGTAAATATAGATAACTCTAGTTTATAACTGGCACCAAGCTAGACAGGTCGAAGTTTACACATCTTTATATTAATTTGTTATACATCTTATAAATTCCTATCGATTGCATGTATTATACTTTTTTTGAATAGAAAAATACTCCTAAAATGACTGTGAATGTCTGCATAATTTTGCTCCTATAGTTTCCATTTCTAAACTACGTTTTTATCAAGTACTCACGTTAAAATAAATCACATTTAAACATTATTGATGATAACCAAATATGAAAACAAATGAGTCACTTTAAGTAAAATTAAAAGTTAATAGAAACTACAGACAAGACTGGGTCTTTCGTAAAACTACACTAAGTCAATAGCAAACAGACATTAAGTTAATTAAGTCATTAGCAAAATTATAAAATTTATACATTGTATAAGAAAACTAAATTTGTATCTTATTCCCACCTGGTCCAGACAGTTGTTGCTTTTGATTATCAAGGGATATTACTTCATAGTACAAAAGAAAGTGTCGCTATATCTGTCTGTATACAACTAATTTTTGATAAGATTCGATTGAAGTCACTAGTGTTTAAAAATGATATATATTTACATGAATGTTGTAATTAAAACAAAAAAAAGAAACTGTAGTGCATTGGGATTGAACCAGTTCAATTCAATTCAAAAATACTTTATCATAGATAATCGTACATGTATACGGTGCCTCCCCGGCACCCATCCCGGGACCGGTTCGGCGTAAGCAAAAGTTGTATAAGAAAAACAGAACACTAAAACCTAAACTCCTTTTAACAAAATTAAATAAAAATAGGTAGTAGGGTAGGGGAATGGTAGCTCAGTGAGTCGAAGTGACTGGCTAGCAAACTGAGTTGCCTAGCGAAGTGGGTTCTATTCCCGCATGGCGAAACAATTTTTCATTAAAAAAATTGCCCCAAGAGTGGTTCGGAGTCCACATTAAACTGTAGGGCCTCGTCTCTCTTTACCTAGCACAAGATCCTTGAGATCTTCCAGGGGGTTACTTCGGTAACTTGAGAGGCGGTTAAGAATTTTTTTTTTTTTTAAGATAACAAATGCTTAAAAAAGAAAGCTTAATATTAAACTGCAAAATTAACACTGGCTTTCGCCGTTCGCGCACTTCACTTATTTTCAATTCGGATTCCATAATCTGTTCCCATAGCGAAGGTCAAACTTACCCCAATGTCGAAACACTCAGAATTGACATTGAAGAAGACATTATTGAACATATTGTCATCGATCTCGAGAAGTTTTTTAACGTTGAGATGTCAAATGAAAATGATGAGGGCACATTCAATAAATCTCTTTTTAAACATAAAAAGAAGCGATAGAAGAACAAAAAACTTCCTTAGGAATTTTTATAACAAAAAACCCTGACGCCTGGTCTAATAATATTGCCACTCCGGAGACTACCTTGCGACCGATCGTGCAAATTCCATGCTGTTCGCGGTGGCGGGTTGCATGGCCGGGCGAGGCATCTCTGGTTCGGCTAAAAGAAAATGGATAGAGAAGTCCTGTCTCCTTTTTCTAAAAACGAATTAAAAAGAACAATATAACTGAAAACATTTTAAAAATGTAATTTAACAACTAAAACACAAACTTGAAGCTGTCGCACTACACTAAAGTAGTTTTGTTCCCAAATCTAAGAGGGGGAACCTTTATCGAAATGAGGTACTGTAGGGCTGCGCAAGGATGCCTAAACTAGAGGTAGGAAAGACTTAAAGATACGAATGGTATGAAATATCAGTAAAGGTGGATAGGATAAGCAGAAGTTATAAATGAAGGTTTGGCTATAGTGGTTGCCGGAAGATTGGTAACGTCTGATATGGTAATATAAATCGATAATGGTGCATTATGCTGTCTAATTTGTGTAATGTTTGCGGTAAGCGGACTATCGCTCAGTTTGAAGGAGTAGAATGTTTGGGAGATTTTTTGGACGAAGTCCGCTATTGGGGCTATGTCGTTGCAACTTGCGTAAAGATCTCTGAGGGAGGTATACCTTCCAGAATTTGAAATGAAGCGCATAAATTTGCGCTCAAGCTCTTTTAGTTTTTTTACTGTCGTGGCCGGTATGCTGCACCACACCGGAGCCGCGTATGTGATGGACGGCCTGATCACCATCATGTACAGTAGTAGTAGTTTTTTGTTTTGTCTGCTACCCCTGATCATCAGTGGATACAGACTTCTGGACTGGGAGTAGATCGTCCGTACACGTTGGTTTATGTGTGTATTGAACGTAAGTCTCTGGTGAAGTTTGACCCCTAAATCCCACGGCGCCGATCGTAATACGCCGCGGCATGGATCATGTGCGTCTTCAGCAGCGTGTTAGCTGCTTGAGCGTTGTGAGAATGCGCATACCTGGCCGTGCGGTCGGCGTACTTGATCACCTTGGTAGCACCATGGCGGTGCTCTTCACGAGGTTTATTCTACCTTGACGTCGACGTCGTTAACTATCTTGATAAGCTATTGAACCATGCTCCTACCATTTCTGAAGCCGATCGTCGATGTGGAGCTCCTCCTGGGCGGCGTCTAGTCTGACCAGGCTAAAATACCTATCCACTCGTTTATTGAAAAACGATTTTGAAACCCAGTCGGTCTATGCCAATGTGTATTTTCAGAAGTCCATTTGTAATGAATATTGCGATTAAAAAGTCCATTATTGGACAAATTTGCCTCGTCGGACCAAAGTATTTTACTACATATTAATGGATCGGCACGCTTTTTTTCCAACAGCCACCTACAAAAAGTCGTCCTCCTTGGTTTGTCCCCCGCTTGTAAATTGTGAACTTTTTTGGCTTTATAACATCGGTAACCATTTTTATTTAAAAATTTTCTAGCACTGGTTTTACTTATATGACAAGCAATTTGAATTTCTCTTAATGATGTTTCCAAATTTTCTGTATTTTTATTTCTTACATAATTAATAACTCGGTTTACCTTATTTACATTATCAGTAACACTGTTCAACCTTGTCTTCTTCTTTAAAAATGAACCATTATTTTTCAGTTTCGTAGCTAATTTTCTGAACAGAATTTTATTCGGCTGTAGTGCTTGTAGAAATCTGTTTCTATATTCTATTTGAGCTAATCCAGAGTTAAAATTGCATTGGCAATATATAACGAACATATTATAACGATCAATGTGAGTGAAAATCATTTTTGAAAATTCTAAAATCTTAAACGAGTGTGATTGAGTGAGAGTTTAAGCATTTACTGAGATGATCTGTGAACAAATTAAATTGTCAAGTTTGTTCATAGCCAACTATTTTAAAATAATTGAAATAATAGTGAAATCGTGAAATACAAACAAATGGATATTATACTTAAATTAATTGGTAAATACATTTGAACTTTCTGAGCAAGGAGTGACGCTTTTATAGAGGACCTCTATACATTGGCATAACTGCGAATACTCTTTCCATAACTGCTCCATGTTGCTTTTTTGATTATTATTTTGTTTTTGTTACCTGAATTTACTATATTCTTCTTAATTGTGTTAATGTTTTATTATAGCAAATATTTGAACAACTTATTGAATTATTTTATCGTTTTATTTAATCATACTTCTCCACGGCAAGTATAATGCTTGCTGAAAAAAAAATTATTGGTTTTAAAAAAATGTTTTATAACTACTAACGTAGTACCAATGAATAAACATGGCATGTGATATATCGTTGTAAAGGGAGAAAAATACTCTATTTAATGGCGCCATTTCCCGCCCGTTTCAAAATAATTTTTTTAACAGCCTAAAGAGTAAATCTCAAAATACAGCGGTTTTGAAAAAAAAATACATAAAACCTCGTTGAAACAGTCTGTTTTGCAAAAAAATTTCGCCTTAGAATTTTTCTCGTATCTCTTCAAATAACGGGGATATTTGGCCTAGACGCTTTCCGCATTTTCGATATTTTCCGCCATAACTCTTAAAGTAGGCCATGGATTTCAAATGTCTTTAAACCATTTTGTAGGTTATATAAATCGGCACAATTTTCGTAAAAATAATTTTTTTTGTACGAGTGAGATATTCTCTGGTACCCTGATAAAATGGACAGCTTGTATGTATTAAAAAAAGCTATGGCCACAAATAAGAAATATTTCCTTATCGGACCTCCCTCTCCCTCTTGGATATACCCACCTTAATCATTACTATTTCGATGTAAAGACTTGAAACTTTTTGCATTATGTTGTAATAATAATTGTTACAGATTCGTTTTCTCAAAAACGGATAATCTCACGGCTTTTTGCAAGAATACTCTTTTTACGTTAAAATTATCAAGCAATCATAATTTCAATGCAAAATATCAGAAATTTTTTATAATAAAATATGAATAAATAAATTCAGTTACGTATCCGTTGGTACGCCCTGAATTTCAAAGCAGAATATCGCTGGTAGCTTAAGATAGCCTGTATTAGTCGTACTAAAATGCATGCCCGGACTTAAAGTGGATCTGCAGAAATTAAATAAAATCTACTTTATACACGCCATTTAGGGGGCGCCCTTAGAAAGCATTTATGGGCGTATGCTCATGGGCACTTGTTTTAATATTTTTATGTACTAAATCTCCTGTTAAAGTATGGCATTAGAATTTTCGAACACCCGGTATATATCTTTTATTAAGTGTTTAATTAATGTAAAAATAAGTATTAAAATTACTATCTCTCTAAGTATACCTTGAGTTTTAATTCCATTTTTGTAATATTTGTATTGTATTTGTATTAGCAAGTCAATTTTGACTGAGCAAATAAATAAGTAATAGTTCAGTCTCAATGCGTAGTAATTGGAATTTAAAATATTTATCTGGTCATCTATTCATTAGAAGTCAACTCTAGGCGACAGGCAGTCCTTTAGCTAAGTATTTTATACAAAATTTTAATCAAAGGCATAAACACCTGAACAGCGTGAACCTGTGAGGAGTATACGAATTCAAATTATTTTATTGCAAACAGATCCTCTATAATTAGCGGCTGCAAAACTAACAACGGCCATTTTCTAATTACTCTTGTAATTGTGTACTAAATGACTTCGTTACACGAGTGCATATAGCGGATCCTGTGGTAATTACGATGTACAATGTTCGATAGAAATTAATGCCGTTTTTCGCAGAAAATTCAACTACGAGGTTGTCAAAATGTTTGTTTTCTCTAATAATTGTATGTTAATAATTAGAATTTCCTTCCTATTATTTGGGTTTTCTACCACATGTATTATTGTCCTCTTCAAAAACAAATCGCCGAATCTACAAAATAATAGAATTATTGGAAAAAAGCCTCTGCGCCCGTGACGTTTACGCCAAAGGAATAGTCAGAGGTTATGTTTTGCAAATAATATAAATCTGAATAAACACAGAAATAATGTATTTTGCTGACGTTTCGGAAAGTAATCTCTTTCCATTTTCAAAGCTTTTTTTGTAAGAACTCTTATTTTGCTGTGCAGCTTTGCTTTAAGATTCTGTTTATGTTATTTCCATAGATACTTATTACTTACACAGAACATAGAACTAATGATATTTTCTTTTAGATAATGTTGAGTTTGTTAAGTTCTTCTTTTAACATTGGTAGCCAAGCTGTACAAATATCTACAGAACAATTCGACACGCATTTATCCTCATTTAATAAGATTATTGCGGATTTTTTAAATTTTCATTTCCGTATTCGGAGAAGCTACTATAGGTGACAAATTTGATGTAAGGACGGTGTTTAAAAGATCAATTTTAACAAAAACAAAACCGATAAACCGGGAGCAGAATTCAAACAACTGTATTTACAATATCCCGTGCGAATGTGATAAATGTTATGTGGGTGAGTCATCCAGACCTTTCAGTGCTGGATGAGCACAAGAATTACATTAGAAAGAATGAAATTCAGAAATCAAAGACTTGTGAACATTCTTGGGAAAACGGACATAGAATAAACTGGGACTCGGCAAACATTTTAACAAAAGTGGCAGATAACAAAAAAGAACTGTAATCTGGTGAATCAGAAGTTTTGTCGAACAACAAATAATGCAAAAACCTTACTTTTTATATCAATGATAATCGTCATTGTTTTTGTCAGATTTAACCGTTTCTATGTTTGTGATAAAAACATCGGCAAATATCATCATTCATTGGTGTTCATTCTTTAAGTATTTTCCATGTGTTGCTGTCGACTGCAAAATGGTATAATTTTGACAACGAATGAGAATTGAAATGCCAATGATAGTCGGCTTTGGAGACCGTAGAAGAACACAAGAGGTATGAGAAATATCACAATCTAACTCTATTGGCCTTATTTGCAATGTGTAAAGTTCTAAAAGAGTTCAACAATATTGATCCTGTTAAAAATGCTCCACAAACATCGATCACGCAGCTACCATTAAATGAAAATATAAGTCGCCGCAATGTAGTAAGATTTTGAAAAAGAAAAGTTTTTTTCACTACCAAGTTCATTTGGTATAGGAGCTCTTTGAAGTTGATATTAACAGAACAGTTGAGTTTTACGGTGAAATCATGGAAATTTGTGATGACTGATGACAATGTTGGGCAAAATATTTATTTTTCTGACGATGCGACATTCTGTCTTAATGGAACAATTAATCGGTATACTGTCGCATTTAGTCTAAGAAAAATTCTCACTGAATTCAAGAAGTTCATACCCAGCATTCTCAAAAAATAAATATGTGGGCAAGAATTTTTAAGGACCGCATAATTGGCCCTTATTTGTCGACGGGACATTAAACGGTTTACAGCACTTAGAATTCCTGCTAAACGATATTGTTTCTGCTCTGCAGAACGAGAATTATGAAGTTTCAGAGAATATCTGGTTTCAACAGGATAGGACCCACCTCGTTATGCAATAATAGACCGTCAATATTTAAATGTTGCCTCTCCTGATGGCTAGATTGGAAGAAGAGGTGCAATTGATGACCTGCGCGTTCCCCGGACCTAACTCCACTAGCCTTTTTCTCTAGGGTACGTAAATATAAGGGTGATCAAGATAGACCCAATAATATCAAAAATTTGAGACAAAGAATACGTGATGAAATGATGCAAATTCAACTCTGTACGAGGAATAGTCGCGAGAGGCTGTCCGCAGGGAGGTGTAATATCACCACTGCCATGGAACCTCGTTATTGAGAACCTGTTGTGCCGCCTCAATTCAGAAGGATTCCACATAATTGCCTACGCGGATAATCGAAAAATGGTGCAAAGAACACTCCCTGTCTGTCAATCCCAGGAAGTCAGAGATGGTTCTCTTCACAAGGAAAAGGAAACTAGGAGCACTGAAGGTACCTGTCCTCCTGGATACAACACTAAGTTTCGCATCAGAAGTGAAATACCTTGGGGCAACCTTCAATGCCAAACTAACATAGAATCTTCACATGGATAGAAAACTAAAGAAGGCTTACATTACTTATGAGCAGTGCCGCAGGACCGTGGGGAAAACCTGAGGAATGAAACCTAAAGTAGTCATGTGGATATAGACTGCTGTCATAAGACCAATGATATGGAGCTATGGTTTGGTGGCCTAAGAGCAAACAGACTACAGCTAAGGTCAAGCTCAGCCAAGTGTAGACAGTTGCCTGCCTAAGCATAACCGGAGCTATGCGAACAACGCCAACGAGAGTTATGGAGGTAATGCTGTGTCTGCCACCACTGGATATATATCTAGGAAAAGTGGCTCTGACAACAATGGTACGCCTCCAATCCGTTGGCATACGACCAAATGTAGGCTGTGGAGAGGCCAGAAGTCGCCTGTGGAGTAAGGCTGTCAGAAGTATACCTCTTCTACAGACGTGCACTGATGGCATTTCTCTCTGGTTTGTCTTTGAGAGGCCCTACATAATACAGACAAATAGTAGGAACGACGCTGCTGGCGACGGTGTGATTAACATCTTCACAGATGGATCAAAAGAAGGACGGGACGGAATATGCTCCTGTAAATCCAATATAAATGGATTATGGATGGGCGAGCCAGTTTAGTACAAACGGAAGTGGCGGACATAACCATGGCTACAAAAGAGATTATCCGTAGACGACCTACTGGCAATCAAGATCAACACAAATTGTAGACAATCATTACTAGCCCTGAGAAGTTACAAAATTACCACAGGAGCAGTATGAGAATGTCACCAAGCACTTGTGGGTGCCGCAAGCATGAATAATATACTAGTATGCTGGGTGAAAGGGCACACACAGTGTAGTGGCAACAAAGTAGCCGACAGACTGGCCAATAAGGCAGCAGTCCTAAGTATCTTTGGACCAGGCCCGGACAGTCTGTTACCGATCACAGCGAAAATACAAACAATTAAAGAGAACACCCACAATGAATTCAAGAAGTTGTGGGATGAAACAAACAGCTGTCAGCTTGCTAGGAAACTACTAAAATATCCCAACAAGAGTACAGCAATGAACTACCTGGCAATATCCAGAAGGAACCTACTTTTTATAACGGGAATCTAGACTGGACACTGAAAATGTTTTCTTAACCGCCTCTCAAGTTACCGAAGTAACCCCCTGGAAGATCTCAAGGATCTTGTGCTAGGCAAAGAGAGACGAGGCCCTACAGTTTAATGTGGACTCCGAACCACTCTTGGGGCAATTTCTTTAATGAAAAATTGTTTCGCCTTGTAGGAATCGAACCCACTTGGCTAGGCAACTCAGTTTGCTAGCCAGTCGCTTTAACACACTGAGCCACCATTCCCACACTGTCCGTTAAGAAAACATCTATATAATATGAGATTAAGCAAAATACCTCTCTGTAGAGGTTGTGAACAAGAAGATGAGACGGTTCAACACGTACTATGTGACTGTTCTACCGCCTCGTCAATAGAGAATCCATTTTGGGAGAACGTTGGCCTACTTTCGCCGATGTAAAGGAGATGCCCCTAGGCAGCATCACCACCTATTTCGCAAGATTAGGTTGGTTGGAGGTCTAGGCAAGTGTCTGCCTACAGGGGGGATGTACAAGGGGCCTAATGGGGCCTAAGTGCTGTGGTTCAATAATTTTTATTGGCCACCCTCCCAACCAATTCCAGATTCCAGATGCAAATGCAACGTCCAGGGACAAAACATTAGCAATTATTCCATACTTTTGCCCAAACCTGCATACTATTGTTTTGTTAATCCTTACCTTACAAAACATTATTTTAGATTTATGTAATATTCTTTTGGCAACGTTTTGTTGAAAGAATATAATTTTGATTTCTGGGATGGAAACGAACTTTTTAAATATATGACGTTACACTTTACGCTTTCATTTGATACTTTGTTCTATTTGTTAGTCTCAGAATAATCTATGAGATGGTTGATGTTATTGAATCTGGTGTCTTCCGTAGTGAGGTTGTTCTGTCTATGACAAAGCCAGTTTGATGCCATTGCTTCCCAAAGGGTGTAGGGTTTAAGAATGAGATAAACTGTACAGTCGGATTGTTAAGTGTCAATTATTTCATTAACATCTATCCATTTGCTATACTGTCCTCAAATTTTTTTTTTAAATTAATCATTATAACTTTTTTTGTAGTATTCGGTATCGATAAGCTGCAAATCCATTTCTATTGTCAACACAGTTTTTTTCTGTTATAGTGTGCAATGATTATATATTTTCATAAATTGATTGAGAGACCAACACTCTACAGTTGAAGTATACTGATCATTAAAGTTGTTAGCTAGAGTTACATTCTTGTTATTCCATTGTACTAAATTATTGCTCTATTTGATTATAATTTATAAACTATTGTTTTTTATTCCAGGAAGACTTATCGGAAAATATTAAAATTGAAGACAAATACATATCTATTTATTCTAATTGCTTTGTATATTTTTCCACAACCTGGTTGCCAATGGTAAATGAAGAATTCAACAAACTTGATATAATTCAATAAAGATGTCATTAAAAAAAAAAATTACAAACAGGATGATTTTTCCAGGGTTGCTTGGGGGCTGCCCCCGAGTATCCAACCAAGAGATCTCGAACTCCTGGTACAATTTGCGCTATAGGGGTGGTTTCCTAAACATTTTTTAAGAACAAAATGACCTTAATAAAAGTTGTAGAGGTTCAAATTCTGAATAACTTTTCCTTATAAAATTTTTTGGATTTTTATAGGCTATTCATATTAGCTTAAAAATAGCCCAATAGAAAAAAAATATATAAAGTTTTGCCAGTTGGGAATTAAACTTGTCAAGGGATGTACTTTCAGAATAAAAAGAGTTTCTAAGCAACACGTAGAAGCTTCATCCCTAAAATACACCCCTAACGTGCAATTGGGTAGTTTTTTGCGATTATATCGAAAACCATTTGTCGTACAAAAAAAATTATACTTACAAAAAAATTCCCAGTAAAATTCTGCATAAAAAAGTGTGTATTACCCAAATTGTTTAGAACAGAGGTTTTAGAGAAATCAGCTATTGTAATTAGGGGGGTTGCATTAACAAAGATTCACGAACATGGTATATAATTTATCACTTATAATTCTAGGCGGCAGCCCGTATCGAACACGCGACATTCCAACACCCTCCATTAAATCACAGAGTTCCAAAAGTGTACCTAAAATACATGATTATACCAAGTTCGTGAATCTCTGTTAATGCAACTTCAATAGCTGATTGCACATTAGGGGGGGATTAAGCTCCCACTTGTTGCCTGGGAACTCTTTTTATTTTGAAAGCACATCCCTTGATAAGTTTAATCCCCAAGTAGCAAAACTTTATAAATTTTTTTTCTATTTATGCTAATATGCAACTAATAATAATAATAATAATAATAATAATAAACGTCTTTATTACACTAAGATACAGGTAGAACATACACAGTAACTTGAGTAAAGGGCGAAGTTTAGCTAGTATATCTAGCTATTCTTACACTTAACCCTTACTACTAATACTGAACGCGTTACTGCGGATTATGTGACAAAATTTTTACAAAAAAATAACCTTAATAAAAAGATGGTCAAATTCTGAACAACTTTTTAATTTTTTTTTATAAAAACATGTTTACAAGACCACCCCTGCAGCATGCGCAATTTTTGTCACGTAATGAGCAGTAACTCGTTCAGTATTAGAGATACAAAAAATTTTGTAAGGAAAAGTTCAGAATTTAATCCTCTACAACTTACATTAAGGTAATTTTACTCTAAAAAAATGTTTAGGAAATCACCCCTATAGCCAAATCGTACCAGGAGTTCGAGTGTGATCTTTTGGTTGGATACTCAGGAGGCAGTCCCCAAGTAACCCTGAAAGAATCGTCCTGTTTGAATTTTTTTTTGCGGCCCCTCTAAGCCGAGCACAACTTATTGGACTAATATTATTTAGAGTAGAATATCAACAGTTCTATGTAAATAGTGTAATGTCTTGACTCACAACTCTTCTTGTGACATTTCTTATGGGTTTCTGCAAGTCAACTTTTACGTTTGAACGATGTCGTGCGGTCTAGACAACTTGTGCCTTAGAGAGCATGATATCAAGATGTTGGTCTCTGGTACATCCAACGTAGATTCCCAAACATAAATTTACACCCAATGCATCGATAAATTTTTTTCGACAGCTCACACTATTGCAGCTATTGAACATCTAGGTGAAGTGTTTCTAATTTCTTCTCATTTTTATAGGCAACGTACTAACTAAAACATAATATTTTTAGTCGCAAACTCCTCTATAAAATCCTTATTTTACTATAAGGAACGTAACCAAACTGCAACCAATAGCTACTCTCCGGGCTATGTGCCCCGCCGAGAGCTGAATTACAAGTTACAAGTCTCGCGTGTTAACCGTAATAATTGCATATTACTATCAACACGCTAATACTTCGATTGCAACAAACACCAGTCGAAAGACTGATCCTACTTAAAGGAGCTCTCTTACCAGCCGTCACACACCATTTGCAGACTGCAGTTTCGAGCTGTTGGCTCTCGTCAGTGCAAGGTAGGCATGTGACGACCGGCACGAGGATCCTTTGACTATTTGGTACATCCCGGTATTTTTACAATAGCGACATGTAAAATAGTCAGCAGGCGCCATCCAGCGGTCCAGTGTCTGTTGCAATCGAAAAAATAAATAGCCTGACTGGGCTCAGCATAGTTCAAATGTGCTTTTAGAGGGCGGAATATTAAAACATAACATTTTTAGTCGCAAACTCCTCTATAAAATCCTTATTTTTTTTTCAGATGCATTAGCGTTTTGATGGTAATATGCAATTATTACACTTAACGCGCCAGACTTGTAACTTGTAATTCATCGCTCGGCGGGGCACATGGCCCGTAGAGTAGCTGTTGGTTGCAGTCTGGTTACGTTCCTTATAGTAAAATAAGGATTTTATAGAGGAGTTTGCGACAAAAAATATTAAGTTTTAATACTTGATACACACACTGACGCCACTCCGATTACTGTCAAATTTAGTCCAGGTGAATTTACGATTGCCTTTTTCCGCAAACGTCCTATTTCGACTTTGCTTGACCTAACCTATCACAAAAGTTTCGAATGTCAAAATTCTAGTCATTGCACTTTGCAACCTAGTTTCTATATTGAGATTCGTTGACAGGAAAAGGAAACAGATTTAGTTTTCAACAAATCTTGTTATTTTTTCGATTTTTATTTGGTAAAAAACAATCTCTGATTGTTCGTTTGACGCAAACTAGGGTAGATGTCACTTTTAGGTAATATAATGGATAATTTTCTTATTTTGTAGATTGCGTGGTTATTTTTAGATTATATATATATATGTTAAGGAAAGAATAATGCCCATAGTTCTACTTCAACATCACTTCTTTTATATTTTGAGGCATTGATGTTTCTGCACTTGATTACATTATCGTGATGGAAGAACCCAACAAATTTTTATTTAGGACTTCTGGAGTAATATTAACTGAAAGCAAAATAAATCAGAGCAGAGAGTAAATTACCAGTAGTAATTATTTCATTTAGTGGTGAATTCACCGCCCATTAATTAACGAGCACGAAAGTGTTGATGAATTAATTTAAAACCTTTGATTTATATGTTTAAAAATATAATTTCCATAACCATTTGCGTACTTAAAGGGCTTTTAATTTGAATACCGACTCACGAATTAATTAATTTGATGTTTTATAGAGAGGCGCCTGATTATTCACGCGAAATAATAGAAACAATTATTAATTTTCTGTGTATGGTGAATATTTTAAATTACGTTCCTAGTAGGAGGTAACCGTTATTTAACGTAAAGAAAGGCGTTTGTTATTATTATGCAAAACATGATTAGCTAAATAAAGTTTTTTAATTAATTAATGGTAATTAATATGCAAATAGTGCTAAAAATATATATTTTCTTTGGTTTGGTAAATGTATGCAAATATTTCACAGACTTCTGCTAAAAAAGTGTTTATTGTAAAATTAAATAATCATCATACGCGCATATAAAATGTGCAATGATATTTTAAAAAGAAACGTTAATCCAATATAAGGAACAGTTCGTAGTGAAACAAATCAGAAGGCATTTCTCAGATTTTTTTTTAATATGCCAACAGTTTCGTGAATGAGAAAATTTTAGTTCGCATGCTCAGGCAACAAGAATTTTAACAAAATTAACAAGGATTGCTAATATATTTTTGTTCTTCAACACGGTCAAATTAAAATTGTTATTAAAATTTGTATGTATTTTTTAATAAATGTACGAAAGTTATTATTATGCAATTTTGTAAAACTAAGGCAGACGATACATCAAATTAAAACGATCTGACACAGTATTATTCTGATATAAACAGCTACTCGCCAAGGAAAGCCTAATACGAAAATGCCCACATAGTGGGGTCGATCTGGATTTGCAAACGGACTCGTTTTTTCGAATCTTTTTTGTGATGTTATGAAGTCGGACCCCCCCCCTATCATGCGGAAAATTTTCCGGTCGAACTTTTCGCGAGGAGAGGGAAGATAAAATGAATGGCTCGCGAATGCGCGTAAATTGAACTTTGACTTGTTGAAATCGGTCCAGCGGTTCCCGACATATTACGATTTGAAAGTACGGATTTTTCGCTGCGGCGGGAACGTACCGAGAGCCGTTTTCGTGTTTTTTCCGAGGAAGAAAGTGGCTTGGCGACTTTTTTTTCTTTCCCCAATAGACACTTAGGACCTAAGTACTGTGTTCAAATTTCAAGTCGCTAGGTTGATTAGGGGGGAGGGGGAGTTGTAAACGTAAATGAAATTAAAACTGCTGTAACTTCCGCAATTTTTTCAGCAAATCACGCAGCAAACGTGACATTGTGTATTAATATGCCTACTTTGAGATACGCTCATGTATTTTCAATATTCGCCATAAATAAACAAATGGTTGCGAAATAACCAATTTATTGTTGTTATTATTTTTAGAAAAGTCATTCTTCGCCAGGAAGGAAAGGAGTGGGCGAGTTTTTTTCTCACCATCGAATGTCTTGAAAATGAGCCTGACTCGAAGTCCCTAACCCTTGCTCTTGCCCTTCTACAGGGCAAAAACTTTGCGAGCCCCCTCTCCCCTCCTAATCATCCGATTGCAATCTGGTCGGACTTAAATCAAAGAGAAAAAAATTCCACATTCGATGGCGGAAAAAAAATCTCTCCCACCCCTTTCCTTCCTGGCGAAAATTGACTTTTTCTAAAAATAATAATAACAATAAATTGGTTATTGCGCAACCATTTGTCTATTTATGGAAAAAATTGAAAATACATGAGCGGAAATAAAAATAAGCACATTAGTACACAATGTCATGTTTGCTGCATGATTTGGGGAAAAAATTACGGAAGTTATAGCAGTTTTAATTCCTTCATATTTTGCACTGTTGTTGATGTGTCTCTATAAACAATTCCCATAAAAAGAAATACATTTTTGTAAGATCTGGGGATTTAGCAGGCCATTTAGTGGGTCCATTTCTTCGAATCCATTGATGAGGGTAGGTATTATTAAAATGATCTCTAACTGCATTTAAATAATGTGGTGAAGCACCATCTTGCTGAAACCACATCTTATATGGAATTCTTTCAGGGAGATTTGCCAATAATTGTGGCAGATAGTTTTCCAAAAAATGAAGATAAATAGTTCCAGTCAATGTACCATCAAAGAAATGTGGCCCTATTACATGTTCTCCAATAATTCCTCCCCAAACGTTTATAGACCATCTGTGTTGGTTATCAACTTGCATAAAAAAGTGAGGATTTTCCGAAGCATAAATGGAAATTGTGCCTATTAACAAAAGTTGCCTCATCACTGAATAAAACAGTATTGAAGAAGTTGACATCATGTTGCATTTTACATCTGGCCCAATTACAAAATTGTAGGTGCTTTTGAAAATCGTCATCAGATAATTCCTGGTGCATTTGAATATGATATGCATGCAACTTATTTGTTTTTAAGATTCGACCCACAGACCGTCTACTTATTCCTACTAATGAGCTCACTTCTCTTTAACTAATATGGGGATTCTCAACCGTTGCCAGCACCACAGAAAACTCATTTTCTTCGTTCACAACACGTTTTATTCTGTAATTTTTTTTATATTCGACATTTCCAGTTTCCAGAAATCTATCGAGAAGATCTTAGAAGTTGCTAATATCAGGAATCCTTCTTTCAGGATAACGTTGGTGATACATTCTATTGGCAAGTAAATAATTTCTGTCTGACTCGCTCAAAACAAAAGTCATGTCTACAAGTTCTGCTTTATTAAAATTCATATTGTAAAATTCCAAATATTTCAAATTCAATACAAATTGTAACGACCGGTAAGTGTGATAAATGCTCCTTTGTACACGAGGTAGTTTATACCAAACTGAGGTTTTATTGCTTGTCAAATAACGAAAACGGCAAAAAAATTTACAAGAAAACTTTACAGTAAAGGGCCGGTACTCATCTCAATGGATTGGAAGAAATGGTCCCAATAAATGGCCTCATTTCAAAATTGCATAAAGACGTATGTCAATCAAAATGGGCAACACGTCGAACACCTGTTATAAATTTTTCTAATGAATTATTTCTTATCTTATCTTATCTTTAAGTTTGTTCTTGAATTTGACACTTATTTATTTATAAAACAAAAATGGTTGCAATTAGCCATAGGGAAGTACTTACAAAGAATGTTCGTTTTCATTTATACATCACATCGTCGAAAATATACAGGGTGTTCCATTTGAAAAAATTGAGAAAATTCAATTTAAAATGTTCTTAATTGAAAAATAATTTTTGGCCACCCTGTACATTTTTAGGACATGAAAATGATTCAAAAATATTAATTAGATGTCTCGTAACTGGTATTCACACAAGTTCCTCTTAAAACCCATAATTGTGACTGTGGTGATTTTTTTAATATCCATCTGCAGATTGGATTATTTTAACAAAAAAATTCATTACATCCAAGTGGTTGGGAGATATTCAATGCTAATGTAGGAATGAATAGAGCCTAGAAAGAGGCTTCAAAAAGTGTACTGATATACATTCCATTCCATTTTTAAAAAAGGCACTTGGTTCTGTAATATCGTCTTGGCTCGCCCTGTATTTTCGAAAATAATTTCCAATTATAGACTTTTTTTATCTAGTTTGCTTGCAGTTTTTTAAAATAATTTTTAGCTATCTTAGAACTCGAGATATCGAGGTCCGACGCACTAATGCCCCACCCTGTATATTTTGAAAGTTATGAATATTGCACAAGCCAAGTTTAGGTGTATTACTTTGTTATTTAATTCTTTATATCTTTTGATTGTAAATAAAGAATATTATTATTACTGGCAGAGGTAGCCGTCTATAATTACTATGAATTTTGAATAAATAAATGGTTTTTCTCTTAGAAATACTCTACATTATTTCTAATTGATCCAGCTTAAAGCTATTAAAGAAATAACAAAAAATGCCTACATATACATAAATAATCGTATAAATAAGCAAATCTTTGTTTTACTGACTAGGAAGTAATAGTTTTCCCAATTCATATTTAATTTCAACGATTTTTTTTATACATTTTATTATAGCAGGTATTTCATTAAATAATTTACAAATATTGAATGAAAAAGATCGTTCGAGTAAAGCAGTTTTAGTATTGAAAATACTTCTGGGCGTGATGTGTATATGGGGGTTGTCTTTAAAAAAACGTTGCGAGTATTTCGTGACGTGCGACATGCTCGGGATTTGCATATGTTGCAAGGTCTGTGGAGGTCGGTCGGCAAGTTCACGGAATACGGATGATAAAGTTATTTACAGGATGACTAGTAAGAACGCTGACTGTGAAATAAAATAAAATTAGGTGCGTATTTAATAATATTCCAAAAAAACAGTTGCTAAATATATAATAATATACTGAGTGATGCTTACGATATGTAATTAGTTATAATATATAAAATATTATAATATACAAAAAAATTAGTTTTACATATAATAATAATAAATGACAAGCAGTTGGAATAATGCATATAAATTATAGTGAATGTAAAATAAATACACAATTGAAAATGTCTTTCTTTGTAGTATTGACTTATTAATGGGAGTACTACTTATGCGCAATTTCTGGCTCTTCGTGTGTACGGCGTTGCAATTTTTTTTTATTTCTAACTAATCAAACACTGTAATACGGTAAACAAAAAGTTGTGTCTGGTATTTTCAATACGCTTAAGACACTTGCGTAGGATGCAAGATCTGTGAATTTTATGAATAGGTGAAGTAATTAGTGATTTTCTTCGTATATTAAAGATTGTGAATAAATAAGGTGGCGACTTGGTAGCTAATAATGCGAAATTCTTTTGTTCTCTAGAATAAGATTCTCTTATTATTGAACGTAAAAATAGCATTTCGCATGCTAGATACAAGAATAACTATTATGTTAACATTGAAGGAAGTATGGACTGCACCCAAACATTTACTTGATAAATACTTGAACTTAACGACATTTGATACTTACCAACTCCTGTAATATTTGGTTTTTATTTAAAAATCAATAAGAACTATTTTGTAATTTGACTTGTTTATTCAAAGCATAACCAGAATTATGTAAGTCATCGGGCTTACATATTTTCCATTGTATTGTTTGTCAAATATAATTAACAGTTGTCTTTTTATTGATGTCAACTCTAGTTTAAATATTTACCGGTGGCAAACACTCTCGTGTACCTGTTCTAATACTGTACATTGCACGAAAACTTGTTTCTGTAAATATATTTATTAATTTAAATTTAAAATAATACATTAAAAAATGGAACCTTGGAATGGTGATCAACGCCAATTTATTTAATTTGCGTCCGTTCTCTTACGCCAAAGCATGTTCAAATTATGTCATCACTGTCAAAAATTTAATAAGGGACTATAATTGTTTTCACAAATATTATTAACATGCAAATAAACACATATGGTTTTCCAAAAATTAATTAAATTAAATACATGAAAGTATTTAGTATTATGCGTTTGTTTAAAATTCTGAAACATATTGTATCTAATAAATATGTGGAGGATATACAGGGCGTCACAAGGAAAGTTGTTTTCGAAAAATGTTTAAATGGCAAAAGATATGGCTGCAAAAAATTGTTTTGGAAATTAAGAGTGCTCCGAATATAAGCCGGAAAGACGGTTCAATTTACTCTCATATAAATCATTATTTTAAAAAACGGCTTTCACTAAAAGACATTAAAACCATGTTACAATGTGGGATGACGATAGAAAAAAAAGTATATATAAAAAAATATAATATTTTTCTTCTATTTTCGATTTGCAGAAATAATTCTTGTCATCCCACATAGCTGTTATTAAAATAAACATTTTCCCTTTTGTAGAACTAAAATAAAATTAGCCCTAATGACCTCAAATGTACAGAGAAATTTATAGATTAGGTATAATAAATTTGTCCAATGTCATATTCTATTACATCTCTATTTCTCTCTTTCCAAGCACACCGTACATTCGGCTGCGTCATTTTATTGACATGAAGTCATTTACATTTAAAATTGGAAGCATGGATGACTAATACACTCCGAGCAGCTCTTAATGAGGAATGCATTTTGATAGCACTTGTTAGCTACTGATAAAACTTTTAATTTGCTACCAGTTATTACATCTTCACTTATATCCAACACGGCGCTAGTTTCACTTTTTTGCGTGTGAGGCTTCATTTAGTGCCTGCCAATTTTTTTTGCGACTGTTTTGTTCAGTCATCAATTTAATTTTCATAATATTCGTTTTCTTATGTATTTTATTAATATATTTAACATAATTTTGTGTACGCAGTTTCAAATAAAATAGTTTTAATGTTTGATTTTTTTTATATATTCACTACTTGTATTTTCAGTTATTATTGTTGGTATATTTTTGAAAAAGCATCGGTCAGCGAGGTTACATGTTTTAAATCAATAAAGATATTTACACTTAAAGTAAAAAGAATGTATTCATAACAATAGTGAGACAATAAAATACTACTTCTCTGACAGCCTCGAAAAGTGTTCATTTATCTAGCGTAAATTCAGTCACAAACAGCAACATTTTGTACAGAATTTCATTTCGCATTGGTTGCTAGACAACAAATGCGATGTGAAATATTTCGTGTTTGGTCCAGATTTAGATCTAGTTTCGTGTTCTAGATCATTAGTAGTAGAGAAAATCAATGCAAAAAAGGGTATAAGTTCTTAAGACCTAGCATTCATTTTCTCTACTATAGGATATTCTTACATAATTCAACGATTTCTCCTACATCCCTGAACTGATAGGATTTTAAAGAACACTCGATAGAATAATACTGGACTATTTTTCTTGCGTGAAAAACAAACTTCGCCCTATATTGTAGATATTTATTATATCTCAATAAAGTCGTTTATTGTTGTTATTATTACTGAACTTCTTTTCTCTTGTGAAAAACAGTACCATTCTATCTAATATTCTCTAGATGCCTATCATTTTTTTTCCATCGGTTCAGAGATGTAGGAAAAATTATTGTCGATTTACAAAATCATCTTTTAAATATAGCGCCGTCGCCCTTAAGGCGGCTTTGAGAATATGACGTCAAGTGACAGAATAATGTAATGTTATCAGTTTGTTTCTACAATATTTTTGTACATTATGGATAATTCCGCAGTTATTTCCGATAAATCTCCATTAATTAACATGGAAAATGATAGTGATGTTGACTTACAATTGACACCTTCAATATGGCAAAGGCAGCAAAATTAAGAACATTCAATTTATTAACGTAGATAGAATACTCCCATGCGAGTAACAATTTATTTTTGAAGGTAAGAAGGATCAAATCTCACAAAATTCTTTATTATGTGGCCGGTTTCGTGAACAAACTTTACTTCACATCATCAGACACAAGAATATTAATAAAATAAACAAAGATTAGTTCAAGTGTGCTTTTAGAGGGCGGAATATTAAAACATAATATTTTTAGTCGCAAACTGCTCTATAAAATCCCTATTTTACTATAAGGAATGTAACCAGACTGCAACCAACAGCTACTCTCCGGGCTATGTGCCCCGCCGAGCGCTGAATTACAAGTTACAAGCCTGGTGCGTTAAGTGTAATAATTGCATATTACCATCAAAACGCTAATACTTCGATTGCAACAAACACTAGCCGAAAGACTGATCCTACTTAAAGGAGCTCTCATGCCAGTCGTCCCACACCACTTGCAGACTGCAGTCTCGAGCTGTTGGCTCTCGTCAGTGCAAGGTAGGCATGTGACGACCGGCACGAGGATCCCTTGACTACTTGATACATGTCGGTATCTTTAGGATAGCGACATGTAAAATAGTTAGAAAGCGCCATCTAGCGGTCCAATGTCTGTTGCAATCGAAAAATAAATAGCCTGACTGGGCTTAGCATAGTTTAAGTGTGCTTTTAGAGGGCGGAATATTAAAACATAATATTTTTAGTCGCAAACTCCTCTATAAAAGGGCGGGGCACATAGCTCGGAGAGTAACTGTTAGTTGCAGTCTGGTTACATTCATTATAGTAAAATAAGGATTTATAAAACATGAGTTTTATATTTTCAAGTAATAATAATTTTTAATAAAGGTCTGGAAAGGTCTGGAAATGTCCTCGTCCATTCCGAGCAGGCTCGAGAAAATGTAAAAATGGAAAATTCGGACATGAAAAATATACGACCATATCGGCATTAAAATGGGAAATTTATTGATATGTGAACGAAGTTCGAATCGGATTGATTTCGGAAGTTATTGACGAAAATTGGTTGAAGTTAATTAAATTTGAAACGACCCCGTAATGTCGTCCCGAAGGTCCTGCACTTAGACTTGAAATGATATGAAATTGTGCCGATAGGTTTGCGGTGAACGAATAGAAGTAAGTTTTGATAACAATGGGGGACTGAATGGAAATAAGTTTTGATAATGACGGGGGACGATAGTATCGGTATTCTACAGAAACATTTGAAAGGAGAATCGAATAAACGGTGGAATCAAAAGGAAGAATAATTTATAAAAAGTTTGTGTGGTTGAAATGAAATATTTTGACTGCGGGTATGGAAAGTAGTTTTAATGTATTTTAAGCTCATGTAGAAGCGGTATATTTTAGGACGTTAATTTGCAACGGTTGAGCTGTAAAACGACTACTTTGAAAAATTGAGTGTTTCTGAATTTGGATTGTTTGAGAATTATCGTTGGTTTGTGAATTTTTACAGCTTCCTTCGTATAATATTGTTAAGGCCAAGGCCATTCATGAAATTAAGTGTCTTAAGAACTTTTTATTATAGTTTGACTATGTGTTGTGGAAGAGTTGATTTCTTGGCAAATTTTGGGTCTTTAGTAATCCTTTTCTGTTTCCCATTTATGGTATATGCTATAACAGTCTCAGAGTTATAAAACTTTATTTTCAAGTTTTATATGTCACTAATGCTTTTTTTAGGAAGAAAAGTTATTGTTTAATACAGGTTCTATCAAAATTCAAAAAAAGATCAAAAGTCCATGGCAGTGGCAGGGGTTTGTGTCGATAGAAAGTGATAATAAGCTTAATATAGCTAAAAAATTGCAAATACAGTACCTACAGGACATTTCAGACATGCCATCGACTTCAGCAATGGAAAACCGTGAAAAGTCGTCGAGTTCAACGTGGGAATAGTGCCAATGTCAAGAAAATATAAGTATCCAACATTCCACAAGTGTTCCAAAAGTGATTTTTAATCAATACACATTTAAGTTTAGTGTGTAGATTAGATACATAGGTAGGGCGTTATTTTATAGTCTATTCTTCTTCTTAACTGGTTGGGCACTGTTATCTGGGCACTTGAACCTATGATCTGTTAATGAATAGATAATTCTTTACTTTCCTGTATTCAAAGCAGCAATTAAAATATTTGCATATTTCTTTGTATCAGTGTTTAGAGTATATAGTCCTGTCGACAAATTATTGTATACTACATGGAGGGCGATTTGGGGTAGTTAGGAGATAAACATCCTAAAAGTCCCCGACCCTAGAAGGTGAGCCTTGCAAGGAAGGGCTTCCGGAAGGCCCTAAATTTTGATTTTCTTTTGTTTCTCGCTAATAACTCGAAAACTATTGGCTCTAGTGGAAAAATTATTCTTACCTTTTTGAAAGCTGGTAAAGTTTCCCATATTATTTATTTTTTGCGAAATGTTTCTATCTTTAACCGTTATCGAGTTATCCGCTTCTGAAAATCGCCGATATCCAGAAAACGCTGTTTCGGATCACATTTTCCGTCATACTCTGCTCCTAACACCTCAAATCACCTTTGTAAAATAAAATGCAACCAAATCAAGTGAGAGAATTAAACTGACTTAAGAATTATATATTCTACATTAATAATTCAATGGTGGATTTCAAGATTATTTGTCGTAATGTGATAGGGTTATTGCTTGAAACCATACCTATATTTTATTGCATTCATTTGCCTTTTTTAAAATCTATCTATTATTAGCTATTATAGCTAGAGTAGCTATAATCCAACAGTGGGAAAAGATAGGTATGTACCTCTATAAAAAACAACACAGTATTATGGTTTGAACTACTTTTATTTACATATAATAGCTACTTTTATTTATATATAATTGGCTAATTGCTAATTAGCTAATGCCTCTTTTAAAAAGAAAAAAACGATCAATTTTCGGACGAGGGTCACCACGCCAGCAGAAGAGAAAAATGAATCCTCCAAAAAAACTATTATGCCATCAAACTCTTCATCCTCATCATCCTCTGTTATGAGGACTACATTGTGGCAATCTAATGATACATTTCTGCATCCGCATCTTCCTGAGTCACAAACTTTTTTGCAACGACAAAATACAACTTGCAAAATTTCGTCGAGGGTAGCATTTTTGTGTGTTTGTTTGGGCACCAGCTCCCCATTTCTCCCCTTCCAGCCAGGAATTCCCAAACCCCACACATGTGAGGGCAGTATGGTTCCCGTCCACTGCTGGATTTGGTAGTACATCCTGTAGGAATGGTATTTCGTGGCCCCCTCAGTTGGTGGAAGAGTGGAAATGTCTGTCTTGATCGAAGGGACTGATTTTAAAAACGACCCATATCTGTAGTCATCTTCTTAGATGGGGTACCGTACCATCTAAGGATGCGAATTATGTCCTGCTCTTTCGACCTCAGATGGTGTCGATGAAGGGCTAGTAAACACCTCAGCTGCTTGTTTGACCGATTTGTCTTTTTTGTATAATTTTGCAAACCTGAATTTTGCTCTTCCTGAGGGCTGCGGAGGTGGAATCACAGCCTGTGAGAGCATGTACAAACAGAATGTGCTCCAGGCCCAGCTGCTACAGCTCTTGTGAAGAGTATGTTGCTGTGCATGCTTTTCCTGTGCCAGGTTTCACGAGAAATATGTCACGCTGGGGAGAGGTTTTCGCCAATAACAGGACTGCCAAGTCCACATCTTCGCCTATCACAGCTACTGAAGAGAAAACTTACTAAATATACAAAATACAACAACTTACAACAATAAATTGATTTTTAAAAAGTCAAATGAATGCAATAAAACGTAAGTATGATTTCAAGCAATAACCCTATCACATTACAGCAAATAATCTTGAAATCCATCATCGCAGCCATTATGTATATGTAGAATATATAATTTTTAAGTCAATTTAATCCTCTTCACTTGATTTGGTTGTTTGTTTGATTTTATGTTACAAAGAAGATTTAAAAATTGCGATCCGAAACAGCAATTTCCGGATATCAGCGATTTTCAGAAGCGGGTAACTCGATAACGGTTGAAGATAGAAACTTCTTGCTGAAATTATTCTTGTCGACTAAGCTTAGCTCTACAAATTGTAAATTAATTGTGTATAAAAACTCGGTTGTTGCAGCCATCAACGTAACTGATGTCAGAAGTGTGATTTTCGAAATTTTTTTTTCTAAAATTAAAGAAAACATTGGTTTTAATCATTGACCGAAGCAGAATCCACTCTGAAAGACGAAGATAGGAGCCGAGTCCGACAGAAGATTCAAGCAAATAAAATTCAAGTTTCCGAAAATTTTTCAAATCGACATTCAACCCCTACTCATCCCAAGCACATCAAAGAAACCCAAGTGAAAAAAACGAAGGGAAATACCTTCCTCGCTAATGTGTCGAAAACTGAAGCCATCTTTAGCGATGCGATTAGCGATTATTGTCAGTATGATTGCTCATTTCCGCTTGTAAAATCAAATTAACCCTTACCCTATTTGACCTTTTTTATTATTCCGCAATCAAGTCTTTTTCTAAGTCTCGACCTCCTACCGACCAAAATAAACACTAGGTTTAACTGTACAGTACCAAAAATATTAGAACAAAATTAAGAATATGTTAGAAGAATTTCCGAACTTAAATATATCCAAAAATAAATTTAAAATGGCAACTCAGCACAGCAACAATAACAACCATAATAACAACCACAACAACAACGCCAACAACATTATCAACAACCTACAATAAGGGACCAGCTAGAAACTTTTACTTTGTCATGCGAAAATGTAATTAATGCACTACGACAAGCCGAAGATAATGTTTTCAATTCCTTGTTAATGGCAAATATAAGAAGCAAATTGGTCGGCAGAGCAGCACAGCTGATCTCAGTAAGAAATATCCTGACATGGCCTAGTTTAAAACAAGCGATACAGCTCAGATTCGGAGATCTACGTGATGAAGATGCATTAATTATGATGGCAAAGCAGGAAAACAACGAATCAGCGATAAAATTCTGAAAGAAATGAGAGAATAATAAATAGCTTCTTAAGGTCAAAAGTAAATTCGATTAAAAATGACGAATTACTGAAACGAGAAAAAATTAAAATGTATAGCAATATGACCATAAAAACATTTATGAAAACATTTCTACACACGCAGTTTCCCCAAATAAGGAGGTCCGTATCATTCGCCAGATCTCAGCAAAGTTTCATACCACCTAATAGATATTTTGATATCTATTGGAATCAAAACATTCAATATCAACAGCCATCTGTCAGACAAAATAACTGGCAAACAAATTGGCAAACAAATAGTTCACATCGAAATAATGTCCAACCAAGAAATTGGCCACAAAATAATACGCCACAAGCAATCAGCAGGAATAATATTCAACCACAGAGACTGTGAACGATCCAGCTTTACACGCCTGAAGGACTTTTATTATATTTTCCAAAGTGGCTATTAAACGTTCACAAAGAAGGGTTCAAATCGACTGTTTCGGACGGAGAATAATACAAAATCTATACTTACTGTTCGTTTTTGCTTAACGGCTTCACTGATGGTACCCATTAGAAGTCGTAACACTATAAATCTAACACAGTAAATACTAACAAAGGAATTTTGAAACACAAGAAAAAGACAACAGAAAGTTCAAAAAAATATATTAAATCTTTTAAAAAATTATGTTTTTACAAAACGTTGAAGAAAAACGTATTGACAAACTATAGTCTGGCCCGTATACAACACATAGTGAGGAACGGAACGACTCATAATGTTCCAACTACCATCCAATGTGCGGATTATAGCTAACGATTACACAAAAAGATTTAAGAAAAGTTCAATGTTTATAAATGTCTAGGTAGGCTTTTGATTGCCTGTCTATTTACGTATTATCAGTTCAATAATAATTTGATTCGCTTTTCGGAGCTTAAAAATGCTTGAATCGCAACGACTTTGAATTATATTGTGGCAATTATATATTCATACGTTCAGGCAAGCCGGTCCCATGCACATCTCAGTACATGGTAACTATACATTTTTGACACCGAATCACTGAGGAACCGGTTTAGGGCAAATCCCGTTAAAACCCACCATTTTCCCGTCAAAATCGACTGCTAGAAAATAACAGGGCACCCGCGACGCTAAGGGTTATTTTCGCTAAAACTCTCGAAATACTTTGACTAGAGATTAATTTGTCCTCATATTTAACACAACGCATGAGGTGCAGTGCTTAAGTCGGATTTTGTTACAGTTTTGAAAAGATCATCGAGGGTTTTGGCATGTTCTTTAACAAGACTACTGACTAATGTTTTTCAACCCCGTTTTCAACCGATGCAAGACAGAATTTTTATAAACCTACACCAATGGACACTTCTTCTGGTAACGCTACTTTTAGAAAACCAAAGTTCGCATCTAATGAACGATCAAGCACAATGTGAATACTATCAAAGAGACACGAATTAATACAACCCTCAATATTTCGAAAACGTCTACGACGACCTACTTCCCAAGAAGATAAGGAACGACTTACTCAGCTGAGATTAGAAATGTTATTAATATATGTTAGCCTAGAGTAGGAGACACTTTCAGTTATAATTTCATTGTAATAAAGTCAAATTACATACAATCTGCGTCATTCTTTGTCGGCGAAGTTTAGCCCTACAAATTGTAAATTGTTTTTAAAACGCGGTTGTTACGGCCATCAACGTAACTAGCGGCAACCTTAACAATAGCCTAACCCAATTTTGCAATAGTACATTGCCGATTGTTTGTGGCTCTTATAGCGGAGGTTTGACATTATATATCTGTCAAATGTTAAGCACAGTGTTGTAACATGGCATCATCATATGAATATATAACTGACGGAAGAATATGATCTAAATATTCTACAGAATATACTTAATAGAATTTATCGTGGTGGACGATAAACTACCCCCAGGACCAGAGTGTTTCTGCCAACTTTTACTTTTAACCAAATATATTCCACATACTGCTGCTCGTTGTCAGTATCTAATTATTCGTACTTAATATGTGACTAAATTTACATTCCAAAATGTGTCTTTCGAAAATGAAATTGACGCATATAAAGGTTTCTTTTAATAATCAGTTTGGGCTGCACGAAAACCAGTCTATGTTGTTTCCGATGGCCACCCTGTATAAGAAAACACATTGTAGCATATTTCTATCATTCCTACTAAAACCTTTTATAGCTATTATTCTTTTGTTGATATTTAATTGAATTTATTTAATATGCATTTAAAAAGAAACTCATATCACTAGACAATTGTTGTTGTTTTAAAAGCATAAAACTTAAATTTCTGAAATTGAATATAAATTTTACACGAATTAAAATTCCTTTATTAAATATACCGAAGAATAAAATAAAGATTCCTCAGCATTAGCACTGCAGAGCAACTGCTATAATGAATACAACAAATAAATAAAATTAACACCCCGATGTAAATGGACAATAGAAAAATGAGTGATAAATTAAAACGTAATTTCCATACGTGGAATTCCTATTGTGGATATATTGAGGGGAGGATGGAAGGGGGGGGGGGGCAGTAGCCGTAAAGGAACCCCCGGGGCTCTGAACGAGTCATAATAAATATTAATATTCGAGGTGTGAGAGTCGCGAGCCCGTTCACAGGGACGCCCTTTGGGTAATGTCAAAAGGGCAAAAAATGCAGAAAATTGCAATTAGCATGATATTTATCGGTTCTACACAAGAATGCAAAATTATTTCAGGGTTAATTTTAGCACAATCGAAATCTTTAAGAATGACAAAAAATTCATTTATATTTCCTATATAGGATGATTTTGGAGGAAATTTCGACACGGTATTTAAGATGTTACAACGTAGAATAGGATCCCAAAATGCCAAAGCTGTCATGTGGCAAAATCGAAAACCCTAAATAGTTCAAATTCAAATTTACCTGAAAATTGTACTGTTATAAATAAATAAATGTTATAAATGTTTTAACTGCCCACCAGATCACTTGAATACTCTTCTTAAGCCTAGACTTGTGTGAGTAAAGGTGACGGGGATCCGAACCTCCCAATAGCGGACTACATCCGGGACATCTCCCAAGGATTCTACTCTTTCAAACTGGGCGATAATCCGCTAACAAGAAACATAACACAAATTAGACAGCATAATGCCCCATTTCGGATAAAACACTCTCTACCATACCAGACGTTACCGATCTTCCGGCAACCTCTGTAGCCAAACTTCACCAACTATAACTTCCGCTTATCCTATCTCTCTTTACTGATATTTCATATCTTTGAATCTTTAAATCTTTTATGTCTCTTTCTTCCTTTATGTTTGTTCATGTTTGTTCCGTTTGTTTCTTGTTTTCCTTTTGTACATTTTTGTTTCTAAATGAATTTCCCATCGGAATTTTTCAACAAAAATTAAAATTTTCGAAAAACCAAAATTATCAAAACCAAAGTTTAGGCCAGCCTATGTGCAGCCCGGCATTTACACGTTTCGCAGAAGGTTCCTCGTTCAGATTGAGGTACTTGCGTTGGCATCAAAATTAAATTAAAAAAAAATGTGAGAGTATCTAAAACCAAGTTTAGTTATAAGTTTTTTAAAATCTGTTTTTGTTAGATATAGAAAATGTTACCACCTATTTTAATTCATCTTTTATGTGAAAGGAGTTTAGGTTAAGTTTTAAATTGTGTTTTAGCCAAACTAGTTCTATTCCGCCCGACCCTGCAACCCGCCACCGCGAACTACGCGGTGGTTGCATGGTTGGTCCCCGGAATAGGGTCTGGGGCGGCACATGTATTGTATTCATAATATATAATAAAGTAGTTTTGAATTGAAAAATTGAATTGGGATCCGAACCATTTCTTGGGGGTAATTTATAATTGAAAATTACTTTGCAGTTGGTGGGGCTTGAACCAACTTCGCTCGTTTAGATGTAATAAATCAAATAATTTTCAAAAAGCATTGTCTCCTATACAGATTTCCAACTTTGAACGTTCAAATCTGCATTCAAGATGCTACTAAAATTAATTTATATTGCTACTTTCTTTCCTTCCTCGTCGATTTGCCAAACCTTAAATCAAAAAATCCTTATGTTGCAAAGTTGTTGTGACATCCTTCCTGACTGCTATAATGTTTCGCTCATATTTTTAACACTAATAAAGTTATGATGTTTCGCTAACCATAATAGCTTCGTCGGGAGATGAAAGAAATTTTAATCATTTAAGTGAAATAGTTTTGATTTAACTGTAGAACTTTATTTATACTATGCATCATACAGAATACAATACTCCTCTTGCGGCAAACTAAAGACTAAAATACAGTAGTGTGTAGAAGAGACATACATTTGGCATGTAAATTTAAAACTAATATTATATATAATTTAACAGTTTACTTCTACTGATATTAAAACAGGCGATATTGCGTATGTCATTTTAAAAGTATTTTCTCTCTACTCTGCTTAATATAAAGGTTTATGGCAATAATAGATAGAACAAAAATCAAAGGTCCCAGAATAAACCCCTGCGGGACTCCTGAACTATATGACTTATTACTATTAAACATTACGCACTGAGTTCTTCCAGTTAGATATGAGAAAAGAAATGTTTCCGCTAAATGAAAATAATTCTAATTTTGGGATAAGTATTTGGTGATTCACCCTATCGCCTTAGCTAGGTCTATGTAAATGACACCAAGTTGTGATCCATGTTTAACTTCGTTAGCAACTGAATCACTAATTAATCCCCTGTGGAAATACAAATACCGTTAAAGTACTGGGAACGCAGCAAAAGACATTTTCGTGGGGGAAACACAATATTTTTTTCAACCACTCCTCCCAACCATCCCCAAATGCAAAAACCACCCTCTTTCTTATCTGGGCCTTGCGTGCGAAGATTTGTCGGATCGGTTTTTTTTTTGTTTAAGTCCAGAAAATTAAGCAATTACATGCCCCCTTGTCAGACCTATGGGGTCGGGCGGAGTAGTGTGTGGACGATAGTTACTGAATTTATTGAAATTGGGCAAAAATTTCCGATTCGACAAGACCACGCTCGCACAGACCTGAAAAACCGAAAAAGTGGGTGGTTTCTTGCATAAAAGGGTGGTTTGCGCTAAATTGGGGTGTACACTATTGTCATCATCGTATTCCTCACCCTACAAAACGGGAGGGAGTGAGATGTCTTTTACTGCGTTCCTAGTATTCTAACGTTTTTCGCCTTTTTCTGCAGTTCCACAGGGGACTAAATTGTACACAAATTGGTAATTGTTGATTTACTATGTACACCATCGCGTCGTACTATTGTTTGATTATAATTGGGCTAACAACATATGAGTGCTTCTATCATGTATTACCCTTTCAAATATTTTTAAAGGGCAATAGGACTATTATGGGTCCGTGTTTTTTATAAAGCTAGCGTTTGCACACTTGTGAACGAGAGTTACACATCCTATCTTAAATTTATTGGGAAATACTTTTTCTTTAAGACTCAAGTTACATAACATGACAAATACTTTCGCAAACAGTCCACTATATGCTTCAAAAAAAGGCTATACCATCTACACCAATGGATGCCTTGGGCTTTAACAATTTAACTGCTATTAGTTTAGTACTTTATTTACCTTCTAATACTAGGTTAAAAAGTTGGATATTCATACGTCGCATATACAGTTGGATACGTACTCATAAACAAAGATTAGATTGTCAGTACTTTTTTAAATCAAAATAATAATTTTTCCTGGCTCCGCCTATGACTGTCAGCTCTACAACCGAATCCTGCATCACCTGCCGCAATAAAACCATAAATATTAGTACAGAATTAATGTTTTTCGTGTCGAAGAAACGTATTTATAATACATTACATTTATTATGGTATTCTATCATAAGGTAGTATCGTATATCACAATCCGCGAATACCATTATTGTTCATCAGTGGATTTATAGCTATTGTGTTCGGAGTTGAAGTAGTGACCATTTAAGTATAAACGAAGCAATTGTGAAACGTCTTATGGAAGAAAGGGATGTAGGCACAAATATGTCACTAGTTTTTTTTATCATAATGTGCACGTTAATTCAAGAAAAAAAATCAGTTATACTGATAAATTCATTCAAATTCAAATCATTAAAAAATCATGGCAAGAGTCGCGGGACTGCCGCTTTAAATTTTCAGAAATCAACAAAACACTGAACAATGCATTCCATGCATACCTCGTCAACAGAGATGGCGTCGTCTACAGATGTATAGATTACAGTGGGTGTTTAACCCCTGACATTAAAAGGTATATAATACGTTTGACACATATCTCTGGCTTCATATTTCCTCATCGGATCATTCGATTTTGAGGCGGTTTATTTTATTTGAAAAGATATTTTGTTGAAAAAGTATTTAGCAAAGAGCAAAATTTCATCTCGGTAAACATTCAGGGAACTGCACAAAAATTACAGGAGTCGATAAACGCTTGTCTATACTTTTAAGGAGTATTTCAGCATCCTTCTCTCCCCCCACTAATTTATTATTCATTTCGCCATAAAATCCCGTAGCTACAACTGCAATCCCTGCGTCAGAAGGTATAAATCTATCAATCTGTTTTATATGGATAACCTTAAATTTATGCCCCTGGGTCTACATTATTCAAGGATCCAGACTGTCAGTATGAAGTTAAGTTGTACAAATGTACAATGATCCATCTCAAAAGAGAACGATGCGGAAACTACAGAGAAGATGCACAGCTTGCAAATTAAAGCATCTTATACCATCTAGATGCCACAGAGTTCGTACACTTACTTGCAATGCCCCACTCAAGAAGTGATTGTAATGAAAAACGCTCTCCCCGACAAGTACTAGCACCGACTCCAACAGATGTCGTTTTCAGATCTGCCAGAGAAAGAGAAGGTATCAATATGCTTGCCATCACGATCCTTTTCTATTCCTTTTAAGAGTGAAATAGGCTTAAGAAAAGCTCAACAACTCGATGTAGTAACCCTCAAAAATATACAATAAAATCTTGCATCCTAAATTGTCCATTCCACAACCATATCTCCCTCGACATCAGGAAGGTCGTGGACGTTGAGTTTTCAGAATGTCCATAATAGGATGAGATTCTCTTGTATGCATGATCTGTGCCCACAAAAACACAAGGGTAGGACCAGAAAGCAGCCAATGAACTTGATCTCTTATTCGACAACGAGCGAGCAAATTGTAACTCTCTCACCGAGTTAGAACTTGCTCGGCAAAAAACTGAAAGTACAGCTGCAGAATACAAACTTTCCCCAGCTTTTTGTGTATGTGACTTGAGCTGAGTCTTGTATACTTGGGCGGGATGTTGGTCGCCATAACGTAAATCTAATACGGCCTCTAATACTTTAAACTCCTGTTGCTGCGCCACTGGGTTCGTCTGAAGCAGTTCTGGTGCTTGACCCCTTAATGCTGAAACTAATGCTATAGCCCTCTCTTCATTATTCCAGTTGTCACCACACACAGCAGCCTTAAACTGTCTCTTATATGTCGACCAAGACGTTTATCTGTCAAAGGAGGGAGGTTGTAATCGAGGACCTGATGATACTATTAACTGGAATAGTTTCCCTCCTAACTGTTGCTTAAGGCGTTTTCCTTCTATATCAGTAACTTTTCCTTCGACGCCAGTAACTTTCCCTCCAACTTTATCTTTGACTTCACTGACTTGAGGAGAGCGTCTTGTTACACCATAATTTTTTTAATTCTTCCTGGCGTGCCATTTTCTTCCTTTCTTAATTCTTATAGGTGTTTCATTTATTCCTGTTATCCTCGTGAAGTTTTATCTAGAGGCCGTCCATCATTTTCTTCAATTCCTGACGCTGTCGCTCTCATTCTTCTTTTTTTTAGCGTCTCTTTTCCTGATCTAACATAATTTTTTTAGTTCATCTTTGTCTTCTTGACGTTTCTTTTCTTCCTCTAGCATCGTTTTCCCATTTCGACGAACATATCTTGCATTTGTTTTTCAGTAACTATACGTCTTGTTTCCATTAAAAAAAATTCTCGAAACAGCACCATCAAGTCTTTTTTGTAGTCTGTATTAGGTACAATTAAAATACTTCTAACAAGTCCAGAATATAATGTTCTAGAAATTTTCTCAAAAGGTCACAAATAGGTCTTATTTAATGTTTATTTCATTTTTCAGTTGAAAAAACCTAAATAACTACACTAATTTCAAAATGGAATGTTCTAAAAATGTCCTTAAACAAACACAAATAAATCTTAACCAAGTTAAATTGTTACATTTTTACAACTTCCAGTAAACACCGCAAGCATAGGTCCAATAATTGCAACACGAATTGTCACTAGTCACTGATTTATTCAAGTAAATTACCCTACAGTAATTAGTCCTTAGAATTACACACTAACAACTAGTTTAAGCCACTACTATAGACTCACTACTTATCACTGATCACTTTGTACTAAGCACTGTTTTTTCTCTTGATCTGAACTTTTGACTCTTCAAATTAGAAGTGCCCCAGTGTGTTGGCTCTGCTTCTAATATACTCCATGGCGCTTATTCGAGATCCATCCAGTTCAGTCTAGTCCGTACTCTAGACTTTTCTGGATGAATTTGTCTTCTTCTCTAGTACTTCTATGGTAGGATGCAATGGCGTCATCTCTAGGCCAATTGGCGAACTAGTATTATTATTGCTAGCTTTTCTCTACTCAGGGGTTAAATCTTCCCTTGTAAAAGAGAGTGCACATAACAATATTTTATCGTGTCTTTTTCTTACGTTGTAATTATCACTTTGTATCTATGCTCAACTTGCTACAATATGTTCTGTATGCATGTATCGAAATAAAGATATTTATAGGTTTGAAATCCGCTTTCTAGATTTTATGATGGAGAATTTTTATGTTTTCTTTTATAACACACCTCTTTTAATGCGTTTGTTGAATCCGTCTGTGTTTCAGCCTTTTATAATTAACTAGCTGACCCGACAGACGTTGTCCTTTCACAAAAAGAACTCTCAGTTTTTCCAGAATTTTCGAATTTTTCGGCCAACTTTTTCAATTTCTCTTTCTCTGAAAACCTTCCTCGGACTATTATGAACATCCCTGTTAAAAAAAGCACTTTCAGTTTTTCCAGAATTTTCCAGTTTTCCGGACAACTTTTTCAATTTTTCTTTCCCTAAAAACCTTCTTCGGACTATCAATTTTTCTTTCCCTAAAAACTTTCTTCGAGCTATTACGAATATCCCTGTCACAAAAAGCACTTTCAGTTTTTCCAAAACTTTCCAATTTTCCGGGCAACTTTTTCAGTTTCTCTTTCCCTAAAGACTTTCTTTGGACTGTTACGAATATTTTTTTTTTTAACTTTTATTTATATAGATGAACAAATAAGCTATGCGTAGTGTGTACTGACATGCATGGTGTGTCCTTTACAGGGTGGTGCGGTGTCTTTGGAACACCCTGTACAACTTATACGTTCTTATACAAATTAAGGACCGAAAACTATTGTGCAGTTTCGTGTAAGGTGAATTACTACCAGTGGCTACTAACTATGCAGCACTGATAGAGACAATTTTTTGTCATTCAAAAAAATTTAATTTCATATAATTATGATACGGCCCAAACCATAATTTCAAATAGGAATTTTTCATATTAAATATGCAAGATAAGCGATCCTGTGACGCAGGTTGCCCAGGTGGCATTCTAGATGAAGACAGTTGACATTTAAGGCGTTTCCAACATCCCATTTCAAACAAAAAACATACAATTACATAACAATAGTCCATCTACGCCTACTAACAGGGGATAGTGATGTCCCTAACACGGTTCCGAGATAGCATCTCTCTATCTAAGAGCCCGGATCTCACTTTAAATGCCGAAACGAACACCTGAACGCAGTTATACATCTCGGCTAAGCGAAGCGGTTGATCCAAGGAAAAGGAATCAGATATGTTTAAAGTCAATCCACTATTATGTGGCTTGAATTGATAGACAGGGTTCTTAGTTTCGTAGAGTAACATTGCTGCTTGATCATTTAGCGAGCTACTAAAAAACTATTTGACGTTTAATATAAAGATCTTTTATCTCGTCTTGAATATTAATAACTTGCCTGCTATGTATATATGTATTTCCTTGTGTGTAGGTTGGAAATAAGTGAAAGGGTTGATAACGGTAGTCATATTGAGCGTTTAAAAAATTGAAAGTTGTTTGCGCTATAATATTCATTCATGTAACAACATATTGTCTCAATACCAAGTATCAGTATTAAATTTTTTGAATACGTTTTCAATTTTTATTTTGTAATAAAGTCAGTAATTGTGAGTTGGGCGATCTTGATAATAGTTTTACACTTATTCTATTAAAGAAAAGGTAATAAAACGGTGAAATTAATTTTACTAAGGCAATATGTATTTGTCAATTTATTGATAAGTCTAAAAAAACCGCTGCCCAAGGAATCACTACTTCCACATTCAAATTTTGTATCCAAGTCTTATGCACACTAAATTCCAATGTAATATTTTATTCCCTTTAATAATAGAGCGGGGTGGTAGAGGGGGTGGCTAATGTAAAAAAATAATTTAGAGGCCCTTGGTTCTCGTACACACACTAAATCCCAATTTAATTTTTTACTCCCTTCAATAATAGGGTGGGGCTGGCAATGGCAGAGGAGATAGCTAATGCCAAAAAAAATTTTTTTTGACGTTTCGTTTTTGTATACACACTAAATTACATTTTAATTTTTTTACCCCCTTTAATAATAGGGTGAGGGTGGCAATGGGGGTGGTAGAGGGGGTAGCTAACGCCAAAAGAATTTTTTGAGACCTTTCGTTCTTGTATACACACTAAATCACATTTTAATTTTGTTTATCGTATTTAATAATATGGTGGTGGTGGCAATGGGGTAGTAGAAGGGGGTAGCTAACGCCAAAAACATTTTTTTAGACGTTTCGTTTTGTATACATACTAAATCACATTTAATTTTTTTTTACCCTTATTTACCCCATTTACCCCTGAACCCTTCAACGGATCAAAATATAATCTAGTTCCAGATCTCGTTACAATACATAAGCGTAGTAAATTTCAAGTCAATATTATAAACGGTTCCAGAGTAAACGTGCGCACAAAAAAAAAGTTACATACAGACAGACAGACAGGAATTCTTTTTTTTTTGCTCAATTTTAAAATCTTGACGTTTCATGACATTTTAAGCCTATTTCAACAAAAAATAAATAAAATTTTTGCATTACTATACTTCCACTGGACGTGGAAGTAATAAGAAAAGAAACACCCAAAGAGCGGAGGTGCGCCGCGCCGTATTCAAAGTCGGTTAATATCGTGTCTGAACCGACCCGTGCGGGTAGAAGTAGTCAAATTATACAAATTTCTCAAGAACATCACACTCACACCCATTGAAAAAAACAAGTGCAGAGATTTTTGAGAATGTTAAATACGATGGAAAGTTTATTAAAAACTTACCAGGCATCACAGCTAGATTAAGATAATTATAATAATAACACCACAGATAATTACGACCCCCTTTATCCCGGAAGGCTCTAGAAGAGCCTTGTGTGGGAGGGGCCTAATTGCTTAATTATACACCTTGGGTTTGGAAAAAACAGCAAAATGCTGCATTTAATATATTTAAAGAGATTTTAGTTGTCAAACAATCGATGTTGCAGTAATTTGACCTCAATAAGCTTGTAGAATGGAGCCAAAAAAAGTACATAGTAGAGCGGCATTCTCATCAAAGGATTTAGCTGTTATTTAATCCTAAGCAGTACCTCGTTCTAACATAGAATATATTAAATTTTATCCGTTTCTGCCTCCTACCAGAAATGAAAACCACGACTAGGACATTCTGTGTAATTGCCATACTCGATTAAATGGGTTGAATATGTGAACGTACCGCATTTATACCTAATAATTTGGTGACTGCTGTGAAATAGGCGGAGCTTTTATAGACGAAGGTCCCGGTGATCACTAACTATTTACAGATAACTTCTCAAAAAAGTTTGGACTATGCATCGAGATACGTATAATATGTTAATAAAATAAAGATTAGGAGTATTATTTTGTACTTAGGGAGACAACAAAATGTGACATTTGCTAGAAATCATAGAAAAAAAATTGAAATATAAATAGTAGTTCAAAAATCCCACTTACTTCAACCGCCATATTGGAATACATCATCTTCAAATTTTTCTTTCACAACGCACAACCTTCTATGTCTTCAGTAATCCCACCAAACGTTTAAATTAATTCCGAAGTAGGTAAACGTTTTACGCCGCCATATTGAAACCGCCACTTTTAATTTCTAGATTTCAACGCCAGATTTAAAATTTACACCCTCAAGAACCCTGATACACGATTTTTTAAAGAATTTTTACGGAAAACAAAATTATTGGCATGTTTTACAATTCGTGCCCCGCTGTGCGCCGGCGCGAACATATACGCGAACTAGGCGGCCGCCTAGAGAGGCAGAATCTAAGAGGAATCTACACAACAATAGACTAGATAAAAAATGGTGAAATGACACAAATCCATCTAAATAAAAATTAGATCTGGACAGTAGAATACTATACAGTTAAGTAATGATAATGTGGCCATCCGTCTGCACCCTGCCTGATGAACCAGACATTGAAATTCTAATAATTTGTTTAAGGGCGTTCGCCGCACCTTCGGAGACGGATCTTTCAACTCTAGGAACGTAGATGAAATGCAAAATGTTATTCTTATTGTCGATTCAAATTGATTCAGTATAAGAATACAATGTGGGGGTGAGCGTGGGTGCGTCTTTACTATGTACATACTTCGATATGCGATGTAAAGCAACGCCAGGCGCAGTTAATAGTTGGATGGGTGACCGTTCCAACGAAGACCGCGTCCACGCCTCAAACATCTTCCAGCGGCTTGTATATCAGTGTATGGGCGGAAGCTATACATATGGGGGCTATATCATCCTTCGGAGGGGATGTAAAGCCGTCGGTCCCTTGTCTATTAAATGTTAGGCAAGTAAAAGATCCCTACTCTTCTTAAGGGAAGAGGTTCGGCAAAATTCCTGGTTGGGGGTAGCTCGTCTACAGGCGTCGGTGTTAGGCCACAGTAGCGGAAATAGGCCGACGTTAAATAAATGTATAAAAAAAGAATGCAATGTATTCCAGTTATAGTTAGAGTCGTGCATCTGCGTTTTCCCTTTAAACGTAATTTGACTTTGATAAATTTCTAGGAGTGAATTTAAAATTTGGTGAAATTCTATCCACTACAATTTGAAGCATTTGAAAGTACCTGCTGCGTAATATGTGAAGTTTAACGTCTAAGACGTTGCATGAGACTTTCCAACGGTGGAGCGTACTTTATAGTATGAACATTAAAGGTGCTTTCCCAATGCAAGCGACAGCGACCGGAGACAGAGACATATACCACGTGACAAGCAGAGACCAACGACAGGGAGGGCTACTCTAGAGCACCTTTAGTAGCCCTCTCTGTCGTTGATCTCTGCTTGTGCTCGGTCTCCGGTCGCTATCTCTGGTCGCTGTCGCTTGCATCGGGAGAGCACCTTAAAGGGTTTATGGTCCACGGGTCGCCCATTGACTGACCTTGGGCAACTGTGACCTATGACCACTAAACCACTTGAGAAATCGTGTTTGTAACCCTCTTAAGGATTTCACATGGTTATCAAATTTCCTTAGTGTCCTTAAAATGATATAGTCGTTCAAACTCGAATCAGCACGTCACTCGACATAATAAATTCTTCGTATAGATCCGCCGTACAATGCAGTAACGTCATTTGGATAAAATATCTGAATTCATGAGTCCGGGCAGATGCATTTTCGACAAATTTTCTGCGATCAATAGGAAACCCATACGTCTATCTACTCGGCAGACGCTGAGTATTGTAACGTTATCAAGATACGTAACTTTATTTCATTATGTATCTATAAATAATGTTACAAAAAAGAGACTTAGCTATCAGCTATCGTTATCTTTGACCGTAGATAAGAAAATTTAGTATCTTTGACAGCCTGACCTAACCCTACCCTACTTTTACGGTATTTTGTTGTTTGGATTTTGAAAGGTTGAAACCAGTGTGCAGTTTAGTAGGAACATAACCTCAAGAAACATAAGTATAACGTTAGCGTACATATATAACGTTAACTTTATCTGTTCGTAAATAACGTAGACCGTTAACGTTATTGGCGTGAATGTATTTACTAATTGAAACTGCGCATGCGTAGATGTCAAAATAGCCTTACAATATTTTACGTCTGACTGCTCAACAACTCCCTATTGTCCTCTGGGGTCAGAGCATCGATCTACATAGAATATTTCATTTGCAGAAAAGAGTATTAAGAATAATTTTTAATATGGCATCCCGAGACTTTTGCGCGATACCATTAAATATAATAAACCCTTCATAATTACCTGTATTTATTTAAACTATTTATATACATCCATAGTTTTAAAAGTACGTTATTAACATGTTGTGTTAAATATGAACATAATACAAGAAATCGAGGACAAGTCAGAATACATTTTGGCAGACACATTAAGTCAAATATAAGTATTTAACAAGACCAATTTAAATATCTATATTAATTGCGAATGCAGAAATTCATCTACGGAATAAAATATGCCCGTAGCTATTTATATAACAAAGTATCTGCTAATATTAAATTAGGTAGCAGTGTCAAAAAACTATTTACCTTTCTATGCAGTAATTGCTTCGACTCTTTGAACGAATTCATGATTTTTTAATCAATAGGGGAAACTTCAATTACTTAAGGTTAAGTTATTCTTAATTAAATTTAAAGCTTAAACATTGAAGTTGTATATTTTAATATTTAAATGAATTTCCTTCCCTTGTGTCTTAAAATAGTCCAATTCTATTTGTATTTAATGTAGAATATGCTAAATGTATTTCTTCTTTAATCAAATTAGAAAAATATCATAGAAAATAATTAAGACTCCTAATTAATAAAAACACCTTCTACATATTATTACTTTCTATAAACAATGTTATATATGTTATGTTTTATTATCTACTATTTCTTTACTTGTTTTTATATGCAAATTGTCATTGAATTAAAGTCAGTCTCAAATTAAACATTCTATTTACTATATTATTTATATTAAATCATAAATTATAAAGTTCCATGTTGAAACATCAACCTCCGGTACTGATTTTCACAGCAGTTAAACTCTTAATTAAATTCATTAAACCGACAAATAGCTGGAGCTCTTAAAAAATTACCAATTGATACCCATAACGATTCTCCAGGGTAAACACAATTAATCTCTTCCATATTGCAAGTTTGATCGGAACAGAAGAGAGCACCCCAAATTAGTGATGGCACATTAAATCTATAGCCATGCAAACACCATATACTATCATCTGCGTACACGAATCTTCATAAAAACCAGTTGATCTCAATCACCCTCTGCTATAAGGCCCCTTTTCCAAAGGTGGTGTAATATCAATGTCCGAATTAATTAAGGTCTATATAGTAACTGCATATGGATACGAATTATGCTGCTTCACTGGAAGCTGTTTGAAATTCACCCTTGGAGGCGATTACATAAGGGCGGTTTTTGTTTTCTTGTAAAGTGTCGGATGTTTGTTGGTCGGATTAATAGTGTCTATTGAGCGTGTTTTATTTCATTGTTGGTATTTGTTGTCTACTTTTGTTAGGTTGGCAATGTGCAAGTAGTTGCTTTTGTTTGGTATTTATTTTAGTAAGCTGGGAAGCATTCATGGGATTTTTTTGTGAGGATTAGCGTCAGCCTTAATCCGCCTTTTTTGAAATTTGTTACCAGCATTCAATTTGAATTCATGGCAATTGACCAATGATCCGGTGTGCTTTTCGCATTACTTTATTACAATGAACACAATTGGATCGGTCCTAATGCATGGAAATTCGGATATTATTTTTCAGAAAATGTAAAAGATAATAAGTATGTAGAACATTTTTTGATCAAATAGAAATCCACGTATGAGGAAATAACCAATCAAAACAACATTACACTGGTAATCTCCCTAGGACAATTATCACTTGTATCATCCAGTTTGTCAGTTTTTTTTAACAATGTCACATTACGATTTGGTTCTTCAAATAGCTCAACAAATACAACTAAGAGTAAACACTAAACGTGGGATAGATTTATGAACTTTAATAAATAGTTTTCAATAGATAATTTTCTTAGAACAATTATTACAAATAATTTTCTTAGCACTTGACCCTCAAACGTTGATAAATAGCTTATAGTTCTATAACAACTTACTCAAGTACTTTGTTTTGAACAACATCCCTCCACACCACACGGCATCGGACCATTAACAAGTAACATAAACTATATCTACTGGACTATCTATGATTGAGTGCTTGAAAAAAATGTATAACTCGACAAATAGCTGTATAACCACTAATATATTTGATTTTACACCTAGAAGATTAAGAAAATATTAAAAATTTTGTCTTTTTTGTCTATATAAGATAATAATCATTTTCATCATGATATTTTTCAACTACGAGATTTTAGACACCATATTTAGTGGATTTTGTGAGTCGGAAAAAAAACCAAAAAATGTAAGTATTTCTTGACGCGACCAGACCACCTCCCTCCCCCCCGTTTTCGAGGATGCTGAAAACGATGGTGGTGGACAAAATTCTTTTTAGGCATGCACAACCTCCCAAACCGCCAAAAACACCCCCAAATTCCGTCCGACAAACACCGGCCTTGAAGCTCATCTCCGATGCAAACCCACCTCCCAAACAGCCAAAAACACCCCGGAAAAGGGAGTGAAACGCGAAGGAGCGGGCTTCCGTCCGACAAACATTGGTTTACCCCAGTTTTCGAGGATGCTGAGACCAACCCCAGCCTTGAAAATCATCTCCGATACAAACCCACCCTATAACGTTGAGGGGTGTGATGTTCACTTCGATGAAAATCAAATTTGTAATCCTACTTGTAAGCGTCCTAGATTAAATTGACTTAATCAATACATAGATATAATCAACTCAGGTGAGATTTCCAAGACTGGCGTTGGTCTCCACATTCTCGAAAACGGACGAGTACACTGGTTTTGTCGTGGGGAGAAGGAAACTGCAGTTTCACCCCTTTCGAGGTCGGGTTTGGCCGTTTGTGGGTGGATTTTACATAGGGGATCGGGCTAGGGTTTTTATAGGGGATGATAGTCAAGGCCGGCGTCGGTCTCAGCATCCTCGAAAACGGGGGTAAACCAATATTTGTCGGACGGAATCCCGCTGCTTCACGTTTCACCCCCTTTTCTGGGGCGTTTGTGGCTGTTTGTTTGTGGGGTGGGTTTGCATCGGGAATGATTTTCAAGGCTGGCGTCGGTCTCAGCATCCTTGAAAACGGGGATAAACCGGCGTTTGTCCGACGGAAGCGCGCTCCTTTGCGTTTCACTCCAATTTGGGGGTGTTTTTTGGCCGTTTGGGGGGTTGCGCATGCTTAAAAAGAATTTTGTCCAAAATCATCGTTTTCAGCATCCCCAAGAACGGGAAGGGGAGGTGGTCTGGTCGCGTCAGAAAATACTTACATGTTCGTCCGACTCACAAAATCCACTAATTTTTTAGTTATCTAATTTAGGTGGAGACTCTTAAGTTATTTCTTTTTTTTTTTCAAATCCTTCATCACATTATATGTACTTCAGGTACTTCATTAAAGAGGGTATTTGGTTCAGCGACCTATGTTGAAAGGAAGTGGGAGGCGAGATGATTTGTAACCTAGCCATATTCACAAATTATACATGTCACCGATTTCGAGATATCGCCGTTCTTTCTAATTTTACATAATTCTGCAACTTTTCCTACATAATTTTTTATAAAATATCTTTCAGTATTTCTATATACTCAATTTTTTTTTTTTAATAAATTTAGTTGTTTATTTTATCGATTTAAAATAATGGGATCTACATCCTTTATATGGACTTATATTTATTGGATTATTAAATCAATTATTATTATTATTATGATAGAAAAGTATCCCTAACCAGTGAAATTTCCTAAAACGCATTGTTGAAATATCGTACTTTGACTCTATAATCCATTAAATAAAGAATATGCAATACAACAGGAGTTTAAATAACTTCTCAATTAGTCCTCCGTCCCTCGTCCTCCGTCCTTCATCCTCTGCCCTTCAGTCTTCGTCCTTCATCCTTCGTTTTTCGTTCTCCATTCGTCGCTCTTTAAACTGGTACCTATCAAACATACAGTTTATAAGATGGTAAGAGTTCTTGCGCAGAACGAAATGAAATTATTCCTATTATGACAATGAAAAAATAAAATAATGAAATCATAAATAGGCGCTTATTAATTTTCATGATCAAAATGAGAATAAACTTTTGGTTTGTGGATCAGTTGCCCCAACTAATCCATCTTCTACATACGAAGCTAATATGACCTTTTACCATTTCCCTCTAGAATATACAAAAGTGAATCGAGCTTCATTCGATCTAAATCCCAATTTTAAAAGAAAACTTCTAAAACATCTGTGCCGTCGTCATATCCCTCTGGTTGTTTCATAAGGACAGTTTCTTCGAGTTATCCATACAAGAACGCTGTTGATATGTCGAACTGTGCAAGGAGTATCTATTCGCTCGCAACAATGTTTAAAATTGAACGCTTCGTTCCTAACTTTGCTACTGGACTGAACGTCTATACCGCGGTTGACTGACCTCTGATGACTAGTCTAGGCTTTTATTTGTCAATGCTGGCGTCAGGATTTGTCTTCAAACGAAAAACCCACTTATATGATATTACCTTGACACTTTCTGATAAAGGTGTGAATTTCCAAGTGGTTTTAATTCAGTGAAACACAATTTCACTCTCCATAAATTTCCTATGCTCGGCACTACTATTCGAAACTACTTCGAACGTTTCTGAATTTTCCATCATATTAATGAATTCCTCCCCTGCCATGGCAAAACCATCGAAGTATTTCGGTTTTCTTGACATCGGACTATCTTTGGGTCGTTGTCCTGGTGACAATCGAAAATCTTCATCCTTGAGGTCGCTGTCAGCTCCAGTTTTTCTTCCAGGTTCTATTTTATCATATTTTCGCCCTCATTTTCCTCACACTCTTCCTCTAGGAGTTCTCTATCAGGCTCGACAGCTCTTAGTGGCAAATGGACTTTTAATCACACTCTCTAAGATTCTCCAGAAATTGTACGTCTCTGAATAAAATAATTTTGAGCCCCTTTTTAAAATAAACTTTATATCTTTTGCCACCCTTTACAACCTTCTCGTCCATCTTCCCTCATCTCTGAATTAGGACGTGAATATAGCAAGAAGACCCGATTATATATAGATGTTTTATGCTCCGCTTTTGGATTGACGCCTTTTTCATTTAATGATTGTTCAGTTCCCGTCAATAGCCCAATAAAATGGGACGAAATTGGTCGATTTGGATAAAATAGTTCAGAGCGGGCTGAAATTTTGGGAAAAGGCTTATTTTGTATTACTTTTTAACATATCAAAAGTCTCCACTCGTAGACGCCGGCGGAGGGGAAGGGGGAGAAAATAGTTTGAAAAAATCGGTTATTCGCAAAAAACTGGGAAGTATCAATTTTATTGTAAAATATGTACACATGAAAATTATAGATAATAAAAACCTTCACAATTTTTTTTTTTTTTTTAATTTCGTACCTATTGGAGTCGAGACAGATTTTTTGAAATTTTGACAGTTTTGCGACGCAACGGAAACGCGCGCGTTCTTTGCTAAAATCTCAAAAATTGTCGTTCGGATCGCAAAATGTTTCAAATGAAAGTTGTAGAGAATTCGATTACGAACAATTACTTTTTACTTTTCTTTTCCATTCGATCAATATTGGCAGAGATATGAATATTTAAAATCTTTATAGCGCTCTATCAGAATACTTAGTTCATGAGAAAATCAATAAAAACTCGAAAACGATAGATCGTACGCACATAGTGTACCTAATGAATGTTATTGAATATCTTGGATGTAAAAAATCGCTTTGATAACGAATGAATGGAGATAAAAGTTCTTGCAGAAAAATCTTAATTTATAATAAAAAAGAAATTTTTGCTCATAGCTTTAAACATCTTTAATTCGTGAACCGTTCATCGTATGAAAGTCACTTGGAGCTCATTTTACAGGTAATTTAATTCTCTTCAATAATTCGTCATTATTGCTTAAAGCCTATCAAAAAATAGCTATTTGTCAAAATGCACTTGAAAATGACAATTGTTCATGTTTTCCCTTTTATCCCCATTCACCCGTTATCAAAATGATTTTGTACATACACCAGCATATTCAAAATTAGATTAACTTGCGTACGATCTATCGTTTACGTGTTTTTATCGATTTTATCATGAAACAAGTATTCTGATAGCGCGCTATAAAGATGTTTAAAAATTCATATCTTTGCCAATATTGATCGAATGGAAATGAAAAATGAAAAGAAATTATTCGTGATCGAATTCTTTACAACTTTTATTTGAAACATTTTTGAGATTTTAGCGAAGAATGGGACTTTTGATATGTTAAAAGCACCACAAAATAAGCATGTTCCCAAATTTCAACCCGCTCTGAATTATTTCATCCAAATTTTACCATTTTATTGGGTTACAAAATATATGCTGTAAGACGTAAACTCTCTGGATTGGAATACTTGACTGTCCTTACCATATCGCTTTTGCAGTAAGCATCTTCTTCAGTACACATTTTACTTGTGATTTCTCTTTGACAATGAAGACATAGTAACACAACTAAATACCGATTTTTCTTAAAAGAAGATTCGTTGAAAGGTTCACATCAGTTGCTTAGATTTAGCTGCGTCCTTACTAATACCGAATGGTATAACGATGTGCCTTTTCATAAATGCACAACTCGCAGAGTTCCTTCCCAAATTTAACCTTAATGCCTGACTCTTTCAAGTAATTCTTTGACATGCCTTTTATCTTGATGTTTGCACCTCTCGCGGTACAACTATTGGCAACAGTAACATTTATACTCGTCTGTTGTTCGGGGACAAGTGATTTGAATGCTGCCAGCACTGTTTTACTATCAACAACAAGTCAATACCTGGCGATTGACTGATTTCGCTATTTTGATTTCTGTCCTGAATTTTTAAGACAGAGAATATTCTAGAAATTGTCGGGACATACTATCTTTAAATGACAGATTCTGCTTTTGTTGATAAAATTTGAATTGTTCCTATTCCAGGTGCCAATGTAGTTCTCAAACTCCGTAAATTCACGGACAGATGCGGGAAATTCAATTCATTACTTGTTTTGCTGCTCCCATGTCTATCCATCAATCCGCTGAACTCATTTCAGTTGTGCAAATTTCGTCGCAAATTGAAATAAGAGTTACATCGGTCTTCTGCACTCTTCTACACAATGTTCCTTCTTTTGGAAGTTATCAGTGACGGTCCCGTTTTTGGTTGACTGATTTTGTCTCTAATGTCTCTGGAATGAACTTTACGCTGCCTACAGCGAAGTTTCTCTCAAATGTTTACGGATGCAACGTTAGTTCACCAAATATGTTTTCCTCGTTCTTAAAATCAGTCTAATCGCAGTCTTAATCAAATTTGTTAAGAAAATTTTACAAAGTTACCAGCATTAAATTAAATCGGGCAATACGTTCTCAACTTTAACTCCAAATCCATTGTTTAATTCGTTCCACAAGCTCTGTAGTTTTTGCATTGGGTATAGAAACATCATAGCCTAGCATCCAGCTAAAGGCGAAAAATCATTACAGAAAGCTGATCTTTGGATGTTGCTTCGAACTGCTGCTTCAGTACCTCGAATCATTCTTCGTCTCTTCGTCTGTGAGTAATATGGAAATTGTGTCTTTGATAATTGATATTGATGGGTCGGTTTGGGACATTTCCCAAACCGACTTTCTCATCATTTGCCTATGAATTTCTGAAACTCTGCAACAGCAACTGAACTCGCAAACATCGACTGTATTTAAGCCTACGCAGTATTTCTCCTAAGCATTCTGGTTTTACCAACATGTTATCTATCGCGTCTAATGCTTCTTCGTGATGGTCAATCAGATCTCGAATTTTACATATCCGGATGGCCCAATCTAACTCACTAGTCAAAGATTTTATATATTTCTCCAAATCTATCCTATAATTTAAGCGTTCAAGCACGTTTGGACTTATGTCTAGCATCTATAACTTTATGAATATTTGTACAGAATTTTCTTTTATTGCACCAAATACAAATCTATTATAACTGACATTAGAAGTCACTATGGAATAAATTTTTGATTTAAATGTTAATGTTAATTATAAACTAATACCCTTTTTTTAATTTACTTAACATTTTGTATACCAATAGATGACTAAATTGATGTCACACTTTATTACCAGTAACACTAGCTTTTTAGCAGGTGACCAACCTTTCTATTGATATTGATAAATAGAATAATTTTGGCTTTGCAAAGGTAAATTGAAGTGAAAATTAATTTTTTTTTTATCACAGATATGATGGTCCAAACGAGTGACCCACTAATTATTAAAACACCGTTCCAATCACTACGAACAGTTCTGTAAATGGACTGAATTCCTTTTCACGATGTATGGAACAAACGCATTTCTATATGTATTAAACACAGAAAAGAATTCTATCAAAAAGCAATATCAAATGGGCCATTGTAAAAAATAGGAATGTCATCGTATTAATTGAAAATATAATACGCGGCAATTAGTAGGCATGATGATATCGGCTGCAAGGAATGTGTAGACAAAAGAGACCTCATGTGGAGGAAGTGATTGCTACTGTACGCTTCGCTCCGACGCCGTCAGAGGTACTGCTTTGACTCACACGCGCAAAATGCCGCCATGATGGGGCAACTTTGCTACCCAAAAACTCTTCTTTTGTTGTTTGTTAACTAATTAAGGACGAGGAGATGTAGGTCTGCTTTTCTATCCATAATTATCGCTTTTTATTTTCTAGTTTCCCGAATTCTTGGTTTGTATCATGTGCTATATTCTTACTGTAAATTATGCTTATTTTCATTTTGAAAGGTGGATATTGGAATACAACATAATTAGAAAATAATAATAATAATAAGCTTCAGATATTTAAGTTTTTCATAATAATAATAGATAAAAGGAGTATCTAACTGAATTAATAGGTTATTCTGCATTATGCACCTGTTTATATCCTATACCGGGGGCGGCATTTAACTTATTTCAAGACCAATGCATTTTAGAAAAAAAATTCAAATAAAAATTGTTTTGTATTGAGGGGGAAGCAAAACGATGACCCGTAACTTTGAAATATACTAATTGCTTAACAAGATTTTTGGTTACTTTTAGTTATCCAAAACTATTAATTACTTTCACGTCCAGTGGAAGTGTAGTAATGCAAAATTTTTTTTGTTAAAATAGGCTTAAAATGTCATGAATCGTCGAGATTTTAAATTTGAGAAAAAAATATATCCTGTCTGTCTGTCTATCTGTAACTTTTTTGTGCGCACGTTTACTCTGGAACAGTTTATGATATTAACTTGAAACTTTTTCTTGGTTTGGCATTAGCCACCCCCCCCCCCCCCCCCCCCACTAACACCCCAATACCACCACCATACTATTGTCAAAGGGAGTAAAAAAATTCAAATGTGATTTAGTGCGTATACAATAACGAAACGTCTCAAATTTTTTTTTGGCATTATCCACCTCCTCTACCACCCCTATTGCAACCCCCACCCTATTCATAAAGGGAGTAAAAAAAATTATTGGGATTTAGTATGTGTACGAGAACCAAGGGCCTCTAAAATTTATTTTGGCATTAGTTACCCCCTCTACCCTCTACCGCCCCTATCGTATTGTTTAAGGGTACAAAAAATTAAATTGGGTTTTAGTGTGCATACGAGAACCAAGGGCTTCTAAATTGTCTTTTACATTAGCTACTCCCTCTACCAGCCCATTGCCACCCCCACCCTATTATTAAAGGGAGTAAAATATCACATTGGAATTTAGTGTGTATAAGACTTGTATACAAAATCTGAATGTGAACGTAGTGATTCCTTGCGCAGCGGTTTTCAGAAAGAAAGCCAACAGAAGAAACAAAATTGAAGAAGAAATAAAGTTTGAGAAGCCAGAATTCAACTTATTCTCATTTGTACAATTTAAGACCACCGAAACTAATTTCATACGTTGTGTTATTTTTCTAAAGTTGACAATTTATGATAAAAATATAATGTTTGTCTGTTGGATATGTTTGTCTAATAAGTTTAACTTTTACGACAACTTTTTTTCTGTTGTACTCCTTTCTAAAAACCGCTGCCTAAGGAATCACTACTTCCACATCTAGATTTTGTATCCAAGTCTCATACACACTAAATCCCAATGTAATATTTTGCTCGCTTTAGTGGCAGTGGGGGTGGTAGAGGGGGTGGCTAATTCCAAAAAACTTTTTAGAGTCCCTTGGTTCTCGTATACTTACTAAATCTCAATTTAAGTTTTACTTCCTTTAATAATGAGGTGGGGTGGCAATGGGGGTGATAAAGGGGAGTGGCTAATGCCAAATAACTTTTAGAGTTCCTTGGTTCTCATATAAACACTAAATCCCAATTTAATTTTTTACTCTCTTTAATAATGGGGTGGGGGTGACAATGGGGGTGGTAGAGGGAGCTAACGCCAAAAAAAATTTTTCAGACGTTTCGTTCTTGTATACGTACTAAATCACGTTTTAATTTTTTTTACTTCCCTTCATAATAATGTGGTGGTGGTATTGAGGATGATAGTGGGGGGGGGGGTTAATTTCAACAAAAATTCGTTCCAAATCTCGTTATAATACATAAGTGTACCAAATTTAAGTCAATATCATAAACGGTTCCGGAGTAAACGTGCGCACAAAAAGTTACAGACAGACCGACGGACAGAACTTTTTTGCTCAAATTTAAAATCTCGACATTTCATGACATTTTAAGCCTATTTGAACAAAAACAAAATAATATTTTTTTGCGTTACTATACTTCCACTGGACGTGGAAGTAATTAATGGTTTTGGTTTCCTAAAAGTAGCCAAAAGTCTTTTTAAGTAATTAACATCTTATAAAGTTGAGTTCGGATAAAAAATCTGTCAGATAAAACTTATTTCTTTTTCTACATATCATGAGTTTAAACATATTTAGCCCCCATACCAAGAAAGAATAAATTATTAATGTATATTAAGAGCAGTATTGGCTCCAGGACAGTGCTACACTGGAAAACCCCAATTTTCGTAATAAGTGATTCACTTAAAAAATAAGAAATTTTAGCAAATTGAGTTCCATTTGGTATATAACTTCTAATTATATCTAGTGGCAGATTCCGTATATCATAGGGTTGTACTTCGTTAATTAAAATATCAAACGAGACAATGTCAAAGATTTTGATAAGGTCCAAAAACACAGCAATACTTATTTTGTTTTCCTTCAAAGAGTTATTTATATAATTTACGACATGAAATATTCTTTGGGCAAGCATAAAGTATCATTTAGAGAGGTAAACATAAACTAGACATTTTCCAGCAGCAATTCGATTTGATTATTTTCATTATTAAGCTTCTCAATATAGAGCTGAGTTTTCAGATGCTTCTAAGGACAATATCTAACAGAATAAGTATAGTCATTGTTTAGGTTAAACATGTAGTTTCCCTCGGCTGGTTCAGTAGTTTGGGTAAGTACTATGTAGTGATAATGAGGTGTTGTTTCGTTTCGTTGCAGATATGGATGTTGATGCAGATACATTGCTCCGGGATTTGCTAATACTTCCTCTAGAAGAAGAAGACGCAGAAGAATACTTTTTTTAAATCGTACATTTTCTTCCTAAGATACCCTAATGCATATGTGGTGAATAGTATTTATAGTAAGTATATCAACGACGGCATTTTTTTTAACATATAATTTCGAAGAATTCAATATTACATTTTTTAGAAATTGTTAGAAATATTTTTTGAAAACAACTGCCCTCAGTCGCTCTAAGAGATCGAAATAAAAAACTTAGAACATTCAAGAACAAATAAATATTTTCATAAACACTTTTAATCAAATTTTCGTAAGACAATGTAAATTATAACTGAAAACGACAGTTATGCACTAACGTCACTGCAGACCAGATGAACGGGTTATAATAAATCTCGATCGACCACATCTTGGTTACAGCAATTAAACCGAGGGTTGTGAGAGTTGACAAGGCTCTGATTGAACCCCACTTGAGCCGGTCCAGTAAGCTTACTCTCGCCTCGCTCTGCTTAATCAATTCACATTCATATTATATTAATCACATTAGGCTGAAATAAGAGGGTCCTCCACTTACCAACGCCATCAAAATCCATATCATGAGGTTTTAATATTTCATTTAATCGTGCGGAATTCTTTAAATGTTCTTGAAAATATTCGTAAAAAATTTTATTTCCGATTATTTGGTATAGTCTATATGTATGTACAAATAAAGTATTAGAAATACTGCTTCAATCTCATTTTACAAGAATTAATGTGACTCGACTTTCGACTTGGTTTTTGCACTAAAAATACTGGTAATGACGGGTTATCCTTTGTTAAATATTTTTAAGACGTCTCTCTAGACGTTATCGTAGTTAAAAATGAGTGCAATAATACCGATTTTAAAAGTAGTATCACCTACGAAACCTGAACAATGGCGACCAATTGATTTATTGCTGATTGTGGATAAGATATTGAGCCACCAGTTGCATAAACTTGTTGAAAAAATAACATGTTGATTATAGATTAATCTGATTTTCGAGAAAACCATTCTATGAAACGGCTTTCCAATATATTTACGTCAAATGAAGGTAGAAAATTAGTTAGTATAAGTAGGTGGCAGAGTTTATGGATCTATAGTGGACTCTTGAGGCTGTTAATAAACTTTTGTTAATGAAAAAATTGTATAGATACCGTATTGGAAGTACTGCAATACAGGACGAAAATTTTGAATAAAATGCCAAGTAACATAGAAAAACATAATATTTTAGTCGCAAACTCCTCTATAAAATCCTTATTTTACTATAAGAAACGTAACCAAACTGCAACCAACAGCTACTCTCCGGGCTATGTGCCCCGCCGAGCGCTGAATTACAAGTTACAAGCTAGCGCGTTAAGTGTAATAATTGCATATTACCATCAAAACGCTAATGCTTCGATTGCAACAGACATTGGACCGCTGGATGGCGCCTGCTGACTCTTTTACATGTCGCTATCCCAAATATACCGAAATGTACTAAATAGTCAAGTGATCCTCGTGTCGGTCGTCACATGCCTACTTTGCACTGACGAGAGCCAACAGCTCGAAACTGCAGTCTGCAAGTGGTGCGTGACGACTGGCACGAGAGCTCCTTTAAGTAGGATCAGTCTTTCGGCTGGTGTTTGTTGCAATCGAAGCATTAGCGTTTTGATGGTAATATGCATTATTACACTTAACCCGCCAGGCTTGTAACTTGTAATTCAGCGCTCGGCGGGGCACATAGCCCGGAGAGTAGCTGTTGGTTGCAGTCTGATTAAGTTCCTTATAGTAAAATAAGGATTTTATAGAGGAGTTTGCGACTAAAAATATTATGTTTTAATATTCCGCCCTCTAAAAGCATATTTGAGATATTCATTTTGTCTTGAATCAGTTGTATGGACATTTGTTTGCTGATGACACTATTCACTTTATCTCGTAAAGATTAATACTCTTAACAGTAAATTTGATATTTTGAATGATTGGTTATGTGGTATTAAGTTGAAAGATTCGGAGAAACCAAACTTATGGTTTGGGTACTAAATCTATTTGCAAAACATTTTGAAGTAAGAATTATGCAATAATGATCAAACCAAGTACCGAAGTACCTAGATGCCCAAACACGGTTAGCGGGCTCATGTAAAGGGTTATGTAGATCATACAGCGATAGTGAAATGATAACGGTCTTAGAGTATAGCCAGCTAGATGGTTTTGTCGAGGTTAACTATTTTTGTCAAGTAAATGAAGTATAGTAACAACATTTTAATTATGATCTTATCTACGTAATGTAGAACTCTGCAAGTAAGATCAGTAGAAATATAACTATTGCAATTTTTTCAATAAAATCATGTATCCCATTAAAGGCAGCTCCCTACTTTATCCAATATACTTAATAGTTGTATCAAAGAGCATTTAAACAACACCTTCAGTGGGTGCAGATGAGAATATAAATATATATAATAAAAGCAATTTCTCAATGTCTGTAATGGTCCTCGGGTTCTTCACATCTCCAGTTCATGCCAATTCTTCTTCTTCGCACTACTGTTGAATTCTGCTAGGACCTAGAAAATAGAAGCTATATATTACTCATTTTAAATACCTATCTATTTTAAAGGTTTTCTACAATTCAATTCAGTTGTTACCTACTTCCATTCTGATAGATTTTACAGATTATTTGCTTCTAGCATTATCAAGTATATTAGATAATTAATTCTATGAATTTCTGTTAAATAGCCAATCGTCGCGATCTCGTGTTTGCTTAAAATTTGCATCTGTTACCTCTCGAGTAGGTAAAAATCATGTAAAATTTTATCGATAATGATCCTATAATCGACTTTTAAAAGCAGATCGGTAAATTTATTTATAAACCGTAATGTCGTCTACTGTAGATTCTTTTATCCATTGAGAATGGTAACACCGTCGTAATTTTATTTCAGTGTTTCATTATACCGACTACATTCTTTAATTCAAATTATACTAAAATTAGTCAATCTGTTCTACTTATCACAAAAAGATATTATAATTGCATTTGCAGAACTAACATTTAAAATATTTCCTGTTCCAGAGTTGAAGAAGAAAATTATGAATCCCTTTCACACAATAGACAATTAGCAAAGGGTCTGAACAAAACACATAATGACCCGTACCAGTGTACGAGTGTAATTCATAAAAACCGAAAAAATATTTAAAAGAGTGCCGGTTAGTCAAACAACAATGGGCAGATTACAATAGACAAAGTACCATGCTTACCGTCATGTCACATTAGTTATGATTGATCGAGCCGAGCGCCCCACAATTTTCAGACTTCCTAGCAATGGATATAAGGTGGATTATCCTATGCTGAACAAAGGTAGATGAAATTCTGTGAGAAAGCACCATCGCGGTCACAGAATGTCAGGACGACCTAGACAGCTTGGCCCCTCGATGGAATAAATTTTAGGGTTTGATTTTTTGTAAACAACCATTTTTATTACTGTATTTTATTTTTATTACGTCTAATACTACGTTGTATACGTATTGTAGTCAAACAAGCTTATTGTTCTTGGCTGTATAAATGTACAAAGTTTTTTGCAAAGGAGAAACCCGTTTTTAATTTATTTATAGTTATATTCGTGCCTAGGTAATAAAACGTGTACTCTTGGGCGGGATGTTTGTAATGCTCTTGAAAGAAGTATAATAAATGAAGAGCGTAAAAAACAAATTTAAATGTACTTATATGATCATACGAATTATGGGAATTGCAGGTATGTAGGTTGTTTGTTCTGGGTGGAGCATGTGGAGCATTTATTACACTTTTTTCTATTGAATTATTTGAAAAATCTACTAATTTTTAAAGCTTTGGGTTTGAAACACCTAACGCAATAATGCTTTCCTGGTCGTCGAAAAGCCCAAATTTAAACCTGATAAAAAATGTTTGGGGTTATATTGTAAAAAAGATTTACAAAAGTTAATTAACGCAATTCAAAATGAATAGAACAGTTTGTATGAAAATTTTAATTAGTTCCTAGAAGATTGCAAAGTGTTTTTTTTTGAGAAAAATTGTGGTTTTATCAATATATTTATATTAATAATCTCGATAATAATAAGAATTTATTGCAAAAAGAAACAAACGATTTTGTAACAAAAAGCAATGGCTCAATCATATGGATTGTTATTCTCCACCACTTAAACTACACTTAAGAATAAACAATAAATAACATTGAGGTGGATGAAATACAATTATAGTAATAATTAAAAGCAACTAATTAATACTATTCTATTTTAATTAACAAGACTGGGATTCAAGCTAGTACGTTACAAAAATATAAAGTACTACTCAAGTACTCATGTTGCTGTGGTTGTTGGTAACTTTTCTTTGATTACGATTTTATTGACTTTATTGAACGTAAAATATCCATAAACTTTAAAAGCTCATTTAGTAAATCAGGGGCATAACATGGTATGGAGTTTTTAAAATTTACCACTGTCAATGAACTCATTGTCAGTAAACTATATAAATAGTCTGATTTCTTCTCTCTTATTAAATTAATATCAAGACAAGCATAGTGCATAAAAATACATAAAAATTTAGCTTCGTTTATCCTACAGGGACTAACTTATAGTAAGTAAGTAATTTATTCAAAGGAAGTACATTGGTATCTAAATACAATAATTTACATATAAAATACTATACCGGGTGTTAGAAAAATATGGGAACGGTGGAAAATCTCGAACAGTTTGCATCAAATCGAAAAATAAAAAAATACGTGTCAAAAATTTTTCAAAAAACTATCTACTAATACTAAAATGACCTCACCACCCACCACCCTGTGGGTGGGGCGAGGGGCAACTTTAAAATTTCAAATTTAAACCCCTATTTTTTATTGCGGAATCGGATTCTACGGTAAAAAATACGTAAATTTTATTCCGGACATTTTTTCGATTCTTGCATGGTGTCGCTGTAATCGCAAAAAATGAAAAGAAAACATTACTGTTTCAAGAGTAGCGTCTTGTGCCCATAAAAAAACGTCCAATTCAAAAACTGAAAAACACGTATTTGTAATGTTTACGAAATCTATCCAATGACATTGGATTTGACTCTCCCACCCCTATAACCCAGTGGGTGGAGCGGGGGCAACTTTGAAATTTGTAATGAAAATCCCTATTTTTTTTATAGCGGATTCGGATTCTACGGCCAAAGATACCTAAATTTTATATTGGGCATTTTTTTCGAGTTAGATATTCTCTTAATTTCAAATATTTAATCATATACTTACTGCTCTAGATACCAAAGCGTACTTGACCACAGAAGAGGAAGAGTGTAAATAATAATCTACACGTAAGTAAATAAAATGCTTGCTACTTTTAAAGCAATCAGTAATAGAACAAGCATTTAAATCAATCTATAGTAAGGTGTCAAATACATTTTTTAACTTCAGTCTTACATTTTTTGAAATTTTTTATTTCTTTTTTATTTAAAGGAAGGCCGTTAAACAATTTATAGCCATGAAAAAATACATACAAATCTTTGTGCAGGGGCTTTATTAAATTTAGGAACAACAACAACGTTTTTATTTTCTTTAAACCTCGTTAAATAATTAAGGGACTGATTAAATATCTCCTCGGCCTTAAAAGCCCACAGCAAACAGAGGTATGAATAATTATTTCTTACTGTAAGTAAGCCTGCTTCTTTGTAAAGTTGTTCGGAAGAGAATAGAAATCTTTTTTGAGCAGTACTTTAATTATTGAATATTGTGCAACTTGCAGGATATGTAGTTGCCTTATTATATAATCAACCCCAGACTATAATACAGTAATTTAAAATCGACTCCACTAGCGACTTATATACTATTAATAAGTTCTTTTTGGGTAAAATATCCCTTAGTTGATAGAATGTATGCATTATTTGTTTAATTCTCTTTGCTATGTAGCAAGCATGGTCCTTCCATTTTACATGTTGATCCATAGTGACACCCAGAACACAGATATTTGATACTTTCAACTATTTTAATAATGAGGCATTGACACTTTTGTGTTTTTGAGCAAATTCCATTGTGCTACGTTATATTTTGTAAAAGATGGAGGGCTTATGAGGTCAAATAATTAAAGAAAGTGAGTTGGTGCCTTATTCCTCAAAAAGATACAACGATGCAGCTAACCTAACCTAACATATATTCACTAAGCTACGCTACGCTGATGAGGAGCAATAATTCCGAAACACGTGTCCGTAGCTGCATCGTTGTTACTTTTTGAGGAATAAGGCACTAACTCACTTTCGTTATATTTTGTTTCAGAAGTTGATCGTCAGTTGTAATTGTAAAAGCTACCATTTTTGTCTTGTCTAAGATTAAACTTCATAAATTTAAATTTAACCAATTATCAATCAATTTTGGGTTATTTTCGGCTTGTTCTTATAAGCTGTCGCATGACACCCCGGTAATTACAATAGCCGTGTCATCTGCACATAAGATTATATTTGCTATACCATTTATATAAACCAAAAACAAGATTGGCCCAAGCATGGTACCTTGGGGTACACCCATCTTAATTGTTAAATCGTTACTAATGGCATTGTCTACTTTTTTTCCTTGTTTTCTGTCTGAAAGGTAGTTTTTAAATGAATTTAGAACCAGGCCACGTACACCTGCATTGTCTAATTTCTTTAACAACAGTGCGCGGGATATCGTGTCAAATGCCTTAGCTAGGTTTAGAAAGACATTATTTTGCAAACAACTGAAATTATTGAGTAAAAATTTATAACACTACTCTTGTTATAGTTCTACTTAGGTAGTCTTATAGTTTACTTGCAATATGTGTGTTAGAATAAGAAGTTGTGATCAAAAACAGTAAATATTTCCCTATCGGACCTCTCCGTCTTGGAAATTCTCACCAAGATATAAGGCAACTATCTCTATTGTTGTAATTATTAACCTCAGCAACTCTTAATTTTTTGTTTTGTATTTGCCAGGTAGAAATAGAGCTGTCCACATTATATTTTTTACATAAGTTTAGCAATTATTTTTCCGTGAAAACCGCAGAAAAGTGTTCGTGGGTCACTCTTTATTTGATCTTTATTTAAGTTAGTTGTTCATTATTTGTTGTACTGACTGCTCTTATTTGAGACTTTAAAATTGGCGCTTGAGCTGCAAACTTACACATGGAGTACTATGTACTATACTTTTCTACCTTATTTATTTTTGCTGATCTATAAAAACGTTCCCAAGGCTACGCTACGCTGATGAGGAGGAAGAACTCCGAAATATATGTACGTAGCTACATTGTTGTTTCTCTTTAAGGTATAGGGCAACTATATATTTTCTTATAATTATTTAACGTCATTGGTCCTTCATCTTTTGTTTTGAACAGTTTACGAATAAAATAAAATTAAAAAAAATAACATTAAAACGAATGTCCATTTTTCTCTGAAATATCTGATCAATCAGATTATGCCTTTAAAGATAGAACCGCCAATCACTAAAGACGACTTTAATTTGGCATACAAAGCAGACCGCAAAATAGAAGGACAAACACCTAATCTATAATAAGCAGCGTTAAGAAACTAAATAACACACAGCAACCGATAATATTGTCCATATCGAATGTAGACGGACCTAGATTGCATTAAAAGTTTTGTTCTGCTCATAAAAATATTTATAAGCTGTTAGACTTTAATTAATTTGCCAAGGTAGTCTGCATGTGATTTGCTACATTTTCCGTCTTTTGATTGATGTTCGCTGTTACCTACTAATTATAGAGTTGCGCAGTAATACCTGCAAATGCCTTTGATTCTTAATAGAACTATTAGAAAGTAAAAAATATACGTCGTAATGATGTAAGTGCAAACACAATATCTTTTGAAAGCCATACAATTGCAAAATCCTAATTGCCTCAAACGAGCTTCAAAGCGTCTAAGGTTCACGTTTGTAAAGTATTTTTCCATTCACAAACAAAACATGGCACAATACAAATCATATTTGTTTGTGTATATCCTTTTCTTTGTAAGGATTACCATTTTCATATTCATCTTATATATACCGTGTCTGATTTAAAAAGCGGCAGCTCACAAAGGAATAATATATGTGCATAAATAATTCGAATAAAATTTAAAATATTGTCATATGGGACCACAACCTGTTTAAGTTCTTTAGTCAAAATGACGTCCTGATAATATACTCCATATTTTTTTTGTACCCATGAATTTATGTAATGTGAGATAGATAATAATGTGTCCATTTCAAATGAGATTTGTTTCTTTTGTGAAGGAATATCTTTTATAATGAGTTTTTATGTTGATGGTCATTCATTGGGTAACGTGGTAGTCAACAATGATTTATTTTTATTATGGAAAGTTAAGTGTAGTGCTAGATTTAAAAAATAATCTAACTTTAGATCATTGTTCAATAATATTCCAATGTACACATAATACGTAATACAAAACTTCAAAAATTTATTTAAGATCTTTATCTCTGACGTTTATAAACATATATATGAATAATTGACTCTTTTATTAAATTAACTCTTCCTGATACGCCTTCAAAATTATTTATCTGTTCGATTCGGGAATCTTTGGAATTATTAAACTCTGTTCCTTATTTAACAGTGACATAGAGGGGTGTTAGTCTTAAGTTTTTTGTGTACGTATGAGAAAGGAGTATTGTAGCCGGCAAAAACAATATTCGTCTGTGACTTCAGTCATAATCTCAAAAAATATCTATGCGTATCGGAATTTTGGTCGTTTAGTGGTGAACGGTTGTTTTGCTTCCTGCCACTTTTGTTTTTGTGTGGACATGATGTTGATTGTTCAATCGACAACAGGAAGTGTATGCTTAATAGTATAAGAAATATCTTATTATTATTTTATTATTAGCCGTTACTCGAGTCCGAGTATAAAAATGTTACAGTCGATAAATTATGTACAATAAAAAACAAGTAAAAGGTGTAGTCTATTGTAATTCCCATTCATCTACGGTGCACACGACTATGGCTATAGAGGCCAATTCGGGAGAGCACATGTCGACCGCAGTCAGGACAAACATAGACCTGGTTAGGTCTTGGATTCGGCCTTCTTGCAGCAACATTTCCTTGATAGCTGGCCACAACCCCTCGCCATTCGGTTCTGTCCGCTGCAAGTTGTTCCCATTGCTCGTCTGCAATACCTCAGGATTTTAGATTTTCATGGAGAGCGTCTTTGAACCTCTTTCGTTGACCGCCACGCCTTCTTCTACCGCTTAGCAATTCACCATAAAGTGTACATTTAGGAAGGCGGTTATCATGCATACGATGAACGTGACCTGCCCATCTTAGGCGGGCTCTTGAAATAAGCACCTCAATTGGAAGGCTGTTTGCTCTCCTGAGTACTTCCACGTTTGATATGTGATGGAACCAACGGATTTTCATCATACTTCTGAGGTGTCTTTGCTGAAACCGTTCTAATTCTTTCACATGACGACGGTAAGTGACCCAGCTTTCACATCCATATAGCAGTGTTGCAATGATAACTGCTCTGTAGACAGCCATTTTCGTTGACAAAGCAAGGTCGTGGTTGTCAAATACTCTCTCTCTAAGTCCCCAGAGTGCTCTAGATGCAGCGTTAATTCTATTGCGAATCTCGTTGTCCATGTTTGCTTTGTCATTAACAACGTTGCCTAAGTAATTGAACTGATCCACCACTTCAAGAGAATTTCCGTTAAGTGTAATGTCTATTTGGTCCACTTGATGAGGAGTTGACATAATCTTAGTCTTTCCAATGTTGATTTTAAGTCCCAAGGAATCATAGCTCTGGGCATACACATCTAAAAGTTCTTGAAGCTCTTCCGGCGTAGAGGCTAAAAGTGCACAGTCATCCGCATACTGGAGATCACAAATGAATCGTGTGCGTGTCTTCGTGAAAGCTCTAAAGCGCCCTATGTTAAAGAGACTGCCATCAAAACGGTATCTGAGACCTATTCTTCTGACTGTCAGTTTGTTGTCAACAATAATTGTTAGAGCAGTGGTAAACAAATTAAAGAGTAGGGGTGCCAGGACACATCCCTGCCTAACTCCAGTGAGGGTTTGGAAAGGTTCGGTTGCCTCATTATTATACATAACCTGGGCGTTGTTGTTTGTATGTAGACTGCGACATACTTCCACAAATTTTCTAGGGATACCTAAGCGGAACATAATTCTCCAGAGCACTTCCCTATCCACCGAGTCAAACGCCTTGGTTAAATCAATGAAGGCCATGTGAATTTCTCCTTGATGTTCGAGTGCTTTTTCTTGAAGCTGTTTAAGTGTGAAGATTAAATCCGATGTGCCTCGGTTTGGTCTAAAGCCACTCTGTGTTTCAGGAAGTAACTTTTCCATAACAGGTGTTAGCCTATTTGCCATCGCTTTAGTGAGTATCTTCCCTCCAACAGCCAGGAGAGCTATACCCCTGTAATTTCCACAGTCCGCAGCGCTCCCTTTGTTTTTCAAGAGGTTAATTAAAAGTGTATCACGAAACTCCTGCGGAGCTTGACCACTTTCCCACACGACATCAAACAGTTTTTTGAGGTAGGGTATGAGCTCTGACGACACAGCTTTAAAGATCTCAGCTGGGAGTGAGTCGGCGCCGGGAGATTTGTTATTTTTTAGCTGCCCAATGGCGGTTAAGATCTCTTCCGTTGTTAGTGGTTTATCTAAGTCTTTGAAGGTGTCATATTGAGGGATAAGATTTATAATATCGTGATCGGCTTGACTTTGCTGGTTAAGAATGTTAGAGTAGTGTTCTTTCCATCGGGCTCTTATTTCCTGGTCTTCTTTGAGGAGATTTCCATTTAAATCTTTAATAGGGCACATATTTTTCCGACTGGGGCCGTACACTGCTTTTACTCCTTGAAAGAAATTCCTGTAGTCGTGTGAATCGGCGTACCTTTGAATTTCTCTGGCCTTGCTTGCCCACCACTCGTTCTTTATTCTTCTGATTTCACGATGCGTTTCATACTTAGATTGGGTAAAAGCTTCTGCTTTTGATGAGTCGTTGGGGTGGTTGATAGCGTTTTGGAAGGCAGTATGTTTGCGGTCAAGAAGTTCTTGTATAAAAGCTTCATTATCATTGAACCAGTCCTCCTGTTTTTTACTTGCTGCAGTGCCAAGAATTTCCTCACTCGCACTTTTTAAACTGTCTTTAATTTGTGTCCAGGTAGCAGCGACATCTACAGAATTGGTTTCTTCTAGTGCACTCAAATTCTCTTGAACTTTTTGCTTTAGCTGTTCGACGGTTTGTTGGTCACGCAATTTACTAATACAGAGACGGAGTCTACGTTTTACTTGAGTTCTTCGGTGTTTGGGTCTCATAACAATTTTTATTTTAGAGACAACAGGACGATGATCGGTCCAACATTCGCTATCAATGCGCGCCTTTGTTATTTGGACGTCCTTGAGATGCTTCCTACGTACGATAACATAGTCCAGTAGATGCCAGTGACCTGATCTGGGGTGACGCCAGGTGCCTTTAAATTTATCCTTTTGTCGGAAAATGGTGTTTGTTATAACTAGATCATGTTCGGCGCATTTAGTTAGGAGTAGTTGACCGTTAGCGTTCATGTTGCCCAAACCGTTCTTGCCTATGATGCCTGGCCAGGTGTCTGCATCTCTCCCTACTCTAGCGTTAAAATCGCCAATAGTATAAGAAATATCTAAAGGCTACTGCGAGATCATTGAAATTGTTGTAGCTATAGTCTAGTATACAACTTGGCGTGTGTATGTATGAGTTAATATTTCCGTACGATTTCATTGTCTACGTGGACAATATTTCTGGATCTTTGTGTACAAGAGAAAATGAAATCGTACGGAAATATTAACTCATACATACACACGCCAAGTTAAAGTATACTAGACTGTATTGAAATCTTTATCTTTTTGACTATATATTTCATTATGAGCAACACAACCTTTGTTTAAACCAACCTGGAAGACAGTAACAAAAAGCGCTTTGCCGTTGTCGTAGTCCCCTGTACCTTCTGACCACCTTTACTTTCTGATACAGATTAAAAATTCATGAAATCGTGTAAGGCTCAACTTTTATTCTTATTTATGTTATTTAAACAGACTAAGATTTCTCCTATTAATGTGCATTGATGGTAGAGAATAAAATATAATAAAAATCGCTTTACTGTTACCACAACAAAATACAGGTTAGAAATTTATGAAATCGTGTAGAGCTTATTTTAAACCTGATTGATGTGAAATACATTTTTTAAATACATAAAGGTAACCAAAAGCAAAATATTGCAGGTTATAAATTCTTGACATCATGTACAGTTAAAGTTTCAACATTGTTTTCATGACAATACAACCAAAAATCTGAAGCTGAATTTCACAGTTCGAATCTAACACGGGACATGTTGGAGAAAAACTGTATTTTCCAAACGTAGGTAAATAATTGATTACTTTACTTGAATTTCTATTTTGTCTCTACGTCCCGTAGTACTACCGTAGTAGTGGTACCTTTTTCGCTGGCTGGGATACCCATTGAATTATTTAAGAAAAACAGTAGCACAAAACACATTCCATATGTAATAGAAAAAATTAACGCTACTCATTTTTTTTTCTGTACCTGTTGACCGGATTGAAGTATTATTTTTATTTGTAATTATATAAATAAATACCACAGAAATTAATTAGACAACCCCCAATTTCAGAAGCCAGGGCTTGTGCGGAAGGGGGTTACACATTGAAAAATGCGGACATACAACCATTTCCTCCGACAGTGCCGGAGCTAGGATTCGAACCCGGTGGTGTGATGTCCGTGTGATTAATCACGATTGCCACCTCGCGCCTTAACCCACTCGGCTATCGACCAAACTAAAAGTTCTAAATATTGTCTGAAAGGTATTTGTGGCATTCTACGAATATTCTTTTCTATTATTTGGGTTTTCTACCACATGTATTGTTATCCTCTTCAAAACAAATCACCGAATCTACAAAATAATAGAATTATTGGAAAAATGCCTCTGCGCCCGTGACGTTTACGCCAAAGGAAAAGTCAGAGGTTATGTTTTGCAAATAATATAAATCGGAATAAATACAGAAATAATGTATTTTGCTGACGTTTCGGAAAGTAATCTCTTTCCGTTTTCAAAGCTTTTTTTTTGAAGAACTCTTCTTTTGCTGTGTATGTTAAATACACAGCTTAAGATTCTGTTTACGTTATTTCCATAACTGATGATATTTTCTTTTAGATAATTTTGAGTTTGTTAAGTTCTTCTTTTAACATTGGTAGCCAGGTTGTACAAATATCTACAGAACAATTCGATACGCACTTATCTTCATTTAATAAGATTATTGCCGATTCTTTAATTTTTCTTTTTTTGGTATCTGTTTCTTTTGTTAAAATTTTTGCCGAGTCCCAGTTTATTCTACGTCCGTTTTCCCAAGTATGTTCACAAATCTTTGACTTCTGATTTTCATTCTTTCTAATGTAATTTTTGTGCTCATCCAACCTCGCACTGAAAGGTCTGGATGACTCACCCACATAACATTTATCACATTCGCACGGGATATTGTAAATACAGTTTTTTGAATTCTGCTCCCTGTTTATCGGTTTTGTTTTTGTTAAAATAGATCTTAAAGTATTCCCCGTTTGAACTATCGTCCTAACATCAAATTTGTCACCTATACGGCGTAGCTTTTCCGATAGTCCGTATCCGTATAAAGTTCTATTTATATACTTTTAATTGGCCCACATTTATGAGTATGGGTCATATGCGTATATTTATATTTCTTGTAACACGTGCATTGATACGGGTTCATTGTAGACCTGATCCACGGGTTGAACGTGTCGGATTTCAGGCCGACGACGATATGACTCGGAGCAGGTTCAAAATTCCTAGCATCGAACACATACGATTTTTTCACAGGCACAAGAAATACAACTTTTTATGTCTGTGAAGCGGGCATAAATGTAGCAGCCTTGTAGAAAAAACCCAGTTGGTATTTTCAACTGAAACACTGTCCAGTCGAAACACTGCCGACAAGACAGTGCTGCAGTTCCGAAAAAAAAACGCCAAATAAGAGTAATTTACTGTTGATTTCGGAACTGAAACCTTGTATTTCGCTAGTGTTGTGTGTCGGTAGTGAAGCGCTGTTGGCTCGGTATAGTGTTCCACTGTCGAATCTTGGGTGTCGATAATCGATACTTACGCACTTTCGATTCGATACTTATGCACTAGTTTATTTTTTCCGTGCGGTAATGCCTGGATCTTTCGATATTTTCTTTCCACTCTTGGCATTAAGGTTCATATAATGACAGAAAAGGACGGAAGGTATTGAAAGTACCAGGCATTATTGCGTTAGACTGTACGTGTATTACACTATATATGTTTTTCTGCATGTAAAGGAAATTCTTTGGAATTGTTTGTACGTGGAAAAAAATGAGTAGCGCTAATATTTTCTATTACATATGGAATGTGTTTTGTGCTGCTGCTTTTCTTGCATAATTCAATGGGTATCCCAACCAATCACTACTACGGTAGTACAACTAGAAGTAAAGACAAAATAGAAATTCAAGTAAAGTAATCAACTATTTACCTATTTTTGAAAAATACAGTTTTTCTCCAACAAGTCCCGTGTTAGATTCCAACTGTGAAACCCAGCTTCAGATTTTTTGTTGTATTGTCATGAAAACAATGTTGAAACATTAACAACTGTACATGATTTCAAGAATTTATGACCTGCAAATCATGGAAATTCTTTTAAAAATGAGATTGGTCAAATACTTAGAAGTGAACAACATTTTAAATTCTTCTCTGCTTTGGAAAAAAACTGCTCCACAATAAGTGCTATCTCTTGTATCATTGTTGATATAATTGAGGCGTTTGAAAACAATCTTTATTTTTCTGTTACACTATGTGACTTGAGTAAAGCTTTTAATTGCATATCCCACGAAATATTAATCCAGAAACTTGAGTTTATGGTATTCGATGAGTACCATTATCATTATTTAAATCATATCTTGAAAACAGAAGATAATGTGTTTCTCTAAATAATAGGAACTATATTACAATTATTAAGTATGGCATTCCTCAAGGCTCCGTATTAGCCCCGATTTTGTCATTAACAACTCGCTTCTATTTCTCTTTTTAAGGGCACTCTGTATGCTGACGACCTAATCCTAAAAAACTTCTCAAAGTATATTGAAGAACTTGAAGAACAATCAGCCGTAGCTATAGAAAAATCTGAACTGTGGTTTTCTACAAATAAATTAGAATTAATGAAAAATAAAACCAAAAGTTTATTCATCAGTTCTGACTCGACTATTACTAGAGCAAATAGTGTTAAATTATTAGGCATAACTATAGATGACGGTTTAAAATGGGATATGTATATAGATCAACTGTGTAAAAAATTATCTAGCACAATATTTGTCATCAGGAGGCTTAGTAAAGTAGTGCATAAAGATACTACTAACAGTTTACTTTGACCTATTTCATACTCACTTAAACTATGGAGCAATACTTTGGGGTAACTGCAATTATTCCTTAACTCTTCTTACTACAAAAAAGTATTATAAGAATTTTGCGGACGCTCCATCTTGAGCATTGTAAGCCATTGTTCATTAAATTAAAAATAATGCCACTGCCCAACATTTACAATAGAATATTAGAAAAACATAGTAAAAAAAATCAACTGCAAACGCACTCCGATTTACACTCACAATAATACACCACAGGTAATGACAACCCCCTTTATCCCGGAAGGCTCTAGAAGAGCCTTGTGTGGGAGGGGGCTACACATCTAGAGACAAGGGACACACACCCAATATCCGTGTGTAGTGGAAAAATCCCTCTCACAGTATTTTCCACTGCCACGACCGGGGATCGAACCAGGAACTTTTGGGTGAGAGGCAAGTGCGCTCACCTCTCGACCATCAGAAAATAATCTCTGTATTCCTATGTTCAGATTGTCGAGGTCTAAAATCAATTCGTTGGACCTCAATTTATATAACAAATCGCCTAGTGATTGGAAAACCCTAAATAATACGCATTTCTCTTTCTGCTTGTTTCGTGGAACTTATACATTTCGAGATATAAAAAAAACGACGGAAAACACGATCTAAAAAATTAAATTGTTTAAATAGACAGTACATTGATCTCGCCGAGACCCCCCCCCCAAAACAAGTTAACGTAAAAAACAGACCTAAGCAGACAATTCAATTATTAAGTCCTAATTGACTCCTCGTAACGCGTTCTTCTCCATCGCCAACGATGACGTGGAGAAAAAGGCCACTCTTTGACACTCGAGTTTCGGAAACAAGTTTTCGATTTACTCGGGCGCCGAGCCGGTCCTAGTTTAAGAGTTGGTCGGAGTGTATTAGTCACCCATTCTTCCAATTTTAATTGTAAATGACTTCACGTCAATAAAATGACGCAGCTGAATGTACGGTGTGCTTGGAAGGCGAGAGATAGAGATGTAGTAGAATATGACATTGGACAAATTTATTATACCTAATCTTTCAATTTCTCTGTGCATTTGAGGACATTAGGGCTAATTTTATTTTAGTTCTACAAAAGGGAAAATGTTTATTTTAATGATACCTATGCGGAACGATAAAAATTATTTTTGCAAATCGATAATAGAAGAAAAAGAAATTATTTTTTTATATATACTTTTTTTTCTCTCATCGTCCCACATTGTAACATGTTTTTAATGTCTTTTAGTGAAAGCCGTTTTTTAAAATAATGATTTATATGAGAGTAATTTGCACCGTCTTTCCGGCTTATATCCGGAGCGCTCTTAAGTGATAGGACATGCTACCCTCAAGCCGAGTACGTGAAGCTAAGTAGCTCAAGTGGAGAAAGTATACTAAAGTGGGTCAGTATATGGGAAATTAGACGTTCACACACACAGTAAAACTCAGACTTATTCAATTATATCACTATAATCTAATAAACCTATTATTTACAATGCTACGATTCTAAGTAGTTACTTTAACCAAAAATCGACAAACTACTAATTACCGGGAAAGCAAGCAAAAATTCTAGTTGTACCAGATGACTCAAGCGACAGATATAGCAAGTACAAAACTATTATTAAAATATTAGCACCAATCAAGCAGTACAGCATTAGCAAAAGCAAGCGAATTTACGTGAGCAATTAACAAAACGATAACAGGGTGCAGACTAGATACGGATACCAGGTAAATGAAGCAAGACTACAATTATATACATAAATATAAAAACTACAGTGCAACAGTTTATAAAGTACTTGGTATGATTAGTAGTATGATTATTACAATGACTATGCAACTTTTCAGTGATCTCTAAACCCCAGCGGGTGGTTACGAAAACACCTACAAGATGCAATTCTCGAGGCAACGGGTGAAACGACAAGGTATAATTCAATGACTTTAGAATAGGAATGATTACTAAACAGTGGTGCCACTTTTCAGTGTTCTTTAAACCCCTGGGGGCGGTACGAGAGCACCTGTAAGATGCAATTCCCGAGCCAACGGCTGAACAGACAAGGTATAATTAATGAAGTAGATTCTTCCGGGTCTTGCCGTGGTCGTCGAACTTGACTTGACGTTTTGCTGATCATCCTGTCAGCTTCTTCAGAAGGATTCTAAAGACTGAATCTGTTGTGTTACACTCCTCGTTATATACCTAGGCGCCGTTTCGCTTCGCTGGTCATCGGTCACGCTTGGTTCGCTTCGCTGCTCATTCGTCGTGTTTGGTTGACCGTGACTTACTACGGTGCTGGTACTTGGCAATACCAGTCTCCACGTGTTACTAAGTCGATACCCATCCTCTCTGTTAAAGTTGTTCACGTTTTTCATAATTTCCAGTGATTCCCTAATGATTCGCGGATAATAGCGCGTATTCCTGTCTAATATAATGATGTCCTCATAGTCGATTGTATGGTTCTCGTTATTATGGACATGTTCTGCTATCGCCGACCTATCCGTGTATCCAAATCTGGTATTTCTCTGGTGTTCTTTGATTCTGCACTGGATACTCCGTCCTGTTTGTCCGATGTAGCTCTTACCACATGTGCACTTCAACTGGTAAACACCTTTTGATAACAGTTTGGGGACAGGGTCTTTGACTGAGGGAAGCACCTGCTGTATTTTCTTCACTGTTCGAAACCGTACACCTACTTTCTTTTTGAATAAAATCTTCTTCAGCCTATCTGTGACTCCCGCGACGTAGGGTAGGCATGCATACGTCGTTGGTTGTTGCTGTTCTTCTTCTGTAGTTCTCCTCTGGTTATTTACTACTCGTTGTATATTGCTTTGACTGTATCCGTTCATCTCTAAAGCTTGTTGAGCATTGTGTAGTTCCTCGGGTTTGTTCTCGTCGTCGCATATTGTGTTGGCTCTGTGGACCAAGGTTCTAATTAACGCTCTCTTTTGTTGTGGATGGTGGTGAGATGTCGCATGTAGATAACGATCGGTGTGCGTTTTCTTTCTGTAGACACCATGGGCCAGCTTGCCATTGTGTGACCTTTTCACTAATACATCTAAGAAAGGTAAAGCTCCATCTTGCTCGGTCTCCATTGTAAATTTGATACTTGGATGCTGTTTATTCAAGTGGTCGAAGAAAACAGATAAAGATGATTCTCCATGTGGCCATATGATGAACGTATCGTCTACGTAGCGTAGCCAGGCACTTTGGTTTATTCTCACTGCAGCGTATGGCTTCCTCTTCGAAAGCTTCCATGAATAGGTTGGCTATCACAGGTGAAAGTGGTGATCCCATGGCTGCTCCTTGTTTCTGCTCGTAGAAGTCTCCATTCCATAGAAAGTATGTTGTAGACAGGCACAATCGGGCCAGATCAGGTATGTCTTCTCTTAATCCTTTAGGTACAAGTTATTGACGAATCAGGTTAACTGTTTCCTCAATTGGTACATTGGTGAACAAAGATTCGACGTCAAAACTAACCTTGATATCATTACTCGTTATTTCCAAGTTTTCCAAAATTTCTACGAAGTGTCCGGAGTTCTTTACGTGGCTACTAGTCTTACCTATATAGGGTTGCAGTGTGTCTGCGACGTATCTGGCCAACTCATAAGTTGGTGATCCACATGTGCTGACGATTGGTCTTAAAGGATTACCTGGTTTATGAATTTTAGGGAGGCCGTAGAGTCGTGGTGGTAAGGTTTCACTTGGCAGCAGGCGGCGTTGTTCTTCTACTGGGATTAATGAATTCTTGAGAGCTGTCCTCGTTTGTCTTTCAACTCTTGATGTCGGATCCTTTTTTAATTTTGTGTACTGCTCTGGAGCTAATAATGATTGTAATTTTCCCCCATATTCTTGTTTCTTCATTACGACTGTGGCATTGCCTTTATCTGCTCTTAAAACGATGATGTCTTTATTATTGCGAATATCTCTGAGAGCTTCACTTTCCTCTCTAGTAATGTTCCTCGTAGGTGGTTTTGATTTGCGCAGTATTCGGCATGTTTCGTGTCTCACTTCCTCAGCTTCTTCAACTGGCAACCCTCTAATGGCGTTCTCAACTTCAGTGATAATGTCTTCCTTAGGTACTTTATTCGGCGCAACAGCGAAGTTCATTCCTTTGGCTAATACAGTTGTCCATTCTTCTGGTAGTGGTTGGTCCGTTAAATTAATTACGGTCTTCCCGACGTCCAGTTTGGGTGTATTTGATGTATATTTGGCTTGAAGTTTCTCAAATTTCTTAATCTGCTTCTTAGTGGCCCTATCTTGTTGAACCTCTGCATGATCATAAGTAATGCGATCGACTGTACTCCAAAGATCTTCACTTAATGTGGTGGCCAACTCCAAGTGTAAATTGTATAACTGCAAAGAGACTATATGTAGTTGATGATAAGTGTATCTTACGAGGACAGCTATCAAGAATTCATTAATCCCAGTAGAAGAACAACGCCGCCTGCTGCCAAGTGAAACCTTACCACCACGACTCTACGGCCTCCCTAAAATTCATAAACGAGCAATGCGCCATAACCTAATGGCAGATAGAGTATTTCAAGGCAAGTCTAAATCAAGAAGGAAACAATTTTTTGGCCAGTGGTTAAGAAGATACAGGGTGTTTTATGCATTTGGTCTGATAATTCAAAGAGCTATATCTCTGCAACGGTTAGATGTAATCAAATTAAATGAAATTTACCAGTAATATTTCTCAGCCGGGACTTGTCAAATTAGCCTACTTGGTTTTGAAAAATCCAAGGCCGGACTCGGAAAAAATCTGTCCTACTCGTTTTTGACGAAAAAGTACAACAACTATTAGCGGATTCGGAAAGTTCAGAAAAAATGCTATAAGAATAGCGATTCAATTTTGACGGTACACCTAAACCGTTTCGGCAAAAAAATCACAAAACAATTTAGTGCATCAGGACTTTCTCAAAACCCTTTTCCATCTTTTTTATGCTTACACAGTACACACACACTTTTAAATAATTAATAAGACACAAAATTATAAAGTCAAAACAATAGATATGTGCGGCCACGACGTAAATAAGAGAACATAGCCTATCTGTTAATTAATATTTAAGCAACAGTACAATAAACTTAACCTAAACTCCTTTTTATAAACAAAAATGCTTGAAAAACAAACTTAACGAAACTTATAACTACACAAATTTTTATAAAACTCGCGCACAAACCACTGTTAAATTTATGTATCTGAACGCAGGCACCACAAATTATTGCAGGGCTGGCCTTAAATTTTTTTTATTTTGAAAGGCTTTGATTTTTTAAAAGGTTAATGATGTGACATGGATTTAGAAACAAACATGTACAAAAAGAAACGAAGAAAAAACAAACGCAACAAAAATACACAAACAGAAAGAAAGAGGGGGACAGAAAAGGTTTAAAGATGAGCGAAAGGTATGAAATACTAGTGAAAGATGGATAGGGTTAGTGAACTGTATAGTTGGTGAAATATGACTATAGTGGTTGTCGGAAAATCGGTAACGTCTGGTACGGTACACGCACTAGGTATTCCTCAAACCCGTGTATGGGGGGCTTTTAAAATGGAACGGTTGTATCCTCACCACATCCAAAAGGTGCAGCGTCTCGAACAAGGTGATGAAGTAGCACGTCTTACGTTCTGCCGTTGGATAATTCGTCATCCAAGAGCTTTGCCTACAATTCTTTTCATGGCCGAGGCCCAATTCACTTGAGATGGAGTGTGGAATTCTAGGAATTCACACATTTGGACCCACAATAATCCTCACGCCGTTGTCCAGAGAAACTCCCAGCGCAGTGGTGTGTGACAGCTGGCAAGAGAGCTCCTTTAAGTAGGATCAGTCTTTCGGCTGGTGTTTGTTGCAATCGAAGCATTAGCGTTTTGATGGTAATATGCAATTATTACACTTAACGCGTCAGACTTGTAATTTGTAATTCAGCGCTCGGTGGGGCACATAGCCCGTAGAGTAGCTGTTGGTTGCAGTCTGGTTACGTTCCTTATAGTAAAATGAGGATTTTATAGAGGAGTTTGCGACTAAAAATATTATGATTTAATATTCCGCCCTCTAAAAGCACATTTGAACTATCCCAGCGCAAGTTCTCACTTAATGTATGGTGTGGAGTGGCGAACGATAAATTTGTAAGATCGCATTTTTTGAAGACCGATTGACTGAAGAAATCTACTTAGATTTCTTCCGGAACATTTTGTCCAATTTATTATTGGCGCAAAATGTTAACAGGAGAGTTCTTCATTTACAGCATGATGGAGCACCGCCGCATTCCTCACTCCAGGTCCGGGAGCACCTTAACAATCATAAATCATGTATCTTCTTAACCACTGGCCAAAAAATTGTTTCCTTCTGTCTAGACTTGCCTTGAAGTGCTCTATCTGCCATTAGGTTATGGCGCATTGCTCGCGAATCATCATGTATATTTATAAACGAATGGTTCCCTAGACGGTATTGCACTAGCCAAGTTGCACTCTTTTTGGGCTCACAGGAATTTTTCTATAAAGAAACAACTTATTAGAGGAGCGGGAGTACGCACCAGACGGATGCGCGGCTACTCAATGACGATGTATGGATTTGGCAAAAATTCCGCAACTTAGAATTAATATATGACAATTACGGTACCTTAGGTTCAAATCTCGGAGTGAATACGTCTGCTTACGATGAGTCGCTCTGGCTAACTGCCAACACCGTATGAACTATGAATATGAATTTAATTATTTCCTTCCAATATGAATAAGTGGGAGAAACAGCGGAAAACGAATGCGCGATGGATTAACGTGACGTCGAAATATTTTGCGATTTAGAGAAATAATTCAAATACAAACTTGTGGATTTCGGATTCACATACATTATATTGTGGACTTAGGATATTTTCAATGTAAAACCGGAGCAAGCAGCAGGCACATGTATCGCGGTGGACGGCAACTAACGGACTGACTTTTGAATATTTCAATTATTCCCGTATACCGAAAGAATTACATCGCACTGGTGACCTCAGATTGACTTAGGAAATATTTCTATTACCTTACTTTGATACTACAAGACAGAGAGCTCTGCACATGTAACGTGTAACGTGTTAGGTAGCTTAGAATGTACTGACTCTTGTGTAGTTTGGCTTGCATGGATACAGAAACTCTTCTCGTCGCTTATCCTCGCGTACTTTACAACTGGTATGCCTGTGTGGTGCTTCTATAAATTAATACTTTTATTAATTTTAAAACTAATTCTCGTACGGTGGTACAATATATCTACAAAATAAAAATAACAGAACAATTCCTATGAAAGATTTTTAAGAAATTAATGACATCTTGTGCACATTTCGATAACGAAAAACACTTCGTTACAAATGCAACTTTTCGTTAAATTAAAAAAAAAATTTGTTTATAATATATTTTTCAAATATTAAAAAATGTGGTTTGAAATAAGGAAAAAAATATTCATTAGTCATTCATATATGTCTTTGCTTACATTTTTGTTCTGTGGTTGGGTATATTTAACTTTGCAGTGTGCATTCTAAATAAACAAATGAATATTTGAATTTAACCTAATATTGAAAAAAAAAAATTTATCCCAATTGCACTGGACTATAATTGATTTAAAAGGCAACAACAAAGAACAACTAGAACCTTGAACTAATTTTACATTAGTGGAAAATTATATTACCATACTTATCTAATTCAACTGTTGTAATATGACAACAAAATACGTCTTGCTAATAATTATAATTCTTGCAACCCTTACACCACTCTTTTCAAATCGCAATTGTCAGGCCGTTCCATTGAGTTATCTGTACTAAAACGAGGCATTGTATTGATAGTTGCCCATATAATTATCCACATAATGTCAAACAAAGGGCCATAGTACAGTACCTGCATAGTGCATACACCTACGCATTGTCTAGGCAGAAAATTTTCGGAAAAACATCAAATCCTATCTAGACGTTTATTTCGTACTTCCTTCTCAACAAAAACAGTGAATAGGTCCAACACTATCCAACAATGGAACAAAATCTTTTCGGTCTTTTCGGCATTCGCAACGCGTGTATATTTTAGCTGAGGCCATTGTTGAATGCTGAATAGAATAAAACTTTGCAGCAAATTCAATACACTGAATAGCTGATATAATATATTGTCATATGGTCTTTTCGAAGTGACAATGCGTTTGTGTGTGGCATTAGAGAACAGGGTATTACCTGAACAATACGATATCACCTTCGCGTTCTCTCGATCTTTTACTCGATTTGCGTAAAGGCTAAATTCCTATGGCGTGCAACGAGATCGCGATTCATTCTGAACATCCATGGAATACGGTATATGCATAAATGGCTGGTAATTTACATTCATTTTGAAAAATTACTATGCCGATTGAAGTGGCTATTAATCTTCTATTGTGGGTAAATGGAGAAATAAACTTGTTAAAAATATTAATGCGCTTATGGATCGACAATAATGGGGAATTATTTGTGCAGATAATGAAATAATTAATGTCAGGTTAAGATTTATTGAGAATATTTGTTTTATTCCAAATATAAAATCTTAAATATTTCTATTACAATCCATACGACTTGCATAACATTTGATATATTTGGCCCTTCTCTATTGTCTTTGAAAATTCCAGTTCCATGATGCTTAAAGTACATTCTACCCAACTTGAGACGGGAACCTCGAATGAACTATTACGTCACCGCCACTAAATTATCAACTTTGATCTAAAAATGGATTCACTTAACGAATCTACTATCACTGCCACGCAGTTACCACGTTGCTTGTTACTCTGCAATTATGGGACTTCTAAGTAGATTTTTCTGTTTCGTTAGTTAATATGGGTAATTTTTGGGTTTCGTCTCCTAGCGCTGTTGGACTAGCAACACTGTAAGAAGTTAGGGCGTCGTCTATAGCATTCGAAATAAATCAAGATGCCGGTTGTAAGGAGTAACATCACAAATATGGCGGTTTGTCTTTGTCTACGATATTCGTAAAAATCATTAACCAACAACTTCGGGAGCATAAAAATGAATACAATATCTTACCGGAAAATTAGTCCGGTTTTCGGCCAGCTTACAGCTGTAGTACTGCAATTCTGCAAATAACGGACGACATTCTCAATGCAGCTGACAAAGGGAAGCTAACGGTTCTAATATTGTTGGATTATACTAAAGCCTTCGATACTTTCAATCACGAACTCTTGATGGCAATTCTGAATTTTATCGACTTGGGCAAAAAAGCAATTAATCTTATAACAAATTACTTGTACATGAGGACCCAAAAAGTAACAATAAATAGAAATTCATCAGTTCCTTTACCTGTAACGGTGGGAGTACCACAAGAATCTATTGTAGGACCCTTGAAAAATTGATATGTACGCAAATGACACTCAAATATATTATAGCTTTGAGTCTAATGAATATCAATTGACACTTGCTAAAATTAATAGTGATTTAGAATCGATGTCTTCCATCTCTCGTGGACATCACTTGCTAATAAACCCCACTAAATCTGCCGTTATAATTTTTGGAAGCAAGTCTTCTTGTGCCGAGATTGAATATAACATTGATTTACAAATCAATAATACGAATATTCCACTCGTAAACAATGTAACTAACCTTAGTATTATTTTAGATACCTCATTTGGATATAAAATTTGTGTCCCAAATTGTTTGAAAAAGGCTTACTGAAAATTAAAATTTCTGTTTCCTCACAGATCTTAATTATCTCGGAATATTAAAACCCTACTATGCGAAACTCTTGCCTTATCAAATTTTAAAGCTTTGTTGTCAAGTGTATGTATCATCGCTCGATAAGAATCATGCAAATAAGATACAGAAAGTTCAGAATAGTTGTATTACGTTTATATTTGGTATCGGGGCGAGCGTAGGTGCGTCTTTACTATGTACATACTTCGGTATGCGATGTAAAGCAACGACAGGCGCGGTTAGTACTTGGATTGGTGACCATTCCAACGGAAACCGCGTTCTCGCCTCACACATCTTCCAGCGGCTTGTATATCAGTGCATGCGCGGAAGCTATACAACCTTAGGCGAGGGTTGTATAGGAGATATACCATCCTTCGGAGGGGATGTAAAGCCATCGGTCCCTTGTCTATTAAATGTTAGGCAAGTAAAAGATCCCTACTCTTCTTAAGGGAAGAGGTTCGGCCAAATTCCTGGTTGGGGATAGCTCGTCTACAGGCGTCGGTGTTAGGCCTCAGTAGCGGAAATAGGCCGACGTTAAATAGATGTATAAAAAAAAAGAAAATATTTGGTATCTTAAAGTATGAACATGTACCTCAAAAAGCTCCGCTGTTTAAATATGAAGGACAGATTTACTCCATTCTGCTTGTTTCTATCACAAAATCGTACGCACCAAACTATCTTCCTATTCCTATAACAAATTAGTATTTCGAACTCATGTCCACAGAATTAATACTAAAAACAAAGACATTAACGGCTCCTATTCATTGAACATCTCAATTCGAAGGATCTTTCAGTTTCAACATATATAAAATATATAATAATGAAATACCCTCACAGCACAAAATCCTTAATGAAAGTTTAAAATTGAATTTAAACAATATCTATTTACTCAACAGTGGCATTAATTTATACTTCCCTTTTCATGAATTCTTAGTTCTCTCTGTTATTTCTTAACTGACTCTGTCGTCTTTTAATGTTTTAATGCTACAATCATTAAGTATTAAGTATATCTGAAAACACCACGTTTATTTTATGGTGGAGGGGAAATTCTACATGGACACCCGGCGCTAGGGTCTGCCGCATCGGGTAGTGTCGGACTTCTACCAACTAGAACCCCTTCTGGAGCAGTGTTTCCACGTAACCCGGAACTGCTTTCGCTTTCCATCAGGCCAGAGATCATCTTGTATTGGTGTTAGTAAAACTTCCCACGTTTTCCCTTATATCCCACACTTCGTTTCTGCCGTCTCCTCTCCTCAACTTCCTTATTCGACATTTTAGTCTAGTCATCTTCTGTATCTTTTCCCATCCTCTTTTACTATCCTGCTGAGGTCTTCGTCTTCTTTCTTCCCTTTCGTATATCATGCCCCTGTGTTTTGGGTATTCCACAGAGTCACTTCAATGTCCCCCTGCTTTACAATTCCCACAGTACTCAGGTTTCTTACAGTCCTTTACCCTGTGTCCCTTTTCCCCACATCTTTGGCAGTCCTCGCTTCTGTCTTCCCCCGTACACGTTTTTGCCCTGTGCCTAAACTGCAAGCATTTAAAGCACCTGACGATATCAACCTTTTCCCAATTTAACCATCCAATCCTTACGTCTCCCTTATTGAGGATATATCGATGTCCTTTACTTCGAAGTCTGGACTCGCCACTATTTTTACGGTGGTCTCCTTGATTTCATCTCCCGTCGCTGCTGCGTCAATATCTTTGGTGAATATCGTTTTGCTCCCCTTTTTTCCTCCACCCTTACCTGTTGTAGGTTTTTCCCCACGGCCTCTTTCAAGGCTTTACACTTTTCTGCACCTCCCTCAACCGTAACAAATAGATCCCCTTTTACTGTTTTCTTCATGTTCTTCATTTTTACGTTAATCTCAATATTTACGCTCCCTTTAACCTCCTTTACCAATTCCGCATAGGATTTACTTTATAATTATTCCCGCATTTTCTCCCCTTAATCTCCTTCCTTGGGTTTAATGTCCTACGGTATCTACAGGCGATTCCCTCTTATTAATAGCATTTCTTCCCATAGGAACAAGTATTTAAATTTCTACATCCACTTCTCTAAACGCGTATTCACAGAGCTTCCTTAGCGTTGCCCTGTTCACCCCACCTTGTGCGGCGAGGGTGCACTTCCTTTTGCCTAGTTCTTTTAATAGGGCTGCCCATTTCTTCAGCATTTCAAATATATCCTCGTTTTTCCATGTTCCTTCTGCTCCTAATTTTCCTGGTAGAGTATGTGTTGCGGTGTCCCTGTGCTCTTCCTCACGATTTAAGGATACTACACGCGTATTCCACCTCTTAATCCTTTTTATAGGAGGGCCTTTGTTATTGGGCAGGCTACGCTTGCCTCTCTTATGAGACCTCTCTCTCCCTGCTGTTCTCCGATATCGATTACCAATGCTAGGTCCTCGTCCGTCTCTTCCCATTTGGGACTACCCTCCTCGTATTTCGTCTTTCGGAATGCCCTCCCTGACCAGTCCTCTTTAATGGTATCGATCAGATCATCGTACTCCCTCAACCCCCCATCAATTTGTTTCCTTAATCCGCGCTATCTTAACTTCCTCCTCCTTCTCTTTACCTGTACAGTGCCAGGAACCTTCCGTCTGTGTAGAGAATTCTCTCGTTTCCTTGAAGACTCTCATCGTCTTAGCTCTTTCGTCATCTCGACCCACTTTTTACTCTTCCAACCGATATACTCATCTATCCAGCTTAGTTCCCTCACCGCCGTCGATTTATTATTATTATTATTAATAACCAGTCGTTTGTAGATTCCAAGAGGGTTCTGGAATGAACTGGATCTATTTGGTTTCTTGGATAACTGTTTCAGAGGACTAATGTTGGAAAGGTCGACTTCCTTTAACGGTAATCGTTAATCCTTATTCACATTGAGGTTCCTTAGTTTAGGCACCTCAATTTTTGGCAGCAGAAACATTGGAAGTGGGACTTCACTTTTTGTTGCTGTGAACCGTTCATTCGCTATTGTGGTGCTGCATCCTGTTGCCAAATGTAGAGCAATTGGCTGGTATTGGTAAAATCTACTTAAAAACTAGGACATTGGACAAACTAAGGAGTAAGAAGAATAGGTTACTTTCATCGTTAGCATTCCTACGACGCTGTAGAGACAAGAAGGTTACAACAACATTCGTCACCTAGAAACACCTGCTGCCCGGAGAATTATCAAAATGGAAGAAGCTTTAATCAGGGAGAGAGTTAGATACACTTATCATCAACTACATATAGACTCGTCACAGTTATATAATTTACACTTGGAGTTGGCCACCATATTAAGTGAAGACCTTTGGAGTACAGTCGATCGCATTACTTTTGAGCAAGCAGAAGTTCAACAAGGTAGGGCCACTAAAAGGCAGATTAAGAAATTTGAGAAACTCCAAGCGAAATATACATCAACTGCACCTAAACTGGATGCCACCGTAATTAATTTAACGGACCAACCACTACCAGAAGAATGGACAACTGTATTAGCCAAAGAACTTCGCTGTTGCGCCGAATAAAGTACCCAAGAAAGACATTATCGCTGAAGTTGAGAACTGTCAGTTGAAGAAGCTGAGGAAGTGAGACACGAAACATGCCGAATACTGCGTAAATCAAAACCACCTAGGAGGAACATTACTAGAAAGGGCAGTGAAGCTCTCAGAGACATACGCAATAATAAAGATATCGTCGTTTTAAAATCAGATAAAGGCAATGCCACATTACGTTGGTCACTGAATGTCAATTTTAAAAGGCTTAAACTGCAGGGCTTCGTCTCTCTTTACCCAGCACAAGATCCTTGAGAACTTCCAGGGGTAACTTCGGCAACTTGAGAGGCGGTTAAGAAAATATATTTTTTAAATATTCATTCCCAAGTACTTAGGTGGGAACGGCTAGCCATCAAAGTTTGAGCACGTCCTGTTAATTTGTTTTTTACCGCTTGAAGAACGAGTTTATGCATTGAGTGGTATTCATCATGGGTAAAATTCCCCAAATGTGCTTCTAACTGACTCAATATAACAATGTAAAACTAAACTGTTTCCTTCAATAGGTAGTATCGTATCAAGATATAATTTTAGTAATTGTGTGTCTAGTGTGCGTTCTGCGTTGTTCTGGACGAGCCGTTGTATCTATTTGAATTTCTGGAGGGGTGGTTACTAAATTTGAAACCTTTTGTCGATTCTTATCAAATTTCGGTATACGTCTTGGAGTCTTCATCTATTGAGGCGGTCGATAAGTGACGTTAAGCAACAACGGCCTCAATTTATCTACTCTGCTGCTTAAAAACAACGACCTCACTAACAAGATAGGTAGTGCGAGCTATTCTAAACTAAATTTTTGAAAAAGAATTTATTGACTGAACATAAAATTAATCAAATACCTTATGCTATTAGTCAAACAGATCAATCTTCCTAATTTATTGACCAAACGGTTCGAATTTGCTAACCAGGCAAGCGAGATCTTGTGTAAAATGGAAAAAGGAACAGGAATGGATGAGTACTTACAGTTTCTTTTCTTCGTTTGGAATTGATAATACCTCCCCCAAAGTAATGTAAAAAAGTAATGTGGGAACATAGAAAACACAAGTGTACACTAAAATCTGTCACTAACAAAGCAAGACAACATATTTTTATAATGCATTTTGTCTTTTAATTTGATATCGATATAATATCTCATAATATACAAATATTATGTGAATCTCTAGCAGAAATAAGGTAAGTAAAAGGTGGTGCTACCAGGATATAGTCGAGATTATATTGTATTTTATATAATTGTGTTTTTATAAACATTTTGGCGGGTAGTGAATATTCGGAGGTTTTTTTGTTTACAAGTGGGTGTGGTAAAATAATATTGTGAAAATGTTTAGGCCTTGAGAAGATCCACAGCCAGGCACCAGCAGAGAATGTCAGGAAAATGTGGTGGATGGTAATGGTTCACAAATTACGAAGAAAGTTCCCACACAATATTTACACACACAGACTCATGAAATGGTTTTAAAAGTGTATAAAAACGAAAGAAAGTGAAGGAGAAAAAGGAGACGTGGAAAAACGGTCTACTTAACAGAAATTCCAGAACGAACTATTATTATTATTATTATTGTATATATATATTTTTTAATAATTATTTATTTGTTTTCCAGAATTGAATTTATTTAGTTAACCTGGGTCGATTAGATCAAGTTAAGATTATTGATATAAATATAACATTTTATATATTTAAAGAATTTGGAGATCTGCTTTATTTGTTTTAACTACATATTATAATATCGATAATCTTGACTCTATACCCACATTTTGGCAAGGAATATCATATCTCCTCGCGGTAATTGCTGGGCAACAATAATAATATGACATATTCGAGATAATATTATTATTGGCAGATCTGAGCAACAAGAGAATATTAATTTTAATTTAGAGTACCAAAAGTAATCAATGTTTCAACAATATATAAGATATTCCTGCCTTCACACAAACAAAATAAGGTAAGATTGTTAAATTTACCAGAAATGGTATCAAATATCTATTTATCGAAAACAATACTTTTAAATCTAGTATTATTAATACAATATGTATATTATACATTCTAACACATACGAATTTTAAGTACTGCTCTGTACTATTTCGTTCGCAACTTTACTGGATTTTTAATGGGCGTCAGCTTGTTTGATGACAACATGCCGTATGGACTAACGGTGATAATAATGACGTCGTAAAGTTTTTGTTGCGTTTTTTGACAGTCCAGACTGTCCCGTATTCCATGTTTATCTGTAATTGTATTTCAATTTTGTGACCGTAAAAATAATGTTAAATAATGACAAACATGTTTAATATAGTAGATAATTTACCGTCTTATCCTTTGTTTCAGAATCCTACCACATCAAAATCTATGCAAATCGGTTCTACAGCAGCAAGTCAATAGGAGTGTCGTTTGTTCAGCAAAGAAGGTTTTATCATCGACTTCATCTATTTGTGCATTATATTGTTCGTTTACATTCTAATCTCGCTCTCCGGGTCATACCTTGTCTAATTTTAATATTAACGCCTTATAAAATATTTGAAAACGTCATTTAACGTTGACAAAAAATAATAGACGAAAGAAAAATGATCATTGTATCTTCATTTTAAATTTATTGTGTACCTTAAAAGTATAATGTAATTGTATTAATGAAAATAAAACCTATACAATATAAAGTTCATATATTTTGAATTTAAAGTGGTAGTAGATATTGGAATTATAAGCCAGATGGTCCTTGGGTTACAGTTATTACTGTAAAACCTAAAATTATGTCTAATAAAGTTACTTTCACGTCTATTTTTATGTGACAGCCGACGGGTCCCAGTTGCGGCTCGTCAGGAAAAGCAATGATTTAGCATTATTTGTGCATAAATATTTAAATCAATGAATCGAATACAGGCATTGGAAGTTTTACTTTCTGCAAATGTCCTTTGCAAAAGGAAAAACTGAAATCAAAAAGAAATAATGACCGTGGCGATTTCTTCATAGTTTTAGCAGAAATCTCTGTTTTAATTTAGATTGATTATACATAGAAATATTATTTTTATTACTAAGAAAGGACCCCGCACGGAATGATAGGAAAATGCCCCCCTGCAAAATTGCACCAAATTTTAATATGTTATAGGTCTATAGCACAAACCACTACTTGTTGAAGACAGAACCATTAATAGTCCATTTAATGAGGTTCCAAAAAGACCAAAACATTAAAAGTATGTAGGATACATTTCCCCCTTCATTTTCGTCAAAAAAACGATGGTGATAGTTTGAGTTCTGAAACCCTTGCGTACACCCCTATCAAGGAAAAACCACCCCAATTTTCCGACTGCTCGGTCCCGGGTTTCCGAGGGCTCGTCGGATCGGTTTTTTTGGTAAGTAATAATAAGTTCAGTTAATTTACACTAGATTGCCATAGACCGACCCCTCGGGGGTTGAACCTTCCCTCGCCCGTAATAGCAACATCCCCAAGAAATAAAAAATACGGGCTCGACACGATTTTTTATGAGTTCTCGAGGACACATATCATGAAGGTGGTGTTATTTTTTACCCTACCCTCCTGCAACTACCCCCAACATATAAAAACCACCCCCTCTTCCATGTTGTCGGTCCTAGGTATGCGCGAGTTCGTTCGATCGAGTTTTTAAAGAGAATATCAGCTTCAGATGGAATAAGTTACCAATGGCTGCATCAATGTCCGGTGTTTTTGTTGGGTTTTGTAAATTGATTTATTGGGAAAAAATATTTTTTATTTGAATAATTGTTTAAGAATTGATATGATATTCTTATTAAAAAAATATATTTATTAATGTAGTTATGGAAGGGTAGGGTGAAAAAGAAACTCACTAGAATCGTCATTGCCGCCCTCGAAAACCTGGAGATGTCCGTTCCGAGCCCGATCGAGTGATTTCCGTGTTGTGAGTAGGGTAGTTTCAACCCCCGAGGTTGTGGTTTAGTAATGGTCAGTTTCCCTGATATTTCCGTAAAAACCCCGATCCGACGACCATATGCATAGACTCGACAGCATGAACGAGAGGGTGGTTTCTATACATTAGGGTAGTTGCGGGAGGGTGGGGTGAAATATAAGACCACCATCGTGATCCCTGTCCTCGAGAACCCACAAAAAACCTTATCGAACCCGTATTTTTTTGTTTCTTGGGAATGTTGCTATTACGGGCGAGGGTAGGTTCAACCCCCGGGGGGTCGGTCCGGGGCAATCTAGTGTAAATTAACTGAACTTATTATTACTCACTATAAAAACCCGATCCGACGAGCCCTCGCAAACCCAAAATCGAGAAGTCGAAAAATTGGGGTAGTTTTTTCTTGATAGGGGTAGTACGCAAGGGTTTCAGAACTCGAAACTCTCACCATCGTTTTGCACACCCTCGAAAATGAAGGAGGAAATGTATCCTACAAACTTTTGATGTTTTGGTCTTTTTGGAACCTCGTTAAATGAACTATTAATGGTTCTGTCTTCAACAAGTAGTGGCTTGCGCTATATTGACTTTTGAGCATCGTACCCTTGAGAACTATTGTTCGAAGGCCAAGACCTATAACGCAATAAAATTTGATGCAATTTAGCCGAGGGCCATTTTTCCAGGCCGTGGGATGGGGTCCATTTAAACTGAAAGAATTGGTTTAATAAATCTGTCTTTTTCGATTAATAATTCAGCATTTCTTAAAATTACATTAAAAAAGAACAATTTCTTTGTAGGATTTGATCCCTATCCTATTTAATTGCCGCCTCAATGGCTCAATGCTGACTGCTGACGTATCAGTCTTGAGACCAAGGAGTCCCGAGTTCGGATCCTGTCTAAGGTGTTTAGTGGCGTTTTTAGTGTGGTACTGTGTTGGTAGCAGTAAACAAGACAGGTTTGTGTAAAAAGAAACACGGCTAGTCGTTGTACCGCTCCTGAGTTCGGGTCTCAGCTGCAACAGGTGGCATTGTCGTAGGGAATGGTTGTTGTGTAATTGTCCGTGTGTAGGTCCTGTTGAGATGTTCAAAATGTAGTCTATCATTTTCGATGCAAGAATTCATTCTCTGATGAGTGGACTGAATAGAAGTATCTACTTCTGCCATCGAAAGACTTTGAATGACATCTCTTATTCTTTCGATCATGCCGTCTCTTGTAGTAGGTCTGGTGACAAAAACGAGATCTTTTATTCGCCCCCACAAATAAAAATCTAGACAAGTCAGGTCTGGAGACCGGAATTGTCTCAGAATTACGATGCATATATTTTCAATACCACTTAATTGAACAAAATACGGAGAAAAATCTAATTTTCTATTCAGTTGTGGCTATTACGCCCCCTAGCGGCCGTTTTAGAAACTCGATATTTCTAGTAATTTCTCAGGGTCACTTTACATAATTTTTTCCCTAAATTTATGCAATGTATAAATATGCGATTAAATTCAAATATAATTGTTTGGAAGTGACAATTTTTCCAGATTAAAATCAAGATTATTATAAATCTGTCCTACAGCTTTGATAAAAATCCAGCTAAATAAAAAAGAAATAAACATCATTCTGTTGTGTTAGTTTGTGGTGATTGCTTCTTTAAACATCATTTTACCTCCAAAAGCACAAACCTGATTCTTTTATTATTTAATGTTGCCATAGAATACAATGAGAATATTTTACGCAAATATTAAAAAAAAATATTTGGCATTTATTGAGAATATTTTTAATCTTTAATGTTCTCATAGAATATACGGAGAATATTCAAGAAATATTCTAAGGAAGTGTTCCATAAATAGGATATTTGGCATTTATTTAGAATATACTCAGAATATCCCGTGCTGTGTGGGTAAGAACCCATAGTTCCCCTAAATTAAACTCGGCCAAAATATGTTAAAACGCACTGTTAATAATAAAATAATAATCTCTTTATTTCCAACAGGTAAGCACCCAAATACATGAAAACGCAATTATGATAATAACGAATAAAAAAGAAAAATAATATTGACACTTAAGTTACAAACAAAATTAAACATACTCTTCAGTAATAATTATATTACTTAATATACTGCCTAGACTGTCAAAATTAATATCACATAGATAGGAGATTTTAAAAAAATTATTGCACATTACATAAATTGGAGATCTCGCCATAATATTTGTCCTGTAGTTCTTGATATAGAAGGTTGTGTGACGGCGGATTTCAAGTCTGGGTATGTGGAAAGTGACTTTTTCTAACAAAAAGGGACAATCAATAGTATTGTGAATTAAACTGAATAAATATTTAATGGCAAGTATATCGCGACGAGTTTCTAATGAAACAATTTTAAAACGGTTCGTTAAAATGGACGTATTAATTCCTCTCGGCCGGCAGGTAAATGCCATCCTCCTTAAAAAACAGATATTTTAGGAACTTCCTCTAAGCTGACTCTATATTATTCACGTGACATGTGTACCACGGATACCATATGATGGCACCATATTCCAATCTTGAGCGAACGTATGCGTAATATAACAACGTTAGGCTAGATGTTTTGCTAAAACACTTGCAGTTTCTTAATATGAAGACTAGCATTTTATATGAGTTTGATACAGAATGGGCTCGAAATATTAACTGGCTATTGAAGATAATACCTAAATTTTTGATTTCTGTACATCTGGTTATACTCTCTGAATTTATTTTATAATCATATTCTTCAGGTTTATCTTTCCCAGAAGAAGTGATAACGTAACATTTTTGAACATTAATGCACAGATGGTTCGCACTAAACAAATCAGATACGGCTTTAAGGTCATTCTGGATCATTCTACAATCGCTTATCGTTCTCATCTCTCTATAGATTTTCAAATCATTCGCGAACATTAATTTTGAACAACTAATAACATCATTAATATCGTTGATGTAAATGAGAGATAGAAGCGGTCCTAAAATGGAGCCTTGTGGTACTCCGGATGCATTAATGTAGTAATCCGAACTAAAACCCTCGTACTCGAAAAACTGCCTGCGGTTAAATAAATAAGACGTAAATAAATTAATTAAGCCTGCGGAAAATCCAAAGTAATCTAATTTCTTTATTAATAAATATAGATCGGTTTGACCAAAGGCTTTCTGAATATCCATGTATACTGTGTCTAATTGTCCTTGCTTATCGAGAATTTCAGAGGCAAACTGAGTTAAGCAGGTTAAGTTTGTGATCGTAGATTTTTTATCTAAGAATCCGTGTTGGTGCAGGGAAATATAAGGTCTAACATTAGGATAAATGCAATTATATATTATTATTTCGAATAATTTTATCAAAATTACATAAAATATAAATAGGCCGATAATTTTGGAGTACAGCTGGGTCACCTTTCTTTAACACGGGAGTAATTCAAGCGATCTTCCACATATCGGGAAATGTAGCTGTTCTCAAGATTAAATTATAAATGAAAAGTAGGGGTTCCAACAAGGCAAAACAATCTTTAACAACGAAGCAGGGAATACCATCAATGCCTGAAGTAAGTTTGTCTTTTAATTTCTTAGATGCTTTAATAATATCGTCTCCATGTGTGCTGTGTATGTAGGGATGAGTCCTTTTGCAAAATGTCTCCATAATTTTCAACGAATGAAACATCCGAAATATGACGGACACTTTGGAAGTACTCACAAAAAGCTTCAACAATTGACTGAGGATCACTAATAGTGTTATTTGTCCTCTTTTTTTACAATAGTATAGTCGTAATATCTAAAATATAGTATCTGTTACATTGCAAGTAATTAATAGGATTAATCCAAAGTAATGCTTTAAAAAATTACTACACTATACAGTGTGTCCCCCGGATGGACCTAACTATACTTGTAATTTTCCTTATTTCACATTATAAGAGAAAAAATCATTCTTCGTAAATAATTTTGCTTATCGTGAGAAGTCATTAGCCATACTCAAACTTTCAAAATAACATACAGGGTGGTTAGCAAATAAGGACACGTGAATTTGTGCCGAGAAGTATTAGTTTTTTGAGAGGAATATAAAAATTTTACTGAAAGAAGTTGTTTCTACTGTTAATAGTAGTCCAGGTAGGAAATTTGAACGTCGTGTCTCAAAATTGATATTTTTGCGAAAATTGTGATTAAAATAATTTTATAAATTCAACTATTCTATGTGTTGTATTCATAGCAACATACACAGACATTTATTTATAAAAAGTCAAATCATTGTCAGAGAACTTTTTAAATAATGTTTGACTCTAGAACAACGAATTTATTTCGTTAAATGTTACGTAAGGTGAAATATCGTACAAATATGCAATTGAACTTTTGAATAGAAAATATCCAGAGGTGTACGTTTCAGTGAACTGTGTTCGAGAGTTGATTTTAAAGTTCGATATGTGAAAGATATAAAAAAAACAGAAACGGATTCATGACGAAAATGATTCCTGCTTGCTATTGATTCGGCAAGAAATGAACTCAAGAAATCACTAAGAAAAAGGTTACTAGATTTTGTATGGTATGGGGGAACAAATTATGTTAGATAGATTTGTCTACAGAAGGATTTTATTTTCCAACGAGGCAACATTTACTACGAATGGAGTTGTTAGCTATGAAAATTGTAGGCACTGGTCGGAAGAAAATCCAAATTTCCGTGTTACTCAAATTCAATGATATAAAAAAGTAAATGTTTGGTGTGCGATACATTATAAAAAAATTATTGGACCATATTTTTTCGGCGCAACCGTATATCAGAACACTTACATAAAGATGTTGGAAAACATTTTAATGCCTTCTCTGGATGATATAAATGTACAAGAGAGAAGAAAACTGTATTATCAATATGACGGTTGTCCTGCACACAGTGCAATTAGTATAAGAAATTGGTTAGATCAGCATTTTCACAATAAATGGATAGGACAATTTGGACCAATAAAATGGCCTGCATGCTCCCCAGACATAACCCCTCTTGATTTCTTTTTATGGGGATTTCTGAAGCAAAAAGTTTATACCCATGATTTAAAAGATAATTTGAATCTTTTAAAGGAGAAAATATCAGAAGCAATAGTCGACGTAAACGAGGATACAATTCATTTAGTTTATGAAAAATTTAGAAAAAATATTGAAAAATGTGTAACAGTAGAAGGACAACACATAGAATAGTTTTGTTATCCTTTTATTCAATAAATTATGTGTTTTCGTTGAATTTATAAAATTATTTTAATCATAATTTCCGCAAAAATATCAACTTTGAGATACGACGTTCAAATTTCATATCTAGACTACTATTAATATTAAAAACAACTTCTTCCAGTAAAATGTTTATATTCCTCTCAAAAAATTAATACTTTACTCTTGGCACAAGTTTACGTTTCCTTATTTGCTAACCACCCTGTCGGTTATTTCGAGAATCTGAGTATGGCTAATGACTTTTCACGATAAGCAAAACTTTTTATGAAGAATTACTTTTTTTCTTAAAATGCGAAATAAGGAAAATTACAAGTATAGTTAGGTCCATCCGGGGACACACTGTATAAACCGATGAAATATGTTTTTGTCTTATTACACGTTTACAAGATATAACAAACGGAGGACTCCGCATTCATAAGAAAGTTAGTCACTTATAAAAAATATTAACGAGACGCCGCTGTTGGTGCCAGTGCGTCTAGAATAGCCCTTCAGCCGGCGACATCAAGTCTAGCCCGGTCAGCTTGGACCCTTTTAACAAAACATTAAAACACCCCCTCGGTGAATTTTTTACCTACACAGGTGAGTATGAATAACATTTCCCTCCAAAAATTCCCGAAATGCTCTTTATGACTGTTCGCTTCATTCATGTCTGGGTGTCTCATTTATTATACCGCCGCTCCGGACACGTTGAGACTGCCACAGTATTTTTGATAGATTGAACCTAAACAGGCGTATCACCGTATAATGTTCTGAATAAAGAATAGATGAAATCGACTGTGCTGGATTAATTATTTGTTACATGAGTTGACAAATCTTAAAGGGTATTTTTTTACCAGGGGCTTTTATTAAGTTTTTTCTCTCGAGTACTATTGTCGAATTTCTTGATGACGACGTTCATTTATCAAATCTCGCAAGGGAATATGTTATTGTAGGGCCTTATTTGTAGTAAATGCATTTTTGCTGAAAGTGTTACTAATACGTATTAATTTTGTTCCTACAGGTTTGAAGTAACCGTTGAATATGAAAGAAACTTTGGTGTATATGTTATCGTAAACAATATCAAAATAAATTTTGACTTATAAAAACATTGATCATTGGTTTTGAGAGGTTCAAAGATTTTAGTTCAGTTTATCCTATAGTTTATTGGAGGCTAAAAGTAAGACCACAATGGATAACATCATACAATTAGGTGTAACTGAGAATGACAGGAACCTTCAATTGAATAAGAGTACTAACCATCCTCCACAAGCTAAAAAATCTAAAACAATAGTGGGTAAGAGATTAGATTCCGATGATAAATTTAAGGCAGTTCAACAAAAGGAAATGATGTGGTTACATGCAACAAATTTTATTCCACTTTTAGCTGCCGAAGATCTAGAAACACACCTAAAAAACAGCCTCGAAAATCAATCTATTGTTGTTAAAAAATTAACTAGAAATCCGGAATTTTAGTTCTTTTAAAATTGGTGCAGCTGTTGACACATGTGAGAATCTCTTAGATGAATCGTTTTGGAGTGAAGGAATTGTAATAACCAAGTTTCGTGGTGGGACAGTGAGAAAACATTCCTGACGCAATCAAATGCCTAAAAAATATAATTTCTTTCGTAGATCATAGGATTATGGAGAAAAAGGTGGGAGCTACACCCACAAACGCTACAGAAGATTCTAGATTAAACACACTATCTATTTTTTATATGAATATTCAGTGCTTATCTAATAAATTATTACTTCTTAATGCATTTCTTTCAGAAAATGAATATGACGTTCTGTGCTTTAGTGAAACTTGGACACGTGATGATCAAATAAAACTAGTTTCTTTACATAATTACGTACTAGCCGCCTACTATGAAAGGTCTGTCCATATCCATGGTGGAGTTGCAATTTTTGTCAAAGTAGGTTTAGATTATAAGTCATATAGTTTCACCAGTAATTACTGCGAATAGTTAAATATTGAATTATGTGCGATTGAATTACGCAAAACCAAGTGAGTTATTTGCTGTGGTTATCGTTCTTGCAGAGGAGATCTAAATATTTTCAATAATATGTTAACTGATTTTCTGAATCATCTTTCGACTGAAAAATATATCACTTTCTTTGCCGATTTTAATGTCGATTTCTCAATCTATCAATTCTCAACTTATAACAGATTTGTTCCTATCCTTTGGCATGGAAGAGTATGGAAATGATTTCACAAGAGTCACTAGTAGGACTGCAACCAAAATTGACAATGTGTTCTCAAATATACAACTAAATTTTAGTAAAACCAGAATATTTAATCCCCACTTATCTGATCACAACTGTTTGTGTTTTTCTTACTCAGTGTTAACAAATATCTATAGATCTACAGAGCATATTAATAAATAATCATACAATAGAAAATTATAAAATATGTTTAACCAACTGTGATTGGTCACACTTTTATCAAACCCTTGATCCTGATCAAATGACTGAAGTCCTATTAAATAACGTAAAAAACTGCTATGACACTTCCTTTCCCCTCAAACATTATAAACAGAAAAGACATAATATCAAATATAGTCAAAACATAAAAGCTATGAAAGATAAACTTATAATGATACTAGCTGACTCGGCAAACGTTGTTTTGCCATGTATATAATTTCTAGGAAACATTTTTTTAGTTCAATAAAAATAACTATCTACTATAAGTGTAAAAACAAAAAATTTTGTTTAAAAAAAATAAAAAAAAATTTAGGGGTGGACCACCCTTAACATTTAGGGGGATGAAAAATAGATGTTGTCCGATTCTCCACCCTAGCCGATATGCACGCTAAGATTCACGAAAATCGGTCGAGCCGTTTCAGAGGAGTTCAATAACGTACACCGTGACACGAGAATTTTATATATTAGATATGACCTAAGCAAATTTGATAGTAATCTAAAAGCTGATTACAATAAACTTAAAAAAGATTACAAACGAGCTTTTAAAGATGAAACTATCAGGCATAATACTGCACTTATAGCTAATTCCAAAAATAAGCAAAAAACAGCATGGTCAATTATTAAACAAACATCTAATCATAATCAAATATCTCATGAAATCAGTGCTGATGACCTAAATAATTATTTTGTTAACATAGCTGATGAAATTCTGGGAAATTTAAATTGTAATAATTCCGATTATATAAATCCATGTAAGAATAACAGTGTACCTTTTTCCTTTTTCTTAGAACCAGTCTCAGAATATGAAGTTAGTGATCTAATAGACAAATTCAGTACATCTAAATCTAGAGACTATTATGGTCTAAATAGTGACACCATTAAAATGGCCAAAAATGAGCTTTTATCTTTCATAACTTATTTCATCAATTTCTGTTTTGAAAACGGAATATTTCCTTACTGTCTAAAAAAATCTAAGATGACCCCTATCTTTAAAAAAGGAATTGAGAACCAAGTCAGTAATCATAGACCAATATCAATTATTCCAATTTTATCCAAATTGCTTGAATTAGCCTTTAACATAAGATTAATGCACTACTTGAAAAATAAGAACTTATTAAATCCCTGTCAATATGGTTACAGTAAAGATTCTTCAACTACTAAGGCATTAACCGATATGATTGTGTATATAACAGATGCACTTGAAAATGGACATATGGTAGTTGCTTCCTTCTTGGACCTGTCCAAAACTTTCGATTGTGTGTCACCTGACATATTATTAATAAAATTAGAGAGTTTTGGTATAAGGGGACCTGCCCTGTCTTTCATTAAAAGTTATATGGCAGACAGACATCAGTGTGTTTGCAGTAATGGTGAAATATCTTCCTTAAAGTCTCTCAAATTCGGTGTTCCTTAAGGGGCAATATTAGGACCAACACTATTTATTTTCTATATCAACGACATATCAGATCACATTTCTAGAAAAATTGTTGCATATGCAGATGATAATATTCTACTTTCAGCCCATAATAATGTGGATAACCTCATTAATATGTCAGCTGATGCACAACAACAAGCTAAGCAACATTTCTCTAATGTAAAATTAAGCCTTAACACACAAAAAACTCAAAATTTAATATTTAATCTGAACACACGTATCTGTATTGACAATAATAATCCCGTTAAGTGCTTAGGTATCACCTTAGACAGCAAACTGACCTGGGAAAGCCAAATAAATTGCCTGTACAAAAAACTGTGTAGTAGAATATATCTGTTGAAGAAACTTAAAAATCAAATTGACCAAAACATTATCTTGCTTACATATCATGCACTGTTTCATAGCATAATGTGCTATGGAATTATACTGTGGGGTGGTTCTGCACATACTGTCAAAATTTTAAAATTGCAAAAGGGGGCTATTAGAGTTATTACTAATGCAGAGCATAATGAAAGCTGCAGACCCTTGTTTAAAAAGTTAAGTATTTTATCTTGTACAAATCGATATATTTTTGAATGCATTCTTTATGCTAGAAATCATCTGTCTCATTATCAAACTCAAAATTGCTACAATACTAGGAATGAATCTGTCATAGCTCCTTTTTTCGTCTGACAAGAAACATGAATTCATTTAGATATTTATCGATCAAATTTTACAACTTACTACCAAATCACTGGAAAACACTTAATAATATTGCTTTTGCCAAGAAAGTTATAAATTTTCTGAAAGAAAACGTTTTTTATGAGATTAACGAATTTATCACATATTTTAATGATTTTAAAAAAGTAATCTGTGTTGTTAATACTTATTTTATTTTAATGTAATCACTGTATTTTATAATTATTGTACTTATGTCCAACATTCTGACGCCATTGCTTTGTATCATTGTATTTAAGTGTATGTTTTATATTCATTATCTGTGTACTTGGCGAGTGTAAACAATATTGTATTGTCACACACAATAAATAAACTACTACTACTACTACTATGTTTTTTACTTTCACGTCCAATGGAAAACGTCATGAAGAGATTTTAAATTTGAGCGAAAAAAAATTCCCGAAAAATTCTGTCTTTTTTTGTGCCCATGTTTACTGTGGAACAGTTTATGATATTGACTTGAAAGGACCCCGCACCAAATGCATGGGTAATTTGTTGTCGATGGAATCGTTCCAAAATCTAGTCAGGTCATTCTGAATAAAAGTTGTTATGTACATAGAATCAGAAAATGCATTAATTTCAAAAATACAGCAGGTCGTAGCTTCGAAGTTCGAAATTTTAAAATCGCGTACGTATTTTTTATCGACAAACTTATGTATTGGTTTATATGAAGTAGTTATATATGTAGAATACTGTGTACTTATGTAAATAAGTATACTAGTACGTTTCTCCTATTTATACTCAAAGTAGGAATCAACAGTTGCAAAAGTTATTTGTATATGTGAAAGCTTGCATAATATGCTATATTGCAATTTTTCTTTTAATATTATACTATTATAAAACTGAGTAAAAACAAATAAAATGTGATTTAGCGTGTATACAAGAACGAAACGTCTCAAAAAATTTGTTGGCGTTAGCGTTAGATTCCTTGGACAGCGGTTTTAATTTCTTTCCGTAAAATCCATTGACGTAGATCGCAGATTTCATGCAATTTCGAATCATTCAGTAGTAAGTGTCAAAGATGCTGTTTTTTCGCATTTTCGCTTGAGGTATACAGAAATCCCCAATAATTTCTATAACCCAGACAAAGTAAATCAATATTTTTTTATCCGTTTTTATTGACAGGGGTGATGACTTAACTCGATTTTATGACATTTTTTAGATATTGAAGAAAAGGTTGTGTTATCTTTGTTACCGTTTGAGGATGGCACTACGATACTACACAATATTAAATCGAATGCTTAAGAATCTGATAACGGATCAATAAGTATGTACGATCTTGCGTAGATTTTCATTCATCATTAGCCATACAACTCTGTCGACTCTCTCCAGCTTCTTTCTACATTAATTCCTGTCTCTGATCTACATCGCCCAGTTCGATGCGTCTCGCTTACACCTTCCTTCCAGCGCAGCTTTGGCCCTCCTCGCCCTCTTGTAGATATGGGCTCAGCTTTAAGGACCTTTTTTGCAGGGTTATTGTCATCACATCTGTTCACATGACCTGCCCATCGCAATCTGCCGATTTTGATTGTAGTTACTATGTCCTTGTTACCGGTTTGTCTATAGGTGTTGGAAATTTCGAAATTATACCTACGTCTCCACATACCCTCTTCTTGGATTGCCCCGTATATTTTTAGCAAAATCTTTCTTTCAAAAATCATCAAGAGATTCATCTTTTTTTGTCAGAGTTCAGGCCTCCGATCCATATATTAACACGGATATGACTAGTGTTTTTTATAACCTGATTTTTGTGATTCTTGATAGATTGCGGTTACGAAGGTCAAAATAGCACCTATTTGCGAACATAATGCGTCTTCTGATTTCTACATTGTTGTTATTATCTACAGTTATTGTCGCACCCAAATACCCAAACTCCCTCACCTCTTTCGAAATTATGATCATTAATTCAGAATGTCGTCGAGTAAACACGTTAGCTCGCAGAGCTCCTGTCCAGTATATTATAAATGTTGCAAAAATAAACCGTTTCTACATTATGTGTGCGTAAAATGTACTAATATATACCATAAGTGCTGTCTTCCAAAATTTAAAAACCATGTTCGTTTCATCGAACTAAACAAAATTAATTGCTGTGAAGAAGATGGCTCAAGTGATAAGGAAGAAGCAGAAAAAAGTATCTTGGAGAAAACAATTGGGAACCTCAATGAGGATAATCTTTTAAAAAATCAATATATAATTAAATTGAAAAACGAGCACAAGCTATTCCTAGATGAAGCCATGAGTCGAGAGGATGATATGAATGAACTTCTACAAAAACAAGATAATACCATAAAGGAATTAAAAGAAATAATACGCGATTTAAGAAATGCTGCAGACTTGAAAAAACAGAATGATAAAAAAACAGCTAGCACTCAAACAGTAAAAACTTGCAAAAACGTATCTGTATGTACCAATCTATCAATGAGCAATGTGAAATTTATAGCCCAGTCAAATGTTGATAAAACTGAGGATTCCACTAGAAGAGAACCACTTGATATAAATAAGGCAAATACTGACGAAACATTACAGAGACATGTTAATTCTACCACTACTAGACGACAGTTACTCATAATATCTGACGAGCATGGTAAGAGTTTAAGTTGGAAAATCAGAAACAGAATCGACTCTAACAATTATTCGGTAGTCACGATTACAAAACCAGGGGCACTTTTGCATCAGGTTATGGAAAATGTAGAAAATTTAACAAAAGATCTAAATTTCAAAGACTTTGTAATAATTATAGGAGGATCAAATGACATATATAATAATAAAATTCCATCATTTCGACATATATGCAACAAATTAAAGCTGTGCACAAACACTAATATCCTCTTTTCTTCAATCCCTCTCAATAACAGGAACAACAATATGAAAAAACGTATGCTAAAGTACAACCTAAAACTTAATCAATTTCTGTCCAAGTTTAATAAATGTACTGAAGGCAGGATTCAATATGTAGATATTAATGACGATCAAGAAAGAAAATTAACTTGCAACGCATTTGCTGATCTTGTCTCACATTTTATATTGACTAATGTGTGCTTAAAAAAAAAAAATTAATATTCATAAAAATACATGATAATTATGCGTCTTCACCACCAGCTGGAGTGAACATAGTTCAACAACGGGAAGTGATACCAATAGTGGAAAGTGAAACTATAAATCAAAATCTCAGTGATGAACATTTTTTAGACAAACATTTAGAGATGCCCATCACAATAATAGATTAGCTATTAATAATACAAAAATGGACAAAGGTAAAACTCTTAACGTTTTTCACTTAAATGTTCAATGTTTGCGTAATAAAGCCAATGAATTAGAAATATTTTTAGATGAGAACAAACTTGACTTTTTGTGCATTAATGAGCATTGGTTATTAAATGATGAAATATCTTGTGTGCCTAAAAAATTACAAACTTGTAACTCATTTTTCTAGAACGAAAAGTATACACGGGGGTGTTGCAATATATTGTTTAAAAAGATTTAACTGTTCTCCCATTAAACAAGTAAATAATTTATCGACTGAATTTCATTGTGAAATAGTGGGCATAAATTACTCTGATTCACAAATTTTAACTATATACAGATCTCCAAATGGAGACTTTAATATATTTTTAGAGAAATTATCACTAGCTTTAAACATAATTACTAGTAAGAATAAAAACAAAACTAAAAAAATCATTGTAACAGGTGATTTCAACGTGCACTTTAACACGAATGAAAACAATACTCTTTTGCTTTTGAACACTTTTTTATCTTTTGGTTTAAATCCTGTAAATAATAAGAACACCAGAAATCACTCTTGTCTCGATAACATCTTTGTTAACTTTAATGAGATCAATTTCAACTGGTCAATACTGAACCCAAGATTGTCCGACCATTTAGGTATTTTATTGAGCCTAAATGACCCTAAACCAAAATCAGCATATAAGAGAATAAATTATAGACCTATTAGTGACACTGGTTTACATTACTTAAATAGTTATTTACAAGAAATAGACTGGAGTTTTGTAAATAACAATAACATAGGGATTGACAACAAATTTGAACAATTCATTAATTACATAACAACAGCTGTTGAAAAGGCATTCCCTGAAAAATCAAAATTAGTGAATGACATTAAAATATCTAAAATTAACTGGTTTAACGCTGATTTACAACACATGAGAGACACGTTGCATTTCTTAGAGGATATATGTAAGAGAACACATTCAGAGGACTTGAAAATACTAATAAAAACTCGTAGGATTTATTACAGGTCACAACTTTGTAAAGCAAGAAGAGATGCCCACGATAAATTTATTTCAAGCTCTAATAACTCCCATAAAGCTATGTGGCAAATCATTAATAACAACAAAAACCGCCCAGAAATTAAATCAGAAATATCCCCCAACGAATTTAATGTACATTTTGCCAATATCGCTAAAAATATAATAGATGAATTGCCAGCTACAAATTACACACATAACGATTTCCTAGGCATGAGGACAAGAAATGTTGAAAACCAGTTTTCATTTAGAGAAGTTACTTATATAGAAGTCAATGATATCATCAACAATCTCAAAAAGACTACGTCTAAGGATGCGTATTATTTAAATATGAAAATCCTTAACGCGATAAGATATATAATATTGATACCGCTAACCAACCTAATAAATATTTGCATCCGCACACACAAATTTCCAGACGTACTTAAGCTTGCTAAAGTCATTCCTGTGTACAAAAAAGACAGCATAAATGATATTGGAAACTACAGACCTATTTCCATCATACCGTTCTTTTCTAAAATTTTAGAATGTGTCTTAAAAATTCAAATAACACATTATTTTGAATCCGAAAATCTGCTTAGTTCCAGTCAGTTTGGTTTTAGAACTAACTTATCTACTACTTTAGCCATAAATAAGTTAACAGACATAATAAGTAACGGATTTGAAGACAGTGAATATATATATGCTCAATTCCTAGATTTATCCAAGGCATTTGACTGTGTGTCACATAATATCTTAATAAATAAATTGAACTTTTATAACTTCAGTATAAACAGCAGTAATTTAATAAAGTCGTATCTTAGTAACAGATGTCAGTATGTCATGTATCAAAATAATAAATCAAGTGTGCTATATATATGGAATACGGAGTGCCTCAGGGCTCCATACTAGGGCCAATTTTGTTCCTAATTTATATAAATGACCTTACTGATATCACTTCGTCTAAATTCGTCCTCTTTGAAGATGATACCACAATTATCCAGTCACATAAAGAACTTGACACCCTACTTGCTAATGTAAATAATGCCCAGGCGAAAGCCCAGGACTGGTTTATAGCAAACCAACTTTGTTTAAATAAGTCCAAAACAGAGACAATGGTCTTTAGTTTAAGAAACGTAGCTGAAAATGACAAGAGTAGTATTAAATTTCTTGGGGTATATCTTGATAGCAAACTAACATGGGCGCAGCACATAAATCACGTCTGTAATAAAGTCTCCACAAATATGTATCTATTAAGAAACCTTGCAAGTAATGTCTCTCAGAAAACAGTTATCACCGCTTATCATGGTCTCATTCACTCCCGTCTATCTTATGCAATTTTGGTTTGGGGACATTCATCCCACAGTACCCATGCTTTCGCGATACAAAGAAAAGCCATACGGATTGTATATGGCTTAAAATATCGAGACGACTGCAGGCTTGCATTTAAAGAGCTAAATATATTAACTTTACCCAGCACGTATATATTACAATGTCTATTATACATTAAAGCAAATGAATCAAAGTACAATTCTCACAGTGAAATTCATGGATATTCAACAAGAAATCGAGATAATATTTGTCCGGATTCTTTACGACTTTTAAAATCACGTAAAGGCACAAATTTTTATGCCATAAAATTCTTTAATTGTCTACCTTTGACAATCAGGAGACTTGGAATCATTCCGTTTAAAAATACACTGAAGTCATTTTTAATAGCCAATGCTTTTTATACATTTGAAGAATATTTTTCCTCAAATCTTAATGATTTGAAGTGCGCATAATTATCTTCTACACACATTTTATGTTTTTATTAAATTTCAAACTTTTACAATTTTTGTATTTTAGTGTTATTATTTAATTTTTACTATTATATACATTAATTGTTTTTTATTTATTTATTTATTTACACACACACGGTAACTACTGTGTATAACATGCTATGTAACTTCTATTTATTTGACCTGTGTGAAATACTTTTGTATTATTGGCACTAATAAATTATTATTATTATTATTATTATTATTAATTGTGATGTTCTGTCCGATGTCTCACACCCTTTGGTTTTTTGTTGCTGCCATAAATTTCATTTTGTGTTTATTTACGTGTATTCCTATGTTGTTTGCTGCAGCTGCTCCTGTTGTGTGGTTCTAGTAATAATATTTACATCATCTGCACAGGCCAGGATTTGAGTAGATTTGTTGAAAATAATCCTCTATTATGCAGTTGGGCATCTCGAACTACTTTATCCAAGGCTATGTTAAACATAAGGCACGCCAACTCATCACTCTGTCTCACGCTAACCTCCTCTCCGTTTCAAACGAGTTCGAGGTATCGTTTTTTATTTTGGCACGGCATATTACCCTAGATATTTCCATTTTTCTGAGGTTTATAAGTGTTTCTGGTATGTCAAGCTCATTCATGGCTTCATAAAGCATCGGACGTAATATGCTATCGCAAGCTGCCTTGGAATTGATGAAGAAATGGAAGGTATCTATATTGAATTCGTTGGTCTTTTCTAGAATTTGGTATAAAAGCAGCTGATTCGTTGTAGAGCGGCTAGGTCTAAAGCCACATTGATATGTTCCAAGTCTGGGTTCTGTATATACTTGGATTCGTTCTGCTATGATGTATGATAGTATTTTATAGGCGGTGTTTAGTAATGTTGTGCCCCTGTACTTACTGCACTCAAGTAGGTCCCCTTTCTTGTATATTGGGTAGATCAGTCCAACATTTGACTTGTCCAGGCATGAGTTGTTGGTGCCATACTTTTACTATTATTTCAAGTAACGCTTTTTCTAGAGTGTCTCTACACTGCTTGTACAGTTCTGAGGGCACTCCATCTTAGCCAGGCGCTTTATGATTTTTTAGACGCTTTATCGTTTTCCGGATGTCATCAATGTTGGGGTCTTCGACTTGGTCTTTATTTCGAGCTTCAAATTGTTCTGGTGTTACATTTTCATCACTTCCTAGAAGTTCTGAAAAATGTTCCACCCATCTTAGAACAATGTCATCCCTGTCGTTTAGTATATCTCGATGCTTGTTCTTACACATATTTACTATTGGTTTGAACTCCTTCCTCATGTTGTTAATCTTTTGATAGAATTTTCGTGTTTCTTTTTGGTTTCTAAGTACTTCTATCTCTTCTATGCCTCTGTTCTCGGATTCTCTCTTCTTCTTTTTATGTACCTTTCTTTTTCTCTTCTCATTCTTCTGCACATTTCGTCAGATTCCCTGGTTCTGCGTCGTTATTTCTTTTTATATGCTCTATTCTTTCTGTCAATGACTTCTTGGCATTGTTCGTCAAAGCAATCATTTCTTGGCCTCGATGTTTCATACCCAAGGATAGTCTCTGCTGCCTGTTTTATTGTAGTTTCACAGTGTCCCTAGAGATCATCAACCGACTGTGTAGACTCATCAATATTTAAGTGTGTTGTAATATAGTTTTTGTATGAAACCGCTACTGTCTTGTCCTTTAATGCAGCTGTATTATATCTTAACTGTTTTTGTCCCTTGGTTTTTTTGACGTTGGAAATTCTTGCACAAGATAGTGATCGGATTCTATGTTTGCACTCCTATAACTTCCTACGTCCATCAGATCTGAGAAGTGCCTACTATCTATGAGCACATGATTGATTTGATTCTCCGTATTTTCATTTGGAGACATCCATGTATCTTTATGGATACGTTTGTGACCGAAAAGGGCACTTCCAATTGCCATATCTTTCGAGGCGACTAGATTACTTAACGGGTCTATTTCCATTATCTTTGGTACCGTCATGTAAGCTAAATCTTCCAATGGTTCCTTGGTATATATCCTCCTTACCTATTTTGGCGTTGAGGTCACTAATGACCATCTTTATGTCATTAACTGCACATTCATCGTAGGCATTCATCATAGAATTGGTATTTTTCTTCCTCTGACTTGTCTTCCGTGGGTGCATGAGCATCAATAACACTCATATTGAAGAATTTGCGCTTCAGTCTAAGTACACAGAGTCTTTCATTGATTGCTTTGAATCCAATAACCATATTTTTTATTCTGTTTTCCACCAGGAATTCAGTTCCAAATTTGTGCATAGTTGGAAGACAGCTATAGTATATGTCATGATGTCTTTTCTGGATTATACCTTGCCCAGTCTAAAGCATTTCTTGAATAGCAGTTAAATCTGCTCTGTATTTGGCGACCTGTTCCGCCATTAGTCGTATAGAATCATTTCTATATAGGGTTCTAACATTCCATGTGAATAATCTAAAATCATTGTCTTTTATTCGATGCTTAGGTCGTTTACTTTTGGTCCGTCCGGATATTTCTGCTTTTTTCTCGTAACAAACTAGTTTTTCCGGGAACGGGTTGTTACACCCCTATCCAACCCCCAAGCTTGGAGGACCAGGTATCGGGGTTGCCATACCTTAGCCAATAGGTTCTGATTTTAAGGCGCCGGATTTCTCAGGGTTTTACTGTAGTCTAGTGATTGGCACGCTAGTATACCCCCAGAGATCCTTTTACCAACCATTTGAATCCTCGGTGTCGATTTTATCAATATTATTAATTATTGTATTGAAGAAATTACTTTCAATGTGGTAAGTAGCAGTATTAACCATTTAAATAAATAAATATCCCTCTTAATTACACAGATGCACGACCAATAAGGTCAGCTATGTGAAAAATATAAGAAGAAGCTATTTCCATACAACTTACAATATATTTGGAAAAAAAAACATATATTACCAGATTGTCAATCGAGTTTTAGGCGAGGTTACGGTACTTCAACCGCTCCTCTGAATGTATGTGATGATATTGTACCTTCCATTGATAAAAGGGAAGTAACATCCTTAATTTTCTTAGATTTCTCCAAAGCGTTCGATACTATGAATCATAAATTTTTGTGTAAAGTTTAGTAAACTTGAATTTGGCGTATGTATGAACTAACAATACGCGTACGACTTCATTTCTCTTGCACATAAAGTTAAAGCAATAGCCCAAATACATTGTTCATGTATATCTACCAAGCTTCTCTCTCATTTAAAGAGAGACGGAAATATTAAATATACACTGAATATAGCGAGAGATAAATAATGTATCCTTATATAAGTTCAGCGATTCTGAAACTCTTAAGATTTGCCAATCGTTACTATGGACTGTTATTTATATGGGTCTAAAGTAGTCTCATATTAGAATTAAATTCGTCTTTATATGAAATATTTAAGTTATTTTCAGTGTTAAATAGTAGAAATTCATTCGACAAACGGACATTGTCAAACCACTAAACGTATTACAATTTTCTAGTGCTTACGTACTACTCGTTTTATAGTAGAATTGTTGTCCTCGCGCAGCTCAGTGTGTAAAGTTACTCGAATTAAGGTCAGGTCTCCTGATGCCTGAAGTGACCAAGGGTTTACATAATTTTATTTTTTAATACACCAATCTTGAACCGCGCGTCGAATAAAATGTCCAGAATCAGAGTTTTATTACTTTTAAAAGAAAAACAATTTATTTCCATTAATTCTAATGAAGATTTCATATTTCTTTTTGTTATTACATGAAATATTTTATTTTACTAATGTCCTTTCCCCTACTAATATTACCATCCTTCTTTTTCCTGGCAAGAAATGCTCACACCTCCCCGCGAATCTTTCCGATACTGTAACAATATTAGTTTTCGTTTATTATTTTTTTTTCTAATAATATTGCAATTGCTGAATTGGCAATTCATTTGTTATCAGTTCCATTTGTACCCATTGATTTTACATGTTATTTCCTTTTTATATAATACTACAAAAGGATTTGAACATATTATATATTCCCCACTTTATATAACCCGCCCCCATTTCCTGATTATTTAAAAAGCATTTATTATATACCAGGTACCTAAACTATTCTTCAAAATAAATCTGTACTTGATATTTTCCAAAAGAATAAAGAAACATCATTCAAACAAAATTATCAAAAATGTAACTCATATTTCATAAGTTGACACTTTATTTACTATACTTTTATTATTGAAATAAATTTGAGAAATAAAAATATACTTTTATTTCTCAACTTTCTCAATTTTTCATAATCTAATTACTAAGCTTCTAGCAAATAGGATTTACATATAATTGAAAAAGTACATAAATAGTATATATATAGGAAAAGTATAATTATTGAATTAAATTATGTAAAAAAATATAAAACGGAAATATAATAAATTAACATGTTTATCAAGACACCATTTGTAATATATAGGTCTCAAGTGAGATTTATAAATATATTTGAAAAATGACCATTCATTATTTATATCTTTTGTACTATAGCGCGGAACAGACATAAATTACTGTCGGTAAAATTTGCCGCTAGGTATGGAAATAACTGAATAAATTGAGATTAAGTGTAGTAATAGTTGGGAAAATGATTAATTCAAAAAGTGAATCTTCAACTATTCATAATAGTATCATCTTTACTTTTATCTCCCAGTGGTAATAGTAATGTCGCATCAGAATTCATAAATTCACTCAAATTAGTAGTCTTGATATCACAAGCCTTACTTTTGGGTAGATTTATTATACGTGAAAAGTCAAGTGGTCTTAGATTTGGTGATCGTATAGGCCACTTGTAAATAATTCTTTCTTCATTGCACTTAGTTAGTTCATATAGTTACGTAATCATCACCACTCATAAAAATATATTTTTGGTACAAATACTGACAAATCTGAAATCAGAATATGTTACTTTAAGGTGCAGTAAAATCAGGTTTACCCAATTTCATTCCTAGTGTCTTTGATGACTTTCAAAATGTGACAAATGCTTCCCTTATTTCTTCATGAAGTTTCGGTTCAATTTCCTTTACTTTGTGTATGTTTTCTAGTATACCTTCGAAGAAGGAGACCGAGACCCTGGTCAGAAAAAAATATTTGTCCTAAAAAATATCAATTATAGACTTTCATTATTTCTCCGTAAAACTGTACTCTCCCTTCAGAACTGTTTATAATATGTATTGACATATTTAAATTGTAATATGTATATAATTTTCATCAATGTCTTGCGTTACCTATACACATCACTAACGTATTACATGAGCCAAATATGAGGTTATTATTCCATTCTATTACAAAGTAACGATCAAAAAAAATGTTGGCAAAAATACATAAAACTTTTTCATGAACGGGTGTCCAACCAGCTTTTTCTATGAGTAATTCTCATTATCCTCGGTATCGTCTGTCTCCCATTCAACTATGTCAGTTTTCTCGTGAAACATCCTGTATATTGAGACATATTACTAATCACGGTGTATTGCTGATATATTTTTATTGAGTATTTTATTCGAGATTAACATATTTGAGCTTCCATTACAGTTAAAGATTTTTTTTTATATCAAATTATAAGAAATCGAAATGATAAAAGGTTAACGGATCATAGACCAATTAGTTTAATGAAAAACGACTTTTTTAAATTAACATTCAAAAATGTTCTTTTCTTCACTCAATTCTTCAACTGCTCGTTAACGTATTACCTTTTTAACTAAAAGTAGAACATCAAATCAAATGAGTCAACCATCTGAGTTCCTGTACAAACAAATTCCTTAAAGGGATAAAAATTTTATCACTGATTTATATTTATATTTCAGAAATGGTTACATATGTATTGGCTACATGAACAATCATAATAATAGTAGCTGGATAATCTAAGACATTTCAGAAAGAAAGTAATCTATTTGTATTAAATTTTATTTTTTATACTAGTGAATATATGGAATGTGTCTTTTAAATTGTTACATACGTAACATTTCCTTTATATCTTGTTCTTAACTTAGTGATACTGAATTAACGCTATTAGTAGTTCTAACCACTACTGTTACAATTGCAATATTTGGAATTCCAATATTTCAAAGTATACAGGCTGTCCATTTTATCAGGGCACTCGAGAATATCTCACTTAATATCGGTCGTACAAAAAAATTTTTTTACGAAAATTGTGCCGATTTATATAACCTACAAAATGGTTTAAAAACATTTGAAATCCATGGCCTACTTTAAGAGTTATGGCGGAAAATATCGAAAATGCGGAAAACGTCTAGGCCAAAGATCTCCGTTACTTGAAGAGATACGGGAAAAATTCTAAGGCGAAAATTTTTTGTAAAACAGAGTGTTTCAATGAGGTTTTATCTAATTTTTTTTCAAAACCGCTGTATATTGAGATTTACTCTTCAGGCTGTCAAAAAAATTATTTTGAAACGGGCAGGAAATGGCGCCATTAAATAGAGTATTTTCCTCCATTTTCAACGATATATCACATGCCATATTTATTCATTGGTACTACGTTAGTAATTATAAAAACATTTTTTTTAAATCAATAAATTTTTTTTTAACAAGCATTATACTTGCCGTGGAGAAGTATGATTAAATAAAACGATAAAATAATTCAATAAGTTGTTCAAACCTTTGCTATAATAAAACATTAACACAATTAAGAAGAATAAAGTAAATTCAGGTAACAAAAACAAAATAATAATCAAGAAAGCAACTTGAAGCAATTATGGAAAGAGTATTCGCAGTTATGCCAATGTATAGAGGTCCTCCATAAAAGCGTCACTCCTTGCTCAGAAAGTTAAAATGTCTTTACCAATTATTTTAAGTATAATATCCATTTGTTTGTATTTCATGATTTCACTATTATTCCAATTATTTTTAAAATAGTTGGCTATGAACAAACTTGACAATTTAATTTTTTGACAGATCATCTCAGTTAATACTTAAACTCTCACTCAATCACACTCCTTTAAGATTTTAGAATTTTCAAAAATGATTTTCACTCACATTGATCGTTATAATATGTTCGTTACATATTGCCAATGCAATTTTAACTCTGGATTAGCTCAAGTAGAATATAGAAACAGATTTCCACAAGCACTACAGCCGAATAAAACTCTGTTCGGAAAATTAGCTACGAAATTGAAAAATAATAGTTCATTTTTAAAGAAGAAGCCAAGATTGAACAGTGTTACTGATAATGTAAATAAGGTAAACCGAGTTATTAAATATGTAAGAAATAAAAATACAGAAAATTTGGAAACATCATTAAGAGAAATTCAAATTGCTTGTCATATAAATAAAACAAGTGCTAGAAAAATTTTAAAGAAAAATGGTTACTGGTGTTATAAAGCTAAAAAAGTTCACAATTTACAAGCGGGGGACAAACCAAAAGGAGGACAACTTTTTGTATGTGGCTGTTGGAAAAGAAGCGTGCCGATCCATTAATATGTAGTCAAATGCTTTGGTCCGACGAGGCAAATTTTTCCAATAATGGATTTTTTAATAGCAATATTCATTGCAGATAGGCTTCTGAAAATACACACTGGTATAGTCCGACTAGGTTTCAAAATCGTTTTTCAATAAATGTGTGGATAGTTATTTTAGGCACCAATTTAATAGGTCACCTCAGTGGTCAAAGGTACCTAAACTTTTTGAGAAATGAATTTAATGAATTCTTAGCTGACCTACCTTTAGAGAATCGACACAACTTTCAATATTTTCAACAAGATGGAGCTCCTCCCCACAATTCCCAGATTTGCCTAGATTATTTAGACGAAATTTTGCCCCAACATTGGATAGGTACCAATGGATTTATTCGATGGCCCCCTCGTTCTCCAGATATAACCCAATGGATTTTTTTCTATGGGGGTATATTAAAGATAAGGTGTTTTTGATGACACCGCAAAATGCAGAGGACCTAGAAGCTCGAATTCAACAGGCATATATTACAGTTACCCCCGAAATGCTGAGTAATGTTTTAAATGCAGTGCCTCGCCGCGCGCTCGATTGTGCATAAGAGATCACGGTGGACACTTAGAACACTTAATATGATATCTTAAAAATTATTTTGACGATTAGATAAATATTAATGTTCTGTGTGCTATATTCTTTTTATTATATTAATTTGTTTCTGTTACCTGAATTTACTTTATTCTTCTTAATTGTGTTAATGTTTTATTATAGCAAAAATTTGAACAACTTATTGAGTTATTTTATCGTTTTATTTAATCATACTTCTCCACGGCAAGTATAATGTTAGTTAAAAAAAAAATTATTGGTTTTAAAAAATGTTTTTATAATTACTAACGTAGTACCAATGAATAAATATGGCATGTGATATATCGTTGAAAGGGGAGGGAAATACTCTATTTAATGGCGCCATTTCCCGCCCGTTTCAAGATAATTTTTTTTAACAGCCTGAAGAGTAAATCTCAAAATACAGCGGTTTTGAAAAAAATGAGATAAAACCTCGTTGAAACACTGTTTTGCAAAAAATTTCCGCCTTTAAATTTTTCTCATATCTCTTCAAATAACGGAGATATTTGGCCTAGACGTTTTCCCCATTTTCGATATTTTCCGAGATAACTCTTAAAGTAGGCCATGGATTTCAAATGTCTTTAAACCATTTTGTAGGTTATATAAATCGGCACAATTTTGTAAAAATATTTGAAGGACAGCCTGTATAGTTACTTTAAGAAGTAATAAGATGGGATTAACAAATTTTCGCAACTAGTGGAATAATTTTCGAGACAGTATGACTTCACTTACTTTTCAGGATATTTACCTAACCTTCCTTCAGGCAGCGGATCTCGAAGATAGAAAGCGTCGTCAGAAAGGATTCTTCGTATTGAAAAACATGAGTTAATTAATAACTGAAAAAAGAAAACCAAGAATATCATTGAAACCCCTGAAAAAATTTGAAAATATAGAACTAGTATTAGCCAATATTTCATGCCATCCGTTAGCAGCGCGACGAGAAGTCATACACTAGTTGCACCTGATATATGTAAACTTATTGTCGTAATTCATTCCGGTATAAAGAAATTCTATAAAAGTCCATAGATCAGCTTGATAGACGAGCATATAATTAATCTAATGTGCTTCCAACTAATTTATTGGTGAAAAAAAAAATATTATCTGTATGCTGAATCACGATGAATTAGATATGGAATGAATAGTTGAGCATCGGTATTTATAAACTAAACAATCGACAGTAACAATGTCGTTGAAGAAGAATGCATCGACAATAAACCGGAAACCCTTAAAATGTGTGAGAGAAACCATTCGACGCTACAAAAGGTGTGGTCAGTTTTCAAGAAAACAAAATATATCTTCAATACGTCCTCTACCTGCCGTATAACATTCCACTGGGAGTTGCCATTGATACAGAATGTTCTTTTAAAAACGAATTCTATGCCATTATCCTTACACAGCTTACAGAATGGGCCATTCATTATTTGTCACTAGTCGTAAGAGCCCTTCATTCAACTATGTTACTGATTCTTACTGTTGGTTTAGTTAGGATTTTTCGGTGCTTATATCACGGAGGCAAGTCGCTCTGTTTTCCAGTTATTTAAACTTTTGTTGGAAATAATACATTGTTCTGTTTGTACTATTTTGTAGTTTATATGCCACTTGTAGATACCAATTTTGTCGCTTTATTTTATTTGGTGGGAATGAATAGGTGCATATAAATATCTGTTTACACCAAGAGACAAAATGGTACAAATGTTCTTATATTTGAACATCTGCCTGTTGAACATTTTGAACATTAAATATTTCAACTGATTCAAGATCTAATTACTGTTAAATAATAGGTAATAATAATAATATTTATTGACTTTAAGAGCCATTAGTCTTGTCCAAGTGACAGATGTGATCGAAATAATGTCTAGACACTTTACAACTAATAATTTCTTATACAAAAAATACTTACCACAAGAAACATGGCAAGATAAAAAATATAAAATATAACAATACACTTAAAACTTTCTATAACAGGCATTTAAGTTTAATATTCCAAATATTCATCTATAGTGTAGAAATTTCCCTCTCGCAGCGGTTTTTTTAACCTTATTCTTAAAAACAATTTTGCTATTAATATCTTTTATAGAAACGGGAAGTTTGTTATATAGCTGAATACCGATGTAATATGGGTTTCTTTATAATGAGTAGAAGAATGTAAGGCTAATAGAAGTTTATCCTGGCCTCTAGTGTCATAATTATGGTGAACATTGTTTCTTAAGAACTCAGTTATATTTTGTTTCACAAAACATATTGTTTCTAATACATATAAAGAAGCCAGAGTTAGCACTTGATATGTTTTAAATAAATCTATACGAGAAGTTAACATCGACACTCCTGCTATATTACGGATGGCTTTTTTCTGCACCTTGAGAACTCTTACAGCGCAATGTGAAGAACCTAAAAAAACAATACCATATGCTATCCGAGAATAAAATTAGGCATAGTAATATGACAGCACAACATTTATGTTTACAACCTGATTTAGTCTGTACAGTGTATAGCAAACGAATGAAAGTTTTTTACATAGATTGTCTACATGTATCTCCCAGTTTAGTGTACTATCTATATAAAAGCCTAAAAACTTTGTTAAATGTACCTGTTCAATAGATTTATTATTTATTTTAAACATAACACAAAACTGTTTAACTTCTCCTGCGTATCAGAAACAAAACCCGGTATTCTCAAATGCGAGCTCAGATATGAATTGTCGTCAGCAAACATGATTAGGTCAGTGCAATTGATATTGTTGTTAAAGTCATTGACAAAAATAATAAAAAGTAACGGCTCCAAGATTGAACCATGAGATGTGCCAGAGGTTACTTTTCGTACATTTGATCTCGTGCCATCAATCTCCACTAATTGCTTTCCTCTGAAGCCATAATTTTCAAGTTTGTTTATAAGTTAAGCGTGATCAACAAGGTCAAATGCTTTACTTAAATCTATAAATAGACCCAAACATTTCTTGTTGTTATCGAAATTCTCATATATACTCTTCAGGAAGCCTAGTATAGCTGTCTGTGTCGATCTACACTCTCGAAAACCATGCTGAGCCATATTTAATATATTGAACGTATTTAAAAAAAAAACATTCTGTTAAATACTACCTTTTATAGAATTTTAGAGATGGCCGATAACATCGATATGGGACGGTAGTTTTCAACACAAGATTGATTTTCCTTTTTGTAAAGTGGCACAATTTTGGCAGTTTTTACTACGCCTGGAAAAATCCCAGAATTTAGAGACCAATTAATTAGATTTGTCGATGGACCTTTTATGAAGTGTGCAACCGATTTGAGAATATTAGGACTAACATTGTCAACCCCTGATGAATTTGAGTTCTTTAATGACATTACGATATTAAATATTTCATTTTCAGTTGCAGGTTCTATGCATATGGTTGGATAATTTTTATTTAATTTAATATCATGGCTGTTAACGGTTGTCCGACCATGTTATAAAGGACTGTTTATGATATAGCTTTGCGGCTATAAAGTTTCTCTTTATTGTACTAGTAAAATAAAGTTACTTTATTTTACTATTTTGTCGGATTTAGACGTTTGCAATAATGAACCGATGTCAGATTTCGGCGTTTTCAAATAAATATGTACAACACTCATAAAAATGTCAAAAATGTCATTGAATTAATATTTTTCGTTAATAAGCCAAATTTAGCAGTCGGAAATAAAGCTTTGTATGCAACTCGTCCATAATAAGGCTTCATCGAACTTGCCCTCTTCATGGCCTTGCTACGCTCGCTCGGCCATAAACCGGACTCGTTCAGTAAAGACTTGCATTATGGACTTAATGCATAAATAGCTGTTAAAAACATCTCAAATGTAGTGATGGCATATCAAAAATATCAAGTAGTAACTGATCATAATTTTCTTTGTATATTTTCAATACAGCATTTCTGGGTATTATAGAACGGATACCAAATAAGTGAAACATATTCTTATTCAGATATTACAAACGGACTTTTAATGCATATATATTATAAAAATTCCAACAGCGGCACATCATTCTGGGGGGGGGGGAAGGGTGTGCAGTAACTAGTTCCCTCTTTCCAAAAAAAAATATCTTTATATTCTTCTGTGCGACTGATAGTCTTGGGGAGGGTGCTGTCGTGAGCAAAAAAAAATAGGACAACTTTTTTTTCTAATGTAAATCTGTCTCTATTTCAATATGTAATGAGTAGCCGAAATAAAACAGATATCACTTTTAATTTATTTTTTATTTTAATGCTATAGTTATTGCTTTAGTAAATGATGGATGGTTAACGAGACAAATTGTACTGCGTTATAACATTAACAAAAATTTGGTGTGTAACATTATAAGAAAGTGGAGAATAAACGGTACGATTAGTAAAAATCCTGAATCAAAGGACAAAGGATATCCGACTTAACAAGAAACTAACTATTAATATTTCGTTATTGCACCATTTCTATTTATAACTTCTATAAGTCTGTTTGGCATAGAATTAAATAACCTTATACAATAATCATTAGTAATAATATTTTCCCATGGATTATTTACTATTTCTAGTAATTCTTCGGCATTCCGTGGTCTCACATTTCGTTTTTGGATACTTCTTACGAGTAGTCCCCATACTTCTTCCACAGGGTTAAAACTGGGCCAGTTAAGAACACTGATGTTGTTATCTTGAAACCAGTTAGTTACGGTATGAGCAGTGTGAACGGAACAATTGTCTTGTTGAAATATGAACTCATTATTAGGAAATAATTGTGACACAGAAGGGAGCATAATATTGTCTAAAATCGTAATATACGTTTCACTATTAAATCGTTCCTCAATATGCCACAAAATACCAGGACCACGTGCCGATATCCAAGCCCACATATTGACGGAAAATCTACCACTTTTATCATTGTTAGATATATATTTCTCATCGAATTGAGTATTCGGAGGGCGGTAAACACGAATACAAACCTCTGTGTGTTGACTGGAAAGTTTTTTCGTCTATAAAGATTACATTGTTCCAAAAATTTACATCATGCGCTAAAAATTCAAGCGCAAATCCTACTCGAGCTTCTTTATGTTCAGCTTTAAGTAAGCATTTCTGTGCTGCTGCATGACAGCATAGCTCCGATTCTCTTACTCGCTGGCGACCAGTACTACTCGATCCAGGAAAATTCGTTTCTTCAGCAGCCTGAATAACTGGGTAAAATGGATTTTCTACTAAAGCATTTACAATTGCAAATCTTGTTGTTGAGTTGATATCCGTCATCGCCCTGATCCAGGATTTCTACTAATCGTACCGTTTCTTAAAATGTTACACACCGAATTCTTGTCAATATTATAACGCAGTGCAATTTGTCTCATCGACTATCCATCTTCTGCTTCAGCAATAACTCCAGATTTAACTAAATCGCTTATATGAGGCATATTAGTTTTTTGCACACTTGCAATAAATTGTGACGACTAACTGACAATGTTACAAAAATTAAAGTTAGATGTACACAACTAGATTTTAGAAAGAATACCGTTATAAGACTTGGCCTATTTTTTTTTTGCTCACGACCATATCATTACCTTCCCCGTGAAAACGTCCTTGGTGAGTACCTACTTGGAGTATTTAAACAGGCTAAAATACTTTGAAAATAATTAATGCAGTTAGAAATATGATGAAGGTTAATTAAATATGATTTTTGCTTTCGAAAATTTGACTAATATAAATTCACATAATTTTTTTCAGCTTATTCCGTTCAACTTTTGACAGCTTTAGTGACAATAGAGGATCTCTAGTACCATATATGGCGATTTTTAGACCGACTCTACTGTTTAAATTGTATTTGTTTTCTTTTCAACTTTCTTGTGGATAACAAAATGAATGATATTATTTTTAACACCTTTACGTAACACGTTAAAGGCAATTATTTCTAGCCAGAACAGTCTTTCCGTCAATAATTATTATGAATCGGTATGTTCAGTAATTCTCACATGCTCGTTAAAAAAAATCTTTCTCATTCACTATCGGCTTCAATTCAAATAGGGAACAGGGAAGCATAATGTATGTCCCATTATAAATATCCCAAGTAACACTTTTATAATGGGCCGTCTTCTTACTTGGTAGTTCACTATTTACGTTCGGTTCAGTCCATTATAAGCGCTGTCCAAAAACATTTAAACGAATGAAAATCCAAAAATTACGATCTACCATAAATAGTTAGTAAAAGCATGGTGTCGGAATCGGCTAAAACGCAGTAGATCAAGGTGGGTACTGGGGAACGCCAGTGGCAGAGTAAGGCGCTCATATGCGCAATATTAAGAGTAATACTATGAATTAAAATTAGTACAATACATGTAAAATGCACCAAAGCCTTTGCGTATAAAAATTTGTGTAATACAAACATTTAGCATTGGTATGGTAATAAAATGATCCCACGAAAGTATACTGGCATTATTAGCACAATTAAATTTGACTGCTCTTATAATCGCACATACCTAGCCAGAGTAGGCATTATATAACTTTTGCCGAACTTGTAACACTTAACGAAAACTACACCAATTATTTTTCAATTGTTCCGGCAGCATAGACTTATGTAACGTTCTGTACAACAATGTGATCAAGTTAAAAATCGAAATCCATTTTCATCTTCTTAAAATGTTTTCTTGAAATGTTTTCTTAACCGCCTCTCAAGTTACCGAAGTCACCCCCTGGAAGATCTCAAGGATCTTGTGCTAGGCAAAGAGAGACGAGGCCCTACAATTTAATGTGGACTCCGAACCACTCTTGGGGCAATTTTTTTAATGAAAAATTATTTCGCCTTGCGGGAATCGAACCCACTTCGCTAGGTAACTCAGTTTGCTAGCCAGTCGCTTTAACACACTGAGCTACCATTCTATACTTGCTATTTTTGAATAATCTTAAAGTGTTAAATTTACTTGTATGCTTTATAAATAAAAACAAAATCGAAATTCAGGTTTATAGCTTTACTCCCTTGTGCTCCTTATTGTATATCATATATACATGTTGTGTAATTTATAAGTAACTTTGAATAACAAACCACCAGTCAACATATCTATATCCTTTTTTAATCACAACCAACAAATCGCTGATCTCGTAACAACCCACTAATCCTACACGAATCCTTTAGAGAATTCGAACCAAACCAAACCACTGGTCCCCCGGCGACCCCAGGATTCTGTCGCCTTATAAAGAATTCGAACCATAATCACATGCTACTGCGACGTGGAGAACCAGGAGAGACAGAGGTTGATCCCCGACACCCAGCCAGACCCAGTCCGCCAACCAGACCCAGTACCGCTCGTCATGCCCATGACCTATCGAGACGTTCACCGTCCACAACGTTCGCCGCGTCTCACATCGATTCATACTCAGGCAATTCCGGTGCTGTCCCAAAAACTAGTGCTCCAGTTGGCTACTAGGCCACCTACTACTTCCCGACCGTTTTCGTTCGGGTCTCAAATGGGCTCCAACACCTACAGAGGAGAATTTTAATATGACAACCAACCACATGCGGCACCAAGGCCTCCCGCCACTTCACAGTAGGCTCCGTTCGAAATACAAGCAGTTTCAGATGCCAACACAGACGTATTTCGCGGACAATACCTTGGTTATTTCTCTGAAAACCCAAAACTCCAGTCACTGCGTACAGTACCTGGTGTATTGATCATTTTCCAGAATATCCAGGCATTTGGCATATTAATGTATTTTCTACATTGCTGCAAACATCGACAAAGCAGATTTAAAATATGATGGTAGCGTATCGAATTGTTCTGTAGATATTTGTACAACCTGGCTACCAATGTTAAAAGAAGAATTTAACAAACTCAACATTATCTAAAAGAAAATATCATCAGTTCTATGTTCTGTGTAAGTAGTAAGTATCTATGGAAATAACATAAACATAATCTTAAAACTGTGTATTTGACATACACAGCAAAATAAGAGTTCTTCCAAAAAAAGCTTTGAAAACGGAAAGAGATTACTTTCCGAAACATCAGCAAAATACATTATTTCTGTGTTTATTCCGATTTATATTATTTGCAAAACATAACCTCTGAATATTCCTTTGGCGTAAACGTCACGGGCGCAGAGGCTTTTTTCCAATAATTCTATTATTTTGTAGATTCGGTGATTTATTTTTGAAGAGGACAATAATACATGTGGTAGAAAACCCAAATAATAGGAAAGCATATTCGTAGAATGCCACAAATAACATTCAGACAATATGGTGGTCAAGAATTTGACAAGATTTCAATTTTTTTTTAAACGTAGTAAAATTTAGACATTGGTCCCTTCCCATTTTAGCAGTTAAAAATTTACATTGGCAGAAGCGACTACCGCTGTGGTACGTTTTCTTTGAACAGAACTAGAACAACATTAAATCAGTGTTTCAAGTATTTAATCAATCAATAATTTACGTATCAACATTGAATGTTATGAACACTTTTTCTATCATCGTAGAATTAAATGTGACATGAAGTCAAAAAAAATGAGCATGTATGCTGGTGATGTTAGTGGCCGCCGGGTTTCATAAAGACGAACTCAGTAAAGATGTATTTTGCACAAAAAGCTCCTGTATTGCGATATCTTCAACTGACATACCACCGAAGGCATTGGGTATCAATCTGAAGAAATTGAAACAGGAAATAATTGCTATCTGTGTGGTGGTAAACAATTTCTTACATTGATTTGTATAAACATATATTTTTATAAATTCATCACACGACTTTCATATTTTTTCAGTAATCTCCACAAAAGTTTATTTTTGTTACCATTTTCTTCACAAGTTCACAGTTTTAAGAAATGTACAGCCTATTCCGCTACACCACTGGCTGATACTCCAACATGTGTATACACGTAAGTGGGTTCAGAGAATGTAAAATGTCCACTCTTGAGAGTCATTGTAACTCCTTTGGAATGTAAATTGAACAAGTCTTATCTGACTTGGCAGCAGCACTTCACTAATAAACCATTGTTAGTTCAGTAACCGAAACCTCATTGTTCTCTTTAAATGCCACCTTTTACAAGACGTCAGATTTTAGTTATAAAACGCGTGTCTTATTCGAACTAATTATAAGTTGCCTTTTAATGGCGCTATCAGTCCAGTCAAAACTATATTAGATTTATTGGTAGGCACGCTACTTTTAATAGGATAGCTTTTTGTTTAATTTTTTTAGCTGTTAGTTATTTCGCCATCAATTATTTCAATTATGTTTGATTAGAATGCTTCTGCATTAAATGAAAGTTACTATTTAACTTATGTTTTTCGTTTTTATTTTCATTATTGTGTTTTTATTACAAAATCGTTCTATAAAGTTACATTGTATTTCTACATACGCCAAATTTCATATCTGTAGTTCTTCAAACGGTGAGTATATAAAACTAGATCTTAATATTCCATCAGGAAAGGGGAAAATGACATGTATTATTTTTTTAAATAAAGGCATTTCTCGTTAAAAGAAAAATTAATTCGGTTTGTGTGCAATTAATTATAACATCGAATTGATTAGTTTAAGTAAAATGACACCAGTATATACCCCAATGACTTCAGTGTGCACACACCCTCTACTCGAGATATCCGAGATAAACACACCATGAATTAGATTGATATTTACTATAATGAAATGAAAAGCAAATTGTAGTAGAAACCCTGCTCTTATAGCTACTAAAGCTGTAAATCTGTTCATATCTGTCGATCTTATACAGTTTTAAATAAAATATCGGGTACTATTTTAAAAGCTATTTATTTCAAATAAAAATAGGGATCGGGCTTGAAGAGCCAAATTTAAAAGAAAATGTCACGTCTATATTTTTGGCAAATCATATGCATTTATTTTGATTCGTCACCATCAGCAATGGGAAAATATTCAGAAATTTTTCTCGACCCGTTTGCGTATTATTATTGTTGTTAACTATTTAATTCAACTTGAATCTATTTAACAACCGATAATTGAGAACAACCTGCATAAACTATACTTTTCAAAGTTTTGTATTTTTACACTACGTTGTATACACAATAAATTCACTGACAGAACTATCTATAATAGGTCCAGTTAATAAAATTATTATTAGTATAGCTTGTTTGACATAAATGTTTTGGTTTTAATAAAATATCCTTTCAACATTGGTTGTCATTAACTGTTGTACACGATGGTGGTCAGGCCGTCCATCACATACGCGGTGCCGGTGTGGTGCAGCATATCGGCCACGACAATGAAAAATCTAAAAGTGTTTGAGCACAAATTCATGCGCCTCATATCAAATTCAGGAAGATACACCTCCCTCAGAGACCTATACACACGCTGCAACGACCCCGATAGCGGACTATGTCCAGCATATCTCTCAAAACTTCTACTCGTTCAAGCTGGGAGATAGTCCGCTAACAAGACATAACGCAAATTAGACAGCATAATGCCCCATTTCGGATCAAACACCCCTTATCGTAACAGATGTTACCGATCTTCCGGCAACCACTATAGCAAAGTTTCAACAACTATACCTTTCTCTAATCCTATCCACCTTTCGCTAGTATTTCATACCTTTTAATTATCCTTAAATCTTTCCTGTCCCCCTCTTCCTTTCTGTTTGTGTATTTTTGTCACGTTTGTTAGTTTTTCTTCATTTCTTTTTGTTTTTATTTCTAATTTCGCTTCACACCTTTTAAAAAATTGAAACCTTTTCGAAATCAAAATTTTAAAAAATCAAAGTTTAGGCCAGCCCTGCGCAGCCCTGCATTGAAATATCTCGCGGAAGGCACCTTGTTCGAGTTGTGGTGCCTGTGTCCAGATACCAAATTTAATGGTGATTTTTGTGCGCCAGTGTTTTTAAAAAATTAGTGTAGTTTATAAGTTTTATTGAACTTATTTTCAAGCATTTTTGTTAATTTTATGACTTATTTTTATTTTATATTCAAAAATGAGTCTAGGTTTAGTTTTGTTGAATTGCTGTTTTCGCTGACCCAGGTCTGTTCCGCCCGATCCTGCAATCCGTACCGCTTTAATGCGGTGGTTGCACGATCGGTTCCGGGGCAGGTCCTGGTGAGGCAACTATTTTATCATTATTATTAATAAATACTTTTTGAATTGAATTGAATTGGTTGTCATTAACCCTGTGCGCCCATGAAAACAAATCCTTTCCTGTACCATAGTACAAATCCTTTCCTGTACCATGTATTATGGAAGTCATAACTTACCAACCTCTCAAGGATTATAAACAAATAATACTTGTGTTTATTTGATGAATATAGACAAAAGAGTAGATGGCACCACACGTCAAGACCTCAGTCAGCGGTACTTCCTTGCAAATCATAACCGAGCAACCCAGTGTGTCTTTGGAAGATTGGGCTATATATTGTGTCTCCGAACACGACTTTTAACTGTGAAACAAGTTTCCAACAGCTAATAATGTGACGTGATATTGTCACACATGGACAGTCACGCGCGGCAGCTCTTCTGTTCGTGGCTGGGTCGCGGGTTCGGTTTCAGATGTTTTTACCTTAGTGCACTTACCTGATGTTACTTGGCTTAGTGGTGGCTATTGTCTTGAGGGCGCCAGTCGAAAAACGACGAGGAGGGGAGTGATGAGGGGTTTAAGAAATAACTTATGCGGAAAAGATGTTTCTTTTTCTCACAATTACTTTAATAACTCTTTCAAATATGGAAATATAAATAAAATGTAAAACAAATGTAAGTATATAATTGAATGTATAAATATAACATAAATTACACTAAATCTGACTTTTGCTACCGGAGTGTAAAGTTAAAATGACGAACGTGGCCCTGGGCTGAACCTGCGTTGCGTGTCTAAAGAACGCACCCTCAAACTGACAGCTGGCGTATGCCTGCTTACTGACAAAATCTGCTGTGCAATGCAATGCAATGCTTAACAAAAAACGTCCCTATGCAATATAGTTGCATAAGTTATTAAATTCTACTAAGCCCTATGACACAAATTAAGTAATCGCCACTGTCTTTTCGTAACTAAAATTAAAGTATTGTATTTATTTTAGGTTTAACAGAAACATGTTGTTTTTACTCATGAACAGCTGTTTTATGAACTTACACGATTTGCTAAGAAATGTATTTAATAAATGAATGGCATAAATTTATCACAGTGATAAGAATGCGATGTTCTAGTCTGCGTTGTGGCTACGAAGTAGTAGAATTCAGGCTTGCCTCTGTTGGGACGTATGGAGGAAGGAATGAAATGACTTACTTTTTGCTCAGCGCAGTCACGTCGTCGTGTACCCCAAGAAGTCTTGCGGAATGGCAAATCAGATACGGACCCAGAAACAACAAGCAAAATGTTTAGGTTGCAGGGGTATCGGCAATTCCCCGATGAGGTGCCCCTTGTTCACTTTTGAGCTGGTATTTCCGGCTGAGATGAAGAGAAACGTTCTGGATGGCAAAGATAAATATGCACTGCCCTTTGTGCTGACGGTGTCTAACGGTATTGACAATGATTTCCAAAATTTTACTTGAAGGTAGGTGATATAAAAAATTGCCTCCTTTGCAATCGGTGATTAAAATACAGAGTCCCAAGAAAAGAAAGGGAAAGAAAAGAAAAGACCTAAAATGATAAATTACCAATCAATGCTTAAGTTGAAAATCGGCAAAAAGCATGGTCACTTACCCTAGGTGTTCTGAGGTCTTTTTCCAACAAGACTAGGAGAGAAAATGTCAGAATAAATCCGGGAGCTAATATGGCTACCCACTTTTTACTCTCCTCTAACTTTTTGTTAACAAAAACTGTGACCTGCTCATTCAGTGATTCTAAAAATCTTTGTCAACTGTCAAACATCATCAAAATATAAACAGCCTAACCTTTAATCATATTATCCCAGCCTTGTTAAGCAAATCAAGGGTACTTAATTATTTTGATCATTCTTTCCCTCATATAGTGTATCATAATTACAACCTGACCTAATTTATTTACTCCTGTTTCAGGTCCTGGCAAAAACAAACAATACATGAAACATAGAACACAAAACGAAGAAGTTAATAAGACGTACACTACATATCCCCAAAACACACACAACACCACTAGTCACAGGGAAAGCCCAAAGAAAAACAGACGACACAGAGGTTGGCGGCTTACGCTAGGCTAAAAACAAAAATATTGAGGTGGTTTGCGACGAGTGGCTAGAGAATCACATCAGCACATTATAACCATATTATACAGTGCAGATATATATCATACTGTGTAAATAAATGTACATAAATTTCAAAGTTGGTGTATATTTCATCCAGGTGTTTACTTTTTCGCTTGGCTATAAATTTACAGCGTCCGTGCTCTCTCGAGCTCAACCCGCTATACAGACTAGCGTTTCCTTTGCAGCCTATATATACCATATATGATTAAGTGGCATTTTAAACCGTAACAATAATAATAACAGTAATTTATTTATGTTAAATTTATAAAAAATGTACATACGTTATAAAAAAAGTTCATACATAAATTCAGATGAAAGCATGCATAATATTACAAAAATGTATACTGGACAATGTTAGGTAACAGGTAACAGTTATTAATAAAAAATAGACAAAGAAAAGAATTTCATAAACATGACAAAGTTGCAGTTTAATTACTCTTATATTTGCAATTGTACTTTCAATATCCTCTATAGAGAAATGCATTGTTTAGAAAAAATCTCTAATTGCAGATCTGAATTTTGTTGGAGGCAAAGCTTTCATGCTATCGGGTATTAAATTATAAATTTTGATGCCATAATGTTTAACACCAGTTTGTCCCCGAGTAAATCTTGTAATATCGGGACATTAGTATGTTTGTATCTTGTCTCATATTATTGGAAGACAGCATGAGTGTTATAATTATTTAAATGATTGTGTATGTATGTAATGCATTCTAATGTATATGTGCAAGGCAAGGTTAGTATGTTAAGTGCAATAAAGAGATGGTTAGTATCATCACGATAACCCACATCACCCATAATCCTGGCAGTTCTCCTCTGAATACCAAAAAGTCTGCGTTTACCAGCAGAGTTCTCCCAGGCAAGGATTCCGTAAGACAATAAAACAATGAAGACTCCCAAAAATTTAGTGTTTGTGGGGTCATTTGATATGTTGCTCATATCACGTGTACTTGAGACCATTTTTATTGTTTTAGTAACATTGAGTGCTAGAAAATTAGACGAAAACCACTTTTCAGCATGCGAGAGCGCATCATCACACTTTGACATCATATTATCCGAGCTAGGGTCAGACATTAGAAATGTTGAATCGTCAGCATAAAATATGCAAGTGATTTTCTGAAGTGCATTTGGCAAGTCATTAATATAGATTAACAATAGAACAAAATAGCATCTGTTGTCAACAGGTTTCCACGAAATCCAAATTGTTGAATAGTATTTTATTTCTTTCTAGGTATTCAGTTATTTGATTTTTAATGGCTTTTTCAAGGATTTTTGAAATGATTGGAAGAAATGAAATTGGTTTGTAATTACTTATTTCCTCAATATCGCCTTTTTTGACAACTGGAACAATGGCCCGCCCCTATTTTAAGTATATCTGGAAACACACCAGTCTTGAGACATATGTTTATTAACTTGGTTAGGGGAATTATGATAATTTTATTTACTGTTTTTATTAAATCGGTATTTAGGCCATACACGTCTTTACTATTACTCTTTTTTAAAGAATTCAGGATATCTCTGACCTCGTTGTATGTGACCTCACGAAAGCAGAAAGATTCAATGGTGGTCACTCGTTTAACATGGTGTAAAGGGTTAATATTTAATTTAGGAAGCCTATCAATGATATCTCTTGAATTTATTATTTGCCACATAATGTTTACACGATTACTAGATTTTTTATATTATTGTTATTCGATTTATTTTTTTCAGTTCTCAGTGCATTTCTATATCTTACTTTAAATTCATTTCTAATTTTTTTATTCGATTCTGTGTTTTGGATTTTGCAGACTTCACTGAGGAATTGCAATTGAAATAAAATTACATAAAAAAAATATTTAAAAAAATCTTTTATTTAAATGCTCTAAAAAGTAGAAAATAAACTTTGAAGTAAATCAAATCCATCGTTTTGTTACATTATATAATAAATTTTTTATGATATAAATGCTTGTCGCGAGATTTTCCTGTATAAAGGAGATTGCACGCGACAAGCTTTTATATCATAAAAAAAATTATATAATGTAACAAAATGATGGATATGATTTACTGAAAAGTTTATTTTCTACTTTTTAGAGCATTTAAATAAAAGCTTTTTATAAAATATTTTTTTTATGTAATTTTATTTTTCACTTTTTAGTCTTTTGATATGCTGTAATTCCCAGATATCGATTTTGAGACGAATCGGATCATAAACGGAAAAATCGTCCACCATCTTGAACAAAATTATTTACTAGAAATTCGTGCACCGCAACCCCGAAAACCCCCCAGATATCGATTTTGATCGATTTGGATCTAAATGACAAAAGTCGCCATATTGGAGCAGCCATTTTGAATTTATGAATTTTGACCAAGAATTCACAATTGGCGATCTCGGAAACCCTCAGGTATCAATTTTAAGTCGAATGGGAACTAAATTCTTGACTAGGAATTCGTAATCGGCGAACTCGAAAACCCCCAGATATCGATTTTGATCGATTTGGACCATAAATGACAAAAGTTATCAGCCATATTGGCGCCGCCATTTTGAATTTCTAAATTTTGACCAAGAATTCATAATTGGCGATCTCTAAAACCCGCAGATATCGATTTTGAGCCGAATCGGATCATAAACGATAAAGTCGTCCGCCATCTTGAAGTCGCCATCCTGAACAAAATTTTTGACTAGAAATTCGTAATCGGCAAACCTGAAGACCTCCAGATATCGATTTGGACCATAAATGACAAAAGTTATCCGCCATATTGGCGCCGTCATTTTAAATTTTTAAATTTCAACCAAGAATTCATAATTGGCGATCTCGAAAACCCCCAGATATCGATTTTGAGTCGAATCGGATCATAAACAATAAAGTCGTCCGCCATCTCGTTTTTTCTTATATGAAAATGTTAAAGTATATTGTCATTGGACTTAAACACGTGCAAAATTTCAAAGCTGTAGCTTAATTAGAACTAATCGAAATTTTGATTGCAAGATTTGACCTAAACAAACTAACTGACTAACTAACTAACTAGGGGCGAGCGTGGGTGCGTCTTTACTATGTACATACTTCGATATGCGATGTAAAGCAACGTAAGGCGCGGTTAGTACTTGGAATGGGTGACCGTTCCAACGAAGACCGCGTCCTCGCCTCACACATCTTCCAGCGGCTTGTATATTAGTGTATGCGCGGAAGCTATACAACCTTAGGCGAGGGTTGTATAGGGGATATACCATCCTTCGGAGGGATGTAAAGCCGTCGGTCCCTTGTCTATTAAATGTTAGGCAAGTAAAAGATCCCTACTCTTCTTAAGAGAAGAGGTGCGGCAAAAATTCCTGGTTGGGGGTAGCTCGTCTACAGGCGTCGGTGCTAGGCCTCAGTAGAGGAAATAGACCGACGTTAAATAAATGTAGAAAAAAAAAAAACTAACTAACTAACTAACATTTCAAATTTAATAAAAGCTTTTAATAACTGAAATTTGTCATTAATGTCGAGCGTATAATTAATATAGTCCCAAGTACACGTAGATATAATTTCATGAAATTTGTTCTTTCCGATAGCTGTTATAAATCTAAATAGTTTTTGATGCCTTTGATTTTTTTTATATTAGAATACATTGGTACGTCAATAATTTGACACAAATGATCTGACGAATGTACGACCTGTAGTCATCTACTGAAAAATTTATAAAAATATTTTCAATGCAATTGTCCAATCTAGTACTTTGCAACACAGTTTGCTCAAACCCATACGTTTTAATTAGATCGATTAATGCAGCAGTGGTTCGATCAGATGCATTAAACCTAACATTAAAGTCACCGCATATTACTACCTTTTTATTAGTGCCTATTTTGTTTAATAATTTTTCCAATATTTCAATAAAAATATTAAAATCTTCTCTTCAGGAGCAATAGACGTTTGCAACAATAATATTGTAATTTTGTATTTTCACAGCCGCTATTTCCAATGTTTTTCTGCAGATATATTATTTAAATTAGTTAAAGGTTTATAATTTAGTGTTTTTCTACCACAATTAACATGCATCCATGACAAAATTCAGATCTACAGAATATACTAGCTACACAGTAATCTTTTATTTCAAGGAAATCTGCCTCATCACTATTTAACCAATGTTCAGTGAAGAATATGATGTCCAATGCACTTTCATTAATAATAAATGCTTCCAATGTATTAATTTTATTCCTAACACTCTGAATATTTATACGCATTAATCTTACTATATATTTTTTTTTTGCTTGATTTTTGTGGTGAGTTCTTCCATTTGTATCTGTGTCTATTCTTGATTTGGATTTGATAAAAAAGAAAGTGAATTATTTAATTATTCTTGAGAAAACAATATCGCGTTAGCTGCAATTTCATAAGAAACACCATCCCAAACGGCAGACTCAGGAAGAAAATAAGGCTAATCAGTTTCTGGTGATATGATCACTCATGTGGGGTGTGAATAAACTTGTCTCAACTGAAGAAATTATGTGTCATAAAAATTCACCAACGGCTTTAGTTTTGATGATCTCATATGCTAAACTGTAATTCCGAAAACGCCGACATTGTTTTCCATATCATGTTAGTTACTTTATTTAATTCTATGGTAAAAAAGCTCTTTTATATTACATTGTTAATTGAATAATTTGATATAATATATCGGTAATGGGCAGATGCTTGTAGCTATAAACTTTTAAAAACGTGCGAAATTCTTTGTTTATGATATTTAAGGTGAAACTTGTTTTGTCGGCAAGCTGAAAGAAGAAGATTCACAGAAATAAAATATTTTGTTCTTTCAAACAACACACTGTCACTTTGTTATAGACAATATGTTTGAGATTAATTTATACCTACTACGTTATTTTAAGTTCAAAGTAAGTTACAGTAGTGATGTCGACATTAGTATATTAAATGTTATACTTTAATTTATTATTAAACTGATATCTTTGAAGAAAAAATTTTAGAATATATTTTCTCCCATTTGCAGTATAAAACTCAATAGCATGTAAGCGTACTATCTATTTCATTATTAATATAATATTGACTTTTGACTAACAGTAGTTTTTTAAATAATTTGTGGGTAAGGTAATCGCGTAAGGTTATCTCTTCAATACATTTACATATGTTCGATATGATTAAGAGCTGCTGAAGTTGTAGTGATGTATCTTAAGGTTAAACCCCCAAAGGAAGGAAGATACACGTCGAGCAATCTGGCTGGTCGAGTTTGTTTTCAAAGAATTATTGAAAAGGAACGCAAGTGTTTTATGATGTTTTATGAAGTTTATGACGATAAATAATATGAGGTTTATTATGGTGAATATTATGAGGTGTATTGATTTTTGTGAGGTTTGTTGCACAAAGTGATGCAACGTGATAGATGAGGAGGACGTGGAAGATGGTCAACGACGTCAACCCCATCAATTAAGAGGTTTTTTTTGTATAAAAGTACATAAGTGAGATGGGTTCTGATAATCTTTTCTTATATGCAGTAGGTTCAATTTTAACACGAAGGGTACAAATTTGAGTAGAAAGTTGTTTATACAGGAAATAGTCCTAGAATAGTCACATTTCATGCTAAAAGATAGAACTAACTTTAAATATACTCGGAAGCAGGAAAACATTTTGTATAATTTGTTAAATTAAACTAAGGTTAAAAAATATTTTGATTAACATAGTAAAATTTCCCCCATTTTTCATTTTTATTTACTTGTCTCTGGTGAAATAATAATAAAAAAAACTTAGATGTACATACATACATATGTCTTCATTGGGAAACAAACAATATTTCCGAAATAATAATGCTTTTATAAAAATATTTATATAATACTATTTTAAAGAAATTTGTTCCTTAGTAATAATGCTTTTGTAAAATTATTTTGTAATGTTTTCTGTATTTTTTTTTCATGTAATAAAACGCACGAGGGCGAAGCACACTTAGCACTGAAAACCAGAGGATGGCAGTTGGTATTGCGAAACCAGGAGGGTCGGATCCTGAGCAGAGCAAAGAATAGACACTTGGACCATCCATAGTATATAGGTCATTGTTAATGTACAGAGAAGCAACATGGAATCTAAACATTAACTTTTCCTAACCAGTACATGGTGGTGACAATGGATTTCCAGCAGAGCCATAGGGATAATCCATTCATCTATAGCCGGCTAAAGTTTCTGCTGCAGTTCCCGAAGCTAGCTACCTAGCTATAATGCAGTACATATTCCCACCATAGCTGCACCAACTTCATTCGAGCAAATGTTTTGTTTATTTATGGTTTACAAGTGTCAGCAACCCAGGCGTCCGCTACAGCTAACTCAGCGACTTCACCTCCAATCCACTCAACAAGTAATGACTCAGTGTAAGCGTAAAAATACTAGACAAGGTGTGCTCGCAAAAAACTATATTTCCTCGTAATGAACAATTATTAATTTATTGAAATTTTGTATTGATGAGCCGTATTTTACCAATTATTTGTATAATTCTGTTATCTTGTGCGACTATCTTGAATGGATGAATAATTTTTTTTTAGTGTTAGGTTGAAAACCCTGTTTTTTCTATGTTGAGAAATGTGTTTTTTTAGAGCTAGGGGCTAGTTTTATCTGAAAGGGTTAAATGTGTTACGTAAGGAGTATTCATATTTTAGGAGAAAGCTATAAAACAGCCTTAGTAGGTTACATATTGATACAAAGTATTTTTACAAATTCTAAATTCTACATTGAATTATTAAAAACGAACAATAAATATGAACTTGTACTCAATAGGTAACCTGCTAAATAAGCATGTAGTAAAATTATAAATACGAATTTTATTAACGCGGGCGACAGTCGAATTCTTAGGAGTGTTAAGAAGTGCGACTTCTTATCCTAACGCATCTAGCCACATCAGTGATATTGGTAAGGGCCCCCCATTTATTACTAGTGTTGTTGTGTGTGTTGATACTGTGACACTGTTTGTTGTTATTTTGTCAATAAATTATATTTGTTTTTAACTCGTCTTCTACTTTGACTACCCAATCTCCCTCACTCACAAGCCAAGTGGCCGTCAGTCGCGGCTCTCCGAAAGGGGGGTCGTGACAATATAAAAACAACTTATCTCAAATTCTTTAAATAATAAATAGCCAACGAAGTAGATGTAGTTCTGAAAAGTATTAAAGACGAAAAAATAAAACAAATCAACCAGACCTCAGCGAGAGTATGTAATTATGTAAACTTTATTCGGGCAAAATTGAAACTGGTCAGTGTTAAAGCACAGGACCGTGCGCACTGAACTTGGTAGTTTGTCCTATATATTTAGCAATGGTATCGAGATTCGAACGGTAGTTGAAACTGTGCAGGCGAGTCCGAGACTGGCAATGTAATCAGCCTGAATGAACCATCTACGACTGCAACCGTTTAAAGAACAGGCTTACTAGCATAAAAAAAGCTCGTAAATCGTTTCTCAGAAGTCGATGAGGTGTGCTGTCAATGTGCCAGTGCAGTGCATAAATACCTATTATAATATCAAGCGTAGGAGTTTAGTTAGTTATTATTCATATTTATAAATATTTACTACTATATAAAAGGTGAAATATTTTAATTATTTACTAATTTACCATGACTTTCTTGAGACCATTTTCTTATGACAAGCATTTCTATTTAGCTCCGCCCGTGTACAATACAGAGATGCCGACTGTTTTTGCCGGCTTCTAGTTTTTATACGATTTCAATTAAGTTCGTATACATTTTACGTATAAAATTATTACATTTCTTTCCTTGTGCGCACTTATGTTCACATATGCGTATAACATGAATGTCGGTGATTTTAATTGAGTGATTTCAGTAATACAATTACAATTTTACAAACAAGTTTCTTTATTTAGAGTTTACAATTTAAGGTTTACCTTGTACGGTATTACATAGAAAGCTCTATCCTCTTTTTTCCTTTTTCCTTTTCTTTTTATATTTTTTCTGTTTCATACATTTTATTTTTTTCTTTAAATTTTTCTTTATTTTTTTTTTTTAAGTTATTTTTTATATTTTTTATTTTTCAATTTTCATTCTTCTTTCTCTTTTTTTTAATAATGAATGTATACCGCGGAAAGTTAAGATTGGTAGAACACTAGGTAAAACAGGAGGAAATTCAATGTTTTTGTCTATATGTGTAAATATTTTCTTCACAGTTCTATATTACAATAAGTATAGTAATTTTAACCATTTAGGGATACATCTCTACAGTTTCCATTTTTGCTAGTTTCATAAATTGAACCTGTTTTTTTAAATTTTCATGTGTTTGCTAAATTTTTATTTTTCTTTAGAGATGTATTCATAAATAGCCAAATTAACATCATAATTACATTCTGTTAGTAAGTTGTGTAGATTGACAGGTATTTGTATTAAAACATAGTATATTTAGTCGTAAACTCCTGTATAAAATCCTTATTTTACTATAAGGAACGTAACCAGATTGCAACCAACAGCTACTCTCCGGGCTATGTGCCTCGCCGAGTGCTGAATTACAAGTTACAAGTCTGGCGCGTTAAGTGTAATAATTGCATATTATCATCAAAATGCTAATGCTTCGATTGCAACAAACACCAGCCGAAAGACTGATCCTACTTAAAGGAGCTCTCGTGCCAGTCGTCACACACCACTTGCAGACTGCAGTTTCGAGCTGTTGGCTCTCGTCAGTGCAAGGTAGGTATGTGATGACCGACACGAGGATTACTTGACTATTTAGTACATTTCGGTATCTTTGGGATAGCAGGCGCCATCTAGCGGTCCAGTGTCTGTTGCAATCGAAGAATAAATAGCCTGACTGGGCTTAGCATAGTTCAAATGTGCTTTTAGAGGACGGGATACTAAAACATAATATTTTTAGTCGCAAACTCCTCTATAAAGTCCTTATTTTCCTATAAGGAACGTAACCTGACTGCAACTGTGTGACGACTGGCACGAGAGGTCCTTTAAGTAGGATCACTCTTAACGCGCCAGAATTGTAACTTGTAATTCAGCGCTCGGCGGGGCACATAGCCCCGAGAGTAGCTGTTGGTTGCAGTCTGGTTACGTTCCTTATAGTAAAATAAGGATTTTATAGAGGAATTTGCGACAAAAAATATTATGTTTTAATATTCCGCCCTCTAAAAGCACATTTGAACTAGATGTTTGTATGTTTAAATTATAAATTTTATTTAATTGCTATTGCTAGTTGCAAAATATGAAACTGAGCTATCCCATATAAAAATTTAAAAAAATGAAATGTATTATTTAGTTTGCACGATTAATGTTTTAGTGAAATGATTATTGATTAATACCTTATTGTACATATTCTATAAATTTATTATTATCTACATTTGGAAAAATGTAAACGCTTATTTGAAAGCCCCGTTGGAGTAATAGATTTGGTCTAGCACAATACCTTTCAAATAGATTCGAGATATGAAATAAATCATTTCCGATCAGAAACGCCACAAAAGGTAAAAAACATTATGGACGTTTCACAGACAGATATCAAAGCACATTAGTGATTTATAGTGATAAGCAAGCGAGGCGGCAGTATTTTTCCAAGTTGATATATTTCAATCAAACCGACCCGTCGCAAACAATGATTAGTAGAAAAAAAACCACTCTCGTCCAGTGGTCAATAATAGCTTCATTGGCTGCCATTCATTCTACGCTAATGCATTTCGTTTACACCGCTCCTGCCACTCTGATGGGATGCGTTGCACCTGCTGCCCATCCGTTCACACGCATTCGGAAAAGTACATATACCTAAATGCATCAGCATATTTTAATCTACGAATTTTTTATGTTGCATATTAATTAGTCGGCCGAAAATATGCCATCCGACGTTTCACAATTTGAAGTTCAAAAAACTATCTACCCTTACAGAGCAAACTTTAATTATTCCAAAGCCACGGGAATACGCCTAACTATAGATATCTGAATAAAGCATGCCGCAATAAATATACTTTATACAATGTCAGTTTAAGACGATATAAGAAACAAGAGCGCGGCATTTATTTGTAAACCGACCTCGAACGCGTGCCATTCATAGGCGCACGTAACTTACTTTCCAAGGCAAATGTCATACAATATTTTAATAGTATATTATTCAACGAGCGGTAATGTAGGTAGTAACTTATAGTGAATACGACTAGAATTGAAACCGTATAAAAACTAAAAGCCGGCAAAAACAGCCGGCATCTCTTTATTGTTTTTCTTATGACAAGCATTTCTGTTTACCTCCGCAACAGATGTCGACTGTTATGCTGGCTTTTAGTTTTTATACGGTTTCAATTCTGGTCGTATTCAATATACGCAGATGAAATTTGCTGCACGAGCCGCAGGCGAGTGCTATAATTCATCAAGTGAGTTATTATCATTAGCGCAATTTGAATACTATACTTTATCTACGATTATAATATAATAATAATAATAAAATAATAAATAAATAAACACCACAGAAATTAGACAACCCCTAATTCCAGAAGCCAGGGCTTGTGCGGAAGGGGGTTACACATTGAAAAAACGCGGACATACAACCATTTCCTCCGACAGTGCCATTTCCGAAGCCAGGATTCGAACCCGGTGGTGCGATGTCCATGTGATTAATCGCGATTGCCACCTCGCGCCTTAATCCACTCAGCTATCGACCAGACCAGATAAATATTAAATTGCAAAAATGGGGTGAAAACCACTCCGTTGACGCAAAAAACGGTCGTAACTGATTTTTTCGCGCTGTTCGAAGGGAATATAACTAAAGAAAGTTCGAAGAAGATGAGGAAGGCAAAATTCAACTACCCATCTTCTTATCTCCAGTCAAGGGGGTGAAAACTACCCTCTGCAGGGATTACGGCCACCCTCCATTTTACTGCCGGTTTTCCAAAAGAATTTCGATTGGGAGGTGGTGATCCCAGCTGGGGATAGTTTCCACACCCTTGACTGGAAATAAGGGATGGATGAATGAACTTTACTTCCCTCATCTATTTTGACCACTGCCCAATCGAATTCCTTTTGGAAAACTGGCAAAAAAATTGAGGGAAGCCCGTGATCACTGCAGCGGGTAGTTTTCACCCCCTTGACTGGAAATAAGAGGTGGGTGGTTGATTTTACCTACCTCACCTTCCTCGATCTTTTTTTAAAGTCGAGGCAAGAATTCAAACGATGCACGTCACGAGTGATCTTATTAAATAAATTTTAATTTTTAATCATTAATTACATTAAAAAGAGTAATTCTTGATACCCAGTTATTAAGCTTTTTTCAGAAATAGGTACAGTTTAATGGGGCTTCATGATTCTTACCAGTATTGTCTTATTTATAGAATCGATCTGTGACGTGCACCGCTTGAATTCTTGCCCCGACCATAGTTACATTCCCTCTAAACAGCGCGAAAAGATCTTTTTTTGCTTCAAAAGAGTGGCTTTCACTCCTTTTAATCAACCCTCCCTGTGGCCCCGTATCAAAAATCATTTTTACAAGAAAAATTCCGTACAAAAACTGCGCCTCCACTTGCTAGACATTTTGGGGGTGGTTATTGGCCAATAGAGGATGAAGGCAGGTGTTTTTCATCCTGGGGTAGTTTTCACCTCCTTGACTGGAAATAAGGGATGGGTGGTTCTGAGCAAGGTCTGACGCTTTTATGGAGGACCTCTATATATTGGCGCATAACTGCGAATACTCTTTCCATAATTGCTCCATGTTGCTTTCTTGATTATTATTTTGTTTTTGGTACCTGAATTTACTTTATTCTTCTTAATTGTGTTAATGTTTTGTTATAGCAAAGATTTGAACAACTTATTGAATTATTGTATCGTTTTATTTAATCATACTTCTCGACGGCAAGTATAATGCTTGTTAAAAAAAAATATTATTGGTTTTAAAAAAATGTTTTTATAATTACTAACGTAGTACCAATGAATAAATATGGCATGTGATATATCGTTGAAAAGTTAGGAAAATACTCTATTTAATGGCGCCAGTTCCCGCCCGTTTCAAAATAATTTTTTAACGGCCTAAAGAGTAAATCTCAAAATACAACGATTTTGAAAAAAATTAGATAAAACCTCGTTGAAACACTGTGTTTTGCAAAAAATTTTCGCCTTAGAATTTTTCTCATATCTCTTCAAATAACGGAGATATTTGGCCTAGATGTTTTCCGCATTTTCGATATTTTCCGCCATAACTCTTAAAGTCTTTAAACCATTTTGTAGGTTATATAAATCGGCACAATTTGGTAAAAATATTTTTTTTTTGTACGACCGATATTAAGTGAGATATTCTCGAGGGCCCTGATAAAATGGACAGCCTGTATATATATATATATATATATATATACTGATAGTCACTGTATGTTAAATTTCTTATTCTGGCCAGAACAGGAATGTGACCAGAGTATAAAATGCTCAAATTTCTAAAATGCTGTTCGAAGCAATATCTTCCGCCTGAGTGAAGAAGTACAGCTTGCCACCAGAAAAATTAGTAGTATGCAGCCCAAAGTTATAGAACCACACACACCTGACGAAAGCTAAACGCCTTCGATTTTGTGAGTCGTGGCAGTGGTATCGTTATCGGCCACAATACCTGTCGTTAAAATCACGTTCTTTTGACGTACGCGGAAAATAGGATATTGTTTTATTAGGAGTAAAAGTGGCTCGATTAGCTATAAAAAAATGAAGATAAAAATTTTTGCTGTGCGTTGCCATTAGCAACGGAAAAGTCCGCTCGAGCGGAAGAAAAAGTACTTTTACTTCAATTTCTGATGGCAACGCACAGCAGCCTGAAATGTCAAACTTTAATGTCATGATTTTCTGACGTTTTCTGAAAATAGTACATTGTTTTATTAGGAGTAAAAGTGATACTTTCGTGACAAGTCTGTAGGTCTGCCGGACCTACTTCTTTCGTCCAGCAATTACAGACGAGTCGCAAGAGTGGCTTTTACACCTAAAAAGACATGTTATACTTTCTTCAAACGTCGATTAGCTATAAAAAAATGAAGGTAAAAAATTTAGCTGTACGTTGCCATTAGCAACGGAAGTAAAAGTCCGCTCGAATCGAAGAAAAAGTATTTCTACCTTCGTTGCTAATGGCCTAGTGGTGTTTTTCATGCGTTACCGAAATGGTAGTAGTGGACTAGACCGCGGTTGTGTGAGAGACAACACGGCTAGTTGTTGTTACCTTTTCTGAGTTCGAGTCTCAACTGCGGCAGATGGCAATGTCGCAGAGAATGGATGTTCTGTTATTGTTTATACGTGATCGTATATCCTGGTTTATAGTGCAATAGCCTGTGACCAAACTCCACCAGGACGTTAATATAAATAATGCCATTTCAGCAAATTAGTGAGTTACTTTTATAAATATGATTGTTCATAGTTTATTTAACGGTACGAGATAATTATTGCAATGACTTTGAATTTTATAAATCTGTTTTTCTATAATTATAAATACGTTATAAATTTAAAGGAAATTAATTCTCGAAAAGCGGGACATTTTGTTAAAAATCAATTATGCTTTCCATTCTTTTCTACTAGTTATATTCACACCTCAGTCTTCCGGTGATCTCTCATCTCCTACAAAATCGAATTCTTTGTTAGTGCACCTGGTCTTCATCTGTTAATTTCATACAAAATTTACTTTACTGAATGGAGTACTGCTCCGTGAATGGTGACAACTTAAGAATAGATGTTATTTAAAAGTGTATTAGGTATTGCATTTGATTGTTGGGATATAGTGGTTTAAGTTCAGTTTGATTAATAATGTTACGCAGGAAATTGAGATTGCCTTAGCTAGCAAGGAATAATGAATTATAAATAACGAGTTGAGATAGTTGCTGTGTCGACTGATGGCGCTTATTTTTCAGTTTCCAGACTCTCGTGTATTTTATTTAGAAAATAAGTTATCTTGATCGTATATGAAGCAGCCACTATGATATATGATACCATTCTGAAAAGTCCTTAGCCTTTCTCAGGATTACGATATACAGGGTGGACGTGAATTAAGAAAATATCAAATTTTACCGTCAAGTAAATACCTTTATGAGGAAAGTCATGTTGCGTGCTGCCCTCTAACGGAGAGAAATGTAATTAGTTCCTGGTCTTGTTAAAGAACACGATAAAACTCTCGATATACTTTTCGATGTTGTAACAAAATCCAACTATTATTACAATATATCGCATGAAAAGCGTGCTTCACGTAAAAATATCGTGGGAGAAATTTTTAATATTCTTAATCATATTTTCGCTCTACGGATCGATTTTTATGCAAAAATTTCAATAACAAAGAAAAATAGAAAGTGTAGTAAATGTCGCTGCACAGGGACGTAATGTCGGCCCGACCACTAAAATTTAGAAAGTATAACAAAATTTGAATCCACAATCCACGTTGTTAAGCACTGCAACTCATGCGCGGTATTAAATATGAGGACAAGTTAATCTAGCTTCTATTCAAAGTATATCATTGAGTTTTAGCGAAAATAGCCCTTAGCGACATGGGACCCCCATCATTTCCTAGCAGTCGATTTTGAGTTTTAACGGGATTTGCCCTAAACCGGTTCCTCAGTGATTCGGTGTCAGAAAAGTATCTTTATCATGTACTTATATGTGCATGGGGCCGCCTTATCTGAACGTATGAAATTGTAATTGCCCAAATATAATTGTTGCGATTCAAGCATTTTAAAGCTCCGAGGAGCGACCAAAATTGATATTGAAATAAAAATACGTGAATAGACAGGCAAGCAAAAGCCCACCAAATTTTATAAACATTGAACTTTTCTTGAATCTTTTTGTGTAATCGTTAGCTCACAAAACTGCATATTGGATGGTAGTTGGTACATTATAAATCGTTCCGTTCCTCACCATGTGTTGTACACGGGTCAGACTATTGTTTGTCAAACATATTTCTTGAAGTTGTTGTAAAACATATATTTTTTTAAGATTTAATATATATTTTTGAACTTTATATTGTCTTTTATTTGTGTTTGCAAAATTCCCCCTCAGGTATAATTTTAAGGAAGTGTTAGTACTTCCAGTGTTAGGTTTATAGTGTTACGACGTCCAATAGGTACCATCAGAGCAGCAATTAAGCAAAAACGAACAGTAAGTATAAATTTTATATTATTCTCCGTCTGAAACAGTAGTTTCGAACCCTTATTTTGTGAACGTTAACATTCATTTTTGAAAAATATTAAAAGTACTTCAGACTCCAAAAGATGAATCGTTCACAGTCACAGTGAAGGGAGACCTGTTTAGTTGGTTGCCGGTAAAGCAGCGCCATCTGTGAGCCATGTGTGAGCATTTAGCACCTAGAAAATTATAGAAATTTTCAGCATATTCGAGACGGATTCTAGAAGGAGATTCGAATACGTTCGACGGTATATATAAGGAAAGAATTTGAGCAGAGAGTTTAGTACAGTTCAGTATAGAATACAGTTCAGTTAGGTATGAGATGACAAGTGATCAGATGAAATAAAGAACAGTAACAAGTTCTGATTTAAAGTAGTGAATGTATGTTAGATTAAAGTTGTTATTAGTTGTATTATTTTTAATGATTAATTATTGTAATTTAAGTTATTAATAAATCAGTGGTTTGTGAAGATTATTGTTGCAATTTATTGGACCTACGTACAGGGAGTTTACTGGCAATTGTAAACACGTGAAAGTAGTAACTTAGTCGATAATTAATTATCTTGCTTATTTTTATTGTTTAAAATAAGTCATTATTAAATATTTTTTTAAAATTAAATTGTTTGCTAATAACTGTTACAGCACAATATTAATGTTGTAACAATTACTGAAATAATAAATTAATAATAATAATAATAATATCCAGAAACTAAGAAAACCAACCCAAAAAAGGAGATCTGAAACACCCAAAAAACTACAGGCCAATCACCTGCTTATCTGCAATCTACAAACTCTTTATATCATTGATACATAAGCATATTAATGAGCACTGTGAAATGAATAACATAATATGTCCAGAACAGAGAGGTTGCGTAAAGAGATCACTGGGATGCAAGAAACAATTAACTATAGATGCGGTAACCATCAAACAAGCTGAAGTAAAGCGCCAAAACATCAGTATAGCCTATATAGATTACAAAAAGGCGTTTGACTCGGTACCTCATGACTGGCTAATAAAAGTGCTAGAAGTATACAAAATTAGTCCCACCATCACTAGACTACTAACACATGTAATGGCGACGGGAAACCGAGTTGAGAATCGGAGGAGGCACTATTTCAAACATTAAGATCAGAAGGGGGATATACCAAGGGGATTCGCTGAGTCCGTTGTGGTTTTACCTCGCACTTAATCCGCTTTCAGGCATATTGAATGACACCATCTACGGCTGTCGACTAGAATCCAAGCAACTAAACTCAAAGCTTAGCCATTTGCTATTTATGGACTGATATCAAACATTACGCTGAGAACCCAAAACAACTCAAATTACTCGTCTCTAACATCAAAACATTCAGTGATGACATACAGATGGAATTTGGGCTCGATAAATGCGCTGAATTACACATCACAAAGGGAAAACTACCACAACAACCAGAGAGTACGCGGGATTTTGAGCAAACGACTCCAAAGGATACCTACAAGTACCTTGGGATACTGCAGAACAGACGGATAGACCATACTCAGTTAAAGAAGGAGGAGAAGGAGAAATACAAGCAACGCCTAAATAAGCTCCTAAATACAAAGCTCAACGCTAGGAACTTGGTTACAGCGATCAATACGTATGCTATAACTAGCCTGGCATATTCATTTGGAATACTGAAGTATTCGGATTCAGATCTGGAAGAGCTAGATAGAATAACGCGGACCACGCTTACAAAATTTAGGATGCACCACCCAAAAAGCGGAGTTGAAAGACTATATATGCCACGCACGCAAGGAGGCCGGTGACTAATCAGTATTCAGAAGAAGTGTAGAATACAAGAACAAAACATGCGACCTTTTTCTAGAAATCTGATAGGTTTCTCATTAGACAAATCGTGGAGTGTGACAACAAATACTCACCACTAAACCTTATGCTATGCATGCTGTGGTAATCCGTACAAATGAGGACATTCAGACATTGTAACAAGACAAAGTACTTCATGGAAAGTATCCCAAGGCTTTGAATAACCCAGAGGTTGACAAGGAGATCTCACTGTTATGGCTAAAGAAAGGCAAACTACATCCGGAAACAGAGGGATTTATAACAGCCATCCAGGACAGGATCATCCGTGTCAGAAACTACGAAAATCATATTTTAAAAGTCCCTGAAGTGAATGATATTTGCAGGAAATGTAAATGCAATGCGAAACTATCGAACACGTAATGGGAGGCTGCCCTACTTTGGCTACAGGAATGTATTTGGGAAAACATAACGAGGTGGCGAAGATTATAAATAGAGAATTAGCCATGGACTCCTTACCAATCCACCGCCCTTCTATAAATACACACCTCTATCTGGTTTAGAAGACGAAGAAACAGTGCTGTACTGAGATAGACCAATCCAGTGAGTTAGAACCTTAGATCACAACCGCCCTGACATACTGGTTATCAAAAAGAAAGATGAGAAGGCTACCATTATTGAATAGGATGCCCCATAACGAGTAACCTGCAGAAAACGGAGACGGAAAAGAGAAATAAATATCAAAACTTAGCTATCAAATTTAAACACCTATGGAGATTAGAGGAAGTTAGAACCATCCCGATCATAATATCGACTACAGGCATAGTGACATTTCTGAACGACGAAGGATACACCTTCGAAACATCCAGTGGACTAATGGGACATGATGAATTTCATTCCCATTAACCGAACCGATCCCCAACAGCAATGGGCCCGGGCCCCCACAGAGCCGAACCCCAACGGCGCGCGCGAGGGTTGGTGAATGTTTTCCGGCTTCGGCCGAGAAAGCGAACCGCTTATTAAATCGATAATAATAATAATATTTATTGACCATTTTAGATACAAAATATATATGTGGTAAGTCACTTGTAAAATTTGATATTATGTACAAACATAGAATATTAAAACATAATATTTTTAGTCGCAAACTCTTCTATAAAATCCTTATTTTTCTATAAGGAACAAAACCAGACTGCAACCAACAGCTACTCTCCGGGCTATGTGCCTTGCCGAGAGCTGAATTACAAATTACAAGTCTGGCGCGTTAAGTGTAATAATTGCATATTACCATCAAAACGCTAGCGGTCCAGTGTCTGCGCAGGCGCAGACGCTGGACTGCTAGGTGGCGCCTGCTGACTATTTTACATGTCGCTATTGTAAAAATACCGGGATGTATCAAGTGGTCAAAGGATCCTCGTGCCGGTCGTCACATGCCTACCTTGCACTGACGAGAGCCAACAGCTCGAAACTGCAGTCTGCAAGAGGTGTGCGACGGCTGGCAAGAGAGCTCCTTTAAGTAGGATCAGTCTTTCAGCTGGTGTTTGTTGCAATCGAAGCATTAGCGTTTTGATGGTAATTTGCAATTATTACACTTAACGCGCCAGACTTGTAACTTGTAATTCAGCGCTCGGCAGGGCACATAGCCCGGAGTTTAGCTGTTGGTTGCAGTCTGGTTACGTTCCTTATAGAAAAATAAGGATTTTATAGAAGAGTTTGCGACTAAAAATATTATGTTTTAATATTCCGCCCTCTAAAAGCACATTTGAACTAAACATAGAATATGTTGCATGATAAAAAAATTAAGTAAATATAATCTATAGATAGAAATATATAAAACGTATATGTAAACACAATACACATATTTAAACAACATAGCCACAGGTATAAGAAATATAAACAGTGAATTGTAAAGTTTTTCACAAAATGGTATGAGGATCAAAGACAAGTAAATATGGCCTCAAAAGTGTCGATTCAAATAATCTTGAACACCGTAAAAACTACCTTCAAACTTCAAATAAGATACCTTTGACTGTGGTTTTGTAGGCTCTGTAATTTTGAATATTTTGGATATCAGCCGCAAGACTATTGAAAAGTAAAACACAGTTATAATTATGGTGAATGTTTATAATTTGAAGTATGATAATAATAATAATAAATAAACACCACAGAAATTAGACAACCCCCAATTCCAGAAGCCAGAGGCTTGTGAGGAAGGGGGTTACACATTGAAAAAAGCGGATATACTACCATTTCCTCCGACAGTGCCAGTGTTGGAGCCGGGGCTCGAACTCGGTAGCGCGATAAACGTTTCGATTAATTGTGATTGCCACCTCGCGCATTAACCAACGCGGCTATCTGCTAGACATGATGATGATGTAGAGTTATACTACGTAGATCACCACGTCTTGTACCATATAATATGAATGACAATTATTGAATGAATCTCTATTTTTTTTTTTTTTTGGCATACATTAAACATTTTAGTATAGAAGCAGATAGAGTCATTAGTACTTTTTTATTTTAAATATATTTTTACAGCTCTCATTATAACTCATCTGAAATATAATAAATCTAATGAGTCTTTTTTGGCTAACAAAATCTCTGTCCCTATCTCTTCCCCAACAGGGGCGAGCGTAGGTGCGTCTTTACTATGTACATGCTTCGGTATGCCATGTAAAGCAACGTCAGGCGCAGTTAGTAGTTGGATGGGTGACCATTCCAATGGAAACCGCGTCCTCGCCTCACACATCTTCCAGCGGCTCGTATATCAGTGTATGCGCGGAAGCTATACAACCTTAGGCGAGGGTTATATAGGAGATATACCATCCTTCGGAGGGGTTGTAAAGCCGTCGGTCCCTTGTCTATTAAATGTTAGGTAAGTAAAAGATCCCTACTCTTCTTAAGGGAAGAGGTTCGGCGAAATTCCTGGTTGGGGGTAGCTCGTCTACAGGCGTCGGTGTTAGGCCTCAGTAGCGGAAATAGGCCGACGTTAAATAAATGTATAAAAAAAAAATCTCTTCCCCAGGCAATGATATTAAACGATATCTAGAGTATAATAAATGCTCAATAGCCCTGCTTCATCTAACGTACATTGCATTTGCAATATAGCAAAGTAGGCCTTATTAAGTTTTGAGCATGCGTGCTCAATGTGCTTGTCCCACAACAATTTATCATCTAAATAAGTACCCAGAATTTCATGTTATTGGACAATATAATATTGTCATGTAACACTATACCGTGCGGCAATTGTCTTTATTATGACTGTCTTATCAGCATTCATGAGAAGTTTATCTCTCTGCGCCCAAGTATTTACCCCTTGGAAGGTTTGGTCATTTAATATTTGGATTTGCTCCATAGTATCAGCTGTTAATGTCACTGTTATATCATCAGCAAACATTGTTAAATGGCCAGTGGTTAAACAGTTAGGAAGGTTGTTTCCAGTGGTGGTCCTACGGCGAGGTCCATAGGGGCCCGGACCCCCATGGACACAAATATATTTGATGTTTTATATTTTTAAGCCTTACGCCCACGAGACCTACATTTCGAAGAATATTATTTTAAATAAAACTTCTAACTTTTAATTTAAGGCCGTTTAACCTACGGCGCATTTTTACCCCTAAAATCTTCGATGCCCCCCCCCCCATGTCGTGATTCTGGGACAGCCATTGGTTGTTTATATATATAGCATAAATAATAGTGGTCCTAAAACAGAGCCTTGAAGAACGCCATATATTAAATTTTCTGTTTGTGAATGAACATTATTTAAAATACAATATTGAAAATTTGGCTGGTATCAAGATTAGATAAATTGAGACAAAAAAATATCAATATAAAAAGCTTTTTTGTATTATACTTAGAAAAATATAAAAAGTAACTCATTCTTAGTTGTAAAACTCTTTATTACTGTAAAAATGTATTCTACGCGAAGACCATCAACTTATATTCATTATTTTTCTAAATTCCTCATGAACAGAATGAATCATAGTTTTATTAACCTCCCCCCTTCCCTCCATGGACTTTGAAAATTATTTATCAAGGAATGAAAGAGGTCATTTTCTCTCTCTTCGAGGAAGAATCTATAAAAATGTATCGAGATTACCGAGATTCAAACTGATGAGTTAAAACAGCAAACACGGATCGATAAAAATTGTTTCATTTCTGATGACATCTATTTATTGTACCAGTGATAAAACTAGGAATTTATTTGTCAATTATTATTTTTCATTTTAAGATTGTCACAAACCGCTACAGATTCAGGAAATCCGCTGTGAAAATTCCATTTTTCGGGCAGTTAATTTTTTTGCAAAAATATATGTCGATAAAACTCCTTGATAGAGGTCTGCTTCGTTTTGCTCTTTGAATTTCAATATTTATCTTACGTAATAAGTTACAAAAATAAATAGAAACAATTCTATAAGTACATAAATTATTGTTTTGTTTATTTTCGTAAAAAATATGTTTTCTTAATTTTCATAAATAACTGAGTAAGGGAGGATATGTTAAGATTTTGATTACTGCTTTTGGCATTTCAGAAATCAAAAATCACGATGGCTTAGTGTGTGAATGATTGAAGCATTCAAGAAATAACTTGCTACTGAGGTCCGAAATCTACAAGGTAAGCTTAATAATATATCATTAATTTAATTATTATATAAACCTGCAGGAAACAAGGTAATGTTGGAGAATTTTACGACACGACTATGGGCTCTTACATGACATAAACGTCCTTGAAACTATATTACGATCTAGAATTAGGCGACAGTATTTACTGTGTGAATTTATCAAACTAATTGTATACATACAATATATATATTATAACTTTTATACAGCGTTTGTTTTTCGCATTTAGCGGTGTATTATTGCCTGGTAAATGGGAGACCTGAAACGTCCCCCTCATATAAGATTTGAGCCTCAAATAGGCCATTCTGAAAGCCTTAATACATATGGACATTTATAGCTCAGTGCTTGACGCGGCAAATCACGAATTTGCGTTCTTTTGTTGTGCCTTTGTACAGATAAACCCGTAACTGTTGGCATTTATAACGTCTCTAATGGTTATAGTTCCTGTCATGTATATCCTTACGGCTTTTGTATATTTTATTGTCCCTTTGTGCGAGCCATAAATTATTTCGAAAATTTTATTTGATGTTTTGATATTTTACAATTTGCATTCATAATGAATTGTCTTTTTGGAATTATAAATAATGAAACACCAGTCGAAGAACTCGAATACTCATTTACGATAAGTGCAAATACAAATTGATAGAGGAAGGCGATTGTGTGACTAAAATACAGCGTCGTCACGTCACGGTGGAGTTCTATTTATTCAATATACAGGGTGTTTCATTAATAATTGTAAATTGTAAAATATGAGGATTTAACCTAAAACACGGGGCGAGCGTGGGTGCGTCTTTACTATGTACATACTTCGATATGCGATGTAAAGTAATCTAAGGCGCGGTTAGTAGTTGGATGGGTGACCGTTCCAATGAAGACCGCATCCTCGCCTCAGACATCCTCCAGCGGCTTGTATATCAATGTATGCGCGGAAGCTATACAACCTTAGGCGAGGGATGTCCAGGGATATACCATCCTTCGGAGGGATCTAAAGTCCCTTGTCTATTAAATGTTACGCAAGTAAAATATCCCTACTCTTCTTAAGGGAAGAGGTTCGGCCAAATTCCTGGTTGGGGGTAGCACGTCTACAGGCGTCTGTGTTAGGCCTCAGTAGCGGAAATAGGCCGACGTTAAATAAATGTATAAAAAAAAACCTAAAACACTGGGCTAAAACAATTTTTCTTCTGAGATACAGTGTGTTTGATTTGTTATGTCTGATTTTTGTAGTAATAACTTCTACGTTCTTCAGTTTCTTTGTGATCCCGACGCTCAATCTTATCCTGAACCACTCCTAAATAATTCATTAAAAAACATAAAGATGCATATGTTTTGATCATAATTTCTGTTTTTTTTACTTGCTTTTCTTCTACTCACAATGTTTTTTCGATTTTCAGTTTTCACGTTTGTCTTCAAATCTTGCATCCTTTATTTAACACACTTCCTATCATAATCAATTGATGAAATTTTGCACAGTTACTAAGATCGGATGACAATGCAGTATTACTTTTGGAAATAGCCGCACGTAGGGGGCGCGACGGTATAAATTGGTAAAATATACTATACAATCGGTACCTCCGGCAAAACGTAGAATACAAAAGGTTTTTCGCTTGATCAGAAACTTCTACTTCCCGTAAAAATGATCCAATATTAATTCCAGTGACATAATGCAATGCCGTTAGATTTACACCTCAGATCCCAGCTCCGATAAATGAATTCTATACATTATAAATAATTAAAGTATGACTAAAATATAGACAATAAAAATACAAAAATAAATTTATAAAAACTTGCTTTTCTTAAAGCAGTGCTAAAAACTAAGAAATAATTGCAAAGAAAGCAAGGCGTGCGCACCATGCGTACAATCATACAAAGAGCCGCACGCCTTACGTTTCTTGCAATTATTTTTTAATTTTTAATACTACTTTAAGAAAAGCAAATTAAAAAAATATATTTTTCTATTTTATGCTAGTGAAAGAAACGCAAATTATTTGAAAGCTCCATTAATATTTTTTAACATTGGTCTTTAGCGTTTTCGGGATAAATGCCATAGTTTCTGTGGTACTTAATATTTAAACTAAATGCTTCTTCTTATAATCTTGTAGAAATAGTTGGAAAGTGTTGAAAATATTTTTAACCGCCTTCCAGATCGCCTGGATAATCCTTCAAAATCTAGGAGGTCTAGATTAATCCGACTAAAGAAGACGAGCCCCTACAGTTTATCGTGGAATCCGAATCACTGTTTGAGGATAATTTGTAACTGAAAATTACTTCGCAGTAGGTGAGGCTTGATCCAACTTTGCTAGGAATGCTCAGATAGAAAGCTAGTTGCGCTTACCACTGTCCCCATCCCCATTTAAAAGCCTTCTCTTTGGAGTAGCAGTATTCGGTTAAAATAAATATTTATAGAAATATTTTCAAAAAAACAATAACTATGTTTTTTTTTAAATACCTGTTACGTGCTTACAATTTTCAGTAAACACTTTGTGGATTCGAATAACTTGCAACAAGAATTTTCACAAACCACTGATTTATTTAATCACTAAAATTACACTAGTAAATACTTAAAAATCACACAACTAATAATAACTTAATCTAATATGAATTCACTACTTTTAAAACACTATGTACTTTGCTTCCTAAACTTGACAACTTTATCTAACCTAAAAACTCTGTATTGCCTACTTCACTCAACTGAACTTTTCTTCTACAAACTTTCTCTGTAACCAGAACCACAGACTACCCAGAACTGAACTGGATACTAAACTGAACTGTTCCTTATACTTCACTAAACTGTACTGTTCTCCCCCATCTGCTGGCTTCACCTCTTTATATACCCACTTGGAATTTCCAGAACTCTATTTCTAGAATTCTCCATAGTTTTCTACTATGTACTAGATGACTGTTCGTCAATTGGCTCATAGATGGCGCCACCATACAGGCTTCCTTTCATCTTGAACAGGGACTTAATCACATCTTTCCTCGTTAGAGGGCAGCACATAACACTGCCCCCTCCTTAAGCCTGAACGTCCCGGTCAGGCAATTCAGATACCCCAGCATACTTTGCCAACCTGTCCAAGTGCACGATCTTCATCTTGGACTTCTTTCTACGTTGAATCCTATAAACAACGTCGTCGATCCTAGTGATGACAGAATACGGTCCTTCCCAAGGTGAGCGAGGCTTCGAGAATCCTTCTTCACTCCGCTGTGGGTTATACAGCCAAACCGAGTCCCCCACCTTGAATCCCGCCGAACTGGCATTGCGGTCATATCTAGCCTTCATTCGGTCACCACTCCCTGTAGGTGACCTCTTGGCAGCCACATTTGCACAAACCTTGCAACTGCGACACCAAGCCTCTACATCCTGACAGCTATTTACCCAGTAAAATCGCTCCCGTACTCTAGCCAAAGTCTTATTTCTGCTAAAGTGCTCTCTGGATATTCCCTCGTGCACTTCCCGAAGTACTTTTGGTACTCGGCACCTGGGTATCAGCAACCGCATGGTAACTTCTTTCCCATCCGGGCTCTCCCATGCTCTCCGTAATAGTCCATCTATAACCCTAAGGGAATCCCATTGCGCCCATAAAGCCTTCAGTCCAACACTTTTACTGGAAACGTCCTTCCATTCAGGGCGGATTCCTTTTTCTTTCGCCTTCAACATTGGTCCAATTTCATCGTCATTCAGTTGTTCCTCTCTTAGAACTTCCTTTGTCCAATCCTTCGGAACCTCTATTTTAACTGCCTTCACTTCTGCTATATCCTGCTGCGTTTTTACATTCTCGGCATTCACTTCCTTAGGGCTCCTCTGGCGACAGTACCTCTTGACATGCCCCAATTTGCCGCAATTATAACAGCGGATTACTTTTGTCGGACCTCCAGCACTTCGCTGCTGCTTCGGCTCCTGTTTCAGCTCCGGTCGCGAACTTAATTCGTTTAGTAATTGTGCGACCATTTCCTGTATGTCTGTTAACATATCAATCTCATCTTATCAGAGCGAACTTCCTCTTTCTTTGCAGTGTTTACTTCCCCAGGATTCCGTTCTCGACACTGCCGCATCATATGTCCTGGTTTGCTGCACTGATAACACCGAATCACCTTCCTTGGCTGTCCTTCGCTCTGTTCTCTTTCCTGCTTCCTTGGAGCATCTGGTTTGGTCATCAACTGGCTTATCATTTTGTACATGTCAGCCATCAAAGATTCCATATTTGATATTTCTAAATGGTTCCCTTCTTCTACTTTCATGGCTCGTACTCTCGGATGTAGAGTCTCTTCATAAGCGGCTTCAACTTCGGGGGCATGGACCAAGGCTTCGCTACCAGTCTTAGCTCGAGATAATCTAAGGACTCGCCTGATCTCCTCGTCTCTTATGCCATCAATGAAAGTATCAACTGTTAACTGTTCCTGGAATTCTTTGGGTGCATCCGGGTAAGCCAGGTATGTCAGTCGCTCAACAGCTGCTTCAAAATCTTGTAAACTTTCCCCAGCCTTTTGTGTGCGTGACTTGAGCTGAGTCCGGTATACTTGGGCGAGGTGTTGGTCGCCATATCTTAGATCTAGCGCAGCTTCCAAAACTTTAAAATCCCGTTGCTGCGTTACTGGGATAGTCTGAAGCAACTCTGAGGCTTGACCTCTTAATGCTAGCACCAATGCCATAGCTTTGTCTTCGTTACTCCAATTGTTTGCGTATGCCGCTGCCTCAAATTGTCTTTTATAGGTTGACCAAGAAGTTTGACCATCAAAGGAAGGCGGTTGTAATCGAGGACCTGACGATGATAATACCAGCTGGCCTCCTTGTTCTCTTAACAGTCGTTTAAGTCGCTCTACCTCTCCTTCAACTGCATGAAATTTTCCTTCTATATCGGTAACTTTCCCTTCGACGCCAGTAACTTTTTCTTCAACGCCAGTAACTTTTCCTTTGACTTCAGTTACTTCCTCTTCAATCTTATTTACTTTTCCTTTGACATCGCTTACTCCTTCTTCAAGTGTAGTCACTTTTCCTTCGACGCCAGTCACTTTTTGTTCAACTTTATCTACTTTTTCCTTGACTTCATTAGTGGCTGACAGGATAGCATCTTGTTGCACCTGTATAATTTTTCTCAATTCTTCTTGACGTCTTCTTTCTTTTTCTTCTTCACGTCTCTCCTGTTCTTCTTTTTCTTCCTGACGTCGTCTTTCTTTTTCTTCTTGACGTCTCTCTTGTTCTTCTTTCTCTTCTAGCATCATTTTTCTAAATGCGGCGAACATGTCTTTTATTTGTTTTTCAGCAGCCATGCTTCTTGTTTCCATTCAAAAACTAACAAACAACACTACAAGTCTTTGCCAGGTACAAGTCAAATTTTATTTAAAGTCTATATCACTTCTCAGTTGAAAGCACTTAAATAAAACTACACTAATTTCTAAACAGAATGTTGCAGAAATTTCTTCACAGTAGCACAAATAAGTCTCGTCTAATGTCTATATCACTTTCCAGTTCGACTCACTTCACTATCTCCAGTGGTTTCCAAATAGAACACTATGGAACTTCGTCGAATTCTTCAGAAATTCTGTTGCAATTCCGCTTCTGACACCAATTGTTACGTGCTTACAATTTTCAGTAAACACTTTGTGGATTCGAATAACTTGCAACAAGAATTTTCACAAACCACTGATTTATTTAATCACTAAAATTACACTAGTAAATACTTAAAAATCACACAACTAATAATAACTTAATCTAATATGAATTCACTACTTTTAAAACACTATGTACTTTTCTTCCTAAACTTGACAACTTTATCTAACCTAAAAACTCTGTATTGCCTACTTCACTTAACTGAACTCTTCTTCTACAAACTGTCTCTGTAACCAGAATCACAGACTACCCAGAACTGAACTGGATACTAAACTGAACTGTTCCTTATACTTCACTAAACTGTACTGTTCTCCCCCATCTGCTGGCTTCACCTCTTTATATACCCACTTGGAATTTCCAGAACTCTATTTCTAGAATTCTCCATAGTTTTCTACTATGTACTAGATGACTGTTCGTCAATTGGCTCATAGATGGCGCCACCATACAGGTTTCCTTTCATCTTGAACAGGGACTTAATCACATCTTTCCTCGTTAGAGGGCAGCACATAACATACCTTTATAGTTTAAGGTGCAATTTTTCTAAGGCAACTACTTTTAACGGCATGGTAAGATATGTTGAGCGTGTAGGTGCTATTGATTGACTAATAATATATTTGAGAATTTTTTTAATTAGTGGCTAATTACAGTAACAAAATGGTGATATTTTTAATAGAAGAAACGTGAAGACACACATACATTTTGTTTGATCACAAATTTTTTTGTTTTTTTACTTATGAAACAAATAATAATATGTGTAAGGTGAATCAAGAATCTGAGATAGTTAACATTTTAAATTAAATGGCACATCCTATAAAGATTCGTGCACCATTTTTAAAGTTACATATCTCCGAATCCATTAATTGTACAGAAATAAAAAGGCTGAAGATTCGTTCTCAGATAACAAACTTTACTTTTATCGTCTAAAAATTTTTCACAAATTTTTTTTCCAATTTTCTCAATAGTTCAGTCACTTTATATATGAACCTCTAAAAAATTCAACTAAAGTTTTCCAGCAGGATTCTCTATATTTTGGCGTCACAAATAATTTCTCAAAAATCCATACTTGACTACAAAAGTTACAGAAGATAACGAAAATCAGTTTTTCTCAAATATCTCGTAAATGATCGGTTTTACGTTTATTTTGGTTATTATAATATTTCAAATGTGCTTTTAGAGGTCGGAATATTAAAACATAATATTTTTAGTCGCAAACTCCTCTATAAAATCCCTAATTTAGTATAAGGAACGTGACCAGACTGCAACCAACAGCTACTCTCCGGGCTATGTGCCCCGCCGAGCGCTGAATTACAAGTTACAAGCCTGGTGCGTTAAGTGTACATATTACCATCAAAACGCTAATGCTTCGATTGCAACAAACACCAGCCGAAAGACTGATCCTACTTAAAGGAGCTCTCGGCCAGTCGTCACACACCACTTGCAGACTGCCGTTTCGAGCTGTTGGCTCTCGTCAGTGCAAGGTAGGCATGTGACGACCGACACGAGGATCACTTGACTATTTAGTACATTTCGGTATCTTTGTGATTGCGACATGTAAAATAATCAGCAGGCGCCATCTACCGGTCCAGTGTCTGTTGCAATCGAAAAATAAATAGCCTGACTAGGCTTAGCATAGTTCAAATGTGCTTTTAAAGGGCGGAATATTAAAACATAATATTTTTAGTCGCAAACTCCTCTCAGTAGAAAAAATTATAAGGATTTATCAGTGCACGTGGTAAATTCGGCAAGATAATTTTTTTAAATTCTAATAATATGTCAAATCGTGAATGCGACATTTTAAATAAATTATAAAACTGTCAATAATTTTTCGTTGCATAGCAACATATTGACATAAGTGATAATCTCCCATTGGATGTTTTCAGTGTAATCCTTTAATAATTGCATGAATTCTGACATGTGACTAGAAATGGACGGATTTTATTGGATTTCTATTTCGCCAAAAAATTATCAGATGCAATGACCTTGACAGTTCCTTGAAAAATGCCTCGCTATTAATACTTTTAAAATCAAATTAATATCTTCTTTACTTTCTAAATGTCTTAAATAATAGCTATATTTTATTGTTGTGTATTATATTCTACTATAATAATATTTTCTATGTAACTATACTTTAGTATATTAGTCAAGTTGTTAAAGTGTACCTATACGGACTTAATTGAAACCGTATAAAAACTAAAAGCCGGCAAAAACAGTCGGCATCTCTTTATTGTACATGGGCGGAGGTAAATAGAAATGCTTGTCATAAGAAAATGATAAGATTTTCAGGCGTTATTATACTATCCTCTGTTTCAAACGGTCTCCAGAAAGCTATGGTAAATTAGTAAATAATTAAAATATTTTACCTTTTATATAGTAGTAAATATTTTTAAATATGAACAATAACTAACTAAACTCCTACGCTTGATGTTATAACAGGTGTTTATGTTTATTGACAGCACATCTCATAAGTTCACTGTTGACTACTGAGAAACGATTTACGAGTTTTTTTTATGCTAGTAGGCCTGTCCGTTTTATTATCTTTAAACCAATGCAGTCGTAGATGGTTCATTCAGGCTGATTATATTGCCAGTCTTGGACTCGTCTGCACAGTTTCAACTAAAGTCTAGTATACTTTAACTTGGCGTGTGTATGTATGAGTTAATATTTCCGTACGATTTCATTTTCTCTTGTATATAAAGATCCAGAAATATTGTCCACGTAGACAATGTTTTTGGACTACTGCTTTAACTTTGTGTACAATATGGGAGAAAATGAAATCGTACGGAAATATTAACTCATACATACACACGCCAAGTTGAAGTATACTAGACTATACCATTCGAATCTCGATACCATTGCTAAATATATAGGACAAAATATCAAGTTCAGTGCGCACGTTCCTGTGCTTTAACACTGACCAGTTTCAATTGTCCTCGTATAAAGTATAAATTAAGATTTATCATGCCATAAACGCCCCACTTGTAAGAAAAACACCATTTTAGCAACTTGTTATTAAAATACTATTATTTATAAAATTTGTTAAAAGAACAAATACAATTTGTACATAAATATCCATCACGGCACCTAGACCTCTACCGTACCAACACTTTCCCTCACCCAGGTCTATGAATAGTTTGTTACATTCTGATCTTTTGTATAGTGCTTTAAATGGTGACATAAAGAGTTCTAATTTTGCAAATTTTTTTAAAATAAAGCTTCAAAACCAAAAATTAGGTTATTTCTGATTAATTATATTTTGCTCTTATTCGATATAATGCTTTAAATAGTGACATAAATAGTTCTAGTTCTGCAAAATTATTTAAAACAAAGCTTCAAAACTATTTGAGATCTTTAAGTTAGGTTAGTTAGGTTATTTCTGATTAGTTAATTAGATATAAATATGTAATAGAATAGAACTATGTATTTCAACTTATTTGTATAGTCCAGGTCAGTGCTTCCCGGCACTCAAAAAACGCAACAAAAACTTTACGACCTCGTTAAAATACCGGTACGCTATTTCGTCCGCAAATTGACTCGCTTACCTTTATAGGTTTTTAATGTGGATCAGCTTGTTTGATGACAGGCATGACGCATGGCCCGCGGCGATAATAATTATGTTGTAAAGTTTTTGTTTCGTTTTTTTGAGTGCCGGGAAGCGCTGACATGGACTATACCATTGCGATGTAATATCCTTGAGATAAATAAATTTCATTATTATTATTTAATTCATATGACATTTTTCCTAAATTAAAACCTCTAGTTATAGTGAATACGACTAGAATTGAAACCGTATTAAAAACTAAAAGCCGGCAAAAACAGCCGGCATCTCTTTATTGTTTTTCTTATGACAAGCATTTCTTTTACTTTCGCAACAGATGCCGACTGTTTTTGTTGGCTTTTAGTTTTTATACGGTTTCAATTCTGGGCGTATTCACTGTACAGTACTATATGTAATGAAGACAATATAATGATTATCGATTTTATAAACAAGCATAACAAATTATCAACAGCCAGTTGAAAAACATATATATGCGTATATGTTTTTCGGGTTAGGAAACCTCAAAACATTTTTTAAGCCTAAAATAATAAATCACGATTGCACAATAAATCAAATAGCAAAATATGAATTAAATAAGTATTCCTAGGCCACACCCGACTGCAACTTCTTAAGTTGAGAAATAAAATTAAACATTTTTGTACGTGAAGCAGACTACATAACTGCATAAACTTCCAATTTATCTCTTAGCAAAACATCAAGGAAAGTATTGGGCTGATATAATTTAATATAATGAAGTGAATTTACTTTCAAACAATAACCCGGTTTCATTATTTTTTTAACGGTGGTATAATAGATACGTTAATCAACGAAAGCGATTGTGTTGGAATCTACATACTTAACGTGAATGAAAAGATCTGAAACCTTGAAGAGGCAAGTGTATGGTCAAGTGCCCATCATCCACGGCAGACACGGTGGCGACCAGAAACTCGGCTCCCACATGGAACACCTGAGAATGTCCTAGAACCCCTGCTGGGTGCCTTAACCTAACCGGTAAGAAAATACCTCAATGCGGCCATGAACCGTCTCGAACACCCAAAACTATAAAGCACATTTTATATCGTCGCTGAAAACCTTTTAATTATAAAATAACACATAAAAAATAGCTTCGTAACCCTTGCTAGTTTTACCTGAACGTCCTGAACTATACAATAGCAGAATTATTGGGCCATCCCCTTTTTCATAGCAATTGTAACGATTTAAATTGGTGCAAGCATTTCCCAGCATCCCTGCAGGTCCGGTGGCAAAAATCACTATAAATGGGGTTATCTAAGGTGGCTTTGAACAAATATATCACAGCGTGACATCGGGATGACAAGCTGTGCTGTTTTTTGCGTGCCCTGACTTTTATTTTCGACAACAAACTGTAGGATACTCGAAGGCGACGTTTGGGAATTAATATATTCTTTTGAGGGTAATCAGTGTGTGAATTATTTGTATTTATTTCGATTTTTTAGGCGAATATGAATAGAAAGGAAATATTTAGGCAGGTATAATTTTAAATTCTACGGGGCAGTGCGCGATGAAGAGGGGAATGATACAATTGAAATAGAGACAAATGTTTCTTGTAGATATATTACTTTGAGCACTAGTTAAATATTATTTAAAGTCATTAATATTATTATTTTAAAGTAATCAGAGATTCACAGAAAATTCTTTCATTTTTATCATAAAAAAATGTGATTTTACACACACTAATTACAATTACATTATTATTATATTATTACGTTATTAAACGTGGAACTAATTGCAATACGTAACAATTATATATGGTGTTTCGGTTTACTGTGGCAGGACTTTACCAATCGATAGATGACCTTTTTTTAACACAAACAGTTCGATTTAACATATGTGGAAACGTTATTCGTTTCAGAAATACAAAGAGATGAAGTTTTAAAAAAGGTTTTACAGCAGTTACTAAGAAAGTACATAAACTGTCGAGTTGAAATTTGGTATAGTCGGGTACAGTTTTGCTGGGCAGTCAAAAAATGCAACAAAAATAATTATGTCGTACAGTTTTTGTTGCGTTTTTTGAGTGCTGTAACGTTGAATTAGAATTCACTCATATGTTTTTGTATATAAGAATTTAAACTTTAAAGTGAATAAGGTTACATTTTGTTTTTTAAAATGATTGCAGTAAGGTACGTACCTCAGAGAGAAAAAAATCTGGTACTCCTCTACTCTCCTTCTGGTACTAAATAAATAAATAAATAAACACCACAGAAATTAGACAATCCCCAATTCCAGAAGCCAAGGCTTGTGCGAAAGGGGGTTACATATTGAAAAACGTGGACATACAACCATTTCCTCCGACAGTGCCAGTGCCGGAGCCAGGATTCGAACCCGGTGGTGCGATGTCCGTGTGATTAATCGCGATTGCCACCTCTCACCTTAACCCATTCGGCTATAGACCAGACAAATAGGTTGATAGCATTAGGTTAGAGTAGTGATTGTGTTTACATATTGTTGGTTCAAATATAAATAATCTGGAAACATTCTAGGTCCAAGTGTATTAAAGAAAACTACTTTATTAATTTTCCGACGTTTCGATATTTTTTAATATCATCCTCAGGGCAATTACTATTTAGTTTTCCGCGTGTATGTAATAAACTCAATTCGACTTTACCATAGTTGATCAAGTTTCAATCCCCTTACAGTATAAAAAATTCTTTTGAACTTGTGACTAAATTGGAAAACATAACTTTACCCGAAAATGCCAAATTAGTTTCCTTTGATGTTAAAAGTTTATTTACCTCTATTCTTATTCATGAGCTTAAGGATATATTACAACATCTTATCTCAAATAGTGAATTGAATCAAAATGAACAAAAAGATTTACAAACATTAATTAATATGTGTATCAAACAAAATTACTTTAAATTCAATAGTAAAATGTATACACAAGTAAACGGCTTACCTATGGGTAGTCCGTTAAGCCCATTATTAGCTGAAATATTCATTGCAAATTTTGAAAACAATCTTTTTACCACAAACAATAATCTCCTTAAATACATACATTTTTGGGTAAGATATATTGACAATGTGTTTTGTATATGGATCGGTACTGAGAGACAATTGTCGCATTTCATCCATTTTATTAACTCCATAAATAACAAAATTCAGTTTACAGTTGAAATGGAAAAAGAACGGTCAATAAACTTTTTAGATATTACGCTGACACGTAAAGAACACGGGCTAGAACTTCGTATTTACAGATAGCCAACTTTTACTGATACTCTTACACATGCGAATTGTAATCAATCTTAGAAGATAAAAATGTCACAATTTCATAGCTATGTACAGTACACAGACTATTATCTCTAAACTTAAATAGGGTTAGCTTTGAAAAAGAAGTTAGAATTCTTAAAACGCTAGCAAAAAAACAATGGCTATGATGAGTTACTTATTGGCAAATTAATAACAAAATAAACAGAGAAAATTATTACAAAAACATTTTTATAACGTGCCAAATATAGAAAACAAAAAGCGGCATAGTATAAATTATGTAAATAACGTTGGCAACTCAGTATGTAATAGATTATATAAATTAGTTATTAATACAATATCAACGAATAGAAATAATTTAGGTCGCTTGCTGGTTAATAATAAAGAAAAGACAGAAGATATTAAAAAATCGGGGGTATATGAAATAAAGTGTGACGACTGTGACGCCGTATATATAGGTCAGAGTGGCCGTAGCATAGATGTGAGGTTAAGAGAACACAAACAGCCTATTTTATATAATAAAAAAATCAACTGGTTTCGCCAAACATTGCTTTGAGCAAAATCACGTTTTTAACGGTAGTAGTGTTAAACTTTTGCAAACAAAGGAAATATCCTAGACATGCTTGAAATTTGAACAGAATTTATGCACAATCCTGTACTAGACACAGTAATAAAGTTAAAATTAAGTTCATAGTTCCGGAATGTATTGTTAAATTTTAAGAAATAGCAAATCAAGTTATTATCTCCCTCTAGGTGGGTAGAGGATTTGTAAGATATATACTGTGAACCACCACTTTCAGGTCAGTTTTTAAGACTCTTTGATAATGGTCGCAAGGCCGAAACATATGTCAGAGAAATGTGAACAAAACTAATGAAACAATAAACCAAGTGCGTATTGTAACTATTCTTTTGAATATTTATAATTATTCTATTGAATATGTTTCATCAAGAACTTACCGCAGATTCCATCCAATTAATAAAAATTAAAAGCAGATGTTAAGAATATTTGATGTCACATACATGAATAGAAGTCCCATGTGATATAACGTGTTACATAAAAAATAACATAATGATGTAATACTTATGGAAATATTATGTAACAGCAAACATGCTTTTGAATATCCATCCATAGGTTCTTTTGGTCGCGTATTTCTTGATCTCTCGGTACATTAAACGTAGACGAACGTACGTAGACGAACGTATATCTTCACATTTTGTTCAATTTTCCTGTTTGCAAACTTCAGGTACTTCCTTCTGTTAATGTATATCGAGTTTATTTTCAAACTTGGTAACAAAAACATGTTTTTTTTTTTTTTAATAAGAAGATTAGTAACTCTAGTGTAGGCAATATATCCTTCTTGAAGTGAATACACCATTATAGTAGTTATGTAACTGCTTAAAGCTAACACCCAGCATATTTAACATATTTCCAACCGACAAATAACAACATGCTGTAGATGGTAATAGAACATGTCACTGCAACGTGGTTATTTCTCCGCGGGGTGTCTTGTGCTAATGACCGTGCAGAGGGCACGGTGAGCGTCACTTGCATCCTAACCAGACACTATTTTCGCTGTTATTTGCATCTATAAGAACCTGCGTTCGCCATAATAGGGATTTTTACAATCGCATAAGTGTCTGCAAGTGGATTTATTTGAATAGCGAGCTTAGGGTGGTTGGAGATGTGTAATCACCAGGAGATGAATGTTTGTTGTCTTCTTACTCGTTGATGATGTGTTAGTAAAGAGATTAAGTCTAGTGTGGGGTTCTATTTTGTCCGTACTCGTTCTCCATTCTCTGTTTGTGATTTTGATTATCGTGAGTGGTTATGAAATGTTTGCATATGTCTCACAGTTCGCTCTATGGTGCTTTTGTTCATAAACTTTCTGTCTTTTATGGATTTTTGACATGAACAACGATGGGCTAAAAACTAAATAGGGAATTTTAAATTACATTTAATGTAGTTATAACTTTTGTGTTTGAGTTTACTGTAAATATAATTAGACAATTTCTGTTTTACGCTGATACGTCAGTAAAATAAATGCTTTTTAGGCCTTAAATAAACATTTTTGAGGACTTTGGTTTTTTGCTTTCCATCGTAGTACTTGAGATGCTAATGAACAGCAGAAAAGTTCGAGCAAACATCTTAGATGGTTCATCTTCAAATGCAGTTCCAAAAAATACCAATGACTTCAGAATATGATAGACAAAGCATGTCTTATACATTAACACATGAGTTGTTGTGTTTCCCTACTATCTCATACATTCCATTATTAAAAATGGATGGAGATAGTTTTGTTTATGTTTTGGAACTCGTTGCCAGTGGCGTATATGTTAAAGAGGGTGATTATTTCGTATAAATAATATATTAATTTCTCTTCTAGTTTGACTTCAAAGTAATATGAATAATATTGCTTTTTATTAAATGATTTATTTAAATATTAAATTTACACTTATAAATTGGTGTAGATATATGTCACATAAACAAAATTATTAATACAGTTTTCCTTTTCCTGCATTACTAACCCAAAAAATAAAAACATGTTATAATTATTCCCATCATGTACTACTTTTTTTAAATGATAACTTACCCAACTTGTACATTTTCCTTAGATAAACTTGGTAAATCAGTTACTGCAAATTCTTTAAGAACAACTCGGCCACTGGGACTTGTGAAATCATTTTATGAGAAGTGATCTGAGCACACAACACTATCTTCAGGGATATTTTCATTTCCCAAATGTTTCAAAATGCGACAGACCCATATTTTTCGGCGTTTAATATTCCTTGAAATTCTACAAATAATATAATATTGCACTTTTAAATAATATCTTCTCATTTCGCTCTTCAACTTTATTTTCATTTAACTATATTTTAAAAAATAAACATATTTTTTTTAATACATAACATTTAAAACATAAAAACATTTTCTATACTTTCAATATTATTGCACTGAACATTTACAATTTTGCTTATTTGTCGTTCCAATCCGAGGTTACGCTTATGAGATAATTTCACCTACCTGTGAAAAGATCGATTAACTCCAATTTTAAAGAGACATCATTATTTATTCACAATAACAAATTCTGTTTTCAAGAACACTACAAAACCACTGTAATTACAACGTTTAACTTCGGTTTATCACAAACACTTTAATGGCGGCTAACGCTGCAACTGGATCGTAAACAAAACCTGTTGAGAGGGACTGCGTGCGCATATACCCACGTGCTTTTAGCCAATAGACTGCTGAGTACCACTATTTATTTTTAAAGCAATGTAAACAAATAAATGATACACAACAAACCAAGAGGATGCTTTGTCTATCCTATTCTGAAGTCGTTGAAAAATACAATGTATATTTTTCACAATTTTCTCAAAACCTGTTAAGTTGTGTGAAAATTATCAAGTATGTATTATCATGTTTTAAATTATATAATTTAATATCCAAAATATTCTATTGGTATATACATCAGCATAATACAATTGCAAATCACTTATCTTCATTTTTATACTACTGTATCTTTATTATTATATTAATAATGAAATAAAGATCTTTTAATGTTACGTATATACTGTAATACTAACAAAAAGTTTATAGTTAATACGTAGAAGAAGCAAAAAAGTAAGAATGTATATCTATTTCATTGTTTTTTGAGCAAATTTCAAATATGGATCTGTATTTTGAACAATTTCAAATATCAGTAATAGAAGAAATAGTAGTAGCATAAGTAAGCGAGGACCTACGGGGGCAAGGAGGGTAATACCCCGCCCCAGAAAAGACAAAAAATATAGAACACAAAAGACGAAAAATATTAAATTCTTTATAACTGTATTAACACTATACGTAGTAATTAATATGTATACTATATTAACAAAATAAACTCTAAACGACGCTCATTCAAACAAGTAAAATAAATTTAAGTATTCTACCTAAAGACACAACAATAACTTCATTAGGTATAGTCGAGCTCAGGTTTACGGTGCACTCAAAAAGGCAACAAAAAATTTACAACCTCATTATTATCGCCGTTGGACTATGTGGCATGGTGTCCTCAAACAAGCCAAAGCACACTAAAAATCTATAAATGTAAGCGAGTCAATTTGTCAACGAAATATTGCAGAGCTGGACTTGAAGCTCCTAATAATAGCATACAAGCATACAATATCTCGGTTCAACTCGACTCGTATCCGTTAGGAACATTTTAATATCTTATCTTCATGCACTACGCACCTATCGGGAACATTTTAATATCGTTACAACTTTTAACGTCGGACCTCCGTTAATACCTTACGGGGTCACGTCAGATTTTGCTAATAAAAACTCAAATAACTTCTAAACCAAAATAGATCCGACTTTCATTCTAATTTTAATAAATGTCCCTTTTCATTGCCGATTTTTCTATATAACTTTCATCTTCGAAATCAAAAAATTTCCAGTATTGCGCAACATGTCGTAATCGACGACTCATCCTCGCCCGCACGGAGCGATTCCAAGCCTTTCCAGCTCTTTATAACGGGATGCGAGACTCGACGGGGCGCGAAAAACGAAACTTTCTCGAAACAGTATAAATACCGGCGTGCAACAAGCCGAAGTTAAGTTCAGTTTTGGCAGTGACTCCTAAGTTTAGTACTCGCGACGTGATTTAGTGGAACAAGTTATTTAAAAGTGATTTTAAGTGTAATAAGCTTATTTGCTAGTGCTTCCGGTCCGGTTACTATTTTATTAAAGTTGTAGATACCCACCGTCTAGTTAGGCTTTCTTAATCACCGGTTCTCGCAGACTTTTCGTGACTAATTGTCCAGGACTAGATTCCCAGGCCGAAACCTGGTTAAAAAGAGTAGTTTTAAGTATTCGCCTAAAGTGGCCCCTTTTCTTTTTTAAATAAAATATTTATATTTCGTCTCAAGTGACAACATTTATTCTCGCCTTAAGGCCCATTCAATTTTAAAACCAGTGAATTTTTTCAGACTTATTCAAATAAAAAATATTTCAATAATTAAGTCTTTGCTAAATTCTACTGCCAGAATTTATGCTGTCGAATAGTTTCATTCTGCAAAAGAAACTTTGTTAAATAAAATCTACACTATATTTTTCCAAACTCTGTTCAAAGCAAAAGCTTAAATAAATAATTGTTCGTTCCGATTTAAAAAACCAGTGTTATTTTTTTGTACAACCATATACAGGGTGCAGTCATTGACCCTGTCAAAACATTCAAAGAACTATACAGTGTTAAACAAAAATAAAATTGAAACCACAGTGCTTCAGCAGATCCAGACTACAAGATACCGGGTGTAGTAACCATCACCACCGAAATACAACAAAAAGACTTCTCACATAAAAATAAAGTGCACGAACGCCCTCCAGGGTCTCAGCTCTAAACCCCCACAGCACCAAACTTTTATTTTAACAAACTGAGGGCCCAGTTCGTGTTCACAAGGATAACCATGTCCTCGCCTCGCATCTTCCATCTGCATGCGCTGAAACTGTGCAATCTTACACGAGGATTGTGTATGAGATCTCACATCCATAATGTCAATATTAGTCAAAACTATACCGAGTGACCCAGAAAGTACCTAGCCCCGCCCCTACTTTTTTCTACAGTTTTAAAAATAAAATTCTGAAATTTGGGAAACCAAATACAGGTATCAATGGCCACATTTTGACCATTCGGTGGTAAAAAAATCACTTCCGGTATGGCCGGAAATTGCCACAACTTTCTTATTTTAAATAGCACCCTGTATATTTAAGCCACTTTTCTCATAAAGCTGTAATTTCTCTTTCCAGCACTTTTTTCAGATTTAAAATCGGATGAAAAATAACCTTGGAATTGACATTTATTTGCAATTTCTAGCTTTGGAATTCAAGAACAAATTTAAAAATGTTCGAATAGACTTTAAATTTGAATAAAAGGGTATTTTTTCAACAAATTAAATGTAAAATTGGCCTATTTTGTTGATTTGCTTGAATTTAGAAATGTTTTCCCATTTTTCCATTTCATGGAAATTCAATTTGTCATAACTCCAATTTTTCAAATAGTACCCTGTATGTTCTATTTTTTATCAGATAGAGTGGTAAATTTGCTTTAGACTGGTTTTTCCCGATTAAAAATTGAATATAAATTAAAATAAATATTAAGCTTTTTGTAGAAGCGTTTCAAATTGTGTCCATGAAAACCAGATGAAAAATTGCACACAGTATCTGTCAAAGCGTTATTGTTGAGTGAGTGAGTGCGTATTTATTATTTGTAAATTTATAATTAGGTGCTTTATTCAAAATATGATAAAATTTACGATGCAATATACATAAAATGAAAAGGTAGATTTACTTTTAATTTACGGCGAATGTCAGAAAAATGCCCATGCGGCCGCACATCTATATTATGAAAGATATCCCGAACCCGAAATGGATAATTGAAATGTATGCATACTCATGCATAAGTTTACTGTTATTAAAAGAATTAATAATTTTAACTTTTCCCATTTGGAAGATACTAACCATCACCGTCACAATCACTGAATATCATAGCTAGTTTGTTGCAAGTAATTAATTTTTTTACACCAACTCGCTGCAACTCAATTAATTTACATTTTATTCTAACACGGCACAATTCATTTTTACGTGGTGCCACTGAGATTAAGTACACAGGCAATATATTCTTGATCTTTATTGGCAGGCGGCAATACCCGAATGCAACTTTCACTCGTTTTATCATTGCAAGTATTATAATTTAAATCCTAAAAATGCGCGTACAAAAGTATATGTAGAAATATAACTAAGCCTCTCTATATCTCGGCTAATACAGTAACATCTGTGCTTGACGAGTCTATAATAGCATGTTATTCATTGATAAGAAAAATCCACACAATAACATGGATTCTAAGTCCAGTTTTGCTTACAACAACTGCTCATTCTTGCGAGGGCGGTTTGTAGGGAGGAAATCGGATTTTTCAAGCCCACTTCCACACATATAATGCCTTTTTGGTACGAATGCTACACACAATGTTGGATTTCCAAAGACCTTTCTATAAGGCCATTATTCCCCAAATAGAAAAGCTCTTGTTATTTATATTGTTATAATTTGTAATATTTTAGGAATATTGTGCAATGTTAGGGTTATTTATAAAACCATTTCAATGAAAACTATTTTGGATTTAGCGGTATTGTGTCGCCACATAATACGGGAAATGACGTATACTATAATGTTTATTTTATAGATTAACTTTTATATTTTAGACACAATTCCCAATAAATGTATCATACGATTATATAACATAAAGGTGGCTTTATTCGAAGCGCTTTTAGAACTCTTTAGTCCTCTTTAAATAAGTTCAGAAAGGCTTTATCATATGTATATAATGTATACTGAAGACTTAAATAGACATCGAAGATTTATTGTGGTTTTGGTTTATAGGTAGACATTTTTTAAGTATATATGCAAACTTATTTTTAATCACTTTTTACATGACTTTGATGTTAAAGGAAGAGATGTCGAAAAGTATTGCTCAATGAATATACAAAAATGTATCGATAAGAACTTTTGCTCTAACAAATCAGATGTATTTTTTAACAATCAAAGGAAATTCCGGAAGAAAAAGAATGTTTTTTACAGCAATAATGAAAAATTAAATATTTTCTTAATAATACCATACGTTTTGTAGTTGGCGATGGAATAGTTTCTTTTAATGAAGATACAGAGTTGGCAGAAAACTTTAATAGGTACTTTATTAATATTGTAGGTGATATAATTAATTGTATCAATCATAACACTGAATGGACTGATGCAGAACTTATAAACATAGATAATAATTAGATTAATAACAATGGACGACCTACAGGAAATTGTATCAGATTTATGTAATAAGACAAATGTACATGATGTATTATGTGCTAAAATTTTTAAGTGTTCTTACGATGTTATTGGACATGCCATGCCGTCTTACAATTCACCTCATTACGAACAGGAAAATTTCAGATAATTTGAAAACTAGTACAATAACACTTAAATATAAACGAAGCTTGTAACTTCCAGCTCTAGAAAAAATCATAGAAATAGCAGTACATATACCACTCTCTGAATATTTTAATAAGAATAATTTATTAATCGGTAATCAGTCTGGTTTTAGAGAGAATCACTCGTGTGAGTCAGCATTACAATGAACTATATCTAATTGGATTAACCAGATTGATAACGACCAATATATCCTGGCTGTATTTTTATCCTTCAAAAGAGCTTTCGAAACTATCGATAGACTGACTCTTTTAAAAAAATTAAAGTATTATGGCATAGATGGCATACCATTAAACAGGTTTGAGGACTACCTGCGTAACAAATATCAAATAATAAAAAATAACTATAGATTTTCTAATCCCCGTCGACTTTTTATAAATCCATTTGCAGACCTTAATTGCTGTAGTTGATAATAATTTAGATAATGCCGTAATGAGTATGAATATGCCAAAATTGAAGAAGAGCGATAAACCAACTCAAATTAAATATCAACAAAACAAAGGCAATGATTTTAACTACGAAATTTAAATATAATAACATTAACATAAATAACAAATGTACTGCTAGAAAATTATAAGTTGCCTAAAGAATTTTAATATCTTGGAGTAATTATTGATAATACTCTAATATTTAAAAATCATTTCTTATATATACAAAAGAAAATAGCAAATAAACTATTTTTTTTTTCAAATCAACTCTCTTTTTCTACAAATATTACTGTGTATAAGACTATTATTCAACCGCACTTCGATTATTGTGCAAATATTTTACACCTTTTAGACAACAATTCAATGAGCGCTTTACAAAAATTACAAAATTGTGGCACGAGGATAATTCTAAGATGCAGCAGTTACACTCCAATTAGTTTAATGTTAAACGTTCTTCAGTGAATGATAGTTTCCACTAGACTAGTTTATTTTTCGATGATATTTATTTATAAAATAAATCACAACTTACTTCCAGCTTATCTGAACCGACTTATAACAATAAATAGAAAAATCTATAATTATCAAACATGAAACAATAACAATTTACACGTACAAGGAACTAATTTCAAGAAATCAATGAATTCAATGTTTCACAAATATGAAAAAATTTATCATCAGATACAGGTCCTGCGACGCCCTCTATGATATAACGTGATATAATACATAAATTATTGTATCTTAGAATAAAAAAAAATCTTCTAGCAAATTTGGCAAAGATCAGTCAAGAGGCTGTTGAGTTATTGCAAAAAAACGAACAAATAATTTGAACTTTGACACCCTGTATCACCACGCAGAAAATCGTTATATGATTGTAGTCGATGATGTGTTTAATAAGTGGATAGAGGCAGGTTGATGACAGAACGATCGCCAAATTTATAGACGAAGAAATAGTTGCGAGATTCGGAGTCCCTCGAGTCATAATTTCCGACAACGGAGGTCATTTACATTCTGAATGGTATATAACATACTGTGAGGGAAATGGCATTGAAAGATATCTCATTCCTGCTTATCATCAATAGTCCAACCCCGTGGAACGACGGATTCAGGAATGTAAGAAAATTTTAAAAACTTTGTTATCCAAAAAGCCGAAACACATATGGGATCGCTACGTGCATCAGATGGATTATATTTTAATAAATCGTAGAAATACAGCTACAAATCAAACACCTAGCATGATAGTGTTAGGTTATGAACCAGCCGAAAAAGGCGAATGGGATTTATATGCATGGATACAAGAAAGGGCTAAGCAACAAACACTTCCATGATATGAAAGGGTAAAGGAGGCCCGTCAAGCTCAATTAAAGTATAAAGAAAAGTACGCGCCAAATGAGGCCGTCACTCCATTTGTGTTCAAAGTAGGAGACAGAGTCATGAGTAAAAGAGTTAGAAAGGTACATACACCTTCGCACCGTCTTGGTCAGGCCCAACCAGAGTACTGAAAAAGTTTTCAGACGAAGTATATCTTGTTCAGAAGGGAAACGTAACTACTAGAGTTCATGTAAATGATTTGAGACCAGCTCCGCCAGAGGAGCATAAAGTAGAATTCGAATCTTCAGGTGAAGAAAATGATAGCCCAGGCGGAACATCCCTCGATGGAAATGATTCCCCGTCATCAGAAGATTCCACAGAACCCTAACAGTCAGAGCAGACTGTAGTCCAAATCCATGCACCACCATACGATGTTTCTACTTCTGATTCCGATTATACTCCTGATTCCGATTCAAGTTCTGGAGATTGCATAATATTTTTAACCTAGACTACGTTTTAACTTAGTGCTAGGTTTTTTTATACCAAATGTTCATACCAACTTTTGTCACATCAGGCAAAGGTCGGTACTTTTTATGTATTTTTTTCTAAGTTATTTCGTATTGAGGGGATTGTATCGAGCATACAAATCTTCCAAATTATCTGCAGCAACTCTGACCATATCAGGCAGAGTTGATAATTTTTATAGTTTTCTAAATTCACATGTTATATGTACTAAACATATACATCTGTAAGCAGAGTCCGACTCAAAGAGTCTAAACATATGTCCCATTGACACGGCATGGAAAGACGATAACTCTGACGCAAGGTAGCGATTCAGACGAGTCTAGCAGCTTAAGAGCGAGGGCCGCCACATTTGTTAAATGGACAGATGCAACGATCCGATGGATTCAAGATTCTGTAGCAGTTTTCTCCTAAGAAGAGATTTAATTATGCGAACCACATTTCAATCAGCATTAGTCTACAAAATTTCTATGTTCTGCAGCTTCCACTTTATGCCCAGACGGGATAAAGCCCATACCTATTTAATCAGCATTTTAACAAAATTTTTATGTTGTTTCATATTACTGAGCAGTGCCATGTCAACACCAGAGCCGTAGAGCTAAGTCAGAGCCGCAGAGCCAAAGCAGTTCAAGGACCACCTAACCTGATCCAGAAGGCAATTCGACACCGAGGGTGATCAACAAAAGCCATAATCCCGAAGAGGAGCAGACGCAAGCAAGAGTTAGTGAAAGAAAACTAATGAAGTTCAGTGCGTCGAACGTGTTTTTCAATACCATTTTTGATTTCAAAGTTTCCATATTGTTATTTATAAAAATCTTCATGATTCTAATTTTTTTTATCCTATTTTTGGATACAATATTTAAAGTTTTATAATCGAATGTTCTGCATCGATACTTGTTAGAAATATTATTAATATCATTTTAGGTTTTGCATCTATATTATTTCAGATAGGTCTGACAACAAACGAGTACAACACATGGGAGACTCCATCCAAAGATTCATTTTCCATAGCCATTTCAATGTAAACAAAACATTGCACAAAAAGATTCACTAAAAGGAGGGGTGTTAAAGAACACGCCAAAACCCTCGATAAAAATCCGACTGGATCGTTCACATTATCAATAAACTTTATATCACCTTTATTGTCGAGAATTTTCCGTTCTTTCTTTTTTATAAACACATTTCATAGCCGTAGGATCGATGGGAAAGAAGATATTGGCAAGAAATATAAACAAGGCATTAAAAAAAAAAAAAAAAAGGTACCTTTTTAGGCCGTTTTTCTGCTGTCAAAAGTTATGCATACACCGGAATCTTTGGGATTTTTCACAGATTGTTTGGAGAGCTGAAAGATACGTGTACACCAACTAATAGCTCACTATACATTTTTCCGAAGTGAAATGCTAAACAAATCTAATATAGTCGAATACTTCTTCTTCAACTTTGTTATTTTGCCGGCGATAATTCCTAATACAATTGCCCAATACGTGTAAAATCCTATTAACCATATTGAAAGAACGCACAATAATATCCACATATCGATACAAGCAATTATCGATCTTGTATTTATTTTCGATTAAACTTCAAAGGACCCTCAAGGTTTTGCAGATTATTTGTCTATTATTCCAGGATCTGATAAGCAATTTAAAGATCAAGGGCCTGGCCCCACTAGCATTGTGGTGGATTCTCATCGAAGTTTTATAAAAAATGCCACATTGTTGATTTTACATCGTGTTGTGTTTCCTGGTTGAAACGGGATTAGAAAAGTGACCCATGTCTGATTTGTACCATTGATAAAGGTATCAGAGGCGAACAATTGGAGTAGCTTAGATTTGTTTCTCTTACTTCAGAGGTAAATCGAAATCTGAGACACAGATATCTGTTGTTCTGTAACGGTTTTTTATTATCTTTGCACAGGACTAACTTGAGCAGTTCAGTGAATACATCGTTTTGTAAATTATTCGTTAGAATATATTTGTTCTCAGGTATCCAATATACTCGTATTATGAAATAGCTCTATATAGTATTTCTGCTTATTTTATGAATTAATTTTAAAAAATGTAAACATGGGAAAAATATTTAGCAATTAAATAATTACTGTTCAAAAAGCAAAACAACTTTAAAGAAGTTACGTTTTAAATTACTTATTTTTAAGTTTATGCATGAGCACCTAATATATTGATTTCTAGACTACTTAGTATACTTTATCCAAGGTCAGTTTAAGACGGTATAAAAAACAAGAGCGCGGCATTCTTTTGTAAACCGACCCCGAACGCGTCCCATCCGTAGGCGCGTGACTTACTTTTCAAGGCAATGCATGTCCAACAATGTTTTTAAAAGCGTTTATTATACACATAACACTGTATAATATATGTAGGTACATTGTACATTATAGCTCCAGTCAATGTACAATGAAAGAAATGTAGTCCTATTACATGTTCTCCAATAATTCCTCCCCACACGTTTATAGACCATCTGTGTTGGTTATCAAGTTGCATAAAAAAGTGAGGATTTTCCGAAGCATAATAATGGAAATTGTGCCCATTAACAAATCCATTTTTATGAAAATTTACCTCATCACTGAATAAAATAGTATTGAAGAAGTTGTCATCATGTTGCATTTCACCTCTGGCCCAACTACAAAATTGTAGGCGCTTTTGAAAATCATCATCAGATAATTCCTGGTTCATTTGAATATAGTGTGCATGCAACTTATTTGTTTTTAAGATTCGACCCACATACTACCTACTTATTCTTACTAATGAGCTCATTTCTCTTTGACTAACACAGGGATTCTCAACCGTTGGCAGCACCACAGAAAACTCATTTTCTTCATTCACAATACGTTTTATTCTTTCACTTTTTTTATATTCGACATTTCCATTTTCCAGAAATCTATCAAGAAGGTTTTGGAAGCTGCTAACAACAGGAATCCTTCTCTCAGGATAACGTTGGTGATAAATTCTATTGGCAAGTAAAAAGTTTCTGTCTGACTCGCCCAAAACAAGTCATGTCCAAATATTTTAAATTCAATACAAATTGTAACGACCGATAAGTGTGATAAATGCTCCTTTGTACACGACAATTTATACCAAACTGAGGTTTTATTGCTTGTCGAATAACGAAAACAGCAAAAAAATGTACAAAAAAACATTACAGTAAAGGACCGGTTAAATAATAATAATAATAAAAGTGCTTTATTGAATTATTACAATTCAACAGTCCATTGACCGAGGTCCTTCAGCCTGGTTAAATACTATTTGCTCAATTCAATGGATTGGAAGAAATGGTCCCACTAAATGCCCTCATTTCAAAATTGCATAAATAACGTGTGTCAATCAAAATGGGCAATACGTCGACCACCTATTATAAATTCTTCTAATGAATTATTTGAGGGAACCTCTTTTTTTAAGTTTATTCTTGAATTTGACACTTATTTATTTATAAAACGAAAATGGTTGCAAATATCCATAGGGCAGTACTTACGAAAAATGTTCGTTTTTCATTTCTACATCACATCGTCTAAAAATATACAGGGTGTTCCATTTGAAAAAATTGAGAAAATTCAATTTAAAAAGTTCTTAATTGAAGAATTAACATTTATTTATATATAAAACGAAAATGATTGCAATTAGCCCTAGGGAAGTACTTACAAAAAATGTTCGTTTTTCATTTCTACATCACATCGTCGAAAATATACAGGGTGATCCATTTGAAAAAAATTGAGAAAATTCAATTTAAAATGTTTAGGAAATGAAAATGATTCAAAAATATTAATTAGATGTCTCGTGATTAGTATTCACATAAGTTTTTCTTAAAACCCATCATTGTGACTGTGGTGATTTTTTTAATATCCATCTGCCGATTGCATTATTTCAACAAAAAAATTCATTACGTCCAAGTGGTTGGGAGATATTCAATGCTAATATAGGAATAAATAGAGCCTAGAAAGAGGCTTCAAAAAATGTACTGATATACATAGCATTCTATTTTTAAAAAAGGCACTTGGTCCTGTAATTTGGTTTTGGCTCGCCCTGTATATTCGAAAATAATTTCCAGTTATAGACTTTTTTTTAAAAATTTCTAGCTATTGTAGAACTCGAGATATGGAGGTCCGACACACTATTGCCCCACACCGTATACCATTATTTTGCATGTTGTAATATACAAAGCCAGGTCATAGTCTGGTCCAGAATGAAATATAGAGATGCTACTAGAATACAAGATTCTGATAAATATCAGGAATAACTTTGACCAGAAATTATTTAATATTAAAAAGAGGACGCGAAAAGTACAATACTGTACAGGTAGAAGGCATCTCAAAGTAGTATTTTTAAAGCAATATCCATACATTTAAATGGTGACATCGGCTTTTAAACGATTTTGTCGTAAATTGTTTGTCATAAAAGATTTCAGGATGTAACAAAAGCAACCGTTGCATGTTCTTACCTCATTTAAAGTTATATATGTCAAAAGGTTTCATCCCATTTCACCCTTTTTATAATTTAACGAACATCCAACATCTCAATTCGCCATTAACACCACATTCTAAATCTTACTAAAAAAATTGACAATAGAAATAAATACATCATATATTAAAAATGTACGCCCATAACTATTTCATAGATATTTTAAATAAAAAATGTCATGAATAGTGCACATGTACCGAAAAATCTATTGTAAAAAATCGTTGATATAGAGACGTAACATTGAAAGGGTACAAGTACAAAAGTACTGGCGCATAAAAAAAGGTTCGCGATCCAATTTTATATTCATTAGGGCAACTAACCCCATTGATTTGATTTATAAATGCCTATTCCCATAAACGGCCTTGTACTATAACAAATCAAAAATTACCATAACACTGATCGATATCCGATTGAATTGTGTATCAGCTCCTTTCGATTTGGTTTAAAATGTAAAATCACTTAGGGGCGTGCGCAAATATACATGTATTTCTACTCTAAATCGAATTATATTTGACTTCTGGATAATTTCACATTCATATATGCTGACATGGAACACATGTTTCAATTGAGTCCTATTCACTACTTTCAGTATAGGAATGAAGTATCAATTACGTTTGTGAAAAAAACCGAACATTTTGAAATTAAAATTTTTCCATTGCCGAAATATTTACATATAACGTCCATTACCGATTCTAAAATAGCCGTATTTAAATTTATTTTAAATTCATTATATTTTGTACAATACAGGACTATTGTAACGATTGTAGGCAATGGTTTAAATGTTATCGCCAGAAAATATTATTCCAATGAATAAAAAAAATTTCGTTACGTTATTAAAAGCAAGGGCTGAGAATTAAAATTAGCCGAAGATTTATAACGTGATATTTTTTAGGATAGTGCGGCCCACTGATGTAATATAGACAAGATAGATATAGGCAAACGTGGAACGTTAAGTTATGAAGATAAGAAAAATATGTATAAAGGGTTTTTACATCTGCGATAGAAGAGGACATTAATATATCATATGTTACTATACATTTGAAAAGTTGCATAAATACAGTATCTCAATATAAATTTTTCGTTAAAAAATAAAATAACAAGGGTAAATTAAATGTTATCTAAATATAATAATAAACACAGGGAAAATTAACGCAGCAGCCGGAGAATATCCGTGACTTTGAGCAAATGCTGCCAGAAGAAACTTACAAGTACCTTGGAATTCTGCAGAATAGAAGGATAGATCACACCCAGCTAAAGAAGGAGTTTAGGGAAAAATACAAACAACGTCTAAATAAGCTCCTGAATACTAAACTCAACGCTAGGAACATGATTACAGCGATCAATACATATGCTGTCCCTAGTCTGGCATACTCATTCGGAATGCTAAAGTACTCGGATACAGACCTGGAAGACCTAGACAGAATGACGAGAACTACACTTACAAAGTTTCGAATGCATCACCCAAAGAGCGCAGTTGAAAGACTGTACATGCCAAGAACACAAGGAGGCAGAGGATTAAGCAGCGTTCAGAAGACATGCCGAACGCAAGAGAAGAACATGCGCCTCCATTTTTACAATTCAGACAGGGTCCTCATTCAGAAAATAGTGGAAAGTGACAATAGATACACACCGTTAAACCTCAAAGGTCGACAACACGAAATAATGGTCCGAACGAACGAGGATATTCAAACAGCATGGCAGGACAAGGTACTCCATGGAAAGTATCCCAATGCCTTAAGCAATCCAGAGATCGACAAGGAGACCTCGCTCCTATGGCTTAAGGAAGGAATGTTACACCCAGAAACTGAGGGATTCATAACAGCCATTCAGGATAGCATTATCCGTACTAGAAATTATGAGAAGTACATTCTTAAAGTCCCCGGCGTGAACGATGTGTGTAGAAAGTGTAAGGCAGTGGGTGAAACTATCGAACATGTCACTGGAGGCTGCCCCGCTTTGGCTACGGGAATGTATTTGGAAAGGCACAACGAGGTGGCGAAAATCATCCATAGAGAATTGGCACTTAACTTAGGACTCCTTACTAATCCACCGCCCTTCTATAAATACACACCTCAAGCTGTTTTAGAAGACGTGGAAACTGCTGTACTGGGATAGACCAGTACAGTCTGATAGAACCTTGGATCACAACCGCTCTGACATCCTGGTGATCAAAAAGAAAGACAAGAAGACCACTATTATTAATATTGGATGCCCCCTAACCAACAACCTGCATAAAACGGGGATGGAAAAGAGGAATAAATATCAGAACTTGGCTATAGAACTTAAACACGTGTGGAGATTAGAGGAGGTTCGAATTATCCCGATTATAATTTCGGCTACAGGCGTGGTGACAAAGAAGTTCTTGAATTATTTGGAGCAACTTAATCTACCTAGAGGCCTCGCGAAGATTATCTAGGGGACGGTGATTCTTCAGACATGCCTTATCACCAGAAAGTTTTTGAACGATGAAGGATAGAAAATCCAAATATCCACCGGATTAATGGGACGTGATGAATTTCATCCCCGTTAACCGAGCCGATCCCCAACAGCAATGGGCCCGGAACAGGCCTGGGTCCCCACAGAGCCGAACCCCAACGGCACGCGCGAGGGGTCGGTGAATTTTTTCCGGTTTCGGCCGAGAAAGTGCACGGCTTAAGTCTATAATAATAATAAGTTTTTCTTCAAACGTCAGAAAATCACGACATTTCTTACTTATTCATGACATTTCAGACGGCTGTGCGTAAAAGTACTTTTCTTTCGCTCGAGCATATTTTTACTTCCGTCGCTAATGGCAACGCATAGCTAAATTTTTTATCTTTATTTTTTTATATAACTAATCGACGCGACGTTGAAGAAAAATAGCATGCCTTTTCGGAGTAAAAGCGCTTTTGAGACTCGTCTGTAATTGCCTGACTCACTTCGTTCCTCCACCACACATACAGACTATACAGAATATACTATTATTTGCCATATAGGCCAGTTGTCATAGAGTCAAATCTGGGGGCACCTTCCAAAAATTCCGAACTTAATGAAACTTTGAGATGTTGTTTGTGAGTGTCCAGTAGTGCTACACCCAATTTATCCAACAAAAAAAAAAAACTGTGGAATTTTGGGGAGGAACGAAAATCCCCAAAATTATTGCACTTTTTTTGTTTTTTTCGAAATATTTTGAAAACGGTTGATTTTTAGACAACTTCAAATTAGTTAATTGTAGAGGATCAAGTTTACTGCAATTTGCATGGTACAACGTATTTTTTTACCCCATAGATACCGAGATACTGAATTTCGAAAAAGGGCAAAATTTCTCAAAATCGTAAAGAACTGCTAAAAAGGCTGATTTTCGATATTTATTTTTCAACATATTCAATGGCTTGTGGTATCTACTTCCATTTGCATAGGTTCAACTACCAACAACACAGTATTTTTATATGTTGTATATTATAGCGATTCTTACTGTCTAATAAGTTGTAAGGAAAATTTTAAAGTAGGGAAATGTAAAGTAAATGTTAATGAAGTTGATATTTTAGGCGTTTGGCACCCTACAGAGTTTCATCTTTTTCGCCCTATTCTTCATCGTCTAGCAGTGCGTCCATAATCATTTCTTCTTCGTACTCTCCTTCTGCTTCTTCGGGAGGTAAGGTTCTGGCTAATTTTCGCAAGCATGTCCCGAGCAGTTCTTGCAAAGGGTGGAGCATTGCAATCCTGCTTTCTTGCAGCTGCAAGTTGCATTGCTACACCCTTTCTTGGATTTACAAAAGACGATGTTCAATATGTTGTCTGGGGCTGCATTACGTGTGGGCCTGATGAGGATGACTCCTCGTCTTGTCAGAGACCACCCCCAAACTGACCGTACAATGTCATTTGGACCTGGAGATATGTTCGGAAAACATGGTAGGTGGCCGCGTGGCCGCGTCTTTGGTAGGTGGCAGTCTGGTCAATTAGAATTTAGGTTTGGCCACCGACTTAGTAAAAAGTTGGTATCGGAGGTTGTCGAGGGAATCTGCTTCCATATTTCCTCCATACAGTGCCAACAGAACTTTTCGCCTGCCTCGCAAATCTGATAGTGTATGGCTTTCGGGTCTTTGAACACAGCTACTAGGTCATGTAGGGAAGTGTTCTTCTCGTAAATTCTGCAGACTTTCTTCTTCCTTTGTCCGAATGGAGATGAAGTGGTGTCGCACCCACTTAGTGCATGCAGAAAGATAATATCTTGTGGTTCGATCTTGCATGAAGCTGCTGAATATAATAATAATGGAGCATTACCTATCCCACTCTTCTCGATATAGATGTTTTTGTGAGAAGTGGAAATCTTATTACGGTCACATGTACGCGTATCAGCGATTCATTGTCAATATCATTCACATTGAACCATTGTTTTATATTTTTGAGGTCATTTTGTACCTTTTTCCTTGAGTTGTACCGTGTGTCATTCTCATAGAAAATGGCGGTGTTGTCAGCAAAACTAATGATGGTACCTTTAGTAGATTTTGTGAGTCGGACGAAGATGTAAGTATTTTCTGACGCGACCTCCCCATTTTCGAGGATGCTGACACCGATACCAGCCTTGAAAATCATCACCGATATAAAACCCACTCCACAAACGGCCAAAACCGCCCTCAAAAGGGGTGAAACTGCAGTTCCCTTCTCCCCAGGGCACAATCAGTGCACTCGCCCATTTTTGAGGATGCTGAGACCGACGCCAGCCTTGAAAACCTCACCTGAGGTAAGTCCATTTATCAAATGGAAAAAAAAACCGTTACTTTGACGGATGTCTGTGTACGCGAAGTATAGGAGATGCAAGTAAATCATCTATTCTTTCGTACTGCATCTTCTCTGCAAACAACGCATAAGATTTCAAAATTGAAATCACCTGTTGGCCTTTCGTCGTCGTCTTCATTCGTGTAGGGAGTAGAATTTATTACCACTCTCAACGTAGCTTCCCAGAAAGTATAGTCGTTGAAGCAGCTGCGGTGCGCTAACATCTGCGTAATAAAGTTCTGCGCTGGTACGTTTTTGTTCACTCGGATGCTGCTTAAGAGAGTAAGTCGCTCTGCCTGGATCTCGGAAACATGTGTACGTTGAAGGCCTTTGTCTTTTTTACCAGGTTCCGTACATATAAAACAAGTACGACTATTGTCATCTTCCATTGCTCTTAATACTAACTAAATTCTGGAAAGAATTTTGAAAATTCAAATTAAAACCAACTTATACGATAATTCCATAAAGGTCTCTTGATAATATTCGAGTATACATGCAGCAAATAAAAAAAAACATTGTATTATATTTTATATTGAATGGAAAAATAGAGTAATGCTCGTAAATATACTGCATTTATGGAATAAAAAATCGTTGCACTTTGTACTTACCTTTTCAGAATTTGTTTACCAGAAGTTCATATAATATTATTATATTATAATACACAATATCCAATATCACATTTATTGGCGTAAAGAAACAGTTTTTATTTTTATAGCAGACAGCGAAACAAGGAATTTTTTCGACGTTCATATGCACAAGCTAGAGAGCGAGTGGAGGCGCTGCTGCAGTTCTCGGCTCTGACAGATACGTGGAAGCTGTCATCGGCTTCAGCCTCAGCATCCTCGAAAACAGGGATAAACCGGTGTTTGTCCGACGGAAGCGCGCTTCTTTGCGTTTCACTTCAATTTGGGGGTGTTTTGTGGCTGCTTGGGGTGTTGTGCATGCTTAAAAAGAATTTTGCCCACCACCATCGTTTTCATCATCCTCGAAAAGGGGGGGGCAGTACGTGGTCTGGTCGCGTCAGAAAATCCACTACTTCTGTGTTAATTTCGAACAGATTGTTTAGATAGATGGTAAACAGAATGATTCCTTGCGGTACACCATATTCAATTGTTACAAAACTACTTCTGTGGTCATTTATTTCTACACATTGTTTTCTATTCGTTAGGTAACTATACGTTAGTTTAAGTGCTGTACCTCTAATCCCTACATCATCTAAATTTTGTAGTAATAACATATGACTTATTGTATCGAAAGCCTTCGCTAAGTCTAAAAATAAACAAAGCGAAGAAGCGAAGGTCTCGAATTATCAACAGCTTCGTAAATTTTTTTAGAAAGTAAAGAAATCACATGTTCTGTCGATCTTCCCTCCCTAAACCCTAATTGTTGTACTGACAAAATGTTGTGCTTATTTAGGAATTTTATGATTCTGATTATGTTAAGTAATAATGTCAATTTGAAAATTTTCGCTATAGCTGTTGTCAGTGATATGGGCCTGATAGATGCTTTATTATTATTATTATTACTATTGCACAAGAGAAGAGCTGAGGGACTAGCCCTATTAAGCTCAAAGTACATACAATAGAGACATAGAAATGTAAACACAATAAGTATAACTAACTTATATCAGTAATAATGAAGTTTATAGAACATAATTATAAACAATATAGTGCGTAACCTAAGTATATACATGTACAAACATTTAGAAATAACAAATATAATATAATATAATATGGCACAAAAAGGAATAATGAAATCAAGAACCCGAAAGAAAGTTGTCAAGTCTATTTTTGAAAGCGTTTATTGATGGGGCGTTAACGACTTCACTTGGTAGCGAATTCCAATGCTCAAACACTCTATTGTTAATGAAGAATTCGCTACATCTGGTGTTATAGAATTCATGACGTAGCTTGAAGTTGTGACCTCTGAGTCTATTATTATTGTTTAAGGAGAACAAATTACTCAAATCTGAAGAGTACGTATCGTGTAACACTCTGTATGTCGTGATAAGGTCTCCGCGAGTTAATCTGTCCGTGAGAGTACTTAACCCGAATATGTTTAGCCTCTCGTTGTAAGGCGGCCACTGGATATCATATGGAAGGCACGTTGCTCTACGTTGGACACTTTCAATTGCTTCTTTATCGCGCACTAACCACGGCGACCAGACTGCAGAACCGAACTCAAGCACAGGTCTCACATAGGTTTTATATAAAGCACATGCAGTATCTGGCGAAGGTTTGTTGAACACTTTTTTTAGGATATATAACAAACTATTAGCTTTTTTACATGAGAGAGATATGTGGTCATACCAAGTTAAGGTATCGGTGATCATGATTCCTAGGTCACGTTGAGACGACACGGATTTTATTAGGACACCATCGATATTGTAAGACAATTTGGCGTTGTTTTTACCAACATGGAGAACAGCGCACTTGTCAATGTTAAGAGGAGTAAGCCAGTTATTACACCACAAGGAAATTTTGTCGAGGTCCGATTGGAGAGTGATAGAATCTATCTTTGGATTACAGTAAACTTTTGTATCATCTGCGTACTGTGAAGTATTGCAATTGAGTAGTCTGGGGATGTCGGAAGTATACAACAGGAACAAGATGGGACCCAATACTGATCCCTGAGGGACGCCACTGGTAACAGAGTGAGCGGCAGAAAGGGCGGCATCAATTTTTACTCTGAATGATCGGTTGGTTAGATATTGCGAAATCCAAGACAATAAAGGCCCACGGATACCAAAGTGGGAAAGCTTCAGTTCCAGTCGCTTTTTAGGGACTTTGTCGAAAGCTTTCGAAAAGTCTAGGTAAATAATATCTGTTGGTTCTTTTTTATCAAATGCCCGTGTCCAGTCATTTAAGCAGTGTAACAAATTCGTTGTTATGGACCTCCCAGGCAGAAATCCGTGTTGTTGGTCAGGAATGATATTATTTGATATTAAGAAGGGCAGCATCTGATCCACAATTATTCTTTCCATTGTTTTTAGATTTGGGATAGATGTTAGGCTAATTTTTCTATAGTTTTCAGCGCATAATTTGTTGCCTTTTTTAAAAATCGGGATAACAGTTGCTTCAAGCCAGACTGGCGGTACAACAGAATAATTCATGGAGTTTTGAAATATAATAGAGAGGGGTTTACAGATCGAGCTCGCACAAGATTTTAAAAATATTGCTGTTAGTTCGTCCGGCCCTGGGGAACCAGAGCTGTCAAGGTTGGACAATTTTTCGAAAACTAAGTTTTCATTAGAGTGTATCGTATCCAATGAGTGGGGGTTTACTGCAATATTACAATATGGCAATTGTCCGTCCGGTTTTTGGGTGTATGTTGATGCGAAGAAATTGCAGAAAGTGTTAGCACATTCTATGTTGGTTGTGCACAAGCTGCCAGAGCTGTTGAGTACTTTTGGAGTATGGATAGTGGATGAAAGTGAGTTTCGGATGTATCTGTGAAATGACTTTTTGTTTTGACGATGAATTAATCTATTTTCGAATTGTGTCTTAGCCATTTTTATTTCTGGAAAACATACCCGAATTAAGAGATTTTTTACCAAATATATTTGGGGCATACAATATATTGTGCTATTTCTTTAATAGTTTCGGATTTAATTTTATCTCATGCATTCGAAGTAAATCGCTAACAAGTCAAATACTTCTCCATTTCCAAGAATCATTATAATTTTAAGAATTAATTCCAAAACGAAAACAAATTGAAGTAGAAAAGTAAAATACTACACAAAATAGAAAAAATGACAAGTTGAATATTTTTGATATAATTTGTTTTTTCATTGTGTCATTTTCACGGCTAACATCTACTTTGCAAATTCTGTCACCAAGATCTGATAATAATTCATAATTTCAAGTTTATTCGCTAATGTTTACTGTTAGAAAAAACAATCGAGTTGCGGTTTTCACTGACATCTAAAGATTTTAATTCTCTATTTTTTCCGTGTAAAAATGAACATACCATTCTATTTAATTTTTTTGTAAAACGCGCGATATTTGTTGACATGTCAAATAACGCCCTCTAGCGGCAACGATAATAACCAAATGAAACGTGCGTAAAGCTCACTCGATAGACTAAGAAAAGCCCTTTGTAACGAGATCAAGTTTGTTAAATTCCGTTAAAGCTAATCGCAACAATCGACATATGAAATAAAAAAATTTTCGCTTCGCTCCACCACTTTATTTTTGAAGATATGAAAAAAATGGGAAACTAACAAAATTCGAAAATGTCTCAGAATTACGATGCATATATTTTCAATACCACTTAATTCAGGAAAATACGGAGAAAAACCTAATTTTCAATTCTGTCATGGCTGTTACTCCTCCTGGCGGCTATTTTAGAAACTCGAAAATATTTTCCAGTAATTTCTCAGGGTCACTTTACTTAGTTGCCCACCCTGTACATAAACGAAATAGGTATTACGTAATCTTTTACCCCACTAAAATAATGTTTTATAAGGCTTGTAAAAAGATTTTTGAATACATTGTTTTTTTATTATCCATGAAGGTATTTAGGATACTAATTAACAGAAAAGAAATTAGGAGTTCACCCTCACTTTCACTTTCAACACTCCCCCACCCCAAATAGTGCATATTTTTCGCGTGTTTTTTGAAATCTGTTAATTTCTGTAAAAATTATTATGTATAACAATTGTTAGTATTTTTGAAACCCGCCATATTGAGCCCTCAGACATTACAGAACAATATTAAAAATAATGGACTTGGAAATGGAAAGTAGTAAAAGAAAAGGAGAAAAAATAACAAAGAATTTTCATATTAGATTTTGAATGTATGATAGTAATCTGACAGATACCCAAAAAAAATAGTTCTCAGTAATTATTACAGCAGAAATAAAAGATGCCATTTTGAAATATTAAATTTACTTTAATAATTATTATAATGATTAAAAGCTCCACTTTTATTGATCTAAATAACGTTAATATTAAATAAATAATATTAATTTTAGGAATTTCGTCCCAAAGCAAATTTTTCATATTTTCTGTGCGCGTTCTTTCAGTATAAAAATACACAGCAGCTGTAGCTTCCGATACAAAACGTATTATTACTATTATTAATAATTTATTTTGGTTAACGATATACCTTTTAAGTAAATAAATCTCTGAATAAGCCCACTCTGATCTGAAAATGTAAAGAAGGCATAACTTAAGAAATATAAGTTGAATGGCCCTTATGAACGGCGCGCAATAGCCAAACCCATGCTAATACAGGAATACAGGGGATCTCTTTTGAAGTCACCTGAACCGTGACTTGTATTCGCACTCCACTGTGTCCAGCACAAAGCGCATAACTTCTTATCCTCATAAGGAAGCCTAATAAATGAACACAGAGAGATGTCATTGTGTCCTGTAAAGCACCTGGACAAAGTATCCCGATGATTACGGACGGTGATTCTCGACAATTGCCCCCATTATTAGGTGGACCAAATTTTCACCGGGACAGTTAGATGAGAATTTCGATTCATGTGAATTTATCGAGCGAGATAATTTGGATTATACGTGTTTTGCATAGTTATGTAGTTTTCCGGTCATATTACAGTAAATTAAGTTGGTTGTTACTTACACGAAATACTTTTCCGTCAATGTCACAGATTAGTCTGGTTTATATAAAAACACCACAATTTCGTTAAGTGATTTCATCATAATTTTCACCAAAGCTGAGACACTACTATATTAAAGTGGTGGAAATTTCAATGTTGACAATAAGACTTCTATGTCAGTATACTTGTTACTCATCAAGTATATTAAATCAAAATTAATTATAAATACATTAAATTACTCAACTAACTGTTAAACAACGATATAAAGAAAATAAATTTTCAAGTAAACCTCACTTATAGTAATCAAAACTCTTCCTGAGTTCTATACAGGTACTGTCGTGAGCAGAAAAAATAGTCTTCTAGTCTCTATTTGAATATGTAATGAGTAGCCGAAATAAAACAGATATCACTTTTAATTTATTTTTTATTTTAATGCTGTAATTATTGCTATAGTAAATGATGGATGGTTAATGAGACAAATTGCACTGCGTTATAACATTAACAAAAATTTGGTGTGTAACATTTTTAGAAAGTGGAGAATAAACGGTACGATTAGTAGAAATCCTGGATCAAAGGACAAAGGGTATCCTACTTAACAAAAAACTATAACTATTAATATTTCGTTATTGCACCATTTCTATTTATAACTTCTATAAGTCTGTATGCCATAGAATTAAATAACCTCATACAATAATCATTAGTAATAATATTTTCCCATGCATTATTTACTATGTCCAGTAATTCTTGGGCATTCCGTGGTCTCACATTTCGTTTTTGGATACTTCTTACGAGGTCCCCATACTTCTTCCACAGGGTTAAGATCTGTTCTATGACTGGCCCAGTTAAGAACATTGATGTTGTTATCTTGAAAACAGTTAGTTACGGTATGAGCAGTATGAACGGAACAATTGTCTTGTTGAAATATGAACTCCTTATTAGGAAATAATTGTGACACAGAAGGGAGCATATCATTGTCTAAAATCCTAATATACGTTTCACTATTAAATCGTTCCTCAATATGCCACAAAACACCAGGACTACGTACCGATATCCAAACCCACATATTGATGGAAAATCTACCACTTTTATCATTGTTAGATATATATGTTTCTCATTGAATCGAGTACTTGGAGAGCGGTAAACACGAATACGACCGCTGTATGTTGATTGGAAAGTTTTTTGTCTGTGAAGATTACATTATTCCAAAAATTTACATCATGCGCTAAAAATTCAAGCGCAAATCCTACTCGAGCATCTTTATTTTCAGCGTTAAGTAAGTATTTCTGTGCTGCTGCATGACAGCGTAGCTCCGATTCTCTTACTCACCGGCGACCAGTACTACTCGATCCAGGAAAATTCGTTTCTTCAGCAGCCTGAATAACTGAGTAAAATGGATTTTCTACTAAAGCATTTACCAATTGCAAACCTTGTTGTTGAGTTAATATCCTTCATCGCCCTGATCCAGGATTTCTACTAATCGTACCGTTTATTCTCCACTTTCTTAACATGTTACACACCAAATTTTTGTCAATATTACAATTCAGTGATATTTGTCTCATTGACCATCCATCATCTGCTTTAGCAATAACTCCAGATTTAACTAAATCGCTTATATGAGGCATATTAGTTTTTTGCACGCTTGCAATAAATTATGACAACTAACTGACAATGTCACAAAAATTAAAGTTAGATGTACACAACTAGATTTTAGCAAAATACCGTTATAAGACGTCCTATTTTTTTTGCTCACCACCGTACTACACAAAATAGTGCTCATAACAATAGTCCTTATAGTTTAGCAAACCTATTATAGCGGGTATTCTATAATAATCCAGTCAATCGGTGTTCAAAACTGCCATTTTCGTTACAAAATTGCGAAAGTTTTTTTCTCAGCGGTTTTATATGATTTTTGGGGTGCTGAATCCGAATTTCAAGTTTAATGCTTTGTAGGAGGTCGCAAAAACCTCACTTATATTTCGAAAACTATGCATTTTTTGAAAATGACCAGTTTATACAAAATTAAAGACAAAATTTCCTACAATATGCGCTAGAGCGCGTTAAAAAACAGAAATGTTTTAGTCCTTTAGATGTAAGGGAAATACTCCTATGCAGCATCACCTATTTCGCAAGATTAGGTTGATTGGAGGCCTAGGCGAGGGTCTGCGGTGAAGTACAAGGAGCAGAATGGAGCCCAAGTGCTGTGATTCAATAACGTTCATTGACCGCTCTCCCAACCAATTCCAAAGGAATTTTTGGTAATTTTCGCTTTATTCTCTCCCGCCCCTTATGATAATATTGAATATTAGAGACGTCTCTTGCAGGAAATTTAATGTACTTTTAAGTGGTATAAGGGCCAAAAAGTCGCTATTTTTCAACCCCCCCCCTCCCCCTCACTACACTTCCAATGTATAATACTATTACAAGCCAATTTTCTATGTGGCTTCCCCGCACCCCCTGACCATCCATCATGTTTTTATTTTTGACTGCATAATTCATAATGAGCAACATAACGTTCACTTAACCAAACTGGAAGACAATAGCAAAAATTGTATTGTGTATGTGTATTGAAAAATGAAATGAAATTTTAAATTTATCTATGGAATTTAAATAAAATAAATTATAACGACTGAAATTACTCGTTTAAAATAAAGTTAAACTAGTAAAGTTTGCCTGGGCGCCACCTGTGTTGAGACACAGGAAATAATGAACTCAGCCAGCAGAGATGAGGACCTCTATCTGACAGGAGCAGATTCAAGAGATTTATTGTGGGGTTGTAGACTGAAATTAAAGATTCCTATAACAATTAACCTTTTATTTTGGTATTTGAAGGTTCGAGCACAAACAGATGACAATTGACAGGGGTAAAGTAATTCTGAAAAATAAAATGCATGAAAGAAAAAGTGATATCGACTTGTAAATCGATTTAAATTAAATGAAAGTATACCTTTTGGTATCAGAGCTCTTTATTGTTTGTTACGATCGTAAAGCTAGCTAACCTTATACGCAAATCGGAGTGCGTGGTCCCTTAAACTCATCCAAATCAACTCGTCTCGTTCTGGTGTAGTGGTTTTCCCTGCGTCGCGAAGATGCACTTTATTTTAATATTCGAAGCGCACTATATGTTTTATTTTCGAAGTGAAGTGACTTACGGTTAATAACAATTTGGATTTTAAACAATTTTTGGTGAGTACAGATTTTAATATGAAAGGCACAATACCTTTATAGAATATTTCTATAGACAACTTGTATAGAAGTTTCAAAATTTTATTTTTTTCTGGTATTCTATTTTGATAAAGCTATTTATTTAAATTTTATTTACGTCACTTTGGGGTTTTATGAAAGGGCAAAATTCTTAAGTAAAAGTGGGGTTATCTGCCGACAAATTTGAAACACGTCTCACCTTAGCAAATGCAAATTTACGACTCCTTTGACATTGTATCCATGGTTATCATCAAAATTATGCTATTCTTGTTTTAAAACCTTACCTAGCACTGTGGTTGTTGACATTGAACACACATGCAGTTTGACAAACTCTTGGGTTTAAACTATTAGTGATTTTACCCAGTCCTTGAGGAACTAAACAAAAATCGTCACTTTAATCCCAGAGCTATTGCATGCAAAAGTTGCACTAGGTAAGTACCCAAGTACTTGTATGGAGAAAGTTTTATTTTGAATTCAGTTATTATAGTTCTGAATAAAAGTTTATTGACACTTGAAATGCCACTATTTTTAAATGTATTTTATTATATAAAAGTTTAATTAGAAGTTTACTATGGACACAATTTACTTTATTCAGATAAGTAATCATTGTTCTTTATTAATATGTGCTGCAATACTTGTTGCAGATGGATAAATTATTAAATTTCTTATATTTTCTAGGTCTCCCGCTACTGCGAAAGCTCAAAATGGACTCACGACCTCCTGCAGCCAAATGTGAGTATAGCATGGATTCCTGACCTGCATGTGAGCTAAATTGAGTTTTTTGTTTTATTATAAATGTTCTAGCAAACTTGTGATATATCATGTGATATGTTATAACAGATATTTAGTAAAATTTCTGTAAGCTAATATAAGATTTCTTAAAATTATTGAGTTTTTCATAAGGTTATGTGTTATAGTCATTCTATTTATAGTTTCTTATTAACACTGTATGCAATTCATTATACATATATTACAACCACTTTTTATCCTTTACATGTATTTGTTTTTCTCTGTTTATTTTAATATTTCATATTGCATATTGCTTGCTCTTATTGTCTTGTGTATATCTGCAATTGTTTAATTTTAATTTTATCATCTTGTACTTTCCACTCAAGTTTTAACTTGTGTAAATATTATCATGTATTTTGACACCAAAAAATTATTATTATTATTATGAATTTTTCATATAATATCTTCTAAGGGATGATTTGTAATTATAGTATTGTTCATAATGTTTGCCCCCAAAGTGTTCATTTATTAATTTATTTTATTAAAGTTTACCATCCAAAACGTTTTAATTGTGTAAAAGAGGCGATGTGGCCCCTCGTTATTCATGCGGACACCTATGAACTTGAAGCTTAATTTTGCTGCTTAATATAATTAACTCCATTCAAACCGAAAGTAGGACTAATACATCTGTTTACCCAAATCCCTATTATTCCCCTTTATTCAGTAACATTTTTGTTCCTATTTAAATGCCTTCTTAAAGGATAAGTTTCCTCTTCCAGGAAATATTCGAATTTTAAAAAAGATAAAGGGCCTCGGCGGTGTGGGCTGAAGTTCAAAGCCCGCGACGCATGCAGATTTGTCAAATCCTCAGATTTAGCGTGCAATGATCGGTAACCTAGCAACGACGCTCAATTGTTCTCATGCAGGTGTCCAATCAATAGCACCTGGTGTACGGCTATAAACAGAATTTTGGGGAATACCGGCCGTACGGGCCAGACAACGTGTCGCCGAATATTCATTGGCTTTGTTCTATACCTGCCCTTGTGTCCTTTTTCTTCTTTTCTCAGTTTCTCGGATTTACAGAATGGAAGCTGGGTCTTATTACGGATTGTGTTTAAAATAATATTGTTATACAGTGGTGATTTGCTGCAATAATTGTTTTCTTCGAAAACAGATAGTACGAGTGCTCATAACATTTTCCCACGGATTTTATTTTTAAGATTTATTTTTTTAAATAACGTAACCTTTGAACATCGTTTCCTTATATTTTTCCAAAGATCTTTCTTTGATTTCGAGTCTTATATCTTTTTTTAATTTGTTTTTATAATAATTATCGAAATATGTCAATTTAGGTATTTAACAGAAATATCTTTGATACACTTAATAAAGAATAATAATTTGCTACCACAAATCATAATAATGAAATTCATAACCATTTAATAAATGTAAATGAATTAACAACTTCTTTGTAAATGCCATTAACACTGTTATTGCCTCTGAGCCAGTTTTGAACTTTCAAACAACTGATGAATCAACTCTAATAAAGGTATTAAATAATATTTCGACAAATGCTACAGGGTGTGATGTACTCAATGCAAGGTTAATACCATACATAACGCACTTAATAAACTTCCGCTTAGTACAAAATGTTTTTTTCTTCTATATGGAAGAGGACTATGATAACTGTGTTGCCTAAAAAGATTAACCCTAATAAATTTAAAGATCTTAGGGCAATAAGCATTCTACCAACACTATCTAAAATTATCGAAAAAATAATGGAAATGCAATGAAGACAACACCTCGTGCAAAGTAATTTGATTCTCACAACTCAATCTGGATTTTGGTCGGGACACAGAAGTTGCGCCATGGCTTTGCTTCTTATAGTGGATGACATAGAAGGAAAGCGGACCGAAGGTTGTGTACATTTTTAGTTCTACTGGGTTTGAGTAGAGCCTTTGATAATATAAATTATGAAATGCTTACAGCAATACTTCATTATATAGGTATCTCTGAAGATTCAGTAGAATTAATTGGTAATTTCATGAAGAACCGGGAGCAAAGTGTATTTTAAGTAATATAAGCTCAAATTATTTAACTTTAAAATCTGGTGTGTCTCAAGGGTTCATCTTTGGTCCAGTGCTCTCTACTATTTACACAAGTAACATGGTTAATAACATAAATTATTATAAAATTCACTTACATGCAGATGACATGCAACTCTATTGTTCTTTTCCCTCTTAAGATGCGGAGACAGCCAGATTTCATATAAAAGAACATATTAGTAAATTCATAATGGAGGCTCCAAGTCATTTTTCAATAACTAATCCAAACAAATCTAAAGTAATAACCTTCGGACCTAAGACACAAAGAAACACTGTTAGATCTATTTTAAATATAACTGTAGAGAATACCGTACTGATACTATTGGCGTTACTATTGATAGTGATTTAAGGTTTGAGAGTCATGATAATAAGACACCTCAAAAAGGTTATCTGTCCCTAAAGTTAATATATGGAAACAGGCACTGTCTTCCTCACAAAACTAAGCTAATAATTTGTGAATCACTAGTTTTATCTCTCCTTTATGTAATACGAAAAAATCAAAGAATATCACAAAAACTATGCGAAGTAAAATGACTTAATATGCAAAATAGAAGGACTCACCATGCTGCGTGTTTGTTTCATGCATTAATATTGAATAAATCATCACCATATTTATATAGGAAAATTAAATTCAGAACAGACGTAAAGTGTATACGAACTTAATTGAAACCGTATAAAAACTAAAAGCCGGCAAAAACAGTCGGCATCTCTTTATTGTACACGGGCGGAGGTAAATAGAAATGCTTGTCATAAGAAAATGATAAGATTTTCGGGCGTTATTATATTATCCTCTATTTCAAATGGTCTCCAGAAAGCCATGGTAAATTAGTAAATAATTAAAACATTTCACCTTTTATATAGTAGTAAATATTTATAAATATGAATAATAACTAACTAAACTCCTATGCTTGGTATTATAATAGGTATTTATGCACTGCACTGGCATATTGACAGCACACCTCATCGACGTCTGAGAAACTATTTTTATGCTAGTAGGCCTGTCCGTTTTATTATCTTTAAACCAGTGTAGTCGTAGATGGTTCATTCAGGCTGATAACATTGCCAGTCTCGGACTCGCCTACACAGTTTCAACTACCGCTCGAATTTCGATACCATTGCTAAATATATAGGACAAAATATCAAATTCAGTGCGCACGGTCTTGTGCTTTAACACTGACCAGTTTCAATTTTGCCCGTATAAAGTATAAGCGAGTGAATTTGTGAACGAAATAATACAGAGCCGTACTTAAAATTCGTGTGTATTAGAATGTAGGTACGTATTAATAATACTAGACCGTAACGCGTTTTTAAAATTGAACGATTGAATTGCTGATCTAAATATTTCAAGTGCGTACCTAGGTGCAATGTTGCGTCTAGTTTAACGGTATTTTAATGAGATTGTACAGTTTTTATTGCCTTTTTAATGCATCGTAAATCTAAGCTCGACTATATGCCATCTGTATTTCACTGTATCGGTCTGCCGATTTATCAGTAACCTTTTTCCGAAAAAGGCTCAACGTGAAATTTTACTGAACTTTTGGACATAAAATCTAGGAGATACAAGGTAGAACGTTATTGAGTATTGATGAAGTCGATGCACCAGGGGTGGCTTTAAGCAGGCCCAGAAAACAATTTTTAGTCAAATCAAAATGTTTTTCAAAAAAGAATTGTTTAGGAAGAATTGTAATTGAAGGGTTTTTGCAAATTGTCAGTGCACCAGGGTAGACCCTAGGGGCCTAAAAACAATTGTTTGTTGAATCAAAAATTGTTATTCGTAAAAATTATTCGGAACAAAAAATTTTATCGAAATATTTTATTTTTTTAAATTTATATGACGCCCATAGTTAGAGATCTATTAACTAGGTATAATAAAGAATAGCCTACCACGTCGAAAATCTTCTTCAGTAATTTTATTTTAAATCTTCATCATGCAAAAGTGTACTTATTTTTAAAACCCATAATAAACTTACGAAGTTTGTTCAAGGAAATTACTTTAATTTCTAGCAACTCTCTTATCATTATATACCTGAATAATATCACTATATTATCATTTCGATGCTGTCTTATTAAATTGTTCACTAATCTACCTTTATCATTTTCAAAAACTCCTTTCTCCTCTCTCCTTTCTCTGTTCCTCTTTATAATGGTTACTAATTGCTTCAAAGTTTTCCACAAGGTACTGTGGAGAGATCGATTTTCTTAATAAGGATTACAAATGTTCCATGTTTTAGTTTTTTCATTATACAGGGTTACTGGTAATTCGATACATTCCTTTGGAGATGTGATGGGGCATGAGCTAAGGAGTAAATCTAGCCCTAACATACATTATGCAAAACTCAATAGTTTTTGAGATATTTTAATTTTTTTGTTTTTCTCAAAAAAGTAGATCTTAATGTCTTAAAAGTTAATTTTCGAAAAATCTACTTGACATTTTTAATTTTTTTTTACTGGATTACTTGTCCAATATTATAGATATCCGTTTGGAATGAAAAATATCCGGAAACATTTCGATCATGTGAACATTTAAAATAAAAACTTGTAAAAATTTTTTTTTAAAAATCAGTTATGAAATTTACCTATTAGGTTTCTTCAAAAAAATATTAATGTAGCACGCGTACAAATTATTATAAAAACTTCCTTATTTCAATAGCTATCTAACTAGGTAGAAATGTTTAATGTACCCTTGATAGTTTTAATAAAAAATTAGTAAAAATAATGCTGGTGGCGGAATTTATTAAACGACTAATCGTTCATTTTCATTTAAGTCAGTCAGTCCTTGACTTTGACGTTTGTGCATTATGTCATTAACTGACATTCTTATTTCCGTGTCCCTTAAGTTTGTTGTCCTTGTTAAATTAGTTATCGAAGATTTTGATTTTGCTCGTAGTTGTTGTTATTAGTTGTTGTTATTGTATTTTCTGTGCCATGGCCGCGTATGCCAACGCAGAATACGCTGGTATCTTGTTTGTCTGTGGATACGGTGGCGGCAACGCTGCTAAAGCTCGCCGAGAATATGGTCTTTGGTACCCTAACCGCCGCTTACCAAATGCACGTGTATTCAGTACGGCATATCGAAATATCGCTGAAACTGACTCCGTGAAATGTAGAAGAAGTGACGCTGGTGCTCCTCCCGTTTATGAACCAGATGATGAGGAAGAAATATTGAGGTATTTTGAGGAAGACCCAACTATTTCAACTAATAAAGTCGCAAGACTAACCGGAGCGTCACAATGGAAAGTTTGGTCTACGATACGTAGAGTTGGATGTCATCCTTACCACTATACCCCTGTCCAAGGCTTGGAGGAAGGTGATCCTAGAAGGAGAGTGGAATTCTGCCGCTTTATGTTAAATTCAGATGCAGAAAGTGCAAATTTTTTAACAAGTATTTTATGGACGGACGAGTCGAAATTTAATCGCGAGGGTATAACAAATTTCCACAACCTACATTATTGGGCAGAGGAAAATCCCAAGTTAACACGTGAAACTAGTTTCCAAATGAAGTTTTCTATTAATGTGTGGATGGGAGTCATTGGCCACTATTTAATAGGGCCACACTTTCTTCCTCAAAATTTAAACGGGGAAATCTATAAAAAATTTTTAAGAAATGATCTGGCGGTGATTTTAGAAGATGTTCCTCTCGCCGTCAGACAGCGAATGATGTTTCAGAACGACGGTTGTCCAGCACATTATCGGCTGACAGTACGACAGTTACTTGATCAACGTTTCCCTAACCGTTGGGTTGGAAGAGAGGGCCCAATACCTTGGCCAGCGCGAAGCCCTGACTTAACACCCCTTGATTATTACGTATGGGGTCATATAAAGGAGATGGTCTATGCCACACCAGTCAGTACTATAGAAAACCTTAGACAAAGGATAGTCGATGCTGCCCAACACATAAGGCATAATCTGACAACCAGAGTAACAAGGACGGAAATAAGAAGACGCTGCCGTGTCTGTATACGGAATAGGGGCTCCCATTTTGAGCAAGACATATAAAAAATAAAGTACAACTTTGAAATTAATGAAGAATTAAACTCTACTTTTAAAATGTTTTTTACTGTTTATCTAAAAATAAAATTCGTAGCTATTGAAATAAGTCAGTTTTTATAATAATTTATACGCGTGTTACGTTAATATTTTTTTGAAAAATCCTAATAGGTAAATTTCATAGCTGATTTAAAAAAAAAAAATTTTTTAAGTTTTTATTTCAGATGTTCACATGATCGAAATGTTTCCAGATATTTTTCATTCCAAACGGATATCTATAATATTGGACAAGTAATCCAGTAAAAAAAAAATTTAAAAATGTCAAATAGATTTTTCGAAAATTAACTTTTAGGACATTAAGATCTACTTTTTGAGAAAAACAAAAAAAATAAATGTCTCAAAAACTATAGAGTTTTGCATAATATATGTTAGGGCTAAATTTACTTCTTAGATCATGCCCCATCACATATCCAAAGGAATGTATCGAATTACCAGTAACCCTGTATAAATAATAATTGAGAAGAAATACATAATTTAAGAGGTAACTTTTGAAGAATTATGCTTCCTAGCTGAAAAACAATGATCCAAACTGAATTTTTTCTAAAACTCAAACATTTTCTGCTTCTTTTCGTTCACTTTCTTTACATTATTTTTTACTTGCGGTCCTTTACTGTGTCAGTTAAATTGTTTACTTTTATGTTCTCATAATCAGGACAAGTTGCAGATGTCATAGAAAAATCAATATAGTTTATTTTAGTTATGTTTAGCGACAATTTATAGGTGTTCTTCTTTTACTTTTAAGAATGTTAGCATTTATAAATGTATTGAAATTTCGTAGTTGATTATGCTTATTGCGTCTGAGAGGGAAATATTAATGATAATTGGTTTCCGTGACAGAACTAGGACTCTCTTCTACCAAGCGATCAATATATTTCCGCGTCATATACCCGCGTATCCCTTTAGAATAAATATAATTATTAAATTAGTAAAAGATATTACCGACACGCGCGCATTTTCATCGCCTCATTTACTTCAATATTTCATTTGACAAAGGCTGTGTCTGTTTCTTTCCATCTCAAAGCATCGTCCATTAATTCAAATGGAGATAACTGTCAAACGTTCGCCAAAATCCACTGTAATATGCTAGAATATACATATAGACATATGCAGCACATCATTGCCGAAGAACCAAAGCGTGGCTCGACTATTATCATTATGCCTTGTTGATATTAACATGACAATACACATTATAGGGTAATTATTAAATATTCTTGCTCAGCGTTATGCTAATATTAATAATGCACCCTCTCATGGGGGTACTCTAGTGGATTATTGCATTTTTATTATTCATTTTTTTTATTGTTCCTCCATTATACTCTTGTAGCTCTTTATATGGATTTGCATATGTGAGAGGTATTAAATAATGATGAGACGAGCATTATATTATTAATTTTTAATTTATTGCATGTTTATATTAAAGTGTGGTGTATTTAGTACTTTGATCTTTTGTTGTGGTGTCTGTAAAGTCGTTCAATTTATTTGTGGCAGTGATTTAAATATTTTAACTAGTTGAAGATGAAATACATTTAAATCAATTATCATTTAATACCTATGCAATTGGAAGATGGCCCTTGCGCCCAAGACTTAGGGCAGGTTTATCAATGCAAGATTAACTGGTAATTAGAGGATAAGTGTTCCGTGGAGCAATGGATATTATCCTCTAGATAGCGTTAACCCTGCATTATAAAAAACCGGTCCTTAAATAAGCAAAATTTCAACTATAGGTATTATGTGTCTAAAGTTGTGTACAGTGCCTTTATTTTAATTCACTGCAAGGAACAGTGAGGTAGCTGGAACTCTCGCCCGCTCCCCGCGATATATACAATGCTTGAGGATTCCCAAAAAAATAAAAATTCATCTCCAACTTTATTCAACAAAGTAAATGTTTATGTTATTGTAAAATTTATCCATCTTGATTATTGATGTTTAAGATACATGTACAATTTCGCTCTTTTTAATTTCGACGTATCTTTGGCTCATAAATTTCGTATCTAAACTCAGGGGCTCCCAAGAGGTGGTGAGGGGGGGGGAGTGGCATTGCGAGCCCCGCTGGTCTATCCACTATGCACTGGCACGGATTCTCCAAAATATTAATTACAGTGAAATATTGCGTCATTCCCATAAACGAGATTTTCTTAATAGCTCAATTTATTAAAATTGAGCTTTGTTTACTATTTACATGTAGTTATTTTTCTTAATTTTCTCATTAACCTGTTATATAGTGTATTCTACATGATATAATGTATTTACTGAATCTACAATACAGTTTGTAAACAATTTATTACGATAGTAATATGTATTCAAATTGCAAAGTAGTTATCTATCTGTGGTATGCAACTAGTGTCAAACTATTTTTGATTAAACATTCCATTTATCGATTGTATACCTGTCACTATTTTAATTATGCGTTTAAGACCCTTTTTTCATTTTTGACGATTTTGACCAGGAAGGACTGGCTTTTCATCAAAGACCGTTATGGTGAATTGGATTAAATTTCCAGCAATTTGAAACTTGCGCGGTTATTGTAGGTCTAATAGTTTCGGAGATACAGCTTTTCAAAATTTCGCCAATTTCCCAGTTACACGATTTTTAGCAAAATTTCATGATTCTCAGTACCATCCATGTTTCTGTAGGCGTAGTATATATGCATTTATCTACCTCTATGCATGTAGTTACTTCTATACTGCAGTTATTTTTATGCATCATTTATTTTTGCATATAATTACTTTTACGTATTTAGTACTGTTACGTATTAAGCAGACCCTTATTAAGCAATTTTTAAACATCGACTTTCATTGGAACCAAACACCTTGCAAGGATAAATTGCCAAATTATTTAGATTGGGTTCTCTACCAGACCATGGGGTCCTGAAGTGCAGTACCAGAGCTTTCCTTTTTCATCTATGCCGACTGAAAATGCAGGAGATTGGTATCAAATTCATAGAGATAAATTAATGCTTAAAGATAAAGACAAATTAATTTATTAATCAATCAATCTATTTATCAATTTAATAATTTATCTACCAGTTTATTAATTCTGATTTGCAAACAATAAATTACCAAAAATATTATATACATAGTATTTTAATTACTTATATTGAATTTTAAAAAATGAATAAAAAAAAATTGAAATTGTACTAAGGACAATATTGAAGATTATTGAAATTTAAATTGCTAATAAATAAAATTTACCTGGTTGTGATAAACACAAAAAATGTAAATATGATCGTAATATAAATTACTGGGATCTCACAGTGAACGTTCGAAAGTGTAAATCAGATCAAAATCGGTAGGCAAATGATCCCCTCGTGATTTTAACTAATCAGGTAAATTTTTTATATTACCTTCTATAATATAGTGCCAATATACAAACTTGAAAAATATAATTCAAATGTGCGGAATATTAAAACATAATATTTTTAGTTGCAAACTCCTCTATAAAATCCTTATTTTAGTATAAGGAACGTAACCAGACTGCAACCAACTCGTGCCAGTCGTCACACACCACTTGCAGACTTCAGTTTTGAGCTGTTGGCTCTCGTTAGTGCAAGGTAGGCATATGACGACCGACACGAGGATCACTTGACCATTTAGTACATTTCGGTATCTTTGGGATAGCGACATGTAAAATAGTCAACAGGCGCCATCTAGCTTTCCAGTGTCTGTTGCAATCGGAAAATAAATCTAAAAGCACATTTGGACTATGCTATATGAGGCGCCGTTTGGGTCAAAATACAAATTTCTTCAATATATATATTATTGCATAATATATATAAAATTTCACAATATACAATGTTTTAAAACGCCGATATATATAATTTTCGTTGCACTATATAGAATTTTCGGTCGAAATACAATTTTCTGTAATACATATTATTGCATAATATATATAAAATTTCACAATATATAATATTTTAAAACGTTGATATATATAATTTTCGTTGCACTATATAGAATTTTCGATCGAAATACAATTTTCTGTAATACATATTATTGCATAATATATATAAAATTTCACAATATATAATATTTTGAAACGTCGATATAAAATCTTCCTTGCAATATATAGATTTTTCAGTTCCTTAAAATGCCGCAATATAATGAGGGTGCTCAATGTAGACTGGATGTGACTGAGGCAAGAACCTTATATTACGTTTTTTGTCTGTTTCGTAATTTTGTAGTTTGTCATCCCCCTCTGGTTAACCTGTTTGAGATCCGTGAATTTTGTTTAATAATAATTTTTAGTTAAATAACAGTTATGCTTTTGCCACTTTGTGTAATCTAACCTGAGTATGGATATTACGGAATACTTTGAACAATTAATTTATGATTATGATCAATGTTACCGCCGACAATTTGATTCAGATGTCAGACTAGTGGAGGAATGCATATTAATACTTGAGAACCATTGTTTTGTATTAAATGCATTGTCGGCGAATGTAGAAAATGAAATAAAAGATAAACTTAATATTATACACAATATGATATGGAGTTTGTATTCAAGATTAGAAACGTTGTTTGAAGGTAAGTACTTTACTAAAAATCATAAGAAAATTATCAAAAAAAATCCAAATTTGCAACACGTACAATAGTATTAGTGGTTACCCTAATGTTTACTTGACATCTTAATATTTCAGACAGACCAAGTAATGGCTCTCATTACACGGGTTACATACCAACACGTGTAAGGAATGGTCGCGTTGGCAGACAAAAAGTCGGCATAACTGCTGAGCAAATTTCTCTTTTGCAAACTGGTGGCTGTTCATGGACAGATGTTAGTCGTATGTTAGGAATATCCAGAAGATCTCTATTCAGATATAGAGAAATGTTTAATTAATAAAAAAACAGTTCATAAGTGTTGAGGAACTAAGGGCTACCATTCAAGAAGTTTTAAGGTTAACTCCTGGTGTCGGCGAAGTGTACGTTTTAGGAGCTTTGAGAGCAAAAAATTGCAATGTGCCGAGATGGAGAGTTCGCGAACACTTAAACATATTAGATGCTGCAGGAAGAGCGATGAGGAAAAGGAAAACCATAACTAGAAGGATTTATCGCGTAAAGGGATCAAATTATTTATGGTAAGTACCTCTGGGTGGGACATGGTACTTTATTGATTATTAGTGCTTTCTAAAACTCTGTTTGCAAGATTTTTTAATTTGTAGGCATATGGACTCCAATCATAAATTGGTCAATTTTCGTTTTGTGTTTCATGGCTGTATTGATGGATACAGCCGTCTAATTATTTATCTGGAATGCAAAAACAATAATAAAGCTAATACGGTTTTATCGATGTTTGAAAATGGAACTGCAAGATATGGATTACCTAGTAGAGTACGTGCAGATCGGGGAACAGAAAATGTAGAAGTGGCTAATTTCATGATTACCGGAAGAGGGCTCAATAGAGAAAGTTTTATCACTGGAAGGAGTGTCCATAACCAAAGAATTGAACGGTTGTGGTCAGAAGTTAACAGAGTTGTCTCAAAACAATTTAAACAATTATTTTGGTTTATGGAGGAAGAGAATTTGCTGAATGAACAAAGCGAGACTGATCTATTTTGTCTACATTATGTCTACTTACCACGAATAGAACGTTCATTAAAACAATTTGTTAATCAGTGGAATTTTCATAAGTTGAGTACTATGGGATTACAAAGTCCCATGCAATTGTGGAATATGAGTTATATAGAGGGTTGCAACTATTTACTTAACGAAGATCGAAATTACCTAGAAAATGAAGAGCTATATGGTGTAGATGAAAATGGCCCGCTTCCAACCTTGGAAACTGAAAATAATGTTGTAGTTCCAGCATCTGATATCATACTAACACCCCAACAGTTAGCTGAAATTGAAAATGCAGTACCCGATCCTCTGTTAGAAGATGATAATTATGGAATAACACATTATTTAACTGTTCAACGTATTATTGAAAACATGCTATAGAATTACCAATTAAATATTTTAATATGTTGGCATTTTTTATTTCCAATAAATACATTATAAAATATATATTATAAAAACTAATAAACATACATAAAAACGTAACATTATAAAAGTAATAATAAATGAACTGAAATAAGTTTAAAAAACAAGAATCTTCAACAAAAAACAGTTATGCAAATCCAAATTGCATGCCATTCAATATAGCATAATCCATGTTGTTTCTAAATTTCTCGTACGATATTGGCAAATATAAAATAGGTGCACAAGTATTTGCTTTCGGCCACAGAAATTCTTCATTATGTAGAAATTCCAATTGAGGCTGCATTTCAAAACCTAGAGGTGGTATCTTTTCAGAAGCCCTCTCAATGGAGCGTCGTAACTGATTGCAAAACTCATCGCTTTGTAATATTTGTGTTACAACATTCCTCAAAGCGGGGGTAGTGAATTGTTCTGATGAGTCACTCATCTTCACGCTAAAAATATTATTGGCAGACACCAATACCAGATATTTCAAAAGATAATTTAATTATTTACCACCCGTGCTAGTTTATATAGAAATTACATTGGTATTTACAAGCCTATTGCTGACCACTAAGAAATAATAAAATCAATTTATTCAATGTACTTCGCCACTACCTTTCAAACGCTGCAATTGCAAATAGTAATTGGTTTGTTTATAGGTTAGATTGCACTAAACACTAAACTTGAGAAATCCAACTCAACAGCTGATCGAACGTGAGCCGGTATAGCAGAGAAACAAACAGATGGTAAAACGCATAATTGAATGAGGCGAAACCCTACACCTACACGTACAATTGAGCGCCCTCATTATATTGCGGAATTTTATGGAACTGAAAATTTTATATATTGTAACGAAAATTATATATCGACGTTTTAAAATATAATTTATAGTGAAACTATATATATATTATGCAATAATATATGTATTACAGAAAATTGTATTCTGACTAAAATTTCTTATATATTGTGACGAGAATTATTTATTCGACATTTCAAAATATTATATATTGTGAAATTTTATACATGTTATGCAATAATATATGTATTACAGAAAATCGTATTTTGGCCGAAAATTCTATATATTGCAACGACAGTTATATATATTACGAGAAATTTTATATATAATATGCAATAATATGTAATACTGCAGAAACTTGTATTTTGGCTCAAACGGCGCCTCATAATGCTAAGCCTAGTCAGGGTATTTATTTTTCGATTGCAACAGACATTGGACCGCTAGATGACGTCTGCTGACTATTTTACATGTCGCTATCCCAAAGATACCGAAATGTACTAAATGGTCAAGTGATCTTCGTGTCGGTTGTCACATGTCTACCTTGCACTGACGAGAGCCGATAGCTCGAAACTGCAGTCTCCTTTAAGTAGAATCAGTCTTTCGGCTAGTGTTTGTTGCAATCGAAGCATTAACCTTTTGATGGTAATATGCAATTATTACACTTAACGCACCAGGCTTGTAACTTGTAATTCAGCGCTCGGCGGGGCACATAGCCCGGAGAGTAGCTGTTGGTTGCAGCCCGGTTACGTTACTTACAGTAAAATAAGGATTTTATAGAGGACTTTGCTACTAAAATATTATGTTTTAATATTCCGCCCTCTAAAAGCACATTTGAACTATGCTAAACCCAGTCAGGCTATTTATTTTTCGATTGCAACAGACACTGGGTCGCTAGATGGTGTCTGCTGACTATTTTACATGTCGCTATCCCAAAGATACCGAAGTGTACTAAATGGTCAAGTGATCCTCGTGTCGGTCGTCACATGCCTACCTTGCACTGACGAGAGCCAACAGCTCGAAACTGAAGTCTGCAAGTAAGGTGGTGTGTGACAACTGGCACGAGAGCTCCTTTAAGTAGGATGTCTTTCGGCTGATGTTTGTTGCAATCGAAGCATTAGTGTTTTGATGGTAATATGCAATTATTACACTTAACGCGCCTGGCTTATAACTTGTAATTCAGCGCTCGGCGGGGCACATAGCTCGGAGAGTAGCTGTTGGTTGCAGCCTGGTTACATTCCTTTTAGTAAAATAAAGATTGTATAGAGGAGTTTGCGACTAAAAATATTATGTTTGAAAAATATAGTTTTACTAAATTGAAAGCTGTAAAATAGTACGGGTATCGTCATCTGTTGATGAGCGACTTAAACGTACAATTAAAATAGTGACAGGTATACAATCGATAAAATGAATTTTTAATCAATAGTAGTTTGACATTAATTGCATACCACAGATTAGATAGTTACTTTGCAATTTGTATACATAACCAAAAATACGAACTGTCGTAATAAATTGTTTACAAACTGTATTGTAAAGATCCATTAAATACATTACATCATATAGGATACAATATATAACAGGTTAATGCAAAAGTTTCAAAGGTAAGAAAAATAACTACAGGTAGATAGTAAACAAAGTATAAAAATGAAATATAAATGAATGTAAATGTTTTTTAGGCTTGGTATAGACAATTGGTTCTGAAGTGCTGTAATAGAGAATTTAAAAACATAATTGAGTTCCTAAGACACAAAAATAGGTACATAAAACAATGTGAAATAATTTTGCAGTTATACAAAGAAAATTGCTGATAGTTAAAACAGTCTCACTTACAAAAACTGAATCAAAATGCTATACAGATCGAGCTAAATATAAGTAAAATACCAGTTATTATATAAAATTGTTAAATGGATATAGGCCATGTAACATAAACTCTCGTGTGCGCCTTGTGTCCACATACTCTTAAATTCTTTTTGATAAGAACATTACAGCTTTTTGGAGATGGCTGGAGATTACCCAATACTTTTCTTAGCGTAATTCTGTATGCGCTCGATTGGGTTAAGATCTGCTAATAGTGCATTGCTGCGTAGACATGTTATTTCTTATTCCTAATTTGCATCGAGTATATTTTTTTGTGTGATGGGGTGGTGTGCTGCCATAAAGAATCTGCGTGATTTCGTAAAATCACATTTATCTGGACAATTTATGTAGGTCTGGCTATTGATAGGTCATAATGAAAATATACAGAAGCGTACGATTCTACGTCAGTCATCCCAAATATTACGAATCTTCGTATGATAGGATGTATTTATCGGATACAAGTTTTCTTGGGTCTTGGGTATCCATACTTGCAATTCAATATAATGGATGTATAAGTCTATCTAGACTCATCACAGTAAGACATTGCCTCTATTAATTATTGTACTTATTAACTATCGTCTTCATTTGTGGCTGGTCTTTCGTAGAACGTTTTGCAAATACCTTCCAGATAAATTTTCACTTTTCAACAGCTGAAACGGAAATAAGTGTTTCTATTTTATTAAAATATAGATTTAATGGTGAAAACTGATGCGTATATCTTTTATTGAAGTATTATGATATATGTAATTTCATTTCATATATTGTTATAAACTTTTAAATGACATGTGGGTGTTATTGTTGAATATTATCCTTAACAAGACTCGAATAATACCAATTGTGCTTTATAATTTATATATTATTTAAAATAATTTATTATCTTATAATATATTATGTCGATCAACAAATAGTTTTCAAAGTGACATGTCAATATATTATTTAAGGTATGAACTGTATTTGCATGATAATAAGCAATTCATCTTTATAACTTTTGTATTCATGCATATAGGCACTTGGTTGGTTTTTAGAATTTTTTTGTTATTATTCAAAACTGTATACTAACAAATAGATAATCCATTTCTGTCACAAACAAATATTCAAGGCAATACCTATTTAACTTTGTAAAGTAAGTTGAAAAAAAGCTTAAAAATTAATTGTTGCAAAACCTCACGGAACAAACAAATGTAGGTAATTTTTAAACAGTTCTGCCTTTTGCGAAAGTGCCTTTTTCTATTTTTGAAAAATTGTCGTAAACATTTATTTTTCGATATAAAATATAATAATGTGCTTTAGCACGTATAAAAATATGTTTAAATTTTTTCACTTACTTTTCTCAGGTATTAAAAATGTTATTTATTTTTTTTCCAACCACGGTTTCCCATCATATGCAAGGTATCTTAGACAATCGACGTACTTTTCAAGAACTGCCTAAAATTCTACAAAAACCATCATAGATATATTGTTGAAAAATTTTGTAATACCTACTTTTTTCTAATATTAGCATTTGCTGGATATGACGGCTTTTATATATGTTTCTAGAAAAATGGAAACTGTCTTAAAATATCAATCGATTAGTACATCTGGAATCTGGAATTGGTGTTCAATAAAAATGATTGAACTTCAGTACTTAGGCCCCATTGGGCCCCTTGTACATTCTCCCTGTAGGCAGACCCTCGTCTAGGCCTTCGACCAACCTAATCTTGCGAAATAGATGGTGATGCTGCCTAGGGGCATCTCCCTTAAATCGGCCAAAGTAGGCCAACGTTCTCCCAAAATGGATTTTCTGATTAATGAGACGGTAGAACAGTCACAGAGTCATGTTGAATCATCTCATCTTCTTGTTCACAACCTTTACAGAGAGGTGTTTCGCTTAATCTCATTATGTAGATGTTTCCTTAACGGGCAGAATCCAATTTAGATTCCCGTTATAAAACGTAGGTTCCTTCTGGACATTGCCAGGTAGTCCATTGCTGTACTCTTATTGGAATATTTTAGTAGTTCCCTAGCAAGCTGACAGCTGTTTGTTTCATCCCACAGTTTCTTGAATTCATTGTGGGTGTTATCTTTAATTATTTGTGTTACCGCCGTGATCGGTAACAGACTGGCCGAGTCTGGTCCAAAGTTATTTAGTTCTGCTGCCTTCTTGGCCAGTCTGTCGGCTACTTTGTTGCCACTACACTGTGCGTGTCCTTTCACCCAGCATACCAGAATGTTATTCATGCTGAAGGCAGCCACAGATGCTTGGTGACATTCCCATACTGCTCCTGTGGTAATTTTGTAACTTCTCAGGGCTAGTAATGGTTGTCTACAATCTGTGTAGATCCTGATTGTTTTGCCCATAGTTTGTCTACAGACAATCTATTTTGCAGCTATGGTTATGCTGGCTCGCCCATCCATTGGATTTGTGAGATTTCTGGAGTATATTCCACATCCTACCCCATCCTTCTTTTTTGTCTGTAAAGATGTTGATCACACCTTCGCCAGCAGTCTCGTTCACACTATTCTTCTGTATTATGTAGGGTCTGATATATATCTAGTGATGGGAGACACAGCATTACCTCCATAGCTCTCGTTGGCATTGTTCGCATAGCTCCGGTTATGCTTAAGCTGGCCATTCTCTGCACTTGACTGAGCTTGACCTTAGCTGTACTCTGTTTCCTCTTAGGCCACCAAACCACAGCTCCATAGGTTATCATTGGTCTTATGACAGCAATGTATATCCACATGACCACTTTGGGTTTCATTCCCCAGGTTTTCCGTACGGTCCTGCGACACTGCTTCTAAGAAATGGAAGCCTTCTTTAGTCTTCAATCTATGCGAAGATTTGGCGTTAGTTTGGCATCGAAGGTTATCCCAAGGTATTTCACTTCTGATGCGTAACATAGTGGTTTATCCAGGAGGGCAGGTGCCTTCAGTGCTCCTAGTTTCCTTTTCCTTGCGAAGAAAACCATTTCCGTCTTCCTGGGATTGACAGACAGCGAGTGTTTTTTGCGCCATTTTTTGATTATTTTTTTCACAAAGGACTTCTTCGAATTTTCTGCTAAGCATGACTGTTAAATCATCTGCGTAGGCAATTGTGTGGAATCCTTCTGAATTGAGGCGGCATAAGAGGCTATCAAGAACGAGGTTCCATAGTACATAAATTATGTATTATAATTTGCTCAATAAATCTCAATAATTTATTCAGTTACATTACCCAACGGTCGGAAAGAGAAGTACATTGAAATATTCAACGAAAATATCGCATATATTGTTATCTGCTTATTTCCTTTTAGCTGGCTTTAGCCGGAGCTAAGAGTCGTGGATTCTGAGAACTTCCAAGGGATGTGAAACACTTACCATTTTTGTGTGTGTGACACATAAGATAAATATTGTTTTATTTGAGAAAAGGAGAAAATGAAAAATTGGCCACTAAAATTGGGCACTATCTATAGTGTATAGTTGAATAGTTGCTGTGTTTCTTTTTCCCTTAAAACCAATCTGTTATAGACAAGACTGAAATTTATGGTAATAATTAACCAATAAGATGAATAATAAAATATATATAAATAAATAAATTTTACAAGAATTTAAAAATAATTTTTGTAAAAAATGGAATTTGAAAGTTAATCTTAAAACGTAGTATAAATTTATTAAATTATGTATGAAATTTTGAATGAAATGAATCATACAAAGAAAATAAAATTTAATACAAAAAAAATAATAAGGCATAATACCTAGGTTTCCAGGTTGAATGTAGTTGACGCTGGAAAGCCCTAATACTGCACTTCATATTCTAATTACCTCGGCAGCAAATCTAGGTGTTTTTGGCAACTTATGTAACCATCAGGTATTAATGAAACAAGTAGAATAAAAAAGAAAAATTCAAAGTGGCAATACTTGCTCAATGCAAATGCCTTCAATAATGTTTTCAATAAATGAAATAAACTTTCAATATATGAAACATAAAATATATTCAACATATATTTGCAGTAGAATAAATTAAATGACTTCAATATATAAATGATTAAAAAATGTGAATGTTTGAATATTTAAATAATAATAATAATAATAATAATAATAAATCGGCTTTATTGCAGCAAAAAAAAATCATGAACAAAATCAAACAATACATACGAAGAAGAAAAAACAATGAAAACTTTGTATGGAAAAATGCAGGCGAAGTCTAGCTGTAAGCTACTCCTACTCAACCACAAGACGGTGACATTTCTCCACAAATTGACAAAGAAATAAAGAATTTAAGCGTCACTCTACATAACAAAGCTAGTTTATTACTTACCAACAGCTTTTCTAGAACAGTTAATTACAAACACGGCTGGGCACAGAATGTACAAAAAGATAATAAGAGTTGCATACTGAATAAATGAGTTCTAAATTTATATTTTAATTTATTAATATTGAAAATTTTGAATTCCTCAAGAAGAGAATTATATAATTTGATGGCATTGTACGTAAAACTTCTAAAAAAGGCTGTCTGATGATGTGGCATCGTAAATTTATTTTTATTCCGAATGTTACGAGAATGTACATTTGAACGAGCTACAAATTTCTTTTTCAAAAGAGACGAGGAAGTGTGTATACCTACAATTTTGTGAACAAAGTTCCCCAGGTGATGTGTTCTACGATTGTCCATGTTCAACTACTTGTTCTCGTTTATTTTATGCGAAATATGTCCAAATTTTCTGATTCCATAGATAAGTCGGCAACAGGTATTCTGAACTGTTTGTATGCGATATTTATCCATGTTATCAAGACATGGGCCATAAATAAAGCCACAGTAATTGAAATTGGAGAGAACAAGTGATTCACAGAGCATTTTTTTTAGTTTGAAATTTAGAATGTCACGTCTGGAGTAAATTAATTTCAAGGACGTATAAGACTTCTGTAGAAATTTTTTTACATGCTCTTTAGAACGTAAGTTAGAGTCAATGATTACTCCCAAATTTTTTGTATGGCCAATAATAGGCAAGGAAGCACTATCAATCTTAATTTTTATGTTCTCTTTTAAGAATATTTTTTTGTTTCTATTAGTAAATATAAATTACATTAGATTTCTTTGAATCCAGTTTTAAATCATGTTCTTCAGATAGTTGTTTAATGGTTAGCAGTTCCGAATTGATGGTGTCCATAGCTTCGATATAATCATTTGCATCAAAATGCAAGTATACCTGAGTATCGTCAGCGTATGCTTGGATTTTGCACGATCTTGCAGAGTTTAAAATATTCGAAGTATAAATAATAAAAAGTAGAGGACCTAAGATTGATCCCTGCGGTACACCTGAAGGTATATCTATCTCAGGAGAATAAACATTGTCAATAGAAATTTTCTGCTTTCTACCATGCAAATACGAATTAATAAGTGAAATTGACAAATTGTCAAAGCCAAAATATTGAAGTTTAGAACAAATTAGACTATGGTTAATCGTATCAAAGGCTTTTGAAAAATCTAACAACACCAACACGCTGACCATTCCCTTATCCTGAGCTCTAATAACGTCATCAGTAACAGTAATCAAGGCTGTGGCAGTGCTATATCCCTTTCTAAATCCACACTGGGAATCAGGCAGTAAATTATGAGAAATAAAATAATGATAAATTTGATCATATAAAATTTTTTCAAAGACTTTAGATAAAGATACTAATAATTCTAAGATCTGAAAAAGATATAGGATTACTATTTTTAGGTAAAGGAATTCCAACCGCAACTTTCCACGCTTGAGGGAAATAACTTACAACAATTAATTATGTGAGTAATGAAAAGATCAATAAACGGACTACAGTATTTTAACATAGCAGATGAAATGTTGTCAGTACCGTACGCTTCAGTCTTAATATTATTTAAAATCTTATTAACTTCATCTATAGTAGTTAGTGTAAACGTGAAAGTAATATTTTCATCATACTTATGATTGTTATAAAAATTTATTTGATTATTGCACATATTAGATACATTTTGAATAAATGAAGCAAAGTATTTATTAACTTCATTTGGATTAGCAAGTTCACTGGGTAATAAAAATTCTTTGTTCGAGCGTACATTGAGGCTACTAAGAGCCGACCATGTTTTCTAGAGCTCCTTTGGGAAGCTACGTGCTCTAGATAACCCTTTTTTTCTCGTCTAACCATAGATAAAGTGTAGTTACCTAAATTTTTGTAATGTAGTCTATCAGTATCGGATAGTGTACGCTTGTACTTCTGAAGAGCTTTGTCTCTCTCCTTCTTAATTAACTTCATATTTGGAGTAAGCCAAGGGGGCCTTAGGTTTAGTAACTTTAACTTGTCTGATGGGATCATGTTTAACAAAAAGTGAAATAATAAATTCATTAAATAAGGTGATTTTGCAGAATTATATTGTACCATGGAAGGTTATGTAAATCGACTAAAAACATCGAAATTTTGATAACTACGGAAAGTTACAAACTTGGGTTTCATTTTACTTATACTAATTTTTAAATCACAAAAAACCATTAAGTGATCAGATATTCCATCAGTAGAAATTGTACCAAATAAGTTAACAAGATTAGTATTCGAAATAAATACAGGGTCGAGCAGCGTGATGGAGTGGTTAGTGATTCTAGTAGGCTCATTAATAAGTTGAATAAAGTTATACCATTGAAAGCAATGTTCCACAGGATTAGATAAATTTTTAAATGATTCAATTTTTAAATGCTGATTCGAACTAAATTGCCAAAAAAATAAAATAGAAAAAAAATTGCATTACCAAGTATGGTATGTATTTTAGTTACATAAAATTAAAGAAATTGAATTTAATCGAATTAAATTTAATTTATATAATAAAATAATTGAAAAGGAATGAAATTGAAATAATTAATAAATAAAATTTACCTGTTTGATTTTCAAATACCCACTGTGAACTACAAGTGTAATATTAATTAAACATAGTCTCGCAATCGAAAAGTTCGCACGTCTTAATCAATGTAGATTCGAAGGCAAATGGCATCTTCGGATGATTAATTAATAAGGTAAACTATTTTACAGTGCAATTTAACTACAGTGCCAATGTACAAACTTTATAAATATATTTTAACTAAATAAATTGAAAACGAATATTTTACTAGAATCGCCATCTGTCGATGAGTGACTTAACGCACAATCGGAGTCCGTTCTAGTTAGATTTACTTTCTCAACAAAATTACAGAAACGATTTAGAATCGATAAAGAAATCTATAATATTTACATAAAAGATTGACAGTAATTAAATTGCATACATAACCTAATAGGGAATAAGTACGAACAGTTCAAATAAATAAATTGTTAGATAGGCTTTCGAACTGCATTGTGATGGTCCAGTAAATACATTACATCATATGAGATACACTATTATAAGAGGTGAATGAAATGAGGTAAGAAAAATAACTACATATACAAAGTAAACAAAGTAAAAATATGAAATTTTAAATGAACGTGAATGTTTTGCAGGCATGGTGTCAACAATTGTATATCTGTATTGCTGTACAGAGATGTATATTACAAAAATTAGTGTTAAAAATACATGACTGAGTCTGAGTTCCTAAGATATAAAAATAAGTATATAAAACAATGTGAAGATATTTAGCAGTAACACACATTATTCTGCTAGGTTGAAGTAGTCTCACTTACAAAAATTAAATCAAGGTGCTACCAGATCGTGCTAAACATAAAAAAAATACCAGTTGTTTTAACAAAATTGATAAATGGACATAGGCCATGTAACAATATGATCCTGGTCCTGGATTTCTTAGTCCTGGAGTCTTGGAGGGAGTTGGATCCTTTGAAATGACACTACCTCTGATGTAATTTTCATAAAGTCCAAAAGAGCTGAACACCATACTCGAATGTACTACGCGTTTCGCTAACAATATTACCATCATCGGGATATGAAAAGTTTTAATCACCTCACGGTCAGAGAAACACTCGTCGGGTTGTCCATTCGAGTTAGGGTTCAAATAGTGTTTTACTATTCGTGGATACTACGTCAGAGGCATCATGAATAATATAAAAATACAACAATTTCAATAGCATCAATTCAGTGTTAATGATCACCACCGTAAATAAACCTAAAAGTATTTCCTGTTGCAAATATTCAGTAAAATTTCTTATATGCTGTGTAATAAGCCCTTATCAGATTATGCAATTCAGTCGCGCCGATAAAACATAACTGCGATTTTATCGCTCCGGCATGTATTTGAAATTCAGTCGCTGCAATTGTTTAGTTACTAGCTGTCATTATACCAACATTAGTACTTAAATTTACTGCAATGAAAATACCGCCAATTTTATATTAACATAACCACACTTTTAGTTATTTTATTGAGTCATTTTTGGTATTACAAAGGACCCCGCACAGAAACACGTGATTTGGGATCCCGGTGAAAATGGAAGAAATTGAAATATGTTGTAGTTCAGACCTTCCTGACGAAAAGTTCAAATGGGACCAAGGTCTGCAAACCTTTTATTTTGGAGTTACAGCAAGGGCAAAAGTCGAAAATTCGTAAATTCGTGAAAAATTTTCAAAATATACATATTTATATATTTTTGTTATTATATATGATTTGCAGGAAAAAACTACTCAGCGGGCAAATACCCCGACCTGCATTGAATTATACCTTACAAATCATTTGGTGGCCAATGTCATTTGTCAATTCCCTGACCAGACATAGACCGGTTTCGAACTTATTAGTTCTCATCAGTATGCCATAGGGCATGGAACAGACAAATGACAGTGGCCAACCTGCTAGTTTTATACAAACTAATGTAAATGGTGTGGTGGATTTATATATTTATGTGTACGTATATATGTATACGCATATACATATACGATATACGGGCTTTATAATCGATTAAGTATAAACGCTACATTTGATTGAAACTCCTAGAAAAGCGTTTTGATTTTACATTCTCTAGTTCAGGTTTTTACTCTTCCAAATACCTGCATTTTATAAATACAAGCACTATAAAACACGAAGAACGCTACATGAACGGTCGATTATTTTATTTATCTGTGTTAAAATTTTTTTCAACAAAATATTCAATATTCGAATGCCTATTCCGACTCATTTTTTTCAACCGAATAAATAATTGGTATTTATTTTATGTTTTACTCAAACTATTGTGTGCGAAAATGATGTCACACAAAAAATTGGAATATGTAGTAGGAGAATTCGAAAATCCGTACATTGTAGGAGCTTTCTGCAAATAATAATTTTTTACGCTCCTCCGAGTTTAATGATTTTTATTCTTGGCATGGAGATATTTTATTTTTAATTTTGTAGTCTCTTCTCTCTCATTTCTAACGTCAAACATTGAATATGACTAGCTCCTGAACTCGATGATCATAGCATATTTGCAACGGAAACTCTGTTTTCGTAACCTATAACCAGTTGAACTTTTCATCAGGCAGGCTTGAACTACAACATATCACAATTTCGACCATTTTCACCGGGATCCCAAATCACGTGTTCCTATACGGGGTCCTTTCAAATAAAAGTCAATACAAACTAACAAGGCACGACGACGCGATGTGCTGATTTTTCTCGCGTTTGATGTCATAATAAAACTGACATAACCAAACAATTAATAAATGCGTAGTTAAAGTCAATAATAACACTGGAAATTGCTGGATAACTGATTATGTAATTCAAGAAGGGTTAGTGCTTAAACACCTCTTCATTAACTTTAAACGCACCCTGAACCATAACGACTATTTAGTTTATCGTGACCTGAAAAGGCAGCACAAAATAAACATAAATAAGGCTAAACAATTATTTTATAATAACAAAATAAGCAATGCCGAAAATAGATCCAGAAAAACGTGGGAAATTGTAAACCATAGACTTGGGAAAAATAAAGTTTTAAATAAACCTATTAAATTAATTGCAGACAACGAAGTAATATCTGATAATAATACAATTGCAAACCGTTTTGCGTCTCATTTTTCTACCGTTGCCCCAATGAATGCAAAGATCCATTTTGGGTACAATTTATCATTACCACATACAGTGTCACAAAATAGTGTAAACTCTTTGTTTTTTTATGATGTCACTAAATCAGAAATAATGGACGCCGTTAATAATCTTAAAAATAAAAAATCGTCTGGCTCAGATGGCTTAACCGTCCAAATAATTAAAAATATATTACCGAATATAATCGATCCATTGTTGTTCCTAATTAATAAATCTATTTCAAATGGTTATTTTCCTGATGCTCTAAAAATTTCATCTGTTATACCGGTTTTTAAAAAAGGATGTGAACATGATATAGATAATTACCGTCAAATATTACTACTAAGTGTAATATCGAAAATTTTTTAAAGTATCATTAGTAATAGAATAACTAAATTCTTAGACAAATATAATGTGTTATCAAACTATCAGCACGGCTTTAGAAAAGGACGATCAGTTGAAAGTGATTCTAGTAAATTGTTTGATTTTATCTATAAAGAGTTAGATAGTGGAAAATATGTTGTTACAATCCTGTTTGACCTCTCAAAAGCCTTCGATTCTGTAAATAAGGATATTTTATCTGATAAGTTACAGGCTATTGGAATTAGAGGGAAATTGCATGAATGCATAATGTCTTATCTACATAACAGAACACTACGGGTAAAATGCAATGATACTCAGTCAGAAATTTTTGATATTCTCCTGGGAGTTCCGCAAGGTTCCATACTTGGCCCACTTTTATTTTTAATTTATATTAATGATTTGCCAGACTATATCAAAAATGGTTCCACCTTAATGTATGCTGATGATGCAACCGTTACGGTAATGGCCACTAATCCCGAGGAACTATTGATTAGAATTAAAACGGTATTGGATGAAATGAGTAGTTGGTGCGATCGTAACAAACTAATGCTAAATGAGAATAAAACTGTATTTTTGAATTTCAATTTAAGACGCACAATTACCTTACCTGGAATAACTTTAAGTCAGTGTTCTAAATTTCTTGGTACATTAGTGGACAGTAGTCTGTCATGGGAACAGCATGTTGGCCACGTATGCACTAAACTAAATCAAGCTTTCTTTGCGTTACTGCAATTAAAAGACACGCTAAATGAAATAGGTCTTACAAATGTGTACTATGCTTTAGCCTATTCACACATGTCAGTTAATATATGTATTTGGGGAAGATCATCCTATGTAAAAAGAATATTTGTGTTACAAAAACGAATACTACGACTTATGTTTAAATTAAATAGTAGAGAAAGCTGCAAATCAACATTTATTAAGAAAAAAATCTTGACAGTACCGTGCATTTATATTTACAAATGCTTAATTTATGCAAAAAATTATTTGAATTCGTTTGAACGTTTGTCTGAACATCATACATATAACACACGTAACAATAACATTTTGACAGTTCCTTTACATAGGACTTCTACTTTCAAAGAATCTCTTCAATACAGTGCGATAGCATTTTTCAAACAGATTGCCAAGGGATATTCAAAATATGACGATAGGTAAATTTAAGAACATTATTAAAAAAATTCTTATAGGAAAAGGATACTACACAATTAATGATTTTCATAATGACAATAATTTTTCTTTAAATTGTAATTAGCTATTTTTTAAATGTATGTACTCCGTACGTTTTTCATATTTATTGTGTCCGGTTGATTTATCGTTTTTTGATAAATTTTTTGTTTTACTTTTAATTTATTTCTATGTTTATCTTGTAACTTTTAAATTGTCTTTAGTTTTAAACTTTTTGTCCACTACTTTTACCCATATTGAATGACTTACCATATATACATATCATGTATCGTTACAAATGGTGAATAAATTTATTATTATTTATTATTATTATTATTGAAGAGATAGGTATACACTGGCAATGCCAAAGTTCCTATAAAAATCACTAGGTCGTGGCGATTTGTTGCAAATGAATAGAGTATGCTCTAGCTATCTAATTTCTGCAATTCGGTCGCAGCAACAAAATTTAACAGGTATGATAGCAATTATTTTGGCGATTTCGTCGCTACACATTTTTTAATCTACTAAAATTTTATCATTTTAGCAACTTCAGTTTTCGAAATAACATGAGGTATATTTCAAAAAGTACAAATATCTTGTATCATCGTAGATGGGAGAAATATTAATATAGGGCACTTTGAAAATTTTCAAAAAATTGAAATGTTCTATAGGGGGCTCAAAATTTCGGCGAGTTCGTATTTTGGGGAGATATATCGAATGCCGTAAGGAGCAGGTGTCTATTGCGCTCAAGCTTCTAGATATTCTCTGTGGCAAACTTATTGGCTCGCATCTCGGAAACTATAAGAGATACGAAACTCCGGTTTGCGCGGTTCAATGTCTCATTCAATTATCTGCAATGTCAACGTAAGCTCGAATCGCTTTGCGCTCTCCAGAAATGAATTTAATTTTAAAAGCATGTCCAAGAGTTTCAATGTAAAAAAGTAACCAGAACTTAATGTCTTACATTCCCGTATATATTGCTCCTTTCGATATTTACATTTTTATATACTATGATATCATTATTAAGTAATACACATTAATGGAACCACTATAATAATAGAGCCCGTTATTTGAATCGTATCCTAAATGATATTCAATCAAATTTCTCCTCGTCGGTATAGGATAAAATAAAGCAATGAGGAAGTTGCATGATTTTTTTTTATATCACAGTTAGATCGACGACAGAAAAATATGCTTCCTCGTATTTTTTCTTTTTCTTTTTTGTTAAAATTGAGGGTGAAAAAACTATTTATTTCGGCTGAAAATTTAAAACCATTAAAACGCTCTATCCCTAAAGAATAGCGTCATTCGTAACCTGTAGCGTCACGTCATTATTGTTAAAACGTTGAAACATCTAAAAAGGAAACTGTGGTTATAGATAAACACGTTAGGGGTGTTATAAAATGATTATCCGTCATATTAACCAATAATTAATAACAAGATTAAGAATAACAACGTAAATTAGCAAATTCAGATCCAATTAGTGACGTCAAAATGACGTCAAAGCAATATTATAGCGTTTTCAGTCACGTGGTTTTGTTTACACAAAAGTTCAAATTTTAATGCGGCTTATTTACGAAGCGAAATTTTTCTATGAGTTTCTTTTACTATATTATCAACTTATATAATACATATTATGGAAAAATAATAAAATTAAGCATTTTTAAAATCCATGCATCTTCCTCATTATTGGATTTCATACTACGTCGCTTTAAAATAAAAGCGAAACGTCTACGTAGTGTGAAATCTAAAAGAGAAACGTAAATAGGATAAAATAAGGCAGTTGAATTTCATACTACGTCGATGTTTCGCTTTTAAAATAAAGCGAAACGTCGATGTAGTGTTAAATCTAAAAGCGAAACGTCGATGTAGTATGAAATCCAATTGCTTTATTTTATCCTATACCGGCGAGGAGAAATTTGATAATAGAGAACCCACAAATTTAGAGCAAATATTGCCAGACAGGGGGCTGCACTTATGAAAAACGAAAACACACATATAATACCCAAGGTTTGTAAAGTAAGATAGGTAGCATGGTATCTTGAACGGAATGGAGGGGTTACGATGAAGGCGGCCATCTTGCGCGTCATCGTGCCTGCTGAAACTTAATTGTACGTATGCATTTTTTGAGACGTTGCGCTTATTTGTTGAGTTATTTCGAAATATTTGTTGTTTTTGTGTTTATAATCATGCAGTTATAGTTATTTAGTGTATAATCTAATTGACAATTACTGTTAAAGAGAAAAGACTCATAGTATGTAGAAGTTTGTAACCTGTGTATTTACAGAAATAATTTTAAGGTAAACAGTTTTTATTATTTTCCGTTCATAATAATAACAAATAACAATGTTACATATAATTATTAGATGACTGGAGGAAAGGTTTGTAGTGTAGCTGTTTGCAAAAACAACTCAAAAAAGGCAAAAGAGAGTGGTGAGATGTTGACGTTTTTTCCTTCCCTAAAAAAATTACTTAATACAGGAAATAAAATTTATTTTCATATGATACAAAAAAATATTAGAAAAAACCAATGAGTGATTTTTTCTTATTAATTGCTGTGTCTAATATGACATGATAAAATTTAATGGCCCTCTTGTTAAATTTTATTAATAAATTATTGTATGCACATCTAATTCTAATAAAACATTTGCATTAAAATTTTTTAATACTACATAATTATAAAGGTTGGCCTGGGGAAAAATTTCTACTCAGTACGTCATAAAATAAGAAACTTTTCTAAGTAACTCTTTTTGTTAGGGAGAAAATTAGTATCGTGTATGTTTCTTCATCTATCTTATGACTTATTAAATTCGCTAAGAATTATATAAAGCAATGGAATCAAGACTGAAGTCTCGTGCAAGAAATTGCACACAAGATTAAAAGAACCTACTTCAGTCCCTTGATATAAAATGTACTTCTTTAACTGCATACATTAATTAGTTATAAATTTGATATATAGTAATGTCAATTTTAAATTCCAAGGAAAACGTTATGGATGTTAATAATCATTAATCAAAAAAGTCACTTTATTAATTTGTGCTTGTACATTAAAAAATACAAAATACGGAATTCAAATTCATAACTAATTATACTTCTATACTAATGATTTGAATGCCAGAAATTCGAATGAGCAGGCAGAGTGACGCGTTCCCGCATTTTAAATAGTGATCTCTGATTGGTCGAAAGTTACCATGCTACCTATCTTACTTTACAAACCTTGTATAATACCCACATACTATGCCAGTGTTGGAGCTGGGAATCGACGCCAGTACGCACTAGACAATTGATCAAATGCGCTTATTACACAACACGCTCTTGACCGCTGAACTACTGCGCCAGTCTATAAACTATTTTATAAAAGCAAAAATATAATTTTTAATATGAATTTTTTTGTTTCTTATATCCTGAAAATAATTGATAATTTTAGGACAGTTAGTAGGTAGAGCGTATGGTCCAAATTACATCTGTTGCCTACGGAGGTAAATAAGGCCAGTCCGACACTGGACGGGACCGTCTGAAAATCGACTTATTATATGCATGGTTAGTGGAATTTGATTTTATTCAAAAATGGATGTGTCAAATTTTTAAGCCACTAGGCTATTACTACCGAGAAAAGGTATCAAATCATTATCTTTAATCAAGTCTGTACCTATGTTACAAAATTATTTAAAACTGTCAACAAATTGTTTTCAGTGAACTTCAACTGGACGTCTAGACACTAAAACATTTAATTATACAGTACCTAATCGAGTTAACAATTGGTTTTTAATGAAAATTACAAATCAAGGACCTACTGATCAATAATACACTAATACAGGTAAGAATTATTTTCCCATGACGTTATGAACAGAAGACAAGGAAATCACTTTAATTAAAACCCACAATGCCCCGATAAACTGTTGTTGTACGCCTGTATATTCAACTTTTTGAAACAGGCACCCATTGATGCTCAAGAAGAGGCTATTTCATCCCATGGACTTTTGTCAATAAGAAAAAAACTACTATACGCCACACAATTCAAAAACACCTGTACAAAGGACTAAGAGACAAAAAATTAACATAACAATAGCAAGGCGGGCCCCATTCTGTTTTTCAAGCATAACGTGCGGAGATAATGCTCGAAGCTCCGCCTATATCCTCGATTGGTTGTTTCGTTTCGATATCTTGTGCGCTTGCTCAGTGCGTTCTTACCTTTACTGGCATGTACTACACCATAGAGCGCCGTGAGTCGTATCGAAATACACGTAGACTGTATATTGTGAATTGAAAAGTACTATTATCTGGCAAAAAGGACATTTAGGCCCTTTGTGACTGTGACTGTGATTGTTTTAGTGAATAAACTGGACGAGAAACAGCCTCAAAATTGATCTGGATCTACAGAGACAGGCCTCCAACGGCCACTTCATAAGGTATGTCCGTGTGTTTGCTATGTAAACAAATCGTAAATCTTTATATGGGATGTGTCTATGCCCATATGGTAATTAACATATTCTTGCTAGTGTTTATTGACTTGTCAAATGGTTTAACCTCGGTTTTAAATGTAAATTAGCAATTTAAATACGTATTAATTAAACAATGTTTTACACTTACCTGTAAATTTTAATTTTGCCCTGTAAAAGACGTTTATTATTGAAGTTGAATATTTTATCGGCGGCCTTCCTTGCTGATATTGGCATTAATTTGACAGACGTTTGCATGTCGGGTTTTTATTATTTAATTTAGGATTCTACAGAGACCAGGGAATTGATACCATATTCATTCAGAAACAAGCATCTGTAAATGTTATAAAACAGAAGCAACACCGACCAGAGTTCATTTACATTTTTTTGAAATGCTTTTTATAGTAGCTACACAAAACAAAATGCTTACTTTTACCTAGGAACTAATATACCTAGTAACTTTTTGCAAATACTTTGATAACGAATTTTGTTTTTAGTCGATTATAACAGCTATTTGGTTCTCAATATTAAAGAAGTACCTATATTGTATACCTATAAAGCGTTTTATAATACTTAGGTAGGTATATAAAATGTAACTGTGAAATAGTTACCTACCATGAACAAACCTTCCATATTTAGGTGTCATTCGAGGTGTCAGTATGGGATTAGGCTTTGGTGATGCGACATGAACCTACAGCTTATATTTTGTACATATACCTACAATGACAGGTACCTACTTATTCTCAGTCTCTGTGTTGACACAACGGATTTTATTCTGAAGAGAATTCGACACCAGAATAAATTTTATCGCTAATAGTCGCTAACCAATTTACCACCCGTTTTACCATAGTGATAAATATATGCCCCGTAATGTGATAGGTATCGATAATCAATTTTGAATCATTTGTAGTTTAGCCAAACGTTTCATATTAACGATGTTTCTAAAAATTATTATTAATAAAATTATTATATTATATTATATTATATTATATTTATTAATTATAATATAATTAAAATATCAATTACTTTCCAAACTATTCTTATTTTAGTTATTTATATACCACCAAATATATCCAGAGATTCATATGCAGTGCTGTTTGAAATGTTTGAATCACTTAATTATTTAAATGATGGTGACGTTTATTTTAATATCCCAGAATACAATAACGCTAACATTGTTTCAAGCATATGTGCAAACTCTCTGCAGCAGTTTTCCCAATATCTTGACATTACGCAATTTAACACTGTTACAAATGTCAATAATGTTACACTAGATCTAGTATTGTCAAACAAAGACTGCCGTGTTACGAGATCTCTAGAGTGTTTACTGACTGAAGATTTACATGCACCATCCATCTTTGGATATATCAATAACAGTAAATACTCTGAAAATTTCCCATGTAACTCAACAGAAAGTTACAACTTTAAAAAAGCAGATTTTCCTCAACTGTACGAGACTTTATTCAAAACAGACTGGTCCTTCTTAAATGAACTAAAAGATGTTAACATAGCATGTTCTGAATTTTACGCAAAATTGACTGAAATTTTTGATAAAACTGTTCCCAAATATGTTCCCAGACAATCTAAATATCCACCATGGTACACAAATAACATAGTACGAGACATAAAGAAAAAACGTATTCTCTGGAAAAAATATAAACAAACAAAGAACACCAATATCTACAGGGAGTTTAGTGACATACGAAAAAAGATAAAGGATGAGTTAAGACAAGCGTATGAAAACTATCTGCTGAAAATACAAGAAAACATAAAAAGCGATCCGCAAAAATTCTGGTCTTACATTAACGGTAAAAGAGGTAGCAGTTCCATTCCCGATAATATTACATATAATGATACTCAATGTACGAATCCCCCAGGATATTGTTAATGCCTTCGCTACCTTTTTTCAAACTGCACATTTAAAACCTAACAATAATGAAGATAAATATCACTCCTACGAAAACGCCAGTAGCAATAGCATCAATCTGTCTCTAACTTCTTTTTCTGAAACAGAAGTATTTAAGTCATTGAAGAAAATCAAGCCTAAGCTTACTAAAGGAAATGATAACATTCCCGCATTTATCGTCAAAGACTGCGCAACCATCTTCGCCAGTCCTCTCACAACGATATTCAATTTATCACTGGGGGCGAGCGTAGGTGCGTCTTTACTATGTACATACTTCGGTATGCGATGTAAAGCAACGACAGGCGCGGTAAGTACTTGGATGGGTGACCATTCCAACGGAAACCGCGTCCTCGCCTCACACATCTTCCAGCGGTTTGTATATCAGTGTATGCGCGGAAGCTATACAACCTTAGGCGAGGGTTGTATAGGAGATATATCATCCTTCGGAGGGGATGTAAAGCCGTCGGTCCCTTGTCTATTAAATGTTAGGCAAGTAAAAGATCCCTACTCTTCTTAAGGGAAGAGGTTCGGCAAAAATTTCTGGTTGGGGGTAGCTCGTCTACAGGTGTCGGTGTTAGGCCTCAGTAGCGGAAATAGGCCGACGTTAAATAAATGTATGAAAATAATTTATCACTAAAAACGCGTATATTTCCAGATGTGTGGAAATGTTCGCGCTCATGTCCCGTTTTTAAAAAAGACAAGTGCATGGCCGAAGATTATAGACCCATTACAATTATCTGCAATTTCGTTAAAGTCTATGAGATCACTTTGCATATGTCATTATCCAGGCACGTACATGGCCAAATTAGTTGTAACCAACATGGATTTGTTCCCGGTAGATCTACTGAAACTAACCTTGCATGTATCACTCAATTAATTTCTAAGGAATTGGATGCAAACAGGCAAGTCGATATTATCTACACTGATTTCTCCAAGGCCTTTGATCGCCTAGATCACTGTAGTCTATTACAAAAATTGGGTAAGTTTGGATTGTCGGGGATGCAGTTAGAATTTTTCTCTTCATATCTAGAGAATAGGCGTCAGTATGTTGAATACCGCGGTTACAAGTCGTTTGACATCCTAGCCACCACCGGTGTACCACAGGGTTCTGTACTGGGCCTTATGTTTGTTGTTTTTATAAATGATATTGTAAATAATCTTAATATAGAGTCTTTTATATGCCGATGACTTGAAAATATATTGTGTAATAGAAAACGAACAAGATTGTGAAAATCTTCAGAATAACCTAAACTTGGTAAATGACTGGTGCCAATCTAATAATCTGCCTCTTAACATATCTAAATGTAACTCATTTACCTTCTCTAAAATGCGTAACCCTATCAATTACGATTATCATATAAATGATCAAATTTTGCAGAGACCGGATACAGTAAAGGATCTTAGAGTTATATTTGATAAGTGTCTAAGTTTTAAGGAACATATTAATTTCACCATCGCATCGGCTCTAAAGAGTCCAGGTTTTATAATTAGAAATTGCAAAGGGTTCAGTAATACTGATATTATGAAACTGCTATACTATTCACTTGTACGCTCAAAATTGGAATACTGCTCGTTGATATGGTCCCCAGGATATGCTATTTACATAAATAGCGTTGAGAATATTCAGCGCCGTTTTGTTAAATATTTGTGCTTTATTGAAGATAATATTTATCCAATAATTGGATATCCGCAAAATGTTATGTTGGAAAGATTTCACATGTCTAATTTGGAAAATAGAAGAATAGTACATTCAATAATTTTTCTTTACAAAATTATGCATAACATGTTTGATTGCCCTCTCATTTTGGAGCAACTGAATTTTCATATACCTCGTACAGCAAGTCGGAATTGTGAAAATTTTACCTTCCTACACCTCGAACTAATTTATCAAAATTTTCCCCTCTATATTTTATGTGTAGAAATTATAATCTACTGCAAGATCAGCTTGACAGATTCAACTGTAGCATTCGTTCAATTAAACAACTTGATTTATAATTTATAAGTTTCGCTCTCTATACTAGTCTGCTGTAGTTCTGTTTTAATGTGTTTTTATGTTACTTTATTTCATTTCTTTATTATTGTAATTTGTGTTTTAATATTGTAATACCTGTTTATTGTAATGTTTACATAGTTTTCATTGTAATGTTCCCACCCTCTAAGTGGTTACCTGTTGGGTGGTAGTATCCAAATAAATAAATAAATAAATAATTTAATACAATAAGTAGTTAATGTTGAATAAAATTTAATGTTCATATCGCCGGTTGAAACATTTTAAGTAGGCACCTCTCACGTTGCCATCATTGAAAAGTTAGCCGATGATCTTGAGTGGAATGATGATTTCCCAACGCACATAACTTCAATGATTTAATTGTGCACTGGTTGCTGTACTGCACTCCATGGTTTCAGATTAACCCGTCGATATAATGGGACCTATTGACAGTAGCGATTGTGGACCTTCCCGCGACATTTTTTATTAAATATATGTGCATATATTCAATTTAAAGGTACTTTTACGAGCTTTAAGGTTTTTATTAGCTCTGTAACGTTCTTTTTTTTTAGCTTCCTTGGTTGCAATGGCTCAGTTGATATTCCTTCCCCTGTACTTTTTATTTCAACAATAAACTACAACATGCCATATATATTTTTAAATCGCTTGTCAAGCTCTATCAAATGACGTCATTGAATCATCATCTATTTGATCACATATGCCAAAGTAGCGATAGTCAACTTTTTTTTTCGAATGTTACGCCATAATTTTTTTTACCGATTATTGTAGAGATTTTATTTCTGCATGCAACTGTTTAAAAAATACACACTTCCATAAGAAAATGTCGAGAAAATTAATAAAATATGATAAAACTAGATTCAAAAGTTTTGTTTCTGAATCAGCATTGTTAGTATAATATAGTAATGTCAATAATGTCAAATTGAAAATTTGTGCTGTTCATTACTTAGTACCTAATTGTGTTAGTTATCTATTTCTGTTTTATGTTATACTTCTAAATAAATTTATACAGTGGTAGGTATACACTAATGAAGAAAAACTGGACATAATATTAATTTATGGAGAGAGCGGAAAGAGCAGGAAAGCAGCCAAACCGTGAACGCTTTTGAAATAGGCCAACGCCATCAGATAAAATATTTGCAAAATTGGCAAAAAATATGAACGAAAGTGAAAGTTTTGAGAAAAAAAGAAACGTTTTTAAACCGCACGAGATGAACATACAGGCTGTCCATTTTATCAGGGCACTCGAGAATATCTCACTTAATATCGGTCGTACAAAAAAAATATTTTCGCGAAAATTGTGCCGATTTATATAACCTACAAAACGGTTTAAAGACATTTGAAATCCATGGCCTACTTTAAGAGTTATGGCGGAAAATATCGAAAATGCGAAAAACGTCTAGGAAAAATATCTCCGTTATTTGAAGAGATACGAGAAAAATTCTAAGGCGAAAATTTTTTGCAAAAAAGTGTTTCAACGAGGTTTTATGTATTTTTTTTCAAAACCGCTGTATTTTGATATTTGCTTTTCAGGCTGCTAAAAAAATTAATTTGAAACGGGCGGGAAATGGAGCCATTAAATAGAGTATTTTCCTCCCTTTTCAACGATATATCATATGCCATATATATTCATTGGTACTACGTTAGTAATTATAAAAACATTTTTTTTAAACCAATAAAAAATTTTTTAACAAGCATTATACTTGCCGTGGAGAAGTATGATTAAATAAAACGATAAAATAATTCAATAAGTTGTTCAAATCTTTGCTATAGTAAAACATTAACACAATTAAGAAGAATAAAATAAATTCGGGTACAAAAACAAATTAATAATAAAAAGAATATAGCATACACAGAACATTAATATTTATCTAATCATCAAAATAATTTTTATGATATCATATCAAATGTTCAAAGTGTCCACCGCGATTTCTTATGCACAATCGAGCGCGGCGAGGCACTGCATTTAAAACATTACTCAGCATTTCGGGGGTAACTATAATACATGCCTGTTGAATTCGAGCTTTTAGGTCCTCTACATTTTGCGGTGTCGTCGAAAACACCTTATCTTTAATATTCCCCCATAGAAAAAATCCATTGGGGTTATATCTGGATCGAATAAATCCATTGGTACCTATCCAATGTTGAGGCAAAATTTCGTCTAAATAATCTAGGCAAATCTGGGAATTGTGGGGAGGAGCTCCATCTTGTTGAAAATATTGAAAGTTGTGTCGATTCTCTAAAGGTCTAAGAATTCATTAAATTCATTTCTCAAAAAGTTTAGGTACCTTTGACCACTGAGGTGACCATCATAAAAATAAGGACCTATTAAATTGGTGCCTAAAATACCTATCCACACATTTATTGAAAAACGATTTTGAAACCCAGTCGGTCTATGCCAATGTGTATTTTCAGAAGTCCATTTGTAATGAATATTGCGATTAAAAAATCCATTATTGGAAAAGTTTTCCTCGTCGGACCAAAGTATTTTACTACATATTAATGGATCGGCACGCTTCTTTTCCAACAGCCGTCCTCCTGGGTTTGTCCCTGGCTTGTAAATTGTGAACTTTTTTGGCTTTATAATACCGGTAACCATTTTTCTTTAAAGTTTTTCTAGCACTTGTTTTATTGATATGACAAGCAATTTGAATTTCTCTTAATGATGTTTCCAATTTTTCTGTATTTTTATTTCTTACATAATTAATAACTCGATTTACCTTATTTAAATTATCAGTAACACTGCTCAACCTTGTCTTCTTCTTTGAATGAACCATTATTTTTCAGTTTCGTAGCTATTTTTCTGAACAGTTTTATTCGGATGTAGTGCTTGTGGAAATCTGTTTCTATATTCTACTTGAGCTAATCCAGAGAGAACATATTATAACGATCAATGTGAGTGAAAATCATTTTTGAAAATTCTAAATTCTTAAACGAGTGTGATTGAGTGAGTTTAAGTATTAACTGAGATGATCTGTCAAAAAATTAAATTGTCAAGTTTGTTCATAGCCAACTATTTTAAAATAATTGAAATAATAGTGAAATCATGAAATACAAACAAATGGATATTATACTTAAATTAATTGGTAAAGACATTTTAACTTTCTGAGCAAGAGTGACGCTTTTATGGAGGACGTCTATACATTGGCATAACTGCGAATACTCTTTCCATAATTGCTCCATGTTGCTTTCTTGGTTATTAATTTGTTTTTGTTACCTGAATTTACTTTATTCTTCTTAATCGTGTTAATATTTTATTATAGCAAAGATTTGAACAACTTATTGAATTATTTTATCGTTTTATTTAATCATACTTCTCCACGGCAAGTATAATGCTTGTTAAAAAAATGTATTGGTTAAAAAAAAATGTTTTTATAATTACTAACGTAGTACCAATGAATAAATATGGCATGTGATATATCGTTGAAAAGGGAGGAAAATATTCTATTTAATCGCGCCATTTCCCGCCCGTTTCAAATTAATTTTTTTAACAGCCTGAAAAGTAAATATCAAGATATAGCGGTTTTGAAAAAAAAAATAGATAAAACCTCGTTGAAACACTCTGTTTTTGCAAAAAATTTTCGCCTTAGAATTTTTCTTGTATCTCTTCAAATAACGGAGATATTTTTCCTAGACGTTTTTCGCATTTTAGATGTTTTCCGCCGTAACTCTTAAAGTAGGCCATGGATTTGAAATGTCTTTAAACCATTTTGTAGGTTATATAAATAGGCACAATTTTCATAAAAATAATTTTTTTGTACGACCGATATTAAGTGAGATATTCTCGAGTGCCCTGATAAAATGGACAGCCTTGTATAGTTGCAGTTTTAGCCCGTGTTTTTGTTGGGTTTTTGTAGACCCGCATATTTCCATTCGTCTATTAGCGACAGAAACTGATGTTTCATATTCTTCGATACAAAGAATACTGAATGACAATAAACTGTGATCATATAAAATACATTTACATCAGGGTTTGGTTCCTAGAGATTACGAGAGCTCTAAATTTTGTAGCATGGTTGGCAGTTGCTCAAGAAATGACTATCTTAGATCGCATCATGTGGTCAGATGGATCCCGTTTCCATAATAATGGAATAGTCAATCGTCATAACTGCCATTATTGGTCTCAGGGTATCCTCACTGGCCTAGAGAAAGTAATTCCAAAATATCTGGGGAATTAATCTATGGTACGGAATTTTTAATAGACGGGACAGGTTATAGGACCCAAGTTTTACGAAGGCACACTTATTGGAGAAAGATATCTACAGTTATTAAGAGAAGAATTGTTAAATTTCATAGAAGACGTTCCATTATATTAGACATAACATGATATTAAAGCAAGATGGGGCACCGCCACATATGCTATAACTGTAACAATTTATTTAAATACAACTTACCCAGGTAGATGGATCGAAAATCATAATGAGGGAGTTAAGTGGCCTGCCAGATCTCCGGATCTTGCACCGTTGGATTTTTTCCTTTAGCCCTATCTAAAAGAAAGAGTTTACTTTACACCTCTAAATGACGTTGAAGATCTTAAAAATAGAGTACATGTTGAATGTCGCAGAATAAATGTTGAAGTTCTTCAACATGTATGTAGATATCCAAGGCGTGATAAACGCAGGACAATTATGTTTAGAAGCTAACGGAGGTCACTTCGAACATATGAAGTAATATATAATGTTTTTATTTTTTAATTGTTAGTTTTAGTTAGTTTCCTTAGTAATTTTTTATTGATAATTGTTATTTATTTTTAATTGTTATTTAAATTAATTAACTAAAGATAAGATCTAATTGTTTGTTTTTATAAAAATGAATTACATAATTATTTAAAAACAAAACTTTCTTTAGTTAAAACATCAAACTGTTTCGAAATTTTTACTTCTCATCAGTGCCGTATACGATCCTCGATAAAATCCCTCTCTTTCTAGGGCGGCATTCGCCTAAATGATACTAGTTACATTGCTTACCATTGTCAAATTTCCATGGCCAACTATGCTGATTCAGAAACAAAATCTTTGAATGTAGTTTTATCATATTTTATTAATTTTCTTGAACAATTCTTATGGAAGTGTATACTTTTTACACAGTTGTATGCAGAAATAAAATCTCTACAATAATCGGCAAAAAAGTATAGCATAGGTACGGTCGTGAGCAGAAAAAAATAGGACAAGTCTTATAACGGTATTTTGCTAAAATCTATTTGTGTACATCTAACTTTAATTTTTGTGACACTGTCAGTTATTTGTCATAATTTATTGCAAGTGTGTAAAAAAATAATATGCCTCATATAAGCGATTTAGTTAAATCTGGAGTTATTGCTAAAGCAGAAGATGGATGGTCAATGAGACAAATTGCACTGCGTTATAATATTGACAAAAATTCGGTGTGTAACATTTTAAGAAATTGGAGAATAAACGGTACGATTAGTAGACATCCTGGATGAGGGCGACGAAGGATATCAACTCAACAACAAGATTTGCAATTGGTAAATGCTTTAGTTTAGTAGAAAATCAGTTATTTAGGCTGCTGAAGAAACGAATTTTCCTGGATCGAATAGTACTGGTCGCCGGCGAGTAAGAGAATCGGAGCTACGCTGCCATGCAGCAGCACAGAAATACTTACTTAAAGCTGAACATAAAGGAGCTCGAGTAGGATTTGCGCTTGAATGTTTAGCGCATGATGTAAATTTTTGGAACAATGTAATCTTTACAGACGAAAAAACTTTCCAGTCAACACACAGCGGTCGTATTCGTGTTTACCGCCCTCCGAATAGTCGATTCAATGAGAAATATATATCGAACAATGATAAAAGTGGTAGATTTTCCGTCAATATGTGGGCTTTGATATCGGCACGTGGTCCTGGTGTTTTGTGGCATATTGAGGAACGATTTAATAGTGAAACGTATATTAGGATTTTAGACAATATTATGCCCCCTTCTGTGTCACAATTATTTCCTAATTTCATATTTCAACAAGACAATTGTTCCGTTCATACTGCTCATGCCGTAACTAACTTGTTTCAAGATAACAACATCAATGTTCTTAACTGGCCCAGTCATAGTCCAGATCTTAACCCTGTGGAAAAGTATGGGGACTATTCTTAAGAAGTATCCCAAAACGAAATGTGAGACCACGGAATGCCGAAGAATTATTGGAAAGAGTAAAGAATGCATGGGAAAATATTATTAGTAATGATTATTGTATAAGGTTATTTAATTCTATGCCAAACAGACTTATAGAAGTTATAAATAGAAATGGTGCAATAACGAAACATTAATAGTTAGTTTCTTGTTAAGTAGGATATCCTTTATCCTTTGATCCAAGATTTCTACTAATCGTACCGTTTATTCTCCACTTTCTTAAAATGTTACACACCAAATTTTTGTTAATGTTATAACGCAGTGCAATTTGTCTCATTAACCATCCATTATTTACTATATCAATAACTACAGCATTAAAATAAGAATTAAATTAAAAGTGATATCTGTTTTATTTCGGCTACTCATTACATATTCAAATAGAGACAGATTTACATTGGAAAAAGTTTTTCTATTTTCTCTGCTCACGACAATACCATTTAAAAAACATGTTTACTATCGCTACTTTGGCATACCTATGTGATGGCAGAGAAGATCATTTGATACAGCTTGACAAGCGATTTACAAACATATATGATTTGTTGTAGTTTATTGTTGAAATAGATACAGGGGCGCGAATACCAAGCGAAATCACCCGATATAAGAGCCTTTACACGCGTCACTGACTAGCTACTGGCAGTAGGTCCTAACATTGATGGTAGGCATACCTTTCACAAATATTGAAACAATGGGTATCTATTGTTTTGTTAGATAGTTATCCTTTGGTTACGAGCTAACCTTGCATTGACAAACCGGCCCTTAGTTGTACGTGACAAGACTTATAAAACCTAGTAAACAGCGAAATAGAAATATCGAATAGTTCTGTGCACAAAAAAATTAATTTACATTAAAAGTAGTGAAAGAAAAAGATTTTTACCCAATAACAACAATATTAGAACTGTGGTTGAAAAAAGTTAATCAGAACAACAGCAGCGGCCATAGAAATTGCTTGCTTTATTTCAGTAAGATAAACGCATATGACGTCAGATGCTTGCAAGCTCGGGAGGCGCCAGATCACAGCGTATATTGCATTGCGAGCATGTGACGTCACTCGCGCCAAGGGAGCGTCTTCTACCTCGACGCGTTGAGGTAATTTCTATTACAAATAACGCCGAAAAACCCCCATAACACCCATAAATCTAACATTTTCAATTAAAAACTAAATTTTATGGACAGACCTATTGTTATGATGAAAGCTGTATAAGTAGCTTTTGTAACACTATATTTTAAGGGCAGATGAACATTTCCGTATGCCTATAAAATCGTTTAATGAGATGCTGGGTCAGTATTTAACCTTATTGCAACCCTGTCTAAAGTATTGGTACGGACAGTCAGCCTCATGTGAAATAGTTTATATGACTTATGGCTCCCAGCAATGCTGACTGTACGCTGTACACCTGGAGCTACATTCTGATGACGGAACTGACCAATCAGTTAACCAACATAAGGATGACATGCGAACTGACCCATTAAGGACCGGTTTGTCAACGCAGGACTAACGCTATCTAGACGATAATATCCATTGCTTCGCTGATCACTTATCCTCTAGTTATGAGTTAACCTTGCATTGATAAACCCACCCTAAGTCGCACTTGGATCATGGTAGACAACATAATTTTTAATTATCTTCAGCTTTGAAAATAAATCCTCGACACTTGTATAGTCCAAGTAAGAACTTCCCTGCACTCAAAAAACGCAACAAAAACTTTACGACATAATTATTATCGCCGCGGGCCATGCGGCATGCCGAGAAAGATCAACTTTACGGCCTTGATACGCAAATAACTATTTTATTCTAACAAGCTTCGAATTATTTAAAGGTCTAGGTATGACAAAGATTTTCAAGTTCACTTTACAACCTTAAAGAAAACATTTCAATATGAATTTTTACCAATTTTCACAAGCATACAACAATTAGCCGAATTGGTATTAGTAACTTACTACTTTACCAACATGCTCGAGTGTGTATAGGGGTTTAAGACATTCTATGTACAATCCATGTGCGGTTTCGTAATGCTAAAACAATTAGTGATATTATGATATTATGCTGTAATAATAATTTACATAAATGCTTTACGCCGATGAAGCATTTTTTGAGGAATTACGCTATAGTTACCAAAATGCATGTTAAAGATCTTTGGAAAATTATCCAATGCCAAGGAAAAATTTTGGTAACCCAGGTATTTACTTACTCATTAACACCTCCACACTAATTAATTCAAATTCTTACACTGAATAAATAAGCAGATACAGACGTGTACTGTCACTTAATAATTTTATACATATGAAAGGCTAATTTAACGATCAGACTCATAACTTATAAGAAGTCGTTTCATAAGAATTATGTAACCACACGTCTTAATAGACTTTATGATTAAGGATTGATCACAACTTTGGTATTAAAAATTGCGTTTTATCCTCAACAAAAATTAATGAGAATTTTTTAGACTCTAATGATATACGTACCCACCTAAACTCTATATCTTGTCATTACAATTCAAATGATTATTTTCATTTATTGTTAGTATACATACGTTTCGCTGTATATGACATTTATTTACTGGAACAGATTTCATATTTTTGGTATATACCATTATCTCAATTATATTTTTGTTAATAGATAAGTACCTCAGGTATTGAACAAATATAAGTGCTTCTGTATAGATCTCGGTATAGATGAACAATGTGTGAAAGGTTGTTGCGCATGCAGAAATATTAATATAACTATAAAATTTTCTTAAAAATGATAGAATGCCAACCGAGAAATACCTCAGATGTTGGACAAACACGTACTTCTGTGTGGATGAATAGTTTGTAAAAGATTATTATTATTGTCTATAAACATTGGTATATCAGATGATCATTGCAAGATATTTTATAAAATAAGAAATTTTTTTTAAATTGATAGAAGATATAGATTGACCTACAGTTTCACCTGACCTAAGTATAACTATTTTATGTTGAGATAAATTGGTATATCGAAACCTTAGATGTAATTTCTCAGTCATGTGCATTGTTGTGGTTTCCTCAGCTTATTATATTTGTAAAGCATTTTTCATATTTTCTAACGTACAAAAAAGTTATTAATAATATATTTGACCTCGTCTGCGATACAAATTAACATAATTTTATGATAGAATTACTTTCTGCTCAAAATAATTGTGTGTATATTTCAGTAATTTGTATTCTATTTTCGTCTCAAGGTAATTCAAATGAAGCCATTTACGTAGAAAAGGTGATTTTGCAAATACCTTGGTTCGTTCAGAAATTAAAGGAGATGGCAATATGTCTTTAGTTGGAATTCGTTCTGTATGTTATAATATACATAGCTTTAATACAGGTCATCAAACTTGACTACTAGAAAGTTAATTTTTAGCGTAACTTTACACCTCTGGTATACATTAACGTCGATAATTTTCTAGATATGACGACATTCTAAGAGGAAAATATGTATTAGGTATATGCGGAGTATATACAGGGGTAAAATGAAATTTGATTAGTTTTTCCAAAAGTTTTTTTTTGATTCGAGTCTAAATGTCAAAACGAACATTTAAGTAAATTTTCTTAAGAATTTATTCATGGCTTAATTCTCTATTGATTTTTTTTTGTTGCAGAATAGGACATTTTTTCGTTAATGAAATTATCTCGTGTTCTAGTGATCGAACTACGAAAAAAGTATAGAGCTGTTCTTAATAAAATTTTGAACAAAATTAACGTCAAAAATGGCCTTAATTATATTACAAAAAAATTGCAAATGTTGGAAAATTTTTACAAAATTAAAAAAGATTATATGTCTAATAGAACAACATTTCCGTACCAAATATTAATTCCTTTTCATCATTAGAATGCCTAAAAAATAATAATAAAAATAAAAGTAGATTGATTTTTGGTGAATTTAACCGTTCTCAACTCCTCTCAAATGAAAGAATTAGGTTTTAAAAAATTTATGTAGTCTGTTGTCTGGGGTCACATCTAGAGCCCAAATTACTGGATTAATATTGCTTAAATCTTGCGTATAGTTCAAGTAGTAAGTTCTCGATACGTAAAAAACACAACAAAAACTTTACGACCTCATTAAAATGCCATTAGTCTTTGTACTACCTCGACCGCAAAACATCTCGCTTACCCTTATAGGTTTTTAATGTGCATCGAGTCGTTTGATGTAGGCATGCCGGCGTGGCCCGCGCCGATAATAATTATGTCGTAAAGTTTTTGTTGCGTTCCTTATGTCTCGGGAAGTCCTTACCTGAACTATACATATTCAGAGCTCAAGCAGCCACATTTCGGGACAAAATTGAAAAATCGGTCCTAGGTTAAATGTGGAGGGAGTTAATCTATAAACACCAGTAAACAAAATATTTAAATAAAAAAAAATTAAAATAAGAGAAAATTGCTTTTGGGCACATCCACCGATTCCTTAGAACATCCGCTATTTTATGGTAGTAGTCTACCATTATGGTTCCATTTGAAAAAATTAAGTTTTGGTAAGAAAACTGTTCAGGCTAAATTTGATGGCCCACAAAATACACATTCTCAAATTTTTATGCTCGATTTGATTTTTTGACATCACACCGGTCCATTACAAGCATTTATTTTCTGGTCATGGCACTCTAGATGTACTAACAAATTTCGAGTCAAATTTTTTTCATTGAGTCGAAATGTCACTTATGGGGCATCACCGTACTCAGAATTTTTTAAGGATTCCAAAAATATAATAATATATAAGATGTTCCATTTTAAAATCAAAAGTTGGGGTCATTTCCGGTGAAACCGGAAGTGGGAAACAATGACAGTTATGCCACAAAGTGTCTTCTTGGTCATATAATACATCTACCAAGTTTCATCTGATAGGTATTCTTAAACATAAGAAAAAAAGGGGGATCTACCATGGTCCGTTGACACCCTGTATACTACGTATATGGGAAAGTGAAAAATCTGTAAACGGTGGAATAATAGGTCCCAATTATTTTATGAACGAATCACATAAATGTCCAAATTATACTTCTCGACAATACAATAGTCGTTTACAAAAACTTTTGTGGCAATTCACTTGGATTTTTATTAGCCGAATTTCGTGTTGAATTTTGAATAAGCCATTCGGAAATGCAGATTTGTTGTATTTGTGTTACACCACCCTTCAAATTACTACTAATAAAAATCCAGTGGTGGCATATGTGGGGATAGGGATGGCCAGTGAATTTGTTCCAAACCAGTTTATCATAGAAATTTTTGATTAAAATCGATATGGTGTAGTACTTCACGTTGATGCTGACAGATGTCATTGGTATTATTATTGCCTATAAAAATAATGATTATGTTGTTTACTATTAATTAACTTACTAGGAATGATTTAAATCAGAAATGACAGATTTTCTTGCCCGATGAGTCTCTTCGCAGCCCAGTACATAGAGTTGTCTATTTATTTCACAAGTTAGCGAAAAAGTATCTTCGTCTGTGAAGTCTACGATGTTTAAATAGTTATTTATGTACCAAGTGCATTATAGGGATGATAGCTCCCGGAGGGTGACAATCCAAACCGAGAGAATGTGACTGAGGGATAGATGTTGTCCGATGGGCGTTATGGTCTAATAAGGGTCGTGATGCATACAAAATTTTATGTTTCACGAAAAATTGATTTTTTTTAATGAATAAAGCAAAGGATTATTGTATTTTTTCATTCAGTTGTTGATATTTTCACGTTTGTTGATAGTGTTAGAATGTAGTTCAATGTTGCTCTGCGTTGTATGATTAGGCATAGATAATTGTTTTACAAAACAAAAGGAAAAATATGGATTTTCCTGAATATATATTCGAGAAAATGCAGCAAAATCCACAGAAAATTTATTGCCGGTTAAACCCAGACTATTGTACAAGTAATATGAAATATTATGTATTCAATGGAAATTGCAATATAAAATAACTAGCATAAATGAGACTTGGTATTAAGTTTTAATTTTTATTAATAAAGCTCCGGATGGGATTTACTTTTTATACAAGGTGGTCCAAAATTCCCTCTCGAACTTGTACATATAAACTAGTTCTGGTGATAGGTATTTTTGGAGGATAAACGAGAGGAGATGAGCTGTAATAACTGTAAACAATATACAGGATGTCCCACGACGAACTGCGGCGATCGATATCTCGAAAAGTAGACATCGGAAAATTTTGAAAATTTGGTAGTAAACTAATGTCGATGGGAGCAACTCCGCTAAAATATTTTAAAGATGGTGGCACTTCCGGTTATACCGGAAATCGACATCCTATATATTATTACATTTTTGGATTGTACGCAAAATTCTAGGCCGATTTTGTGTATCATGACCTATACCTAGGTCTCTCCGTTTTTGAGATATTTCAATTTTTATGTCAAAAATGACGTTTGCGGGCCCTAAAAGAATTATCAATTTTTCCTGTAAGGAAGCCTTTATTATCTAATTTGGGTTCGATTCTTTGTTGAAAAAGACCTACTTTAATAGAGTTATTATAATATTTTGAGATGTATTAATACAGAGTGTTCAAAAAATAAGAATAAAGATGAAATTGAGAAAACTGTCAAAAATCAATTTTTTCAAATGGAAACCCCCAATTTTTATAATCTTATCTTATTCGCCATTAAAAATAAGGGTAAGTTTGTATATGGACGTCTATTCCGAAAATTTTTAGTTTTCGAGATATTCCCAATTCAATAATTCTATATGGGTATTTGGTTATGGATATTAAGTTAAATTACTCTTAGCTGGCTATGACGGCGTTGAGTGCTAAACAAATGTATGTAGCTGTCACTTACCATTTGACAAATATCAATTATCATGCCGGGGCGCTTAAATTATACGCACGAGGGTTACTTAAATTTGTTTATAATCTATGGAGAATGTAACAAAGTTTTATCAAGAACGTGTGAAATATTTGCTAATAGCTATCCAGATAAACAAAAACCGTCTCCGAGTAGTATTAAACGAATAATGGAGAATTTCAAAAATTTTGGCACCGTTAAGGCAACAGTTCATAAAATAAAACCAATTGTCGATGATGAAAATATCTAAGTTGCTATTTCGGGATATTTTGCGGCATATCCTATGACATCCTTAAAACAAGTGGCCTTACAAACAGGAATCTGCAAGAACTCTATTCATAGAATTCTTTTGAAACACAAATTCCATCCCCATTCCATGTCTATGGTTCAACACCCAAAGGACACCGATTTGACCAGAAGAGTTCACTTTTGCGAATTTATTTTAACAATGTTACAAGGCGACTTCCGATTTTTGGACAACATAATTTAGACTGACGAGGCAAAATTTACGAAATTTACGTCTTTTCAACAGACATAATTCCCACTTTTGGTGTGATTCAAATTCCCATGCCGTGAGATTGCGAAATTATCAAGAAACCTGACAATTTAATGTGTACTGTGCTGTGAGAAATGATGGAGTCGTAAAATTTAATTTTTATGAAGAAAACTTAAATGGTAATGAATTAATACTTAAATAGTTTCTGTTTTTCAAATTACGTATCAACTTTCTTTTAGGTGAAAGATATTTGAATATATTACAAGATTTAGATAATGAATATTTAAACAATTTTCCGCTAGCTGAACATAGGCAAATATTTTACCAACACGATGGCGCGCCACCACACAGCAGCTTCATAGTTAACAACTTCTTGGAAGAAACTTTTTACGATAAGTGGATTGCTAACAATGGACCTTTTCTGTGGCCTCCCCGTTCTCCTGATCTGTCTGTCTTAGACTATTTTATATGGGGAACAATAAAAGATATGGTTTATTTTAATCCAGTCACAACAATTGAAGATTGTCAGGCAAGAGTAAGGAATGCTTTTGAAGGATTATCTCCAGGTTCTATTAGAGCGTCCACCCGTGACGAACTAATCAAGAGGTGCGAAAAATGTTTGGAAGTTCAGGGTGGACACTTTAAACACTTAAAATAAAATATTTTCCTAAGTATAAGTAGTTATACTGTTAGTATTTTATGTAAGAACTTTTTGTATCTAAGTTACATTTGTTTAATTATTTTATGAACTGTTGCAGTGCCAAATTTTTTGAAATTCTCCATTATTCATTAAATACTGTTCGGAGATGGTTTTCGTTTCTCTGGATATCTATTAGCAAATATTTCACATGTTTTTGATAAAACTTTGTAACATTCTCCATAGATTATAAACAAATTTAAGTAATCCTCGTGTGCATAATTTAAGCGCCCCAGCATGATAATTAATACTAGTCAATTGATAAGTGACAGCTACATACATTTGTTTAGCACTCAACGCCGTCATAGCCAACTAACAGTAATTGAACTTAAAATCCATAGCAAAATCCCCATATAGAAATATTGAATTGGGAATATCTCGAAAACTAAAAATTTTCGGAATAGACATCCATATACAAACTTACCCTTATTTTTAACGGCCAATAAGATGAGATTATAAAAATTGGGGGTTTCCATTTGAAAAAATTGATTTTTGACAGTTTTCTCAATTTCATCTTTATTCTTATTTTTTGAACACACTGTATTAATACATCTCAAAATATTATAATAACTCTATTAAAGTAGGTCTTTCTCAACAAAGAATCGAACCCAAATTAGATAATAAAGGCTTCCTTATAGGAAATATTGATAATTCTTTTAGGGCCCGCAAACGTCACTTTTGACATAAAAATTGAAATATCTCAAAAACGGAGAGACCTAGGTATAGGTCATGATACACAAAATCGGCCTAGAATTTTGCGTACAATCCAAAAATGTAATAATATATAGGGTGTCCTATTTAAAATAAGCAAATTGGTATCGACTTCCGGTATAACCGGAAGTGCCACCATCTTTAAAATATTTTAGCGGAGTTGCCCCCATCGACATTAGTTTACTACCAAATTTTCAGAATTTTCCTATGTCTACTTTTCGAGATATCGATCGCCGCAGTTCGTCGTGGGACACCCTGTAGAAGATAAGCGTATAGTTCAAGTAGAAATAAACTGAGACAGAAAAAACGTAACAAAAACTTTACGACCTCATTAAAATACCATTACTCTTTGTGCTACCTCGACCGACCCTCGACCGCAAAGCATCTCGCTCGTTTTTAATGTGCGGCAAGTCGTTTGATAGTTTGATGTTAGGCATGCCGTCGGTGGCCCGCGGCGATAATAATGATATCGTAAAGTTTTTGTTTCGTTTTTTTTGTCTCAGGAAGTCCTTACTTGGACTATACCTGGTTTATTCGTTAAAATACCACTGGCACGTCAAGAGGATTTACTGTTGTGGAGGAAGAAAATAGATGCTTTGAAACTGATCACTAAATATGTATTAAAATCATAAATAATGAAACGAAAAGTTTTCACTACGTACCGATATAGTCGATGAGTTGTCCAAACTGTTGGCGATACCATACTATAAAGTGTACCAGCAATAACTGCAAAATACTTAAAATTAGGAAATGTCAATGAATGTACTGGGCATTATTTGAGAGCAGTTTCGGTAACCTTTTGGATTGAGACTCTAAAATGCATGGGAAATGGAAAAGTGGCAGAAGGATATACAGAAATCGTTTCTTCTAAGAACCAGTGTCTCTTCTATGATAGTATAGATTCAGTTACTTCGTCAGATAAACGTGAATCCTCTTTACAACCATGTTAAAGTACTTTCGGACAAATAATTTTTTAGGTTTTCCCACATCCATAGTGCCACAAAAAAAAATCAGGAATATTCGAAAATTGTACTTTTAATTTTCTTAAAGATTGTTAAAAAATACTTCGTTGCTCATAATTTCCTTCTATAACATGTTTCGTTTTTTAGTCAACAAGGTGCTATGAGCCATAACGCCAGTTTATTGTACCCTAGAGTATAATGAGTATCTTATGGTATCCGTATCCAAGTTATAATATACAAATGGAAAAGAAAAATATTTTCAAGAGCATTGTTGGCAATAATTTAAACTTTATTATTATAGTTACTAGATATGGTAATTTACCTGAACCTCAATTTCAATTTCTCAGCCTTGAAAATGTAATTGAAATTTTATAACTAGATTTTTCGTTTCTAAAATATTATTTTTTGACAAAAACCTTTTTGGGCCGTTGAAAAAAAAAACATTATTTTTTGCTAGTATATAAATTCAGATTCAGTTGTAGGAAATATAAATATTTGTTCTAAGAGCAAGCAAATTGATTATCTGTGCACATTACACATACGCGCGTTCTAAAATTTATAATTATCTATCTATACTATATCCTATCAAATTAATTTTGTCTAACAAAATAATTATTATTAAATAGATCCGTTGAAACCGCAATAAATTAATATCCAGACACTAAATTAGATAAATTGGGTTAATAATCTTGTAGATATTTCCCCGAGATTTAGGCAGGTCATACGGACTGTTTGTATCGGCTAAACAAGGGATAAACGACCCCTGCAGGACACTTGTCGACCAGTGGGGGATTTTATAAGCGGCAATGGAGATATTCACTTTGGGTTTGATGGGCAGCTGTAGCTACCGAAACTGGCCGTCCCGGTCATTCCAGTGCCGATCTTTTAGCCAACTGTCTCTCAAAAATTATCAAATTAATGATTTTATAAACACGTTGATCAGCGGAGTACTGTCACGCGGTTCATTTAAATTTTTACTTTACAAAATGGTACTGGTATAATTAACAGCATTAATGCAGATAAGATAAAATAGAGCCCTGTTGTATTTTTATTACGATACCCTGACAATCATAGAAGGCATTAAAAATTGTTTCTAAAGATATATAGGATGAACGTTCTGCACAAGAATGTTAACTTATTAAGGCCTAAAATTCAGAAAAATATATGACGTCATACTAATCCTTTTCATGAGTCTGAAGCAATAGAAGAAAAAGTTCTGAATATACAATTTATTACAGATAGGATATTTACAGACGAATGAATATTAAAACATGCATTATTAAATCATTGTCAAATTTTACTAAAGTGTTTGAGATAATTCTGTATGATCGTATTACTTGACAGTCGGTAATAGGATATCACTATATCAACATGGATTTATAAACCACCGTTCTACAGTAACCAGCCTGTCAGTTATTACACAGTTTGTTTCCAAATTGATGAGTCCGGGCAGGTAGATGTGATCTATACCGATTTCTCGAAGGCGTTTGATCGCAGATCATGACATCTTGATCAGTAAACTAGGTATCTGGGAATTAAGTGATTTTCTACTATTATTTATACAGTCATATCTTTCTAACCGTAAACAGTTAGTTTCATATAACGGTTTCAACTCTGAGCTAATTATAGCTACATCAGATGTCCCGCAAGACTCCAACCTGAGGCCACTTCTGTTTTTGCTCTTTATTGATGATATAACTTCAGTCATCAGTAAGAGCGGTAGGCTATTATGCGGATGATTTTAAGCTACGTAATGAGAGTAACCTGTTTTGATGATAGTATGTTACTGCAGAATGATATTAATAGAGTTCATGATTTGTGTATGAGTAACAGGTTATACCTTAATGTTTCCAAATATAACTTATTGACGTTTAGCAACAAGCATTTAATATTAGATACGATTACTCCATTGACGGAAGGTTGTTATCTAAAATAGGTTTCACTAAGGATCTTGGTGCCGTAATTCTATGGTTAACTGTAATTTATTGGACACATTAATTTAAAAGTCAAAGATGCTACTGAAATGCTTGGCTTCATAATTAGAAGCTACAAATCGTTTACCAACATCAGAGCACTAAAAATCTTTGTCCAGTCCTCTGGTAATATCTTATTTGGTTTAGTTCGTTGCTTATGATTAGTTCTACACCCTTTGATTAGTTTCCAGGCGTCCTTACTCCTTGCAGTACTCAAATATCTGTCTACATTGTCACATGCCTTGTTCCACATCTCATTCTTTGCTTGATTTACCGCTATTTTAGCTTCTCTGTTCAGCGTACGGTATCGTTGCCAGTCGCCGTCATCGTTGGTGGTCAGTTGTCGTTTAATGTACTAGTATATTTGTTTCCATGGTTTCCATTCATTCAATCAAAATTGAAGATCAAACTGCATGCGGACTTCGTCCGACTTTGTAAAAAAGTTGAGAATGCGAGTTTTTCTCTCGATACGCAGGATTTACATTAGATTGTGAACAGTATCCATAAGTTCGCAGTAGGCTGGATTTGCAAGTGACATTAGAATTGAACAACTCAAAAGATAAACCTTCTGGGTTTCTAGGACTACAGCAAAATTGAAAAATATCACTACTAAAATTAACATATCGAGATGTCTTCGTTTTATATGCGACATGTATATTATTTTTTCAAATGCGATTGTTTGCTCTGAAATTATTTTTTTATACCATATCTTCAGAAGCCAGTAACTGAATATGCTCTATTGCAATTTTCTGAAACAGCAAGATCAACTTCTAATTAATTTAGAAGTTCCATAAGGCCAATTTATTCAATTTTAACTTAACCTAGACGAAACTAAAAATAGGTTCCATTACCACTATGTCATTGTTTCATAGATGTTGCTTTAGCTTGTATTATAATATCAATTACCTCATCGATGTTTACTTTGTTATTATAAATGCATCAATATACTTCATCATATATACTGTAAATTTGTTGGTTTAAAGAAAGCTACCAAAAGATAAACCATGTTGTTTACCGTTTTGAAAATCATGAAATGTATCAAGGCACAAAGAATGTTAGATTTAGATACTATAGGGAAGACACAATTAGCATATATGGGAATAATTAATGTAAATAAACAATTGACAAAGCCACATTACAACGCAGATAATTAATATTATGTAAAGTGAAAATAGGCGTAAATACTTTCCTCTAGTGTTTGCTCTCAACTAATTCATAACAACACGGATTGTGAAGAATTATTATCGTAACTAAATTTCAATGTCCTCAGAGCAACTTCGAGGAATAATTTAACTTTCTACCTCACGACACATCATACAAATAAACTGTTGTATTCTCTTTTTCATACAACCTGTAAAAATTGGAATATATTCGGCGATTATCTAGATATTTTCAAATTGACTTAAAAAAATTGTTGTTCCTTATAATTTCAGTCTTTACTTCTTTTGTATACATTCACTTTTAATATCTAGATACTAATATGTATCTTTTTTTATAGCTTTATATATTTAAATTTTAAAAAATCTTTATTATTATAGTAAACACCCCAAGCGTAGGTCTAATAATTGCAACACGGATTGTCACTAACCTCTGATTTATTGATCACTAAATTTTTTACAATAATTTGTCCTCACAAGAACACACTAATTATAACTTTTATCTACTATAGACTTACTACTATAATTCACAACTTGTTACTGTTCTTGTGTTCGTTATCTTATCTGATCACTTGGCTCATTTCAGAATTATACTGTTCGATGCGCTGGTCCCGCTTCGTATATACTCCGTAGCGCTTATTCTCGATTCATCCATTTTACTCTGGGTTGTTCCGGACGAATTCCCTTCTAGTGCACTCTATGAGGAAGCGTCATCTCTGGCCCGACTACCGAATCCTCATACCATGCCTAGCTTCTTCCTATTAGGAGATTAACCTTCTCTTCGAAGGAGGGCGTGGGCGTACACATAACATTATCTTATTAGTTATTCATGTATCATTGCTTACCTTCCTCTGTTGGGCATCTCTCTGTTCTGATTATGTATCATTGTTCATCCCGGTTTCATTATATTGAAAATATTATTATTACATGCATCGGTAAAAAGAGTACTTTCTCCCTCTACTTCTTGGAATGACTTCTTGTAACATATCAGGTTAACTTACCGAATCGAAACTAAATATACTAAATATTTAATAAATAACTAAATATTTCCCTGTTTGTACCATCATTGAACTCCACACATTTTTATGAACTCTCTAAATGTAATAATTTCTTCCCTTTGACCTTAGCTCAGCTCCTTTATTGTATTTTTCTGTATAATCTCCCCGGTACAATACGCTTTCTTGCACTTTTATTTTTGTTAGCACTTTTAATATCAAGTTTTCTAGCAATTTACGTCTATGGATTGGTATAGATAAAGATACATTGACACATAACAAGATACTTTTTTTCTACATTAATTTCAATTAAGCGACCACTGTTCTCTATTGTGTATCAATTTCTCAAGTATTTTTCCAATTTTATTCGAAATGTAAGTATGTTCTTGGTCCAAATAGTTACTTGCTGATACTTTTGGGGTGTCTGTAGTTGGCGAATTGAAATGTTGTTCACGACCAATTACCGTCAAATAATTCTTAAATCGAAGTTTTGTCATATCAAAAATATCCACAGAAAAATGTCTTAATAATAATTGGGAATTTAAATAGGCGCCAGCCTACAGTCATTTTTCTTTTACGTAAACTCTGACAATTGTCGTCGTTCTGCTTTGATACATAATTTTCACGATTTTCGGTTTGAACAGAGGGCTTTAACCTATCTGTGCTGATATTTTTACATTCTTGATCAAATATCCAACATTATGAAGACTTTTTTACAATGTTATGTTTTCTTATTTATTTAATATTTTATATATATATATATTTATTTTAATAAGTTTTTTAACTTATTTAACAATGCCATATATATTTCCATATCCCCACATCAGCATGGATTGATATTTGGATGCTCTAGATGAGGACAATCAGGAAGATGTTTATCCCATTTCTTTCAAGCTTTTGACTGCCCCAACCACTATTCGTTGCCATTAAAATTCATTTTAAATTGTTCAAAGATACAAGATAATTTGGTTAATTTAAATGACTGGTGTATAAAAACTCATTTAATTTTATCAGTAAATGCAATATTATGTTCCATCCTTATAATAAAATTATGGAATTATTTGACTCTATAAGCTTGACAATATCGTTCTGAATAGAGGCACCCAACTTAAACCCTTGGTCTCCTTTTGACTGCAAATTGTCATTTGAAGAACATATATATTTGTTTAACCACTGTGTCGGTGTATAAGATTTTGGAAGTTGTATTGTGTAATGCTAGGGAATTAATGACATTTAAATTATATATATTCTTTACATTGCTGCAATCCGCTGCAAACTGAAATACGCTTCGGTAGTTTGGAGTTCTTCATATATAGCGTAATAAGAGAAAATGAGCGTGGATACCTCAGTTTCCACTTACAATTAGTTGTTACAGATGAAATTTATTCTTTCCGTGTGTATTACAGAATGCGTTATGCAGTTGTATCAAAGATCTTCGTATGCTTAGAGTAAATTTGAGTTCCAATCCAATACCTGCAGCCTGTACCAACTTGGTCACACTTTTATCAAATATTGAAAATTGTCATATGCATGAAAAAGCTAAAGTAGAGGAAGTTAGCCGTAGGTCGGTCTCCCCCCACCACTGACCTTGACCTTGACCGTGCACCTGTGGTCCGTTCCTTCAAGGCCACGGTGGCATCGTAGGTTCGCATAGCATATACCGTGACCTTGACCTTGGACGGCCGCAGTGCGTTTCGACTTCAAGGGCGCAGTGTTGCTGTTACCCAGAACGATCACTTGCGGTGACCTTGGCCTTGGCTAACACTATTAGAGAATGCAAGGACGGAGCTTCCTCCTTGCCACGCAACTTGACCTCTAAAATTACATTAGTTCAATACGTACACAGTAAAATGTGGTGGGGTTCTATATTTTGTGACGTAGTATACTTTTTCTATAAAAAAAGCACGGACTATTAGAACAAAATCATATTTAGTCTGGTTCACCTACAGTTAATAAGTGAGCATAGTGTTGTGATCTGAAATATTTTAAGTAAGCAAAGTTCTGTAATATTTCTTGGTTAGTAATTCTTTCACTGTACTCAACTACTTAAATATGACTACCAATATCGATTTATTAGCCCTTAATGAACTTATTATTAAAGATACTGAAGTTTTAGACCAAAAACCTATTTCATCGTTAATTTTAAATAAGGTTTACGCCATTAAAAAAATGTTAATGCTTAATACACGTTTTGGAAAATCGATATTAGTACATTTATTTGATGAAAGTACAAGTACTACCTTTAAATCATTTTTGCCTAAACGTATTGCTGAACTATTAAATATAACTTTTATAGAAGAAATAAATTCGTCTAGTGGTAAATATGCGTTGATTTATTTAGGAGAGAATTCACCCATTTATACCGGTGCTAAATCAAGGTCACTAATAAAATTCGAAATTATTGCGTGATTTAAACTATTTAAAATATTTGTATACTTTAAATTATCAGACCAATAAATAAGGTATAGTGAAAGTATAACTTAGACTGAAATATTATAAATACACTACAATAGTAGTAGAGATGTAAGTAGTTTTATCATATATTTGATAACTTGTTCTAATTTTATTTATGTAATTTCTAGCCTCACTATAACTGGCAAGAATGTGGATGCAATATTCAGCAGAACGTTGGGTAAGGGCAGAAGACATTAATTCGGCAATTGAAAGACTATCTTCTGTACTAGGCGACTTAAGTATGGATAGACTCCATGCAATAAATTATGATCTGAATTACTGCTTCGATGCTGAAAAAGTTAAACAGCTTAATGAGGATTCTGAGAGGTATTACAGAGGTGCACAACTATGTGGTAAATTCTCTCGTGGTATTGTGAATTTAGAAGAATTCTGTGAGCAACTAGTGGAAATAAATTTAAAACATTTCCTATGTGACATAGAAAAATACTTACCTAAGAAAATTATTGAAAAGTATCAACTCGACCAATCTGATGAAGAACAGGATGAAGACAACTCAATTAGTAGTTAATCACTTATTGTAATTCTTCTGTTAATAATATTAATATGTAAATGGTGTAATAAAATTATTATTATGGAAATATAGTTGTTTTTATTTTTAAAATTAAAATTGAAATAAATGAAACACATTATTAGATTATACATTAATTTATTTATAATTATTTTTGGTGACATACATTAAAAAATATTAATTATTAATCCTAAATATAAACATATTTAAAGATATTTATTTTAACTCTATATTTAAATCTATAATACATTTGTTAAGAAAGTGAACGTTTGCAAGAGAGCAGTGACTATATTTTGGTTGGGTGTGTTCCATACATCTTGGTACCTTTAACGATTTTAGATTGGGTATGCAGGGTGAGAAGTCATCTAGATCTATAACTCTATTCCATTTTAGATGATGCTGTAGAACATTTTTCTTTAATTTGCCTTTGCATACAATTATAACATCCTCTGACAATACGTTGCGTCGAAAATTATTAACAGCGTTTTGACAAAGTCGATGAAGTATTAGTGGGAATTCTGACAGTTGAATATATCCATCACTCCATTTTATGCCCCCATGGTAGTTGTTTTCTAACCATCGGTAGTGAGTCTGTTCGCCTTGGGTTAGTGATGAGAAAGGATTTGGTGGTTTGAAGAAATAGTGTGCTTGCTGATTAGTGTTACAACATAGAACAGCTAATTCTTTAACGGTAAAATCATTTGTTTTATATTGAAACCCCTGCAAGTCAACTATCAAAGTAGGAAATTGGCTACCTAATGACGTCATGGTAATAGGTATTCGTTACTTAGCACCAGCAATGCCACACTGAACTGAACCATCTAATGCGCTATAACTTAAATACGCATCGTGAAGTATAAGTGCATATACTCGAGTTTGTTCGGGAAACTTCGTCTTCCGTGTCTCAAATTCAATTTTTATATCGACGGTGGATGATTTCATTGCATCTGGTTGGTGTGAGCAATCAATAACAAACAATGGATTTTTTCTGAATTCGCCAAGGTCCATCATAGGTTCACTCATATCTTTATCGTAATAACTACGTTGGAAATTTTCATAGGCGTAGTAGGCTGCAGAGTCGAGTTTCTTATCGAAATTTAAATTCCAACGTTCATATGGAAATACTTCGGCATTTAAATATAGCCGAATATTATTTATATCTGCATGTATAAAACTTGCGGCGTCCTTGGTTCTGTCACTAGAGTTGCCATTGTTTTGAAATCCGATAATGATGTATCGAGGTCTCTCAAGACTGTTAGTGGTTTTAACAGCCCATATATCAGAAGCAGTATCACGTAGAGTGGGTAGCTCATAGAGATCCCACATACGGTAAGCCATTTTAACTTTAGCATTATTACTGCTCGTATCAATTTTCTTTAATAGTTTAACCTTTTGTCTAACTTCAGGCACAATATGTCTTATCTTCCATTCGATTTTGTTAATTTCTAACTGTGCATCAACTTCTCCAATGTAAGAGTCTTTAAAGGAACGTGCTATAATTAAAATTAATTCCTGTTTTGTATTTAAAATACCTTTGGTATAATCTTCTGCAAAACCCATGAGGTACTTAAGAGGGAGTTTACCGCTGAAAATGTGGCTGGTAGTATCTAAAATATCCTGTTTTTTCTCGGTGAGACCCCAACCTATAGTTAGTAGCGATGGGAGGGATGTTTGTCCATATGACACCCTAGTTTTCATTGTAGTAGTGATGCCAGGCTTCCTAACGACAGCGACCTGTTCACCACCCATTTCATATCTTATTTCTTCGAAGAGAAAAGCTAGCGCATTGTTAGATAGATAACACTTCTTGGTAACATCACTAGGGGTAAATTTTCCTTCTATATAAATGTAACTCTCTGTAATGTCAAGTATTAAGTCCTGAAAATTGACAGGAATGCGTACTTCATCAGAGTTTCTATAATATGGTGAACCGTGTGGTTTATATGTATGCTCATGTAAGCTAACGAGTGACTGATCGAATACAGGTTCCTCGAACACCTCAAGTTTTTCACTAGATGTAAAAGTCACCATTATTAACTATTTTTCTCTCAGTTCCAATCCGATGGATCGAAGAAATGCACGATCTTTAGCTGGCAGGTTATGTCTTAACCGTTTAAGCTCTACACGTTGAATGAGTCGATTTCCGCAGTCATTAGTCTTTTTATCGTCAATCACATTGAAACGATTGTGTGCTAATCGTTGTTGATTATATCGGAAACCCATTGTGTTTGCGATTTTAAAACTGTTTCAATTCTAGCTTTACGATAATCTTCTCACCACGAAAATTGATTAAATCTCCATTATCATCCAATATGCGTAGTGTAATGTTGTCGATAAACTGACGTCCTTCAGGTCTAACAGGCAAATATATGATGTTCGCTGGCTCTCTGGTAAGTTTGTAACCTGGTTCAACGTCTATGTCGAACTCGAAAAGGGTATGGGATTTAAGGGTATTCAGATATGCTCCAGAGATAATGTTGCAATCTACACGTATCATCCTTACTTTCATAATATCAACAGGTAATGTTGATTCATGATTAGTGTTTGGATGCAAATAAGTCGATTCAAATCCCAATAAATTACCAATAGAGTTTGCTTGTGTAAAGTCAATTCCATATTTTGACCAAATCTCACACTTTAGCGTATTGTTGTTCGCTCGCAGTCGAAATAGTTTTTCTTTTTCCTCTTTCTTATCACCGGGCATAGCTTTCAGTATTGCACGATATATCTCTTCAATTTCATAGGCTCCGCAAGGTATGTGGATAAGTGTGGGGGCTACTTTTGGTCCAATTCGATAGCAAAAACGATTGTTGGTTTCGTCCACATTGAATATAGAATTGTAAGAATAGAAGCCTGTTAATCCTAACCCATATCGACTATTAGTATCTAATTCAATGGGAGGATAAAACTCAGCACTGAGCACACTAGATCGGTTTGATAGAGTGAACGTATACGACATGACTGATGATATTTAGTGTTCTCTCATGAATTTATTGTGAACTACAGCAATAATCGTGGTGTAATTTTCGTTTTTTGCTGGATGACGGAGACGTTTGTATCTCATTATTTGATGCAACATTGACATCGCGCACTTTACAGTAGCAGCAAAATATTCTTCGAGGCGGCGGCCCATCATTAACATCAACACTGCTACCACCGCCATCATCATCATCATCATGATAATGTTCCTGACAGTATTGATATTTTAAAATATCAATATCATTCTGGAGATGCTGGGGTAGTTTGTCCCATACTAATGCAATTTCATGTGCAGCACATCCAATCATTACTTCTTTAGGCATATTTGCCAGTTGTTGTTTGCTCATCTTCAATAGACTGCGTAAACGGGAGAATGCGATTAGTGATTGACCCATCTGCTTGATGCTTTCCCGATCCATTTCAAGGTCTGCAGATGTTATTTCACAAGCGTTTGTAGTTATTTTGTAGTGAGAAACTTCAAACACAAATGACCACACCACACTGTGTTAAAATTTTGTTGGCGTTCATAGTTATAGTAAATTTTGTCGGTCGACTTTGAACCTCTGCGCAGATATAAAACTAATTCTGTCGGTGGGGGTAAATCACCAAAACTATCGAAATATGTGACTAAACTACCACGTTTTTTAAATGCAACCCAGTGTGTTCCAGGGCCATTTATACTGTCTAGATTTATGATGGCCGACTCATTATGACGTGGTCCAGAATATGGTAGAGTGTCCCGCATAAATATCCCCCGAAAATAGGGCACTTTCACCTTCTCTGCATAATATTTAAGATCGATATTAGTGAGAGGTTTTCGGGGTAGAGCATCTAGAAGTTTTTTGAACTTTGTGGTTTTAGATAAAGTCCTAGTCCTTTGCGATATGGTTTTAAATATAGCCCTTTACCACTTTTTCCTATAGAAATCGCCTCCATCTGCCTATTATGGCGATTTTTTTCAGCTAATTCCTCTCTACTCGTTTTAACATCATTTACAGCTTTAGCTATACCAGCAGCAGTGCCAGCTAAACTACCCAAAGCTGATAATCCAGCAAAAATGGGTATTAATGGTAGAATTCCACCCACTTTCGGTATTGGTATTATCCTAGGTGTACGAATATTACGTTTTCCACCAGCTGCTCTCATGTGTCGTCGTGCTGCTTGAAGCGCAATTTGCGTAACTTTTTTTGTGTCCTTAGCGATTTTTCGTTTACCACCGGCTTTACGTATGTCATCACGTACTTTACGTACTATTCCAGCACCAAAAGCTATATTTCTAGTTTTTTTCTTGTTTTTCTTTTTAATTATACGTTTCTTTGTAGTACGGGGTGTTGTTGACGTACAACCCATACCAAGACGTTGCTTTCCCTTCATTATAGTTGTAACTAACCACGCGGCGGCCTTTTCTTTGAAACTTACGTCTTTTGATTTAACTCGTTTCCAGGCAGCTTGTTCAAGTTGATAGTCTGCTTTGTGTCGGGCTGCTAAATTACTGGTGTTTTGATCGTATGCAATATCGTGCTGCTTGCATGCAGCATCGAGTTTGTTTATGCCTGGATCACCTCGGGCTAATCTTTTTTGTAATTTGGTGCCTGGACCACAATACTGGTAACCTCCCGGTAAGTGTAGTTCAAATGGGAGCTTATTTATTAGAGAATTGACTACCCCCTTACCAATCTTTAAACCACGACGATTTTCACGTGTGTGCTTCTCGGTTGACACCATTTAAATAACAATCACAATACGTACATCTATTTATATAGTATCCATCCGTGCTACGATGCGCATTGTGAAGCAGAAACAGAAACTTGCTGTAGATAATTTAGATGAAAAAGTAGGGTGTGGACTACAAGTCGAATCACGCCATGGCCCGCTACTTCCCTCAACTATTCGCGGACTCTTAATAGGTCCAAGTGGTTGTGGCAAAACAAATTTACTAATAACTTTGCTTACTTATCCACTTGGGCTACGTTTTTCAAACATTTACTTATATTCAAAGTCCTTACATCAACCCAAGTATGAATATTTACGCGATATATTAGCACCGATTACGGGGCTAGGATATTACACCTTCAGTAACAACGCGGAAATAGTGCAACCATCCGACGCTGAGCCTGAGTCTATATTTATATTTGATGATGTTATATGTGAAAAGCAAGATGTTATTCGAGCATACTTCTCAATGGGGCGTCATAAACATGTAGATTGTTTCTATTTGGCACAAACGTATTCCCGCGTCCCTAAACAGTTGGTAAGGGATAATAGTAATTTCATAGCAATTTTTAAGCAGGATGATATGAATTTACACCACATTTTCTCAGACCATGTCTCACCGGATGTGACTTATAAAGAATTTCAAGAAATGTGTGCAGAGTGCTGGAAAGACAAATATGGGTTTCTTGTAATTGACAAGGATAGAGAAGTAAATGAAGGGAGATATCGCAAAGAACTTGATAGTTTCATATATCCATGAAGTATTGTAATTAAAATTTTAATTGGTCTACAGATAGCATCGGGATAACTTCAGCAGTGAGGCTGCATTTGTTAGACATGAATGACAATGGTGAGAATAAACTCAGTAGTGCTATAGGTAGAAACATGAGAGAAGAAATAAGACTGAAACGTGAATTGATTGAGGCCACCGATTCAGTGCGCAAAAAATTCAACTCTGTGAAGAGAAGAAACGTTGAGAATCAGTTAACACTCGAAAAAATTTATGAACCCATAACAAAACCATTAAAGGTTATATCATCTGCTTCACATAACCAATCGCTAACACAACCTCAGAAACCAACACAACCGATAGAAAGTGCAAGAGCTAGTACTAGTACATTTAAAGCAACACCTGAAACTAGTGATGAAGATGGTGACAAAAATGCAAGTCAACAATATTTTTTGGAAACACCACCGGGATCGTCGTTAATGAGCACTCCATGTTCAGAAAGTTCTATTAGTGGCGCAGAAGGAAAATGTGATATAGTGCAAACACATTTAGAAAATCTGAAATTCGACAATGCTAGGTATGATACTATATACGGTGTACGTTTAGACCCCCATACAGAAAAACTACAAATGGGTAATGCTGAAATACGCTTTTCTAATGGAAATATCACATTGTGGCGTGGAACTAAGAAGGTGGGGACGTATTCTGGCAGTCCTAAGTTATATGATATGATATTTATGAAACAACCACAAATTTCGCGTAGTAATGAGGCTATTATTGGCGACAAAGAGTGTCAATTATATGGGGGGATTTTAAAACAGACAAAAGCACCATATAAAAATTATGATATGAAACAGGGTTTGAATAAAGCTAAATGGAAGAAATTCACTAATATTATAGAACCATTGGTATCTTCTACAGTTGTGACGAGATCTAAAACTGGCTTAGGTGTTCCTATTAATAAATTATACAATAATAGAGGTGTTGACTATGTATATTGGAATAAACCGAAAGAACTGGTGGACCGCCTACGCCTGCTCTATAGCTCAAAAATGGTTGGTAACAATGGTGTCAATAACGAAATAGTCAGTTTATTGGAAGAAATGAGGGAAGAAAGGATAATCTATTAGTGAAGTTAAAATTCATTTCACACTTATTTAATTAGTATAAAATATTGTGAAATGCTTAAACGGGGTCAGACGTAAACAGAAATGGCTGTTGTAAACAACACAATTGACAAGTTCGGTAGACGAAGAAGTAATAATAATAAATCGATTATCGTACATGGACCTCCAGGTATTGGTTTTAAACTTACCGCAGATAATCAATTTGATATGCAAAATAAGCGTTTACTGAACATTGGTGAACCAATAAATCAAAAAGATGGTGTAACTCGTAACTATGTAGACGAAAATATCGATAAATGTATGAAAGACATTAAAAAGTCACACATTGCTTTTATGGAGAATCAGTGGACTGAATATAGTAAGTTTGTACACAGCAAAATTACCGAGATGATTAATGACGCTCTGCAACACATTAATAAAGAAATTTCTGGAGTTAAGAAATTAACCGAGGACAATTATACTATTTTATATGATGCAATAAGCAAAGTGCACCACATTCTCGATGAATCCCGTCTGAAAGGTATGACAGTGCGACAGAAATCACTTGGAAATATTGTGGCACAAGCTGGGAGGAACGATCGTAATCAACAAGTGATAGATGAAATAGTGGCTGAAGTCACGGACAACGCTGCTACATTAGGAAAAAAGTGAAAAAACAGACCTAAATTATCTATATAAACGCCTGACTTAAACTTCAATTATGGTGATTAGTAATGAGAAATTACAAGTTGTTAACGAATTGCATAAAGCTTGTAGGAGAAATTTCCGTAGAAGAAGAACAATAATCAAAGGTTATGGTGATTTATGGCAAATGGATTTAGCTGAAATGCAACCATACGCTGATGAAAACAATGGTTATCGATACATTCTCGTAGTGATCGACTGTTACTCAAAATATTTGTGGACTAAACCTCTAAAAAATAAAACTGGTGTTGAAATTACTAAGGCTATGAGAAGTATTTTACAAGAATCAAATTATTCTCCTAAAAATCTACAAAGCGATCAGGGTACGGAATTTTACAACAAAAACTTTTCTGCTTTAATGAAACAGTACATCATTAATCATTACTCCACGTATAGTACGAAAAAAGCAGCAATTGCAGAAAGAGTAATACGAACATTAAAAACCTGGTTATATAAAGAATTCTCAGCTAGAGGTAAATACAAATGGGTTGACATTCTATCCGACATTACAAAATTGTACAATAATAAAATACATCGTACGACTGGTATGAAACCTGCTGATGTTAAACCAACTACACGTTTAAATGCTTATAATCACATTAAAATTGCTTTGAAACCTAAATTTCGTATTGGCGATATAGTTCGAATCAGTAAATATAAAGGTATATTTGAAAAGGGGTTCACACCAAATTTTTCAACTGAACTTTTCAAGATCGTTAAAATAAATGTAACAAATCCCACAACATATACACTCCAGGACATTCATGGCCAACCAATAAAGGGGTGCTTTTATGAAATGGAGCTACAAAAAGCTAAATACCCTGATGTCTACTTGGTGGAAAAGGTTTTAAGAAGGAGAGGGAACAAGGTTTTTGTGAAGTGGCTCGGATTCTCTAATGACCACAACTCTTGGATTAACGAAGCAGCTCTTATTTAATATTGTCACATTCTTTATATAAAATGTGTATATTTATAACAACTAATATTTTACTTATGTTTAGAAATTTCATAATAAAATGTGTGTATTCCATTAATATTTGTTTTATTTATTTTCCCCATATAAGACTCCAAAGCCTTAGTAATTATATACACATTAACGAAAAAATATATACAAATGCAAATTTGTTAAAATTTTTGAATTAATTTTTACTCCTAAAAATTATTAGATGAAATCAAGAAAATCATTTTAATAAATTTTATTGAGAAGAAAATATTTACAACGAATTATAGATTAAATATATTTATTTAAAACGTATATAATACAGAAAAAATACAAATACATATTTATGGAATTAATCAGATGAAATCCCCCCGTCTCGACAGTAACGCTTCCTGACAGAAACATTCTCTGTTGTGTTTCATCACACCTCCATAAATATGTCCAACATATTCACAAAGTAAAACACTGTATGTCTTCTCGTCTCTGCATTTGCTGCAAATATTGTTCCAACAATCACCAGTGTACTTGTTGCAAACCAGACACCGCTGCCTCAATGGGTGCTCCACCTTGCATGTCTCACAAACATCTCGGATAATTCCAAAATTTGTACGAGTCGTGGGTTGTAGACACTTGTAGCACTCTTGCTCCAGACGCTCACGTGATGCTGCTTTTCGGACGGTATTCACTGGCACTGGATTTTCTTTTATACAATTTGAACATAGTCCAGTACATGGATTAATTTGCTGCTTTGCCCAGAATTGGGAACAATTATAGCACAGAATTGCACCATCCATACTATATGGATATACGGCGATTGTTGGTTTCGATTGCCACTCTCTTGGACAAGACATTGCTGTTTTAAAAACAAGTGTACGGTATGACAGCTGAATAATAACGGAGTTCCTCCTCATGGCCTTGTTTGTTTAAGTAGTCGCTGGAATTGCCGATATTAGAGCCATGGTATGTCGTTAGAGATGATGTGACGTCACCAGCAACATGTTTAAAAGAGGAGGTGTAACTCCACGTTAGATCAGTTGCTTTGCAAACTTCAACGTTGATCATTCCGTCTACTGTCTTATATATTCGTTTCCAAGTATTAATATGGCTGCTGCACCTGCTGGTTGGGCTAACCTCAGATTCCTGGACTGGTTAGCATCCCTAGATGTCCTCAACAATATATGGTACCTTGAAGAGGTAGAGGACGACTTGGCTGCTCCCGAAGACGACGAGGTAGAAGTTGAAGACGATGAGGAAGGCGATGAGGAAAGCGACGAGGAAGACGATGAGGAATTTTTTGACGCTGAAGAGGGTGCAGACGATTCAAGTGATGATGAGGGTATCGTCGTAGATGTTCCCCACCAAAGAGGGCAGCGGTGGATAACATCAGAATATTTAGCAAGGGTGAACCCGATGGATGGCATCTTCTGCACCACCATGACCTTTGTTGCGGTCCAAGTAGTGGGTGGTATGGAATACAATCTTTGCCACGGATGTTTTCTGGGATACCAGTCTAGGGTGGATCCTGGGAGACATCGTCATGTGGACTACCATGCCACTACAAGGATAATGAGAGGCAGGCGGGGATATTGCAAATCTTGCAGAGATCCACTCTATCAGATTAGGCGAGTGGAAATCTGCAATATATGCAATATGGACAGATAATTTGTAGTTTTTTTTTGTAAATATGTATATATCTCTTAGTTTATTGTAAATAATTATGTAATTAGTTTTAGTGATAAATAAATGTATATATTTAATTTTTAGTTTATTGTAAATATTATATAACTAGTTTAAGTGTTAAATAAACGTTAAATTGAATCTTATTTTTTGTTTTATTTACTAAATATTTAAATGTAAGTAACACAATGTTACTAGAGAAATCTGTGTTTCACTTCGATTATTGCTTATGTTGACAGTGCTATTGATATTGATGGTGTTAAAAATATGAGTATTAGGACACTTTCTACTCTTATTTGTGTGAGTAGTGAGGTGGGGAGTGATGAGGTGGGGGTGGTGGTAGGGGCTATATATACATAAGAAAGCCCTCACCATCCTCAGTTTACTTTCTACGCTCCAACATGTCTGAAGTACAAGACAATACTGTATCTTCCACTTCAACCATGTTCGTTTTGTGCGAAAGGTATCGTGCCTACCTGCAGCGCGTTAGAGAGGCGACAAGGGGTGGTGTAGCAGATAGCACCACCTCACCAGAAGAATACCAACCATTGGAGAGGTCTCCGTCCACATGGTCGATGGACACTGTGCCCAATGATGATTCCGAAGACGAGATGGATGGAGTAATTCTGGAGGAATCATCGACGGACACAGCGGAATCGTCTGACTCGGAAGATGATGCAGCCATTCTGGTGGAGGAATCTACCGATGAAGATGAGGATGCAGCCATTCTGGTGGAGGAATCTGCCGATGAAGATGAGGATGCAGTCATTCTGGTGGAGCATGATTCGGACGGATAATTCTGTTTTATTTTATGTATATATATTTTTGTTATTTATAAATAAATGTATTAAGAGTTATTCTTTTTTTATTTCATTTCATATACAATAAATAACAGTAGTAAAGTAAAGAATAAAAAATTGCTTTAATATAAGAAATAACGGGGTACTTATTTAAGTAAATTGGTTATTCGTATTTGGACTGTCGGTCAAAAGTGTTGCAAAAGGTGTATCGAGGTCACAGTTGTCCTCCAGTACCGTTTCTACTCACTTCCGACCTTTAGTTTTGCCGCAGCAGACTTTTTCCCGGAACGGCTAGTCGTATCGCTCCGAAAGTGGTTGCAATCGCTTCCCAGTGATCGATTTAGTCGAAAACGATACCTCGCGTGTCCTCGGGCGTCTTCGGGTGGCTTCGGGAAACTTCGGGAGTGTTCGGCATGAGTTCGGCTTTTCGCTTAAAATTGCAGCCTTTGCATGTGTGAACTCCCCTGAAACGTGTTTTGATTTTTTTATTCCCCCAATCCTTGACAAAACAGTGAATAACGCGTTCGGTAGTGTTCGGATCGATTCGGAAATTATCGGAATCGATTCCCAGTGGTCAGTTTAGTCGAAAATGACCCCTTACGTGTGTCTGAGTGTACTTTGGAAGTTTTTCAGTTGTTTATATATATATATATATATTTTTTTTTTGTCCAATATTTGTGTATAAATAAATGTATTAAAATTTATTTTTTATTTCATCTACGATGAATACAACAGTTCTAATCTAATTATATACTTAAATACACAATTTACCAAAAATTCCATGAAATATATATATAAACTCGCGTTATAGGTAAGTATAAGAGTAAAGTATAAGAGTTTCCTAGGACCAAGGTAGCCCAGTGGTAACGTGGCTTGCTTTGTAAACTTTGTGAACGAAGGTTTGGTAGTTCAATCCCTAGCACTTGCAGGGATTTTTTTCAACACGTAAATTATAAAATTATAAAATTATAGAATTATAAAATTATAGAATTATAAAATTATAATTATAAAATTATAGAGTTATAAAATTATAATTATAAAATTAAATAACAATTTTCCGCTATACCACTGCGCTACCTTGGTCCCCCCCCCCGGGTGGGTGGGTGGGCGCGGGGGGTTTTGGCAGAGGCGGGGGCGACGCTTGCAGCCTTCGGTCGCTTCGCCCGCATAAACCTTTTTTTAATTTTTTGACCCGTTTTTTTTTTTTTTTTTTTTTTTTTTTTTTAATATATAAACCTGAACTAACCATAACCCAGCGCGTGACGCGGGGGGGGGGTTGGGGGGGGGGGGGTTGGGGGGGGTGTTATTACTTTCTACATTTACATTTTTTCTAACCTAACCTAACCTAACCTAATTTTTTTTTCACATTTTTGCATTTAAATTTTTTTTTACATTTTTTCTAACCTAACCTATTTTTTTACATTTAAATTTTTTACATTTTTCTAACCTAATCTAACCTCATTTTTTTTTCAGTTTTACATTTTTACTTTTATATTTTTTTACATTTTTTCTCTTAACCCTAACCTAATACTAAATTTATGTACAAACATTTTTAATGCAACATTCTGTAGTGTGTTTACGCACTACCTTATTCCCAGTTTCTTTTTTATAGCATTTAGCTTCCTTGTACATCTCTCAGAGGCTTTGCGACGCTTCGCAATGCCTCTGAGCATTTCATCGGCCCGAGAATTCAACATCTCCGCCTTCCTTTTGAGGGACTGCGCGTGATCCTTTAATTTGCTGTCATCATCAGTTGCACTTTTAAGTTCCCTATCCTCCCGCTGCAACTGTTCATACATGTTCAAGAAATTTTTGAAAGTTTCATTTTGCTCTTCTTGGGAGAATAACTCCGATTGTGAATCAGAATCACTTTCATTCACAACCAGAGCACGGTTACGGGGTTCCTGCGTTGGCAACACCGCATGAGAGCATCCTGGCAACGGCGCGCTCGAACATACCGGTTGCACTTTCGTCGGCTTTTTTGCAGCATCTTTTTTCGGTTTCTTAGCTACCGACTTTTTTGCAGCAGCTTTTTTAACCACCGGTTTCCTTCCCGATAACGGCTTTTTATTTTTAGCTGCTGCTTTCTTAGGCTTTTCAGGTATCTCTACCTGCCCCTCGTCTGAGCCAACATCGGGAATAGGGCTCAGGCGAGCAGGTACAGATGCTTGCGCCGATAAAATTCTTCTAAGAATCGACACGTCATCATCTTTCTCGGTATTCTCTACCTGCGTCTGCTTTGTAGATGTTGAAGGATGCGTCGTCATCTTCTTTTGGCCTTTCTGCGAATAAATCTTTGGTTGCGCAGGTTGAAATTCGTCCTCAGAATTTGTCTCCGTAACCGTAGGGAACCTAGACCACGCGGCGTTCGGGTAGGCCTCTCCATTAGATGTACTAGCTCTGGCTTCATCTGAAGCCAAAGCCTGCGCGTCCAATTCGGAGAAATCGAAATCACCCAGCAAATCATCGTTCAAATCGGTCAAATCCGTCGGGATTTCAATATCCGGTAGTAAACCCACGCCAGGACTCGTCTGGTTGTTCGCCACACCATTACCCGGACAAGCGTCGCCATTGTCACCCACGCCAGGGCTCGTCTGGTTGTTCGCCACACCATTACCCGGACAAGCGTCGCCATTGTTCGCCACACCATTACCCGGACAAGCGTCGCCATTGTCGTCTTGCCCTGGCATATAATTAATTAAGTATGCAGCCACAGCACTCAACAAAGCGCCTCCCTTACCGCTACCACCAGAAACACCAATCTTTTTTTGTCCTACCATTGTCACAACAAACACAAAACGGACACGAGAAACGGGCACGAAACACAAAACACAGAACACAAAGAATGCTAGGAATAGAGCAGACAGCACTATTTTGCACACTTCCTTACAACTCGAGAGCTGGAGACGGAAAGAATCTTTGTAGCATCTCTGAAGCCCATAACGCTGAACTAACCCCTCCACTCCCTACCACTCTTGTTCCTATTGGTTCAAATTATTTCCCTACACACTCTAACTAACCCCCTACTTCCCACCCCACTCTTCCTATCGTCTCTCTCTATCTTATTGCCTACAGTACTCATACAATAAAAATACCATTTAGTAATTTAAATCTTTATTTATAAATTAACATTTTATTTCATACAAATATCTCTTACTTCGGCTTACACATAACATGAAATATCACAATGAATTTTTCAATTGAATATTATAATTGTCGACCTTTGCGTTAACAAGTAGAAACATTATTAACAATTAATCACTCAACTCATTCATTGCTTTGAGTAACACATCTAGTTTATCATCATCCTTTAAAACATTTCGTTCAACGACACTATTTAAGGCTGATATTAACCACTTTAAATTCTGCTCTGGTTCACTCTGAAAAAATGTTATGTCTGAGTGACCCCAGGGTAGAGTTTTAGTGGTATTGGGAATCACAAAACGTTTATCGTCATAATAAGAAAGAGCAACTTTATTCCGCATCTCTGTATAGATATCATGCAAGTGACTTCTGAAAGTATTCATTTTACGAAATATTAACCCGCCCTGCTCAACAATTTTTCTGTAGTCATCTATTGTAAGTTGTTTTTCAATCACAGATTTCTTTACTCCCTTGGCTTTTTTCAACTCATTACCGACCGATTGCACGTAGTACGCTTTCGCTCCAGTACCATAAAAGCTGATAATAGGATCTTCGGGGAATTCGTCTTTCATATTCCCAAGCACAGACGAGCCTTTTGGAATATTAAATTTATTTCCCTCCCTGTAATTAGAAGTATCAAATTTTTCTGGATTTTGTACAATAAAGTCATAGAAGTTATCTGTATAAACTTTCATAATTAAGGAATCGGTGTCGGTGTACAACAAAGAAGCATTAGCACCGAATTGACGTTTAATAACACCATAAAAAAAATTATACAGTACCGTCTTCGATAATTCAAGAATACAAAATCCTACGTAAATTGGTTTGTTATAGACTACTTGCAATTTGCTCATTTCAATCGCTACAAAATCCTCAGAAAAAATTGTGCAAGATTTGAAATTTGGACGAGCGATTAATGCGTTTGCACCTATAGTTCTTCTAACATTTTCCCAATGAGTAATCAACTTTATATCTCTTCTATTATCAACATTTTCCATGGTTTTACCAAATACTGCATTATTCATTAATTTATATTGGTCTTTTTCAAATTTATTGGTCGCTGAATTTCTCATTTGCGTATTTAAATCGATGTATTTTTTTAACCAGGGCGACTGCTTGAACTTAAGTACTCTATGGGTTTTTAACACCATTAAACCATTTTCAATGGCTTGTTTCAAGTTTCTATAATGCACAACATATCGTCTCTTATCATTCAAATTTGGGATTAATTTTGGTGATTTTGATTTTGATTGGGGGGGTATAATATTTTCTACTAAGAAAGGGAGATCTGAATGTAAATCGTGTAACTCTTGCGGATAATGTATGTCTACTTCAAAAACATACCCGTGTGGACTCTCGTCTGAAATATTAGTAACATCTAAGTCGATAATTTCTCTTTCGGACAGCCACTCAAATCCCCCTGTTGGTAATGCTTGGGACATACTATGACCGTATAAGTTCGTAGCATCAAGATATGTGATAAATGACGACGGTTCTGAGGGATCATAATTGGGTACAAACTTATTATTTGCGATATGCTTCCTTTCTGTACACTGGCTGACACCACCGCGTATAGCTTTTTTAAAAAAATGTATCATATCGATATCTGTTAACAATTCAAGTTCTACCGCTGTTAGTTTCAACATAGCGTCCCAAGATAAACCTGGAGCTGTGTAATATTGAGCTGGATCCAATTTATATTTATTCACGCAAATTTTACGAAAATTTTCAAATACGTCACACAAAAGAAGGACATCTGATTTTAAATACAGGTCTGAATAGTCACCCAAACTCTGGCACTCAAACAATTCCCACACATTTTTAGCCCTTTCATAATCGTCATCTGATATATGTGTTTCATTTAGGCTGTCATAGAATTCCTGCTTGGTGGGTAGAACACGATTATTTAATTTCTCTAAGTTATCTACGAAACTATATGGAAATACACCCTTCCGTCGCATTAAAATAAATTTTGCATTATCGGTAAAAAAGTTCTTCATTGTAACCATTTGACCTTCATTTAAATTTTCCCCTAAATTTTGTAGTGATGCTGACATAAATTTAAAACTATCGATGAAACGTAACCGCAAATATTTATTTTTTGTTTCCCCCTTGTCAGTAACGTAATCATGCATGTAAAGATGTTTTGTAAAAGATATATATTTTTCTTTGTTTTGTGGTATTACGTCAACTTTATCTTTATGAGCGCATAACTCTTTTACAAATAAGTGAATATCGTATCCACTCATGTTGTGAAATATGATAGGTACAAAATTTGGTAGTTTATAATTTAAATTACAGATCGAGTGCGCGGCACCGAATCGTATCTTACCAGTTAAGTGGCAATGATCTTTCACCTTTATATCACCTTCTGCAAAAGGCTTCTCACATATACCACAGATGGTTGCATTGTCAAAATTTTCTCTTTCTATCGCTGTAAGCGGGGACATGGGGATTACATCTTTCATATATCTATTATAAATTTCCCTTAAATCAGCCTCTATACATGATACAAATACTTTTGCTGCATCAGATCCGCGATATAGTTCAAATTTAGAAATGCTATTATCAAAGGAACATTTTATGTAATACGCGAAAGAGTAAGGTTCATGAATAAACGTTTTGTTGGTATAAGAGCGTTCAGGATTTGGCTCGCAAGTATTTATCGGTTTCAAAATGGATTCAAAGTCTGCATATACTACAAATGGTACTTGCATTTGTCTGTCAAAATTCTCAAATTTTAATATATTTTCCGGTACACGTTTCCCATATTTATCAACCCGAAATTGTGTCGATGGTGTTGTAGTGTAAATATGATTACAATCATTTGTTTGGTGAGACATTAGCTGACGTTCGTTACAGAAATACAGCAAACACCCATCACAAAAATATTTTCTATGTCCGTGAGCGGATATTTGATTTGATACTAATCCAGATAAATTTTTTATCCAACAATAGTGAGTTTTAGCACAATCCGATTTACAATGATGATTCTGATCACATTCCGCGGAAATTAATAATAAGTTAACATGAATACGTAGTTTCTTCTGAGAATAACGCAAAGGTCCGACAACATCATATTTTACTTTATTATTCTCGAATTTCTTTTCTAACCCATACACATTAATAGATATATTATTCAATTCCTCAAATTTTGAAATGTCTCTCAATTTCATTGGAAAATTCATACCTGTCAAATTTAGAACTCTTGAATAATGTGGATAAGATGACATTTGAGATGTACCACCATTTGCAGGATACAATGCTGAAGTGACTGCCCAAGCAAAACAGTATTGGTCCTGGTTTTCTATATTCACTACGGCCTTCTTATTTGCGATGAACTTTGGTAACTTGATATATGATGAACCACCCATTGGACTGTACTTGTTTATATTAATTTCAACAAATTTTATTTGTTCGAGGGCCCACCCTAAAAATAAAAAAAAAAATGTCAATTGTTATTCCACATACCAGAAGATATTTACATACCAGAATCACGCTCTTGGAACTCAGTAGTTTGCGCAACCATCATGTCTATAAAAGTGTCGAGTGCAATGTTTAAATCCACACCTTGATCCAATATTTTATTACACGTATTAAACGATTTAATTTCAGCTATTTCTTGTGCTTGTAATATATAGCTGGCAAATGTCTCCATGTTTACTTTCACAGTTTTATGAAGTAATAATATTTCTTCTAGTAAATTCAATATTTTATGTCGAATTTCGTTGAAAAATATTATATAGTCCAGTTTCTCATTATCACTATGCACTCGGTATGTTATGATTCTATATTTGAAAGCACTGCGAACAATTTCTGTACCATCCATCAAACGTACACATGAATTTGTTCTGTGTTGTAGTGTTCTTTTATGAGACTTCATTTGGTTAGTTGTTAAAGTCACATTACAGCTATAACACGTCTGCATAATTACCGATGTTGATGGATTCGAATCCAATTTCACTTTCTTTGCTGGCGGTCCATTACCATTTAAACTGTTACACGCCTCCCTCTGATGACGTCGCATATTGTCACTGCGAGTGAAGCTTGCACCACAAAAACTGCACGAATACATATTTGCTTCTTTACTCTAGGAAATTGACGTTAAGAATGATCCCATATTAACTCCTTTCACTCTTTTATAGAAAAGATATACTACGTCACAAAATATCAAACCACGGCACATTACGAGTTGCGTGGCAAGGAGGAAGCTCCGTCCTTGCATTCTCTAATAGTGTTAGCCAAGGCCAAGGTCACAGCAAGTGATCGTTCTGGGTAACAGCAACACTGCGCCCTTGAAGTCGAAACGCACTGCGGCCGTCCAAGGTCAAGGTCACGGTATATGCTATGCGAACCTACGATGCCACCGTGGCCTTGAAGGAACGGACCACAGGTGCACGGTCAAGGTCAAGGTCAGTGGTGGGGGGAGACCGACCTACGGCTAACTTCCTCTACTAGCTAAATAGCTCAATCAAAATAGCACAAAAAATCACTGTAAAGGAACTTTTTCCATAAGTAATTTTATGGTTGGAATGGGAGGTGCTCAGGAGTACCCAAAAAAATTTTGTACTTCAAAGGCCTTATGCTCCAATTGTTATTAACAATTTAGTTTTTTTAACCTCGTTTTTCAACTTAAAAATGTAAGATATATATATCCGATTGGGACAAAATAAAAACAACAAAATCTCTGTAATTAAATTTTTTACAGATCTATGTTCACCGTAGGTCTTAGGAGCGCAACCACAACGTATAAAAGTGAAAAAACTGGCCAAAAATCTTTTTTTTTTTTCATTTTGCTGCCCAGAGCCGCTGGATGAACCGATCAGCTTCAAACTTTCAGAAAATCTGCCTTTTGTTCTAACAAAAATACCCTTGAATTTGGTGCAAAAATATTAAACCCAGTGTGCGCAATTGAATTTGTTATTTAAAATTTGAATTGGCCGCCATTTTATGCCATTAAGTCAAAAACGGATAATTTTTTTCAAAAGTTAGCTTTTTGATGCCTTATTTTTTTTTTTTTAAACCTATTGTGACGAATTTACCAGCTTGTGTGATATTATTGTAAGCTGCATCTTTTAATTTCAAAATATATGGGTTCGTTTTGTATGAAAAGGAGTCAGTATATTTAACAGCTGAAAGAACCGAAAGAGAATTATTATTTTCTTTGAGTTCTTTGATGTAGCTTAAAGCTTTGTAAATGGCAATTGCCTCCAAGGTAGAAATAGGGCAGTTGATGTCAAATTTGAACTTAACTTCTTCGTGTTCAAAAGGAATGAAGAAAGCGCATCGATTACCGTCTTTGGATTTTGATGTATCGTTGTAAATAAATGTTGGATTAATAAACCGGTCAAGGACATTAAGAAGTATTTTCTCACTAAAAAGGAATTTTCGTTGTAGACGGGGATGATGACTAGGTTTGAAATACATAAACCAGTAGTGCATTCTGTAAGTCGGACGGGAATATGAATATTTTCTAAACTAACGGGCCTATGTCTCCCCCCCCGTTTTTGAGGATGCTAAACAAGATGGCGGTGGTTAAATCTCTCCGAGGTCACCCCACCCCCCTAAACGGCCAAAAACCACCCCCGAAATGGATAACCCGCGAATCCCCCATCCCCTATCAGCCAAACCTGTGTTACCCCCGTTTTCGAGGATGCTGAGCACGATGGTGATGTCGAGACCTCTCCTCGACCCCCACCAACCCCGTAAATGGCCAAAAACCACCCCCGAAAGGGGTAAACCGCGGATAGACCGTCTTCTCTCGACTAAACCCATGTTACCCCCCGTTTTAGAGGATGCCGAGCACGATAGTGATGTAGAGATCTCTCCGCGATTCCCACCAACCCCCCAGCCGGCCAAAAACCATCCCCGAAAAGGGTAAACCGCGGGGATGGTTTTTGGCCGTTTGGGGAGTTGTCGGAGGTTGAGGAAGGGTCTCGACATCACCATCATGTTCAGCATCGTCGAAACGGGGGCAAAACAGGTTTGGCTGGTAGGAGACGACGGATACGCTACCTCTTTCGGGGGTGGTTTTTGGCTGTTTGGGGGACGGGGTGACCTCGGAGGGAGATTTAACTACCGCCACGTCTTCAGCATCCTCGAAAACAGGGGGAAGACATAGTCTCGTTAGATAAGAAATAGATAGATATTCTTATTTTTGGAGGTTCTATTCGACTCACAGAATGCACTACAGTAATTGAAATCATTTACAGCAATTTTTTCGATATGCTCAAAATGTTCATTAATGTTACGGAATGAAATGCATATAGGCGGAGAGGGCTTCCTAATCCAATATATGTTAGATCGAAAGTATTGAGGACAGACATTTTTTGAAGTAAAAGAGGATTGTAGAGATTACGTTTGAGTGGAAATTTATTGCTTAAGAACGCTCTTCTTATTAGAAGCGGAGGCTCAAGTGCTTCAATTTTAATGATTTATATTTGTATTTAATTTTTTAACAGCACTACTTTTGTGTGTATCTGCTTTTTGCTCATATCCTGTAATTGGAGCTTAGTCCCGTTGGATATTGTAATTAAGATAAATTAAAATAAGACCTCGTCGAAGTTTTTTTGGATTTCTTTCATATTTCTTCAGACTGTCTTTAAATTTCGTGAGATTTTTTCACTTTTTAAATTTTAACATCTTTTTCTTTTTCACCATCATAAAGTGCATAAAAAACCTACATTTAAAAAAAAATAGAACCTCATACGATGCGATGCACAAAAGTTATTGTCCAATCAATTTTAAAATTTGAAGTCAATTTTTGAGATTTGTATTAGATATTTTGACTTGAAATTTTAACCAGTTATTGTTCACATTATAAAGTATAATTTTTGAAAATTTCATCAAATTTCACTTCAAACTTTCGAAGTTATAACCAAAATTTCTTTTTGAGGTTATGTGTGCAGATAAAAATTTCATATTGTAACCGCTGATAGCCTACATCGTAACGAACAGCCTCAGTTTTTTCGATTTTTTGGACTTACACATATCGAGATATACTCATCTATATTTAGAAAAAACGACCAAATTGGTCGATTTTTTAAAAAATGGCCGATAACTGTCGTAGCGGCGGTTGCTAGAGGTAGAAAATTTACATTTCGTATAGTATTCGATGTAACTAACATGTTAAAAAAAATTGACACTGGAAACAATTCATTATGTTTTGCTTGTCTGACTCCACTATAGGATATTTTATACTGCACAGTTGAGCTAATAACTACCTACTTACTTATCGATGGATTAACCATTTAAAAGTTAAAATATCTTATCTAGTACTTGAAATAAAATCTTAATGTCAAAAGAGTAGAGGATGAAACTGTTCCCGCGGCCCATTTGTCGGTCGACAGTTTGATAGTGTCAATCAAATAAATCGAAGGTATTATATTTCTGCTAGTGATCATTTGTTTATTAAACTGTATAAATTATTTAAATAATAATTGTGCAGTAAAATACATAGTGCGAAAGACCAGAAGTTTCACTGTTTCCTACGAAAGAAAATACATTCATTGTCACTAATCAAGGGACACAATGTGCATTTCCAAAACTATTGAAATTAATATTCTATAACTTGCGTTGACACAAATACTACATCTTCAATCGAAAAACGCAAAATAAAGTCTGATTGCCATACGCCCCAAGGGGGCAGATTAATCCTAGAGAAAGAACTACAACAATGCAGGGCCGTTGTGTGTCACCAGCACCAGCCGTAGACTAGTCAAAGAAATCAAATTATAAAAATTTTAATTTTAATGCAAACCTACGAAATATGTCTAAAAAATTTAATGATTTTTTATTGATGCAGCAGTTGACCAAAAATATCACTAATATTCCCTTTCATAATAACGTCACAATAAATCCAAATAAATTGACTCTCGAAATCATTTCTGAAACTTAAATAATAAATACTTGTGAAATCAATAAAAAATAAAAAAAGAGTTCAGAGCATTATGAAATATCAAAATCATTAATTAAGACATGCATGAACTCTATAGCTCCACCTCTCACATATATAATTAACAATTGTAAGTATGGAATATTTCCAGAATTACTTAAATTAGCTGTGGTATTACCTATTCATAAAAAAGGAGGACAGAATGTAATTGAAAATTTTAGACCAATAAACTTGTCACCGGCTTTCTCAAACATTTTTGAAAATGTGGTATGCCTTCAAATAACAAAATTTTGTAATAATAGGAATCTTATTAGTATAGTGTATACGACCAGAATTGAAACCATATAAAACTAAAAGCCGGCAAAAACAGTCGGCATCTCTTTATTATTTTTGTTATGACAAGCATTTCTATTTACCTCCGCAAGAGATGCCGACTCTTTTTGCCGGCTTTTAGTTTTTATACGGTTTCAATTCTGGTCGTATACACTATAAACATTAACATGGGTATATGTAAATCAAATTTTAACCACCCTCGAAGAAAGTGAAATACCATAAAGTGGTCAAGCCAACATAAGAAATGTCCCCTAAGGAAGTATTACAGGGCCAGTAATATTTAACATCTATATTAACAACTTGTGTTCCTCATTATATAAAACAGCAGGCATATAATGATAAATTATCCAGACGATATCACTTTGTTGACAAGAGCTAATAACTATTCACAATTGATTTTTGAAGCAAGTCGTGAAGCAACTTGATTCAAAATTGGCTCCTGGAGAACAATTTAGTTATTAATAAAGAAAAGGCGAATTTTATAATATTTAACACAAACTTAAAACAAACAGATCAATAAGAGAGTTCTCATTACATGTTATAATCAATAATGATAATGTACAATTTACATCAACAACAAAATTTTAAGGTATAATTACAGACACCACTTTAAGTTGGATGCAACATATATCAGAATTAGCAAAAAAATTAATAGTCACCTAGTAGTCTGAGTGTGGTTAAAAAATATGTTACATATAAAACAATGCGAATGGTAAATTACGCATGTTTTGTATCATGATTAAGATTTGGTATAATATTTTGTTGTAGTGTATTGATGGTGTATTCCAGTCAAAGTTGGCGAAATACCACGACTAAGTTACGTTAATGAAATATAAAAAAAAAACAAACGCGGAGAGTAGTAATTACTACAAAAATAAATGTGTACTAAAATACATACTACGAAAGACCATAAATTGTACTTTGTCTTCACAAATAAGAACATATATTTAGTAATATATTAATAACCAGTATATTTCAGTGGTAACAGAACTCTCGAAAATACTACTAGGTATGAAGCGGGGCCGAACCAAGGTATTGATGCCAGGCTGAACAATAATATCTCACCGTACCATGGACCAGAATCCTACATGAATTTTTACCGTGGGATAGAGGACAAAACTGCTAATTCTGTGGACTCCGCTCGGATGACTTTTAATACTGCAAGCCCAGATTCTGAATTAGAAAAGAAGTAAATACAAATCCAAATTCAAAATTTTAGTAGTTTTTCAAAATTTCGTAGAAATTTGATTGGTAAATTAGATTTTGTAGTTAGTTATCTATTAGATACTATGTACATATCAATTGGTTTAGTAGTAATAGTTCTTGAATTTGCAGTTAAAGGTGTAAAATTGATTTAAAAGAGAGTGAAACAAAAAATAAACGACACATTTTTGACAGCGAAGTGGCGAAGAGTAATAATACTACTACTACTATGTGTATTGGATTCCACAGTTGACCTAGCGTTATCATATATACGGCTAAGTGCTTCCCACTCTTCGCGCTCTATCTCGAGAACGGTTATTTGTATAAAATATTGCTTAAGGCCGAATTTATAGAGAATTTTATAATCTACAACTTTTCTAATAACTTTAAATGTCTTTTAGAGCGAAAGAAACAAGATATTTACAAAAAACCGACTTTTGCGACATTTGACCTTGAATATCTTGACTCGCATACACGAGATTCTTTGAGACTTTTGAGCTAACTCATAAAATGTCAAAACAAAGACTTATACAAGTTTATAGCTTATTATCTTTCTTTCCGAGGTTGAATCTCTATTTCCCTATTTATATATGCATTATTGCCAATTAAGGACCTGTATGTATTGTAGAGGAAAACGATAAATGAAAACGGTCACAGACGTAGTGGGCAATAGAGAGGGTAGTGGCTATGCATAACGCATAGCTGTTTGTATCACATCATGTTTTACGTCTTTTATGTCGCGTGCATTAGAATGAGAGAGAAGGTCAGGCTTGTGTTGTTTGCCAACTAGCACGAACGACATGTGAGATATGGTACTTCAGAGGCGGACTTAGTTTACTTTCATATACGGCGGAGTGTACGGGTGTAAGTGCAATTAATACATTAATATATTAGTTTATATTTGTCTTTTTGCTGGTATGTAACTTATTTATTACAAAAATGAGTCGATCGAGTGATTGTGAGTGTGAAAGTGACAGTTATAGTGATTTCAGTGGTAAAGAAAATAAAATTCCAAATGAGTTTCAAGGGAGAAAAAAACGGCATTTAAGCAGTGACGGGAAACAAATTTGTTTAAATGTGTATAATACTCTTTTACAGCGACAAACTAATGACTTTAACTTGCGTGATTTAGATATATTAAGGGAAACAGAATCTTTAACCCACGTTCCCTATTCCACATTGTACAAACTAGTGAAAACAGGTGTTACCGAAAGAAAGCAACGTTGCGACGCTGGTATATCAAAAATTTTAGATCCATCAATAGCAAAACTTTTAAAAAATGTAATTTATGAAACTAAAGGAAATGGATTGTCCTTTGAAATATACGACAAGAACTTTAAGGAACTGGCTGAAAAAAATTGGATTTAAATTTAAAACAATTAATAAACGCGTGGCGATTATGGAAAGCAGACGAATAGTGGATTGGCGACATTCATATCTAGAGGAGATTAAAAAGTTCAGAAGGGAAAATAGAACAATTTATTACCTAGATGAAACTTGGTATGACACTCACGATACCGTAAAAAAAGGATGGACTGATGGAACTAAAAAATGTCTACCACAGTCATTGCCTCCAAATAAGGGGACTCGATTGGTTATATTACACTGTGGACCAGGTGATGGATGGGTAGATAATGCATTGAAACTATGCGGGAAAAACATGGAAGAGTGTAACGTGGATTATCACAAGAATATGGAGGGAGTAATTTTTGAAAAATGGTTTGAAAATACTCTAATTCCAAAATTAAAGCCGAATAGTGTTATTGTTCTTGACAATGCGAAGTACCATTCAAGAGAATTATATAAAATTCCTAATAAGAGTTCGACTAAATTGGAGTTGCAAATTTTTTTAACGGATCACGACCTATATTATATGGACAGTTATACTAAAGCAGAATTGTTGGAAGTCCTTCATACGAAAACATTTGAGAAGAATTATGTTATAGACAGTATAGCTGAAAGATTTGGCCACAAAGTTTTAAGATTACCACCATATTATTGTATTTTCAACCCAATAGAATTGATTTGGGGAAAATTGAAAAAAAAAATCAGAAAAGGAAATACTTTTCCAAAATTCGACAAAAAAGTGATAGAGTTAATTAATAACGAAGTGTTGAAAATTACCAAGGAAGATTGGGAAAAGAGAATTGCCAAAGTGATTAGAATTGAGGATGATTATTTGAAACTTTGTGAATTTAATAAAAATAGGGAAAATAAATTCATCATAAATTTAGAAGAGGATAGTTCATCATCTGAAAATGAAGAAGAGGGGGAGAACGCACAGGATTCTGAGGAAGAAGTGATTGTGATGACTTGTGATTGAAGAAGGGGTAGTGATATATATAAGTTTATTATTTGTGTCCGTTTTTGTGTTCAATGATAGTGATCGTGATATCAAGCTTATTATTTATGTCATTTTGTGTGTTCGTAAGTATTTTAATCTATTTTTATTTATTTAAAGAATTCAATTATATTTAATTTTATTTATTTGGAGAATACATATTTTATTTACGAAAATTTACTATTTCGAGTTTTGTTTCTGTTTTTAGAGGTTTATTGTTATTTTTTAATTTATTTTGAGAATACCTATATATTTTTTACTGTTACTATTTTAAGTTTTTTTTTGTTTTTAGATGTTTATTGTTATTTTTTTTATTTATCTTGAGGATACCTATATATTTTTTTTATTTATCTTGAGGATACCTATATATTTTTTTACTGTTACTATTTTAATTTTTTTTGTTTTTAGAGGTTTAGTTTTATTTTTTTGTATAATTTTCTTTATCCTGTACTAATATTCTTTACCCATCCTATCATGGCAAGATATGCTCATACCTCCCCGTGGTTCTTGCTAGGTAGTAACAATTTACTCAAATATTAAGTGAACTAGGATACTGTAACTACTGTATAGTCAGTAGTGTAAATTGTTGCCAGCTAAACTGAGCCCACACAACAAAAGCCAACGCAATTTTCTTATGGAAAAGTGACCTCCGTTAAATTGGTTGAATTTTTGATATGTTGTGTATCCTATCTCTGTATCAAATGCATCAATGTCTCAGATTTGTTTAATAACACCTAAACAGTATAATTGATTGTCTTATCATATCATATTACGTCATAGCAGGTCATGTCGTGTCACAGAACCTCATAGTGGTCACTTTGAATTTTATTGTGATCTGAGCACCTAGAAGTAAGAGAAAAGAATGTTATTTAAATCATGATGTTCTATGACACGATATTACATGCTATGACGTCATATGACGTGACGACGTTTGAGATTATATGATGTAATATTTCAATAAATAAACCATGACAGTTATGAGGTGTTTTCAAACCACTGTGAGACCCCAGAAGCAAAAAAAAGAGTACTGATTTAACCCAGACCCATACACCTCAAATAAACGATAATTCTTACTTTAGCAAGCTTTATCTCAAGACTGTGAAAGTTTGTCAATTTGTGCCAATTGAGACATTTGATCAGAGAGATGGGATACACAACATATCAAAATTTCAACCAATTTAACGCAAGTCACTTTTCCATAAGAAAATTGCGTGGTCCTTTAAAAGCGTAAACAGACATACGTACACAATATAGTTAAGTCCGGGCCTGCCTTCTTAGCGTCTCACCTCGCACCCCCCCCCCCTCTCAATTTCCTCTTTCCCGCACTATACCTATGAAGCCATATCAGACACTAAATCCAAAGGTTTGAAATTTTTTTGGCTACTTATATGAGGATTTGGAATAGTCCAGTAGTGTATGTCTACTGAAAACACCACGATGTGAACCTAGACTCGTTTGACCCATAATATTTTTGAAGAAAGCTCAGGGTCCTATAGGCCATTTATAATACAGGGTGTCTCACCGGGAACTGAATCGATCGATATAGAGAAAAGTACGCATCAGAAAATTTTGACAATTTAGATAATTACTAATGTCGGTGTGGCCAATCCAACTAAAATAGTTACAAGCAGCTGGCGCTTCCGCTTATGCCGGAAGTCGATACCAACTTGCTTATTTCAAATGGAACACCCTATATAGTTTAGAGTTTTCGAAAAGAGCATAAAATTCTGAGTCGAAAATATGTAGAATATCCTATACCTAAACGTAGCCGTTTCAGAGATATTTGACATTATATAGAAAATTTGACAGGTGCAACGGTTTGCAAGAACCGTTATAACTTTCTTCGTGTAAAAGATCCTCATTTGCTTCTTGTTACATAAAAAGAACTTAAGGAGAACTACGTTCTACTACTGAAATAAATTCAATAATATCATAACCAAGTGTTCCGTTTTTCGCGTTATATTTTGTCAACTTCAAACCACGAAAACTTGTTTAGGTCAAATGGAACATTGTGGGGGTTAAAGTTACAACTTTTTGAAATATTTGCGATTTTATTAGAAATTCATGAATTTCGTTTAAATTACACCCACGAAGACTTTTTAAATTTGTTTATTATTTATGGAGAATGTGATAAAGTAATATCAAGAACTTGCAGCACATTTACTACTCGATATCCAGAAGAACGGAAACCGTCACCATACACTGTAAAACGCATACTGGAAAATTTAAAAAATTATGGCTCTGTCAAGGCAAACATGCAAAGAAGAAAGCCTATTGTTGATGACGAAAACATTGAAATAGTCATTCTGGGATATTTTCATGCATTTCCAAGGATGTCGGGACTATGCAAGGATTCAATTCAGAGAATCTTATTAAAACATAAGTTTCACCCGTTTTCATTCCATATGGTTCAAGGATTAAAAGAATCAGATTTCCTAAGAAGACAGAATTTTTGTGAGTTTATTCTAATAAGGTTGAGGGTCACGATTCTTATTTGGGAAATATTATATGGACAGATGAAGCAAAATTTACTAAAAATGGACTTTTTAATAGACACAATTCGCATTATTGGAGTGACTCAAATCCTCATATGTTCAGAGAGCGAAACTTTCAGGAAAGTTGGCAGTTCAATGTTTACTGTGCCATAAGAAACGATAGAGTAGTGGCATTACAATTTTATCAGGAAAATTTAAACGGTAAATTAAATTTTCCCTTCTGCTAATATGTATATAGGTAAATTTTTTTTTTTTTTTTTTTTTTAGGTGAAAGATATCTTACCAAATTTGAATAATAATTATTTAGAAAATTTACCTCTCGCCGAACATAGAAACATTTTTTATCAGCACGACGGTGCTCCCCCCACATCGCATATTTAATTAATAATTATTTACAAGAAACTGTTTATGATCAATGAATTGCCAATAATGGACCTTTCTTATGGCCTCCTCGCTCGCCCGATTTATCATTTCTGGATTATTTCATTTGGGGAACTATAAAAATAAACACAGGATTCAATTAGAAGAGCTACCTATGAGGAACTAATCCGAAGGTGCGAAAAATGTGTCGAGGTTCGAGGGCGGAATTTTGAGCAATTATTAAATTAAAATGAAATCATATTTTAAATTGATCTTATCTGTGCTATTTTACTTCATACCATATCTTAAATTCGATTAATACGCATGTTACAGTGTTAGTGTTATTTTGCGTTTTTGTGGATATCGAGTAGCAAATGTGCTGCAAGTTCTTGATATTACTTTATCACATTCTCCATAAACAATAAACAAATTTAAAAAGTCTTCGTGGGTGTAATTTAAACGTGCTGGCATTTTTTGACATAAGATAAAGACTGATTGTTTCTAATCATGGCTATTTTGATGAAATGATTACAACAATTCATGAATTTCTAATAAAATCGCAAATATTTCAAAAAATTGTAACTTTAACCCCCACAATGCCAATATCAGAGAAAATGGAAATCAATTTTACACAACTCGACGTAAAAAAATACAGGGTGTTCCATTTGACCTAAATAAGTTTTCGCGGTTTGAAGTTGACAAAATGTAACGCGAAAAACGGAACACTTGGTATGATATTATTGAATTTATTTCAGTTGTAGAACGTAGTTCAGTTCTCCTTGTGTTCTTTTTAGAAGAAAGTTATAACGGTTCTTGCAAACCGTTGCATCTGTCACATTTTCTATATAATGTCAAATATCGCTGAAACGGCTAGGTTTAGGTATAGGATATGCTACATATTTTCGACTCAAAATTTTATGCTCTTTTCGAAAACCCTAAAATATATAGGGTGCTCCATTTGAAATAAGCAAGTTGGTATCGACTTCCGGTATAAGCGGAAGTGCTAGCTGCTTGTAATTATTTTAGTTGGATTGGCCACACCGACATTAGTAATTATCTAAATTTTAATAATTTTCTGATGCGTACTTTTCTCTATATCGATCGATTCAGTTCCCGGTGAGACACCCTGTATAATATGCGACCGTTCTCCCATAGTCATTTCTATGTAGACCTTGAATTATGGTTTGTTTTATCTATATTTATCTTATTATTTTATCTGTGGCTGATGCAGTACATTTTATGATCTATTAATTATTAAACAAAAACATATTATTTCTACATAACCAAGCCAAATTTCGTTAAAGCAGTTATATAAGAATTTACTTCATCATTGCGTTCTGTGTTTATGTAAAACAAATTTGTATTTCTTTCCTAAGAGTGAAAAGACTAAGCAAATTTGTAAATTAATACGCCAGACCTGCAATTTGTTTACCGATTCCTGTAGATTGATAGAAACATTCGGTGGGCCACAAAACTTCAAAATCACTTATTATACCTGAATATTTAAAGTCAATAACAATAAACAAGTTAAATAAATTCAAAGAAAACCTAAAAGAACTTTATTAACACAGTTTTTATGGTGTATCTGCGTTTAGCAATTATTGTGACTGGAGGTAGCTGATGTTGTGCTTGCAATGAAGTTACTGGTATTATATTGGTTTACCTATTTATTTATTTAGTTTTACAAGTAAAACTTTTCACAATAAAATAGTATACAACAGATGGTGATAACTAAAATTTATGTTAGGTATTCCTTAAAATGTTATTGAATTCAATTTTATATACCTCAAAACGGTACCATATTTTCAGATTTTGTGAAGTATTTTTTAGAGATGTTTTGCGTGAATTATGGTGCATAATAATTATTTTGAGATAAACTTGTGCTATAATATAGTCTAGTATACTTTAGCTTGGCGTGTGTATGTATGAGTTAATATTTCCGTACGATTTCATTTTCTCCCGTAGTGAACACAAAGTTAAAGCAATAGTCCAGAAACATTGTCTACGTGCACAATATTTCTGGATCTTTGTGTACAAGAGAAAATGAAATCGTACGGAAATATTAACTCATACATACACACGCCAAGTTAAAGTATACTAGACTATATGGTACTTAAAACTTTTCACAGGATATACAAAATATACGACTTCCTGCAAAGTATTATTAAAAGTAGTAACTTTATACGTAAATACGGATGTGTTATAGTATTTATTAGATAAGCTTGTAATCGACAAATGGAATTATTTATAGCTTACTTTATGCTCTAGTATTAAAATATGCATTATTATCCATTATTTGACATATATTTTGATAACAGACCTAGTAGACTAACAGCGGAGTTATACAATTTAAATACGGACCCAAAATAATCGATTTACATTGTCATCTCTCAAACACTGTAAAATATTTTTCCAGCTGCAATAAAATTTTGATACAAAAGTAATATTTTCCTTCCAAAGAGCTAGCAATAAAGGTGGTTGTGCATTAACTGTCTTATAATTTACATAACTAATAGAGCTGTTACTTAAAATAACTTAACACACCTTACTTTACACCTTGTTCAGTTACCTGCCGTCGGAAAAAGGCAGACTGAGTCGGCCTACTGAATTGACTTGGTATTTTAGAAGGGTTAGGCTTACACATCTATTCAAGCATTTGTTCAGACTCATGCAGGTCGTTCAGACAGTCAGGGTAATTTTGAGACGAACCCAAAATACTTTATGTGCATATATGATGAAGAAATTAGCTATCATGCTTTAAAAATCAATTTGCATTTGTTACAGTTTATGTAATTCAGGAGTATCAAGAAAATTAGAAATTAAAAAATTTAACTCAACATAAACAGACTAAATACTGCAATTATGAAGTGCTTAAAATTTGTAGTTTTATGATAATAACTACGTTACTACATACAGTACAAGCTCGATAACGTGAACAGAATAAGGGTGTTTAATTTAGCTCAAGCGTTCACACTAGGGGGGTGGAAAAAGATATATCAAATTCATTGTTTTTACAAAAAAAAGAGATAAATGTAAATAAAAACATTTATTGTTATTTTTTTTCAAGCAATAGAACACAAACTATTATGTATTACAATATTGGGCACTTAGGACTTAAAGAAAATATGTACCAAAAATGGGAAAATAACTAAATACATACTACTGCTTCCGCTAACATTACGTATAAATGTAAAAAAAATATTATGTAAAATAAGACGTTATTTTGGGCTGTTTTAGTTTTAGGGATGCGTTTGACGTGGCGGTTTTTTCATAAACGTTTTTTATCTTAAGAAATCTCAACTGAATTTCGTTGGCCCACGCCAGTGACACATTCAGAGCTTAAATAGCATCCCGATGTGTTATTCTCGGTGGCTCCTTTTCATTTATTATTTCTATATATACTATAACAGAGTGATAGTTTCTGACGCGACTTTTTCGGCATACTCGTCTTTCCGATGTTCTTTAAGTTCACTTAATTGATTAATATCTTTATCAGTATATATTATCCATGTTTTTTGACAAAATCAAATGCCAACATAGAGAGTGTTCTTGGGGTTATTTTTTGCCAAACACTGTGCAAATCCAAAATGGCACCGTTCAGAGTAAGTTTTTTAGTGCCTCTAGTACATTTTCTTCAGTTGCCATAACCGAACTCAACAAGCTTTTCTGTAATAAACTTTGTCAGCCTTGGGGAATTTTGATCCATAGGCTGAATTAATGGCGTTACGTTAGCAGGTATGAACATGGCGATTATTGTTTCATTTTCAGTTTTTAATTCCTCTTCTGGATGATAGGACGGTGCATTATCCAAAAGAATTACAGTTTTCTGTGGAAGGTTCTGTTCCCGCAAATATTGTTTAATCTATAAAATTGTAAAAATTAGAAAGCAAAACAATTCTTAGATTGATGCTTACATCTGGAACAAAGTCCTTTAAAAAACCAATTAGTTCCACGTCCAGTGGAAGTATAGTAAGCCAAAAAAAAATATATATTTTTTATGGGTTACTATATAATAATATATATAATAATAATATAAAAATATATTTTTTTTTGTCGAAATATGCTTAAAATGTAATAAAACGTCTGTGACTTTTTTGTGCGCACGTTTACTCTGGAACCGTTTATGATATTGACTTGAAATTTGGTACACTTATGTATTATAACGAGATCTGGTACTAGATTATGTTTTGATCTAATTCCATTGAAGGATTCGGGGGTAAATGGGGTAAATAAGGGTAAATAGGCAAAACAAGCAGGTAAGTCCATAAAATTGCAATTTAGGGCATGTACGCAGAGTCAAGGTCTCAAAACTTTTTTTAGCATCAGTCATAAATATATATATATATATATATATATATATATATATATAAATATAATAAGAACGGACAGTGTACTACAATAGACAACTTATATGGTATCCAAAGCAAGAAAGTGTAGAAGGCACTAACAAAATATTAGTTAAACAACAACTAGTAATCTCACTTATTAAGGTAATCTGCTTAAATTTGCACACGAAGATGTATAAATACGAAGTAATCACTGAAGGACTGATATGCAGGTTTGTCAAAATCTCGGCCTTATATAGTGTCAGAACCGTTTCTTTTCGCCGGGGACAATAGTCTTGCACGATTGTTGATCCCTATTTTTTGCTTTCGTTTGCCGTGCTTCGTCCAATCCTATCGGCGAGGGAGCGTTTTCGCATTGAAGATGGGAGTTTTTTGAAAATGAAAATTATATAGAAAGTTGGGCATTAGTAAGGAGCATCTTTTTAAGTAAGATTCGCGACTCTAAAAATTATAGTTAGTGAATAGTTGTAAAGATTAATTGTTATAAGTAATTTAATGATTAATAAATCAGTGGTTAGTGACAACATTGAATGGTAGACGAATGACCAGTCCATTAGACCGTAAGTGGCACATTGAATGATCTGAAGGTGGCAGACAAAAATCTTTGCAATCATCGTCTGTAGCTCCTGCGTTCGGAATCAACATGTCAGCAAAGATGCGAAAACTCGCTTTACTATCCAATATTCATCTGCTTTCTCTGTTTATTCTATAATTATAGATAAGCATCCTGAACTCTTCCAAAGGCTTTTTGAACGTTCCCGAATCGAAGACTCGATCTCTCTTGACACATCAACAGCTCTTAGGATCAGTAATGCTATATGTGCCTAATGCCCAACCACCATTATAGAGTATCTATTTATAGTGGAGCAGATCTGGTTTTGGAATAAGGAAGCATCCGATTGCGATTTTTTGCCAATAAATAGAGTTGTGTCTCTCCAACATTCAGACACATTTGTGCCACGGATGTCAAAGGGGGGAAACGACATGTTAAATGTATGGGAAAATGGTTTTTCGAAGATAACTTGGCGGCTTTTGATCTGACGAAAAAAAATCTTCAGACCAAAAATGAAGAGCTTATGAAAATAAGCAAATTTTGTTCCAAATCTCCTCTACGTCAGACCATTAATTCGCGAGATATCGCGAATCCAAGGTCCAAAAATTAAAAAAAAAAAATTATCATGAAGGAGTGGAGTTGAGGACTCATTTTTTTTGTAATAGAAGGGTGGCAGTTATCTGCCAATACTCGCCGAGCTATCTTCGATAAACCATTTTCCCAGACATTTAGTATGCCGTCGTCGCCCCCCCCTTCCCCCGGCAATCCGCGGCACAAATATGTCGGAATGTTGGGTGAACCCAACTCTATTTATTGGCATAAAAAAATCACAATCGGACGTTTCCTTATCCGAGTCTGGTTTTCCTCCAGGTCTGTTCTACTATTAGACACGAACTAAGAGAGACCCTACCTACAAGGGAGGGTACACATAACAATATTTATTAAGTTACCTTTGACACAATTCTTTCTTTTCAAAATTAGTTATATAATTATACACACAGTACAATGTTTGGACTACTTAATCAAGTATGTTCACGTATTGAAACTTCCCTGTCATAAATCCATTATTTAAATAACGAAATCATTTAAGAGAACAAATACAACTTTCCAAACACTACAGGCATAAACAATAGTTAAATGATAATTAGTTTGTCCACTGAATATTCAAGATATATTACATTGAGAAAAGAACAAACATTAAAAAGCGTGAGCACGAACGAGATGAGTGTAAATAATGCCCTCAAAATTAAAACAGTAAATTATTGACATATATTTACTTATTAATAAGAGCATGGCAAACATAAATTGAAATATTGGTCACTGTCACAAAAAAAAGAGTTTAATACAAATTTAGTCTCAATTTTGTGAAGATAACGCTGTTTGGATCAGATTAAGATATATTTAGACTAACACGTATAGTGCTTGGTATAGTGTATGGAAACTAAAAGAAATCTTTATAAATGTCCCCTGTTATAACTTGATTAATTTTGGATTGATTTGAAAATTTAAAGAAACCCAGATGAATCCATCGGCTTGCAAGATTTCATATTCCATAGGTTATGCTTGATTTTTTAAAATGGAGCACCCTCCAATAATAATAACCAATTTATTTACCGAATGAGCTATTAAAAGAACATGCATATGTGTTTAGAGTATACTACATACAAAAGATAAAGTATTGTTACGTGTTTACTCCCTCCAGTAAACACCCTGTACGTGGGTTCAATAAATTGCAACAAGAACTTCACAAATCACTGATTTATTAATCATTTAAATCACAATAAATAATTCTTATTAATAATATCACATTAACTTTAATTTTTAACTACAAGTTTCATCTACTATAGTCTCACTACCTACTATAGTAATATTTACAACTTGTTACTGTTCTTTATCTTCTCTGATCTCCCATATCAGAACTGTACTGTACATACTGAATTGAACTTTCTGCTCAAATTCATTCCTTATATGTATATCTCCTAGAACCCGTTTCGAATATGCTGGAAATTTCTATAGTTTTCTAGGTGCTAAATGACGGTTCGTCAGCTGGACCACAGATGGCGCTGTTTACCGGCAACCAACTAAACAGGTCTCCCTCTACCCTGACTAGGGACTAATTACATCTCTCTCCGTTAGAGGGCGGCACATAACAGTATATTTAGTTTTGCTACCGGGGACCTATTTTTAAATTTTGCGCCCTGGGCGAATATGATCGGTCGCCCCAGTAGGTGGTTTTATTATACCAAAACAAACGATCGTCGTGCCCGCTCAAACCCAGAGGAACTTCCCTCCGGACGCCCCGGGCGATCGCCCATCACTCCCTTAGGAAAATACGTCGCTGTTTGGTACTATTTACAATGTGTTGTAAAATGCTCTTGCATATAAAACAATTTTAATTTTTTCCACTGTCAAAGACGTGCAATTAATTCTTTTTTTAAATTTTAAATAATTGTTACATTGTTTGATATTCTCGAGAAGTGCCGTCTGGAAGTGGAAGAACCGGCTCAGTGGCTCAACGCGTTCGGCTTGCAATCAAGGAGCCCCGGGTTCGAATCCTGCTGGGGTATGGATGTTTAGTGGCGTTTTGCATGTGTTACCGAGTTGGTAACAGTGGACTAGACGAGGTTGTGTGAGAGACAACATAGCTAATCACAGTACCACTACGAGTTCGAGTCTCAGCTGCGGCAAATGGCAATATGGTAGGTCATAGAAGGGTACAATTTTTCTCTTTGATAATCATGCCCGTACAGATACTTTCCTAAATTTTAGCCCAAACCTTATTGCCCTTTTTTGTAAAATAAAGATTCTATATCTATTCTATATTGGCCTTAAATACATATCTTAAGCAAATTATGTTATAACCTAACAGTGGTTTTTTTTTTTTTATACATTTATTTAACGTCGGCCTATTTCCGCTATTGAGGCCTAACACCGACGCCTGTAGACGAGCTACCCCCAACCAGGAATTTTGCCGAACCTCTTCCCTTAAGAAGAGTAGGGATCTTTTACTTGCCTAACATTTAATAGACAAGGGACCGACGGCTTTACATCCCCTCCGAAGGATGGTATATCTTCTATACAACCCTCGCCTAAGGTTGTATAGCTTCCGCGCATACACTGATATACAAGCTGCTGGAAGATGTGTGAGGCGAGAACGCGGTTTCCGTTGGAATGGTCACTAATCCAAGTACTAACTGCGCCTGTCGTTGCTTTACATCGCATACCGAAGGTATGTACATAGTAAAGACGCACCTACGCTCGCCCCCTAACAGTGGTTCAAAGTTGAAATGATGACATTGGATTGTTAGTTGTTTTCAATTTTGCAACAAGTCGAGACAAGTGATTTTTGAATGAAACGGTTCTATCGAGAGCGACTCTGTGATATTTAGAATGTTCTAACATAAAAAAGTTACCCTCAAAGAATACCTCTATTGATCTGTTCACTCATTTGATATTAGGTTGAGGGCAAGAGGTCTCTGCTTTGATTATGCTAGAATGGAGTCTGCGTGAAAAAATCCAAACGAGTACATATTGGTGATTAAGGATTCTTCTGTAACGTATGCAGATGTGTATATCGTTGCTGTTGCCCAGTCAACATAACCGAATTTTTTGGAGTATTCATGTGATATGTCAGCTATGTAAAGGAAGACCAATTGCGGAGTCAGTACAGAGCCTTGTGTTAAACCCCTATTCCTTTTTTACTGATTATTGAAAAGTAAGTGTTACAAATGCCAGAATAATATTTAAACTTATTTTAATGAGACACAAATCCTGCAACTGTGTAGGCCTCCACATTTTTTTAGTTCTCAACTTGAAGAACTCGCGTGTTATTCATAATTTATAGTCTACGAATGATTTCATTTGAAGTTGTATTCTGAAAGAGAAGAACAAAGATATTATTAAAAGTGTTAATCCTGCCTTATCATTAACGCGAGAAAGTATTCGAAAAACTTGAAATATGGCCAATTTTGTTATATGCCATTAAAACTCTCGATGTTATACAATCAGCTTCTCTTATAAAGCTATAAAGAAACAAATATAACATAAATACGTCTGTATGTTTAATTATTAAAAGATAGAGATGAGCTTCTTATTAGTGTCATATACGCTCCTTACAGAATAATGTAAAGGACATCTTTATAATTACAGGAGTTAAATGCGCTCCAATTTTCTCTATTATTTATAATTTTGTATTGTTATACTTCTCGTTATAGTGTCATATGCGCTCCTTACAGAAAAATGTAAAGGACATCTTTATAATTACAGGAGTTAAATGCTCTCCAATTTTCTCTATTTATATTTTTGGATTGTTAATAAAAACGATTTCAAATTTATTTTCACATGCAACACAAAAAATTGATAGCTTTTTTTCTGTAATTAAACACGTTTCACTATCTCGAGTGGACCGCGCGATATCGAATATGTATAGAACCTGTATGGTGAGATATGAATCGAAACAAATGTTAATTCAGTTTAAAAATTTCAGATATAAATATCGTATACCATGTATAAATATAATAGGTGTGGTGAATTGGTTAGATAAGTTACTAAACCTTATATATTGAGATAAATTGTTTTCAGGTCCGTCGGCCAAATGTGTGAGAGTGGTTTTAGTGCCGCGGAGGGACTCTCGAGGATGGCCTCCCTCGGTGGAGCTGCCTTGGGGGTCCCACAAGGACTCCAAACACCTCAGTCGGCCAAGAAACAAGAGGACCACATTAAACGGCCCATGAACGCGTTTATGGTCTGGTCGCGGTTGCAAAGGCGTAAAATTGCTCAAGAGAATCCCAAAATGCACAATTCGGAGATATCAAAAAGACTGGGTAAGTCGAGAAATTAATAATATGTAATATTACGGAAAATAATTAAATGGAAAATCCAGTAAACCACAGACTAAGCTAAGCTATGTTTACTTTATTATTGTTATTGTTAATCCTATGGCAAAAGTTATGATTGAATAATAACGAAAGACCTTATATTTCCCTGCTTAACTCAGTTTGCTTCTGAAATTCTCGATAAACAAGTACAAGTAGACACAGTATACATGGATATTCAGAAATTCTTTAATCAAATCGACCTATATTTATTAATAAGGGAATTAGTTCGCTTTGGGTTTTCCGAAGGCTTAATTAATTTATTTACGTCTTACCTATTTAAACGCAGGCAGTTTGTCGAGTACGAGGGTTTTCGTTCGGATTACTACATTAATGCGTCTGGAGTACCACAAGGCTCCAAGTTTGGTCCACTTCTATTTCACATTTACGTCAACGGTATTAATGATGTTATTAGTTGTTCAAAATGTTCGCGGATGATTTGAAAATCTATAGAGAGATAAGGACTATAAGCGACTGTAGAATGATCCAGAATGAAATTAAAGCCGTATCTGACTGGCGTAGTGCAAACCATATGCATTGATGTTAAAAAATGTTACGTTATCACTTTTTCTCGGAAAAATAAACCTGAAGAATATGATTATAAAATAAATTCAGATCAAAGATTTCGGTATTATCTTCGATAGACAGTTAACATTTCGAGCCCATATTAATAGTGCTGTGTGAAATTCATATAAAATGCTAGGCTTCATATTAAGAAACTGTAAGTGTTTTAGCACAACTTCTAGCCTAACGTTATATTACACATGTGTTCGCTCAAGATTAGAATATGGCGCTATCTTATCTTATCCGCGATATATATGTCACGTGAATAATATTGAGTCAGTTCAGAGGAAGTTCCTAAAATATTGTTTTTTTAAGGAGAATGGTATTTACCCGCCGAGACCTATAATACATCCATTTTAACAAACCGTTTTAAAACGGAATGACTATTCGTACATGCAGGATGTATGAATGGTGTCAGGACTATTCGTACATGCAGTATGTATTAAATAATAAAATAGGATCGTCGATCATAAATTAGAATAGTGAGAGGAATAAGAAGGAAGATATTCCTATCTCGTGCTACTTTCTGATATACCTAAAGAAATATTCGTATAACGTATTATAGCTGTTAACAAAATGTCAAAATGGAAAGGCAAATTATCTATCATAAGCAACTAGCACTTTGTGAAGTGAGATACCGTCGCCGGTTTAAGCGCTGTGACCTCGAGCGGCGAAGTTAAGCAGCGTTGGTCGAGTCCGTCACTTGGATGGTGAACAGCATCTCATGTTGTAGGGTATGTCCCTACAAGTCAAAAACCAAAAACAAAAATTTCAAAAATAACCAAAAAATCATATCAATCCATGCACCATGGCAAACCACATAAAATAAGTCAACCAGGCACTATTTACATCCAAAAACCACAGCCAAAGTCAAATAAATCTGGAAAAATTTACAAGCACTCGATAATTCAAAAATAACATAAATTCACTAATATCAAACTTCAAACATTCAATCTAGTCCATTCATAACAGATTCACTACAAAAAACGCCACTTAAAAATACAGCCCCCGTATATTCATCAACATGACCCAAGTCACTATCTAAACCCAAAATTTCAACGTCTTACTTCAATCCGTAAATTTTCTATAAACCATTTTATTTTCAAAATTTTAATACTTCTTGACCACCCCTCGTATACGTTAACTACGTAAACACAACATTCAAACTCATTTCATAATTTTCTTGCAACTACTTGGCATTTTATTTCTTCTTACTTTTTGATCGCCCCTTGTATACTTCACACCACGTTCCGTGCCTCGAGTCTTAAAGTTCTAATTTAATTTCATCAATTTCTTGCAACCCGATTGCTATTTTAATTTTCCTGTCCTCTAATAAAATTCGCAGCGTTTTGTATTTTGTCCCACAGTTCTTCTCTCGAGTTGATAGTATTTACATTGACTAAGGACTTCATATGTCCCCCTCCCCACATATAATAATCCAAAGGACTATAATCAGGACTCTTAGGTAGTCAAGCAAACTCACTTCCTCGAGCGATCCCTGTTTCCGCTGCTAAAACAACTTGAGCTGACTTGAGGATCTTCATCCACACGAACTAAAATTACTAATTCTTGATCTGGAGTAATTCGTTCCGGTCGTCCTACATCGTTTTTATGACGAAATGAACCCGTTTCTCCCAAACTACGAAACAGATCTTTAAAAATTTGAAGTACAAACATTTTTTGGGTACTCCTGAGCACAAAATCCAACCATAAAATTGCTGATTAAAAAAGTTCTTTTATATTGATTTTTTGTGGTATTTTGACTGCGCTATAAGGAATCGAGGCATTCTCACAACTCATTGAATATTATTCTATTTTTACACCTGATAATGTTAGTCTTACGAAAGGTAAAATACTGAAAAATTTACCCCAGAAAGTTAGCAACCATTGTTGTCAACTTACAGCTTTTTATCCATTATATTCTTTTTTAATTTCCTATGCTAACTTATCGAAGTTTTTGTCAAAGACAAATTTACTTAAGAGCTGTTTGCATTCTATCGAAATGATTATAAACGAGACGATCTAACACCGTTTCTTTCATACAGCTATTAATTGGCTAGAGGTATTGTCAAATTTCCATAATAAAACTGTTTGAACAGTATAGTTTCTCCCATTGTGTGTATAAATTAATGTGCGACGTATTGAAAAGAATCGGTAATAAACAAGGATGGTCCGAGTACAAATATTTAGTTAGGAAGAAATAACACAAAAGCCTGTCCATCCCTATTTATAATACTCCCAAAATGAAAAGTCTATTGAAATGAACTTGCTGTATGATCCTAATAAATACAATATGAATTTTGAAGGTTTATAAAAACCGAATTTTGCATATGAATACACTCCTCACATATGTATCCTGTAAACGTCACATTTTAAATAGATTTTCCACCCTAAATGGCAATATAAAGGCATATCATAACACATTGTTTATGTAGTGGGGAGTCCCATGCATTATTCATATATCATATTCAGATCATCTACGAAGGATACGCTGATCGACAAGTGACAGTGCACAGCTGCTGTTTCACGGCTACATGGTCGTTCAAGTGTTTTCGTATGCACCTCATGAATTCTTGCCCAACCTACTACTGTATTTTTTAATTTTTTTGAGAGCTCATTATGGGACAACTAAAATAACAACCCGTTTCTCACCACTATTTGTGTTGATTTAAATAAGCAAATTCATGCCATAACAATTATTATTTGTGAAGTGATCACCTAAGTAGTCGTTAAAACGGAAACGTAAATAGAAATAAAATTAAGCAACAAAATTAATATGTGAAAACTGAAATAAAAGCTATTTATGATCGCCTATTAAAATTAATATTATTATGATATTTCGTCTCTAAGGGCCAGTTTTACAATCGTGGCTTAAGCTAAGCTCAACACTGAACCCGCGTTGAGCTCCTGATCTACCATTTTTGTCGTTTTACAACTGGTGCTCACGGCTGAGCTCGGTTCATCTGGTTAATTCAGCCGAGCCTCAGATATTGGCGGTTTAACAGCGGTTCAACCATATTTTAGGTTATGTTATAGTACTGTCATAGCCAACTTGCGATAGCAGTTGTATTGTTAATTGATAAATTTGGTTAAAATGAATCAGTTAAATGAAATTTTAACCGATGACGAAGATATGATTGACTTGATTAACGAAACTGATCATCCTCGATTACCTCGCCAGTTCCGACAACGAGAAAATCACTTCGAAAAGTGGAATGATGTCGAATTTGTCACAATATTTCGTTTGTTCAAGAATTCTGTTCGATTTATTTTAGAAAATATCCAGCAACAAATATCTTCGCGTACAGAGAGGTAATTATATTATTGGACTATAAAATTACATTTATTTAAGTACCTACCTTACCTGTCAAGTAGTCGAAAAATAATTAATGTGCTTGTTTTAGGAATCATGCTATTTCAGCAGAAGACATGCTTCTTGTTACTCTGAGGTTTTATGCAACAGGTTCTTTTCTCCAAGTATGTGGTGACTTTTTGGCATTAGCAAAGCTGCAACTTGTAAAATTATTGACAAAGTAAGTCGAGCAATCGCTGGCTTGTACAAACAGTTTATTACGATGCTACGTACTGAAGAGAAAATGAGGACAACAAACCAGCAATTTAGTTTAATTAGTGGATGTCCAATATGCATTGGAGCCTTGGACTCCACTCACATTAAAATACAATCTCCAGGTGGGGCAGAGCCAGAAATTTATAGAAATCGCAAAGGGTTCTTCTCTAGGAACGTTCAAGCCATTTGTGATGCACAGCTAAAGATACAAAATATTGTGTGTAGATGGGCTGGTTCCGTGCATGATAGCACAATCTGGAATAATTGTAATGTTTGGAGAGATTTTGAATATGGTGTATACGGTAACTATTTACTGGTTGGGGATAGTGGATATGCTGTTAGGTCATTCTTAATCACACCACTTGAAAATCCTATGACTCCCGCACAGCACCTTTTCAATGAGGCACAAATCAGAACAAGAAATCCAGTTGAAAGGTGCATCGGTGTTTGAAAAAGACGATTTCCTGTTCTTTCCTTAGGGATTCGACTGAACATTGAGAAAGTGGAAGCCATTGTTGTAGGAACTGCCATACTGCGCAATATAGCATGTTTGCAACAGGAAGAAATACCACCAGTTGATGATCAACAGCAAGAAGCTATCGACTTTGTCAATGGAGTGATGGTGGAGAATATGGGGGATAACAGGGTGATTAGGAATATTGCAGTCACATTACAATTAATTAACTATTTTAATGGACTTCTGTGAAACATATATTGCACTGTATTTTAGTTGATAATTTTTTACTAAATGTATTAACCAATCAAAATGTTGCATTTCAAATCGTGTCAAAATTAAAATTAAATATTATTTATTACAAATAAGTTCTTTGTCCTTTTTGCCTCTAAGCCGCTTAAGCAAGCTGTATTAATTGGTTAAAAAAGTAAAAACTAAGTAGTAAAAAATTATCTTATCGAATACACCTCGAACATTGATAAATACTCAGTCATAGAGACTCTGCTATTACCAAGCAACACGCTTTCAGCAGTCTATGACAAAATTATCTCGATATTATCAATGTTCTAGGTGTATTATAGGTGATAAACACTATACATCATGTGATGAGTCTGTTTGTTCGTCTGTCAAAAATAAAGCAGTATTTTAAAAATAAATTATTTATTTTAAGAAAACTTAGCTTCATTTGAAATATGTATATAGGTGCGAATAAATAATTGATATAATCATTTATAACTTTTTATTATTAAGAAACGTTGCCTTTTAAATTTCTAGTATTTCCATTTCTGCTCGATGATGTTCTTTCATAAGCTCTATTTCCACATCTGATTTTCTTTTCATGTTTGACATCTCCAATTCATGCCGTTCTCTCATAAATTTGAGTTTTAGGCCTTGTTCTTCTTCCATAAAACGTACCTTTGCTGCTTCTGCAGCAGATTTTGCATCTGCCCACTGGGAAAATCTGCTACTTATTGCAGCTTCAGACTTACATCTACTTGTTTTAAGTGCTTTAGACTTTGCCCTCAGCATGGCCGGAGTGTACTTTGACCAATTTCCTGACTGTTTTCACTTTGAGATACAATAAAAGTAAAGAAAATGTAAGCACATCTGTATAGTATGGTGTATACCTATATTTACCTAATTTTTACTGTATTTTCTATCTGTGGCTGAATTTCTTTCTTGTTCTGGGGTAAAACTTCAGTCTCTAGCTGCGATGGGCTAGAAGTATAGGAATATACTGAAAAGAAAATAACTTGAATAAGAACTTATATAAGTAGTACAAACAACTTACTGTGGTCTCCAAACATATCTAGAGATATAGTTTCTTCGAGAATAATTTCATTACAATCTTCTTGGCTTGAAACATACTGAATAGCTTGATTCTCTCCATCGGCTTGCTCCATTATTGCTGGAATGAAATTTTCAAAATGATTTAAAAAAAAGATATTAGTATATTGTATCAACTTACTTGCATCTCCATCGAACTCTGAGATGTCTCCCTCAACTCTGCTCGAGCCAAGAAGCTCTTTGACTTCCTCATCTAGTATTGTAACTTTGGTTTCTTGATGAGGACCGCCACCAGTACCTCGCACGTGCAATTTTTCATCAGCGAACTTCTTTTTCGTTCTCTTTTTAATATTATCGTATTTTTTTTTAGAACTTTAAAAGTACGACGATTCTCTCCAGAAATACTATTAAATTCGTTTTCTATTTTTTGCCAAGTCTCTGCTGTCTGTAAATTTGCTTGAGAATCAGAAAGCTTGCATTCGACGATATTTTTATATTTCCTCACCAATGAGATTATTATGGACTCCTCTTTAGCAGAAAAGTTTTCAGATCTTTTCTTATCACCCATAATTCTCTCGATTCTCTCAAATAAGTACATGTAAAAACTGAACATTCGCGTTAACAACCGTTTAATTTTGAATTAATATGAATGTCAAATGTTACAAATCCTCCCAGATGTTTAGTGCGCAAACGCCGACACTACCAACCAACATTTTAAAACAACTGAACCTAGCTCTACTAAACCCGGATGAATCACGCTTTATAAAACGCGAACATATCTGAGCTCGGGTTCAGCTTAAGCTGTAGCTCAGTTGAGCCGTTGCTGAACCTGATATTGTAAAACTGGCCCTAAGAAGCATTTTCATCGGCTCAGGGGTTTTCATAGACTTCATGAAGCAGCATTTAATAAAAATTGATAGAAGTTGCAATTTAGCAACCTTCGTTAAGGCATTGAAGATGAACCTGGCTAACTTTCAAGTCTGACATATTTACAAAATTTGAAAAATGTACAGGATAGAAAAAAAGAAAAGTTTATAGTGGAGCAGATCTGGCTTTGGAATAAAGACACATTTGTGCTGAGGAAGTCTAAAATTGGAAGGGGGGGAATGACATATTAAATGTAAGGGAAAATAGTTTTTCGAAGATAACTCGGCGGTTTTCGATCTGACGAAAAAAATCCTTACACCAAAAATCAAGAGCTGACGAAAATAAGCAAATTTTGTTCCTAACCTCATCGACGTCAGACCATTGATTTGCGAGATATCGCGAATCCAAGGTGCATACATTAAAAAAAATTGAATTCATTTTTTATCCTGAAGGAGTGGAGTTGACTCAGTTTTTTTTTAAATAGAAGGGTATTGGCAGATACTTTGTTGAGCCGGGGGCTGGGGGCGGTGAGATGATTAGGAGGAGATGGAGAGAGGTAGAACGAAAATATTTGACGCGCTGATAACTCCCCGTGTAATTGGTCTATCGCGGTCAGACCGACCTACATTTTTTAATTTTTTTATGTGCTATAAGATGGCACTCGCATAAAATGATTTTTTTCGCAAACTTTTGGTGTGCGAAATAAAAATTGCACGTTTTTTCTAAACAGTTTTTTTGGCACGATGGGGGAAAATCCTTTTGGTCACTTGAGAGCTTTTTTATTAACGTTTAATTTCCGCCCGGCCAGAACGCGACAAAATGATTAGGAAGGGAGCTAGAGGACGGCAAAGAAACTGTTTGAAGAAACGTGCAATTTTTATTTCGCTTACTAAGCGTTTGTTTGGGAAAAAAAAAATCATTTTATGCGAGTACTATCTTGTAGCAAATAAAAAAATTAAAAAATGTTCGTCGATCAGCATATAATTATCCCAACGCCCCCAACCTCAGGCCCAACAGAATATCCACTAATACCCGCCTATTAAATAACAGTTGGGTTCTCAACTCCACTCCTTCATGATAAAAAATTAATTGAAATTTTTAAATTTTTGCACCTTGGAATCGAGATATTCCGCGAATCAATGGTCCGACATCCATGAGATTGGGAACAAAATTTGCTTATTTTCGTGAGCTCTTCATTTTTGGTCTGAAATTTTTTTTCGTCAGATCAAGAGCCGCCGAGTTATCTTCGAAAAACCATTTTCCCTTATATTTAACATGTCATTTCCCCCTCTGACTTTCTCAGCAAAAATATGTCGAAATGTTGGGGGACCCAACTTTACTTATTGGCAAAAGAAAAAATCACAAACGGACGTTTTCTTATTCGAGTCTGGTTTCCTTCCAGATCTGCTCCACTATTAAAAAATTTTCACACTTTCATTAAGTTGCGGATAGAAAAGTACAAAAGTTGCACATATTCGAACACTGTGAAAAATACACAGCTCAGAATAATTGTAATACTGGACAATACAGTGGAATACAATAAACTTAAAAGCTAGAATATACAAAATAATACAAAAATGCAAACACAAACATACATTTTTTAAAATTTCGAAAAAATAGCAATATCATGTGAAGGCTTGAAATTACCAATCGTCTCTGGGAATCGCGGTGACGCCGCTACGGCTGCCGTATTTGCCTTTATTTCTTTGACGTGCCCGGTTTTTCGACATCATTTCCATCGTCCGAGGACGAGAAAGACGATTCTACTGTAGTATAGAACAATTTACAGTACCGTTTCATCGCCGTAGCGTCATCCAAAGAGCTCTCCATACACAAGCATAACGTGCTACTTCTGCCACTTGCAAGTTTTCATAGATTTATTTTCTTTATCGTAAACGAAACGGGAGTTGGAATTCTGCTGGGCATCTCCAAAGGATTGTACACTCGCACGCCAAAAACACCGGGTGCTCGCTTATTGCGGGTAATCAGTATCTTTCGCAGTAAGCAATTTGTTTCGTAAATTTTGAAATACTTGGCGTATATTATTTGCCAAACCAAATCGTTTGCAAGCTTCGAAGAAAGAAAATTTCTGTGCGATTATTTTAACATCTTGCACGAAACGCTTGAGACAAGAATCTTCCTCAACTGTCTACTGGACTCGTGCCACCAATGAGCCACTGTAGGCAGCAAAATTTGCACCCGATGTTTTGGTTGTAATTCGTCGATATGACAAATCCAGTGTTACCGATAACAATTATTATGTGATAATTATAACTTTTTTTCCTATTTTTCAACCCCCAAATTCAACTCGAACAGAAAATTCTTAAAAACCTACAGATTCGCCATTATACTGTCAAAAATGCAATTCGATATTTTTTTCTCATCAAAACATCAACAAACAAAAATCACCCCGATCACCCCCACAACCGTATCCCGAGTTCTTTTAAAAATTTCAATCGATCCGTAAAACTCTCAAAACACTGAATTTCACACAAAGCTTCTTCTGATAAATATCAATTTTTTCCCATTTTCAATCCCCAAATCCAACTCGGTAAAAAAATTCTTAAAAACATATTCGTCCAGACTGCTAAAAACGCAACTCGATTTTTCTCACCAAAACTTCATCAGCACGACAAAAATTTTCCACCCACTCCCGACAATCCTTCCCCCCCAACCACATCCCGAATTCTCTTAAAAATTACAATCGACCCGTACAAGTATCAAAACACCGAATTTCACACAAGTATCGATTTTCAGCTTTTTCAGATAACTATAATTTTTCCATTTTCAACCTCCAAATCCAACTCGGCCAGAAAATTCTTAAAAACCCACAGATTCGTCCACATGCTGCCCAAAACGTTTTTCTTTCCCCTTAAGCGAAGTTTGCTAAAAGCGTATTTCAAATTTACACCCCTGTAACTTCAGCCCTGTGCATCACAGACTTCAAAACCAGCCCACACGATGAGCGCTGGGTCATGCTCTTTCTAATTAAACCAAAATCAAATTTGGATCTTTCAAGAAGTATGCGATGTAACAGTACCGAACGCTTTCGTGTCAAAAAAAACATTTTAACCTCCGTATTTTTACTCAAAAAAATTTTACATGTTTCAAACCACTCCCAAAAGTTTGCATTTGACGAGATCTTCAAAGTGACACCAAAAACATCCACCTAGCAAACTATGAAATCGCCAAGCGTTACAGAAATTACTAGTGGGCCACCGTATTACTGTTAAAAGATTTAGTAAGGTACAGCACAAACTCAAAGTAAGTTTTATAAAATTTCTTTACAATTATTCTTATTTCTGTTAAATTCTTAATAATGCTATAAATAAATAGTAATATTCAGTTTTATTTATTTTATTTATTTCATTTATTACATTTATTTCATGTGTTTCATGTTTCATTTATTTTCATTTGCTTCATTTATTTCATGTACTTATTTAATTTATTTCAATTATTTCATTCATTCCATTTATTTTAAATTATTTAGTGATGAACTACCCAAACAGAGAAAGTCCAGTTACAAGTAAGAAAATTACAAAAATAAAAATTCTAAATCAATATATATAAATCAACAATGATGATGATCAATGTAAATATAATACACATACAAATATACGTTAATCGATTAAAAGTAACAATATAAAAATGATGAACAAAAATTCATAGCAATAAACTAAACTTTATTGCTGTAGATTTTACAAAAGACATTAGCATTAATAATCAAGTATTAAAAGTTATTATTACAATAGAGTAAAATAAAAAATATAAAAGAAGCATTAGATTCAATTCAAGATTGTCAAAACATACATTATGTATGTGAACATAGTTGTAAATGCAAACGTAAGCTATTTTTTATACACTTTAACGTCGGTCTATTTCCAGTAATGAGGCCTATCACCGACGCCTGCAGACGAGTACCCCCCAACCAGGAATTTTGCCGAACCTCTTCTCTTTCGAAGAGTCGAAATCTTTTACTTGCTAAACATTTAATAGACACGGTGCAGACAGCTTTATATCTTCTCCGACGGATGATATACTCACAGTAGATAAGCTATGGGCGTTCTGCGCCAAAATCCCGTGTCATTTCTTGCGGAGGTTCATTCTGGTTTCTCAAGGTCAATCTTGCAATGAGGCTGGTTGAATATGGCAAGGCCATTCAAGCTCAAGAGTCGTCCCCTCCACATAGCGACCAATCCGTAAACAAGTTCCTATAGATATCATCACGTCGCACTACCTGTTCACTATATGAGAGGTTTGAATTTCCCGCCCAGTTTACAGGTAGCGCGACGTATGCTATCTATAGGAATTTGTTTACGAATTGGTTGCTATGTGGAGGGCACGACTCTGGACCTTGAATGACCTTGCCATATTATTCAGCTGGCTCTTTACAAAATTGACCTTGAAAAACCGGAATGAACCTCCATAAGAAATAATATGGGATTTTGACGCAGAACGCCCATAGCTTATCTATTATCCCCCTACGAAATCCTCGACTAATATTGCATAGTCAGTAGATAAGCTATGGACGTTCTGCGCCAAAATCCCTTGTTATATCTTACGGAGGTTCATTCTGTTTTTTCAAGGCCAATCTTGTAACGAGGCTGGTTGAAGATAGCAAGGTCATTCAAGGTCAAGAGTCATGTCCTCCACATAGCAACCAATCCGTAAATAAGTTCCTATATATATATCATCACGTCGCACTACCTGTTCACTATATGGGAGGTTTGAATTTCCCGCCTCACGACGCAACAAGTAAACGTATTTCAAAACGCCTATATTTCCCATTCTATATTCCTGTACCATGTGCCACGCCTGTTTTTTTTGGAAGTGGCGCAATGTCTGCCGTATTTTATCAGCATACGGCAAATCAAATCAATGCGGTACGGTGGAATTGACTGCAGCCTCGTTTTGCTCTAGAACGTCTAAAATGGGAGGACGGTCGTCTAGTGAACACGCAAAAGCTCCCTCGTTTGATAAAATAAAAAAGTTCGGCAGAGCTTTGAGCTTAATAGAGACCTTGAAAGCCTTCGGTGCACTTAATTTTTTAATTTGAGAAGACTGGGGTGGGGTCACTCGTAAAACGTCGGATAGGATAAAATGCTACACCCTGTATAAGCCCTGGAGTAGGTGGCTTCACTTGAAGTAGTCTATTATTCACTTGGTTTTAATTTTTTGTCTATGACAGAGTCCAAAGCCTGTAGATGATTTTCGGAAATTAGAACGCTTTGTTTAAAAACTAACAAGAATATTTATTTATCGCACACTGAAATTCCGTTGTTTGAAATATTAAGATTTAAATGTAAAAATGTATTAACACTACAGGAAGTAGCTGTAGTGGCTCGTTTGCGACGCACGCATCGAACTAGACTTGTCCGAACTCATCGTGCTCGGCTTCGGGGACTCGGCGTTCTGAGGTCTGTAAATGTCCCCGCCCATTCCGTGTGGGCACGATTGCGCAATATTGCATCAGAAAAGGTAAAGATGAAAAATTAGGACATGAAAATTATATGACCGTATCGGCATTAAAATGGGAAATTTATTGATATATGAATGGAGTTCGAATTGATTTGAATTCAGAGGTTATTAACGAAAATTTGTTGAAAATAGTTATTATTTGAAACGACCCCGTAAAGTCGTCCCGGAGGTCTGTGCACTTAGAGTTGAATATGAAAAGAAATTATGCTGATTGTGTCGGATGATGATGTGTATTCAATTTAATTTAATACATAGCTTATGTTTTCGGAAGTAAGTTTTGATAACAATGATTGAATGGAAGTAAATTTTGATAATGATTGGTACGAAAGTACCGGTACTATACTGGGACAGTTTGAGTGAAATTTGATTGTGGGTTGATATTTAAGATGCGTAATCAAATGAACGGTGGAATCGAAAGGAAGAATTATTTATAAAAACTTTGGGGATAAAATGATGTTAGTTTGTAATGTTTGAACTGTAAAATGAACAATTTGATAGGTTGAGTGTTTCTATGGATGAATTTGGGTTGTTTGGGATAACTACCAAACAACTCAAATTCATCCACATTCACCCAATGATAATTCGTTGGATTATGAATTTTTTCACATTTTCTCTTAAAAAATTGTAGTTTTTCATAAAAGTGTTTAAAAGACTTTTTTATTATGGTCTGACTAAGTGAAGTGAAACAGTTGATTTTTTGACAAATTTGGAGACTTGCAAATTTTTCTGTCTGTTGTTTATGGAATATTATAACACTAGCCACCACTCCACTCTTAATGATTTTTGTAATTTTTAAAAGTTTTATAAAAAATACAGATGTATTTTTCATTAATATTCAAGAATAATACAGTAGACACAGTATGTGAAAATCTGCAAGAAGTACAATTTTGCATAAAACAAAGAATTGTTTTATGTAAAAAGTCTGTGTGTGCTTAACAATAATTTACTTCAGAGCATATCTGCGAGTGCTAACTAAATAAAAAAGATTCAGTGACGCACTGCTTTCACCTGATTATAATGACATATTGTGAAGGGAGGCGAATATCTTTATTCATGTTATTCCAAGGTGTGTTTTTGTACTTCTTTTTGTAACAATTCCGTCTAAAACCATATAATTCAATTTTACGTCCTTATTCTCTCATTCCCAATGTTATAATCTTTCGAAGAATGGTATTATGCTTTTTTGTATTGAATTTTAAATTAGTGTCACGTATCATGCTCTGCGACCTGTATTATTAGACACCACCTGGTAAGAACACGACCAACAAAAGAATATCTAAGTCTTTGTCACCATTCGATTCCGGCAAGATGTTTGTGTCCACTATCGAAATACCCACTTTGATTGTTCTTTTAACAAAAGCGAATTTAGGATCGAGGCACGCTTCAAAGGAGGATATTAACAGAAAATGACAGCTAAAGCAGTTATATTTTCCTATAGATTTGCAGTTCAAACTGTCCTTTTATACGTAACAAACAGTTCGAATGAGACAAAGACCTAAGCGATGTCTCTTTAGTTGGCTTTGTTCGTATACATTGTTCGCAGAATAGATACTTCAAGTTACATCATTTCTAAGAGATTGTCTCTGATTGCTTTATCTTACTTTGGACCACAATAAATGTTGTGCGGCGACGATTTTAATAGCAGATACGATAGACGGAATTTTATTTCCTGGTTTAATCCAATATGGACTGGTTGGTTATCTTATAGTTGAATCTGGATCGAAAGAAGTTCTTTGAAAGTAGGGTAACAGAACCCACAATCATTTGTTCAAAGAGAGTAGGAACTTTTTCATAGAAGTAAATAAAAAGGCCTGCACATTAAATGAACAGGTATATTTAAGTTTATAAAATTATTCAATTATATGTTTTTGATAAATTTAAGTAGTTCTCGATATTGAAAATTTCACAGTAATACATCCTACGATACAAAGATAAATCAGAAAATAATAGGCACAAATTAAGTTAAATGGCTGACAATTCAGTATATAAGGTACCATACTTAATACAGCGATATAAAAAAGCTCGCAAGAAACATAAATGAGACCGAAGGCATATCAGTTTCAGTTTAGTTATAAAACTTTTGGTGACGTACAGTGCTTACACGTTAGAGCAATGGCAGTGGGTCCAAGGTTAGATTTCTGGCTAGGGTACGGATATGTAGTGGCATTTTTTATATATTACCAAGACAATACCAATTAGCTAGACCGTTGTGCGAGAGACAACACGGCAAGCTACTATTGCCGCTCCTGAAGTCAAGTTTCATTTGTGCCAGATGCCAATGCCATGGGGATGGTTGTTGTGTACTAGTATGTATATCGGGCGATTCAGTTTGGTATTCCCTCCCTGTATCTTTTTTATTTCAACAATAAACCATATATATTTGTAAATCATCTGTCAGGCTCTATTGCTGCATGCAATTGTGTAAAAAAAGTATACACTTCCGTAAGAAAAATTTCGAGAAAATTAATAAAATATGATAAAACTACATTCAAAGGTTTTGTTTCTGAATCAGCATAGCTTGGTCATGGAAACAACTGAAATTTGATATTGCAAGTAATGTAACTAATGTCTGTTTTTAAACCAGGAGGACTCTTTCGAATTTGCCGCGCTAAATCATACACATGTGATTGGCTGCACATTCGCCAGTTTTACACTAGGCCAAATCGTAAATTTTGACGTACCTGTCAGTTGAATATTTCAACCAAATTTCGAAGTGTCTTCATTAATTATTTATCATCACTCATTCTCGTTTGTAGAAATTTTAAAGCAAAAGGAAACAGTTCTTTACAGAACTAATTATATGTTATTTATATTTATTATATATATATTCTGGAAATTTTTCAATATGAATGTTGTGGCAAATTGAAATTTAGTGGAAGTTTCACCAGTAAAGAAACGCAAACGATTAGATTTGGGTGCTTTAGCATTATCTGAGAAGCAACGTGTATTAAATATGTATAAACAGATGTTGAGTGGAAAAACAAAGGTCAAAATGTGCGAAATCGTATCTACAATTATGAATGCAGTGGGTGAGATATTAAACAATGCAAGATTTGTAGCATACCTATTTTAAACACTTTTACCGTTAGGAATTGCAAGATCAACTGTATTCCGTACGATAAGGGAATATAGAAATAGAAGAAAAAAACTTGAAGGAATACCAGGAATTATTACCACATTTGATAAAACAATGAAAAACTCTATTCGACAAATAATACATAGTTTCTTCTACAAAAATGAAATGCCTACACTAAACAAAATTCTACATGAAATAAATAGTCGCCCAGATTTGCAGAAGTTTTCTCGATCCTCATTATATAAATTAATGAAGGAAATTAATTTCAAGTAAGTTGCATTTTATATTGTCGTATAATGTCATGACTGGTATTCGTTTAATATTTACAATATGATTAACATATGATGATTTTTTTTCAATAGTTTATTATATCTGAATGTTACTGCAGTTATGATACTCAATGTGCTCATGAAAATTATTCAACATTTGTATATATATTTTTTTGTAGATATGTAAGGCGCAACCGCAAAAGTATGTTAATATAATGTCATGACATCATTATATGGAGACGAAATTATTTAACATCTATTAAAGAATATAGAAAGGAAAATCGATCTATTTATTATCTTGATGAGACATGGGTAAACGAGGGTCATACAAAGGAAAAAATATGGGTAGATGAGAGCGTCAAAAATCGACGACAAGCATTTATTGAGGGTGTATCTACAGGCCTAAAAAATCCTTCTGGTAAAGGAAAACGTCTGATAATTGTTCATGTTGGATCTGAATTGGGTTTTGTTGATGGAGGATTGTTGGTTTTTAAAGGTATAAAAACTACAGATTACCATGAGGAAATGAACGCAAAAGTATTCGAAGAATGGTTTCAAAAGGTATTACAACTATTACCTGACAATGCTGTCATTGTAATGGACAATGCGTCATACCAAAGTCGCAAGGTACAAGAAATTCCAACAACATCGTCGAAGAAAAAAGATATACAAGATTGGTTATCGTCAAAGAATATTGATTTTGATGTACATATGGTGCGTTCCAAACTTTTACAGTTAATAAACCTACACAAAGAGCGATATAATTTGTATGTAACTAATGAAATGGCAAGAAGAAATAATAAAGTTGTATTGAGGTTACCACCATATCACTGTGAATTAAACCCTATCGAGTTAATATGGGCTCAAATAAAAAATAAAGTAGCATCAGAGAATCGTACATTTAAATTAAAAGAGGTCAATGATCTTTTATTGCAAGCTATCAAAGATGTTAAAAGCAGTCATTGGAAAATTTGTGTTGAGCATATCATCAAAGAGGAAGAAAAAATGTACAAATTGAATGGAATCATGGATACTATAATTGAGCCGTTAATTATTTCTATTGGTGCTGAATGCGACACTTTATCTGAAAGTTCGGATACAGACACATAATTAGCTGTTCAGTGACTTCAGTGATTAAGTGATAAGTGCTAAAGTATTTAAGGACTTAATTATTGTTGTTACTTCAACTGTGTATTCTGTAAGTTCATAATGTTTGATTAGATTTATTATTTTTACTATATTTATAATTCTACGTTTATCAATAGCTACCAATAAAATATTTATAACAATTGATATCAAGCACCTCACGCTTTTTACAATAAAATCAATTTTAAACTTATTTTTTACTTTTTAGTTCGGTTTGCTATTAAAGCGTGTTTTTTTAGTTTTTTAAACTATAACTTTTTAAACTAAGTACTTCAAATCTCAAAGTAGTTCAATTACTCTACTAAAGTATTTTAAGTACCCAAGTACTTCAAGTACTTTAACATATTTCAAATGCTCCACAGTTCTTTCAATACCTATGAAATTTTATATTTATTAAGTTTGCCTCTTATAATTTGTTATAATTATTTATTATCTTCAACACTGCATCATTCGAAATCAATAAAAAAAAATTATTACATAAATATATACACGAACAAAAATAAATACTGCTGCGGTCGATTTCCCTTCAAATGTTAGGAAAATTATAAAGAAAACAAACTTATATTATATATAAAACATAGTAATAACTTTAGGTGAGTACAAGTACAAATAAAAAAATAATAAAATTAAGATCTATCTATTTCCGTTGGATTTCAATAGACCAAATTTTCGAAATTTCCATCAGTTAATGCATTTCTTCTAGGAGCATTTATAATTTCAGCAAATGAAAAGAGTCTTTCTTCAGGCATGTATTAAGCCGATTAACAAATTTTTTACTATTGCATATTTATCTAGAGAAACAAGTTGGGCGTCAGTCATTTGAGTATGAAGAATGTCTAATTGAATTCTTTTTTTATCACTGGTTTTTATATTGTAGCATTTGTAACCTGGTATACTTAGTCTCTTCAAATTCAAAGAATTATTCTTCATCTCCAGTTGATGTTTCCTGTCGATCATTGTACTTTTCTACATCAAAATTCATATGCTTTTCAGCCACATCAGCTACCTGTTTGACAATCTGGTCACTCATGACACTAACATCTGCAAAATCTTTAAAATTCGATAGCTATCTGAGTTTAAATTGTAGTAGCGAGGATGAAGCAACACTGGCTTGCACAGCTTCTGTGGTTGATAAATCAAAAACGCATTAAATAGTTTCAATAATATTATTGTTTTTAATTATGATGTCAATATAATATCCTCCTTTGATTACTTACCTTAGTCGCCTCGAAAATTCAGAATCACACGGGTACGATACGGCACATCACAAATCACGAAAGATGTATCCACGAGACGTCTATCTAAAATATGGACTTCAAAAAACATATTTCAAATACTATAAATTGTTAACCAAATGCAAGTATAGTTGAAGTAAACAGTTCCCGGCAAATAAAAAACGCAACATAAACTTTACGACTTCATTAAATTACATTACTTTTTGTGCTACCTCGAACGCAAATCATGTCGCTTACCTTTATAGGTTTTTAATGTGCGTCGGATCGTTTGATGCAGGCATGCCGCCATGGCCCGCGGCGACAATAATTATGTGGTAAAGTTTTTGTTACGTTTTTTGAGTGCAGGGAAGTCCTTACTTGGTCTATACTTTGGCAGAGAAATTGAAGTATTAAATAACAAATACCGGGTTTCCAATATACTTCAAATACAGTATTTGAAATACCAAAGGTAAGTGGTATCAATAGGACGGAGCTACACCACATTTTGCATTGGAAGTAAGAGCCTACCTCAATCAAGTTCTTTCCGATAGGTGGATGCGGTGTAAAATTGAATAGCCTGTCAGCTCACCCGATTTGACCCCGCTTGATTATTTTTTATGGGGTTAAAATCGAAAATCTACTTGAACAGACCAAAAATAACGTCCATGATTTTAAATACAGAATAAGGCAATAAATTAATCAAATCGCCCCGGAAACGATACAAAATGTTTTAGAAGAATTTCAGCAATACCTCCATTATTGTCAAGAAGCTACGGGCGCCCAGTTTGAATATTTGATTTAAACTGTTTCATGTTCTTTTGTTTGCTTAATAACATTAGTTTTCAATAAAAAATTTGAAAAATTCAAAAAATCTTATATTGCTAGATAAAGAATTAAAAACCATTTCAAATGGTCTATTACACGCACCTGCGTTCCATTTGAAAATTTTAAAAGGGTAGCTGTCACTTCAAGAGGGTTGAAGGGGTAGGTATAAAGTTATGCTCAAAAAATGTCATTTTAGGATTAAAAATTGACGTGTTTTACGATTTTACTCATAAACTGTTAATTACGTAGATAATGAATTTATCCGTTACTTATTGATCTTGCTGTATATATTACCTATTACTTGTAATTCATACATACATTGATTAGTTCATCCACGATAAAATAAATAGTAGTTCAAAAGTGAATGATTATTAAAAGATGGAGAGTCTAGTCCTGATACAGAGAAAAGGTCTTGTTGTACGAGAAACTTTTCCTGCATTATAAGGACATTTCCTGCAGAATATTTATTGAGGACTAACCGGCGCCTCGAAAGTGCCCACTCTCTTGAAGTTGCTTTAAAATGGGATTATGTATTCAAACAACATAAGTTGTGTAGTTATATTACAAAACTCAGTTAAAATTATCTACCATCTTCTTTCTTGTCGTTATGGAAATATATTCAGTGTATTATCATGATTCCAAAGAGTTATTTAAAGCACAGATGACACCTAAATTAATTGTTGTATTATCTCCTTAGAACTACTATATGTCTGAAATTCAAAGCACACCAACCCAGTGGCGAATTTACGAAGTGGAGTACCGGTCGCCCGGGGCATGTAACGCATGTAGGCTTCGAATTAATACGATTTTCTGCAAGTTTGTACTTTTTTCCTTACGGAAACTGCAAAGAGTATGGGCTCATTGTATACGATTTGTTTTCAATTTAAAGGTTAAGAGTGAAGCGCGAAAAAACGGTCCGTTGACAGGTTTAGAATTGCAAGGATCATTATATAGTTGTGTTCAATTAGCTCAACAAGAAGTATATTCTTAAAACATAAGCCTTTAAATAAAAGGATTAAAATATCATTGTTAAATCCATTTATAGACAATAACAAACTAATTCGTGTCGGTGACAGAATTCAAAATTCTTCTCTTCGTCCGGAAACTCGAGTCAGTAACGCAAAAAGTAAGCTGCAGTCTCGTCAAAGGATAGTAGCTCTGATTTGACACTAAAGCGGCACCTCGTTCTACCATATAATCCCATTGAATCGAGAGAAATATATTAAGTTTTATCCGCCTGCTAGAAGTGGAAACCACGACTACCACAAACAATTTTAATGACCTAGTCGACAGCATAGAGTAAATGATTTAACGTGCCGCTTTTTGCCTAATAATTTGCTCGACTAACTATTCAGCCGTAAACAAACTTGGAAAGAAAGAAAGAAATCGTATATCCCGGGCACTCAGTGGCGTCACATACGTATTTATGTAGGTATATATAAAATATTGTTTCATAAAATAAAAAGTAAATATAATTAAATTTGTTTTCACGCTCAACTCAGCCAAAAAGAAAAACTGGAGTTCTTTTAAGAAAATTTTCGTAATCCGACATTAAAATTGTAGAATGGTTGATGTTTGTAAAAATTTTAACCATGCCAGTTGTTCTTATTGCCTAGCAAAGACCAACGTGGAGGCATGAGCATATTCCTTGCCGGGAAAGGATGGTGACAGGATTGTTAATTAGGGAGTAACAGGTTAAAAAAGATAATAAATAAATAGACTTACAACTTAAAAATAAATAACTGTTCTAACAACATAAATAAATGTTCTTGTTAAAATAGAATAATTAAAAACAAAACATACCAAAGTTAAAAATAAATAACTGTTCTAACATAAATAAACGTTCTTGTTAAAATAATATAATAAAAAACAAAACTTACCAACATTAATTTTCCACAATAAATAATATCACAATCACTACATGACACTATCAAGATTATCACTCACTCACCACTGTCATTGTCACTATCACTGCTGGCTCCTACATTTATTATTATTGGCTCAATCACTGCGAATCCGAATATCCGTATTCCACATTATTTTCTTCAACTTTTTTTAACGTGCCCTATGCATTTTTGTCAATAATCAGCTGTAACTCTTTTTAATGCACTGGATAGTAGGCCTTTTACATATTCTAATTTATAAGTTTTCTCTTGCAACATTCCCCTTTACTTCAGCCCAAATAAGCTCAATGGGATTGAGTTTACAGTGGTAAGGCGGCAGCCGTAATACTTCAATACCTCTAGCTTTAGCCATTTCATCCACAATATATTTCTTATATATCGGCGAATGCTGTTTCGCTAGGGTTAGTAGTTCCGCTTTCAGCGAAGCACGATCGAATAGGATCTACCATCTAACTATTCTTGAATTTGTGCTTTTCGCCATGCACTGGTTGGTAATTTTTCCAGTAATCGACTGTGGTAAGGTGCGTTATCCATAATAACGACAGATCCGGGTTCAATCTTAGCGAGAATTTTTGCAAACCATTCCTCGAAAACATCCGCATTTTTGTCCTCGTGATAATCGCCACTTTCCACGAATCCTCAATCACTTCCTATGTGCGTTATTATTAAACGTTTTCTTTTTCTTCCTGTTGGCTTTTTTAATCCTGTTGACCAATCTTCCATATAGCCTTGACGAACACTTTTTATATTTCTATCTTGCCAAAATTGCGTTACAGCATGTCCTTCATTTAACCACGGCTCATTTAAATAATAGCATTTTCTTCCTCTTTCACGGGCAGCTCTAATTGCCCGAATATAATTCCTTCGCCAACAAATAATATCATTTGTCTCAAGTAGGAAGTTATTTCTCTTTCCTTTTGCAAATACAAAGTTCATATCATGCAAACATTTTTTTAACGTCGATTTGCCCATTTTGGGTATATGCTCATCATTCAGAGACTATAAAATGGTCTTAACAGTAGGGATTTCATTATTATTGCAGTATTTATGAACTTACGTCGAATTCCATTTTTCTGGAATTTGTCTAATATTATTTTTTTTCTTCTCTTAAAATTCTGTAAATGGTCCGCTTACTCACGCCGGTATACCTTGAAGTCATGTTAACTAAACCTGTTGATCCTGATTTCTGTACCATGGGATGATCTTTCTCCAATGCATGATATACATTCAAAATAATTTTCTTCTCCTTGAAGGTTAATGGATATTTTCTAGGAGTATGAACTTTTACCACTTTTTTTGAACAACCGGGAATCGATTCCATTTTTGCACATTTAAAAATATTACGATATCCCACAATTACACTTATTTTCACTAAAGCACTAACAAAATAAAACTTTAAGGCACTGTGATACAACAAGTATGTAATTTATAAACAAAAATTAATGCCGCCCAATTCATAAACAATTCACACTATTAATATTTCACACGTAATAAAATTTTAAGGCACTATGATACCACAAATACGTAATTTATAAACAACAAATTAATACCTCCCAACTGATAAACGACCGCACTTTATGTACACTGATTTTAAACTGAATTATAACGGTTTAACGCACCAAACACCGCTGAATACGTGGAGAATGTTGCCAGATTTAAGCATAATATTTTATATTTAAGATATGGTGGTTCATGCATAGTAAACTCAATCCGAAGGCTTTCATTCCTTCGAAATTGATGTTATTCGTCAAAATTCTCCAAACTTAAGGAAAATAAGTAGGTAACAGCGTAAACGTATTATATTAGGGAATTTACAAAACTCGTAAATCCGCACGCCCCTGGCTCTACTGACTAGAGTTTTCGGCCGAAGGAGATTTCGACAAGATGCATCTTAATAATCTTGCCAGCAAAACACTCTTTAACTAAATTAATTTTAGAACAAGAACGTTTAAGGCTATTGCATTACGGTCCAACAATATTCTCTTCCATCAGGGAGCGGTTTTGGCCGATTTCAGGGCGCAATCTATGTAAAAATGTTGTGCGTCAATGTGCCACATGTTTCAGAGCGGATCCTAGTTCTGATAATTATATAATGGGCAATTTGCCAGACTATTACGTAAATCAATATATACAATTTTACAATATAGAAATTGACTTTGCAGAACCCTTTCTGATCAAGGACCGAAATACAAGAGATGCTAAATTAGCCAAGGCCTATATCTGTATATTTATTTGTTTAGCAACTAAGGCAGTTCACATTGAACATGTCTCAGATCTAACCACTGTGGGTTTTTGTCTTTTTTTTACTTATTTCCGTCGGATTATCGGGAGGAGAGCTAAACGTTTAAACATTTACACTGACAATGGGAGAACTTTTGTAGGTGCGAGCTCGAAGATAAACGAAATTTCAGAATTTTTCGATTCGTGGTCAGATAAAATTATTGAATTCTTGACAAAAGATAACATTGGCATTTTATCCCACCTTTAGCTCCAAACTTTGGCGGTCAAGAGTGTTAAACACCATCTGAAACGTGTGTTGGGTAATGCGCATTTGAATTTTGAGAGTTTATCCACCGTACTGATTCAAATCGATTCCATTTTAAATTCCCGACCACTATGTCAACTGTCTTCAAGCCCTGATCAATTACATCCCCTTACCCCTGCTCATTTCCTAGTGGGTAAAATTTATCAGCCTTACCAGAGCCAAGTTCGGTTAATGTTCCGAAAATAGATTAAATCACTATCAGAGACTTCGACAGCTTGTGCAACATTTCAGGACTAGATAGCACAAGGAATATCTGTCTGAGTTGCAGGCAAGGGCAAAATGGAAACAAAACTGTCCTAATTAAATCAGAGGGTACCATTGTCCTGATGAACGAAAACAATGTTCCTTTCATGAGATGGCAAATCGGTCGAGTACATGAACTTCACCCTGGCAAGGATGGTGTGCTTCGAGTGGTGAGTTAAGGTAAACTAGAGTAGTAGAACGTCCTGTATCAAGGTTATGTGTTTTTCCATTTGAAAGGGATAGTGACTGAAATTACAGACTTAATATTTTGAATATTCCATGACTTTTTGTTATTCATGTAATGTCTTAATGTCTTATTATTTGTTTAAAGTGTCCTACACAGTTCAAGGGGGCCGGCATATTTCGGCAGAAACGCCACTGGTGACTTTATTCCCTTATGCGCGCGAAAGGGTGTGCGCTCGCCATCCGCGAACATCATTCATATTATAAGTTTAGCGAGAGATACATACATGTATACTTTATACGAGGATAATTGGAACTGGTCAGTGTCAGAGCACAGGACCGTGCGCACTGAACTTGATATTTTGTCCTGTATATTTAGCAGTGGTATCGAGATTCGAATGGTAGTTGAAACTGTGCAGGCGAGTCCGAGACTGGCAATGTAATCAACCTGAATGAACCATCTACGACTGCACTGGTTTAAAGATAATAAAACGGACAGGCCTACTAGCATATAAAAACTCGTAAATCGTTTCTCAGTAGTCAACGGTGGACTTATGTACTGTCAATGTGCCAGTGCAGTGCATAAATACCTGTTATAATATCAAGCGTAGAAGTTTAGTTAGTTATTGTTCATATTTATAAATATTTACTACTATATAAAAGGTAAAATATTTAATTATTTACTAATTTGCCATGGCTTTCTGGAGACCATTTGCAACAGAGGATAATATAATAGCGCCCGAAAATCTTATCATTTTCTTATGACAAGCATTTCTATTTACCTCCGCTCATGTACAATAAAGAGATGCCGACTGTTTTTGCCGACTTTTAATTTTTATACGGTTTCAAATACGTTAATTTACACTTTACACAAGGATCTTCAGAACATAGTACACAGTCCCCCTGCCGAAGATACCCAATCAATAATTGATATCATGATAATTTGTATAGTGTATACGACCAGAATTGAAACCGCATAAAAACTAAAATCCGGCAAAAACAATGGGCATCTCTTTATTGTTTTTCTTATGACAAGCATTTCTATTTACCTCCGCAAGAGATGCCGACTGTTTTGACTGCCTTTTAGTTTTTATACGGTTTCAATTCTGGTCGTATACACTATATTATTTAAATAGTTTTCAAGGTAGAAATATAAAAGTGTCATTTCATGTTTGTAATTGCCTGTGCTTCAGTTAAATAAATGGGCTCAATTACGTTATTATGGTTACAGCAAATAATACCACAACAGATCGTTTTCATAATTAATAATTATAATTTTCTTTGGTTATGTTTAGTTTTTCTTTAAATATTCCTTAATTATCTCCAACTGCCATAGCCGGTATTTTTTTTTAATTTTTGAAAAAATCGAATCCACATGCATTAAAGTATTAATTACCTGGATAATCGCTGGTTACGTAAAACCTTCTACGTTCAGTCTAAATTGTACCTCACATAGCTGATAATACTACACCATAAATTGGACGCAATGTGTATACCAATTCGTAGGAAAGTAGATAAACAATAAATTAACATTTAAAAAAGAAATGACAATTTTATTGATCACAGCATGTACTAATCATAATTGTCTTTCGATATGATCATTCTTTAGTATTATTCCTTAAAGATAGCTTCTTTGACGATACCATCAAGGATACACCTGCCTCAATAATATAACTGGTGTGTATTTTCGACCTTCTGAAATACTTTCTGTGGGTTGTAATGAGAAAATTATCATTTAGTTCCTAATTGGAAGGGGCACCCTGTGTGTAAAAATAGGTTTTTTAATATTTACCCTTCAAATAAATGGGACGATGTTCTAAAATACTTGTTTGCTGAAGGGCGCCACAGGATTTATTTACTTTAACCCTGCTTAAATTGACAAGCATGAGTTCAGGAAAAATATAGAGATATTATCTATTACGTTCATTGAATTTAATAAGTTTAAACAAGCATATTGTTTTTATATTTCTTATTAATATATTATTCATTCGTTTCATATTAATATATTATTTTATATGAATATATTCACAGATTTATTTATATTCTCTGATATTCGAGTTTGAATATTTGTATTTTCGAGTTCTTTCAAAAAAATTTTTCGTTCCTTTCCATGAATAATAATTAAATTAACCCTTCTTGAAATTTTGTAAATATCTTTCTGCCTGCTATTTCTTCTTCCAATTAAAAAAACAACTAAACATTATGATCTATTTAGAAACATTTTTATCCCTTGAAAGGATTTCGTAAAATCGATCGTTTTCTAGAAAAAAATTAAATTATGTCTACCTAATGTTTATTTTGGTTTATAGCGAAAACTGTAGTATCGAGCTCTTTTTCATTTTTGGGTTCAAAATTGTACAATACACTGAACACGTACGTCGCAAATTGGACAAATGCCAAGTGTCCACATCCTACCAGTAATAACCTAGTATTGACTACTAAATAATCATAACCACTGGCATATCTACAGCAGATCACCTACCTATCTGGTAAATCAGATATTATAATGATAATAAAAAAATGTCTTTATTTGTAAGTGTATAACAAATACATGACATTTATAATTCATAAGGCGAAGTCTAGCGATGCGGCTACGCTACTTAATTTATACGTTATAACAAATCAAAATAAGTACATGATACAAATTAAGAGCAAAAGAGGGAGAAAACATAATATAGTGATAATCGATTTATATGCTTATTACAAAAATTACGTTTATTTTCTCAAACACACCAGATTTGTCGTAAAATTATGAAAAAGAGAATAACAAATAAATAAATCTATCTAAGTCGTGATATTTGAAATGCTACTGAGTTCTCATTATGTGTTTTTTAATTATTTTTCGGAAGCTACTGGTAATGATTTAAGGATATCTGGAATATCATTACATACATGAGGACCATTATAGTAGAAAGATCTCGTAAATAATGTTGAATGAAAGCGCGGTAATGACAGCTTATGTGTAAAACGAGGACTTCTACTGTGAACTTTGTATAATACCTGAAACTGAGTTTTTCTCTAAGATATAGTGGTGATGAGGTATTCAGTAAAGAATATATAAAAATAGATAGATGATATTTATATAAGTTTTCAACTTTAAGCCAATTTAGTTCCTTTATTTTATGAGATATATGATCGAACGTCCAACGAACACCGCGTCCTCGCCTCACACATCTTCCAGCGGCTTGTATATCAGTGTACGCGCGGAAGCTATACAACCTTAGGCGAGGGTTGCATAGGGGATATACCATCCTTCGGAGGGGATGTAAAGCCGTCGGTCCCTTGTCTATTAAATGTTAGGCAAGTAAAAGATCCCTACTCTTCTTAAGGGAAGAGGTTTGGCAAAATTCCTGGTTGGGGATAGCTCGTCTACAGGCGTGTTAGGCCTCTGTAGCAGAAATAGGCCGACGTTAAATAAATGTATAAAAAAAAAACTGTAAATAACGATCACACATTTAAGTGGCCAATTTTTATTAATTTTTTATTATTCATTATAGATTGTATTCCGTTTCAATTCTTCTATTTTGGTTTTGTAACTGTGGCAACAAGCATCATATACGGCATGGTCTGTAGAAAAATTTGTTTTTAATTTCAACAAACCTATTTTATTACTGCAGTATGATGGTTATTGCTACCTCCTCTAGTACGTAGTTTTAATTTATTGTATATTTTATAACATTAGATGGAGGAATGTCATAATCATATTCTACTATTAAACATTTTAATTCATCTAAATCCAAGATACTTCCTAATTGTGTAGAAGTTAAATTGTTCTCTCTTCCTGAGCTTTATTGGAAAAATCGACCTGATTGATTACATCCAGATACTAAAACAAAGCACTATCTAAATAGAGAGAAAAAAACCCTTAAAAGAATTTGAAAGGAAAGAGCATTAAATTATCTTTTGAGAGAAAATGAGAATGAGAAAGTGAACAAAGCGCCATCATGGCTTGTAATTAATTCTTATCTCGCTCTAGAAGGCAGGCACAAAGGGCCCCACAGTAGCGCTTTACAAAGTTCTAGACACAAAATGACAAAACACAGAACAAAAACCAGTGTAATGTAATACAGCATCTCTATTGGACGAACCAATCGGTCGCTTCATTGTTCTACCAATAGCAAAACTGGTGACTGTATCCGCGACAAAAGGGCGATGCACAAATATTTTAGTTTCTCCGGAAATTAAACGAAATTGAATTTTTTTGTTTGATAAAAATTAATGTAGGTATTTTAGTAACAAACGTGCAACTACCCATCGAATGCATATACGTTTTGATATCAAGCGCTGTAACCGTAAACTTGTATACAGGGTAGCCAATAATTTAAATAACCAATACACCAACGTAATTTCAAGGTGCCATAACGTCTTCAAATTATTATAACTTCGGCCGAAATCTCTAGTCAGTAGAGCCAGAGGCGTGCGGATTTACAAGTTTTGTAAATTCCCTAATAAATATATTTACGCTGTTACCTATTTATTTTCCTTAAGTTTGGAGAATTTTGGCGAATAACATCAATTTCGAAGGAATGAAAGTCTTCGGATTGAGTTAACTATGCATGAACTACCAAATCTTAAATTTAAAATTTTATGCTTAAATCTGGCAACATTCTCCACGTATTCAACGGTGTTTGGTGCGTTAAACCGTTATAACTCAGTTTAAAATCAGTGTACACATAGAGTGCGGTCGTTTACCAGTTGGGTGGTATTAATTTGTTTATAAATTACGTATTTGTGGTATCACAGTGCCTTAAAATTTTATTTCGTGCGAAATATTTATAGTGTGAATTGTTTATGAATTGGGCGGCATTAATTTTTATTTATAAATTACGTACTTGTTGTATCACAGTGCCTTAAAGTTTTATTTTGTTAGTGCTTTAGTGAAAATAAGTGTAATTGTGGGTTATCATAATATTTTCAAATTTGGAAAAATGGAAGCGGTTCCCGGTTGTTTAAAAGAAGTGGTAAAAGTTCATACCCCTATAAAGTCTCCATTAAACTTCAAGGAGAAGAAAATTAATTTGAACGTATATCATGCATTGGAGGGAGAAAGGTCATCCCATGGTACAGAAATCAAAATCAACAAGTTTAGTTAACATGACTTTATGGTATACCGGCGTGAGTGAGCGGACCATTTACAGAATTTTAAGAGAAGAAAAAAATGAAGGGGATGTTTAGAAACCTAAAGCGAAGTCTGGAAGAAAAAAAAATATTAGACAAATTCCAGAAAAATGGAATTCGACGTAAAGTTCATAAATTCTAAATCCCTACTGTTAAGAAAATTTTACAGTCCCTGAATGATGATGAACATATACCCAAAATGGGCAAATCGACGTTAAAAAATGTTTGCATGGTATGAACTTTGTATTTGCAAAAGGAAAGAGAAATACCTCCTACTTGAGAGAAATGATATTATTTGTTGGCGAAGGAATTATATTCGGGCAATTAGAGCTGCCCGTGAAAGAGGAAGAAAATGCTATTATTTTGTTAAGACGTGGTTAAATGAAGGACATGCTGTAACGCAATTTTGGCAAGATAGAAATGTAACAAGTGATCGTCAAGGCCATGTGGAAGATTGGTCAACAGGATTAAAAATGCCAATAGGAAAAGGAAAACGCTTAAATAATAACGCACATAGGAAGTGATTCAGGATTCGTGGAAGATGGACTTCTACCGTTCGTGTCGAAAAAAAGTGGCGATAGTAGAGGAAGTTAGCCGTAGGTCGGTCTCCCCCCACCACTGACCTTGACCTTGACCGTGCACCTGTGGTCCGTTCCTTCAAGGCCACGGTGGCATCGTAGGTTCGCATAGCATATACCGTGACCTTGACCTTGGACGGCCGCAGTGCGTTTCGACTTCAAGGGCGCAGTGTTGCTGTTACCCAGAACGATCACTTGCTGTGACCTTGGCCTTGGCTAACACTATTAGAGAATGCAAGGACGGAGCTTCCTCCTTGCCACGCAACTCGTAATGTGCCGTGGTTTGATATTTTGTGACGTAGTATATCTTTTCTATAAAAGAGTGAAAGGAGTTAATATGGGATCATTCTTAACGTCAATTTCCTAGAGTAAAGAAGCAAATATGTATTCGTGCAGTTTTTGTGGTGCAAGCTTCACTCGCAGTGACAATATGCGACGTCATCAGAGGGAGGCGTGTAACAGTTTAAATGGTAATGGACCGCCAGCAAAGAAAGTGAAATTGGATTCGAATCCATCAACATCGGTAATTATGCAGACGTGTTATAGCTGTAATGTGACTTTAACAACTAACCAAATGAAGTCTCATAAAAGAACACTACAACACAGAACAAATTCATGTGTACGTTTGATGGATGGTACAGAAATTGTTCGCAGTGCTTTCAAATATAGAATCATAACATACCGAGTGCATAGTGATAATGAGAAACTGGACTATATAATATTTTTCAACGAAATTCGACATAAAATATTGAATTTACTAGAAGAAATATTATTACTTCATAAAACTGTGAAAGTAAACATGGAGACATTTGCCAGCTATATATTACAAGCACAAGAAATAGCTGAAATTAAATCGTTTAATACGTGTAATAAAATATTGGATCAAGTTGTGGATTTAAACATTGCACTCGACACTTTTATAGACATGATGGTTGCGCAAACTACTGAGTTCCAAGAGCGTGATTCTGGTATGTAAATATCTTCTGGTATGTGGAATAACAATTGACATTTTTTTTTTTATTTTTAGGGTGGGCCCTCGAACAAATAAAATTTGTTGAAATTAATATAAACAAGTACAGTCCAATGGGTGGTTCATCATATATCAAGTTACCAAAGTTCATCGCAAATAAGAAGGCCGTAGTGAATATAGAAAACCAGGACCAATACTGTTTTGCTTGGGCAGTCACTTCAGCATTGTATCCTGCAAATGGTGGTACATCTCAAATGTCATCTTATCCACATTATTCAAGAGTTCTAAATTTGACAGGTATGAATTTTCCAATGAAATTGAGAGACATTTCAAAATTTGAGGAATTGAATAATATATCTATTAATGTGTATGGGTTAGAAAAGAAATTCGAGAATAATAAAGTAAAATATGATGTTGTCGGACCTTTGCGTTATTCTCAGAAGAAACTACGTATTCATGTTAACTTATTATTAATTTCCGCGGAATGTGATCAGAATCATCATTGTAAATCGGATTGTGCTAAAACTCACTATTGTTGGATAAAAAATTTATCTGGATTAGTATCAAATCAAATATCCGCTCACGGACATAGAAAATATTTTTGTGATGGGTGTTTGCTGTATTTCTGTAACGAACGTCAGCTAATGTCTCACCAAACAAATGATTGTAATCATATTTACACTACAACACCATCGACACAATTTCGGGTTGATAAATATGGGAAACGTGTACCGGAAAATATATTAAAATTTGAGAATTTTGACAGACAAATGCAAGTACCATTTGTAGTATATGCAGACTTTGAATCCATTTTGAAACCGATAAATACTTGCGAGCCAAATCCTGAACGCTCTTATACCAACAAAACGTTTATTCATGAACCTTACTCTTTCGCGTATTACATAAAATGTTCCTTTGATAATAGCATTTCTAAATTTGAACTATATCGCGGATCTGATGCAGCAAAAGTATTTGTATCATGTATAGAGGCTGATTTAAGGGAAATTTATAATAGATATATGAAAGATGTAATCCCCATGTCCCCGCTTACAGCGATAGAAAGAGAAAATTTTGACAATGCAACCATCTGTGGTATATGTGAGAAGCCTTTTGCAGAAGGTGATATAAAGGTGAAAGATCATTGCCACTTAACTGGTAAGATACGATTCGGTGCCGCGCACTCGATCTGTAATTTAAATTATAAACTACCAAATTTTGTACCTATCATATTTCACAACATGAGTGGATACGATATTCACTTATTTGTAAAAGAGTTATGCGCTCATAAAGATAAAGTTGACGTAATACCACAAAACAAAGAAAAATATATATCTTTTACAAAACATCTTTACATGCATGATTACGTTACTGACAAGGGGGAAACAAAAAATAAATATTTGCGGTTACGTTTCATCGATAGTTTTAAATTTATGTCAGCATCACTACAAAATTTAGGGGAAAATTTAAATGAAGGTCAAATGGTTACAATGAAGAACTTTTTTACCGATAATGCAAAATTTATTTTAATGCGACGGAAGGGTGTATTTCCATATAGTTTCGTAGATAACTTAGAGAAATTAAATAATCGTGTTCTACCCACCAAGCAGGAATTCTATGACAGCCTAAATGAAACACATATATCAGATGACGATTATGAAAGGGCTAAAAATGTGTGGGAATTGTTTGAGTGCCAGAGTTTGGGTGACTATTCAGACCTGTATTTAAAATCAGATGTCCTTCTTTTGTGTGACGTATTTGAAAATTTTCGTAAAATTTGCGTGAATAAATATAAATTGGATCCAGCTCAATATTACACAGCTCCAGGTTTATCTTGGGACGCTATGTTGAAACTAACAGCGGTAGAACTTGAATTGTTAACAGATATCGATATGATACATTTTTTTAAAAAAGCTATACGCGGTGGTGTCAGCCAGTGTACAGAAAGGAAGCATATCGCAAATAATAAGTTTGTACCCAATTATGATCCCTCAGAACCGTCGTCATTTATCACATATCTTGATGCTACGAACTTATACGGTCATAGTATGTCCCAAGCATTACCAACAGGGGGATTTGAGTGGCTGTCCGAAAGAGAAATTATCGACTTAGATGTTACTAATATTTCAGACGAGAGTCCACACGGGTATGTTTTTGAAGTAGACATACATTATCCGCAAGAGTTACACGATTTACATTCAGATCTCCCTTTCTTAGTAGAAAATATTATACCCCCCCAATCAAAATCAAAATCACCAAAATTAATCCCAAATTTGAATGATAAGAGACGATATGTTGTGCATTATAGAAACTTGAAACAAGCCATTGAAAATGGTTTAATGGTGTTAAAAACCCATAGAGTACTTAAGTTCAAGCAGTCGCCCTGGTTAAAAAAATACATCGATTTAAATACGCAAATGAGAAATTCAGCGACCAATAAATTTGAAAAAGACCAATATAAATTAATGAATAATGCAGTATTTGGTAAAACCATGGAAAATGTTGATAATAGAAGAGATATAAAGTTGATTACTCATTGGGAAAATGTTAGAAGAACTATAGGTGCAAACGCATTAATCGCTCGTCCAAATTTCAAATCTTGCACAATTTTTTCTGAGGATTTTGTAGCGATTGAAATGAGCAAATTGCAAGTAGTCTATAACAAACCAATTTACGTAGGATTTTGTATTCTTGAATTATCGAAGACGGTACTGTATAATTTTTTTTATGGTGTTATTAAACGTCAATTCGGTGCTAATGCTTCTTTGTTGTACACCGACACCGATTCCTTAATTATGAAAGTTTATACAGATAACTTCTATGACTTTATTGTACAAAATCCAGAAAAATTTGATACTTCTAATTACAGGGAGGGAAATAAATTTAATATTCCAAAAGGCTCGTCTGTGCTTGGGAATATGAAAGACGAATTCCCCGAAGATCCTATTATCAGCTTTTATGGTACTGGAGCGAAAGCGTACTACGTGCAATCGGTCGGTAATGAGTTGAAAAAAGCCAAGGGAGTAAAGAAATCTGTGATTGAAAAACAACTTACAATAGATGACTACAGAAAAATTGTTGAGCAGGGCGGGTTAATATTTCGTAAAATGAATACTTTCAGAAGTCACTTGCATGATATCTATACAGAGATGCGGAATAAAGTTGCTCTTTCTTATTATGACGATAAACGTTTTGTGATTCCCAATACCACTAAAACTCTACCCTGGGGTCACTCAGACATAACATTTTTTCAGAGTGAACCAGAGCAGAATTTAAAGTGGTTAATATCAGCCTTAAATAGTGTCGTTGAACGAAATGTTTTAAAGGATGATGATAAACTAGATGTGTTACTCAAAGCAATGAATGAGTTGAGTGATTAATTGTTAATAATGTTTCTACTTGTTAACGCAAAGGTCGACAATTATAATATTCAATTGAAAAATTCATTGTGATATTTCATGTTATGTGTAAGCCGAAGTAAGAGATATTTGTATGAAATAAAATGTTAATTTATAAATAAAGATTTAAATTACTAAATGGTATTTTTATTGTATGAGTACTGTAGGCAATAAGATAGAGAGAGACGATAGGAAGAGTGGGGTGGGAAGTAGGGGGTTAGTTAGAGTGTGTAGGGAAATAATTTGAACCAATAGGAACAAGAGTGGTAGGGAGTGGAGGGGTTAGTTCAGCGTTATGGGCTTCAGAGATGCTACAAAGATTCTTTCCGTCTCCAGCTCTCGAGTTGTAAGGAAGTGTGCAAAATAGTGCTGTCTGCTCTATTCCTAGCATTCTTTGTGTTCTGTGTTTTGTGTTTCGTGCCCGTTTCTCGTGTCCGTTTTGTGTTTGTTGTGACAATGGTAGGACAAAAAAAGATTGGTGTTTCTGGTGGTAGCGGTAAGGGAGGCGCTTTGTTGAGTGCTGTGGCTGCATACTTAATTAATTATATGCCAGGGCAAGACGACAATGGCGACGCTTGTCCGGGTAATGGTGTGGCGAACAATGGCGACGCTTGTCCGGGTAATGGTGTGGCGAACAACCAGACGAGTCCTGGCGTGGGTTTACTACCGGATATTGAAATCCCGACGGATTTGACCGATTTGAACGATGATTTGCTGGGTGATTTCGATTTCTCCGAATTGGACGCGCAGGCTTTGGCTTCAGATGAAGCCAGAGCTAGTACATCTAATGGAGAGGCCTACCCGAACGCCGCGTGGTCTAGGTTCCCTACGGTTACGGAGACAAATTCTGAGGACGAATTTCAACCTGCGCAACCAAAGATTTATTCGCAGAAAGGCCAAAAGAAGATGACGACGCATCCTTCAACATCTACAAAGCAGACGCAGGTAGAGAATACCGAGAAAGATGATGACGTGTCGATTCTTAGAAGAATTTTATCGGCGCAAGCATCTGTACCTGCTCGCCTGAGCCCTATTCCCGATGTTGGCTCAGACGAGGGGCAGGTAGAGATACCTGAAAAGCCTAAGAAAGCAGCAGCTAAAAATAAAAAGCCGTTATCGGGAAGGAAACCGGTGGTTAAAAAAGCTGCTGCAAAAAAGTCGGTAGCTAAGAAACCGAAAAAAGATGCTGCAAAAAAGCCGACGAAAGTGCAACCGGTATGTTCGAGCGCGCCGTTGCCAGGATGCTCTCATGCGGTGTTGCCAACGCAGGAACCCCGTAACCGTGCTCTGGTTGTGAATGAAAGTGATTCTGATTCACAATCGGAGTTATTCTCCCAAGAAGAGCAAAATGAAACTTTCAAAAATTTCTTGAACATGTATGAACAGTTGCAGCGGGAGGATAGGGAACTTAAAAGTGCAACTGATGATGACAGCAAATTAAAGGATCACGCGCAGTCCCTCAAAAGGAAGGCGGAGATGTTGAATTCTCGGGCCGATGAAATGCTCAGAGGCATTGCGAAGCGTCGCAAAGCCTCTGAGAGATGTACAAGGAAGCTAAATGCTATAAAAAAGAAACTGGGAATAAGGTAGTGCGTAAACACACTACAGAATGTTGCATTAAAAATGTTTGTACATAAATTTAGTATTAGGTTAGGGTTAAGAGAAAAAATGTAAAAAAATATAAAAGTAAAAATGTAAAACTGAAAAAAAAATGAGGTTAGATTAGGTTAGAAAAATGTAAAAAATTTAAATGTAAAAAAATAGGTTAGGTTAGAAAAAATGTAAAAAAAAATTTAAATGCAAAAATGTGAAAAAAAAATTAGGTTAGGTTAGGTTAGGTTAGAAAAAATGTAAATGTAGAAAGTAATAACACTCTATAATAACTCTATAATTTTATAATTATAATTTTATAATTCTATAATTTTATAATTCTATAATTTTATAATTTTATAATTTACGTGTTGAAAAAAATCCCTGCAAGTGCTAGGGATTGAACTACCAAACCTTCGTTCACAAAGTTTACAAAGCAAGCCACGTTACCACTGGGCTACCTTGGTCCTAGGAAACTCTTATACTTTACTCTTATACTTACCTATAACGCGAGTTTATATATATATTTCATGGAATTTTTGGTAAATTGTGTATTTAAGTATATAATTAGATTAGAACTGTTGTATTCATCGTAGATGAAATAAAAAATAAATTTTAATACATTTATTTATACACAAATATTGGACAAAAAAAAAATATATATATATATATATAAACAACTGAAAAACTTCCAAAGTACACTCAGACACGCGTAAGGGGTCATTTTCGACTAAACTGACCACTGGGAATCGATTCCGATAATTTCCGAATCGATCCGAACACTACCGAACGCGTTATTCACTGTTTTGTCAAGGATTGGGGGAATAAAAAAATCAAAACACGTTTCAGGGGAGTTCACACATGCAAAGGCTGCAATTTTAAGCGAAAAGCCGAACTCATGCCGAACACTCCCGAAGTTTCCCGAAGCCACCCGAAGACGCCCGAGGACACGCGAGGTATCGTTTTCGACTAAATCGATCACTGGGAAGCGATTGCAACCACTTTCGGAGCGATACGACTAGCCGTTCCGGGAAAAAGTCTGCTGCGGCAAAACTAAAGGTCGGAAGTGAGTAGAAACGGTACTGGAGGACAACTGTGACCTCGATACACCTTTTGCAACACTTTTGACCGACAGTCCAAATACGAATAACCAATTTACTTAAATAAGTACCCCGTTATTTCTTATATTAAAGCAATTTTTTATTCTTTACTTTACTACTGTTATTTATTGTATATGAAATGAAATAAAAAAAGAATAACTCTTAATACATTTATTTATAAATAACAAAAATATATATACATAAAATAAAACAGAATTATCCGTCCGAATCATGCTCCACCAGAATGACTGCATCCTCATCTTCATCGGCAGATTCCTCCACCAGAATGGCTGCATCCTCATCTTCATCGGTAGATTCCTCCACCAGAATGGCTGCATCATCTTCCGAGTCAGACGATTCCGCTGTGTCCGTCGATGATTCCTCCAGAATTACTCCATCCATCTCGTCTTCGGAATCATCATTGGGCACAGTGTCCATCGACCATGTGGACGGAGACCTCTCCAATGGTTGGTATTCTTCTGGTGAGGTGGTGCTATCTGCTACACCACCCCTTGTCGCCTCTCTAACGCGCTGCAGGTAGGCACGATACCTTTCGCACAAAACGAACATGGTTGAAGTGGAAGATACAGTATTGTCTTGTACTTCAGACATGTTGGAGCGTAGAAAGTAAACTGAGGATGGTGAGGGCTTTCTTATGTATATATAGCCCCTACCACCACCCCCACCTCATCACTCCCCACCTCACTACTCACACAAATAAGAGTAGAAAGTGTCCTAATACTCATATTTTTAACACCATCAATATCAATAGCACTGTCAACATAAGCAATAATCGAAGTGAAACACAGATTTCTCTAGTAACATTGTGTTACTTACATTTAAATATTTAGTAAATAAAACAAAAAATAAGATTCAATTTAACGTTTATTTAACACTTAAACTAGTTATATAATATTTACAATAAACTAAAAATTAAATATATACATTTATTTATCACTAAAACTAATTACATAATTATTTACAATAAACTAAGAGATATATACATATTTACAAAAAAAAACTACAAATTATCTGTCCATATTGCAAATATTGCAGATTTCCACTCGCCTAATCTGATAGAGTGGATCTCTGCAAGATTTGCAATATCCCCGCCTGCCTCTCATTATCCTTGTAGTGGCATGGTAGTCCACATGACGATGTCTCCCAGGATCCACCCTAGACTGGTATCCCAGAAAACATCCGTGGCAAAGATTGTATTCCATACCACCCACTACTTGGACCGCAACAAAGGTCATGGTGGTGCAGAAGATGCCATCCATCGGGTTCACCCTTGCTAAATATTCTGATGTTATCCACCGCTGCCCTCTTTGGTGGGGAACATCTACGACGATACCCTCATCATCACTTGAATCGTCTGCACCCTCTTCAGCGTCAAAAAATTCCTCATCGTCTTCCTCGTCGCTTTCCTCATCGCCTTCCTCATCGTCTTCAACTTCTACCTCGTCGTCTTCGGGAGCAGCCAAGTCGTCCTCTACCTCTTCAAGGTACCATATATTGTTGAGGACATCTAGGGATGCTAACCAGTCCAGGAATCTGAGGTTAGCCCAACCAGCAGGTACAGCAGCCATATTAATACTTGGAAACGAATATATAAGACAGTAGACGGAATGATCAACGTTGAAGTTTGCAAAGCAACTGATCTAACGTGGAGTTACACCTCCTCTTTTAAACATGTTGCTGGTGACGTCACATCATCTCTAACGACATACCATGGCTCTAATATCGGCAATTCCAGCGACTACTTAAACAAACAAGGCCATGAGGAGGAACTCAGTTATTATTCAGCTGTCATACCGTACACTTGTTTTTAAAACAGCAATGTCTTGTCCAAGAGAGTGGCAATCGAAACCAACAATCGCCGTATATCCATATAGTATGGATGGTGCAATTCTGTGCTATAATTGTTCCCAATTCTGGGCAAAGCAGCAAATTAATCCATGTACTGGACTATGTTCAAATTGTATAAAAGAAAATCCAGTGCCAGTGAATACCGTCCGAAAAGCAGCATCACGTGAGCGTCTGGAGCAAGAGTGCTACAAGTGTCTACAACCCACGACTCGTACAAATTTTGGAATTATCCGAGATGTTTGTGAGACATGCAAGGTGGAGCACCCATTGAGGCAGCGGTGTCTGGTTTGCAACAAGTACACTGGTGATTGTTGGAACAATATTTGCAGCAAATGCAGAGACGAGAAGACATACAGTGTTTTACTTTGTGAATATGTTGGACATATTTATGGAGGTGTGATGAAACACAACAGAGAATGTTTCTGTCAGGAAGCGTTACTGTCGAGACGGGGGGATTTCATCTGATTAATTCCATAAATATGTATTTGTATTTTTTCTGTATTATATACGTTTTAAATAAATATATTTAATCTATAATTCGTTGTAAATATTTTCTTCTCAATAAAATTTATTAAAATGATTTTCTTGATTTCATCTAATAATTTTTAGGAGTAAAAATTAATTCAAAAATTTTAACAAATTTGCATTTGTATATATTTTTTCGTTAATGTGTATATAATTACTAAGGCTTTGGAGTCTTATATGGGGAAAATAAATAAAACAAATATTAATGGAATACACACATTTTATTATGAAATTTCTAAACATAAGTAAAATATTAGTTGTTATAAATATACACATTTTATATAAAGAATGTGACAATATTAAATAAGAGCTGCTTCGTTAATCCAAGAGTTGTGGTCATTAGAGAATCCGAGCCACTTCACAAAAACCTTGTTCCCTCTCCTTCTTAAAACCTTTTCCACCAAGTAGACATCAGGGTATTTAGCTTTTTGTAGCTCCATTTCATAAAAGCACCCCTTTATTGGTTGGCCATGAATGTCCTGGAGTGTATATGTTGTGGGATTTGTTACATTTATTTTAACGATCTTGAAAAGTTCAGTTGAAAAATTTGGTGTGAACCCCTTTTCAAATATACCTTTATATTTACTGATTCGAACTATATCGCCAATACGAAATTTAGGTTTCAAAGCAATTTTAATGTGATTATAAGCATTTAAACGTGTAGTTGGTTTAACATCAGCAGGTTTCATACCAGTCGTACGATGTATTTTATTATTGTACAATTTTGTAATGTCGGATAGAATGTCAACCCATTTGTATTTACCTCTAGCTGAGAATTCTTTATATAACCAGGTTTTTAATGTTCGTATTACTCTTTCTGCAATTGCTGCTTTTTTCGTACTATACGTGGAGTAATGATTAATGATGTACTGTTTCATTAAAGCAGAAAAGTTTTTGTTGTAAAATTCCGTACCCTGATCGCTTTGTAGATTTTTAGGAGAATAATTTGATTCTTGTAAAATACTTCTCATAGCCTTAGTAATTTCAACACCAGTTTTATTTTTTAGAGGTTTAGTCCACAAATATTTTGAGTAACAGTCGATCACTACGAGAATGTATCGATAACCATTGTTTTCATCAGCGTATGGTTGCATTTCAGCTAAATCCATTTGCCATAAATCACCATAACCTTTGATTATTGTTCTTCTTCTACGGAAATTTCTCCTACAAGCTTTATGCAATTCGTTAACAACTTGTAATTTCTCATTACTAATCACCATAATTGAAGTTTAAGTCAGGCGTTTATATAGATAATTTAGGTCTGTTTTTTCACTTTTTTCCTAATGTAGCAGCGTTGTCCGTGACTTCAGCCACTATTTCATCTATCACTTGTTGATTACGATCGTTCCTCCCAGCTTGTGCCACAATATTTCCAAGTGATTTCTGTCGCACTGTCATACCTTTCAGACGGGATTCATCGAGAATGTGGTGCACTTTGCTTATTGCATCATATAAAATAGTATAATTGTCCTCGGTTAATTTCTTAACTCCAGAAATTTCTTTATTAATGTGTTGCAGAGCGTCATTAATCATCTCGGTAATTTTGCTGTGTACAAACTTACTATATTCAGTCCACTGATTCTCCATAAAAGCAATGTGTGACTTTTTAATGTCTTTCATACATTTATCGATATTTTCGTCTACATAGTTACGAGTTACACCATCTTTTTGATTTATTGGTTCACCAATGTTCAGTAAACGCTTATTTTGCATATCAAATTGATTATCTGCGGTAAGTTTAAAACCAATACCTGGAGGTCCATGTACGATAATCGATTTATTATTCTTACTTCTTCGTCTACCGAACTTGTCAATTGTGTTGTTTACAACAGCCATTTCTGTTTACGTCTGACCCCGTTTAAGCATTTCACAATATTTTATACTAATTAAATAAGTGTGAAATGAATTTTAACTTCACTAATAGATTATCCTTTCTTCCCTCATTTCTTCCAATAAACTGACTATTTCGTTATTGACACCATTGTTACCAACCATTTTTGAGCTATAGAGCAGGCGTAGGCGGTCCACCAGTTCTTTCGGTTTATTCCAATATACATAGTCAACACCTCTATTATTGTATAATTTATTAATAGGAACACCTAAGCCAGTTTTAGATCTCGTCACAACTGTAGAAGATACCAATGGTTCTATAATATTAGTGAATTTCTTCCATTTAGCTTTATTCAAACCCTGTTTCATATCATAATTTTTATATGGTGCTTTTGTCTGTTTTAAAATCCCCCCATATAATTGACACTCTTTGTCGCCAATAATAGCCTCATTACTACGCGAAATTTGTGGTTGTTTCATAAATATCATATCATATAACTTAGGACTGCCAGAATACGTCCCCACCTTCTTAGTTCCACGCCACAATGTGATATTTCCATTAGAAAAGCGTATTTCAGCATTACCCATTTGTAGTTTTTCTGTATGGGGGTCTAAACGTACACCGTATATAGTATCATACCTAGCATTGTCGAATTTCAGATTTTCTAAATGTGTTTGCACTATATCACATTTTCCTTCTGCGCCACTAATAGAACTTTCTGAACATGGAGTGCTCATTAACGACGATCCCGGTGGTGTTTCCAAAAAATATTGTTGACTTGCATTTTTGTCACCATCTTCATCACTAGTTTCAGGTGTTGCTTTAAATGTACTAGTACTAGCTCTTGCACTTTCTATCGGTTGTGTTGGTTTCTGAGGTTGTGTTAGCGATTGGTTATGTGAAGCAGATGATATAACCTTTAATGGTTTTGTTATGGGTTCATAAATTTTTTCGAGTGTTAACTGATTCTCAACGTTTCTTCTCTTCACAGAGTTGAATTTTTTGCGCACTGAATCGGTGGCCTCAATCAATTCACGTTTCAGTCTTATTTCTTCTCTCATGTTTCTACCTATAGCACTACTGAGTTTATTCTCACCATTGTCATTCATGTCTAACAAATGCAGCCTCACTGCTGAAGTTATCCCGATGCTATCTGTAGACCAATTAAAATTTTAATTACAATACTTCATGGATATATGAAACTATCAAGTTCTTTGCGATATCTCCCTTCATTTACTTCTCTATCCTTGTCAATTACAAGAAACCCATATTTGTCTTTCCAGCACTCTGCACACATTTCTTGAAATTCTTTATAAGTCACATCCGGTGAGACATGGTCTGAGAAAATGTGGTGTAAATTCATATCATCCTGCTTAAAAATTGCTATGAAATTACTATTATCCCTTACCAACTGTTTAGGGACGCGGGAATACGTTTGTGCCAAATAGAAACAATCTACATGTTTATGACGCCCCATTGAGAAGTATGCTCGAATAACATCTTGCTTTTCACATATAACATCATCAAATATAAATATAGACTCAGGCTCAGCGTCGGATGGTTGCACTATTTCCGCGTTGTTACTGAAGGTGTAATATCCTAGCCCCGTAATCGGTGCTAATATATCGCGTAAATATTCATACTTGGGTTGATGTAAGGACTTTGAATATAAGTAAATGTTTGAAAAACGTAGCCCAAGTGGATGAGTAAGCAAAGTTATTAGTAAATTTGTTTTGCCACAACCACTTGGACCTATTAAGAGTCCGCGAATAGTTGAGGGAAGTAGCGGGCCATGGCGTGATTCGACTTGTAGTCCACACCCTACTTTTTCATCTAAATTATCTACAGCAAGTTTCTGTTTCTGCTTCACAATGCGCATCGTAGCACGGATGGATACTATATAAATAGATGTACGTATTGTGATTGTTATTTAAATGGTGTCAACCGAGAAGCACACACGTGAAAATCGTCGTGGTTTAAAGATTGGTAAGGGGGTAGTCAATTCTCTAATAAATAAGCTCCCATTTGAACTACACTTACCGGGAGGTTACCAGTATTGTGGTCCAGGCACCAAATTACAAAAAAGATTAGCCCGAGGTGATCCAGGCATAAACAAACTCGATGCTGCATGCAAGCAGCACGATATTGCATACGATCAAAACACCAGTAATTTAGCAGCCCGACACAAAGCAGACTATCAACTTGAACAAGCTGCCTGGAAACGAGTTAAATCAAAAGACGTAAGTTTCAAAGAAAAGGCCGCCGCGTGGTTAGTTACAACTATAATGAAGGGAAAGCAACGTCTTGGTATGGGTTGTACGTCAACAACACCCCGTACTACAAAGAAACGTATAATTAAAAAGAAAAACAAGAAAAAAACTAGAAATATAGCTTTTGGTGCTGGAATAGTACGTAAAGTACGTGATGACATACGTAAAGCCGGTGGTAAACGAAAAATCGCTAAGGACACAAAAAAAGTTACGCAAATTGCGCTTCAAGCAGCACGACGACACATGAGAGCAGCTGGTGGAAAACGTAATATTCGTACACCTAGGATAATACCAATACCGAAAGTGGGTGGAATTCTACCATTAATACCCATTTTTGCTGGATTATCAGCTTTGGGTAGTTTAGCTGGCACTGCTGCTGGTATAGCTAAAGCTGTAAATGATGTTAAAACGAGTAGAGAGGAATTAGCTGAAAAAAATCGCCATAATAGGCAGATGGAGGCGATTTCTATAGGAAAAAGTGGTAAAGGGCTATATTTAAAACCATATCGCAAAGGACTAGGACTTTATCTAAAACCACAAAGTTCAAAAAACTTCTAGATGCTCTACCCCGAAAACCTCTCACTAATATCGATCTTAAATATTATGCAGAGAAGATGAAAGTGCCCTATTTTCGGGGGATATTTATGCGGGACACTCTACCATATTCTGGACCACGTCATAATGAGTCGGCCATCATAAATCTAGACAGTATAAATGGCCCTGGAACACACTGGGTTGCATTTAAAAAACGTGGTAGTTTAGTCACATATTTCGATAGTTTTGGTGATTTACCCCCACCGACAGAATTAGTTTTATATCTGCGCAGAGGTTCAAAGTCGACCGACAAAATTTACTATAACTATGAACGCCAACAAAATTTTAACACAGTGTGGTGTGGTCATTTGTGTTTGAAGTTTCTCACTACAAAATAACTACAAACGCTTGTGAAATAACATCTGCAGACCTTGAAATGGATCGGGAAAGCATCAAGCAGATGGGTCAATCACTAATCGCATTCTCTCGTTTACGCAGTCTATTGAAGATGAGCAAACAACAACTGGCAAATATGCCTAAAGAAGTAATGATTGGATGTGCTGCACATGAAATTGCATTAGTATGGGACAAACTACCCCAGCATCTCCAGAATGATATTGATATTTTAAAATATCAATACTGTCAGGAACATTATCATGATGATGATGATGATGGCGGTGGTAGCAGTGTTGATGTTAATGATGGGCCGCCGCCTCGAAGAATATTTTGCTGCTACTGTAAAGTGCGCGATGTCAATGTTGCATCAAATAATGAGATACAAACGTCTCCGTCATCCAGCAAAAAACGAAAATTACACCACGATTATTGCTGTAGTTCACAATAAATTCATGAGAGAACACTAAATATCATCAGTCATGTCGTATACGTTCACTCTATCAAACCGATCTAGTGTGCTCAGTGCTGAGTTTTATCCTCCCATTGAATTAGATACTAATAGTCGATATGGGTTAGGATTAACAGGCTTCTATTCTTACAATTCTATATTCAATGTGGACGAAACCAACAATCGTTTTTGCTATCGAATTGGACCAAAAGTAGCCCCCACACTTATCCACATACCTTGCGGAGCCTATGAAATTGAAGAGATATATCGTGCAATACTGAAAGCTATGCCCGGTGATAAGAAAGAGGAAAAAGAAAAACTATTTCGACTGCGAGCGAACAACAATACGCTAAAGTGTGAGATTTGGTCAAAATATGGAATTGACTTTACACAAGCAAACTCTATTGGTAATTTATTGGGATTTGAATCGACTTATTTGCATCCAAACACTAATCATGAATCAACATTACCTGTTGATATTATGAAAGTAAGGATGATACGTGTAGATTGCAACATTATCTCTGGAGCATATCTGAATACCCTTAAATCCCATACCCTTTTCGAGTTCGACATAGACGTTGAACCAGGTTACAAACTTACCAGAGAGCCAGCGAACATCATATATTTGCCTGTTAGACCTGAAGGACGTCAGTTTATCGACAACATTACACTACGCATATTGGATGATAATGGAGATTTAATCAATTTTCGTGGTGAGAAGATTATCGTAAAGCTAGAATTGAAACAGTTTTAAAATCGCAAACACAATGGGTTTCCGATATAATCAACAACGATTAGCACACAATCGTTTCAATGTGATTGACGATAAAAAGACTAATGACTGCGGAAATCGACTCATTCAACGTGTAGAGCTTAAACGGTTAAGACATAACCTGCCAGCTAAAGATCGTGCATTTCTTCGATCCATCGGATTGAAACTGAGAGAAAAATAGTTAATAATGGTGACTTTTACATCTAGTGAAAAACTTGAGGTGTTCGAGGAACCTGTATTCGATCAGTCACTCGTTAGCTTACATGAGCATACATATAAACCACACGGTTCACCATATTATAGAAACTCTGATGAAGTACGCATTCCTGTCAATTTTCAGGACTTAATACTTGACATTACAGAGAGTTACATTTATATAGAAGGAAAATTTACCCCTAGTGATGTTACCAAGAAGTGTTATCTATCTAACAATGCGCTAGCTTTTCTCTTCGAAGAAATAAGATATGAAATGGGTGGTGAACAGGTCGCTGTCGTTAGGAAGCCTGGCATCACTACTACAATGAAAACTAGGGTGTCATATGGACAAACATCCCTCCCATCGCTACTAACTATAGGTTGGGGTCTCACCGAGAAAAAACAGGATATTTTAGATACTACCAGCCACGTTTTCAGCGGTAAACTCCCTCTTAAGTACCTCATGGGTTTTGCAGAAGATTATACCAAAGGTATTTTAAATACAAAACAGGAATTAATTTTAATTATAGCACGTTCCTTTAAAGACTCTTACATTGGAGAAGTTGATGCACAGTTAGAAATTAACAAAATCGAATGGAAGATAAGACATATTGTGCCTGAAGTTAGACAAAAGGTTAAACTATTAAAGAAAATTGATACGAGCAGTAATAATGCTAAAGTTAAAATGGCTTACCGTATGTGGGATCTCTATGAGCTACCCACTCTACGTGATACTGCTTCTGATATATG